>OX621264.1:5000-2405000 GCA_951640165.1 Pseudoips prasinana
CCTAACCTAACCTAACCTAACCTAACCTAACCTAACCTAACCTAACCTAACCTAACCTAACTAACCTAACCTAACCTAACCTAACCTAACCTATACCTAACTTTTTTTTTTTTTTTTTTTTTTTTTTGTTTGCGCTGGGAAAAAATGCGTTACGCATACCCGCCCATTGGGGGATGGACGGGTTATGTGGGACTCTCCGGCTATTCCGGCATACCCACTAAAATAACCCAGCGGCACTCCCGCATCGTCTGTGTGGAGGAGGACTGGGAAACCGGCACAGCCTTTACGTCCAGTCCCCCACCGACGACCGCCCGCTTTTACAGCGGGGCCCGCACGCCCCTCCCTAAGTGGAGGGCCCGGGAACGACCGTGAGTGCTCGGCCCGTTCCCGCCCGACGATGGTGGCGATTTGTGCAATGCGAGCGAAGGCGCCCCCGCGCCTGTCGCCCGCTAATCACCACCAGAAGGAGGGAGGCGACGATCGTACAACCGCCGTCTCCCACCCCTTCTTCGCCTGCGGAGCGGCGGCGCGAGAGGATCATCCTCCCGCGCGCGCTCCGCCGCCTCCTTTTGCGACATGACATTTTCGCAAAAGGAGGCAACCGCCGCCCAAGCCTCCACACTCCCCAGCATGGAGTTCACCACACTGGGAAGTGAGAGGTCCATTCCGACCACATTTGTCAGGGCACGGCGAAGCTCAGCCCAGGCTGGGCACACCTCGAGGGTGTGCTGCGCCGTGTCCTCCGCGGCTCCACAGTCGTGGCACGCCGGGGTTTCCTCCCTCTGGATCCGATGCAGGTGCGTTCCGAAGCAGCCATGCCCGGACAACACCTGCACCAGACGGAAAGAGAGGAAACCGTGGGGGCGCTCGAGCCAGTCCCGCAGGACTGGACCGAGCGCGTCCAGCGTCCGGCGTCCAAATGTGGCGGAGGCGAGGTCCCGTGTCCAGTGTAGGACGATTGCGTCCCTCGCCTCCCGCCGCACGGCATCCCGCTCTTGCGCGGCGGGGCGCTCACCAGCGCCCTACGCCGCGCCGCCCATTCGTACACTCTGGCGAGCACCCATGCCTCCAATTCCCAGGGAGGGGTGCCGGCCAGAGCGCACGCCGCCGCGAAGCCCACTGAGCGGTAGGCTCTCGCCACCCGCTGAACCTAACCTAACCTAACCTAACCTAACCTAACCTAACCTAACCTAACCTAACCTAACCTAACCTAACCTAACCTAACCTACCTAACCTAACCTAACCTAACCTAACCTAACCTAACCTAACCTAACCTAACCTAACCTAACCTAACCTAACCTAACCTAACCTAACTAACGAAAACCGCGTGGAGATAACCACGAAATTGAACGCTCCGCGGTTTAAAATCGATAAAAGTGGCTAAAAGTGACCTAGAAACAAGTGTGAGGTGTTAAAAGTTGTGAAATTGTGTGGCGCATCTGAGGGCATAACATACTTGTCCCGGACATAAACACCGGAAGTAGGCCGGACCGAAACGTCTCAAAGTAAGTGACGAAAAATCAGTTTTTTGACCGGCGCTCGGAAATTAGATCGGTGACCCACACTTTTTATTACATTAATAGAAGCACCTTGGGACCTCTACCCCCCCACCGAGTTTGCCTTCCATCGGGTAAAAATTGGCCGAGATATTGAGGAAACAAAAAAGTTGTTTACGAGGCTATCTCAGTAACCGGAAGGGATCCGGGAATTCTGAAAACGGATTCGGGACCCCTCTTGAGCCCACCTATACGCCCGTATACCAAAATCCCGAAAATCCCTGGAAAAACCCGAAAATAACACCTTTTGGGTTTTGAAAAATATTTCGGTGAGATTAAACCGGAATTTGACCACTTCCTATCGGGGAACGAACCTTTTTGAGGACACCACCAAACAGCCCAGTTAAAGACGAAGACCCCACCCTTCAATTCAAAATTTTTGGACAATTAGTTTTAGAGTTAAGTTAAATTAAGTAAAAATTGAAATAAATTTGTATCGATTCGCGATCTTTTTGAACCAAAATAGTGAAAAAATCCTTAAGTGTTTTCAAAACTTTTTCAACTGAATTGGGACCTTCTGTACCCAAAACTAATAGATCCGATTATATGTCAAACTTTAACTGTGTAAAACGAGCGTAATAAGCGAAAAACTGACTGCCCCTTCTTTTCGAGGTAGCAAGCAAAATCAGGAAAGTTTTATCAACATTTTTGATAAAACCAATACGTTAATTATTAATTCAACCAAATTCAAAAGAAAAAAATAAAAAATTGTAAAACCTGGCCCTAAAAATTCAAAATAAACAAAACTAAGTTTTTCAAAAGTCAAACATTTTTAAAAATAGTAGTAATTAAAATTTCGAATAATTTCATATGGTAATACGCGTTAAATAGCATCTCCTTAATAACATATTTTTTACATTTAAATTCCCCGGTAAATTAGCGCGCAGGGGCGGTTTTTTGTAAATTATTTGTATTTATTATAGATTACTTAAGAGTTCCTGAGTTTGTTGAACCTCAAAGAGGGGGTTGTTCCAAGCCAAACTTCTATTGTAGGTTGGGACACCATTGACCATTATTTTAGTGACAAGACGGCCTCTTTTGAGGAACCTAGAAATAAGTTATTGTTGTTTTTGACTACGGTATCCTATTGGAACCTAGCTTAGCTGTAATTTTATACATTGTTTGTTGGTATTGTGGGTGACGCCTTCTATTGAGGGAAATTATTTATACTTGTTGACTTTCGTCCACTTACTCCCCCAAACCGAAAGATGGCGACAGCCCGGACCCCACCTAAAATAACCAGGGAAGGGACGGAGACCAAAAAACGAAACCCTAAGTACAGGAAACCAATGGCGAGATGCGATGAGGATGCGAGAGGCGAAAGCAGACTTCCGCGCCTCACGACATTGGCCGATGCATTTACGTTGGACAATTTCGGTGACCTCACTGATGATTGCCATCACGAATATGAGGAAGCCTTTCTAGCCTTACATCGGGCAGGAAATATAAAGACAGAAATCAGGGAGCTCATCGAAGACAACCTAGACAAGTTATATGTACGGTATGTTGATTGTATCCGGTGGATGGAGAGGACACAGCGTATGGTCAAAGAGCTCTACCAGGAGGGGGAGGAAATGGAGGAAAGGTTGCATGCCATGATTGAGGCGAATAAAGAAGTCAGTAACAATGATGATGAGGCCGAAGTCAGTAACAATGATGATGAGGCCGAAAGGGAATCAGTAACAATGATGCGGGAGGTGCTGGGGGAGCTGAGAGAAGGCAGAAGAGAAGCGGCAGAGCATGCGCAATCCACGCGCACACTTCTGGAAAAGTTCCAGACGATGCCACTCTCCGCTCCCACAGCCTCACCCGTAGAAAAAATGTCGTATGCAGGGGTCGTGGCGGCGAAGGGGTCTAACAACCTTAAATCGCTCCACTCTATTATCGTGTCGTCAGAGGACGAGATGGACACGAGCGACGCGATAATAGAAAAAATTAGGAGTACAGTGGCCGCAAGGGACACCGGGATGAGGGTGGACCGCGTCAGGAAGGCGAAAAACGCCAAAGTCATCATTGGCTGCCACGTAAAGGAGGATATCCAGCATGTGGCGGACAAGCTGAGGCGGTCCACAACCACCCTAAAGGTGGAAGAGGCGGTCAACAGAAACCCCTTGGTCGCCCTGACCAATGTTTTAAAATATAATACGGACGAGGACATAGTCAGGTCCATCAAAACTCAAAATACACACCTACTAGGCGACCTTAATGAGGAGGAGGTCACCGTCGTGGTGAGGTACAAAAAGAGGGCACGAAACCCACACGAACACCATGTGGTGCTCGAGGTGTCCCCCCCCGTGTGGAAGCGATTGGTCGGGGCGGGAAAGGCGCATGTCGACCTGCAGCGGGTACGGGTCTATGACCAGTCCCCGCTGACACAGTGCACAAGGTGCCTCCGCTATGGCCACGGTCGAAAGCAATGCACGGAGGAAACAGACAGATGCTCTCACTGCGGCGGTGACCACATACGGTCGGAGTGCGAGGAATGGCAAAAAGGGCAAAAGCCAAGCTGTCCAAATTGCAAAACGGCCGGAAATGAGGATGTGGGGCACGGCGCATTCAGTGAGGACTGCCCGGTGCGTCGGAAGTGGGACGCCTTAGCTAGAGCGAGGGTGGCGTACTCCTGACGCTTAGCCGGAACGGTGTTGGCTGGATGCGCTGTGCGCCAACTTACGACAAACACTACGGGGGGATGGATCGCCAGCACCTACAAGCTGACCTATTATAATAATAAAATAAGCTGTAAGAACGCCGAAGACAAAAAGCGGTCCATCCTGGCGAGTGCGGGCCGCAACAACTTGGAAAAAGCGACACACGTAATGGTGGATCTGACTGTGCCTCAAAAGTATCCCACAATAATCTATATAATGAAACCTGGACCAACCCCTACAAAATCAATCAGAAATCTTTATAAAACATGTGAGAGTATTGCTAGGGCAATAAGGTATTGTAACAATTAAAATTGTAAGGCAAATTTTTGAAAATTGGCCAACAATTAAGAACTAGTTATCGCCCATATGTATGTATGTATGTGTAAGTGCATGTAGGTGTCTATATGTACATATATATATGTGTGTGTATGTGCACAAATGTGTGTGTGTATCTATGTGCATATAAATACTTATAGTGTCAGGATTGCGAAAGATATGTTAAAAGAGATAGTTGTAAGAATATATATTGTGATAATATATAGAAATTACAAAGGAAAGCGTAATAGAATGGTATATGTAAAAGTATATGTATAAAAACAATAACCACATTATCAATGTACAACTAGAATATATAATATGTATAATGAATGATATATGTAAAAGAATATGTAAAATAACAATATAATTATAACTATAACATATAACTTGTATAAAGAAAGGTATAACAATGTACAACTAGAATATATATAATATGTATTAAGGAAAGAGATGGAAAAAAAAAAAAAAAAAAAAAAAAAAAAAAAAAAAAAAAAAAAAAAAAAAAAAAAAAAAAAAAAAAAAAAAAAAAAAAAAAAAAAAAAAAAAAAAAAAAAAAAAAAAAAAAAAAAGGAAAGTAAAACAGAAGGAAAACAAAAAAGAGGAATGATGAAAAGAATAATAAAAATAATATATATCCCATATTTATTAAGCATATAAGATAAGTTTATAAAAGTTAGTATGTAAATAATAGTTATGTGTTAAGTATATAATAATGTTAAGTACAGACAACCAGAGTGCCCTAGCAATACCAAACACAATATCACTATGAGTTAACAGTAAATTCGCCAGTATATATAAACCATATATACACAAATATGACCTTATACATATTTGGTAATTTAAAGCAAAAACAAAAAATCGAACAAAACACAACTTACTCTTAAAATACTAATAAACAATAAGCAAAATTTACCACAACATAAATCAAACAAACCAAATAAGCTGAAATAAAATCATATGCATCAACGAAAATAAACATTTATTTCACTAGTATATATATAGATATACACACAAATATGATGTTATACATATTTGGTAACATATAAAAGCAACCATAAAATTGAGTTAAAATAAAACCTATCACCAAAGCAATATAAACAAAAATAGAGTATTAATAAAATATGAGTTTTCAAACGAACTAAACAAGAACAAGTATTAAAGCCGTTGGTCCAGGCAGGAAAATACAAAACATACCATAAAATAAATATATAAATCAAAAACAATATATATCAAGATACAGCAAATATAAAATGAAATGGTTAACCCACACAATAAGCGCAAAATAGAAAACAATATAAACAAAAGTTAATAACAAAATGTTCAAATAAGGATATAAATCAATCAATCTATCAATTGCTAAAAATAATTTAATAAAGCTGTTGGCCAGACAATACTATAAAAGAAATAAATATATTAATTCAAAGTGAATCACAAATATATACAACGAATTAAGAATAGGTAAGCTACAAGGAAGTATAAAACATAATAACATAAATAGGAACTACACTTCCAATATACTTACAAATAAAACATATAGACAATATAAGAATATAAATATAACAGTGTAAAATAACCAGACAAAAAACTTCAAAGTAATAAGACAAAATAACACTGCCAAATCTCACAAAAGCCTAATATAAATAAATATAAAATAACAACTTAACTAATAAACAAAAGACCAAAATAAATAAATGAAAAAACCTAAAAAAGGTGTCGGCTTAAAGCTGATGTGCCAACAGCTTCTTCCCAACAAAGTGGAAGAAAAAAAAAAAAAAAAAAAAAAAAAAAACCTAACCTAACCTAACCTAACCTAACCTAACCTAACCTAACCTAACCTAACCTAACCTAACCTAACCTAACCTAACCTAACCTAACCTAACCTAACCTAACCTAACCTAACCTAACCTAACCTAACCTAACCTAACCTAACCTAACCTAACCTAACCTAACCTAACCTAACCTAACCTAACCTAACCTAACCTAACCTAACCTAACCTAACCTAACCTAACCTAACCTAACCTAACCTAACCTAACCTAACCTAACCTAACCTAACCTAACCTAACCTAACCTAACCTAACCTAACCTAACCTAACCTAACCTAACCTAACCTAACCTAACCTAACCTAACCTAACCTAACCTAACCTAACCTAACCTAACCTAACCTAACCTAACCTAACCTAACCTAACCTAACCTAACCTAACCTAACCTAACCTAACCTAACCTAACCTAACCTAACCTAACCTAACCTAACCTAACCTAACCTAACCTAACCTAACCTAACCTAACCTAACCTAACCTAACCTAACCTAACCTAACCTAACCTAACCTAACCTAACCTAACCTAACCTAACCTAACCTAACCTAACCTAACCTAACCTAACCTAACCTAACCTAACCTAACCTAACCTAACCTAACCTAACCTAACCTAACCTAACCTAACCTAACCTAACCTAACCTAACCTAACCTAACCTAACCTAACCTAACCTAACCTAACCTAACCTAACCTAACCTAACCTAACCTAACCTAACCTAACCTAACCTAACCTAACCTAACCTAACCTAACCTAACCTAACCTAACCTAACCTAACCTAACCTAACCTAACCTAACCTAACCTAACCTAACCTAACCTAACCTAACCTAACCTAACCTAACCTAACCTAACCTAACCTAACCTAACCTAACCTAACCTAACCTAACCTAACCTAACCTAACCTAACCTAACCTAACCTAACCTAACCTAACCTAACCTAACCTAACCTAACCTAACCTAAAAAGATATTTGCAATTTTAGATTTTTCATCACCCAAACCGAGGTGTAGTGGCGGGTAGTTTCTGCCCATACATTACGTATATCTCAATCCAAAAACATACGATTTCAATAATTCTTTTTGTGTCTATCGATTAATATTACCCCCCCAATATATAAAGTAACTTTGTTTTCATTATAATATACATATATATTTCTAAAATCTACCCTAAACAATAGTTTCTGTGTATTTTGTACTGAAAACATAGTTTTTGGTCATTTACTTATTATTTTTATATAGTGCATATAGTTTTTATATATCTAATATCAAAAACTCAAAGAGACGCATTCGCCAACACCATATTTGCGGTTGTAAGACACACGATCTTTGAGTTATTTGGTATAAACCCTAACTTTCAACTACAAATTCTAGTTTTTCAGTGATACCTAATTATTTTTCTACAGTACCCTAATTCGTTTATTTACTCACCGGTTAGCTTTTGTCGAGACGCATCTAACGACACCGCATACACGGTGATAGCACCTGTATTTCTAAAGATATTTGCAATTTTAGATTTTGCAACACCCGCCCACCCTCCCGTATACCGGTTAGCGAGAGGGGGTGGTCAAAAATTATTATTTTGCCATTCGATAGAGCTCCTTCAGAGCATCACATAGATACCCTTGACGGTATATTCCAGAACTCTATTTATACATATACCATATATGTATAAATAGAGTGTCCCACTAGAAATGTCTTCTTCTGAACAGCCCCCTCGTAGTAGCGACTCACTCTGCCTATCCGACGAGGAGGGCTTGGGAGACGACTTCCATTCCGTTGAGCAAGACCCACATCCAACTTTTAATCTCCGCAAGTTCATTACCTCCAAGGTTCACGAAATAACAAAACTTCTGAACGAAGGTAAAAGTCTCAAGAGGGAAAACAAAGCGGCCATTAACAAGACTTTACAAGAAATACTAGTGACGGTAAATAGAACTAACGTCACTGACTTAGAATCCATCCAGGCTACATCTTCCGAGGCTAACAGAGACCCGCGCGGCCTGAAGGAGGCGATTGTTGGAGAGCTGACTGCAGTGGTCACGAACCAAATTAACGATTTGAGAAAAACATTAATTGTTCCTGGATCCCGTCCATCTTACAGTGCGGTTGCGGCACTCCAACCCACGCAAAAACCTGCCACAGTAATACCCAGCACCAAACCAGCATTGATAATCACTCCCAAAAACGAGGGTATTAGTTCATCAGATACTCTTAAAGCCTTCAGGTCGGGCGTGTCTTTTAAAGACACCAATTTCACTCCCTCTGTTGTGAAATACATCTCCAACAATAAAGTACGGGTGGAGTTTGATAAGCTAGAACACAGAGATATTGCCCTACAGAAGATCGCGAAGGCCAACTGTGACGTCACGGCTCAAGAGTCCCGCAAGCTTAAGCCCATGATCATACTAAAAGGCGTCTCTGTGGACACTTCACCCGAGAGCTTGGTCGAAATTATATTGGCACAAAACAACTTCAACAGCAACACTCCATTCACCAATCAGGATTTAACCTTTAAATTCAAAAGAGGGAATCGGAACACCAATCTTTACAACGCCGTGTTCATTGCTTCTCCTGCTTTGTGGAGGGAAATTATCAGAGTTGGAAAGGTAAACGTAGACCACCAAAGAGTACACACGGAAGAATACACACCTCTGCTACACTGTTACAAGTGCTTGGAGTTCGGACACACCCGCAAAAACTGCACCAACGACAAAACAGTCTGCTCCCATTGCTCTGGCGTTAATCATACATACAAAGATTGCCCAGTGAAGACTGACAGTGACAAAGCAGACTGTTACAATTGCATACAGCACAAGAAAAAGTTTAACATTCAAGCACTCACAAACACACAACATAGTGCCACGTCAAATTCTTGCCCTAGAGTTATCCAAATTACTGAAAGGCTGCGCTCTAGAATTGACTATGGGCAGTAATACGAGACAATTGAACACAAACACTTCACACGTGCACACACATACATCTAACTTCATCTTAAGCTGCGTACAGGTCAACCTAGGTCGGGGCAGAAATGCCACCCAGGAGTTGAAGGTTCATATAAACACGCAAAAAACGGACATAATATTTGTAAACGAACCGTATGTCGGATCCGGCAGGCTTATGGGAGCCTTCCCTGGCTATACCATCTATCAGTTTCCCCAGGCCACTTCCAACACCAAAGCCGCCATTTTGGTCAGGGAGGGCTCTGTAAGCTCTATTGGATCCACTGAATTTAGCGACTCAAATCTCGCCATAATCAAAATCAACTCAAGAGGTTCGAGAGACATCTACATAATTTCACCCTACATTGAGCCCAGAAATGATGCCGACTGCACTCTTCACAAACTGGACGCCTTTCTTGAAAAAACATCCGACTCCATACATCTGATCTGCGGGGACTTTAATGGATGGCATGGTTTATGGGGATCTACAACCAATAATAGAAGGGGTAATAGTGTCGCCGACGTCATCTTGCAACGGGATCTGCAGGTGTGTAATGTTGGTAGCGAACCCACATTCGCCACCACTACACATGGCCAAGTTAGAACATCAATTATTGATTTGACGCTCCTTAGTAACCCCGAACACTCACAAGTCCTCAACTGGAAGGTGGATCCCAACATCAGTCCCTCTACCGAACACCGTGCAATAACTTTTAATCTGTCCCTGGGCAGAACTCCTCTCTCTAAAAACATTAAACTGTCTACATTCAAATATAATACCGCTGCGGTTAAGTGGGGCGTGTCGTCAAACCGCTTTGCGCAAGAGATTAGCGGTGGTGTCGATTTGGAATGTAATATATCAGCACTTAGCAGATCAGAACTTGATACCTTTATTGCTAACCTCACTGCCGGTATTCAACGTGCTTGCGACAAACTCCTCCCACGCAACTCTAGTCGCCCACACCGACCACCGTGGTGGAATGACAAGCTCGATGAAATCAAAACCAGAGTTCTGAAAATACACCATCGACTAATTAACTGCCGACGTCGCCATCGCCCCATAGATGACTTGATCGCAGAGAATGATAGGACCCGGAAGGAGTACAGTGAGGCTATCCGAGCTGCCTCTACTGAGCACTTCCGAGAGTTCTGCTGTAAACAAACCAAGGAAGATGTCTACTCTGTGACAAATCGTATAATTAAAACCTCCCCACTACGACAGCCACCCTCAACACTAAAACTCGATGATGGAACTTACACCTCCAATTCTAATGACACAGCACGCGCTCTCTTAAATAAATTCTTTCCCGACGACTCCCCTGACTCTACTGACGGACAAAGACTTATAAGATCACTCATGCACCAACCTATCGATACCCCCCATGACCCCCCATTCACCTACACTGAAATCCTACAGTGTATCAAATTCATGAACCCCAAAAAGGCTCCTGGCGTAGACCACCTTACCGCTGACATTTGCCTACAATTTATCATCTCTTTCCCACAAACCATAACAGATCTTCTCAATAGGTGTCTGGCGCTCAACTATTTTCCCAAGTCATGGAAGACTGCTGTCGCCAAGATAATTCCAAAAGCAGGAAAAACTGACTTTACCACCCCTTCTTCCTTTAGGCCGATTGGCCTTATTAACGTTTTTGGCAAACTGCTGGAAAAACTGATCATCAATCGCCTCTCTCATCACCTTGCCGTCACCAACGCTTCGTCAAAGAGGCAGTATGGATTTAAACTGCGAACTTCCACCTTTCAAGCCGTTGACAATGCTCTTAGCATAGTTAGGCGCGCTTTGGCAAATAAGGAAATGGTTATCGCCACTTCTTTAGATATAAAGGCTGCCTTTGATCACGCCTGGTGGCCTGCTATCTTCCATAGTCTGAGACAAGTTCGGTGCCCCAAAAATATTTATAACATATTACTCAACTACGTTGAGGGTCGCGTGGTTAAACTCGGCTTTTCGGACTGTGAAGTAAGTAAGTCCATGACGATGGGTTGCATCCAGGGCTCCGTCTGCGGCCCATCGTTATGGAATATCCTGCTAGATCAGCTGCTTACGGTCGAACTTCCCGCGGGATGTCATCTGCAGGCATTTGCTGATGATGTTCTTTTGATTACCCATTCCAAAACTGCCAACAAATTGGAGAACATCACCAACACCGCGTTGTCTCAAATTCTTGAGTGGGGTAGGTCCGTGAAACTCACATTCGGTCCTGACAAGACACAAATTGTGGGTTTCACGAACAAATCTACTAAATGTAAGATCTCATTTGACAACCAAGTTCTTCAATTTGTTGGACAATTCAAATATCTCGGCATTATAATTGATCGCAAACTACAATTCACTAAACACTGCGACTACATTATTGAAAAAGCGAAGGTCTTACTGCAGAAACTAACCATTTTCATCAGACCTACATGGGGAGTGCACCCAGAAAATGTTAGGATAATATATGAACAAGTCATTCAGCCCATCATTTGCTACGCTGCTAGCATTTGGTCCAGCGCTGTTAAATACCAGTACATCAGCAGCAAATTCCTGTCACTCCAGAGACTCTTCGCTCTCAAAATAATTCAGGCTTTCAGAACCGTGAGCACTCCCACATCTATCTGTCTAGCTAATCTTACACCTCTTCCTGCTAAAATCCTTGAATGCGCTAACAACGAGAATACCAAATTAAAGGGAGCTTCCACCTTTCTCCCCTCCGACACTCCTATAGAAACTCTTTCACCACCTTCCGAACTCTTACACCCCTCTTCTAGAATCTCAATTCAATTCTCTGAAGTCTACTCCACTGATGACATCACATCCATCCGCGACAACAATAACACCGTGGAGTGCTACACTGATGGCAGCAAACACGATGACATGGTTGGCGCTGCTGTTGTTATCTTGAAACCTGGCAAACAGGCCATAACTAAAAAGCTAAAACTGCATGATTGTTGCTCAGTGTACCAAGCGGAAATGTTCGCCATAGAATATGCCTGCCAGTGGCTTCTGAGCAACAACATCACACACTCCATCATCTTCTCGGACTGTAGGTCTGGACTGACCGAACTGGCTAATCCTGACAGTGGAAATCCATTTGCTGTCCGGATCCATCGACACCTACATAATGCTCTCATTTCCGGACTAAACATCAAATTTGCTTGGATAAAATCACACATAGGCTTATCCGGAAATGAGATGGCAGATTCTGCAGCCAAATCGGCCGCTTCCATGCACCGCAGCCCAGACTACTACTCCATTCCCATGAGCTATGTAAAACAGCGCAACCGCGAAATCGCCCACCAATCTCTTGCTGAACTATACTCTACTACCACTCACCTAAAAACTCTACTTCCTACATTCGATGACCTTCAGTCTTACCTCAAACTAGTCAAGCCAAATTTCCCAATAACGCAATTTTTATCAAATCATGGCTTTCACCGACAATACCTCCACCGATTCAAAATCACCGACACTGATCTCTGCCCATGCGATGATCAGTCATCACAAACTCTGGAACATCTGATACAGTCATGCCCCAGATTCTTGTCCACCAGAAACGACCACCTGGTGGCTTCTAGTTCTAACGACCCCTACAACCTCTGCGTTGCCATCCAGAATCCGGCCACACTCGATACTTTCCATAACCACATTTGCTACATTGTTCGACACATCAAAGACTTCAACAAATAACACCAAGTATCGAGCTGTGGACCGCTCTTTGGTGCCAGCGTTTGCCTCGGGAAACAATTATTCTCGTGACAAACGCTGACATACATAATAATTATATTTATCTATATACATATTTAATACCTAATTTCCACCTATCCAAAACAACAGGAGTATCTCTCTTCCTACCCAACACCAATCCTTCACTCACCAACAATGAGAAAGGGAAGACGTATCACACGCGTTACCCTTTCTCTCCTTATATATATGCCAAAAAAAAAAACCTAACCTAACCTAACCTAACCTTTTTTTTTTTTTTTTTTTTTTTTTTACGTGGGGAAATCCATTACGGATCCCCGCCGCTGGGCAAGCGACGGGGTATGTCGGGCTCCCGGTATAAATCTCTTCGGTTTACCGACTAAAACCCCACGGTGTTCCTCGAGTACCTGTAGTCCGGACCATGGGATTCGCGTTAGCATTCACCGCAGCCCAGACAGGTCCTGGCCCACCTGTGCCTAGGCAGGCCCCGTCATACGGGGGGGAATACTTGTCCCCCTTCCTCTCAAATAGCGCGCGCGGAACACGAGCGCTGCCTTCATAGGCCTATTCTGATCAAGCGACAGACTGCCCTATATCTGTCGCCTGTAGGCCATTACCTATGGTGGCCGGAGATTCGCCACGAGCGCCCTTCGACGTCGAGGCCTCCTTGCGCGGGCTGGGTGGGTGCTAGCGAGCTCCCGATCCCGTTCCGCAGCCTCCTTCGCGTCCATCACCTCCTCGCAAAAGGAGGCAACGGAAACCCAGGCGGTTTCGCTCTCGACCATGGCTTTGACCATGTTAGGAAGCGAAACGCCTCCTACGCCGAGTGCCGCGACCAGTACACGGCGCTTTTCTGCCCATGTTGGACAAACCACTAGTGTGTGGAGCGCCGTATCCTCTGCTTCTCCGCAGTGATGGCACTCGGACGTCTGCTCACGGCCTATTAGACGCAGATATCTCCCAAAGCAACCATGCCCTGTGAGAATCTGCGTCATCCGAAACGTAAGGGCGCCGTGGCGCCTCTCCAGCCACTCCCCTAGGGTTGGACTTACCGCCACGATCGTGGCGTGCCCCGCACTAGGTTGCGCAAGTCGCGCCCTCCACTCGTCCACCATGGCAACTTGGAGCTCAGACCGCTGCGCCTCAATCTCTCGCGATACCGGCCGATGCCCCCGTTCGAGTGCATCTTCACGCCAACTGTACACCTGCGCGAGGACTTTAGCTTCCAAGTCCCATGGTGGGGATCCAGCTAAGAGACTTGCCGCCTCAAAGGAGATCGTACGGTATCCTCTTATGACCCTAGCTGCCATCACTCGTTGCGGTTTTCGCAGTTCACGAACATTACGAGCAGCTAGAGTCTCACCCCATACGGGGGCCCCATAAAGAGCCATTGACCGCACGACCCCCATGTACAGCTTTCGGCAGGAGGCATTTGGCCCCCCGACATTAGGCAGCAACCGTGCTAGCGATGCCGCCGCAGCCAAACATCGGGGGACCAACCTTCGGAAATGTTCTCCGAAATCCCACCGGCCATCGAGGATGAGACCTAAATATCTCATTGACTTCCCAACGCCGATGCGGACGCCCCCCACCGTGATGTAAAAGCCAGACGGTGGCGCCCTCCTCGGCCCATAAAAGAAAAGAGCCTCAGACTTATTGAGGGCCACCTCAAGTCCTAACCGCCGGATCCTTCCTACGACTTGCGCCACCCCCGCTGTTGCTAACAATGCTGCCTGTCGGTGAGTCTCCCCACGCGCCGTTACAAGCGTGTCGTCGGCGTAACAGATAACACCAACCGACGGAAGCAAATCGCCACGAAGCACCCAGTCGTACCCGATGTTCCACAGGAGTGGTCCTAAAACCGAGCCCTGTGGGACACCGCACGACATCTCTCTTCGACTCCAGCCATCTTGGCACGGGTAGATGACTGACCTCTCGACCAGGTAGGCCCCAATAATTCGACAGAGGTAAGCTGGCACTTGATGAAATTCAAGTGCCGCTTTTATGCAACTCCAGGGCAAGGTGTTGAACGCATTGGCAATATCGAGAGATACTGCCAAGACTACCTCGCCCCGTGCAATAGCCTCATCCGTAAGGGCTCTCACGTGCATGATGGCATCCACAGAGGAACGCCCTGGGCGGAAACCGAATTGGTTTTCTGCCAAATCTGGACCAGGCCCAGTCAGATGCTGGACGATGCGGTCTGCAATTACTCTTTCAAACAGCTTGCCCACCTCGTCCAGCAATACGATGGGCCGATAGGCTGACGGAGAATCCGCCGGGCGCCCCTCTTTGTGGATTAGGACTAGCTTACCGGTTTTCCACTGCTGTGGAAACTGGCTTCTCTCCAAGCACGCGCTAAAGAGTCCCCTCAGTCGAGGCCCAAGGGCCCTAAGGGCCAGAACCCACACACGACCAGGTATTCCGTCAGGTCCTGGGGCCGTGTTCTTGGCTTGGAGCCTTTGCACCGCCACTTGCAGCTCTTCCCGGGTCACATCGGGTACAGGGTCGTCTCCTACGTTGGACGTCACCATTGAAGTCGGATTCATTATTGGAGGAGTGTGTTCTTCCCTTTCGGGAAACAGAGCGGCCACCACCTCCCTCAATAGCTGAGGCCGGAGACTCTGTGACACTGGAGGTGACCAGGAGCGCAGCTTACCTCTAACCATAAGGTAGGGCCGCCCCCAAGGATCCCGGTCCAGAGTCGATAGCAATTCTTCACGGGCCTGGGTTTTAGCCCGTAATATAGCCAACTTCAGGAGTTTTTTAGCCGCTCTGTAGACCTCGTATAATGCAATCTCCCCGGCTACCATGTCTTGCGTTCGGCGCCTCCGCCTGCGATGCCTGGCATACTGGCGTCGCGCTACTATGCAAGCACGTCGCAATAGTGCGATCTCCTCTGACCACCAGTACACCTGACGTCTGACTGGTCTCCTCCGAACCCGGGGCATTGCTGCGTCGCATAGCTGCGTTGCAGTTTCCTTGAACCATTCAGCCTCAACGTCGATATTGACAGGTCTATCCGGTGCAGACACCCAGGCCTGTACGATGGAGGCTTCCAGGACGATCTCACGATCCAACTGCCCTAAAGCCCAGCGCGGGCCTTCGCCGTTCGCGGATCCTGAGACCGGCACATTGGAGCTTTGGGTGGAGACATTGAATCGGATGTATCGATGGTCAGACATAGTCTCCACTTCCTCCACAACGCGCCAGTTAATAACGCGGGGTGCGATTGCAGGGCTAGAAAACGCTATGTCGACAATGGAGCCACCGCGCTGTCTTACGCACGTATATACGGAGCCCCTATTGAGAACGACTAGGCCTTTAACCAAGGCCCATTCTTCGAGTTCCTCCCCTCTCGCATCAACAGTCGGAGAACCCCAAGCTGCTGATTTTGCATTGAAGTCTCCAAGACAGATCACGGGGTGGGGATGGCAGCGATCGACGACCATGCCCAGCTCAACCAAATAGTCTTCAAAGGCGGCGAGGGGTCGGTTGGGAGAAAAATACACCCCGATGACGAATATACCACCAACTAATGCTGACACCCACCCTTGCCCTCTCGAAATATTCTCGAGGGCAGGACTACCAGTTACACCCCGCGATATTAAGGCCACCGTGCCATTTAAATCTTTGGCCCAATCGTCCCTGGGTGGGACAAAATACGGTTCAGCAACCACAGCCACGTTTATAAACCACTCTGCCATGGTCTGGAGCAGAAGATCCTGTGCACTGGCACAGTGGTTGAGATTCGTTTGGAGAAAACGGAGAGGGGCCATTATTGGTCGTTTATGGCTGGTTCCTCCATTCGTCCGGATGTGGCTTTAATTGGAGCAGTAGGCAGAAGCCTACGTTGTGTCCGTTGCCGCGTGGGGACTACTCTTGAGCCTGAGCAGGCTTTGCTATCTACCCTGTGATCAGCCGTCTTACCTGCTGCAGCACATATACGACAGTGTGGCGCAGCTGTGCACGTGGCGGCCTTGTGACCAAGCCTTCCGCAACGGAAACAGCACCCACTACAGTCCATATCAGAGGTACACCTGGCTCCCACATGCCCTTCTGCTAGGCACCGGTAGCACCTTAAAGGCCTGGGGCTTAGGAGTCTCACCTGGGCAGAGACCCATCCTACAAGCAATTTGTGACCCACGAGTTTCTGAGCTGCCGCAGCAGGACAGTTGACTACTGTTGTCCCCATCCCATCAAATCCCGGCGTAATAACTCCCAGCTTAACCTGATCTGGGGAACAGTCCCCGGCCTTCGCAAAAGCTTCTTTCAATTCAGCGACCCCAGCCGAGTCGTCTAAGCCTGTGACACGCAGATCGACACATTTTATGGGCCTCGTTAGTCGAACATCATCCACTGGTAGCACCGCTGTCAGTCTCTCTTTCAGGGCGTCTGCTTTTGTGTTACAGTCAGCCCCAGAGACTTCAAGAAGTCGGGCTCCAGTAAGAGTCTGCTTACAACAGACACTCTCAATATTGAGATCGCTAAGCTTTATAGAAGCCTTTGCCTGTGCTAGCAGCCCCGCATATGTAACTCCCCTTTCTGCAGCACTGGGTTGTAGTGTCAGCACGATAGCAGAAGACTTAGGAGAACGAAGCTGGGCCGCCATCTTCTTTGCCTTTTCTTTGGCCACTTTCTCTCTTTTTCGAGCTTTGGCTGCCTTCTTAGCGGCCTTCTTTTTGGCACCAGAGACCTGCCAATCCCCATTTCGGGGTGTTTCCCTCTCTGCGACCGATAGAGGCATCAAATTTAGTGGAGTTGGCGTCAAACCAGCCACTTTAGACGTTTTCCCTTTACCCTTACCCTTTGTTGATTGGGTTAGGGTTGGGATAATAGATCCCTCTGGCGGTCTACTAGGCGGGCTTGGTGAGGCTTCGTCATCCCCCAAGATCGGTGCTAACTGACCTGTTACCCCTTGTGATCTATTCCTCTTGCCCTGCTCTTTTGATTGGGTCGAAGCAGGAGCAGTAGACATCCTTTCAGAAACCTGTTGAGGCTTTTCGCTGGTCCGTAAGGATTTCCTTGGATGTTGAACCCGCGACCCAGATGTTCCTGCAGCTATAGGCATTCGACAGTCTGCGGCTGGAGGTGGGCGGTAATACCTGTCCTCTAGTACAGCAAATCTTGCACTAAGGTTGGCTAGCTCCTCTCGAACGAGCTTTACCAATTCTGACTCGCCCTTGGATGGAGTAGGGTCTAGTCCAGCTTCTCTTCGGTGGTGTTCATTGCGATCCTTACGGATTTCCGCTCGAAAAGCCTCGTACTCATGCCGGAGTTCGGTTAGCTGTACGGCAAGCCTTTTATTTTCAGCCCGTAATCTCGCTGTCTCTGTAGATGAGGTGCGCTCCGCCAGCTCTCGCACTATTGAGATGAGAACTTTAGTCCCATCCTTTAGCTCTTTTTGGGTCGTTCCTTTGAGACCTTTCGGCTTCTTCAAAGTTTCAAACAGCTGCTTAGCGGCACTTTCACCTGTGTCTCTCAGATCATCAATTGAGAGCGTTTCTGGGTGAATGGTCGCTTCCTCGCGAGTTACAGAAGAGTCCGAACTTCGATCTAAACTGCTAAGTGGTCTGTCAGTATTCACTTTGAGAGCTGCCTCAGCCGTTCGACGCTCTTGTCCAGACACCTCAACACGTAGTTCCTTCACTTTTTTCCTACGAGCGGGACAAGTTCGTGATTCACCTCGACTCGTCGCTCCAACATTTTGTGGAGTCGGTGCGGACTCGTCAGCTGAGACGAAGTCTGGTTGTGGTGGCTTGCGCACCTTGTCAGTACGCGTTCGCAGAACTCGTGGCGACACATGACAGCTAGAAGCACTCATCGTACATGATGGTGCATCAGATACAACGGATGCTACATCCTCTTCTACATTATGAGGGCGCACAAAACTGGGCGTGTGCGCCCTGTCCGCGACCTCCGCGGATAGATGTCTTTTAGTGTCCCCCCCAGATACGGTGGGACAGCCGGATCCTAATGGACCCGGGAGGGATTCTCCGGCAGAACCGGTACCCTCCTGGGGTATTGTTATGCTAAGAGACATTCTGTTCTTTTTTACCCTACAGACCGGTTTACCCCCCGGTAACCCCCGCGCCGGGTAATGCTCGGAGGCTAAGGGTTGCCGTATGATAGTGACCGGATTGACGCACCGGCCATTCAGCCCATCACCGTCCGGCGAGGCTTAGGCTTGCGCGCCACTGCTGCTCCTCCCCTCCAGAGAATGGAAGGAACAGCAGAGGCGTGAGATGTCGGAATATTGGCCACGGACGGTGGTTTCTCCCCATGCAAGCATAGGGAAAAAACCAGCGCCCACGCCCGGGGCACACCGATCCGAAAAACTCCTGTTCCCACCGAATATAAATATTCGAATGGGACCAGTAGTCTCGGACACACGAGGAGGTTTTCCGACCACGTGCCCCAACCTAACCTTTTTTTTTTTTTTTTTTGTTTGCGCTGGGAAAAAATGCGTTACGCATACCCGCCCATTGGGGGATGGACGGGTTATGTGGGACTCTCCGGCTAGTCCGGCATACCCACTAAAATAACCCAGCGGCACTCCCGCATCGTCTATGTGGAGGAGGACTGGGAAACCGGCTCAGCCTTTACGTCCAGTCCCCCACCGACGACCGCCCGCCTTAACAGCGGGGCCCGCACGCCCCTCCCTAAGTGGAGAGGCCCGGGAACGACCGTGAGTGCTCGGCCGTTCCCGCCCGACGAGGGTGGTGATCAGTGCAATGCGAGCGAAGGCGCCCCCGCGCCTGTCGCCCGCTAATCACCACCAGAAGGAGGGAGGCGACGATCGTACAACCGCCGTCTCCCACCCCTTCTTCGCCTGCGGAGCGGCGGCGCGAGAGGATCGTCCTCCCGCGCGCGCTCCGCCGCCTCCTTTTGCGACATGACGTCCTCGCAAAAGGAGGCAACCGCCGCCCAAGCCTCCTCACTCCCCAGCATGGAGTTCACCACACTGGGAAGTGAGAGGTCCAGCCCAACGACGGTATTCAGGGCACGGCGCAGCTCAGCCCAGGCTGGGCACACCTCGAGGGTGTGCTGCGCCGTGTCCTCCGCGGCTCCACAGTCGTGGCACGCCGGGGCTTCCTCCCTCCGAATCCGGTGCAGGTGCGTTCCGAAACAGCCATGTCCGGACAACACCTGCACCAAACGGAACGAGAGGAAACCGTGGGGGCGCTCGAGCCATTCCCGCAGGACTGGACCGAGCGCGTCCAGCGTCCGGCGCCCAAAGGTGGCGGAGGCGAGGTCCCGTGCCCAGTGCAGGACGATGGCGTCCCTCGCCTCCCGCCGCACGGCCTCCCGCTCTTGCGCGGCGGGGCGCTCACCTAGCGCCCTACGCCGCGCCACCCATTCGTATACTCTGGCGAGCACCCATGCCTCCAATTCCCAGGGAGGGGTGCCGGCCAGAGCGCACGCCGCCGCAAAGCCCACTGAGCGGTAGGCCCTCGCCACCCGCTGTGCAATGGCCCGTTGGGGCCTGCGGATGGCGGTTGCATTCTCCCTCCTGTGGAGGGAGTCCGCCCAGATGGGTGCCCCATACAGGGCCATGCTTTTGAGGATGCCGGCATAGAGGCGCCGGCATCGCTCCTTGGGCCCTCCCAGGTTTGGGAGGAGCCATGAGAGGGCGTCCGCGGCTTTCAGCAGGCGCGTCGACAGCCCGCTAAAGTGCGGGCCGAAGCGCCACCTGCTGTCCAGCACGAGGCCCAGATACTTCATCTGGGCCCCGACCCCTATCCGGACGCCCTCCACCACGATGTGGGCGTCAGGTGGGCAGCGCTGCCGAGGCCCGTGAAAGAACACGGCCTCGGTCTTGTTCAGCGCTACCCCCAATCCAAGCTGGCGGATCCTACCTGCCACTAAGGATCCGCCAGCTGAGGCCAGACAGGCCGCCTCCCTAAAATCCCTCCCCCGGGCAACGAGGAGAGTGTCATCCGCGTAGCAGATGACACTCGTGCCCTGGAGGAGGGTGCCCCGCAGGAGCCAGTCAAATCCGATGTTCCACAGGAGGGGCCCCAGCACCGAACCCTGTGGAACACCGGACTCCACTCCGTAGCGCCTGATCCTGGCCGCCTTGTCCACCAGAAGGACCTCTCGGTCCTCCAGGTAGCTGGCCAGGATCGCCCGCAGATATTGGGGCACTCCGTAGTATCGGAGTGCCTCCAATATGGTCGAGTGGGGCACGGAGTTGAAGGCGTTGGCGATGTCGAACGACACCGCCAACACTCCGTCCCCAGCCTCGACCGCCTCCCGCACCTGGCCCCTGAGTAGGGCCAACGCGTCGACCGTCGAACGCCCTTGTCGGAACCCGAATTGGGCGTCCGACAGGTCCGGCCCTACCTCCCGCAGCTGGCTATTAAGCCGGGTGGCGATGATCCCCTCGAACAGTTTACCGACCTCATCGAGTAAAACGATGGGCCGGTATGCCGAGGGGGAGTCCACCGGGCGTCCCTCCTTGCGAAGAAGGCACAACTTGCCTTCCTTCCATAGCTTCGGGAACCTCCCAGCCGTCAGGCACGCGCTGAAGAGGTCCCGAAGCCTTTCCTCCATGAGGGACGCCGCGATGGCCACCACCCGTGCGGGGACGCCGTCCGGTCCAGGGGCCGTCTTCTTCGTGCGGAGGGGCAGAACCCCCGCGCGAAGTTCCTCCACCGATACTGGAGGGACCTCCTCCTCCGGCGAAGCCACCACCCCCCCCAGCGGGGGGTTCATCGTTGGTGGGGTGAAGTCGGTCCTGCGCGGAAACAGTGACCGAACCACCCCATCCAGCAACGCCGGCTCTAGGGTCTCCGCTAATGGGGGGCCGTAAGGGCGCAGCTGGCTCCGCGCCTGCTTATACGGCCTCCCAAACGGATCCCTGTCGAGGCCCTCCAGCATCTCGGCCTTTGCCGAGTCCTCGGCGGCGCACATTTCCGACTTGAGGACCGTCTTTGCCTCTAGGTAAGAGGCGTAGAGGCGGTCCTCCTCAGCCTGACATCGGCTGGTGCGCCGCCGACTCCGCGTGTAGGCCCTCCTGGCCTCCACGCACGCGGCCCGTAGCGCCGCCAGCTCCCTCGTCCACCAATAAACGGCGCGACGGGGAGGCGGACGGCGAGACCGAGGCATGCTAAAGTTGCACACCTCGGTCAGGGACCCCCGCAGCTGAACCGCTGCGGCGTCCACGTCCGTGACCTCAACAGGGGGCGAGAGCCAGTCCCGGAGGAACGCAGCCTCCTGGGCTGCCTCCCGGTCCAGGCGGGTGAGAGCCCACCGCGGGAAGGGAGATTGGCCCGAGCGGGCCATCCCCCGCGGGCTCTGGGTGGAGATGTCGAACCGCACATATCGGTGGTCCGACAGGGTCTCCACCATCTCCACCCGCCAGTTCACGACGCGTGTGGCTAGCACAGGGGTGGCGAACGACACGTCCACCACTGACCCTCCCTGTTGCCGCACACACGTGTGAACATCCCCCCTGTTCAGGAGGGACACGCCGCACGAAGCCGCCCAAAATTCGACGGCGCGCCCCCGGACGTTACAGGACGCCGCTGGGTTGCCCCAGGCCACCGACTTGGCGTTCAGGTCACCACACACAATGACCTGACGTGGCGCCGCCCTCCCGACGACTGCCGTAAGGACCTCGAGAAAATTCTCGAAGTCCCTTAGAGGGCGGTTTGGGGAGAAATAGACCCCGACCAGGGCTATTTCTCCCCACGCGGCGGCCACGTATCCCGGACCCCTCTCTAAGAACGAGAGGGGAGGGGAGTCCGTGGCAGGCCGCGACACCAACGCCACCAAGCCGTCCCGATCACCCAGCCAGCGGCCAGGTATCGAGTACGGCTCGGCGACCACCGCCACGTCCACCAACCACTCGGCCACAGTCTGCATCAGCAGATCCTGTGCCGCTCTGCAGTGGTTGGTGTTCGCCTGGAGGATGCGATGTTCGACTCTACCCATTAGTCGGTCATCGCACCCCCCTCCTCCACAGCCGCTGAGGTCCCAGCCACTGGGACGGCGGTGGCAGCGACAGGCCGGGTCGGCGCCTGTTCCTTGCCCTTCTTAAGGGGAGGACTGCAATTCCTCCCCTTCATAATGTGGCCCGCTGGGCGGCCACTGGCGGCGCATACCGCGCAGTGCGGTGCGGCGGCCTTGCAGGAGGCGGCTTTGTGCCCCTCCTTGCCGCAGCGGTAGCAGCTGTCCGTCCTGTCAATGCTGGACGGACAGAGGGCTCGGGTGTGACCGATGCCGAAGCACCGGTAACACCGCAGAGGCTGGTCCTCAAGGGCCCGGACCGCCGCCGAGCTGAACCCGACGGCGAGCCGTCCCTTCTCGAGGACGGCTTTGGCAGCGGCAACTGGGCACTCCAGGCGAATCGTGCCCATGCCGCCGCGCCCGGGCCTGATGCCCCCGCCCTGCACCGCTGCGACTTCGCAGCCCCCTATGGCTGCGATTGCTGCCACCACCTCCTCCTTGGTGACGGAGTCGTCCAGATCCGTCACCTCGATGGCCGCCGACTTCACCGGCCTGGCCACCTTCGCCACGTCCGCGATGACCTCCTGCAGCTTCGCTGCGAAGAGGTCCGCGTTCTTACTGCCTTCCGCTCCCGGGAACTCAAAGATTCGGGCCCCAGCCTGGGTCCGGCGGCATGAGACCTTGCCGATCCCCAGTTTGGTGGGATCGGCAGTGGCACGCGCCCGCACCAACATGGACGCGTACGTCTCACCCCGCTCCGCGGCCTTCGCGGTGAGTGTCACCACGACGGCCGCGGTCTTTGGAGGAACCAGGTTCCTCTTGGCACCGGCTGGGGGCGAACCCTTCCCCTTTCCCTTGCCAGTCGACGACTGACCGGCAGGGGTGGTGGCGGAGACGGCTGGGGCTGGGGGGGTGCTCTTCCCCTTCCCCTTCCCTTTTCCTTTGCCAGTCGGCTGCGACTGGCCGGGAGTGGTGGTGGGAACGGCAGTGACAACAGGTGCCGTCCTTTTGCCTTTGCCCTTCCCCTTACCGACCACCTTCGTCCAGCCCTGCTGGTTGGTCGGGGTGGTGGAAGGCAGAAGGGCGTCCTCCCTCTGAGAGGCAGGCACCGGCTCCTCTCGCCTCTTGTCCGCTGCAAGCGGCGGTCGGAGGGTCTTCGCCGGTAAGAGCCGGTCCTCAATACCCGCTAGGCAGGCCCGAACAAATGCCCTCTCCTCCGCCATCACCTTGCGGAGGACATCCTCAAGGCCGGGGGAGGAGGCAAGACCCTCCGACGCAGGTCCGGGCTCGGCTTGCGATGGCCGGGCTGTGGCCTCAGCCAGCTTCATGTGCAGCTGGCTGACCTCCGACTGCAGGCGATCTACCTTCGCCTGCAGTTGCCGCGTTTCGTCGCTGGCCTTGCGGTCCACCAGCTCCGCGACGATGCCACGCATGCTGGCGGCCCGGCATTTGAGGGACTTCTGGAAAGTCCCCTTCAGATGCGAAGACTTGGCGGCGACCTCTACGATCGCCTCCTCGTCCTCCAAGGCCATCCTTTGGAGTTCGGCCAGGGAGTGGTCCGCGTACAGGACGCGGGACGCCCCGTACCCGGACTTTGCACGGGCGACGCGCGCCCGTTCCTCCTGGGCCGCAACCCGCTCCTCCAGCTCTTGCTGGAGCTGCTCCCGCCATGCCAGGTCCAACTCACGTTGGGCATCGGCCAAACCCACGTCATGGGTGTCAGCTGCTGTCAACGCCTTTTTGGCCTTGACCTTTCTCTTGGACTCCTTCGCCGAACCCGAGCCTGAGGAGCCATCAGACACAACTTTCAGGAAGGTTCGCTTCCTTGATGCCGAGCGTGACCGATCTTCGATCGCCATCGCACTAGCATCCGACCCAACGGACTCGTTGTCGGAGTCCGACAATTCGACAACTTTTCCTCCGTAGAAGGCCCTGCCTTCGTTCGACGCCGACGCGTCGCGTTGGCCCTGAGAAGGGCCTTTTGGTTGGCCCTGAGAAGGGCCTTTGGGTTGGCCCTGAGAAGGGCCTTTGGGTTGGCCCTGAGAAGGGCCTTTTTTTACAAAATGCCCGAGGGCATCCCGCACAGGTTTTGGCATATCAAATTCAATCAATTTCGTAGCTCGCAAGGCAATAGATAGCTACGACGCACAGTGCACTTTAGCCGTACCCAGTCTGCCACTCCGTTACGGTGGTCAGAACTGGGACGTTTCCAGGGAACACGACGAGGACGTAAGCACTGTGGGGTGGTTCCCCGCCCCAACCTAACCTAACCTAACCTAACCTAACCTAACCTAACCTAACCTAACCTAACCTAACCTAACCTAACCTTTTTTTTTTTTTTTTTTTTTTTTTTTTTTTTTTTTTTTTTTTTTTTTTTTTTTGATAAGGCAGGGGGAATGCTAATGCATGCCACCCGCAAAAAGTGTCTGCGGGTGGGTATGTCGGACTCGCACCGACTAAACCTAACCTGCCGTGGACTTCTTCTGGCGCCTGATAGGGGGAGCCCCGGGAACGCGGGTATGCTGCTCCGGTGCCCCCCTTTTTGCGCCGTGTCCCAGATGGTCGGGACACGCACCCGGGGAGAGCTGTGGGTTGCCCTCCCCATTTTGCCGACTCCTGCCAGTACGGCACAGCGACTGCGCCACAAACAGTTCGCTGTCTTCCCGGGGCTGCTTGCACGTGGCGGCAGTAGAGGACACTTCTCATACTGCCACCGCAACCCCGAGGGGAGTAGGGCTAACGGCTGCCGCCGCCGCCCCGACGCCTCCTCCGTCTACGAGCGGGGTCGGCTCGCTCCCGATCCCGCTCGGCGGCCTCCTTCTGGAGCATGACTGCTTCGCAGAAGGAGACCACGGCGTCCCATGTGGTGGAGTCGCCTGCCAGCATCGCATATACGACTGCCGGCGGCGAAAGATCCCGTCCGATCTCAGCGACCAGGACTCGCCTCTCGACCTCCCAGGCCGGACACTCTTCCAGAGTGTGCTGGGCTGAGTCCAGGTCGCTACCGCAGTGGTGACACTGTGTCGTCGCTTCTCGGCCGATCCGACTCAGGTACTCACCGAAACACCCGTGTCCGGTGAGTATCTGAGTCAGTCTGTAGGTGACGTTACCCTCCCTCCTCCCCATCCAGGCTTCGAGGTAAGGCAGGATGGCACCGACGGCACGCTGGCGCGCGTTCCGCGGCAATTCGAGCCGCGCGCGCCACTGTGCAAGTACGCGCCGGTGTGCTTCCCGCCTGTAGGCAACGAGCGTCTGCTCTGGCGCCTCACCGCTCTCCCGGCGGACGCGGATTTCGGTGAAGACCGTCGCGTCGACTGCCGCCAGGAGATCAAACGGCGGGAGGCGCGCCAGGAGTGTTGCCGCCTCAAAGGATATCGTTCGATATCCTCGTGCGATCCGGATGGCCACCACACGCTGCAGGCTGTTCAAGATAGCTCTGCAGCGGGAGGCGCCCGTCAGGCGTTCAGACCAGACGGGCGCCCCATAAAGGACCATGGACCGCACGACACCTCCGTAGAGGCGGCGAACTTCTTCCCTGGGACCCCCGAGGTTTGGCAAAAGCCGGTGCAACGCTCCGGTTACCCGGCGCACTCGGGGGGCCAGACGCTCGAAATGCTCCTCGAAGCCCCATCGGCTGTCTAGGGTGAGGCCCAGGTACTTCATGTACCGCCCCACCCTGACCTCTGCGTCACCTACACGCATCGACGTACTGGGTGGTTCCTCCCTACGGCGTAAGCCGTGGAACCATAGCGCCTCGGTCTTGTGAGGCGCTACCCGAAGGCCCAGTCTCGTTATGGCCGCGACGACACACGCGACACCGAGTTCGGCGAGCCGTACCGCCCGCTGGAAACTTACCTCCCGGGCTATGACGAGCGTGTCGTCCGCATAGCAGACGACGCTCACCCCGGGAGGGAGGCTTATCCTCAGGACCGCATCGTACGCGAGGCTCCATAGCAGAGGTCCTAACACGGACCCCTGAGGAACCCCGCAGGAGAGCTCCCTCTGGATCTCAATCCCGTTCCGACCGACGAATTGAATCGTCCTGTCGCGCAAATATGCCCCGACTATACCACGGAGATAGGGAGGCACGTTATGATAGACCAGTGCCTCCCGTATCGCCCGCCAGGGGACGGAGTTGAAGGCGTTGACGATGTCTAAGCTCACCGCCAACGCCACCCCCCCCGCCCGAACGGCGGGCTCCGACAGGGCGCGGACGCGATTGATCGCGTCCAGCGTCGAACGTCCCTGCCGGAATCCGAACTGGCTGTCCGATAAGTCGGGGCCAACGCGCGACAGATGCTCGCTGAGACGGGCGGCTATGACACGCTCAAAGAGCTTGCCCGCCTCGTCCAGCAAGCATATTGGTCGGAACGCCGAGGGAGAATCGGCGGTCCTGCCCGGCTTGCTCAAGAGCACTAGCCTTGCCTCTTTCCAGCAGGTGGGGAACACGGTACTACGGAGGCAGCTGGTGAACAGTTGCCTCAACCGGTCCCCCAGGACTGCCAGGGCGCAAACCCACGCCCTGCCCGGTATCCCATCCGGGCCAGGGGCGGTGTTTCGGGCCGCAAGTCGCCGTACTGCTCGGTCCAACTCCCCCTCCGTCACCTCCAACTGGTCGTCCCAATCATGGTACGACGGTGACGGAGGGTCCGAGGGACTGTCCTGGACCCTAGGGAAGAGGGTGTCCACCACCCTCCTCAGGAAATCCGGGTCCAGGGTACACGTCAACGGAGGGACCCACGGTCTGAGCTTGCCCAGTACCATTTTGTACGGGCGCCCCCATGGGTCCCTATCCAGTCCCTCGATGAGCTCGTTCCAGGACCGAGCTTTGGCTTCCGCTATCGCGATGGATAGCGCCTTGACGGCGACTTGATACGCCCTGTGCGCTCCGGCAGCCTCTTCGGCATTGGCTCGCCTCCTCCGACGGGCCCGCTGGTGTCGGCGACGCGCTGCGACGTACTCCGAACGGAGTCGCGCGATTTCGGCCGACCACCAATACTGCGAGCCTCGTCTGTCACCCGGGCGGATCCGGGGCATCGACGTGTCGCAGATGCGAGACATGATGCCCCGGAACCAGCCCGCCTGCGAATTGGGATCGGACGGGATCTTCTCTCCACCTTCACTCGCCCCCCAGGCGATGGCGACGGCGGCAGCCGTCAACATGTCGCGGTCCAAGCGGCGTAGGCACCAGCGCCGTGGCGGGACAACACTGCTGCGGTCGGGGCCGCCTCGGGGCGGACGGAAGGCCACGCTGAACACAATGTGTCTGTGATCCGACAGCGTGGCTATTTCCTCCGCAACTCTCCACCCCGAGACCAGGTGCATGGCCGAGGGAGTCGCCCACGTCAAGTCGACGATCGACTCCCCCTGCCATCGCACACAGGTGCTGACTGAACCCCGATTTAAAAGACGGAGGTCCAGTCCGGCGGCCCATTCCAGCAGTGACTCCCCTCGAACGTCGTCCCGGGCATCGCCCCACTCACTAGAGTGAGCGTTGAAATCGCCCAGGACGAGTACCGGACGGGACTGGTAAGAGCTAATATGGCTCGTTAGCCCGTCCAGGTACGCCTCAAAATTTGCGAGGCCGCAATTCGGGGAGATGTAGCAGCCCACCACGACTGCTGGTCCCCACTCCACGACGACGAATCCGGGCCCCTTGGCCAGGAGTGTGCAATGGGGGTCACGTTCCCCCCCTGCCCAGTAAATGGCGACGAGGCCCCCATCCGCCCCGAACCAACGAGGGTGGTCGGGGACGGAGTGAGGCTCCGCCACTATCGCTAGGGCAACCGAACGCTCAGCAATCGTCTGCGCAAGAAGAGCTTGCGCAGCGATGCAGGCGTTCAGGTTGCCCTGCAAAATAAGTTGGGGGGGAAAGAATTTTAGACCTCCATGGACACCCCATCGGGGCCAGAGCCCGGATCGTTGGACCGCGACGATGCGGGAGCGGACGTGGCAGGACGTCCCGCTCCCTTCCTCTTCGGTGGCGTACACCTACCGCTGCCCAGGCGATGGTTTGCCGGCCTGCCAAGGTCGGCGCACACTACACAGTGAGGGGCGCGCGCCGTGCATTCCTTCGCCTTGTGGCCCTGTTGGCCACAGACGAAGCACGACGCGCTCCGGTCGCACCCCGTGCACCGAGCCCTGACATGCCCCTTCTCCAGGCAGCGGTAGCACTGGAGAGCTCTGGGTGGAAGCGCCACCACCCGGACCGACATCCAGCCCACTAGCACCCGGCCGATTGCCGCTAACTTGCGGGCGGCCACTAGTGGGCACCGAACCCACACCGATCCCAATCCCGACGGGGAAAACCGAATTTCGCCGACTTTTACGTCGGCGACGGAACATCCTCCCGCCGTGGCTAAGGTTTCAGCCACTTCGGTGGGGTCGGCGGAGTCGTCCAGGTCCATCACCCGGAGCTCTCCCATAGCCACTGGGTGCGCCACCACCGCACCCGTCTCCCGTAAAGCCTCCCTTAGGCGGGAGGTTAGGGCCTCCGCCTTCGCAGACCCCTCTGGACCAGGGATCCTCAAAATTAGACCCCCGGTCAAAGCCCTCTTGGGGCGAAGGCCAGCCTCCAGGCCAAGGTCCTGCAATTTGACCTTGGTCCTTGCCATCTTCATGACCTCGGCCATGGTAGTGGCCGAGGTCGATGGCAAGTTTATCGTCACTGCCGCGGACGGTGGAGGTCGCGGCAGTGCGGTAGGCCTCTTTGGAGGCGGAGGCGGCGGTGGCCGATTAAGGCGGGCAGCCTTGGCCCTGGCCTTTCGGCCAACCACCTGGGCCCAAGTGCCTTCGGCGTGTGGTGGCGGCGCAGTCCACACCGGCATTGCCGGAGCCCGAGCCGCAGCTGCTTCCGCAGCGGCAGCCCGTTGTTTCCGCTGCCGGCCAGCCCGCTTTCCGCCCGTCGCGACCGTCACGATGGGCGGCACCTGGGGTAGCGCTGTGCTCCCGGCTAGCGGGGGGCGGATGGCCCTCCCCGGGAAGATCTCCGATATTATATCTTGGCGCATCTGGACCAAGCGCTGATCCCAGATGCGCCCCATTTCTCCTAATTTGCGGTCCAGGAGGGCCGCAATCTTCTCGGTTGACGAGACATGATCTTCCCGGGGAGGAGCACCCCCATTGTTCCCTTGCGATGCCAAGGCCGGATGCGGTGACCCTGATGTGCGCCTCTCCGGTGTTAGTGGTGGAGGAGACAGTCCTAGCGACGGAGGCGGGCGTGAAGGAGGCGAAGGAGGTAGCGACGGCCGGGGCGGTGACGGCAGAGGTGGAAAGACCGCGATCTCGCCCCGGCGAAGCTCCGCCATCTCCGCCGACATGGCGGCCACACGCGCCTCCAGGGAGGCCAGCTGGGAGCGCAGCCGCTGATTTTCCAGCTCGAGTGAACTCCCACTGGTCCTCCCGTGTAATTCGGCGGCGGCCGCCTGGGCCTTCCGCGCCGCAAGTCGCAGGACACGCACAAAGTTTCCCTTAAGGTTTCGGGACGTGTCCGCCACCTTCTCCACCGCCGCCAGCGACTCCTGGATCACTGCACCCAGGTCGGCTGAGGGCTGCTGGCGTAGCTCCTCTACCAGGTCCTCGACCCGGGGCAGTCGGCTCTTGTTCTTGGTGTTCGCTGGGGCCTGCAAAGGGTCCAGGATGAACTCCAAGTCCACCTCATCGTCCGTGTCCTCATAGAGTTTGGCGGCCTTAACCGGGCGCCCATCCTGCCCAGCGGGCCTAGTCCTTTTGGACCCCGGAGTCTCCGCACGGCCATCCAGCGACTCCATCGAAACTGCGGACCTGACGGAGGTATCGCTCTCCGTACCCGCTCGTTCCCGCGATGCTCCAGGAACCGGAGTGGCGGGGCGGGAAAAGGTCTCCCCGACCCTCCTGGCGGCCTTCTTCTTGGCAGCAGCCTTCGCTGCCTTCACCTCTTCTTCTATTATCGGGTGCGCCACACCTGTCGCACCCGCTAACTCCTCACTTGTCAAGGCCGTAACCTTAACAATCGGTTGGGCATTTTTATTTTTGCTTTTGCAATCCATGAAACTCTTTTTTGGCGTTCACCAACCCAATTCCCCACCCTCCACCGAGCCCTCAAAGGGGATGCTTCATAAGCACCAGGGATATTGGGCGGTATAGCCATGGGATTATGCCAATCTGCGAGACCTCCAACGCGAACCGGTACTGGACAGCCCAACGTCCAGCACGGCGCGCGCCTTCGTCTGCAGACCGGCACACGGCGCCAGCCCAGACGCCACCTGCAGTTACGCCTACCCATGGCTAGCCTTGACGGCCGTCCGACCGGACGTCGCAGCCGATTGATCGGGGCCCGGCTAGACCCCGACCGCCCGTGTAAGGGGAAATCCGGACCAAAGAGGCGTGTTGCGGGTGAGGGATAACTACTGCCCGACCCCTCACCAGCTCAACCCCCAGGACTCCTTCATCCCCCCGTACGGGTCCCCGCGCACGGCACAAACACGCGGGTGGTCGTTGCGGAATTCCTACCATGCATGGATGATGCATGGAAGGTCCGCCAAGATACGACCACAGGATCTTGGCAGATTCCGCCCCCCCCCCCTGTGTCGGAATATTAGCCACAAGCAGTAACCCTTTCACGTGGGAGTAATCCCATTACGAGAAACGATTACTACCTGCGCCCGGCGTGCACCGTCCCATAAACTTCTGTTCCCACCGAATATGAATATTCGAATGGGACCAGTAGTCTTGGGCTCGCGAGGAGGTTTTCCGACCTAGCACGCCAACCTAACCTAACCTTTTTTTTTTTGATAAGGCAGGGGGAATGCTAATGCATGCCACCCGCAAAAAGTGTCTGCGGGTGGGTATGTCGGACTCGCACCGACTAAACCTAACCTGCCGTGGACTTCTTCTGGCGCCTGATAGGGGGAGCCCCGGGAACGCGGGTATGCTGCTCCGGTGCCCCCCTTTTTGCGCCGTGTCCCAGATGGTCGGGACACGCACCCGGGGAGAGCTGTGGGTTGCCCTCCCCATTTTGCCGACTCCTGCCAGTACGGCACAGCGACTGCGCCACAAACAGTTCGCTGTCTTCCCGGGGCTGCTTGCACGTGGCGGCAGTAGAGGACACTTCTCATACTGCCACCGCAACCCCGAGGGGAGTAGGGCTAACGGCTGCCGCCGCCGCCCCGACGCCTCCTCCGTCTACGAGCGGGGTCGGCTCGCTCCCGATCCCGCTCGGCGGCCTCCTTCTGGAGCATGACTGCTTCGCAGAAGGAGACCACGGCGTCCCATGTGGTGGAGTCGCCTGCCAGCATCGCATATACGACTGCCGGCGGCGAAAGATCCCGTCCGATCTCAGCGACCAGGACTCGCCTCTCGACCTCCCAGGCCGGGCACTCTTCTAGAGTGTGTTGGGCTGAGTCCAGGTCGCTACCGCAGTGGTGACACTGTGTCGTCGCTTCTCGGCCGATCCGACTCAGGTACTCACCGAAACACCCGTGTCCGGCGAGTATCTGAGTCAGTCTGTAGGTGACGTTACCCTCCCTCCTCCCCATCCAGGCTTCGAGGTAAGGCAGGATGGCACCGACGGCACGCTGGCGCGCGTTCCGCGGCAATTCTAGCCGCGCGCGCCACTGTACAAGTACGCGCCGGTGTGCTTCCCGCCTGTAGGCAACGAGCGTCTGCTCTGGCGCCTCACCGCTCTCCCGGCGGACGCGGATTTCGGTGAAAACCGTCGCGTCGACTGCCGCCAGGAGATCAAACGGCGGGAGGCGCGCCAGGAGTGTCGCCGCCTCAAAGGATATCGTTCGATATCCTCGTGCGATCCGGATGGCCACCACACGCTGCAGGCTGTTCAAGATAGCTCTGCAGCGGGAGGCGCCCGTCAGGCGTTCAGACCAGACGGGCGCCCCATAAAGGACCATGGATCGCACGACACCTCCGTAGAGGCGGCGAACTTCTTCCCTGGGACCCCCGAGGTTTGGCAAAAGCCGGTGCAACGCTCCGGTTACCCGGCGCACTCGGGGGGCCAGACGCTCGAAATGCTCCTCGAAGCCCCATCGGCTGTCTAGGGTGAGGCCCAGGTACTTCATGTACCGCCCCACCCTGACCTCTGCGTCACCTACACGCATCGACGTACTGGGTGGTTCCTCCCTACGGCGTAAGCCGTGGAACCATAGCGCCTCGGTCTTGTGAGGCGCTACCCGAAGGCCCAGTCTCGTTATGGCCGCGACGACACACGCGACACCGAGTTCGGCGAGCCGTACCACCCGCTGGAAACTTACCTCCCGGGCTATGACGAGCGTGTCGTCCGCATAGCAGACGACGCTCACCCCGGGAGGGAGGCTTATCCTCAGGACCGCATCGTACGCGAGGCTCCATAGCAGAGGTCCTAACACGGACCCCTGAGGAACCCCGCAGGAGAGCTCCCTCTGGATCTCAATCCCGTTCCGACCGACGAATTGAATCGTCCTGTCGCGCAAATATGCCCCGACTATACCACGGAGATAGGGAGGCACGTTATGATAAACCAGTGCCTCCCGTATCGCCCGCCAGGGGACGGAGTTGAAGGCGTTGACGATGTCTAAGCTCACCGCCAACGCCACCCCCCCCGCCCGAACGGCGGGCTCCGACAGGGCGCGGACGCGATTAATCGCGTCCAGCGTCGAACGTCCCTGCCGAAATCCGAACTGGCTGTCCGATAAGTCGGGGCCAACGCGCGACAGATGCTCGCTGAGACGGGCGGCTATGACACGCTCGAAGAGCTTGCCCGCCTCGTCCAGCAAGCATATTGGTCGGAACGCCGAGGGAGAATCGGCGGTCCTGCCCGGCTTGCTCAAGAGCACTAGCCTTGCCTCTTTCCAGCAGGTGGGGAACACGGTACTACGGAGGCAGCTGGTGAACAGTTGCCTCAACCGGTCCCCCAGGACTGCCAGGGCGCAAACCCACGCCCTGCCCGGTATCCCATCCGGGCCAGGGGCGGTGTTACGGGCCGCAAGTCGCCGTACTGCTCGGTCCAACTCCCCCTCCGTCACCTCCAACTGGTCATCCCAATCATGGTACGACGGTGACGGGGGGTCCGAGGGACTGTCCTGGACCCTAGGGAAGAGGGTGTCCACCACCCTCCTCAGGAAGTCCGGGTCCAGGGTACTCGTCAACGGAGGGACCCACGGTCTGAGCTTGCCCAGTACCATTTTGTACGGGCGCCCCCATGGGTCCCTATCCAGTCCCTCGATGAGCTCGTTCCAGGACCGAGCTTTGGCTTCCGCTATCGCGATGGATAGCGCCTTGACGGCGACTTGATACGCCCTGTGCGCTCCGGCAGCCTCTTCGGCATTGGCTCGCCTCCTCCGACGGGCCCGCTGGTGTCGGCGACGCGCTGCGACGTACTCCGAACGGAGTCGCGCGATTTCGGCCGACCACCAATACTGCGAGCCTCGTCTGTCACCCGGGCGGATCCGGGGCATCGACGTGTCGCAGATGCGAGACATGATGCCCCGGAACCAGCCCGCCTGCGAATTGGGATCGGACGGGATCCTCTCTCCACCTTCACTCGCCCCCCAGGCGATGGCGACGGCGGCAGCCGTCAACATGTCGCGGTCCAAGCGGCGTAGGCACCAGCGCCGTGGCGGGACAACACTGCTGCGGTCGGGGCCGCCTCGGGGCGGACGGAAGGCCACGCTGAACACAATGTGTCTGTGATCCGACAGCGTGGCAATTTCCTCCGCAACTCTCCACCCCGAGACCAGGTGCATGGCCGAGGGAGTCGCCCACGTCAAGTCGACGATCGACTCCCCCTGCCACCGCACACAGGTGCTGACTGAACCCCGATTTAAAAGACGGAGGTCCAGTCCGGCGGCCCATTCCAGCAGTGACTCCCCTCGAACGTCGTCCCGGGCATCGCCCCACTCACTGGAGTGGGCGTTAAAATCGCCCAGGACGAGTACCGGACGGGACTGGTAGGAGCTAATATGGCTCGTTAGCCCGTCCAGGTACGCCTCAAAATTTGCGAGGCCGCAATTCGGGGAGATGTAGCAGCCCACCACGACTGCTGGTCCCCACTCCACGACGACGAATCCGGGCCCCTTGGCCAGGAGTGTGCAATGGGGGTCACGTTCCCCCCCTGCCCAATAAATGGCGACGAGGCCCCCATCCGCCCCGAACCAACGAGGGTGGTCGGGAACGGAGTGAGGCTCCGCCACTATCGCTAGGGCAACCGAACGCTCAGCAATCGTCTGCGCAAGAAGAGCTTGGGCAGCGATGCAGGCGTTCAAGTTGCCCTGCAAAATAAGTTGGGGGGGAAAGAATTCTAGACCTCCATGGACACCCCACCGGGGCCAGAGCCCGGATCGTTGGACCGCGACGTAGGAGCGGACGTGGCAGGACGTTCCGCTCCCTTTCTTTTAGGTGGCGTGCACCTACCGCTGCCCAGGCGATGGTTTGCCGGCCTGCCAAGGTCGGCACACACAACGCAATGAGGGGCGCGCGCCGTGCATTCCTTCGCCTTGTGGCCCTGTTGGCCACAGACGAAGCACGACGCGCTCCGGTCGCACCCTGTGCACCGGGCCCTGACGTGCCCCTTCTCCAGGCAGCGGTAGCACTGGAGAGCTCTGGGTGGAAGCGCCACCACCCGGACCGACATCCAGCCCACTAGCACCCGGCCGATTGCCGCTAAATTGCGGGCGGCCACTAGTGGGCACCGAACCCACACCGATCCCAAGCCCGACGGGGAAAACCGAATTTCGCCGACTTTTACGTCGGCGACGGAACATCCTCCCGCCGTGGCTAAGGTTTCAGCCACTTCGGTGGGGTCGGCGGAGTCGTCCAGGTCCATCACCCGGAGCTCTCCCATTGCGACTGGGTGCGCCACCACTGCACCCGTCTCCAGTAAGGCCTCCTTTAGGCGAGAGGCTAGAGCCTCTGCCTTCGCGGACCCCTCTGGACCAGGGATCCTCAAAATGAGGCCCCCGGTCAGGGCCCTCTTAGGGCGAAGGCCCGCCTCCAAGCCAAGGTCCTTTAACTGGACCTTGGTCCTCGCCACCTTCATGACCTCAGCCATGGTAGTGGCCGAGGTCGATGGTAGATTGATCGTAACTGCCGCGGACGGTGGAGGTCGCGGCAGCCCGATCGGCTTCTTTGGAGGCGGAGGTGGCGGTGGCCGATTCTGCCGGGCAGCCTTTGCCCTGGCCTTTCGGCCAACCACCTGGGCCCATGAGCCCTCGGCGGGTGGCGGCGGCGCAGTCGGCGCCGGCCTTGCCGTGGCCCGAGCCGCAGCAGCTTCTGCAGCGGCAGCCCGTTGTTTCCGCCCACCCCGCTTCGCGGTGGGTGGCACCTGGGGCGGCGCTGCGCTCCCAGCGAGCGGCGGGCGGATGGCTCTGCCCGGGAAGATCTCCGATATGATATCTTGGCGCATCTGGACTAAGCGCTGTTCCCAGATGCGCCCCATTTCTCCTATTTTGCGGTCTAGGAGGACCGCAATCTTCTCTGTTGATGAGACTGTTAGATCTTCCCGGGCTGCGACAGAGGGAGGAGCGCCAACACTGCTCCTCCGCTGTTCCAGGGCCGAAGGTGCCATTTGCCTGCCGGCTCGCGGCGGCGACGGACTCGGCAACGGTGGCTGAGATGGTGACGACGGAGGACACCGAAAAGAATTCGACGGCCGGGGCGGTGACTGCAACGGCGGAAAAGCCCCGATCTCACGACTGCGCAGCTCTGCCATCTCCGCGGACATGGCAGCCACTCGCGCCTCCAAAGAGGCCAGCTGGGAGCGCAGCCGCTGGTTTTCCAGCTCGAGTGAGCTCCCACCGGTCCTCTCGTGCAACTCGGCGGCGGCCGCCTGGGCCTTCCGCGCCGCAAGTCGCAGGACACGCACGAAGTTACCCTTCAGGTTTCGGGACGTGTCCGCCACCTTCTCCACCGCCGCCAGCGACTCCTGGATCACTGCACCCAGGTCGGCTGTCGGCTGCTGTCGAAGCTCCTCAGCCAGATCCTCGACCCGGGGCAGTCTGCTCTTATTCTTGGAGTTTACTGGACCCTGAGTGGGGTCCAGTATAAACGCCAAGTCCACGTCCTCACTGTCGTCCTCAGCCGCATCCACACTTATTTTAGGGCGAAGCACTCTGTTTCCGCTTTGCCCGGCAGGGTTACCTCGTTTACGGGTACCCTCGCGGCTGAACACCGATTCCATAGAAACCGCGGACCTGAGTGAGCAATCGCTCTCTGTGTCCGCGGCCTGTTCCCGCGATGTCCCAGGAACCGGAGTGGCCGGGCGGGATATAGTCGCCCTGGTTTTCTTTTTTGAGGTAGCCTTAGCTACCTTGTCCTCCTCTGCTATGAGGCGCACACCAGGCACACCTGCTAGCTCCTCAGGTGTTAAGGAAATCACCTTAACAATAGGTTGGGCACTATCTTTACTTTTGCTAGCCATGAAAAAATCTTAATTGGCGTTCACCAACCCAATTCCCCACCCTCCACCGAGCCCTCAAAGGGGATGCTTCATAAGCACCAGGGATATTGGGCGGTATAGCCATGGGATTATGCCAATCTGCGAGACCTCCAACGCGAACCGATACTGGACAGCCCAAAGTCCAGCACGGCGCGCGCCTTCGTCTGCAGACCGGCACACGGCGCCAGCCCAGACGCCACCTGCAGTTACGCCTACCCATGGCTAGCCTTGACGGCCGTCCGACCGGACGTCGCAGCCGATTGATCGGGGCCCGGCTAGACCCCGACCGCCCGTGTAAGGGGAAATCCGGACCAAAGAGGCGTGTTGCGGGTGAGGGATAACTACTGCCCGACCCCTCACCAGCTCAACCCCCAGGACTCCTTCATCCCCCCGTACGGGTCCCCGCGCACGGCACAAACACGCGGGTGGTCGTTGCGGAATTCCTACCATGCATGGATGATGCATGGAAGGTCCGCCAAGATACGACCACAGGATCTTGGCAGATTCCGCCCCCCCCCCCTGTGTCGGAATATTAGCCACAAGCAGTAACCCTTTCACGTGGGACTAATCCCATTACGAGAAACGATTACTACCTGCGCCCGGCGTGCACCGTCCCATAAACTTCTGTTCCCACCGAATATGAATATTCGAATGGGACCAGTAGTCTTGGGCTCGCGAGGAGGTTTTCCGACCTAGCACGCCAACCTAACCTAACCTAACCTAACCTAACCTAACCTAACCTAACCTAACCTAACCTAACCTAACCTAACCTAACCTAACCTAACCTAACCTAACCTAACCTAACCTAACCTAACCTAACCTAACCTTTTTTTTTTTTTTTTTTTTGTTTGCGCTGGGAAAAAATGCGTTACGCATACCCGCCCATTGGGGGATGGACGGGTTATGTGGGACTCTCCGGCTACTCCGGCATACCCACTAAAATAACCCAGCGGCACTCCCGCATCGTCTTTGTGGAGGAGGACTGGGAAACCGGCACAGCCTTTACGTCCAGTCCCCCACCGACGACCGCCCGCCTTTACAGCGGGGCCCGCACGCCCCTCCCTAAGTGGAGGGGCCCGGAAACGACCGTGAGTGCTCGGCCGTTCCCGCCTACGTGGGTGGTGATTAGTGCAATGCGAGCGAAGGCGCCCCCGCGCCTGTCGCCCGCTAATCACCACCAGAAGGAGGGAGACGACGATCGTACAACCGCCGTCTCCCACCCCTTCTTCGCCTGCGGAGCGGCGGCGCGAGAGGATCATCCTCCCGCGCGCGCTCCGCCAACCTAACCTAACCTAACCTAACCTAACCTAACCTAACCTAACCTAACCTAACCTTTTTTTTTTTTTTTTTTTTTTTTGTTGACGCTGGGAAAAAATGCGTTACGCATACCCGCCCATTGGGGGATGGACGGGTTATGTGGGACTCGCCGGGCTAGTCCCGGGATACCCACTAAAATAACCCAGCGGCACTCCCGCATCGTCTATTTGGAGGAGGACTGGGAAACCGGCACAGCCTTTACGTCCAGTCCCCCACCGACGACCGCCCGCCTTTACAGCGGGGCCCGCACGCCCCTCCCTAAGTGGAGGGGCCCGGGAACGACCGTGAGTGCTCGGCCGTTCCCGCCCGACGAGGGTGGTGATCAGTGCAATGCGAGCGAAGGCGCCCCCGCGCCTGTCGCCCGCTAATCACCACCAGAAGGAGGGAGACGACGATCGTACAACCGCCGTCTCCCACCCCTTCTTCGCCTGCGGAGCGGCGGCGCGAGAGGATCATCCTCCCGCGCGCGCTCCGCCGCCTCCTTTTGCGACATGACATTCTCGCAAAAGGAGGCAACCGCCGCCCAAGCCTCCTCACTCCCCAGCATGGAGTTCACCACACTGGGAAGTGAGAGGTCCTGCCCGACCACATCTGTCAGGGCACATATACGAGCCCCAGCCTGTGTCTTGCGGCATGAGACTTTGCCGATCCCCAGTTTAGTGGGATCGGCACTGGCACGCGCCCGCATCAAAACGGACGTGTATGTCTCGCCCCGCTCCGCAGCCTCTGCGGTGAGTGTCACCACGACGGCTGCGGTTTTGGGAGGAACCAAGTTCCTCCTGACACCGGCTGGGGTCGAACCCTTCCCCTTTCCCTTGCCAGTCGACTGTGACTGACTGGCAGGGGTGGTGGCAGAGACGGCTGGGGCTGGGGGGGTGGCTTTCCCCTTCCCTTTTCCCTTGCCAGTCGACTTTGACTGGCTGGGAGTGGTGGTGGCAGGGACGGCAGGGACGACAGCTGCCGTCCTTTTGCCCTTGCCCTTCCCCTTACCGACCACCCTCGTCCAGCCCTGCTGGTTGGTCGGGGTGGTAGAAGGGAGAAGGGCGTCCTCCGTCTGGGACGTAGGCACCGGCTCCTTTTGCCTCCTGTCCGCCGCAAGCGGCGGCCGGACGATTTTCTCCGGCAAGAGCCGGTCCTCAATTCCTGCCAGGCAGGAGCGGACAAACGCCCTCTCCTCCGCCATAACTTTGCGGAGGATATGTTCAAGGCCGGCGGAGGAGTCAAGGCCCTCTGTCACAGGTCTGGGCTCAGCGTGGGATGGCCGGGCCGTGGCTTCAGCCAGCTTTGCGTGCAGCTGGCTGACCTCCGACTGCAGGCGATCGACTTTCGCCTGCAGTTGCCGCGTTTCGTCGCTGGCTTTGCGGTCGACCAGCTCCGCGACGATGCCCCGCATGCTCGCGGCCCGGCATTTAAGGGACTTCTGAAAAGTCCCTTTTAGGTGGGAGGACTTGGTGGCAACCTCGACGATCACCTCCTCGTCCTCCAAGGCCATCCGCTTCAGTTCAGCCAGGGAGTGGTCCGCGTACAGGATGTGGGACGCCCCGTACCCGGACTTGGCACGGGCGACGCGCGCCCGTTCCTCCCTAGCCGCCACCTGCTCCTCCAGGTCTTGTTGGAGCCGCTCCCGCCTGGTTAGGTCCAGCTCGCGCTGGGCGTCCGCCAAACCCACCTCGTGGGTGTCTGCCACTGTTGTGGGCTTCTTCGCCTTCACCTTCTTTTTAGGCTCCTTCGCCGAGCCTGAGCCCGAGGAGCCATCGGACACGACCTTAAGAAAGGTCCTCTTCCTCGATGCCGATCGGGATCGAGGATCGACCACAATCGAACCCGCATCCGATGTAATGGACTCAATGTCGGAGTCCGACATGTCGCCCACACTCCCGCCGTAGAAGGCTCTGCCTTCCTCCGACGCTTCAGCGTCGCGTTGGCCCTGAGAAGGGCCTTTTGGTTGGCCCTGAGAAGGGCCTTTGGGTTGGCCCTGTGAAGGGCCTTTGGGTTGGCCCTGAGAAGGGCCTTTTTTGGCAAAATGCCCGAGAGCATCCCGCAATGGTTTCGGCATTCCGATCAAAGCAAATTTCGTAACACACAAGGCAGTTGATTGTTACGATGCACAGTGCACTTTAGCCGTACCCAGTCTGCCACTCCGTTACGGTGGTCAGAACTGGGACGTTTCCGGGGAACGCGACGTGGACGCAAGCACTGTGGGGTAGCACTGTGGGGTAGCACCTAACCTAACCTTTTTTTTTTTTTTTTTTTTTGTTTGCGCTGGGAAAAAATGCGTTACGCATACCCGCCCATTGGGGGATGGACGGGTTATGTGGGACTCTCCGGCTAGCCCGGCATACCCACTAAAATAACCCAGCGGCACTCCCGCATCGTCTGTGTGGAGGAGGACTGGGAAACCGGCACAGCCTTTACGTCCAGTCCCCCACCGACGACCGCCCGCCTTTACAGCGGGGCCCGCACGCCCCTCCCTAAGTGGAGGGGCCCGGGAACGACCGTGAGTGCTCGGCCGTTCCCGCCCGACGATGGTGGCGATTTGTGCAATGCGAGCGAAGGCGCCCCCGCGCCTATCGCCCGCTAATCACCACCAGAGGGCGGGAGGCGACGGTCGTACAACCGCCTTCTCCCACCCCTCCTTCGCCTGCGGAGAGGTGGCGCGAGAGGATCGTCCTCCCGCGCGCGCTCCGCCACCTCCTTTTGCGACATGACATTCTCGCAAAAGGAGGCAACCGCCGCCCAAGCCTCCTCACTCCCCAGCATGGAGTTCACCACACTGGGAAGTGAGAGGTCCATTCCGACCACATCTGTCAGGGCACGGCGCAGCTCAGCCCAGGCTGGGCACACCTCGAGGGTGTGCTGCGCCGTGTCCTCCGCGGCTCCACAGTCGTGGCACGCCGGGGTTTCCTCCCTCTGGATCCGATGCAGGTGCGTTCCGAAGCAGCCATGCCCGGACAACACCTGCACCAGACGGAAAGAGAGGAAACCGTGGGGGCGCTCGAGCCAGTCCCGCAGGACTGGACCGAGCGCGTCCAGCGTCCGGCGTCCAAATGTGGCGGAGGCGAGGTCCCGTGTCCAGTGTAGGACGATTGCGTCCCTCGCCTCCCGCCGCACGGCATCCCGCTCTTGCGCGGCGGGGCGCTCACCCAGCGCCCTACGCCGCGCCGCCCATTCGTACACTCTGGCGAGCACCCATGCCTCCAATTCCCAGGGAGGGGTGCCGGCCAGAGCGCACGCCGCCGCGAAGCCCACTGAGCGGTAGGCTCTCGCCACCCGCTGTGCAATGGCCCGTTGGGGCCTGCGGATGGCGGTTGCATTCTCCCTCCTGTGGAGGGAGTCCGCCCAGATGGGTGCCCCATACAGGGCCATACTCTTGAGGATGCCGGCATAGAGGCGCCGGCATCGCTCCTTGGGCCCTCCCAGGTTTGGGAGGAGCCATGAGAGGGCGTCCGCGGCTTTCAGCAGGCGCGTCGACAGCCCGCTGAAGTGCGGGCCGAAGCGCCACCTGCTGTCCAGCACGAGGCCCAGATACTTCATTTGGGCCCCGACCCCTATCCGGACGCCCTCCACCACGATGTGGGCGTCAGGAGGGCAGCGCTGCCGAGGCCCGTGAAAGAACACGGCCTCGGTCTTGTTCAGCGCCACCCTCAAACCAAGCTGGCGGATCCTACCTGCCACTAAGGATCCGCCAGCTGAGGCCAGACAGGCCGCCTCCCTAAAATCCCTCCCCCGGGCAACGAGGAGAGTGTCATCCGCGTAGCAGATGACACTCGTGCCCTGGAGGAGGGTGCCGCGCAGCAGCCAATCGAATCCGATGTTCCACAAGAGGGGCCCTAGCACCGAACCCTGTGGAACACCGGACTCCGCGCCGTAGCGCCTGATCCTGGCCGTCCTGTCCGCCAGGAGGACCTCCCGGTCCTCTAGGTAGTTGGCCAGGATCACCCGCAGATATTGGGGCACTCCGTGGTACCGGAGTGCCTCCAATATGGTCGAGTGGGGCACGGAGTTGAACGCGTTGGCGATGTCGAACGACACCGCCAACACTCCGTCCCCAGCCTCGACCGCCTCCCGCACCTGGCCCCTGAGTAGGGCCACCGCGTCGACCGTCGAACGCCCCTGTCGAAAGCCGAACTGGGCGTCCGACAGGTCCGGCCCTACCTCCCGCAAATGGCTGTTAAGCCGGGTGGCGAGGATCCCCTCGAACAGTTTACCGACCTCATCGAGCAGAACGATGGGCCGGTATGCCGAGGGGGAGTCCACCGGGCGTCCCTCCTTCCGGAGCAGGCAAAGCTGCCCCTCCTTCCATAGTTTCGGGAACCTCCCAGCCGTCAGACACGCGCTGAAGAGGTCCCGAAACCTCTGCTCCATGAGGGACGCCGCGATGGCCACCACCCGTGCGGGGACGCCATCCGGTCCAGGGGCCGTCTTCTTCGCGCGGAGGGAAAGAACCCCCGCGCCAAATTCCTCCGCTGAAACCGGAGGGACCTCCTCCGCCAGCGAAGCCACCACCCCCCCCAGTGGGGGGTTCATCGTTGGTGGGGCGAATTCGGTCCTGCGCGGAAACAGCGACCGAACCACCCCATCCAGCAACGCCGGCTCTAGGGTCTCCGTTAGTGGGGGGCCATAAGGGCGAAGCTGGCTCCGCGCCAGCTTATATGGCCTCCCAAACGGATCCCTGTCGAGGCCCTCCAGCATCTCGGCCTTCGCCGAGTCCTCGGCGGCGCACATTGCCGTCTTGAGGACCGTCTTTGCCTCTACGTAAGAGGCGTAGAGGCGGTCCTCCTCCGCCTGACATCGGCTGGTGCGCCGCCGACTCCGCGTGTAGGCCCTCCTGGCCTCCACGCATGCGGCCCGGAGCGCCGCCAGCTCCGCCGTCCACCAATAAACGGCGCGACGGGGAGGCGGACGGCGAGACCGAGGCATGCTCGAGTTGCACACCTCGGTCAGGGACCCCCGGAGCCGAACCGCTGCGGCGTCGACGTCCGTGCCCTGCACAGGGGGCGAGAGCCAGTCCTCGAGGAACGCTGCCTCCAGGGCTGCCTCCCGGTCCAGGCGGGTGAGAGCCCACCGCGGGAAGGGAGATTGGCCCGAGCGGGCCATCCCCCGCGGGCTCTGGGTGGAGATGTCGAACCGCACATATCGGTGGTCCGACAGGGTCTCCACCATCTCCACCCGCCAGTTCACGACGCGGGCGGCTAGCACGGGGGTGGCGAACGATACGTCCACCACTGACCCTCCCCGTTGCCGCACACACGTGTGAACATCCCCCCTGTTCAGGAGGGACACGCCGCACGAAGCCGACCAAAATTCGGCGGCGCGCCCCCGGACGTTGCACGACGCCGCCGGGTTGCCCCAGGCCACCGACTTGGCGTTCAGGTCGCCCATTACGACGACCTGACGTGGTGCCGCCCTCCCGACGACTGCCGTAAGGACTTCGAGAAAATTCTCGAAGTCCCTTAGAGGGCGGTTTGGGGAGAAATAGACCCCGACCAGGGCTATTTCTCCCCACGCGGCGGCCACGTATCCCGGACCCCTCTCTAAAAGCGAGAGGGGAGGGGAGTCCGTGGCAGGCCGCGACACCAACGCCACCAAGCCGTCCCGGTCACCCAGCCAACGGCCAGGCACCGAGTACGGCTCGGCGACCACCGCCACGTCCACCAACCACTCGGCCACAGTCTGCATCAGCAGATCCTGGGCCGCTCTGCAGTGGTTGGTGTTCGCCTGGAGGATGCGATGTTCGACTCCCATTAATCGGACATCGCACCCCTCTCCTCCACGGCCGCCGAGGTCCCAGCCACTGGGACGGCGGTGGCAGCGACAGGCCGGGTCAGCGCCTGTTCCTTGCCCTTCTTAAGGGGAGGACTACAATTCCTCCCCTTCATGATGTGGCCCGCTGGGCGGCCACTGGCGGCACATACCGCGCAGTGCGGCGTGGCGGCCTTGCAGGAGGCGGCTTTGTGCCCCTCCTTGCCGCAGCGGTAGCAGCTGTCCGTCCTGTCGACACTGGACGGACAGAGGGCTCGGGTGTGGCCGATTCCGAAGCACTTGTAGCACCGCAAAGGCTGGTCCTCAAGTGCCCGGACCGCACCCGAGCTGAACCCGACGGCGAGCCGTCCCTTCTCGAGGACGGCTTTGGCAGCGGCGACTGGGCACTCCAGGCGAATTGCGCCCATGCCGCCGCGCCCGGGCCTGATGCCCCCGCCTTGTACCGCTGCGACTTCGCAGCCCCCTATGGCTACGATTGCTGCCACCACCTCCTCCTTGGTGACGGAGTCGTCGAGATCCGTCACCTCAATGGCCGCCGACTTTACCGGCCTGGCCACCTTCGCCGAGTCTGCGATGACCTCTTGCAGCTTAGCTGCGAAGAGGTCCGCGTTTTTGCCGCCCTCCGCACCAGGGAACTCGAATATACGAGCCCCAGCCTGTGTCTTGCGGCATGAGACTTTGCCGATTCCCAGTTTGGTGGGATCGGCATTGGCACGCGCCCGCACCAACATGGACGCGTACGTCTCACCCCGCTCCGCGGCCTCTGCGGTGAGCGTCACCACGACGGCCGCGGTCTTGGGAGGAACTAGGTTCCTCTTAGCACCGGCTGGGGGCGAACCCTTCCCCTTTCCCTTGCCAGTTGACGACTGACCGGCAGGGGTGGTGGCGGAGACGGCTGGGGCTGGAGGGGTGCTCTTCCCCTTCCCCTTTCCTTTCCCAGCTGGCCGCGACTGGCTGGGAGTGGTGGTGGCGGGAACGGCAGGGCCGGCAGCTGCCGTCTTTTTGCCCTTGCCCTTCCCCTTGCCGACCACCCTCGTCCAGCCCTGCTGGTTGGTCGGGGTGGTCGAAGGGAGAAGGGCGTCCTCCCTCTGTGAGGTGGGCACCGGCTCCTCTCGCCTCTTGTCCGCTGCAAGCGGCGGTCGGAGGCGTTTCTCCGGCAGGAGCCGGTCCTCGATGCCCGCTAGGCAGGCTCTAACAAATGTCCTCTGCTCCGCCATAGCCTTGCGGAGGATTTCCTCCAGGCCGGAGGAGGGAGCGAGGACCTCTGCCGCAGGTCTGGGCTCGGCTTGCGACGGCCGGGCCGTGGCTTCAGCCAGCTTCAGGTGCAGCTGGCTGACCTCCGACTGCAGGCGATCTACCTTCGCCTGCAGTTGCCGCGTTTCATCGCTGGCCTTGCGGTCCACCAGCTCCGCGACGATGCCACGCATGCTGGCGGCCCGGCATCTGAGGGACTTCTGGAAAGTCCCCTTCAGATGCGAGGACTTGGCGGCGACCTCCGCGATCGCCTCCTCGTCCTCCAAGGCCATCCTCTTCAGTTCGGCCAGGGAGTGGTCCGAGTACAGCACGCTGGACGCACCGTACCCGGACTTGGCACGGGTGACGCGCGCCCGTTCTTCCTTGGCCGCTACCCGCTCCTCCAGCTCTTGCTGGAGCTGTTCCCGCCTTGCCAGGTCCAACTCGCGTTGGGCGTCGGCTAGACCCACGTCGTGGGTGTCTGCCGCTGTCGTCGCCTTTCTGGACTTGACCCTCCTTCCGGGCCCCTTCGCTGAACCTGAGCCCGAGGACCCATCGGACACGACTTTTAGGAAGCTCCGCTTCCTAGATGCCGATCGCGATCGAGGATCCTCGATCGCCATCGCACTGGCATCCGACCCAACGGACTCAATGTCGGAGTCCGACAAATCGCCCTCCCTCCCGCCGTAGAAGGCGCTGCCTTCCTTCGACGCTTCAGCGTCGCGTTGGCCCTGAGAAGGGCCTTTTGGTTGGCCCTGAGAAGGGCCTTTGGGTTGGCCCTGAGAAGGGCCTTTGGGTTGGCCCTGAGAAGGGCCTTTTTTCACAAAATGCCCGAGGGCATCCCGCGCAGGTTTCGGCATTCCGAACAAAACAAGATTCGTAGCTGTCACGGCAATAAGATCGCTACGATGCACAGTGCACTTTAGCCGTACCCAGTCTGCCACTCCGTTACGGTGGTCAGAACTGGGACGTTTCCGGGGAACGCGACGTGGACGCAAGCACTGTGGGGTGGTTCCCCACCTAACCTAACCTTTTTTTTTTTTTTTTTTTGTTTGCGCTGGGAAAAAATGCGTTACGCATACCCGCCCATTGGGGGATGGACGGGTTATGTGGGACTCTCCGGCTACTCCGGCATACCCACTAAAATAACCCAGCGGCACTCCCGCATCGTCTATTTGGAGGAGGACTGGGAAACCGGCACAGCCTTTACGTCCAGTCCCCCACCGACGACCGCCCGCCTTTACAGCGGGGCCCGCACGCCCCCCTTAGCGGAGGGGCCCGGAAACGACCGTGAGTGCTCAGCCGTTCCCGCCCGACGGTGGTGGCGATTTGTGCAATGCGAACGAAGGCGCCCCCGCGCCTGTCGCCCGCTAATCACCACCTGAGGGTGGGAGGCGACGGTCATACAACCGCCTTCTCCCACCCCTCCTTCGCCTGCGGAGCGGTGGCGCGAGAGGATCATCCTCCCGCGCGCGCTCCGCCGCCTCCTTTTGCGACATGACATTCTCGCAAAAGGAGGCAACCGCCGCCCAAGCCTCCTCACTCCCCAGCATGGAGTTCACCACACTGGGAAGTGAGAGGTCTAACCCGACTACATCGGTAAGGGCACGGCGCAGCTCAGCCCAGGCTGGGCACACCTCGAGGGTGTGCTGCGCCGTGTCCTCCGCGGCTCCGCATTCGTGGCACGCCGGGGTTTCCTCCCTCCGGATCCGGTGCAGGTGCGTTCCGAAACAGCCATGCCCGGACAACACCTGCACCAGACGGAACGACAGGAAGCCGTGGGGGCGCTCGAGCCAGTCCTGCAGGACTGGACCGAGCGCGTCCAGCGTCCGGCGCCCAAAGGTGGCGGAGGCGAGATCACGTGCCCAGTGGAGGACGATGGCATCCCTCGCCTCCCGCCGCACGGCCTCCCGCTCTTCCGCGGCTGGGCGCTCACCCAGCGCCCTACGCCGCGCCGTCCACTCGTAGACTCTGGCGAGCACCCATGCCTCCAATTCCCATGGAGGGGTGCCGGCCAGAGCACACGCCGCCGCGAAACCCACCGAGCGGTAGGCCCTCGCCACCCGCTGTGCAATGGCCCGTTGGGGCCTGCGGATGGCGGTTGCATTCTCCCTCCTGTGGAGGGAGTCCGCCCAGATGGGTGCCCCGTATAGGGCCATACTCCTCAGGATGCCGGCATAGAGGCGCCGGCATCGCTCCTTGGGCCCGCCCAGGTTTGGGAGGAGCCATGAGAGGGCGTCCGCGGCTTTCAGCAGGCGCGTCGACAGCCCGCTAAAGTGCGGGCCGAAGCGCCACCTGCTGTCCAGCACGAGGCCCAGATACTTCATCTGGGCCCCGACCCCTATCCGGACGCCCTCCACCACGATGTGGGCGTCAGGAGGGCAGCGCTGCCGAGGCCCGTGAAAGAACACGGCCTCGATCTTGTTCAGCGCTACCCTCAAACCGAGCTGGCGGATCCTACCTGCCACTAAGGATCCGCCAGCTGAGGCCAGACAGGCCGCCTCCCGAAAGTCCCTCCCCCGGGCAACGAGGAGAGTGTCATCAGCGTAGCAGATGACACTCGTGCCCTGGCCCTCCCGCCATAGAAGGCCCTGCCTTCCTCCGACGCTGATGCGTCGCGGTGGCCCTGAGAAGGGCCTTTTGGTTGGCCCTGAGAAGGGCCTTTGGGTTGGCCCTGAGAAGGGCCTTTGGGTTGGCCCTGAGAAGGGCCTTTTTTGACAAAATGCCCGAGGGCATCCCGCGCAGGTTTTGGCATGTTCAAACAAATCAATATCGCAGCACTCAAGGTAGATAGTCGCTACGATGCACAGTGCACTTTAGCCGTACCCAGTCTGCCACTCCGTTACGGTGGTCAGAACTGGGACGTTTCCGGGGAACGCGACGTGGACGCAAGCACTGTGGGGTGGTTCCCCACCTAACCTAACCTAACCTAACCTAACCTAACCTTTTTTTTTTTTTTTTTTTTTTTTTTTTTTTTTACGTCGGGAAATCCATTACGGATCCCCGCCGCTGGGCAAGCGACGGGGTATGTCGGGCTCCCGGTATAAATCTCTTCGGTTTACCGACTAAAACCCCACGGTGTTCCTCGAGTACCTGTAGTCCGGACCACGGGATTCGCGTTAGCATTCACCGCAGCCCAGACAGGTCCTGGCCCACCTGTGCCTAGGCAGGCCCCGTCATACGGGGGGAATACTTGTCCCCCTTCCTCTCAAATAGCGCGCGCGGAACACGAGCGCTGCCTTCATAGGCCTATTCTGATCAAGCGACAGACTGCCCTATATCTGTCGCCTGTAGGCCATTACCTATGGTGGCCGGAGATTCGCCACGAGCGCCCTTCGACGTCGAGGCCTCCTTGCGCGGGCTGGGTGGGTGCTAGCGAGCTCCCGATCCCGTTCCGCAGCCTCCTTCGCGTCCATCACCTCCTCGCAAAAGGAGGCAACGGAAACCCAGGCGGTTTCGCTCTCGACCATGGCTTTGACCATGTTAGGAAGCGAAACGCCTCCTACGCCGAGTGCCGCGACCAGTACACGGCGCTTTTCTGCCCATGTTGGACAAACCACTAGTGTGTGGAGCGCCGTATCCTCTGCTTCTCCGCAGTGATGGCACTCGGACGTCTGCTCACGGCCTATTAGACGCAGATATCTCCCAAAGCAACCATGCCCTGTGAGAATCTGCGTCATCCGAAACGTAAGGGCGCCGTGGCGCCTCTCCAGCCACTCCCCTAGGGTTGGACTTACCGCCACGATCGTGGCGTGCCCCGCACTAGGTTGCGCAAGTCGCGCCCTCCACTCGTCCACCATGGCAACTTGGAGCTCAGACCGCTGCGCCTCAATCTCTCGCGATACCGGCCGATGCCCCCGTTCGAGTGCATCTTCACGCCAACTGTACACCTGCGCGAGGACTTTAGCTTCCAAGTCCCATGGTGGGGATCCAGCTAAGAGACTTGCCGCCTCAAAGGAGATCGTACGGTATCCTCTTATGACCCTAGCTGCCATCACTCGTTGCGGTTTTCGCAGTTCACGAACATTACGAGCAGCTAGAGTCTCACCCCATACGGGGGCCCCATAAAGAGCCATTGACCGCACGACCCCCATGTACAGCTTTCGGCAGGAGGCATTTGGCCCCCCGACATTAGGCAGCAACCGTGCTAGCGATGCCGCCGCAGCCAAACATCGGGGGACCAACCTTCGGAAATGTTCTCCGAAATCCCACCGGCCATCGAGGATGAGACCTAAATATCTCATTGACTTCCCAACGCCGATGCGGACGCCCCCCACCGTGATGTAAAAGCCAGACGGTGGCGCCCTCCTCGGCCCATAAAAGAAAAGAGCCTCAGACTTATTGAGGGCCACCTCAAGTCCTAACCGCCGGATCCTTCCTACGACTTGCGCCACCCCCGCTGTTGCTAACAATGCTGCCTGTCGGTGAGTCTCCCCACGCGCCGTTACAAGCGTGTCGTCGGCGTAACAGATAACACCAACCGACGGAAGCAAATCGCCACGAAGCACCCAGTCGTACCCGATGTTCCACAGGAGTGGTCCTAAAACCGAGCCCTGTGGGACACCGCACGACATCTCTCTTCGACTCCAGCCATCTTGGCACGGGTAGATGACTGACCTCTCGACCAGGTAGGCCCCAATAATTCGACAGAGGTAAGCTGGCACTTGATGAAATTCAAGTGCCGCTTTTATGCAACTCCAGGGCAAGGTGTTGAACGCATTGGCAATATCGAGAGATACTGCCAAGACTACCTCGCCCCGTGCAATAGCCTCATCCGTAAGGGCTCTCACGTGCATGATGGCATCCACAGAGGAACGCCCTGGGCGGAAACCGAATTGGTTTTCTGCCAAATCTGGACCAGGCCCAGTCAGATGCTGGACGATGCGGTCTGCAATTACTCTTTCAAACAGCTTGCCCACCTCGTCCAGCAATACGATGGGCCGATAGGCTGACGGAGAATCCGCCGGGCGCCCCTCTTTGTGGATTAGGACTAGCTTACCGGTTTTCCACTGCTGTGGAAACTGGCTTCTCTCCAAGCACGCGCTAAAGAGTCCCCTCAGTCGAGGCCCAAGGGCCCTAAGGGCCAGAACCCACACACGACCAGGTATTCCGTCAGGTCCTGGGGCCGTGTTCTTGGCTTGGAGCCTTTGCACCGCCACTTGCAGCTCTTCCCGGGTCACATCGGGTACAGGGTCGTCTCCTACGTTGGACGTCACCATTGAAGTCGGATTCATTATTGGAGGAGTGTGTTCTTCCCTTTCGGGAAACAGAGCGGCCACCACCTCCCTCAATAGCTGAGGCCGGAGACTCTGTGACACTGGAGGTGACCAGGAGCGCAGCTTACCTCTAACCATAAGGTAGGGCCGCCCCCAAGGATCCCGGTCCAGAGTCGATAGCAATTCTTCACGGGCCTGGGTTTTAGCCCGTAATATAGCCAACTTCAGGAGTTTTTTAGCCGCTCTGTAGACCTCGTATAATGCAATCTCCCCGGCTACCATGTCTTGCGTTCGGCGCCTCCGCCTGCGATGCCTGGCATACTGGCGTCGCGCTACTATGCAAGCACGTCGCAATAGTGCGATCTCCTCTGACCACCAGTACACCTGACGTCTGACTGGTCTCCTCCGAACCCGGGGCATTGCTGCGTCGCATAGCTGCGTTGCAGTTTCCTTGAACCATTCAGCCTCAACGTCGATATTGACAGGTCTATCCGGTGCAGACACCCAGGCCTGTACGATGGAGGCTTCCAGGACGATCTCACGATCCAACTGCCCTAAAGCCCAGCGCGGGCCTTCGCCGTTCGCGGATCCTGAGACCGGCACATTGGAGCTTTGGGTGGAGACATTGAATCGGATGTATCGATGGTCAGACATAGTCTCCACTTCCTCCACAACGCGCCAGTTAATAACGCGGGGTGCGATTGCAGGGCTAGAAAACGCTATGTCGACAATGGAGCCACCGCGCTGTCTTACGCACGTATATACGGAGCCCCTATTGAGAACGACTAGGCCTTTAACCAAGGCCCATTCTTCGAGTTCCTCCCCTCTCGCATCAACAGTCGGAGAACCCCAAGCTGCTGATTTTGCATTGAAGTCTCCAAGACAGATCACGGGGTGGGGATGGCAGCGATCGACGACCATGCCCAGCTCAACCAAATAGTCTTCAAAGGCGGCGAGGGGTCGGTTGGGAGAAAAATACACCCCGATGACGAATATACCACCAACTAATGCTGACACCCACCCTTGCCCTCTCGAAATATTCTCGAGGGCAGGACTACCAGTTACACCCCGCGATATTAAGGCCACCGTGCCATTTAAATCTTTGGCCCAATCGTCCCTGGGTGGGACAAAATACGGTTCAGCAACCACAGCCACGTTTATAAACCACTCTGCCATGGTCTGGAGCAGAAGATCCTGTGCACTGGCACAGTGGTTGAGATTCGTTTGGAGAAAACGGAGAGGGGCCATTATTGGTCGTTTATGGCTGGTTCCTCCATTCGTCCGGATGTGGCTTTAATTGGAGCAGTAGGCAGAAGCCTACGTTGTGTCCGTTGCCGCGTGGGGACTACTCTTGAGCCTGAGCAGGCTTTGCTATCTACCCTGTGATCAGCCGTCTTACCTGCTGCAGCACATATACGACAGTGTGGCGCAGCTGTGCACGTGGCGGCCTTGTGACCAAGCCTTCCGCAACGGAAACAGCACCCACTACAGTCCATATCAGAGGTGCACCTGGCTCCCACATGTCCTTCTGCTAGGCACCGGTAGCACCTTAAAGGCCTGGGGCTTAGGAGTCTCACCTGGGCAGAGACCCATCCTACAAGCAATTTGTGACCCACGAGTTTCTGAGCTGCCGCAGCAGGACAGTTGACTACTGTTGTCCCCATCCCATCAAATCCCGGCGTAATAACTCCCAGCTTAACCTGATCTGGGGAACAGTCCCCGGCCTTCGCAAAAGCTTCTTTCAATTCAGCGACCCCAGCCGAGTCGTCTAAGCCTGTGACACGCAGATCGACACATTTTATGGGCCTCGTTAGTCGAACATCATCCACTGGTAGCACCGCTGTCAGTCTCTCTTTCAGGGCGTCTGCTTTTGTGTTACAGTCAGCCCCAGAGACTTCAAGAAGTCGGGCTCCAGTAAGAGTCTGCTTACAACAGACACTCTCAATATTGAGATCGCTAAGCTTTATAGAAGCCTTTGCCTGTGCTAGCAGCCCCGCATATGTAACTCCCCTTTCTGCAGCACTGGGTTGTAGTGTCAGCACGATAGCAGAAGACTTAGGAGAACGAAGCTGGGCCGCCATCTTCTTTGCCTTTTCTTTGGCCACTTTCTCTATTTTTCGAGCTTTGGCTGCCTTCTTAGCGGCCTTCTTTTTGGCACCAGAGACCTGCCAATCCCCATTTCGGGGTGTTTCCCTCTCTGCGACCGATAGAGGCATCAAATTTAGTGGAGTTGGCGTTAAACCAGCCACTTTAGACGTTTTCCCTTTACCCTTACCCTTTGTTGATTGGGTTAGGGTTGGGATAATAGATCCCTCTGGCGGTCTACTAGGCGGGCTTGGTGAGGCTTCGTCATCCCCCAAGATCGGTGCTAACTGACCTGTTACCCCTTGTGATCTATTCCTCTTGCCCTGCTCTTTTGATTGGGTCGAAGCAGGAGCAGTAGACATCCTTTCAGAAACCTGTTGAGGCTTTTCGCTGGTCCGTAAGGATTTCCTTGGATGTTGAACCCGCGACCCAGATGTTCCTGCAGCTATAGGCATTCGACAGTCTGCGGCTGGAGGTGGGCGGTAATACCTGTCCTCTAGTACAGCAAATCTTGCACTAAGGTTGGCTAGCTCCTCTCGAACGAGCTTTACCAATTCTGACTCGCCCTTGGATGGAGTAGGGTCTAGTCCAGCTTCTCTTCGGTGGTGTTCATTGCGATCCTTACGGATTTCCGCTCGAAAAGCCTCGTACTCATGCCGGAGTTCGGTTAGCTGTACGGCAAGCCTTTTATTTTCAGCCCGTAATCTCGCTGTCTCTGTAGATGAGGTGCGCTCCGCCAGCTCTCGCACTATTGAGATGAGAACTTTAGTCCCATCCTTTAGCTCTTTTTGGGTCGTTCCTTTGAGACCTTTCGGCTTCTTCAAAGTTTCAAACAGCTGCTTAGCGGCACTTTCACCTGTGTCTCTCAGATCATCAATTGAGAGCGTTTCTGGGTGAATGGTCGCTTCCTCGCGAGTTACAGAAGAGTCCGAACTTCGATCTAAACTGCTAAGTGGTCTGTCAGTATTCACTTTGAGAGCTGCCTCAGCCGTTCGACGCTCTTGTCCAGACACCTCAACACGTAGTTCCTTCACTTTTTTCCTACGAGCGGGACAAGTTCGTGATTCACCTCGACTCGTCGCTCCAACATTTTGTGGAGTCGGTGCGGACTCGTCAGCTGAGACGAAGTCTGGTTGTGGTGGCTTGCGCACCTTGTCAGTACGCGTTCGCAGAACTCGTGGCGACACATGACAGCTAGAAGCACTCATCGTACATGATGGTGCATCAGATACAACGGATGCTACATCCTCTTCTACATTATGAGGGCGCACAAAACTGGGCGTGTGCGCCCTGTCCGCGACCTCCGCGGATAGATGTCTTTTAGTGTCCCCCCCAGATACGGTGGGACAGCCGGATCCTAATGGACCCGGGAGGGATTCTCCGGCAGAGCCGGTACCCTCCTGGGGTATTGTTATGCTAAGAGACATTCTGTTCTTTTTTACCCTACAGACCGGTTTACCCCCCGGTAACCCCCGCGCCGGGTAATGCTCGGAGGCTAAGGGTTGCCGTATGATAGTGACCGGATTGACGCACCGGCCATTCAGCCCATCACCGTCCGGCGAGGCTTAGGCTTGCGCGCCACTGCTGCTCCTCCCCTCCAGAGAATGGAAGGAACAGCAGAGGCGTGAGATGTCGGAATATTGGCCACGGACGGTGGTTTCTCCCCATGCAAGCATAGGGAAAAAACCAGCGCCCACGCCCGGGGCACACCGATCCGAAAAACTCCTGTTCCCACCGAATATAAATATTCGAATGGGACCAGTAGTCTCGGACACACGAGGAGGTTTTCCGACCACGTGCCCCAACCTAACCTAACCTTTTTTTTTTTTTTTTTTTTTTTTTTGACGCTGGGAAAAAATGCGTTACGCATACCCGCCCATTGGGGGATGGACGGGTTATGTGGGACTCGCCGGGCTAGTCCCGGGATACCCACTAAAATAACCCAGCGGCACTCCCGCATCGTCTATTTGGAGGAGGACTGGGAAACCGGCACAGCCTTTACGTCCAGTCCCCCACCGACGACCGCCCGCCTTTACAGCGGGGCCCGCACGCCCCTCCCTAAATGGAGGGGCCCGGGAACGACCGTGAGTGCTCGGCCGTTCCCGCCCGACGAGGGTGGTGATTAGTGCAATGCGAGCGAAGGCGCCCCCGCGCCTGTCGCCCGCTAATCACCACCAGAAGGAGGGAGGCGACGATCGTACAACCGCCGTCTCCCACCCCTTCTTCGCCTGCGGAGCGGCGGCGCGAGAGGATCATCCTCCCGCGCGCGCTCCGCCGCCTCCTTTTGCGACATGACATTCTCGCAAAAGGAGGCAACCGCCGCCCAAGCCTCCTCACTCCCCAGCATGGAGTTCACCACACTGGGAAGTGAGAGGTCCATCCCGACCACATCTGTCAGGGCACGGCGCAGCTCAGCCCAGGCTGGGCACACCTCGAGGGTGTGCTGCGCCGTGTCCTCCGCGGCTCCACAGTCGTGGCACGCCGGGGTCTCCTCCCTCTGGATCCGATGCAGGTGCGTTCCGAAGCAGCCATGCCCGGACAACACCTGCACCAGACGGAACGAGAGGAAACCGTGGGGGCGCTCGAGCCAGTCCCGCAGGACTGGACCGAGCGCGTCCAGCGTCCGGCGTCCAAATGTGGCGGAGGCGAGGTCCCGTGTCCAGTGTAGGACGATTGCGTCCCTCGCCTCCCGCCGCACGGCATCCCGCTCTTGCGCGGCGGGGCGCTCACCCAGCGCCCTACGCCGCGCCGCCCATTCGTACACTCTGGCGAGCACCCATGCCTCCAATTCCCAGGGAGGGGTGCCGGCCAGAGCGCACGCCGCCGCGAAACCCACCGAGCGGTAGGCTCGCGCCACCCGCTGTGCAATGGCCCGTTGGGGCCTGCGGATGGCGGTTGCATTCTCCCTCCTGTGGAGGGAGTCCGCCCAGATGGGTGCCCCGTATAGGGCCATACTCTTTAGGATGCCGGCATAGAGGCGCCGGCATCGCTCCTTGGGCCCGCCCAGGTTTGGGAGGAGCCATGAGAGGGCGTCCGCGGCTTTCAGCAGGCGCGTCGACAGCCCGCTAAAGTGCGGGCCGAAGCGCCACCTGCTGTCCAGCACGAGGCCCAGATACTTCATCTGGGCCCCGACCCCTATTCGGACGCCCTCCACCACGATGTGGGCGTCAGGTGGGCAGCGCTGCCGAGGCCCGTGAAAGAACACGGCCTCGGTCTTGTTCAGCGCTACCCCCAATCCAAGCTGGCGGATCCTACCTGCCACTAAGGATCCGCCAGCCGAGGCCAAACAGGCCGCCTCTCCAAAGTCCCTCCCCCGGGCAACGAGGAGAGTGTCATCTGCGTAGCAGATGACACTCGTGCCCTGGAGGAGGGTGCCCCGCAGGAGCCAGTCAAATCCGATGCTCCACAAGAGGGGCCCCAGCACCGAACCCTGTGGAACACCGGACTCCACTCCATACCGCCTGATCCTGGCCATCTTGTCCACCAGAAGGACCTCCCGGTCCTCCAGGTAGCTGGCCAGGATCGCCCGCAGATATTGGGGCACTCCGTGGTACCGGAGTGCCTCCAATATGGTCGAGTGGGGCACGGAGTTGAAGGCGTTGGCGATGTCGAACGACACCGCCAACACTCCGTCCCCAGCCTCGACCGCCTCCCGCACCTGGCCCCTGAGTAGGGCCAGCGCATCGACCGTCGAACGCCCTTGTCGGAACCCGAACTGGGCGTCCGACAGGTCCGGCCCTACCTCCCGCAAATGGCTGTTAAGCCGGGTGGCGAGGATCCCCTCGAACAGTTTACCGACCTCATCGAGTAAAACGATGGGCCGGTATGCCGAGGGGGAGTCCACCGGGCGTCCCTCCTTGCGGAGAAGGCACAACTTGCCTTCCTTCCATAGCTTCGGGAACCTCCCAGTCGTCAGGCACGCGCTGAAGAGGTCCCGAAGCCTTTCCTCCATTAGGGACGCCGCGATGGCCACCACCCGTGCGGGGACACCATCCGGTCCAGGGGCCGTCTTCTTCGCGCGGAGGGGCAGAACCCCCGCGCGAAGTTCCTCCGCCGAAACTGGAGGCACCTCCTCCGGCGAAGCCACCAACCCCCTCAGCGGGGGGTTCATCGTTGGAGGGGTGAAGTCGGTCCTGCGCGGAAACAGTGACCGAACCACCCCATCCAGCAACGCCGGCTCTAGGGTCTCCGCTAATGGGGGACCGTAAGGGCGCAGCTGGCTCCGCGCCTGCTTATACGGCCTCCCAAACGGATCCCTGTCGAGGCCCTCCAGCATCTCGGCCTTTGCCGAGTCCTCGGCGGCGCACATTTCCGACTTGAGGACCGTCTTTGCCTCTAGGTAAGAGGCGTAGAGGCGGTCCTCCTCAGCCTGACATCGGCTGGTGCGCCGCCGACTCCGCGTGTAGGCCCTCCTGGCCTCCACGCACGCGGCCCGGAGCCCCGCCAGCTCCACCGTCCACCAATAAACGGCGCGACGGGGAGGCGGACGGCGAGACCGAGGCATGCTGGAGTTGCACACCTCGGTCAGGGACCCCCGCAGCTGAACCGCTGCGGCGTCCACGTCCGTGCCCTCAACAGGGGGCGAGAGCCAGTCCCGGAGGAACGCAGCCTCCTGGGCTGCCTCCCGGTCCAGGCGGGTGAGAGCCCACCGCGGGAAGGGAGATTGGCCCGAGCGGGCCATCCCCCGCGGGCTCTGGGTGGAGATGTCGAACCGCACATATCGGTGGTCCGACAGGGTCTCCACCATCTCCACCCGCCAGTTCACGACGCGGGCGGCTAGCACGGGGGTGGCGAACGATACGTCCACCACTGACCCACCCCGTTGCCGCACACACGTGTGAACATCCCCCCTGTTCAGGAGGGACACGCCGCACGAAGCCGACCAAAATTCGGCGGCGCGCCCCCGGACGTTGCACGACGCCGCCGGGTTGCCCCAGGCCACTGATTTGGCGTTCAGGTCGCCCATTACGACGACCTGACGTGGTGCCGCCCTCCCGACGACTGCCGTAAGGACTTCGAGAAAATTCTCGAAGTCCCTTAGAGGGCGGTTTGGGGAGAAATAGACCCCGACCAGGGCTATTTCTCCCCACGCGGCGGCCACGTATCCCGGACCCCTCTCTAAAAGCGAGAGGGGAGGGGAGTCCGTGGAAGGCCGCGACACCAACGCCACCAAGCCGTCTCGATCACCTAGCCAGCGGCCAGGTATCGAGTACGGCTCGGCAACCACCGCCACGTCCACCAACCACTCGGCCACAGTCTGCATCAACAGATCCTGTGCCGCTCTGCAGTGGTTGGTGTTCGCCTGGAGGATGCGATGTTCGACTCTACCCATTAATCGGTCATCGCACCCTCCTCCTCCACAGCCGCCGAGGTCCCAGCTACTGGGGTGGCGGTGGCAGCGACAGGCCGGGTCGGCGCCTGCGCTTTGCCCTTCTTAAGGGGAGGAATACAATTCCTCCCCTTCATAATGTGGCCCGCAGGGCGGCCACTGGCGGCACACACCGCGCAGTGCGGTGTGGTGGCCTCGCAGGAGGCGGCTTTGTGCCCCTCCTTGCCGCAGCGGTAGCAGCTGTCCGTCCTGTCGACACTGGACGGACAGAGGGCCCGGGTGTGACCGATGCCGAAGCACCGGTAACACCTCAGCGGCGGGACCTCAAGGGCCCGGACCGCCGCCGAGCTGAACCCGACGGCAAGCCGTCCCTTCTCGAGGACGGCTTTGGCAGCGGCGACTGGGCACTCCAGGCGGATGGTGCCCATGCCGCCGCGCCCGGGCCTGATGGCCCCACCCTGCACCGCTGCGACTGTGCAGCCCCCAATGGCCACGACTGCTGCCACCACCTCCTCCTTGGTGACGGAGTCGTCAAGATCCGTCACCTCGATGGCCGCTGACTTTACAGGCCTCGCCACCTTCACCGCGTCCGCGATGACCTCCTGCAGCTTAGCTGCAAAGAGGTCCGCGTGTTTTGCGCCCTCCGCACCCGGGAACTCGAAAATACGAGCCCCAGCCTGCGTCCGGCGGCACGAGACTTTACCGATCCCCAGTTTGGTAGGATCGGCATTGGCACGCGCCCGCAACATCACGGACGCGTACGTCTCGCCCCGCTCCGCAGCCTTCGTGGTGAGCGTCATCACGACGGCCGCGGACTTGGGAGGAACCAAGTTCCTCCTGACACCGGCTGGGGTCGTACCCTTCCCCTTTCCCTTGCCAGTCGTCTGTGACTGACCGGCAGGGGTGGTGGCGGAGGCGGCTGGGGGGGTGGTTTTCCCCTTCCCTTTCCCCTTGCCAGTCGACTTCGACTGGCTGGGAATGGTGGTGGCAGGCACGGCAGGGACGACAGCTGCCGTCCTTTTGCCTTTGCCCTTCCCCTTACCGACCACCTTAGTCCAGCCCTGCTGGTTGGTCGGGGTGGTGGAAGGGAGAAGGGCGTCCTCCCTCGAGGAGCTAGGCGCCGGCTCCTTTCGCCTTTTGTCCGCCGCAAGTGGCGGTCGGAGGCGTTTCTCCGGCAAGAGCCGGTCCTCAATGCCCGCTATGCAGGAGCGAACGAACGCCCTCTCCTCCGCCATCACCTTGCGGAGGACATCCCCAAGGCCGGGAGAGGAAACGAGGCCCTCTGCCGCAGGTTGGGGCTCGGCTTGGGATGGCCGGGCCGTGGCTTCAGCCAGCTTCAGGTGAAGCTGGCTCACCTCCGACTGCAGGCGATCCACTTTCGCCTGCAGTTGCCGCGACTCCTCGCTGGCCTTGCGCTCCACAAGCTCCGCCACGATTTCGCGAAGACTCGCAGCCCGGCATTTAAGGGACTTTTGAAAAGTCCCCTTTAAGTGGGAGGACTTGGCGGCGACCTCCACGATCGCCTCTTCGTCCTCCAAGGCCATCCTCTGGAGTTCGGCCAGGGAGTGGTCCGAGTATAGCACGCGGGACGCACCATACCCGGACTTGCCACGGGCGACGCGCGCCCGTTCTTCCTGGGCCGCAACCCGCTCCTCCAGCTCTTGCTGGAGCTGCTCCCGCCGGGCCAGGTCCAGCTCGCGCTGGGCGTCGGCCAAACCCGCATCGTGGGTGTCTCCTGCTGTCAACGCCTTTTTGGCCTTGACCCTCTTTTTTGGCTCCTTCGCCGAGCCTGAGCCCGAGGAGCCATCGGACACGACCTTGAGGAAGGTCCGCTTCCGCGATGCCGATCGTGATCGAGGATCGACCACCATCGAACCCGCATCCGATGCTATGGACTCTATGTCGGAGTCCGACATGTCGCCCACACTCCCGCCGTAGAAGGCTCTGCCTTCACTCGACGCTGATGCGTCGCGTTGGCCCTGAAAAGGGCCTTTTGGTTGGCCCTGAGAAGGGCCTTTGGGTTGGCCCTGAGAAGGGCCTTTGGGTTGGCCCTGAGAAGGGCCTTTGGGTTGGCCCTGAGAAGGGCCTTTTGTTTTCACGAAATGCCCGAGGGCATCCCGCGCAGGTTTCGGCATACCGAACAACGCAAAATTCGTAGCTTCCAGGCAATAAGATCGCTACGATGCACAGTGCACTTTAGCCGTACCCAGCCTGCCACTCCGTTACGGTGGTCAGGACTGGGACGTTTCCGGGGAACGCGACGTGGACGCAAGCACTGTGGGGTGGTTCCCCAACCTAACCTAACCTAACCTAACCCAACCCAACCCAACCCAACCCAACCCAACCCACAAAAAACAAAGTTTGGCTTAAACGAATCAGCGTCCAAAATTAAAAAAAAAAAAAAAAAAAAAAAAAAAAAAAAAAAAAAAGACCCATCTGAAAATGCCTTTAGTCGAATAAAAAAAAAAGGGACAATCGTCCCTAACAAACACGCAAGCGGATAATCAGCCCGAAGTCTGGAATTGGCGGTATTATACGCTCGTGCCTCGGAGAGCACGTAACACCATCGGTCCTGTACCTGACCTCTTTCCGGTCGTGTCGCTAGGCGTCCCATCGGATCATGAGAGCGATGGAATAGAAAGTGCTCCTGTGTTTGCGCACACACTTGTGAACTATAATATGTCCCGCGCAGATGTCCAAACTCTGTTGAGACTGGCGGGCTTAGCCGAAATTCGGCTAAGAAGACATTATTATTATTACTATTACAGTTTGCATCACCAACAGACTACGAGCCTGAAGACAGTTACAAACTGACGTGTCACTAATATGTATTATCACTTACAACTATCGCCATATCTTAGTAATGAGCAGAACCATGATTCTGGCTCACAGTGACGAGTGGGGTCTGCAATGTATTGTGTGGTACGAGATAATACGAGTATTAATACGTCGTAAGGTAAGCAGTTGTGATAGATCGGAGTTGTAATCCAGAACGGTAATGTGAAATCAGAAACAGGAAGGAAAGTTATAAGAAAATATAAGTTAAGAGTGATAATAAAAAGTTTTATATAGGATAAAAAGAGTCGAGTTATTCAGGTTCAGCTCACGTCATCAAATACTGCAATGAGGTGTGTTAAGTACGCGGGAGCGGGGACAGGGACGCGCACAAGTGAAACACTCGCTAGCTAGCAACGCACTACTTTATTGGCGGTTAAGACGCGCTGACACGGGAGCGGGCGCGGGGGGCGCCCGCCTTGCACACAACATACATAACAATTCCTCCCTCTTAGTCCAATACACCAAATACAATCAACATTCCTAACCATAGTATTATTCTAGTCTACTTGACATCTAACGCTAGAAGTACTTTTTATAACAAATAACTGGGCGATTACGTAACGATCTCTTTGGAGTAACAACTATTGGCTCATCGTGTTTTACGGTCTGGGTATCGGGTTCCGTCCCTGCCTTGTGACCCACATCTCCGTCGTTCGAACCAGCTTCGTCCATTTCTGGCTCGACTTCTCTCGATGACGAAGAAGTACTTCGTACGTACGATTCTGCTCTCCTCCCTCTGGCCGAAGTACCCGGCCCGGGATCTGGTAAGTTAGGTTCCGGCCGGAGTATGTGCGCTTCTGGAGCGGCTGCCGACGGAGAATGCGGCGGCGACGACGACGGCGACGACGGAGGCGACGACGACGACGGCGACGACGGAGGCGACGACGACGGTGAGTGCGGCGATGACGGCTGCTGTGCAGGAGGACGACCCGACCCAGGTGAGTACACTTCCGAGTTTTGTACATTATTATAAATACTGTTACTTGTTCCTTTATATAACATCAGTTGATCAATGTGCCTTTTGTAACTTGCTGAACTATTACTGTCTTTTACTAAATACAAAACTTTTCCTATTCTTTTAAGTATGATGCCCTTACACCATGTATAACTTGCTTTGTTAACAATTTTTTTGTACAATACAACATCGTTTTTCTTAAAATATATTGTTTTACTTTTCCCTTGTTGCTTAATTTGCGTACACTGTTGATTTTTTACAACGTTAGGATCGGACGGTGACAAGGGTGCCGATGACTTTGGATCCATCAGATCTAGTCGCGACCTTACTTTGTGCAGCAGAGTGAACTGAATTACGGTAATCCATAAGATATTTAAGTAATTTAACTGATGTTTCTTTCGCGCTGTGAGTCGACCAAATACAAGACTTTATTCCCTTTTTAATTACCTTAACCAAACTTTCGGCCTGGCCGTTACTAGGTGGGTGATAGACTGGTGACGTCAAATGCGAAATTCCGTTTGTTGCGCAAAATAATTCAAATTCCCGTGAACAAAAAGCTGTGCCATTATCACTTACTAATGTTTTCGGAACTCCGAACCGTGACATAAAGTCATACAGCTTTTCAATCACCGCGGCCGAAGAAGTAGCCGTGTTCATGTTGTAAACTTCTACCCATTTAGTATGTGCATCTACCACTACCAAATAAACGCATCCTTTAATCGGATCTAGGAAGTCTATGTGTATTCTGTGGAAGGGACAAGGTGGATATTCCCAGTGAGCAGGCGCCGCTCGCGGCGGCGCGGGGCGCAGCTGAATACACACATCGCATGAACCTATCATTGTTTCTATAGCCTGGTCAATTCCCGGGAACCAAAATCTTGATCGCGCTTCAGCCTTGGTTTTTACTACACCTAAATGGGAAGAATGTAACTCCTTAAGAATAATTTTGTATAAACTCGAAGGAATAACTACCTTGTGACCACGCATGACGCAACCATTCTCGTACGATAATTGTGATCTACATAAAAAGTATGGTTTTACACTTACATCGTTTATCTTCGGTGGCCAACCATTTAAAATAAAGTCTTTTACTCGCCTTAAAACTACGTCATTACTAGTTTCCTCACGCAATTTATCTAACGTAACGGGCATGCTTCCGTCTACAACAAAACAAACATAAGTCGCTCGGTCGTATGATACTTTGCAATCACAACACTTACACTGTTCGGTGCACGCGCACTCGTGAACCGTGCGCGGTAAGCTCGCGCGGGAGAAGTAATCTGCGCTGTTGTTAGCGCTGCGAACATATTCTATTTTATAGTTATAACTACTTAAGAACAAGGCGTACCGTTGTAACCTATTTGCGGACATTTCCGGTATACCCTTATGGGGCCCAAAAATTGCCAATAGGGGCTTGTGATCCGTCCGAAGAATAAACGGTTCCGATCTTCCATACAAATATTGATGGAACCGCCGCACGCCGTAAATAATGGCGGTAGCTTCCTTTTGGATCTGAGCATATCGCTTTTCCGCAGAGTTTAAGGTACGCGAAACAAATGAAATAGGTTTTTCCACACCATCTGAACCTACTTGTGAGAGGACTGCTCCCAACCCACTTGGGGACGCGTCTACCGTTAATATTATAGTCGCGTTCGGGTCAAAATGTGCAAGAACTTGTTCCGATGTCATGAATTCTTTTATTGCCCTAAAAGCCGAGTCGTGGGTATCAGTCCATGTCCACTCGCAACCCTTTTTTAGCAGGTCGTACAACGGGCTGAGGATAGTGGATGCGTTAGGTACGAAATTTCTATAATAGTTAATTAGGCCCAAAAACGATTGAAGCTGATTAACATTAGTGGGCACCGGTGCTTCCAACATTGCCTTAATTTTTTCCGGCGATTTTTTTAGTCCATCCTTAGTGATAATATAACCTAAATAACTGATTTCGTCTTGAAAAAAACTACATTTTTCTTTTTGTAAAGTTAACCCTGCTTCTTCTAAGTGCTTTAAAACTAAATTTAGTTTTTCTAAATGTTCCTGCCTATCCTTGCCCGTTATCAAAATATCATCTAGCAGGCACAACACTCCGTCTATACCAGATAACAACGCCTCGATAGCGCGTTGGAAGATAGACGGTGAGCTGGCCATTCCAAACACTAGACGTGTAAACCTATATAGTCCGCGATTAGTATTTATACAAGTTAGGTTTTTTGACTCCTCATCCAAAACTAACTGGTTATAGGCCATAGATAAATCGAGTTTACTAAACTGTTGACCCCCATGGATCTTTGAAAATAATTCGGTAGTCGTGGGGAGCGGGTACTGTTGAATAAGTAACTGTTTATTTATACTAACTGAATAGTCGGCACATAATCTGACAGTCCCGTTTCGCTTTAGCACTGGAACTATCAGTGAAGCGTATTCCGAATATTCTACGAATTCGAGTATACCTAATTCAACCAATCTGTCGATTTCTTTGTCGACCATTGTCCGCAACGCAAACGCAACCGGGCGCGCTTTACAAAAAACCGGCTTTGCTCCTTCCTTCAACAATAGTTTTATTTCATATTTATTAAATTTCCCTAATTCATTCGAAAATAACTTTGGGTATAACTGCTGTAATTCCGTAGTCTCACAATAATTGACCGGTATTAACTGTAAGCGAAATAATGATAAGAAATCCCGACCAAGAATGGGCGGGCCGCCTTCGCGCACGACATACTAGTACATAATATTCGTTCGATCCGCGTAGCGTATCGGCAGACGTAACGTACCTAGGCATACAATTTTCCCGCCGTTATACGTTACGAGCTGTTTACATGTATTTGATAATGGCACATTTTTGAAATAACTTTTATAAAACGTCTCCGGAACCACGGTTACCGCGGACCCGCTATCAATTTCGAATTTGAATGCCACGTTCTCAATCCAGACAGTTTCTACCATGGGTTCTCCCCTGAATGAACGGATATAATACAGCTTACCGTCATCACCATCCTCACCCTTGTCACCGCCATCCACCTGTACGTAATTCACTTTAGGACACATTTTACGCAGGTGGCCTTTTACATGACACTTTTTACACACTAAGTTTGCGAATCTACAGTCCACCGATTTATGATTCGTATACCCACATATACTACATTTCACTTTCACTACACTGGTACCACTTTTGCCTTTATCCGCTATCTTGAAGAGCTGCTGGTCTGCCGCCGACGCCTGCGCCTGCGCTCCCGCACTGGCCGCGGCAGCAGCGCGCGAGCACCTGAGGTTTTCTGCCATCTCCACGACCTTGGCCAGCGTAAGGTCGGCCAGGTCTTTCGTGTACAGCTTCTCCTTCTCTTGTCCTGGTTGCATCCCCATAATAAACTTGTCGCGGAGTGCCTCCTCCACGTTAAGAAAGGCACATTTTTCTGTCAGCCCTCGCAGTCTGGCTGCCCATTGAGAATGGGACTCTCCTGCTTGTTGTGACGCCGCGTAGAAGTTGTGACGCTCACCAAACCCGACACATTTAGGGGTGAAATGGTTATCCAGTAGTGATAAAAGATCTTCGTAGGGCACATCCTCAACGGCTTTAGGTAAAACTAAATCCGTTGTTAGCTTGTAGGTACCTTCAGTGAGTGCGCTGAGCAAGATGGCCTTTCGTTTTCCACCCGCGGAATCCGTCTGCTCGTTGATGTTATTTGCCACGAAATATTGCGAAATACGTCCTTTGTACGTTTTCCATGTCTGTGTATTATGATCAAACGTATGTAGAATCCCAAATTGCACAGAACTAGACATTTCGAACACGTGTTGAGGTTAATTTCTCGTCGCCAATGTAATAATAATAATAATATAACTTAATAATAATATAACTTTATTTTTTTTCTCTCACACAGTATTTTGTACATTAAATATACTTAATCTAGGTGTACATTACTAGGTGTAGTTAGGATTAATCTATGTGAGAGACTGGTGTCTGTACTAGGAGACCTGTATGACAGATCGCCAGTCTCTCCACACTCTGGATAGGTAGATTTCAATTTTGTACCTCTCGATTAAGCTGTAGTACATGTGAATAAGTGTGTGTGTTTGTGTTGTGTGTGTGTGTGTGTGTATGTGTGTGTGTGTGTGTGATGTTGACCAGACTTTTGTATATACATATATTTTGTGTTACTTATATTTTCATGAGATTAAGATGGAACATGCAATAAGTTTTCCGTTTCTTCATAATTTAGTGATTTGAGCCAGATAGTAATAGTTTTTTTGCAGTTATATTTTGTAAGTGGGAAAATATCCATGGTTTTATTGCAGTTATTATAAAGGTATCCTCCCAAAAACCCAAAGAATTTATTGGAGAAGGCTGTGGTCCACTGATTTTTGGGGCAAACTTTATACCTTAATCTTTTATTGGACACCTGCGATGAGTTATACTGTATCAAGGAATGTTGTTTTAGAATAGCGTTTAATACGTATAGTTGTCGCACTGTCAAGACATCGCAGATGTTGTAAAGCTCTTTTGTAGGGAAGAAAAATGGTTTAAATCGACTTACTTTTAGGACTGCACGTTGAGCTCTTTCTATCTTTATCAGCCTAGTCTTGCATGTACCGCCCCAAACCGTAATGCAGTAACTCAATATCGATTGGCATAGTGCCATATACACCATTCTAATCACTTTGTGGTCTGCTAAGTGGCGTAAGTTTTTAAATATGAAAATGAGCTTTCGGGTCCTAGACGAGAGCAGATCTATGTGTTGACTAAAGCTCAGAGTGCTATCAATTACGATGCCAAGGTACTTAATGTTGGAAGTCATTTCTAAATGGTTGCAAGAACAAGGATAGCTTAACGAACACGTATGTGCAATGATATTGTTGATATTTAGAGTAGCTGAAGGAGTGTTGGTGATATAGAAAGGAATGTATTTGGTTTTCCCAACATTTAGAGTTAAGCCATTATCTTTTAGCCAACACATCACGGTATTTAATCCGGCTTGAGCATATCCATGTGCCTCTTCCCAAGTGTCACCATGAAAGACCAAGGCAGTATCATCTGCGAAGGTTACAATTTTGCCATTTACTAGTTGGAGGTTACACAGGTCGTTTATAAAAACAAGGAATAATGTCGGGCCCAATACGCTACCTTGTGGCACGCCATAAGTAATCGGCAAGTCATTACTAATAAGTTGCCCGATTCTTACTCTTTGTAGCCTATTGGTCAAGTAATCACGGAACAGTTCCAACTGAATATTTCGAATTCCTAGCTTTTCCAATTTGTTCAGTAGAAGCGGGACAGAGATTGTGTCAAACGCTTTTGCTATGTCCAAAAATACAGCAATAATCTTCCTTTTTGTGTCAAGCTTCGATATTATATGATCTGTCAATTCGTGGACTGCATCGCTAGTTGATATGCCAGCTCTAAAGCCAAATTGGGAATTAGACAGAAGTTGTTTTGTTTCGAGGTAGTTGACTAATCGTTTATTGATAAGTTTTTCCATTATTTTGGACATAGTTGATAGAATAGAGATGGGTCTGTAATTGTTGACACAGGCTCTGTCACCAGCTTTATAAATTGGAATTACTTCAGCTAGCTTAAATTCATTTGGGAAATTGCCAGTAGTGAGAATCAAATTGAATATATATGTTAAAGGGGGTACTAAAATTAGTTGGTATCTTTTCCAGCACCACCAAAGCACCAGAGATTATGTCATGTCCAACAGTATTACTCTTCTTTATCTGTAGTATATAATTTCGAACCTCTGCTTCATCAGTGGGAACCAAAGCAAATGAGAAAGGGGAAGAATGCATATACGCAGAAGTAATATTAGGTAAAGCTACGTAAAAATTTTGTTCAGCGATTGTTTTACCAATGGAGGCAAAAAATCTATTAATATTGTTAATAGAGGTAATAGGGTCTGATACAGAAAATAATCCTGCAGAAACATTCGTCGTTTTATTAGTATGTGTCACATGTTTTATTGTATCCCACAGTTTTTTATTACTAATTTTAACTGCTTTATCTATTAGGTCCTTTTCATAGTCTCTTTTAAGTTTTTTCAACAGTCGGTTACAAAAATTCCTGTATCGAATGTAAGTTGTTTTAATTATTTCATTCTCTGGATGTTTTTTCGATTTCAAATGTAATTTGTCGCGGTTTTTCATACATCTCAATAAACCAATCGATATCCAAGGTTTCTTGATACGTTTTCGATTTGGAATAGTAATAGTTTTTGAGTTATTTTTTATTTTAATATTCAACTCATTAATGAGAACTGACGTAGCAATATTAGCATTAGTTGTTTCGTAGATAGAATTTAAGCATATATTTTTCATATCATTGTCTAGTCCTTCGTAGTTGATAATATTTTTATTAAATGATGATTTATGCGGTTGAATGTTCTTTGTCAGAATAAAAATAACACAGTCATGATCGGTGACTGACGTTTCAGCGACATAACAAAAAGCGGGCAGTTTGCTTTTAAGCATAACATGATCCAAGCAAGTTTTGCTATGTGTTGGTAACTGATGAGCTGGTAATATACTGTGAGATGCTAAGAGATTTAAGTAGATTGCTGAGTTACTGTCTTTATTGTTTGCCGTAATATCCACATTGATGTCACCAATTAAAATAATATTTTGGTAGTTGAAACCGCTAAGTAAGTCGTTCAATGATTCTATAAAGGGTTGGATGTTTTTATATCCGGGCGGTCGGTATGTAGCAATTACAATTGTATTACAGTCTATTTTAATTGTTAGACAATTAGCGTCCTTTAGATCGGCCTCTAATATAGTAACACGCATATTATTTTTAAAGTACACCACAACGCCTTCATTTTGAGTGAAGTTTTTTTCATTATAGGCATAGCTATAGCCGTCTATTGACGGAATGCTGTGCGTATGGCGCAACCAACATTCTGTGAGAATTATCAAATCCCAGTCGGTCTTTGATCTGTCAATGAGCGTTAAGAGGCTATCGAAATTTCGAGTTATGCTGCGAATATTTTGATGGATAATTTTCAGGCTTTTATTATTTGTTTGAATTAGGTTGAGACAACCTTCGATGTTACAAGTACCTGACTGTGCAATGGAAAATTTATCGAGATCACTATTAAAATCGTTTATATTATCGAATTTTTAAATTTTAAATTCAAATACGTAAATGCAGTTAAGTGTTTGACTGAGAAGGTACCAATGTAATATATGTAGTTGTCAATTAATATATGGGCATAAGAGTCAGTAAGGTAATGTTGTATTGAAATATTGCGCCACATGCATAAATGTGTGTAGTTTATAACTCCAGAAAATAAATATAGTGTGTTAGGTATTGAGTGGGATTTTGACAATGGGTATACAATACGATCTGTAAACGTAGGAACTTTAGAATTACTATTAAAATAGTGTAACGATATTAAATAACAATCAGAAATATAAGGGTTGAGTGTAATAGTATAATTTAAATATAATAGTATTGTGTATGCGTATAGTTTGTAGGACATATTATACAGATATAAGACGTGATTATGTAATGTAGAAAAAATATTGCCATTAAGTAACATAATGTAATGGTCTGCTACGTATATATAATATTGATATGATATTTGTATTTGTTGTGAGTTAGTTGGAGAGAATATTGTACATATATTTTTAAATACTTCGAAAGTGCGAAAACTATAGACATCAAAAGAAAATTTTACATTTAAACAGAGCAATAAATAGAGAGCAATGGCAAAAAATAGTCATTTAACTAAAAGTTTTTGTAAATCTTGCTCACAGTCTATCCGTATTATCGATGAGGTCTGGGTCTTCTTTATGAAGACTTTACCATAAGAAGTCCATGTGCTGTGGTAATCGTTCTCCTTAATAAATTGCCTGGCCAGAAAGGCTAGCCTTCTCCCCAGACTTGTAAGTGACTCATCAATGAAGATGGGCTTGGGTTCTCCTGTGAGCTGAAGGAGAGAAGTGTTCATCTTGCTATCCTTATGGTTTTTATTGTAGTTTCTAGATTGTTTAATGAAGGCATCCTTGCACGTAGTAGTGGTAAAGTTAACTACAATATGGTTATTAGACTCATTTCTGGTTTTTAAGCGGTATATGTCTTGAATATCAGAGTCGGATAAAGGCTGTTCTATTACTTTGCCCAACTTGGTGACCATTGACCGTAATGTTGCTTTATTTTCAGAGACTTGTTTAGGGATATTCCTTATTTCAACCATACAGACGCGTGAGTTACGCTCTAGTTGTTCTACTTTGCTCTCAAGGAATTCAATTTTATGTACATATTCCTTGTTTTTTTCTTCCAAGTTACGTGTTTTTTTCAGTAGTTCATCGTACTTAGACGACATAAAATCCACGCTTTTTTTTATCTCAGCGTTCTGCTCCTGGATAGTGTGGACTGACTCCATAAGGTTTTCCAATTTACAGTTTTGCTGTTCTTCAAAATAGGCAAACATATCCTTCATTTGACCAAGAAGAGCTATGTTTTCTTTTCGCTTCGATCTACGCGTAATGTGGTCAGCGTGACTTGGCGATACATATATTTGAGAGTCAGATACAGCGGTTGTTATAGAAGTCTTTGGCGGAGTGCGTTGAGTTGACATGTTGCAGTAAACAAGTATTTTACCTGATAAGCGTAGTACTCGAAGCGGTCGACACCGGTCCGGTAGGTAGCGTACGCGCCGCACGGTATGAATGAGCGGGTGAAAGGTGGGTGTAGTCCACTTGACGACGCAGCAACGCGAAGTATAGCTATCTCGTACTGTTCGCAGCTGTTATAATCGCCGCACGCCTTGTGATGCCTGCGCTCCTAGTATCTTGAGTAATTTTTGCGGCACTAATTTCGATTTATTTTTATTAAAATTAATTTTAAATATAAAACAAAAAAACGCAGCGTACTTTATTAAGTCACGTCCGTACTCCACGGAGATCCAGAGGGGAGAGGATATATATAATGTTAAGTACGCGGGAGCGGGGACAGGGACGCGCACAAGTGAAACACTCGCTAGCTAGCAACGCACTACTTCATTGGCGGTTAAGACGCGCTGACACGGGAGCGGGCGCGGGGGGCGCCCGCCTTGCACACAACATACATAACAAGGTGGTAGACTGGCGAGGGAGGCTATTTTTACTCCAGCATGCAATGTGATATAGTATCTGCGATTCGGACTTTACTAGGACAGATATTTGTGTCTGAGTATTTGAGTCTGGGTGGATTTACAAAAATGTAGTTTATGTACTAAATCAGCTATCTGGTTTCCATGGTACAAGCTCTGCTTAGTTTGGGATCACAAGGCCGTATGTACTACTCTGTCAAGAAAGTACCGGAAAAAGATCAATAATAGGTATACAAAATGTTTGTTATACATCCAAATTTATTTTATCACCTACAAGGTATGCTCTTTCAGAAACGATACACTTACGCCAACGAATAATCCATTCATCAAAACATTTTTTTAAACGCTGCTTTTGGAATTGAGTTCAGTTCTCGCAGCGAATTCTCCTTTATGTCTTCTACCGATTGAAAATGGGTACCCATTTTCAATCGGTAGTGGTAATTTGAGTTTAGGAAAAAGAAAAAAGTCAGCTGGAGCCATATCTGCTGAATATGGTGGTTGCTGGATGGTATTTGTTGTGTGTTTTGTCAAAAATTCGTTCACAATGATGGCCTTGTGTGAAGGCGCATTATCGTGGTGCAAAATCCCAGAATTTTCTTTCCACAAATCTGGCCTTTTTCGTTGAATTTGCTCTCTTAAACGCCGCATAATGCTCAAATAGTATTCTGTATTTACCGTTCGACCTTCCGGTTAGAATTCAGAGTGCACAACACCGCGATAGTCAAAGAAAACAGTCAACATGACTTTGACTTTTGATCGACTTTGGCGTGGTTTTTTCGGTTTCGGTTCAGTTGGAAGGCGCCACTCCGAAGCTTGTTGACTAGTTTGCATATCAAACTCGTAATACCCACGTCTCGTCACCAGTAACAATGCGTTTCAAGAATGTTGGGTCGGAATTGACTCGTTCTACTACGCCCTCAGCGACTTTCATGCGTTTGAGTTTTTGGAGAAAATTCAGATCTTTTGGGACTAGCCGAGCGGCAACATGTTTCATACCCAAATGATTAGTTAAAATGGTACGAATCGACTCGTGAGATACAGAAAGTTCGGCGGCTATCTCTCTCAGAGTTGAATGAGGATTTTCAGTCACTATTTCCTTCACTTTTGCGATGTTAACTTCAGTGGCAGACGTTGATAGCCTACCAGAGCGAAGTAAATCTTTTCATTAATTTATTTTAATTTAAGTACGTTTAATACTTTTTACATATAATTTTATCGTTTTTATTCATATATACATTTTTCGTTCTCAGTACTTTTGCAGTTATTATTACCTTTTTAATAACAATTGTTGTCATAAGTAACTAACATATTTACTACATGGCTCACGTCGTTGTCATTATGACAGCTGAAAAAAACCCGATGGTGGATAAAGACCCTCCCGAAAGAGCCCCACAACTGGCGGTTACTCCTGCAGCGGATGCCAGCGACACTCACAAGGTCATCACTCCATTTAAAGGCGAGCCTGCCCACAATGCGTCGACCGGTGCGTATCAGAATCGAAATGCAATATTCCATATTCAAACGTAGGAATACACGTATTAATAAACATGACTTTACAGAATCTGACCCAGGAACTTATTCATGCAGACAATTTTGAACAACAAATGCCTACCTTACTTAATTCGCTCATACCTGATGATAGTTCCTTGAACGATACTGACTATAACAAGCAGATTAGGCAGTGGAAAAACAATTCACCTGCTAAGTCGCCCGTATATGTCGAGTCTTTCTACTGTTAATTAGTTTATAAAGACTGTGAAATCGCTACCTGTTAACAAAGCGTCAGTTGAAGATAAAATATCTAACAAAATGATAATAGAAGCCACAAAGCAATCCGGTTATTTAATACTAAAAGTTTTTAATCGTTGCATAGCTAAAGGAATTTTGCCGTGTACTTAATGTAGCGGTTTATTCGTATTATACAAAAAAATGCCTGAGGATCCTAAGTCATATCGACCAATAACGTCACTGCCTTCCTTATGCAAGCCTCTAGAATGACTTATGATACCGCGATTGCTACCGGGAGGACGAAAAGTTCGCGGAAATCAGTTTAGATTTACTGTGAGTAATTCGACAGTGGACGCAGCTTTCTTACTGAGGAAAACTATAAACTCATCAGAATGTAAATAGCTTAACTATTACTACTTAGCTAAATTTTTCCAATATTAATTAATTTATTTATTTACTATAATAGATACATCATCAACTTAACACTAAACATTTGAAGATGACAAGTTATTGAGTTTAAGACTAGGTGTTAAATCACTACAGATGTATACAACATTCGTAAAAAAAATAGTCACAAAATTTACTAAATACAAAAAAGAAACAATATTTAATACTATACTACTAATGTAAATTAAACTTAACCTAAAAATAGACATTTAAATTTGGATAAAAGTAAAAACAGAGAAACGTAGAAACATAACATTTTTAACTAAAGACTAAATAATTTTAATAATTAACAAATAAATTGTGATATCTATAAATTATATTATTTATTAAATATAAGATGTACTACATTGTGAGCTTAACAAGTACAAGTGTATGTTAATACCCAAGTGCTGAATAAATTTCATTTAATTTCTAAACAAATATTTATTGAAATCCATTATATCTCATGCACTCACATCTATACAATACCGTATAATTAAATAAATATTTTCTTATACGTCATACGGCAGTTATACGGCGGCAATACGCTTATGCGCCATACGACACCATACAACAAAATATAATTTATTTCAATTATCATTTATTCGTATTTTTTTTATGATCTTCAAAACTTCACACCATCAGCCTGGTACGTCCACTGCTGGACATAGGCTTCCCCCAAAGGCTTCTATAGCGTTGCCATTTGGAGGGTTTTGCCTCAGTCACAGCACTTGGCATGCGAGTTGGCGACTGCACTTAGGTGGTAGCTAGTACACAGGGGGCGCTGCTGCCCGATTACCTGGTGTAACCCTTAGTCGCCTTATACGACACCCACGCGATGGCATGGGGTGGCTCTGTAATTCTTACTAGGCCGGTTACAAAACTACCATATTGGCGAGTCTTTTCCCTGTAATAATTGACTATACCGTATAAAAATCTAGGAACATATGAAAACGATATTAATGAAACTTTTAACTTCAGTCATACATTGGTTAGATGATAACAATTTAAATAGTAACCTAATGAAATTAGTCATCTTTTTTAATCAACGTAATCCTTTGAAAAGTAATTTTAATATCAATCATAATAACAATATTGTACAGACGCCAGCACAGCCAGCTACCCCAATCTGTCCTTTTGGATATTTTAAACATCATCACATAAGCATAAGGTACACTTTCAATTGGGCAAATTTGACAGCTTGGAGTAACTTCATGTACTGGCGTCTGTACAAGAAGTTGAAAACACAAAATTCTTAGGTCTCCAAATAGAGAGAAAACTAAACTGGAAAACGCATTTGGATATTTTAAATAAGAAAATCACCATTTGCTTTAAGTTTCCTGTTACCGATCATATCTACGGACGCACTCCTCATTGCTTACTTTTACCAGTAGAACGCCATTTACAATATGGTCTAATGTTTGGGCTATAACTGAGAAAGAAGTAGTTTAAATCTCAAAAAGGATGCATAGGGTCAATCTTGAAAATTAAGTCTACCGATAGTTGTGTACCATATTTCAAACAGTTTAAAATCTTAACTTTACCTTCCCTTGAAGTCTTTGTAAAAACGAATCCTAATCGTTTTACAAGTCTCGGAGATGCAGTTCCTCAAAATAGGCGCGATAATAGCAAATTATGGCTGCAGACCGCAAATCCAGCACTCATGTGTAAAAGTGTTTTCTGTATCGCCCCTGTTATTTAAAACTAGCAGTGCCCACGGACTTCGTTCCGCGTTATAAATATTTATACCTGCCCGTGTGTCCCGCGTAATACTTCGGGTTAAAAGTTCAGGATAAATAAAAATTATGAACATGAGAAGAAGGATGACGTAGCTTTCTATGAGTGAAATAATTTTGAAAATCAGTTCAGTAGATCCAGAGATTACCCCTTACAACGTCACTAACTCACAAACGTTACCTCTTTATAATATTCGTATAGATAAGTTACCTACCTAAATCTTGGAAGGCATTTAATTAATTTTATTTAAACAAAAAACTTACTACAATATTTAAGAGATTTTGCAGAAAAAGAACATGCATTTGTTCGATTATTGTAAAATGTAAATACACGTATCCTATATTATTATGCCCATATTATTAATATGCTTAGGGTTCCATAGCCAAATGGCAAAAAAGAACGGAACCTTTATAAATTCGTCATGTCTGTCTGTCTGTCCGTCCGTATGTAACTGTCACTTTTTTCCTAAACTATAAAAGCTGTACTGTTGAAACTTGATAAGTAGATGTATTCGGTAAACCGCTTTAAGATTTTTACACAATAATTTTGGGGGATCTCCATATATAGAAGTGAAACAAAATTTTTTTTTCATCATACCCATACATGGGTATCTATGGATAGGTCTTCAAAATGATATTGCGGTTTCTTATATAATTTTTTTCTAAACTGAATAGTTTGCCCGAGAGACACCTCCAACGTGGTAAAATGAGTGTCCCCCCCCCCCCCTGTAACTTCTAAAATAAGAGAATGATAAGACAAAAAAAATATATGATATACATTACCATGCAAACTAACAACGAAAATTGGTTTGAACGAGATCTAGCAAGTAGTTTTTTTTTAATACGCCATTAATCATAAACTCCAATTTGCTTTCATTTAATCAACTGAAATACTTGCTGCTACGGAACCCTTCATGGGTGAGTCCGACTTGCACTTGGCCGGTTTTTTATGGTTGTAATTATTCTGTCAGTTTCTGTAACTGTACTGGTCTTGTACCTTTCGCATACCTAAAGGTAAAATGTGGCGGAACTAACATAACATCATTGTATTAGTTAGCGCTGTTTACGTGATATAGCACTGAACTTAAATATTTTGTTAGTTTTAAAATCATCTTTTTAAGAGAGGTAGGGCACAGCGATCATTCGCTCAAAGAGCAGCCCGACTGGGGAAGTACCTCCACCTTACAGAAGACATTCATTTAAACATATAATAAAATCGTAGGAAAGTCAAAACTGTACATTGAATATTTTTTTAAAAGGATACTTGGGGCGTGATCTGCAATAGATGCCGAGGCCAAAAATATAGTTTTTAGAATTTTTGTCTGTTTGTCTGTATGTATGTCCGGGCTAAACTCAAAAAGTACTGCATGGATTTACTTCAAATTTTGCATGAATATTACTAAGAGGTCGGGTCAACATATAGGCTACATATTATCACGCTAGCACCTTCGGGGGAGGAGCTGTGATAATTGGCTAGTTAATAATAACATTAACAATTTTAATGTTGTGTTTCCGAATGTCAGTAAAGTCGCCAGAGATCATTGGGGTGGGGAGAAGGGTCAGCAACACTTGTTTGGTGACTCTTAAAGGCCGGCAACGCACCCGCGACTCTGTTGTGTGACTGGTGTTGCAAGTGTCCACGGGCGGCGGTGATCACTTACCATCAGGTGACCCGCTTGCTCGATAGTCGCCCGCTGATATAAAGAAAAAAATCTCGAACGAGACGACTAACTCCATAGTTCAATGGTCTAACCGCTAAGTTATCTCGTACCTACAAACTTCATTGAATTTTTTTAATGAATGGCTTAACACATGTGCTTTCAATTATTTACTGAAGTTGATGTATTTACAATTGGCAGAGATGAGCCTGGCACAACGGAAATGTCTTGACTACATCCAGAAGGCAAAGGGTCGCACCTGTACACCGACACCGTATATGGTATGATTTTACTTATTATTTATGCACGACTGCGTTGTTTCTTGGCTCATAAAAGTATAAATTATTTATACATTTTATTTTTATTTTTATTTTATTTATTAAGGTTAACCAACAATTGTTTACACATAAACATTTCTAACTTAAAGGCTAGGGTAACGTTTACAAGTGCAACAATTAATTATAGGTTAACACCACATGCACAAAAAAAAACGCCTTATATAATATTTTAACACAAATTGTAACAAATTATCTATCTAACTTATTTAAAATTAAAAGTGAAATTATACAAACAAAAATAAGAACAAATAAAGTAATCAGTTAGTAACATTCAATGAAGTATATAAAAAAAAATGGCATGAAGATGTATAAGGTGATTAAAATTGTAATTGATTAAATTCTGTTTGATTATTATTTAAATTATGAATAAAAATGAAATAATTATATATAGATAACAACATTAAATTAATTACATTAATAGAATTAAATTATAAGAATAATCTTAATATAGTTAAAAATAAAACACGTATACAATTAAATTACATCTACATTGGATTATTTACAATAGCTCGTAGGATCGTATTCATACTGTCGTAGTGTATATCAATTATGTCACTGCGGCCATTAATGATTTTGCACAACCTGGGTAATGGAGAGTTCGCACCAAGCACAGACCTTCGAAGTGGCGGACACAAGGGTGTTATTTTATTCCTAGGGTATCTAGAGGGCGCATGGAACCTAATAAGCTTTATTAGACTGGGGCAGTCGAACTTATTGCGCAACAGTTTACAAAGAAATAAGGCATCGGTTATATCTCTACGCATGGATAAGGTTTGTATTTTGAAATGGCACAGACGAGCCTTGTAAGAGGGCAGACGCTTCGATTTCCCCTCACTGAAGGCTAAATGCCAAACAAAACGTTTCTGTACCCTTTCTAGACGCAACATGTGAGTGGCATAGTGAGGCCTCCACACAACACTGCAATACTCCATAACACTGCGTACAAGACTGTTATACAAGATTATTTTAGTGCCACTTTTCCGAAAGCCTTTAGTGTTACGAAGTAAGAACCCTAACATTTTTGATGATTTCTTAATAATATATTCAATATGGGGCACAAAAGTGACCTTTTTGTCAAAAAGAACTCCTAGATCCCTCATTGTTTCGACTTCCTGGACTTTTTTTTGGTTTATGAGATATTCCGTGTCAATACAATTAATTTTTCTCGTATATTTTACATGGTAACATTTATTTGGATTTAGTTGCATTTTATTATTGTGACACCATTTTATAACTTCATTGAGATCATGTTGCAGTAGTTCACAGTCTCTTTTTGACTCGATTACTCGTGCAAATTTCAAGTCATCCGCATACAGAAAAGGTTCGGAAAAACGAAAACATTCAGGAAGGTCATTAATGAACAAATTAAATAGTATTGGAGCTAAGTGGGATCCTTGGGGGGCGCCTGATGTAATTCTGTGTGTTGCCGATCGAAAACCGTTTACAACAACAAAAAATTCACGTTCAGTAAGATAGGATTTAAACCAACTTAATAGAGACCCTATTATACCATAGGCTGCTAGTTTATAAATCAGTATAGAATGGGACAATTTATCAAATGCCTTACTGAAGTCGGTATATACTACATCAAATTGTTTACCTGCATCCACAGCCTGTATTAAGGACTCCGTAAATGACACTAAATCTGTGGCAGTAGATCTCGATGCTACAAAACCGTGTTGATTTTCATTAAGGTATAGTCTTAGATGTTGCTGAATGTGCGGACATACAATAGATTCAAAAATTTTTGCCAGTGTAGATAAAATTGAGATCGGCCTGTAGTTGCTTATGGTATTTTTTTTATCTGATTTATGCACTGGGACTACCTTGGCTGCTCGCCATTCTGATGGAAAAGTTCCAGTAGCAAGCAATGTATTGTATATTATTAGTAGAGGAGATACCAGGGCTGTGGCACAGTTAGAAATAAAGATAGGTGGGATACCATCCGGACCAGGACCTTTATTAATGTTTAATGTTTTTAGTTTTTTTAGTAAACTGTCGCGGTCAATCACTGGAATACTCAAGCCCTGGCTAGTATTATACAGTGCTTGGAGGTACTTTGTTTGACAGTTAATTTCTGTATCTGTATCAGCCGTGTACACGGTTGCGAAATGATTAGCGAATAGGTCGCAGATTTCAGCAACACTTGATGTAACAATCCGTCCATCAGTCATTGCCAGAGGGTAGCCACTAGAGCCACCGCGTTTTGCTTTTATGTAACTCCAGAGAAGTTTGGGATTATGTTTCATATCATTTTCAATTCTATTGATATAGTTATTATATAAATTCATAGCTAGTTTATCACACCGCTTGGAAAGCAGTTTCAATTCAATTCCATCTAAAGGATTTTTATATTTCTTGTGACGCATCCTCAGCCTATTTTTTTCTTTTAATGAGTTAATTAATGCTCTATCAAACCACGGCGGATAGCATCTATTGTTTGGTTTCCGATTAGGCACGAATTTCTCAATAACATCACGCAGACATTTGTAGAAAATTTTTACCATGTCATTCACATCACGAGTATTATGAAAAAGTTCATTCCAGTTTAGCTTATTTAGGTAAATAATAATTTCAAGGTAATTAGCCTTATAAAAGTTAGGTGTAGAGTCCATACTATATGGTAAGTTACAATTTTTGTGCAAGGACATAGTTAGTTCAAGGGGGGGATGCAATTTATCGATGGGTACCAGAGAGTTGCTAGATTCGCTTACTAAGCAAGTTGGCTCTGTTGATACGACCAGATCCAGTATTCGGCCAGAACAGTTTTTTACTTGATTATGCTGTGATAGTTGGTTTACATTCATAAAATCCAAGAGGTTTTGACAAGTCTTAGGCAAAGAATCATTTGCGGCGATTTTATCCCAATTCAGTTTACTAAGATTAAAATCACCAATTATGTAACAGGGCATGTCTGTTGAGTCGAGCACTCTGTTGCAGCTAGCGACAAAATGATCCAATGTAGCGAGGCATACTGGTGGTGGAAGATAGACGACAGAAAGAGCAACTTGGTGTGATTTGTGAGATATTGAGATGTCAAATGTGACCCAGAGGTCTTCACAATTACTTTGCCAGCGTTCGATACGTGCGGAGTTAATTTTTTTGTTAATTGCTATCAAGACTCCTCCTCCATTTTTGTTTTGATGGAACCCAGTTGTTTCTCTGTCCCGTCTATAAACTTCATACCGATCATCAAACAACTCACTATCCAATACATCACTATTTAGCCAGGTTTCTGTTAATACTATAACATCATAATTCATATTGCACAGATTACAGTAAAAAATATTCGTTTTAGTCCGTAAGCCTCGGCAATTTTGGTAATAAACTAATATTTCTGTGAATTTTATACAGTTTAAATCTAACACATGCATTAAATTACAAAAGTAATAACAATAACTACCGGCAGATACGCATCAGTCATCACACAACCTTACTAAGACTACTCTTATTCCTAATTTGTATGTAATCTGCGCCATCAGTTTTCCTCACAAATATTCTGCCATTTCTGACCCATACATATTTATAGTTCTTCTCTTTAGCTTTTATCCTCGCAGCTGCATGAAGAGCTCTATTTGTCGGGGACAAATGTTCAGCAACAAAGACTGGAGATTTTGGTCCTGCGTATCCAAGGTGTGAACAGTTCAACTTGTCTTGAGGGTTAGCCTTATTGAACTTAATGGTAGCTGCTAGAAGATGATCACGCATCCGTGGTGAGGCCAACTGGACGATTATAGAGCGAGGGCGGTTACTTGATGGGTTAGCCTTAGCAATGCGAGTGCAATGTAAAATATCTCTTTCACTGATTTCGCAATGAACCACACTTGCAAGTTGAGTTACTATGTTGTAAACATTTTCATTTTTATTTTCCGGTATATATTGCAATTCTATATTGTTTGATCTTGACTGTTGCTCCATATTAGCAAGTCTGTCGTTAAGGTCTTCTACGGTTACCTTAAGATTTGTGTTTTCCAATTCTAATTTAGTGATAATTTCATTAGACAACTCATTAGCCTTCATAATGTCTTCAAACTTCCTATTCATGAAGGACATAGACTCAACAATATCTGCTATTTCCTTCTTAATTGGTGCCAGTTCTTTGCTAATCGTGGTAATTATAGTGTTATTAAACATCGCCGACATCTCACTTAATTCATGTTTCATTACTTCACTTATAATGGAACGCAGTTCGTCATTATCATTAGACGTGGAAGGAGGCGTAGGCGGTTCAGTGGCTTGTCTTTTCGAGCCTCTGGTCGTGGACACGTTACGAACTGGAGTTGAGTCGTCTCTGCCTAACTTTGGCGTTTTGTTCAAACATGATGGACACTTCCAGGTAGCCTTCTTATTAGGAGATTTAGTCAGGGATATACAAGCATAATGATAACACTTTGCACAAGTCGGGCACTTTATGGATTTCGACACTAAACCTGTTTCAAATTCATTAGTGCAACAACCCCATTGAACATTCTTGTCAGCCATAATAATTATTACTTATTATTATAGGTAGTTAATATGAAATATTAATCAAAATTTAATAAAAATTTATGCGTGAAAATGGTCTTCTTAGAGGCAATCAATAATTGCCATCAAGTGCTGTCCCGTCTGTGTCGTCTAATCTATAGCGCGAGCCGTACCTTGAGTCATCGGTCGCCGCTGCAAGCAATATTGGCGGTTATGCGCACTGCCGAACCGTGCGAAATGCGTGCACTGCGCGTCAAGTGTCTTGTCATTCACTCAACGGCACATTAGGTAACTTTTAAAACTTATAACTGTTTCCACTTAATAAATGCTCAAATTACACACTTTACTTCAGTTTTTTAAGTTAATCACACATTACTAGTGGTATCGAGACACTGTGTCACTATTATTTGCTAATTGTCCGCGAGTTGTATTATTTAACTGATATTAAATCACGGAGTTAAAAAGTACGTATGTTGACCGTTTGAATGCCGGGGCAAAGATGTAAGAAGAGATTTGAGGTAAGAACCTCCGCTTATAAATTGTATATTTTTCATTTCCATGTACATTTTCAATTATATATATTCATTCTTTTTGAGAGATAGTTGGCACTAACGCCCCATCGTGCACGGCCAGTCGAGTGTTTTTTTTGACTTGCTGACTACTCATTAAGGTGTAAAGTGCATTCATTCGGTTTCCCCGCAATTACTTTTCTTGCAATATCTTTTTCATAATAACCATCTTTTTATAAATTTATGCAAAATCTTAAACTGTTTGACATTATAATAATAATAAATAATAATATCTAGGACAATGTCACACAGATCATCCTAGCCCCAAACTAAGCAAAGCTTGTACTATGGGTACCAGGCGACGATATACATGCTTATATAGATAGATAAATACTTAAATACATAGAAAACATCCATGACTCAGAAACAAATATTCGTGCTCATCACACAAATATTTGCACTCACCGGGATTCGAACCCAGGACCACCAGCTTCGTAGGCAGGAGCACTACCAACTAGGCTACGGTGATCGCCAAACATTCTATCCTTCAATCAAAAAATAACATGGTGTCATTATGTATTAATCACTTTCAAATCTCATAACGTTCCTATTCCCAACATTCACGCTGCGCAGTGATGGTTGATGTTACCATCCCGCATGAAGACAATCTTTTGAAGACTGAAAAGAAAACGAAATGAAATATTTGGATCTTGCGCGGGGGTTGTCAACATGTGGGATGTTGACTCAGCTATTATTGTACCGATAGTGGTTTCTGCTAACGGATTAATAGCAAAGAGCTTCGAAAAACACCTCAAGAGGTTTACGTTAGGCGGTTGGGTCAAGAACAAGATCCAAAAAGCGGTGCTTTTTGGATCTTGTTTAAAAGCGCCAATCTCACCGGTGCCGCAGTGGAACTACGGATAGCAATAATAATATTAACTCCTTGCTTTTAAACGGTTTGGCGATGCTAACACACAATCATGCATTCCATTTTATTAAAGTTACGTCGCCAAATGGCAAAAAACGGAACCCTTATGGATTCGTCATGTCTGTCTTCCTGTATGTCCGTCCGTACGTCACAGCCACTTTTTTTTCCAAAGCTATAAGGACTATACTGTTGAAACTTGGTAAGTAGATGTATTCTGTGAACTACATTAAGATTTTCACACAAAAATAGAAAAAAAAAAACAATAAATTTTGGTGCTTCACCTTTCTTAGAACTGAAACCCAATTTTTTTCATCAAACCCTGACATGTGGACTATCTATGGATAGGTCTTCAAAAATGATATTGAGGTTTCTAATATCATTTTTCTAAACTGAATATTTTGCGCGAGAGACATTTCCGAAGTGGTAAAGTGTTTGTCCCTCCCTGTAACTTCTAAACTAAGAGAATGGGTAAAACTAAAAAATATATATGATGTAACATGCAAACTTCCACCGAAAATTGGTTTGAATGAGATATAATAAGTAGATTTTTTTAAAACGTCAAAAATCATAAACCCCAATTTACCTTCCATTGAATCAACTCAAATACTGGCTGCTACGGAACCCTTCATGGGCGAGTCCGACACGCACTTGGCCGCTTTACATATTTTGTGACGCTTCATAAGTGTAGTGTTTTATTGTTTATAAAATATATTTTCTGTTCAGGCCAAATGTGACGCGCATAGGGCCGGGTTCAGAGTACCGCTCGGGACCTGACGATGATTGGCTTGTGTACGAGATCGCGCAGATCAAGACACACCCAGAGTATAAACGAATCTTTAACAACCTCGCTCTGTTGAAGACAGCTACACCGTAAGTAAATTTAAACTACATTTTTTTAAACAAGAAAGTGTAACAGATAATTTAACTTGCTTAGTAAAGACTCTGCCGAATAAATTAATGTATTGGTTATTGTATCGTATTATTTCTTATAAATCTTATAAAGACCTATTTTCTGTAGTTATTTTTTAAAATAGCTTATTAAGGGCAGTTCATTTTGCATAACACATTTGGTATAACCTTCTTCGAACTAATACTATTAAGGCATAAAAATGATTTAATATAATGATTGTTTGGCAAAATGTTACTATGTCAGAATTAACAATGGCATTCTGTTCAGATTGCAGGATTTTATTTGGCATAATTGGCTTGTGCGGGTCGCTGGAAACTGCTGGATGCAAATAGTGCAAGACCGGCGATTGTGGAGATCTTTGAGGAAGGCCTTTGTCCAGCAGTGGACGTCTTTCGGCTGATACGACGACCTTGGGCAATGTTATCATTTCGCATAATTTCATTGAGAAAAAATATAAGTATTGATTTATGAAGTGAAGTTTATGCTATCATGGCAATAAAGGCACCCCGTTTATTTGATGTGTGATACTTTGAATGTGAATTGGACCATGGCATTGCACGACTATGGCATATTTAAAATTAATCGACAACTACGCAAATATGACGACTCTTAAAATCGTGGGTTCGGTTCCCACCTCGGACAGATATTTCTGGATCAGAACCACGAAGGAGACACTATGAATAAGGCCGCAATAATTCATGTCAGGTCATAATCCTGAGACACTTGCATACTAATATTTACATACATACTTAAATACGTAAACATGCATGCTAAATATGACGATCACACATAAATGAAAAATTATTACGGAATAAATAATTTTTGACTTTGACTTTGACTTAGGAATAATAACAACAGCAATAATAAAAAATATTTATTTACTTTTCACAAGGAACAAAAAGTAAAGCTATTAGAAACATTTAAATAATTTTTACAGTAATGGATAATCCTTGTGAAAGTCCGGAGTCTGATCTAGCTTGAGACCTGTACTACAGAACTCCAGGCTCTCTCCAGAATATTTGCGGGGTGTATTTATGAACGTGTACGTGTGTGGGATGCGAAAACGTGTATATGGAAGTGAAGTGCGGACAGCGCGATATGTGTTAACTAAAAACTTATTAAAAATTTCAATTGATAGATAGATAACTCTTTATTGCACACCAAAGACATAAATTTAAAGTAAAAAATTACATTAAAATAGAAATAGTACAAGTGGCGGCCTTATCGCTAAAAGCGATCTCTTCCAAGCAACCGATGAATGGACCAGAACTGCTAGTGAATAGAAAGATGGGGTAGTAGGCGGTGTACAGAATATAAGGTGGCTGAATATACCGAAGGTACATTCAATAGCAGAATTTGTTATTAAGTTATATTTATTTAAAGGATACTAGTTATTATTTTTTCTGTGATAACAGTACACTTGACTCATTGTACGTATGTTTCAGTATCGACTTCGATGACACCATACAGCCAGCCTGTCTGCCCATGCCTGGGCTTACCTATGACCACGCTGTGTTTCGAACTTGGCACAATACATATGGCCTTGACAGCCGTGAGGATATCCGCAGTGTAAGTATTATATTGATGTAATATTCGATCAGTGTGACGAGTTTTGAAATCATAAAACTGATAGAACTAATCATCAACATATCAGCCGAAAGACGTCCACTGTTGGACAAAGGCCTCCCCCAAATATCTCTTCAATTGCCGGTCTTGCGCTATTCGCATCCAGCTGTTTCCAGCGACCCGCACAAGATCATAGGTCCATCTTGTAGAAGGCCTGCCCACGCTGCGTCTTCCGGTTCGTGGTCGCCACTCGAGAACCTTTCTGCCCCAACGGCCGTCGGTTCTACGAGCTATGTGCCGCGCCCACTGCCACTTCGCGCGCTGTCGCTGATCGAAACTTACTACAAATCGTATACAAGAGTATATGCGAAGCAATTTTGGGATACTGTATAGTAGCATGGGGCGCAGCAAATAAAACAAACCTTCTCAAATTGGAACGCGCAAAAAGAGTTATATTAAAAATAATTTACAAAAAGCCATGGCATTACCCTACCAACACGCTTTATAGTAATAATAATAATAAGAGCCTCGACCAACATCTTAACAGGCTTTCGCTAGATCACTGGGTCAAGGGTCGGATACAAAAGGTGGCAATAATGGGAACGGCACGCATTGTAAGGAGGTTCCTTACTCAGTCGCCCTGACCACCGGCGGCCTAGGGCGTCAAACTTCGCCGCCGGAGGACCTCGATTTTTTCATATTTATTTATATATTATTGTTTTCTTTTTTGTTTCAATTTTATAGATATAAATATGTTAAAAATAAGAACTATAAATAAATAATTTGGAATAATAATAATATCTAGGGACAGTGTCACACAGATCTTCCTAGCCCCAAACTAAGCAAAGCTTGTACTATGGGTACCAGGTGATAGATAAATACTTAAATACATAGAAAACATCCATGACTCAGAAACAAATATTCGTGCTCATCACACAAATATTTGCGCTTACTGGGATTCGAACCCAGGACCACCAGCTTCGTAGGCAGGAGCACTAGCAACTAGGCTACGGTGACCGTCCGTGATAGTGATTGTAAATATCCCTGAGTGCGTCAAATTTACATAACTTCTACGATTTTAAGATTTCATAAAAATGCAAAGCAAAAAGCTCGACAAGCTAGTGGAACTCTTAAATGAGACCGTCCAAAAGTGAACACTTCATTTGCACGTAGATCATACACATTTCTAGGTCCCTATCAGTACGAAATTGCATTTAAATTAAATAACAATTTGATTAATAGATAGATAGATATATAGAGTACACTTTATTGCACCAGAAAACACAGTACATAATATCTTAATAAAGAAAATATAGGTACAATCGGCGGTCTTATCGCTTTGTAGCGATCTCTTCCAGACAACCGTTGGGTGAAGCAGAATTAAGATGGAAAAGGCGGTAGTTGTAAGTGTACTATCGTGTGTATAAAACGTTATTACATACATAAATTACATATGTACAAGTTTCATAAATATATACTTATATTTGTATAAATACTAATAATACTATACTATACATACATACCCCCCCTCTCATCCCGTGGGGGGACGTAAAAGTCGTCCCGAGGGAATATATACCAGAGAACGGGCAGCAGCGTTCTCCTGAGTACCATGTCCACCTTACTACGATCGCCAACCCGTCTGCCAAGCGTGGCGATTATGGCAAATCCCCTCAAATGATGGACACAACCAAACCTCGTCCCCCAGTCCCCGGCAGCCCTGCTATTCCCAGCCGTGGTAACAGCCGTGGTTACGGCAGGGCAGGGGGTGCAAAGAATCCCCGGCAGATTCCGCGTTACCAACACCGACGACCTCTGGCCCTGGCAACATATAACACACGTACACTGCGGTCCGACGAGAAGATAACCGAACTGGAGGAAGAATTGAGCAGGTTACATTGGGATATTGTAGGATTATCTGAAGTCCGAAGAGAGGGGGAGGACTCGATAATACTGAAATCCGGAAACCTGCTCTATTACCGGGAGGGTGACCAAATATCCCAAGGTGGTGTCGGGTTCATAGTCCACAAGTCCCTCGTGAACAACCTAGTGAAAATCGAGAGTGTGTCGACGAGGGTTGCGTACCTTATACTCAGAATCACCAAGCGGTATTCGTTGAAGGTTATACAGGTATACGCACCCACTTCGACACACTCCGACGATGAAGTCGAGGTTATGTATGAGGACATATCCAGAGCCATACATACCTCTAACTCCTATTTCACTGTGGTCATGGGGGACTTTAACGCGAAGCTGGGCAAACGATTCGGTAATGAGCTGAGAGTGGGGCAATTTGGAACTGGTGACCGGAACCCCCGGGGCCAAATGTTGGGCGACTTCATGGAGAATTTCTTATGATGAATTCCTTCTTCAGGAAGCCGGATCACCGCAAATGGACCTGGGTGAGCCCGGATGGTAAAACTAAAAATGAGATAGACTTTATCTTGTCGACGAGACGACAGATGTTCAATGATGTCTCCAAGATCAATGCGGTTAAAACCGAGAGCGATCACAGACTGGTCAGAGGCTCATTGAACCTTAATGTCAAACTCCAGAGGTCCCGACTGATAAAGTCTACGCTCCAACCTTTACCTATCCACGTCCAAAACCCCGAACCATTTCAGCTCGAACTGCAAAACCGTTTTGAATGTCTAGCAGACTGCGAGGAAGTGGACTCATACTATGACAGGCTCGTAGAAGCTGTCCATACGGCTGGGTCTAAGGTCTTCAAGGCCCACCGTACAAACAGAACTAAAAAGATCTCTGACTTTACCCTGCAACTTATGGAAGATAGACGGAAAATGACATCCTCAGATGATGCTACCAGATATCGGCAGCTCAACAGACAGATCTCAAAGTCTTTGACTCGCGACACGCGGCAATTTAATACAATTAGTATTAAAGAGGCCATTGAGTGGAACAAAGGCTCCAAAGTGTTCGCAAGAGCTCTGTCTGTTGGACAGAGCCAACTGACGAAGCTGAAGACTGAGGATGGTAGAATCGTCACGTCTAAGCCTGAGTTGCTGGGAGAGATCGAGAAGTTCTACGGACAGTTATATACGACAACACAGCCACCTGTCAAAAGTCATGCCTCAGATCCCAGAGCACGACTAACCCGACATTACACCGAAGACATCCCGGACGTCAGCCTGTACGAGATTAGAATGGCTCTCAAACAACTCAAGAACAACAAGGCGCCTGGTGATGATGGAGTTACAGCAGAGCTTCTGAAGGCGGGTGGTACACCAATCCTACGGGCCCTTCAGAAGTTATTTAACTCCGTCATACTAGATGGTCAAACGCCACAAGCATGGCACAGAAGTGTGGTGGTGCTCTTCTTCAAAAAGGGCGACAAAACCCTATTGAAGAATTATAGACCCATCACACTGCTGAGCCATGTTTACAATTTGTTTTCGAGGGTCGTTACGAACCGTCTCGCGCGCAGGTTTGACGACTTCCAGCCTCCCGAACAAGCCGGTTTCCGAAAAGGCTTTAGCACCATAGACCACATACATACGCTGCGGCAAGTTATACAGAAGACCGAAGAGTATAACAAGCCACTGTGCTTAGCGTTTGTGGACTATGAAAAAGCCTTTGATTCTATCGAAACATGGGCCGAGCTGAGGTCTCTCATAAGATGCCAAACTGACTACCGGTATATCGAGGTGATAAAGTGTTTGTATGAAAACGCCACTATGTCAGTGCGACTCCAGGACCAGATCTCGAAACCTATCCACTTGCAGCGAGGCGTGAGACAGGGAGATGTTATATCTCCGAAACTGTTCACCGCTGCATTGGAAGACGTCTTCAAGCTTCTGGACTGGAAAGGCTTTGGCATCAATGTCAATGGCGAGCACATCACTCACCTTCGATTTGCCGATGATATCGTAGTCATGGCTGAGACCATGGAAGACCTCGGTACAATGCTCGATGACCTCAGCAGAGTCTCTCAACAAGTGGGTCTGAAAATGAACATGGATAAAACGAAAATCATGTCAAACGTCCATGTTGCACCCACTCAATTGAAAGTTGGTGACTCTGCACTCGAAGTTGTAGAGAACTATATTTACCTAGGACAGACCATCTAACTAAGTAGGTCCAACTTCGAGAAGGAGGTCAATCGTAGAATCCCACTCGGATGGGCAGCGTTCGGGAAGCTACGTAACATCTTCTCGTCCAAAATACCGCAGTGTCTCAAGTCGAAAGTCTTCGACCAGTGTGTGTTGCCAGTGATGACATACGGAACAGAGACGTGGTCGCTCACTATGGGCCTTATTAGAAGGCTCAAGGTCACCCAAAGAGCAATGGAGGGGGCTATGCTCGGAGTTTCCCTGCGGGATCGCATCAGAAATGTCGAAATCCGCAGGCGAACCAAAGTCACCGAAATAGCCCGAAGAATTGCCAAGCTGAAGTGGCAGTGGGCAGGGCACATAGCTCGTAGAGCCGACGGCCGTTGGGGCAGAAAGGTTCTCGAGTGGCGACCACGAACCGGAAGACGCAGCGTGGGCAGGCCCCCTACAAGATGGACCGATGATCTTGCGCGGGTCGCTGGAAATCGCTGGATGCGGATAGCGCAAGACCGGCAATTGTGGAGATCTTTGGGTGAGGCCTTTGTCCAGCAGTGGACGTCTTTCGGCTGATATGATGATGATGATGATGATACATACATACATTATATATCTTTTTAATTAAGGAGTTACGCAGAAAGAGGTTACTAAAAGAAGTTAAGAGACAAGAAAAGAAGAGATAAAGATATTTAGAGCGATAAAAAGTGTTTTTTTAAGGAAACTTTGAAAGATGCTAGGGTTTGTGCACGCCTAATTTCTACAGGAAGTAAATTCCATAGCCGGGCTGCTTGGACAGTAAACGAGTTATCAAAAAAATCTGTAGAGTGCACTGGGATATGTAGTTTTAAGTTCTCTGATGATCTCAAAGGCCTAGGATGTGTATCACAAACGAATTCAAACCGTTGCTTAAGGTTAATGGGAGCTGTCGGATTAAACAAAATATTGTAAAGGAGACAAAGTATGTGAGTATTACGACGAAGGCGGATTGGTAACCACTCGAGTTTTTTCCGGAATTCAGAGACATGATCGTATTTGCGAAGTCCAAATACAAATCTAATACAGAAATTTTGGAGACGCTCGAGTTTATCAAGTTTGTCCTCTGTAAGGTCAAGATAACTGGCAGCAGCATAGTCAAGGATGGGGAAAAGAAGAGATTCAGCAAGAGCAATTTTAGTAGCGGTTGGGAGAAAATTACGCATTCTTCGTAAGGAACCTGCTGCCGCATATAATTTGCGACTAATTTGTTCAAGTTGTGCACCCCACGAAAGCGTTTTATCAAAGTATATCCCCAGATTTCTCACATTATCACTAAAGGGTATTACCGTATTATTAAATATAATCTGGGGTATTAGTGACCAGTCAACCTTGGCAACCATGCGTGAACTTCCCATGAGAATAACCTGAGTTTTAGATGGGTTCACCGTTAGACCATGCTCCAAACTCCATTGGTTTATTCGACCTAAGTCACTATTAATGACACCCATTGCTTCACCAAGTCGTTCGATAGGTGCCTGTGATATAACTAGGTCAAAGTGTCGATGGACCAAAAATTATATTGAAATGGAGCAAATTATACTAATTGTACTATTTTTCCTGTATTCTTACTGTTAAAGAGAAAAAAATATTACAGATAGTTTCACTAAGATGTTAGAATTAGACTGCAATAAGATAATATTGTGTGCCTTCCCCTATATGTCCAATGTGCCTAATAGTACAAATAATTATATCCACAAGCTAAATATGCACCTACAGTTTTTGGTTAGCCATTATAGTAATAAATTTATATTCTTGCCACTTCCCTGTTGTTTCAGATAAATGTGGAGGTGTACTCCGAAGACGAATGCTCCAAGAGCGATGACAGATACAACCACACTATACACGTGTGCCTCGCCAACCGGAGTAATACTGTAGAAACTTGTGGGGTTAGTCATATTCTGTTGGTTATCGATCACAAATGAAACTTGATACTTATTTATATTATATGTTTTTTCAAAATACAAAATTAATATGTAGTGTTAATTCCGCTAATTAATAATTAGCGGAATTAACACCACATATTGATTTTGTATTTAGATTGTTATGGATTTCGCAAAGTAACGCCTGATTCCATTACTTATTTTATTTTTTTTACTCAAATTCATAAGTGCACAATTTTGCAAATAATGCCTGTGGCCTGTTTAACCTCTTATAATAATAAAAATATCAAAAACAAGACGAAAATTATCTCTAATTGTGTGTGAGGTTGGACGTGTATATGTATGTTTCATATATTAAAGTCTTGATCTAGGTAACACTAACTTTCCTACAACATAATGTTTTTTGTGTGTCTATATTGGATATATATTTATCGAGTGCGTACCGACACCTCCAAGTAAACCGGCAGCTGGTTAATGGCAAGAACTCCACTTGACGTTCGCCCTTCCAAAGTGTTATCACAGTCACTGGCCATGAGAAAACTAGACGAATATAATAATTTATACGAGTCTAACTCTAACAATTATTCACAATGAATAATGTGCCACTATTAATTGAATTATTATTTCCAAACAAATTATTACCACGACCCTGCGCGAGCGCGTCTACTACGCATCTCGATGACAAGACAAGCGTCCGTCCTTGTCAGTTACAAAACACGAATGACACCAATACGATGCGTTTTATTTTCCCATCGGTACGGAACAACGTATCAGACACCCCAATGGTATAAACTACCTTACACCGTCGCATTTCTTAGCTAGTCAACCGCTTTTGACCACCAATGAAACAAAAAGAGATAAGAAAACCAAATGGCAGCTTACCTAGAAGATAGTTCAACACATTTGGAAGAGGTGACGGTTAGAGTACCTAAATTGAGTGGCCTGAAAATAGCACAATATTATATTTATTTGGAGTCTTCAAAATATAATATTGTGTTTTTCTTACGACACTATATGGGCAGGATTAATAAATAATAATAAAAATTAGAATATAATGAAGAACAGAACAGACACCACCAGACGAATTAAACATTCCCATTGTAACTGAGTAATTTTCCAGGTTTATGTAGTGTTAAGCTTATTCAAGCACTCAAATTTGTTTAGCTGCTCCTCAGTAGCATCAAGATAAAAACACTTCACCTAGTGCAGAATGAAGTGTATGAGTGTCTGAGCTAGTAGCGAGATTTTGTTTTCAGAGTAAGAAATTTTGAAGACATTTTAAAGAATGTAAAGTATAATGGAGCTGCCTATTAACTTCCGATACCGGATTTTTTCCAGAAAATGTACTATAAAGTATATTGTCCAGATTTTTTGGAGTATCAGATGATTTGGGCATTTAGAAAGGATGAATGTATGAAAGAAGATTGACAAAAGAAGTATACCTGGCCTGTGTGAATGGGACAACCGGAAGGGGAAGACCTCGTAGAACATTCTCTGACTAAATCGGAGACGTTCTCAAGAAAGGCCAGGTCAGAAGTACCCTAAACCAGCGAGCATGTATGAAGAATATAATGACAGTAAACGAGGCAAAAGAGGGGTGCAAAGATCGTGACAAATGGAAATCCGTTGTCTATGCCTACTCCTCTAGGAAACAGGCGTGAGTATGTATATATGTACCAGTGTAAGCTATAGAATTGCCATTTAAACATTCTGCAGGGAGGGATGCGAAGTCAAGGTAGTTTCGCATATATGTACTAATGATGGTCATGGCATGGGATTTAGCATATTTTTTGCAGTAAATGCGAAAATCTATTTGAACGATATTATAATTTTATAAAACTTGGATTTAACAAAGTCACTAATTCCAGAAATCTTGGATAAGATATTTTATAATAAGGAAATAAAATATCTTATCTAAGATTTGACATCTTCTTAAACTGCAGTAAACGCACTCTAAAATCTGATTCACTCACATTGTTGTTTTCCCACAGAGTTGGTCCGGTGATCCCGTGGTGGTACACAGCGACGACTCCTCATGTGTGTCCACGATTGCCTATATATTGACGTATTGGTCAAAAACGTGCGTACACCCTGTCGGCTTCACCAGTTATCTTACTACGTGCCCTGGATAGAAAGTGGCATATGGCCTGGAGAGACATGAAAATAATAAGTGTTACTTCTAATTGTTAAAATAAACCTTTTTAAATACTTCTTTTTTTTTAATGTGAGAATTTTTCAATCTCATTTCTCCTTCTCATTTACGGTACATGTGGTCGGGTTGTCTAATTTTTATACTGACATCCGAAATATGAATACCATGAACTTGGCGTTACTTCAAATGCGAGATGTATATTATACAATTGACGAGGCAAAGATCAATATTTCCCAATTTCATATAGATAATTGTATTACTTCAACACTTTTGTATATAACACGGTGCTTGAAGTGATATTAATAGTTAAAGCAGGCTTTAGGAGCTGGCTTAAGATGGATTTATTTTCAAGGCGTAGTGTTTTAACTGTTGCACGTTTCGTTGAACGATGCTCAGTTATGCCTGTGGTTAGCAGTTTTATTTAAATATAACCTGATTCCAAATACATTTGTTAGTAATTCAACTGAAATGTCGATTTTAGTGACTTTTTCTTCGAGATCTACTAGCATTTTGTTGAAATCTGCTAATTTCTTATTGGACTTGATACATGTATCGTTTAACTCAGCCAGCTCACTTTTGATTGTTTCCGTATTTCCGATGGTGGTAAGGTCAATAACTGCCTCTTCAAGTTTAGTATTTAATAGAGTATAGTTGTTGGCTGTGTGACTGACGGCCATAAAGTATATCGTCACCCCATCGCTTCCCGTGGGGGAAGTAGAAGTCATCCCTAGGGAATTTGTACCAGAGAATGGGCAGCAGAGTTCTCCTGTGTACTATAACTACCTTACTGTGATCGCCAATCCGTCTGCCAAGCGTGGCGATTATGCCATGTCCTCCAAGTTATGGACACAACTCCATTGTGGAAATATTTTGGGGAAACCTTTGTCCACGCTTTTGCGAAATAAAAAAATATTTTTGACTTACAATATTATATCATATTAATTTAAAAAGTTTACACAGTTCTTAATTAAAATTTATCAAAAAATAATTAATTTCTCAATTCTTAATTAATTTCTATATTTTAGTTTGGTTTTCTATATAAAGCGTGTTTTTTTTTTATTTTTTGAAAATTGTTTTGAAAAAATAGTCCATACACATGCATAACCGCCTAAAAAGCCTATACTACTTATCTACTTACAAAAAACCGGCCAAGTGCGGGTCGGACTCGCATATGAAGGTATTCAGTTGATTAAATGAAAGCAAATTGCGGTTTATGACGTATTAAAAAATATCGAACGAACGAGATCTAGCAACTATTTGCTAGATCTCGTTCAAACCAATTTTCATTGTTAGTTTCTATGGTATGGTAATGTACATCATATATTTTTTTTAGTTTTATCATTCTTGTATTTTAGAAGTTAGAGGGGGGGGGGGGGGACACTCATTTTACAACTTTGGAAGTGTCTCTCGCGCAAACTATTCAGTTTTGAAAAAAATGTTATTAGGAACCTCAATATCATTTTTGAAGACCTATCCATAGACATGTACGATGAAAATAAAATTGAGTTTCAGTTCTATGTATGGCGACCCCCCAAAATAATTGTTCTTTTTCTATTTTTGTGTAAAAATCTTAATGCGGTTCACAGAATACATCTACTTACCAAGTTTCAGTAGTTTCGGTATAGTTTCGGCTCCTATAGTTTCGGAAAAAAGTGGTTGTGACATACGGACGGATTTTTTTATTTATTTTATTTTATTATTATGTTTCCTAAATCCATCAATAACAAATTTAATACCTTCCGCGTCATTAAAATTTTCTTCCCTTTGACATTTTTCCGAATAATTCACGTTACGTGGTATGGGCCTCTAAAATATAATTGATGTATTCCCAGCCGAATTTAGGCCACGGCGGCCATTCTCAATGGAGAAACAGAAGAAAAACAGAAAACATTTATTTGCATAAACATGTGTTTACAAACAGTGGTTCATTGTATGTAGGATGGTATAAGTTTTTATGTTCAGACATGTTTGCCGTACATAAATAGTGACATGCAAATGTTAGGTACAATTATTACATTCAAAATTATGACATGTAGGTTTCTATAATTAAATATGAGCATTACAATTACGAAAGTCAATAATATATATTAGTATGTCAATTGGATAAAATAATTAAATCATATATTCCAAATGAAATCTAATAGGGCAAAATAACAATGTAATTAATAAAAAAGCTAAATTAAGGTTAGGTTCATGTCAATAGATGAAAAGCATACATTTCAATATAAATAGTAATACTAATTAAAATTAAAATTTGTCCTTTAAGAAATCTGTAACATTATAGTATGCTTTTTCAACAAGAAGCGATTTAACCTTTTATTTAAACATATTATTGTTGAGGTTTTTCCAGCTATTTGGTATTTTATTATACAGCACTGGAGCCATGCAAAAAACACTTTTCCGCATAAGTGCAGTCCTAGCCGTGTGTAGACACAGTCTGCTGTTGTTGCGTCTATTGCGGACAGCGACATCTGCTAGGCGCGTTATTAAATTAGGATTTGTCTTGACGAACACTGCAACCTCTAAGATGTACAGAGACGACAAAGTCAATATTTTATACTTCTTAAAATATGGTTCACAGTTATCCGTAGTTTTCAACTTAAAAATGGCTCTAACGCATCTCTTCTGGGCTTTACATATAATGTCTTTATCTGTAGAATTGCCCCAGAACATAATACCGTATCTGAGGACGCATTCAACGAGTCCGTAATATGCGGTCAGGAGAGCATCTATACTGACGGTTCGCGATAATGTGTATATAGCGTAAGAACTACTGCTTATCTTTTTACTTAAGCTTTCTACGTGTGCCTTCCAATTGAGAGCCCTGTCTATTATTAAACCTAAAAACTTTGTCGTACCAACTGCGTCTATACTATTATTGTTATATTTTATGTCCAAATTATTATATGTCAATCGTTGGCTAAAATGCATGATTATAGTTTTATTAATATTTATCGTTAAATTATTATTTTCTAACCATTCTACAATCTGAATTAAGGTATTATTTATGTCATTTTCGAAAGTGCTTCGACATTTACAATCTACAGTTACAGTACTGTCGTCTGCAAAAAGGGTCATAGGGTATGCTGTGGCCTTCAGGAAGTCGTTGACGTAAATAATAAAGAGAAGCGGACCTAGTACGCTTCCTTGGGGAACTCCATGGATGACTTTACGTTCATCCGATGAATAAATTTTCTCTAGGTTTTTTTTATCTAGACTGCTGAGATTCGTAATTTGTTTGCGGTCACTCAGGTAAGATTTAATCATTTCTAGTACGTTTCCTCTGACTCCCCACGCTTCCAGCTTTTTTTAGCAGGATATTGTGTTGGATGTAGTCAAATGCCTGTGTCATATCGCAAAATATAGCAGACACTGGCATATTTCTGTCCATATTTTTTAGTACGACGTGTAGAAAATAGTAGACTGTCATATTGATAGTCTTATTTTTCCTGAAGCCTTTTTGTTCATTGCATAATATGGAGTTTTTTTTTCAAATATTTTTGAAAAGACAGGAATAAGTGCGTTTGGTCTATAATTATCCATTAGCTACTTATCTCCTTTTTTAAATAAAGGTTTAATAATAGAAATTTTAAGTGTATCTGGATATTTACCCTCACTTATGCCTATATTTATTATATGGCTCAATGGTTCACATATTTCATTAGAAACCTCTTTGACAGTTTTTGTGCATAATATGCCATCGTACCCTACATTATTAGTGTTTTTAAGAGAAGAGATTATTTTCAGAATGTCGTTTGGTAGACACGGGGCCATGAACATGGAGTCCTTTTTATTTAAAATATATTTTGTTGCTGATGGTTTAAGACATTTATTTTCTCAAAAGATTACATAAATCACTTGCAGAGAAAATACAATCGAACTTTAAAGTACTAACATGCTTTTTTCATATTGGCACAGCGTATACAATTTTATAACTTAGACTAATACAAAATATAAAAACAGGGTAATTAGAGAAAATTCATTCAAACAAAAAATAGTCCAATACCTACGCATCGGTCATAATCAGTAGTGCGTACGGAGATTTAAAAGGTGTTTGTTAAGGTAGGTGATACAATGGCAAAAACAAAACTTAGATCGTAATCATTATTCAAAATTTAAAGATGTTATACTTATTTTATTAATATCTATATGGTTAGTTTGTATTATATTAATACTATATTATATTATTCGTATATTTTTAAATAGTATAAAAAGAAATTGTTCATTTAGTTTGTTTTGTATATAGTAATATAAACTTGTATCCAAAATTTGTTTTATTTTTTTATATATTGCTAATATTTATTTTTATATATTATTATGTTTTTGTTATTTATTAGTTTATTTAGCACAGTAATGAAAAATCCGCCAAAATGTAGCTTTTTAGAACTTGCTTAAAGGTGGTGAAAGATTTAATCTGTTTTATGCTATTGGGTAATTTATTGTATTGTTTTTTTTTTTTTTTTTTTTTTTTTTTTTATTATTTATTTCATTTAACATACAGTTTATTATTTGTTTATACAATCAGTGGCTTAAAGCCTAAGTTAGGTTTGTCTAACCACTGGGTTCTCGATATAATATTAATAACTTATTACTAATACTAGTCATAGCAAGTATATAATTTAATATTTTATCACATTCGTTACGTACTAATTTATTTTCGCGGTGCGAACACACTCCAATGATGTAGCTAGCACCTTCGGACATACATATTAGGACGTTATCATAGGTTCACTGCCAGCGACTAGGTACGCATCGCGTAGGTATTTATCATACCTCGGCGGCAAACAGGTGCCATCTGCACTGACTTGAATAGCGCACGGCACTGGCAGGTACCATTTCTGCGAGTGTGCGTGCGCTCGCACCGTTAATATAGGTTGCTCCATTTTATGATAGGATTATTATTTTAGAGTTGATTTTAAGTTTGTTTTAAGTGTTTAGTTATTTAAGAAATATTTTTTTAAAGTGTATCTAATGTTTTTTTCGGTAATTTTGTTTTTGATTTCGATTGGTAATTTATTTATAAGGCTTGGAATTATATATTGTGATGTTCTTTTTCCGTAGTCGTTATTAAATTTAGGTGTAACTAGTTTTTTAGACGTTATGCTTCGGGTCGTAATTGAGTGACTTTTTGGTATTTGAATTTCTTTGCGATAGTATTGTTCAATGAGTAGATTAAGTTCAATTTTTCTATGAATGGGTATCACACCGCAATACTTAAATAGTCCTACGGGGTCCATTTTGTATTTCTGTTTTATTTTTGCGGGAACTATCAATTTTAGTAGTCTATACTGTATATTATAAATCTGATCTAAGTATGATTTGTAGGTACGACCATAACTAGTGAGCCCATAAGATATTATACTTTCTACGAGGATCTTATACAATGTCAGCAACACACTATAGGGAACTTTACATTTAATTATATAAAACTTAGCCATGATTGCTCTAAGCTTATTGCATATCTTATCAATATGTTTTGCCCAATTGGATTTACTGTCGATCACCAGCCCCAAGTAACTATGCTCCGACACTTTCTCAATATTTAAGCAGGTACTGTTACATTTATTAGGGGAATGAAGGCAGTCATGACTATGCGCTATCACCTTTACATGTGCACTCACGGTGCTGAGGTTGTAGCTAGAACAAATATGTATCAGCTTAGTCTTATCGGTGTTGAGTACCAAACCAGAGTCATGTGACCACTTGCATATTGCAGTAAAGTCTTCTTGTATACGGTGAAGCGCTACCGTCATATCTTTATCCGCCGTCATTAGGCAGGTATCGTCCGCGAATTGGTAAATTTTGCAATTTTTAAGGACGTTATTGAGGTCATTAACATAGGTCAAATAATGCAAAGGTCCAAGCACTGATCCCTGTGCTGTTCCTTCTGTGATGTGTACACTATCACTAAACGTGTCATCTATTTTGACTTGATAACTGCGATTGTTAAGATAATCTCTGCACCATTGTAACACATTCCCTCTAACGCCACTACTCTCTAACCGCTCAATCAACAAGTCATGACGCAATGTTTCAAATGCCTTTCCATAGTCGATAAAGACTAGAATAACATGGTTTTTCAAGTTAAGGTATTGGTTTACATCATCGACAAAACGGGACAGCAGTAGTGTGGTGCTTTTATTAGGTTGAAATCCATATTGGTGAGTCGATAACACACTATTTTTGGTATAGAAATTCTGAACTTTACCACACACGAATTTTTCAACTATTTTATCCAAGACCGGTAGGATTGTGATTGGTCGATAATTACCATAGTCCTGCTTACTACCGCCTTTGTGAATGGGCCTAACAATACCAGTTTTCAGCTCTGCGGGGTAACGTCCGGTTGCGATACTTGCGTTTACTAGTCGTGCTATAGTATTGACGATTCTATCTGTTAATCTAATGATGTCAACAGCCCGTATGCCATCAACACCCGGAGCCTTGTGAGGATTAATGTTTTTGATAATTTTACGAATGTCGGTACTCGAAGCCTTAGGCAAGAACATAGATTTGTCAACAGATCTAACGTATTCTGACTTACACATCAGATTATGTGTGCAGTTTGGAATAATAGCTTTAACACGATGTTGGAATGTATAGGCAAAGTTGTCAGCGATTTTTTTTATACACTTTTCTTCGCTAAAAGCTTTTGTAATAATTTTATCAATAGAGTTATTTATTTTACCCGTTATATTATTAATTATTTGCCAAAGTTTTTTCGTATCATTTTTGCATCTAATAATTTCCGACATATAATACCTATTTTTGCTTTTGTATATGATTTTATTAGTTTTATTTCTTATTTTATTGTATTTAAGTCTAAGCTCTTTGTCGCCTGTATCCTTTATCCATTCCGAATATATTTCATCTCTTTTTTGTGCTAAATTTATTATATTTTTATCTACCCAACTATGAATATTCCTCTTCGAGTTGCAAATTTTTTTACATATTTAGATTTTTTATAGCAGTCACTAAAACTATCACTAATGAACTTATAAATGGCATTAGGACAATTCATACTAGCCGTGGCATCCCATTCTATTTTATCCAAAAGTTTCCCAAGTTTAATATTATTTATCCTATTCGAATAAACGGGAGCATCCTGTACATAAGAATAACTCAATAGCGTAGCTGCGGTTATTCTGTGATCGGCCAGTACTGTGCTGAGCGCGGCCGTGTAAATGTCTTTCATGCGAGATCGGACAAATATATGATCAATGCATGTTTTAGTTACTAATTCGTTCCGTGTTTCGATCCTAGTGAAGTCAGTGATACCGCACGACAGACCGTGCCCGCTCATCATGTTCATGTATGATTTTTTTATAGGATTATCAAGCTTTAGATTGATGTTAGTGTCACCTAAAAGTATTAAGTCGGTGCTAGCAAGTTGGTCAAGCGTCTTATCTAATTCTCTAATGAAGTTTTGTTTGTCGGTTTGAGGTGGCCTATACACGGCACACAGGGTTACCGAGTAAGTAGCAGATGTGATTGTTCCAAGTAAGCATTCACAGTATAAAGTGTTTTTTTTTAATCGGGTAAACTTATATTTGTTTTTAATGTACACAATCAATCCGCCACCTCGCCGATGTTTACGTAACTCCGTGTACATTGCATATCCACTCAAATTATACATTGATTTTATGTTATCGGAAATGTTAACTTCCGTGATGACTATGCAGTCAATTGACGATTCTGATTCACACAGTAACTGTTCAATTTTAGAGAAGTTTTTGATTAGTGATCTTATGTTCACATGCACAAATGTTAAGTTATATGGATTACTAGGCACTAAACTTTTGTAGTTCGAGAAGCCTAAACAATTAAATAGTTCCACAATATTATTATCTTGAATAAAGTCCATATTTGTTTTGAATAAAAGTTAAGTATAGGAATCTTATCGCTTTAAAAGGAGGTAATTTAGTACCTACTTTATTTTGCGTTTGATAACATAGTTTGGATATCGTTCTTGGATCTTATTTTGTATACTTTATCCTTTTCATTCTTACGTACTAACAATTTTCCGTCACGGATCCAGATGAACTTGAAGACGTCCTTTAGATCCTTTTTTGCTTGCCAAAGTAGATTCTTGAGATAAGGGGTCAGCGCTTCTCGAACGTAGATCTTTTCGGCAGCGGATTGTCCTGCCAGGTTTGGTGTTAGATCCTTCGCGGTGATGGTAATCTCACGGGCTGCGGAGATCAAACGCTGTCGGGTGGTTTCCTGTCGAACCCGGACCAGCACAGGTCCAGATCCGGTTCGGCGCGACGGAAGACGTTTGACCGAGAGAATATCCTCTTTTGTTGCACCTAGTTTGACTACAACACATTCAGCCAGATGGGGTAGGTCCCGGTCGTTCGAGTCTGGAATGCCTGACATTTCGACATGGTCTCCAAGCATAGTTTGTTCCAGTTCGACATTGCGTTGCTCCAGGAATTCGATTTTAAGACAACAGGCCCGGTTTTGGTTGTCAAGATGAGTTATTTTTCTCTCCATATCCTTTACTTTACTAGTTAGGGCCTCCATGGACTCAGAAAACTCATCCACCTTCTCACTGCAATATTGCAGCGAAGTAGTGACCGCTCGCATCTCCTGCGTCACAATGAGTTTCACTTCTTTCCTAAGGTCTTGTAATAGCTGTTTGACGTTGATGGTACCTGAATTCCCTGTTGACGCAGCGTCATCCTCCTTTTCCTCTTCATGGTCGGCAAGCGTAGTAAAAGATTTCCTTCGTGATAAGTTCAGATTACAGTCGCTGCAGGTCCACTCAAGATTTTCGGCGGCTTTGAGAGCATTTAGCTGTTTACCACTTAAACCGGAGCACACAGTAGTGGCATGTACTACTTTTTGGCAGCGGCTGCATTCCAAAATAGTAGATTTTTTGGTTAATAATTTATCACAAGAATGGCACTTAGCCATTATGGGGGGTAGATCAATATCAACTTATTATAACCGATGTGACGCGTGTTAGCTCTACGACGTATTTGCGAGAACTGACGCGAGACTGTTTGGCTCCCTCATAAACAATACTCTTTTTACCAATATTTGTTCTGGGGGCTCTTAGGTATATATTATTTGCTTGCCTAGTCATTCGCTTGGTGCAATCTACTCGTTTCGTAAAAGTAATTTGGGAATGAATATCTTTTGTTAAAATTTTGCGAATAAATATACATGTGTTATATTTATATTTTTGGGCTAGATTCATTAATTTTGTTTCTTTATAGATTTCTACAGTGGGCGTAATATAATTGTAATGAAACAAGGATTTTATTATTTTATTTTGTGTTATTAGTAATTTTTTAAGTTGGATTTTGCCGCCGACTCCCATATCCGGATTAAATAGTCTAAATGAGGTTTAACCAATGCGTTATAGATACAATAGTTACGGACTTAGGAAGATATCGTGCTATTCCTCGTAGTGCGCCAGTTAGTGAATAGATTTTGTTATGTATTCTGTCAATATGCGGCTTCCAGGTAAGCTGGCTATCTAAAATTAGACCTAAATATTTTTCTATTTTTACTTTCTTAATTTTTTCACCGTTTATATTTAGAGAATCATAGCTTTCGAGTTTTTTGTTTTTGGCTGAGAAAATAATGTAATTTGTTTTTTCAGTATTAATAGTAAGTAAATTAGATTGGAACCATATATTTAGTTTGTTTAAATCATATTGGGCTTGGTTTATTAACGTTTTTAAGGAGTTGCCAAAATAAAATAGAGTGGTATCGTCCGCATATAGAGTAATATCTCCATTTAGTCCGATTTCAGGCATATTGTTTACGTAAATTAGGAATAATAAGGGCCCTAGTATTGATCCTTGTGGAATTCTACAGACTACTGGCTACTCTGGTTATCATTAATTTTGACAATTTGATATCGATTTATAAGGTAGCTCTTGAAAATATCGTATGCTTTTCCAGTAATTCCTAAGCTGTTTAATTTTAGCAAGAGTAGACTATGACTAACGGTATCGAAAGCTTTTTTTAAATCGATAAAGATACCTAGTCCAATTTTTTTCTGATCGATATTTATTTTTATTTGGGTAATCATGTCAGCCGCCGCAGATAATGTATTAGATTTTGGGCGAAATCCGTATTGCTTCTCGAACAGAAAATCTATTGAGGTTAGATATGCATGAAGTCGTTCATGTAGTATTTTTTCAAAGACTTTAGACATGACGGGCAGTACGGATATAGGTCGGTAGTTACCAGGGTCTGACTTGTCTCCCAATTTGTATATCGGGCTAACTTTGGCTAATTTTAAACTGTCAGGGAAATAACCATCACTCAGGCATTTGTTGATACAATTTGTCAAGTCAGCCACGATATGATCTTTCATGCATTTAAGGGATTTTGTATTTATGCCATCTAAGCCTGCACTTGTATTGGAGTCTAATTTATTTATAATTGATAGAACCTCGTTTTTTGTTGTTGGTCTTAATATTGAAAGTGAATTGTTGTATTTTTTGTAAGTTACTGTTTGTGTTAAATTATTACGGTATTTTTGTGGTATTTTATTTGCCAGATCAGTACCTATTGTAGCAAAAAAAGTGTTGAAATATTCGCATACTTCTTTGTCATTAGTTATCGGACCATTTTCAGTATTTAATTTGATAGGTTTTTGCATTATCTCGGTCTTATTACTGACTAGACTATTTATTAGTTGCCACATTTTTAAAGGGTCCTTACAATTTGTAAACACTTTATTGTAGTATTGCTTCTTGGACAATTGAATATTAATGCTGGTAATGTTTCTCACACGTAGGAATTCTGTCCGCAGTAGTTCATTATGTGGTGTTTGTTTTAGGTTATGCCACATTTGATTTTTTTTATTTATCAACCCAATTAGGTCCTTATTAATCCATTCTTTGCGAGGGGGGTTAAGCATTTTCATCTTTATAATCTTGTTTTCTGTTATTGTTTGTGATAGGATGTGTTCTAATGTTTCATATTCGTTATACCTGTTTATTGTAAATAATTCTTTTATTTTTTCCTGTAGGTTTTTGTATTGTATAGCTTCGTATTTAATTTTTTTGATTGGTTTAGCCCGTGGTCTGTTTATTTCAAGATAGATTTGCTTGTGGTCAGAAAATGAAGATTCAATTATTGACATCCGGAAGGTAGCCTCCTGGAGATTTGTGCACACGTGGTCTATAATGATACTTGTAGAGTCTGTAACACGGGTGCAGTATTGAGTGGTAATTTTGTTCAGAATTTTTACATTATTATCTTTTAGTAATACTATGTAATCTTTGATACAACTCTCATTTTTTTTAGTAAGTCCAGATTAGTGTCACCGATAATTACGACACGTTTTCTTTTTTTTAGGTGTTCATTATATTTTTCGAGGAATTTTGCCGTGCTTGCTGCTGGTGGTTTGTATATAGCTCCTATATCTAAGCAAAGCGTCTCGATATGTACCCATAGAAATACTCTACAACTACCCGTTGGTTGAATTTTGTCTATAAAATAGTCATTGAATAGTTTAGCAATGTGCTTTTGATTTGTAATGGTTTTATTATTAAATTTTAGTTGAGGTATATAAGATTTAGTTATATTTAATTTAGAATCATTTATTAGTTGCCACGTAGCTTTGAATTTATTTTTGGATATTTTTATTTTATAATCATTTTGAGCCCGTTTAGTCATATTGATATTTTTTAAATAGTTTTGAATAGTGAGTTAGCTTTCTTTTATTTGGTGGGATAGGTTTTTGTCTATATTGCCATAATAATTGGCCTTTCTTTTTGCTACATATTTTAACACCTCGCGATATCCATTTATTGCTTCTGCTTACTTTTATTGTAATCCTAAGTTTTGAAAAACACTGGTCATAGTGAAACGCAAAACAATTCGATAAATTCGTTGTAAGCTACATTTGTGTCAGCTGATTTATATACCTCAGAGAAAGTTAAACTTCTTAAATATGATTGGAATTTGTTCATGTTTTCCCTACTGTACTCGCGTTTTGTAGCACGCCAAGTATTGACGCATCACACTGTCCTGGACACCTAAGAGGCTAAGCAGTGTGGTCAGACAAACCCAATTCTAATACGGAGCCTTTACAAAGTCGACCAAAGTTATGTGCAAAGTTATCAATGCATGTCAGGCTTTTCATCCGAGTGGGCTCATTGAGTGCTAACGTCAAATTAAAATTTAATAACACATTTTTAAATTCTAATGATTGGGTGTTCTTTCTGAGCACATCGATGTTAAAATCACCCGATATAACAATTCTCTTCTTCATTAACTCGCTTAACAAAAGTTCTAATTTATCAAAACATACATTGAGATTGTTTGATTTCGGTACTCGATATACACATACAACGGCAATCTTATAGTCAATAAGTTCAATAGCACAACATTCAAATACGCCTGTTAATGACATTAGTACTATATTGGGGAGCACCTTCCAATGTACTCCATTCTCTACAAGAATGCAAGCGCTTCCCCTCTTGCTTATTTTACGACTGAACCATGTCGCTAGTGAGTAGTTGCGTATGTTCAGATGCTTCTCATACCCTTCCATCATGAAATGTTCTGTTATACATATAACATCGATAGTTATGTTATTTTCTTGAAACAGACTGAAAGAATATCAGATTTTGACAGTAAACCTGCAATATTCTGATGTAGGTATAACGTATAAGTTTTTGCTAGCCAAGAAAAAAATTATTAATATCAGTTTCATCTTCATTCGTTTCAATATATGTATGTGTTTCAATATGCTTACCGTCTAAATTTAGCATAATGTCAGGGATTAAAGCTATACATAGACTCACGCCTGTTTCCCAGAGGGGTAGGCAGAGACAACGGATTTCCATTTGTCACGATCTTTGCATACTTCTTTTGCCTCGATTACTGTCATTATATTCTTCATACATGCTCGCCGGTTTAGGGTACTTCTGACCTGCCCTTTCTTGAGAACATCTCCAATTTGGTCAGAGAATGTTCGACGTGGTCTTCCCCTTCCGGTTGTCCCATTCACCCAGGCCAGGTATACTTCTTTTGTCAATCTTCTTTCATTCATCCTTTCTAAATGGCCAAACCATCTCAGCATGCCTTTTTCAATCTTTGTGACTACATCCTCTTTCACACCACAACGCTCTCTTACATCAGTATTTCGAATTCTGTCTCTCAAAGTCACACCACACATACTTCTCAGAGCTATAATACGTCTTTAAATATAGAACAAAGTCCAACATTTTTTAACAGTCCTGTGTAGTTATCAAACATGCCACCGTCAGTTTTCAGATTACGATTGCTATCCAGAATATATGCCAAATTATGCATAGTTACGTCCATATAAAATAAGTTGTTAAACATTTTGACTCCCCAATTGAAAAGACTTGTTGAAGTCGTACATTTGTAGGTTGGTAGGCAGACAATAACATTAGTATGCTGAATGTCTTCTAGAACTTCTTTCATATATGAAATAATTTTAAAATAATTGTTTGTCGATGTAAAGTCCTCTTCTCCCAAAAATACAATGCAAAAGTCACTCATGTTGAAATTAGATACCTTTGTCTTCAGTCCTTGCAAAAGTTGTCTTGTGTTACAGTTTGGTTTCAAGTAATGACAAATTTCATAATCACACTTGAAAGTGTCTCTCGCTATGGTGAGAACATCATTTTTGTTGTTTGAGCTTGTAGTGGCCTACATATCATACGAGTGCATCATACTAACAATGAGTGGGACATACTTTCAATCAGGAAAACCTTCATCCTTAGAGTCATAGTCATGAAACACTCTGAAACCGAGTATAACCCCAACAAAAATGAAGGCAAACGACGGTTTGTACGCATCAACCCAAAAGAGCAGCATTCTCACAACATTTCTACTGTTTTCTTGGGGACTACCTGTATAACAAGATGAATGCAGTCATAAATATCTACCCACTTGTTAAGTACAAGTGCAAGCAAGCTGTTATCCTGCATTTAAAAGCGCTAAACTATGAGAGCACCGAACAAGCACTCCATCCACCACAGTAAACCTACATACCTCACCTACATCCACCTTCACACACCTACCCTTACTCTCACATCAACCCGAACATAGCTATCACTTAACACACATACCAGTTCACTGCCACACATACAGACCCATTTTAACACGTACATTCACACACCCCGCCATATACATACTTATTTGCATCCTTTCTTTTAATAGTAATAAAACTGTAAGCTTCAATTATGCACGTACCTACTTTTGCATGAGGGGGCCTGGTGACCTGTGGCACAGGTTTTCGCAACCTATTTCAGGCACCAGTCCTTCACAAATGAAAATAGTATCTAAGTATAATTATAATCTAGCCTTAAGTTCCAATTTGTGAAAGGAAAATAAACGTATTTTATTATTTATTATTATTATACGTCCGGCCGCCGTTAGATCGCGCAGCGCACTGAGCGACCGCCCGGGATCACGGCGGCGCGCGCACTGAGACGCCGTTCCAAATGATGGCATAATAACCGCGGCTTGTGTATGCGCCGGCGGTGCAGTGGTATCGAAAGCGACAACGTCCCTGCGTCGAGGACCATCGATCACTGTCCGTTGGAAGCCGTGCCGGCAGTATTTATGTTGCGCGCCGCGCGCGTTCTTTCACCAACGTCGGCGGAGCACCGAACCCGGAGCACGCGATTGGTTAAATAGCTCCTCACCACTCTTACTATTTCTGTGCCACCTACGACTATGTATATATGATGTTTTTATAATAATTGTTGCTTATATTCAATTACAATCTATTCGTTTACGCATCTTTATTTCATTTCCAAGTGACCTCTAAACTACTAAAACAATGTTGATGACAACTATGTATACCATAATTATTATTTTCTAACTCCTCTTTGTTTCTTTCTGATTAAATTCGTTGCGGGAGCCAAGACAGTTGTCGCGATTCACCAGGACATGGCTGAGCCTCACCGTTCAGTGTCATTGAATTGTGGGCCACTGTTGATCCTGGCTTACAGGGGTTGCAGTGGTGGGTAAGAGGGAGGGACTAGTCCCGATAAAAAAGAAAGTAATATTATGTAAACTTCTATTTAGTTACTGAAAAATGTATTATGAAAAATAGAAATGGGGGGAATGCGTCACTGTCTGTCGCAGCAGTCACACGCGGACCACTCCAATGTACGTTCAGATTATTCCTTTGTTAAATCGTAGTACCTACAGTACTCTACAAAACCCGTTTTTATCCTTCTAGACCTGCAGGACTTCCATACACCAGGTTCCGTATACAGGGTACAATACCGACAACTAAAGAAAAGAGAAAGAAAAAAATATTGGACACAAAATAAACACATAAAAAAAATTAAAACAAATATGTATATACTAACTACTTAAAAAAACCGGCCAAGTGCGAGTCGGACTCGCACATGAAGGGTTCCGTAGCAACAAGTATGTCAGTTGATTAAATGAAAGCAAATTGTGGTTAATGACGTATTAAAAAAAAACGACTTGCTAGATCTCGTTCAAACCAATTTTCGTTGTTAGTTTCTATGGTAATGTACATCATATATTTTTCTTAGTTTTATCATTCTCTTATTTTAGAAGTTAGAGGGGGGGGGGGGAAACGCTCATTTTACCACTTTGGAAGTGTGAAAATGATATTAGGAACCCCAATATCATTTTTGAAGACCTATCCATAGACACCCCACATGTATGGGTACGATGAAAAAAATTTTTTTGGGTTTCCGTTTTATGTATGGCGACCCCCCAAAATAATTGTTTTTTTTTTCTATTTTTGTGTAAAAATCTTAATGCGGTTCACAGAATACATCTACTTACCAAGTTTCAGTAGTACAGCTCCTATAGTTTCGGAAAAAAGTGGCTGTGACATACGGACGGACAGACAGACATGACGAATCTGTAAGGGTTCCGTTTTTTGCCATTTGGCTACGGAACCTTAAAAAGAAATAAACAAAAACAGCGAAGACAAGTATAGGTTAGTACCTACATAAAAGCTAGAATACAATATTTAAACATAATTAAATATGTGTCTAAAACTTGACAACACGTGTGGCGCAGTGGCTTAGACATTCGCCTTGCCGCTTCGTGTCGCGGGTTCGAGTCCCGCGCCGGACAACTATCTGTGTGACCCATTAATAGTTATTCTGAGTCTGAATGTAATTTGTGTCGGTCTTTTATAAGTTTGTAAAGTACCCCGCGACACAGGGATTAGATTCACTAATGCGGGCGTAGCCGAAAAAGAAAACTTGAGAGGTGTCAAGGGACACCCGGATGGAATGAAGTTATTCCTTATTATTTATTATGTACAAAAAACCTGTATACACTCAACAAAAATAATCGTCGCGACACCACACTGTTCAATGCGAAATAGAAATGAAAATATCTGGCTTGCTTTCTATAAGAGAGAGAGAGACAGACAGAGAAACATGCGCACGCCGCGCAGCTGCAAAAAGTGTCGTGACAACTTTTCGTAAGATTTTTTCCGTCTAGCCCCCTTTACTTCGTTCATTCGTTCGAACTTCGTTCCAAAAAACAAAAAGATAAGTTCAGTATATCGTTACAGCCTATGTAGACTGTAACACTGATTTTCAGCTTCCAGACTTAAAGCGTTAGCACAAATGATTAGGAAGCTCTTGCGTGTGATACGCGGGGAAAATGTGTCAAAAGTATTATTTTTTATTTATTTATTTATTTGCATTAAATGTGGTACATATAGTTGGTAAAAAAATCTTTACAATCAGTACAAATACACATTTGCCATTATTAAAAAAGCATGCAAAGCTATGGTTGAGTCACAAAAGTGTTTAAATTGATATAATATGTCAGCTTATACATTTTAAATTAATCTAACTAGAAATCATATTAAGTTGGGTTTATACCAACATTTACACACATAACACCACAAGTCAAGAAATAACGAAGAAAAAAAAATACATAATATTATAATAATATCTAGGGACAATAATAATATCTAGGGACAATGTCACACAGATCTTCCTAGCCCCAAACTAAGCAAAGCTTGTACTATGGGTACCAGGTGACGATATACATACTTATATAGATAGATAAATACTTAAATACATAGAAAACATCAATGACTCAGAAACAAATATTCGTGCTCATCACACAAATATTTGCACTTACCGGGATTCGAACCCAGGACCACCAGCTTCGTAGGCAGGAGCACTACCAACTAAGCTACGGTGACCGTCGATATTATAAACTAGTCAATAAGAAATTGGAATGAATTGTACAGTAGATTAACCTGTCTAATATTTTACTAATTACATTAAAAACTTATTAATTACAACAATTGTTATTACAGCGCATTTCTAAAGTGATAGGAGTTTTTAGAATAGGTTTTGAGAAATTCTTCTACCCGCTCGAGTGTCAAGGCGCCGATTAAAAAACGGGTCAAGTGCTCCTAGGTCAGGATTAAATGGCGACCCGCCGTGCGCTAAATGGGCGCGCTCAATAAACAATTTTTTGTTGAGGTTTGGTCGACATGGGTCGACACAAGTGTTGTTTTTATTCATGCTTATGAATGACTCTTTCAAGTCGTAATGAATGTTTGTTGATATTTCGCTTCTAATTTATTATACTTAGGGCCAAACATTGACAAAAGTTGAAAAAAAAAAAAAAATGTTGATTTTGAAATACGATTATTTTAAAAAGTAAATCGATAACATATATATTTTATGACTTTTAACGGTGGAATGGCTCTATTTACACACCATAAAAAAAAAACATTCTTCATAAAAACACACTTCTTACTTCAAAACTATTAATTTACAGTCGTAAGATTAACCTCACTTACGCGCAAGAATCAACGACTGACGTTTGACATTTTTTATTCAAGTCGAATGAACTATTGTGGAACTTTTGTCGTATTTCTTGCATGAAGGAATGTATTAAGATTCGAGTAGAAAAGAGAAAAAGGTAAGAAACGTAACGCGATAGAAAGAAATACGTAGATTGCTCCGATGCATCATAACTAACAAAATCAGAACTAAAAAAGGGACATTTGTCACTTGAGAGCACTCAACGGTAAAACGAAAAAAGGGACAAAAGTCACTTAGGAGCACGCGACTGGCTACTGAATAAAAACATTCGTCTATCAACCATTTATGCAGACAATTACAAAACTTATTACAAGGTAAATCAGTTATTATCTTAGGCAATGCATTGTAAATGAGAGGTGCCATATAAATGCAACTGCGTCGGAACATCTCAAGACGTGGCACTGGCATTTTCATACGCATATGAGTCACTTGACGTTTGTTGATATTGTCTTTAAATTCAAAGAGCGAAGGATTACTTTTTACAAATTTTGCTAGTTCATAAATATAGATACTAGGGACTGTGAAAAGAGCTTGTGATTTAAATACCGGTCTACACGAGTCAAACCACTTTACGTTGAACATTGCACGGAGACATTTTTTTTGTGCTACGAACACCCGCATTATTTCAGTTGAGTAGCCCCAGATTGGTATACCGTAACGTATGATGGAACAAACATACGCGTGGTAGGCCATTAGCGCGGTATTTACAGAGGTTGTTTCTTTGATCTTTTTCAGAGCGAATACAAACTTATTTATTTTCTTGCAAATTTTGTCAATGTGGTCTTTCCACGTAAGGTGTTCGTCAACTATTATACCTAAAAATGATGTGTATTGTGACTGTTCAACTCTAGCTTGATTATGAAAAATATTTAACGGAATATTCTTACTTTTGTACGTCCTAAAGTAAATTAATTTAGTTTTGTCAATATTAAGTTGTAATGAATTTGAATCGAGCCAATTTACTATATTTTGCAAAGTATGACTAATTTCAATACTAAATTTTGTGTCATTACACTTTATAAGAATTGTAGTGTCATCTGCAAACAGAACACACTCATGATCGCCAACTGCTTGTGGAAGGTCGTTAATGTAAATGAGGAACAGTAGAGGCCCCAAGATACTCCCTTGAGGCACTCCGTAGTTATTATTTTTTGAACTGGATTCAAAGGTTTCTAGAGTATTGGAAATATGATTGAACTTCGTAATTCTAGTAAATTGACTCCTGTTGCTCAAATAAGATTCGAACCATTTTAAAGGAGTACCCCTAATTCCATTCTTCTCAAGCTTATGTGATAAGTGAGAATGATTCACGAAATCAAACGCTTTGCTTAGGTCTAGAAAAAGGGCAGCAGTGGGTGTTTTAAATATATTTTTATTTTTATTATATTTATTATTTAATATACCTTAATTTAACATAAATAAATAAACTTGATTTTTCATATACATAAATAAAATAAAATTATAAAAAATACATTGATGTCCTCCCGGCCGAATTTCGACCACGGCGGCCAGTCTCAATGGAGATTAGCCAATTGCGCAGGACATATTATAGTGCACAAGTGTGTGCGCAAACACAGGGGCACTTTCTATTCCATCACTCTCAGGATCCGATGGGACGACTAACGACACGACCGGAAAGAGGTCAGGTACAGGACCGACAGCTTTACGTGCTCTCCGAGGCACGGGGGTGTAATACCGCCAACTTCCAGACTTCGGGCTGATACTGAGAAATTTCTTTTTACGGAAAAATCCCAAAATCACTTTATGGGCCGACCCGGGATTTGAACCCATGACCTCATTGTCTGCGGTTCAACACGCTACCGCTAGACCAACGAGGCAGTCAAAAATATATTAAGTGTTACTTGAATGGCAAAAAATATGTAATAGAAAGACCCTTACGAAATAATCTATACATATAATAAAATCGTAGGAAAGTCAAAACTGTACATTGAATATTTTTTTAAAAGGAACTTGGGGCGTGATCTACAAGCGATATCGAAACCAAAAATATAGTTTTTAGAATTTTTGTCTGTTTGTCTGTATGTATGTCCGGGCTAAACTCAAAAAGTACTGCATGGATTAACTTCAAATTTTGCATTAATATTACTTAGAGGTCGGGTCAACATATAGGCTACATATTATCACGCTTTCACCTACTGGGGAGGAGCTGTGATCTTATCTATACATATAATAAAATCGTAGGAAAGTCAAAACTGTACATTGAATATTTTTTTAAAAGGATACTTCAGGCGTGATCTACAATCGATATCGAAACCAAAAATATTGTTTTTAGAATTTTTGTCTGTTTGTCCGGGCTAAACTCAAAAAGCACTGCATGGTTTAACTTCAAATTTTGCATTAATATTACTTAGAGGTCGGGTCAACCTAATCTAATGGGAGTTACCTTTGTGATTAATGCATCGTTGATTATTATTTTACTTTAGTTGACTTACTGACTTTGCTTAAGGACAATTGATGACATCGGGTAATTTTTTTAAATAACAGTAGCAAAGTAGTCTTTAGTTTATTTCATAGCTAGGTTATTTATAGGTTAGGTTTTCTTTAATTTATATTGCTTATTTCTTTTGAAAGTTATATTTTTTAGATTTAGCTAGAAATAAGTAGTTATATTGGTTATCATTCTAAATTGTCGCGGACGAAGTCGCGGGCACCAGCTAGTAATAAAATAATTTTTAATAGAAACTAATAATTTAAATCATTGAGGCATTTACATTAACATTTTCGAATTTACGTTGTGCATCTAAATTTGCCTCAGACATATTTTAAACGTGTGCACTGATAAGAGATCTCTAAGTGGTGGAGCAATATTATTCCAGCATTTGCTTGAAGCATATATGAAACTGCCTCTAAAAGCTGCTGTTTTATGGCTTGCTATTGACAACTGCGAAACACATCTTCTACGACATTCTTTACCTTCCGATTCCCAAGTTAGATTAACCCAACACCCAGACTTTGGACTGAGTAATTTATATTATGATAACAGAAAAATCTTCATGCCCGACCCGAGATATGAACCCAAGACCCCATTAGCGGTTGCACACGCTACTACTGGACCAACGAGAATCAAGAATTATCAAAATAATAATCAACGCTGAAATTGGGTTCATTACGAGAACGAGGAATATTTATTAATTTGATAAATAATAACCAAGGAAATAGGAAACTCTTATCAGTATTCCATAAACAGCTAGATTAGCTTATTATTATTAAAATGGAATTACCAAAAATATATTTTACTTCCAATTAGTTCTAATTTGATAGGAACGTTCCTTATTTAGCATTTGCAGGAAAACGACACAGTTCGTAAACAAATCTCTTAACATAATGGGGAGGTATTTGAAAATACTATTTGTATAGGTATATACCTATACACTGGATCTATATAGAACCAGTGTCGCTGGTCTACTCATTTACTCCAGAACACCCAATCTTGAAAATTTTACAGTTATTATATCCCGTCTTGCCTCTGCGACCAGGACTCGCCACGCTGGAAGGTTTGCTGCTGGAAAGCGTGGCCACTTACTTCGCTAATTTCCACCCTGAGACCCTGATACCCCGAGGGAGTCGCCCATGTCAAATCGACGATTGACTCACCTTGCCACCACACGCAAGTACTAACTGAAACTCGTTTTAAATGACGGAGTTCCAGTCCAACAGTCCATATAACCGATCTACTGAATACCTATAAAACTGCCCCGTTAGTCTAGCGGTAGCGTGTTCACCCGCAGAGAACGAGGTCCTGGGTTCAAATCCCGGGTCGGGCCAAAAGTGATTTTGGGACTTTTCTGTAAAAAGAAACAATCTCAGCATCAGTCCGAAGTCTGGGAGTTGGCGGTATTATACCCCCGTGCCTCGGAAAGCACGTAAAGCCGTCGGTCCTATACCTGACCTCTTTCCGGTCGTGTCGCCTAGGCGTCCCATCGGATCATGAGAGTGATGGAATAGAAAGTGCTCCTGTGTTTGCGCACACACTTGAGCACTATAATATGTCCCGCGTAGATGGCTAATCTCTGTTAAGACTGGCCGCCGTGGTCGAAATTCGGCTAGGAGGACATTATTATTTATTTTATTATTTATATTTTTTTATAAGGCTAACAATATTTATTATTATTCGCAACTTTTTCCACGCACGGCTTTTTTGTGGAATCAATTTACTGCGGATGTGCTTCCGATCCGGTATGACATGGCAACCTTCAAGAAGCGAGCCTATTCCTTTCTTAAAGGCCGGCAAGAGGTCAGGACCGACGGCTTTACGTGCTCTCTGAGGCACGAGGGTATAATACCGTCAACTCCCAGACTTCGGGCTGATGCTGGGAAATTTTTCATTTTACAGAAACGTCTCAAAATCACTTTTGGCCCGACCCGGGATTTGAACCCAGGACCTCGTTATCTGCGGGTGACCACGCAACGAGGCAGTCAAAAAAAATTATATATATATAATTGTCCTCGTTCGCTGACTATATAAAAGCCCGCTTGATGTGTCCGGGCACTCAGGGGCTGGCACTCCGCGTCGGCTACAGTAACTATTAGTACAGACACTCTGACGGAGGAAAAATGTTCAAAAACATTTTAATCGTCTATGGGCTACTATGTATTGGTAGCCTGTGTTTGACGCGATCTGAAGAATTCGCGGAGGATGGTATGTTTATACTTTAATATCACTTTTTTTATTCGTGTTTCTTGCATTTTTATTTTTTTGTATATACAACATGTAACATAATTAACGCACACCCTCAAACACCCAATTAGAATATTATGTTGTTATCATAATACATACACTGAATTTTTAATTTAACATGTATATTATGCATTATTAATTACTAAATTAGTTTCTTGGAATAAAGTTTATTTTTCTTTATTTTGTATTAAATGATGGAATTCCTATGAATACAAATAAAACTGTGATTTATAAGTCTTATTACGTTGACTTACGTTCCATTTCAAGTGGATTTGACTGTACCGGGTTGATATGACAATAATGTCCGTCGTTTTAATTATTTTGGAATAAAAAAATGACCTATATTAAAAATGATATAAATCGATTCAGTAAACGATTCTGAACAAACTATTTTCAGGAAGTGCAAGTTCAGGAAGTGCGTTAATTACGTTACAAATTGTATATATTTGGTATTTAGGTATCTAAATAAATATTATCCGTGACATCCGCCTTCACAGTGGATAATACAAGTATAAATAAATAAATAAAATAAAAAAAGGTTTTTATTCACGTAGACTTTAAAAAAGCGCTTGTAAATTAGTCAGAACATGTTTGTAGCAATATACTAGTAGTTGTATACATTATTATTTCTAGTAACATAGATATTTAGGTACACATTGTATTGATTGTATGAAAACATTTATAAAATTCATTTTATAATAGTAATGATATTTAGTTAGCTGGTATCAAGTTATTGTCAAGAGATTATGTTTAAGTTTAATATGATTTCTTTTTAGTTTTAGCTATAGTTTTAGCAACCTGTTGGCCGCTGCAAGCTTCGCTAAATTTGTATTCATGTTAACAGATTTATTTTATGTATTGTACCGAAATTCTTAATATTAGCAACAAAAGGGGGTCACTGGAGACAGATGATTGCTATTTGAGGTTTCTTTTAAAACATTTGTCTAGATGATAGCTTTGATAATAGATTAATTTATAATTAGGTAATAGATTAAGTTTCAAAACTACATATATGTACTCGTATATTTGCACGACCTCAGGTCAGAATATGTTGAATTATAACCTTTCATTAAGATCTTATGTACCATATTTGAGCAAATAAAGATTTGATTTGAATAAACCGGAAACGAGTACCGAAGAGATAGACCCGTTATTGGAACGAGGTTCCTTATCGCGCGTTATGAAAGGGGGCTAGACGGAAAAAATTCTTACGAAAAGTTGTCACGACACTTTTTGCAGCTGTACGGCGTGCGCATGTTTCTCTCTCTCTCTTATAGAAAGTAAGCCAGATATTTTCATTTCTATTTCGCATTGAACAGTGTGGTGTCGCGACGATTATTTTCGTTGAGTGTATACAGGTTTTATGTACATAATAAATAATAAGAAATAACTTCGTTCCATCCGGGTGTCCCTTTTTTCAGAATATTTATTGAATAAACATCTATTATTACGTGTATGTGTCTACAAATGAACAACTATCGGATAAATTCCAGCGAACATTGTTTAAAATAACGGAAAGTACAATGTAGGTTTTGTATTATTTAGAACTGATAAAATTTTCCTAGTTTTAGTCGTAATCGGGATTAACATAGGGTTCTAGGTAATAAAGTCATACCAAATCACTGAAATCGTGTTATTTTTCACTTCTATTACCATGGAGTTATATTTCAATGTTTAATATAACTTATATCTTATTACTTACTTACTTATCGTATGGGCAGTGGTTACCCTACTGTTAGAGTTGTTCAAGCCGCCCAGTAGGCCTCCGACATGGCTTAACGACTGTTGCCGAATGGCTACAACCGGGACCGACAGCTTAACGTGCCCTCCGAAGCACGGACACGCTCAGAAATTAAACCACTTTCGCGGTCACCCATCTATGGACTGACCTCGAGCCTAGTTGCTTGACCTTGCCAATCACTTACGGACCGGTGAGAGCATCTACCTGTGAGCGCCTCTTATATCTTACTAGCTGTGCCCGCGACTTCGTCCGCGTGTTAATTACTTTTTAGTAAAATAAAATAGTTTTTCTAAAATAAACGTAGCCTAAGTTACTCCTTATTACATCAGCTACCTGCCAATAAATGTCCCGTCAAAATCGGTCCAGCCATTTCAGAGATTAGCCGGAACAAACAGACAGACAGACAGACAAAAAATGTAAAAAAAAATATTTTGGTGTATGTACCGTATATATATTCATATTTATGTAGTAAAAACCGGCTATTTCAATATTACAAACAGACACTCCAATTTTATTTATTTGTATAGATTATCTCGATATCACAGAGGATCAACTAGATAAACTTGAGCAGCTCCAGAATTTCTGTATACGTTTCATATTTGGATTACGGAAATATGATCATGTCTCTGAATTTTGTACAAAACTCAAGTGGCTTCCTATACGCCTTCGCCGGAATACACACATTCTTTCTCTCCTGTATAGTATTTTATTCAATCCCAATACACCACATTATCTTAAAGATCGCTTCAAGTTCTTAAAGGAGACGCATGCACGAACTCTGAGATCATCAGAAAACTTACGCGTTAAAATACCAATGCATTCCACTACATTTTATGACAAATCCTTTACCGTGCAAACTGCTCGTCTGTGGAATGCATCGCCTGTGTCGGTAAAACGGGCCCAGTCACTTAATTTGTTTAAAAAACTCTTACAAAAGCATTATCTGATAACACGCCGAATGAGATAACCGGAATGCCATTTTGTGTATTTATGTATATTTGTATTCATATGTATTATACACATATATACAATTATATATATTTATTTATATTATTTTATTAACTTCGTAATATTCTATTGAATTTTCTGCCATTGAATGTACCTTCGGTACCCCCGTCTTTCTATTTATAGTTCTGGTTCTGGTCTATTCATCCAGCGTCCAGTCATTCTTTTAGCGATAAGGCGCCACTTGTACTAATTCCATATTTTGTGGAGACGGGTAGTATGCAATATGAGATTATTCTTATATCTAGTATTTACATTATGTGTATCGCTCCTTTTACAGAAGGAATCGATATTTTTATGCACATATAGTAATTTTTCATATATATACTGAGATAGTACAGTTAGAATGTTCACCTCTTTGAACTTTTCTCTTAGATACACTCTCGGGCCAAGATTATAGATAGCTCTTACAGCTCTTTTTTGCAATATAAATATGGTGTTAATGTCAGCAGAGCTACCCCAGAGAAGAATTCCATAGGACATTACACTATGAAAATAACTGAAATAAACCATTCTAGCTGTGTCAACATCAGTCAGCCGTCTAATAGTTTTCACTGCATATGCTGCAGAACTTAATTTGCCGGAAAGTTCTAGTAATATAATATAAACAGCTTGCACAACTCGACGCCTCCGAGAGGCCCGCAGTCACCGATCACAGGTATCGTCGTAACTAATACACGGTTACCAGTAAGATAATATAAACAGACTGCACAACTCGACGCCTCCGAGCGGCCCGCAGTCACCGATCACAGGTATCGTCGTAACTAATACACGGTTACCAGTAAGATAATATAAACAGCTTGCACAACTCTCGCCTCCGAGAGGCCCGCAGTCACCGATCACAGGTATCGTCGTAACTAATACACGGTTACCAGTAAGATAATATAAACAGCTTGCACAACTCTCGCCTCCGAGAGGCCCGCAGTCACCGATCACAGGTATCGTCGTAACTAATACACGGTTACCAGTAAGATAATATAAACAGCTTGCACAACTCTCGCCTCCGAGAGGCCCGCAGTCACCGATCACACGATACACGGTTACCAATAATATAATACGTGTAATTTCAGTATTAGGATCACTTTTTGTATGACAAATCAAACAATTTCTTGCGCATTTGCAACCCAATGATAATGTAACGGGTACTTGCATGTCATTACGGTATGTTATATGTTATTGGAGCACCTATGTAGGTACGTACTCTGTCTGCGACCCGAGTTAGTGCTTCTAGACTCTAGACAGAGGAAATATTCGGATACTCACATTGAAACGGTTAATAGTTATCTAGTTATTATAAAATAATTGAAAGAAAAAATAAAAATAATTCACTTTGAAAGCGCTTGTCAAAAAAATAGAACATGGTTTATAATAGTAAAAATAGCTTAGAATAGTTAACTATTGCTGTTCGGTACGGCACAGAATATCATCACCCCATCTCATCCCGTGGGGGGCGTAGAAATCGACCGAGGGAATACTTTCCAGTGAGTAAGTTAGTTAGTTGGGCGATTGGTTTCTGCACTTAACTCCCTAATTGGGCCATTGTACGTGAACTTATCTGGCTACTCAAACCATTTTAGTTCCATCCAGAAGTCCAAGAGGCCACGAAAGCTTGGCTTGAGTACTTCCTGCAGTGTCTTCGGATCGTTTAAGAACTTTGCCCGTTGGCTGGCAACGTTATTGCAGTTTAGAAGTTCGTGTGCCGGTGTTTGTTCAGATTCAATGCATGCTCTGCACAAGGGGCTGTCTGTGATGCCAATATTGAAGAGGTGTTTGTTTAGTGTGCAGTGTCCGGTGATTGTGCCTATCACCATGCGCAAATCTTTTCTGTTCAGATGTAGTAGACTACGTGATAGACGTTTGTTCAGAGATGGTAGAATTTCCTTTGTGATTCTAGATCCATCCACTCTTTTTCATGTTGCTGCGTAGTTTTTTATTAGTAGTTTAGTAGTTTTCACTTAGCCATGTTTTCAGTTGGTTAAAGGGTATGGGTACTAGAGGTTCCGGTCCCATTGTCCTCGTTTCTGAGCCCTTTTTTGCCAGCTGGTCCGCAGTGTCACTACCCAGAGAGCTGCTGTGGCCCCGGATCCACTATAGTGTAACTTTGTTGTCAGATGTTATGTTTTCGAGTGCACAGTGGCACTCCATGATGGGACCGCTGTTGGAGTTCAGTTCCCTCTTTAAAGCCTGGAGTACAGAAGCACTGTCTGAAATAATGCGTATGGATTTGCCACGCACCATTCTAGACTTGACTGCTGTTGCAGCTCTAATTATTCCCACGCATTCCGCTTGAAAAATAGAGAAGACGCCGGCTCCTGAGCCTTTATTTGTTTTAGATCCATCCGTGTATATCCTAACTTCGTGGATACCGGAACTGTCCTTGGCTTCTTCTTGAAGTTGTATTGCGTAGTTTTCATCAAAAACGAAAGTTTTTGGGATTATATCACATGTCGCGTCAATAATTGGGAGCGTCTTCTGTATATCATCCATGAGGCGCGTATGCGTTTCCCTGTTAGTTTGCTTCCACAACCCAGCTTTGTTAAGCCTTATTGCTGTAACCGCGGCCTCATGTTGTACTACTAGGTGCAACGGTCTGAGGTTTAGTAAGGCCTCTAGGGCCGCGGCGGAAGTCGTTCTCATGCTTCCTGTTGTTGCTAGGCATGCTAGTCGTTGGAAGCTTTGAAGTTTGGCCCTTGCGGTGCCTGTTTGGTTTCTGGGCCACCATACAACGGCGCCATACGTTATCATGGGGCGTATTATCATTTTGTAAAGCCATAGGGTCATAGAGGGTTTCAAACCCCATTTCTTCCCTATGAGTCTTCTGCATTGCCAGAAGATTGAGCGGGCTTTGTCAGTTTTCACCTCTATGTGTCTATGCCAGTTGAGCTTACTATCGAGAGTTAAGCCTAGGTATTTGACCTCCCAAGAGAGGCTCAGTTTAGTGCCAAACAATTTTGGTAGGTCCATAGTGTTTGGTTTTCTCTTGTTTGTGAATAGGACCATTTCTGTTTTATTTGAATTGACCGTTAATACTTACCAGAAATTGCACACAAAGGTCTGTCCTGGGTGGGAATCGAACCCACGACCTTCGGCGTGAAAAACAAGCCATCAGGCCCGTCTAAATGATAAAAAAGTTTGTAATTCTAAGCTCTAGGCCCGGTACGCGCTTCGCTACGCATAAGGCATAGTATTTTTTTTATTTTCTCAACGACAAACCTTTCCTGGACTTCCACAAATAACTCAAGACCAAAATTAGCCAAATCGGTAACAGCGTTGTTGAGTTATAACATTACAACGAAAAGTGGCATTGATATATATATACAACGTGTAACAGAAAGAGTGAACGTAACTTAAGGGGCATATACGGTCTCCTTAAGCCTACCTATACACAAAATCTCATACCGAAATACCATCATTTTAATCTTGATCGTAAAATAATATACCATTCAATATATCGACAAGTATTTTTATCGATATAACGAACATCCGTACTAACACAGCACAGCTGATTCTGATTTACGCTAGAAATTGTTTGACATACCTCTGTGTTTCTATGCACGTCTGGTAGTTTGATTCCGATTGCACTCACTACACATATTTTGTTTTATTTTCGAGTTATGTTTTTATTTATAGCACTGCTGAATAGCTATTAGATACTTTATATCGTGTAAGTACGTGATACACAAACACATTACGAAATCTTTTTATAGTTTAACTTCTAGCTGAAGTTGTTTTCAGTACTGATGGAAGAATTTTATTATTTCACGTTCACTAAAATCTGCACCGACACCGAAAGCTTAACTCTAAGGTTGAGATCTATAGCGTACTTAGACTTTGCTCAAACTTTACTTACGTAAAACTTTGCTAAATGTATGCTAAGCTTATACTTTGATTTGGTATTTATAGACTTTTTGAAGTTAAGGTTATCCTTAGCATGAGCTAAAACAGAAAAAGTCAAAACACCGATTGTAATTTCGTTACATGCATTAACTTATGTCTAAGTTAAGTCTGAGCAAAGTCTAAGTACGCTCTATAGATCTCAGCCTAAGACTTGCCAACCAACACGAGTCTCTCTCATGTACAACATATTCATAGAATCGTAAAGCTTTAATGTTTCTTAGTTATAAAGACGCGTGGCCTCCATCGCGACACTGTACCCTTCACGACATAGGTTCCTAGTAATTAAACAGCCTTAAATTCTGTGACCTATGAATCCTCATCATCACACAGTGCACGTCTGAGGCTATTTTTTCATAGATGAATGCACGAAATTTTCAAAATTATTACGATCACTAAACGACATAGTTAAGCATTTCGCGGAACACTTTACTCATTACTAAACGACATTTTAGACGATTTAGTAACTAAACACGACCTAAATAGACAGCAGTTTAGGAACAACTGATGATTTTAATATTTTTAAATAAGTGAAAAATGCACAATATTTGATGAATTTGGCGGCTTTCTTCGAACGCGGCACCTTTGGCGGCATCTTTGAGTCCACTCAAAAGAGCCGCCTAGGTATCAACGACGCGCGCGGCTCGCTTTCATGAATATTAAAAGATATTTAACGGTTTATTATTTACCTACATCAACTCTTTGATTTTGCCGCCATATTAGTGTAACTTTGGATATAATCAGGACGGAATTTGAAATGTCCCCTACTGTTCATATGAGCCTAGTACATTATTCATATTTTTTTATTTGTATGTATTATATGAATAATTAATATGTCGTTACAGGGAACCTTTAAAATTTAGAGTGTACCTATCACTCTAAATTTTAAAGGTGGAAATGAAAGTGCACTTTCTATTCCATCACTCTCATGATCCGATGGGACGACTAGCGATACGACCGGAAAGAGATCAGGCACAGGAACGACGGCTTTACGTGCTCTCCGAGGCATGGGGGTGTAATATCGTCAACTCCCAGACTTCGGTCTAATACTGAGAAATTTCTTTTTACGGAAAAATCCCATAATCACTTTTTGGCCCGACCCGGGAATTGAACCCAGGAGTTCATTATTCCCATAATCACTTTTTGGCCCAACCCGGGATTTGAACCCAGGACTTCATTATCTGCAGTTGAACACGCTACCGCTAGACCAATAAGTTATACACGAACACATTCAAATGATGCGGCGCGCGGTGGCGGCATCTTTGAGTATCTCAAAGGCACCGCCACGCGCGGGGCCCGCTTTGATGAATATTAAAAAATATTTAACCATTTATTATTTACCTACATCAATCCTTTGTATTCGCCGCCGTATCAGAGTTCCTTGCGACAAAATCAGGATGGAATTCGAAATGTCCCCTACTGTTCATATGAGCCTAGTACATTATTCATATTTTTTCATAATTTATCAGTAGTCGTACCGCGTGTGTTTATCTGGTTAGTTTTTATAGTTTGTATTAAAAATTAAGTACCTATTCGTTTCCGGCCAGATTAAATTCACATACTGAAAGAAAAATTTAATATTCTTACTATTTAACACACAAAAAAATATCTACAGTTACATAAGTCAATTACATTATTTACTTCTCCTATATCCAACATCTTGCGGAATATCAATTTAAATTAAATTCAGTGATTTTTCCTAGTTATCAAATTTGTATGAATGATTAAAATGTCGTTACACGAACCTTTAAAATTAGAGCAAAAATTCAGTTAAACATTTGATTGAATCTTAAAATAAACACGTGTAATAAATTATGTGACTGTACAGAACCACACTTTTTATTTACAGTCTAAGTAGTAGGTACCCAAAGGGTTCGCGGTAAGGTTCATTACCCTTGCGGCTGAGTTTTGCTAGTGTTGTTCATTATGTCGGTAATCTTACTTGTTGATTTAGGTTGTCGATAGAAAAATAAATTACTAGTTGAATAAAAAATGATTATTTCTGTTTGAAGTTTCGTCCATAGGTAGCCGTCCTGACACCCTATAACCCCCTTAAGTTACGTTCACACTTTCTGTTACACGTTGTATATATATATATAGATATACAGGGTGGCCGAGCAGTTGACGTTCAAATGCAAAATTTAGATACTTTATGTTGAGGAGTATCCGAATCACCCCCATGTATTATATGTTGTAGTTTTCGAGATAGAATTTTTTTAATGACCATTTTCGTAAATTTCACCTATCATCAGTTTTCGATGTTTTCTCGTTCTGTTGAGCATTTCTGGTTCAGTTTTTTGTGATAACTAATTAGCATAGTTTAACCCATTAACACAAAAATTACGGTTTATCTATATATAGAACTTATCTAGAATGTATTCGAAAGTTCAAAATAAGGGTTTGAGCTCAGGACTCATTTTTATTTTTATTTATTTTATTTTATTTATTAAGGAATATCAACATTACATACACAGAGATATTTATGACAATAAATTATTTAAATATACATTCCTTGTGTTGTAACAATTACAGATATCCACACATACAAGTTTATAAATACGTAGAATAAGAATTAAAAAAAAACTGACTGTATTTTTAAAACATTACTGGACACATAATTTCTTTAAGTTTAGTTTTTACTCATATATTTTCAACGTATCAAAACCACGCAAAATCGTAGAACATACATATGGGTTATTCGGATACTCCTCATCATAAAGTTAGATACTTTATGATGAGGAGTATCCGAATAACCGTACGATTTGCAGCCATCTTCAATGGCTGTATAAGTGATGGTGTCTTTCCCGATTTATTTATTTATTTATTTATTCTCCACATTTACAACTATTTTTACAGGTACAACCCAATACAATAGTGTAGTAAAAATGTTTAAAATTTAATGAAAATTTAATGAAAATAAGTATGATAGTACCCGTTTTCAAGGCAGGTTGTTCAAAAAATGCCACAAATTATAGGCCTATCTCAATACTGCCAGCTTTAAGTAAAATATTTGACTGATGCTCAGCCAAATTTTGTCGCACTTTAACGTGAATGAGATATTGCATAACAAGCAGTTCGGGTTTACAAGGGGCCGCTCTACTCAGGATGCAGGTTGCACATTAATTAGGTCAATATTGGAGGCTTGGGAGGTATCGCAGGATGCGCTGGGAGTTTTCTGTGATCTCTCTAAGGCTTTTGATTGCGTTGATCACCGTACGCTCGTTGTTAAACTTAAGTACTATGGAATATCTGGCACATCTCTTGATCTTGTGATGTCCTATTTATCGGGGCGACAACAGATGGTTTCGATAGGCAGTGTCACTTCAGCATGTCATCCTGTGAAAATGGGGGTGCCCCAAGGATCTATATTGGGCCCATTTTTATTTCTAGGTGATATAAATGATCTCCCTTATCTGGTAGAGAAAGTATCAGACATAGTTTTATTCGCTGATGATACGTCGCTCATATTTAAAGTAAATAGAAAGGATAAAGATCTTATTGAGCATAATAAAACACTCAGCCTTATATCAGAATGGTTTTCGGCAAATAATCCCTTGTTAAATGCAGGGAAAACTAAATGCATCAGGTTCTCATTGCCGAATGTGAATCAAATTGTACCAACAATTGCACTTAATGCGGAAATATTAGATTTAGTCCCATCGACGGTATTTTTAGGATTGACACTAGATTCAAAATTGCAATGGGGTCCTCAGATTGAAAAGTTAGCAGGTAAATTAAGTTCAGCTTCCTATGCGGTCTGGAAAATAAGGCAATTGTCAGATGAACAAACTGCTAGATTAGTGTATTTCGCGTACTTTCATAGCATTATGTCGTATGGCATTCTGCTGTGGGGTTCGGCGGCTGACATAGGTACTATTTTTGTATTGCAGAAAAGAGCAGTCAGAGCCATTTATGGTTTAGGCAGTCGCGATTCTTTGCGAAATTTGTTTAAAGAAATAAATATACTTACTGTGCCATCGGAATATATATATCAGAATATAATGTTTGTTAGAAAAAATATTCATAAATATAAAAAGAAAAGTGAACTGCATAATATAAATACTAGGAATAAAAACAAACTAGCCATGCCAGGCTTTAGAGTAAGCAAAGCTAATAAATCATTTTAAGGAAATTGTATTAGGTTTTATAACAAGCTTCCTACTCAAATTACCGATCTGCCTTTCACAAGTTTTAAAACACATATTAAACGTATACTTATGGCTAGGGGTTATTACACCACTAAAGAGTACATAGATGACAAAGACGTCTGGCTCTCACTTCCTACCTGCACATTGCTCGCTGGAGATCTTGTAGCCATATAGACATGACTGATCTGCTGTGTTACGTGAACTATCTGTAAATGATTGCTATCATATACTTAATTTAAAATTATTGACTCTGTCTCAAAATGTATAATGTTATTGTTTCGAAGTTTTTCTTTTGTATACCTAAATATAATCTAAAATAATAAGCATTCAGACAACCGATCGAGCATATATTGTGTTTGCCTACTAAATAATTACTCTAATTGGACCAAATCCCGTATTCATGCCCGCTTGAGTATCTTTCGCCGGACCGTCTCAACTGGGTCGTGTTGAAACCGGTAGTAGATGAACCCACTGAGTTTGTTTCGCTGGGTCTTCTCAGTTGGGGCGCATTGGATCCGGTGGTAGCATTAAAGCGCGACCGTCGTTATTAACACAAGGTCCGTCATAATAATAATACCTTTAATGTAGACAGAACCATTGACAATAATATGTAGTAAAAATATTAGACTTAAACTAGATAATTAAACATAATCTCTTGATACGAGCTAGCTAAATATCATTGCTATAATAAAATAAATTTTATAAATGTTTTCATACAATATGCACCTAAATATCTATGTTACTAGAAATAATATCTAATGTATATAACTATATTACTACAAACATGTTCTGACTATTTACAAGCGCTTTTTTAAAGTCTACGTGAATAAAAACCTTTGTTTATTTTTTTTTATTGTTTTTGAAAGTATTTCAGTTGATTGAATGAAAGCAAATTGCGGTTCATGACGTATTAAAAAAACTACTTGCTAGATCTCGTTGAAACCAATTTTCGTTGTTAGTTTCCACGATAATGTACATCATATATTTTTTTTAGTTACACTCATTTTACCACTTTGTAAGTGTCTCTCGCGCAAACTATTCAGTTTAGAAAAAAAAATATTAGAAACCTCAATATGATTTTTGAAGACCTATTCATAGACAACCCACATGTATGGGTAGGATGAAATATTTTTTTTGAGTTTCAGTTCTATGTATGGTGACCCCCCAAAATTATTGATCTTTTTCTATTTTTGTGTAAAAATCTTAATGGGGTTCATAGAATACATCGACTTACCAAGTTTCAATAGTAGAGCTCTTATAGTTTCGGAAAAAAGTGGCTGTGACATACGGATGGACAGACAGATAGACATGACGAATCTATAAGGGTTCCGTTTTTTTGCCATCTGGCTACGGAACCCTAATAAAAATGGCATCTGTCCCATTCTTTAGGAAGGCTTCTGTCCAGCAATGGACATAATATGGCTGACATGGTTGTTACGATTGTGGCATCAGGAGTTCAGGGGCAAACGTTGTGGTTTGAAAATGAGTCCTCTTGTTTGTTGTTTTTGAGACAATTTGTATATTTCGTGTAAAAAATTAGAATTACATGACAGAACCGAACTTGATGCGCGGGAAGAATTCTTTTGTCGACGTTTTCGAAATTAGACACCAATTTAACTTTTACAGTCTTATTTAAAAACGCTACTTAAATTTAAGCCGGCCGCTCAACCATGGTTTAACAAATTTTTCATTTAAAAACACGATTTAACTTTGATCCGCGGTTAAGCCATGTCAAAATTGAAACCACGTCGGCCCCTGGTTTAAACCTTGCTCAAATATGGCGGATTTTATTTGCATCAGCTGACGTTCTGTTTGACGTTTGTTTGTGATTGGAGGTTTTATTGAAGTTACTAACCGTTTTAATTTTTAAATAAATACTGAAATCCAGTTTCAATCTTATCACAAACATCAAAATCCACCTAAGAAAATCAATATTCCTTGAAAATGCACTGTTACGATCATAAATCTATCATTCCATGTCTACCATAGAGCAAAAAACATAAAGTTTTGATACATAATCCGATTTAGTCGATTAATTTTGGTCAAGCTCTATTGGCATAGAGCTTGACCAAAGTCAACATTTCTGGGACTAGCGTCCCAGAAATGTTGACAGTGTAAAATAAAATGACGTTACTTAGCTGAGAAACCTTTAAGTAGGGTTTTTAAATAAAGAAATAGTTGAGCGGGGTTTAAGTGGTTGAGCAGGGTTTAGCTGAGACATGGTTAAGCGGCGGATCACGGAATTATTTTAAATAAGAGTGTTAAAGTTTTAAAAGAAAAATGTTGCACAGATAACATAAAAAAAATATTATTTTCACCGTAAATAGTTTAAAACAGCGCCATCTAGTGGATAAATTTGACACTAATGGCGTTAGATGGCACTATATATAATATAATAATTTATTTCAGATAAAATTCTTCACAACTAAAACTACAAATACAATTTTTCTTAATTTGCTACAAACGTTACAGGTGTGCCTGAACTAGGTCATCCTGTTTTTCAGGCAAAGAAGTGCTAGTATTAATATATTCTAAAATAGTCACTTACTTAATATAATTATAATATGCGTGATATGATTATTCTAACAATGGATGTAAAAAGCGCGTACTTGGGTTACATACAATGTTATTGAACCCAAACAATTGATGCTTATGCTAATGACTTCGTTGGTTTCACATTCTTAAACATCATCAATTTCTTTACATGATGATATATATTTAGGAAGAGAGGCAAACTTTAAAAACGTTGTACTTTAAAGCTGTTTTTTTGTTATTAGCAGAGATGAGCGTGGCCCAGCAAAGATGCCGCAACTACACTCAGCAGGCAGACGGACTCAACTGTGCGAGAAATGCGTTTATGGTAAGATTTTGGTATATTTATTTAAGGTTAACCAACAATTATTTACACGATACAATAAATACAGGCAAATTGTTAGGTGCAACAATTAATTATAAGTTAACACCGCATGCACTAGTTACAGCTTAGAATTAATAAAGATAAGAATATTGTATCTAATAATAAATATAGAAATAGAAGAAATTAAAATTAAATCTATATATACAAAAATGAATCCCAATTTACCTTGGTCACGCCTTCACGCGTGAACGGCTGGACCGATTTCACTATTTCTTTTTGTGTTTGTTATTGACAGGAGAAGGTTCATAAAAAAGAAAAAGAATTAAAAATTGCGCGGAAAATAAGAAAATTTAAGAATCTTTCACAACCATACAATATTATTTTTAATCTAACCTTAGCGCTTTGGACAATATAACCTTTTTTAATGTAACTTTAATTTTATTTGACATAGTATTGACAGAATGCGTGCGTAAATAGTCATCGTTAAGACAGGACAACGTCTGTCGGGTCAGCTAGTATTATTATAAATTGAAGCTTATATACATGGTATTAATCATTTCATATGTGGATAAAATAACTAAATGTATTTTTCAATGAAAAAGAACAGCTAAAGTAAATTAGCTAACGTCATACATGCCTCTAACTCTTATTTCACTGTGGTGACGGGGGCCTTCAATGTGAAGGTGGGCAGACGAATCGGCCTAGTACCAACAGTGGGACATACGGAACTCGACACCGGGGCTCTGTAGGGGAGGGACTCAATATGATCACAAAGTATAGAGTCGTCTCACTGCTGTGCATTTTTACAGGTTGTTATGCAGTGTAAAGTAAAATAAGGAAAAATTGTTACGCTTGCGCTTGCGCTTGTAAATACTCAGAACATGTTTGTAGTAATATACATAGTTAATTTGGTACACAATGTCATAATTTTATGAAAATATTTAGAAATAACATTTAATTAAGTGACGAATTGACTGCACGTGTGGCTCAGCGGTTAAGACAGTCGCCTCGCCGCTTCGTGTCGCGGGTTCGAGTCCCACGCTGGACCACTATTTGTGTGACCCATAAATAGTTAAGTAATGGAATCAGGCGTTACTTTGCGGAAATCCATAACAATCAAAATACAAAATCAATATGAAGTGTTAATTCCCCTAATTGTCACCAGTACGATACCCAACACGTGTTTCAGTCCTCCACGGACCATTCTCAAGGGCTGCTAAGCTGCTCGTCGACTGCTCAAAGGAGGCTCCTTCGAGCACTCGGAAGCGGGATTATTATATTAGGGATAGCGGAATTAACACTACATATTGATTTTGTATTTTGACCATAAATAGTTGTTCTGAGTCTGGATGTAATTTGTGTCCGTCTATTAATAATATAATAATATCTAAGGACAATGTCACACAGATCATCCTAGCCCCAAACTAAGCAAAGCTTGTACTATGGGTACCAGGCGAAGATATACATACTTATATAGATAAATACATACTTATATACATAGAAAACATCCATGACTCAGAAACAAATATTCGTGCTCATCACACTAATATTTGCACTTACCGGGATTCGAACCCAGGACCACCAGCTTCGTAGGCAGGACCACTACCAACTAGGCTACGGTGACCGGTATTATATGTTTGTAAAGTACCCCGCGACACAGGGATTAAATTCCCTAGTGGGAGCGTAGTCTTTCAAAAAGAAATTAATGCTAGTAATGATTTAGTTACTTAGCTAGCTTATATTAAGTTGTTGTCAAGGTTATACACAGGTATAATTATACTAATAATTACTTCGCCATCTAGACCAGACATATTATTATTCCTTTACTCACGAAAACTAAAACGCGTCGTGCTCATAGAGCTTACCGTACCGAGTGAAACCAACATCTCTAAAGATCACACGTTAAAAACAATCAAGTATTACGACTAATCAAATGTATGAACCAGAAACGGCTTTGTGGTTTATTTATATGCCGTGGAAGTGTAACGGCCTGGCCACGGGACATTCGCCATAGCGAATAATCGCCCGGTGTGACGGGCGAGGCGTCTAGCGACTGAAATAAACGCATAGAAATATCCCTACGCGGAGCGGCGAAAAGTGACCGGCAAAATGTACCGAGCGAACGGCGCGGGCGTCTGACTGGCGGCGCCGCCGCCGGCGAGTCAAACAAATATATGAATCAGTACGGCGCAAGCCACGACGTCGAGCGGCAGTCGCGGCGTCTAAGGCAGTGATCAAAATAATTTAGTCGTTTCCACCGCGAATTATGAACACCGAGGCCTTCATTGCTGAAGTTTTAGCAAGGCCGCCTATTTCGTCACTCATTCTGGTATACTAAAAAAAAGACGTGTGGCACTCGGACACTGCCGCGGTAAAGCTATTGCATAGCATTTTTTATCAACTTATGCAATTATAATTATTTATTTATTTTATAATACTGCATTTGTGATAATAATTATAAAATGAATGTCCATAGAGTACTAACTCATTTTCTTTCACTATTTTTTTTGTGACTTTCTTCATTAATAAATGCACTTTGTTTATTCATATTTAAAACACTTTGTACACAAATTATACGAGTACACATATTCACTGTTGTACGTAGATGATAGATACCTATACACCTATATACTTTCTCACAAACAGCTAATTACGGTAGTTTTCCAATACAACCAATGCCACCTAAAGGCGGGTTACTGAACTAAAGAGACAAGCGTGATATTTCAAAAAGTCATTAAAAGTTCTGGTATTTATCGATAGATGGCGGTCGGAGTGGGGGGTGTTAGGTTTTTTTCGTTACGGAATTTCTGGATTCGGTCCCTACGCTCAAGGCCCGCGATAGAAGCTATGCAATAGCTTAAAAATTTCTGGACACATTCTGTATTTCTCATACTTTTTGTGGAATTCTCCATCTATACCTCGATTCTTGTTCAAATAATGTACCCCACAATCTCTTCCAAATATTATGTCTTGAACCAAAAAACTACTACTTTCTAAGCAATATCGAGATAATAAAGACATTCTAGGACTTCCTTACTGGTCGCGGGGGCGAACGTGACTGCCCGTGGCTTGCAAACGATGCCGCTCGAATGGTCGGCTCGCTCCCCGCATCGTCGTTCGCACCGCCGTTCTCCGTGGCCAGGCCGTAATTTATATAACCTATTAAAAGACTTATCAAGAACCTCCGTAAGTTCTATATTAGAACGAATATCCAAAGCGGCATTATTAGAATCATACCAAACTTAGCTCGTAAGAGGGGGAACACTGAGAGACAAAGAAGAATTAAACATACAATTTATTTCACATAAAAGGAATAAGTATTTTAATTACAATGAATAAAATATGTCAATTCAAATTTGATTTGAAGATGATAACGTCACTCCAAGTAATGATGGTAACATCATTCCATTATCCGTAACATAAGAGGATCCCGTGATGGCTTTAGCTTTGTCACTTGCTATGAACAGAACTACATCAGCAATTTCTTCAGGTTCTGATATGTTATTGAGAGCTGTTGATTTTTTCAAGACATCTTATACTCTGGCTTCATATTCTGCATTCCCATGTGCATGCGCCGTTAATATTTCAGTATAAACGGGACCAGGATTAACAGTGTTGACGCAGATACGACTTGAGCAATTGATCGCGTGAAGAAGGTGAGCGTTGATGCGTCACAGAGGGACCCCTTAAACCCACATCTGAGTCGCAAGTGTCAGACTCTGTCGAGTGTTCCCTCCTCTACCACGTGATGGACCCGGTTTCCGCACGGTGAATCCATGGAAAGCTAAGAATTAGGTCTTCTTTATAGTTTTAGATATATTGAACTACTTTTTGTCTGAATGGTGACGTCTACAACATATAACGTAATTAACGCACACCCTGAAACACCCCAATTAGAATATTATCTTGTATTCATAATACGGTCACCGTAGCCTAGTTGGTAGTGCTCCTGCCTACGAAGCTGGTGGTCCTGGGTTCGAATCCCGGTAAGTGCAAATATTTGTGTGATGAGCACGAATATTAGTTTCTGAGTCATGGATGTTTTCTATCTATATAAATATTTATCTATCCTATATAAGTATGTATATCGTCACCTGGTACCCATAGTACAAGCTTTGCTTAGTTTGGGGCTAGGATGATCTGTGTGATATTGTCCCTAGATAGATAGATATTAAATACATACACTGAATTTTTTATTTGACATGTATATGCATTGTTATTTACTAAATTATTTTCTTAAAATAAAGTTTACTTTTCTTTATTTTGTATTGGTTGATGGGATTTGTATGAATACAAATAAACCTGTGATTTTAAAAGTCTTATTACTTGAACTTACGGTCCATTTCAATTAGTTTTGACTGTACAGGGTTAATATGACAATAATTTCCGTAGTTCTAATTATTTTGGAATAAAAAATTACCTATGTTAAAAATGATATAAATCGATTCAGTAAACGGTTCTAAACAAACTATTTTCAGGATGTGCGTTAATTAAGTTACATGTTGTATATTAAGGTAAGAGTTATGCTAATGTATTCTGTCAATGCAGGCTCTGCTAGGGTACCGCAACAGCTACAACCCAATTGTATGGAATGGTTACTCCGGCGTCGTGATCAGCGACAGGTACATCCTCACCAGTGGCTACGCGACTAGGTAGTAAGTACTCCTTCTCTTTACCAAATACATTTCTTACGGGCCTGCCTTTTTAAACGAAGTTCCTTATTATAGAATTAAAATTAAAATGTACACTATAGTCACAGAAATGCACAGCAGTGAGACGACTCTATAATTTGTGATCAAATTCAGTCCTTCAAATTCAATCCTTGAATTGATCCTCGGTGCTTTTGCAGCTGGCTTTTTTAGTTGCAATTCTCTCCTCTTATGAGGATAAAGCTCACAAAAGATGGAAAATGTTTAATAATCCGAGGGATTATGTCAAGTTTGCAATACTAAGGGACCGTCACCATAAAATACTGCAAAGTTGCCTGAATCGTTTCAATGATGATGCTGAACGTTATATAAAACGCTCTCCTAAGAATTTCTGGTCTTACATTAAATCAAAAAGAGGTGGTTGAAGTTATTCTCAAGTATTCACGCTACGAGATCAATTATTTAATGACAGTAATGCAATATGCTCAGCATTCAATAGTTATTATAAAAGCGTTTACGCTACTCACAGCTCAAATGCAAGTTCAGAGCTAACAATTATTAGTAATGTTGAAATTAAAAGTGATTATTGAATGTACCTAATTTGTAACTATGTAAACCAAGGTCACCTCATGACCATGACTAAGTGTTAAGGGTATTTGTATTGTAACCATAACATCTGTATGTACCACACTTTCTGACAATAAATATTTCTATTCTACTCTATTCTAATGTTTTTCTTTTTAGTGATTTACACGTCGTCACGCACGTAGCGCTTGGTGTGAAAGACGGCATATCATTTGACGAATATTACAGGAGGCACGAGATCCCATTGATCATATATCATCCCAAGTATGAGTACGGCTACAGGCAAGCCAACTATAACCTCGCACTGCTATGGACAAATGCACCGTAAGTAAAGTTACTTCACAATTTTAACATGTTCAAGCCTAGTCTTGCCTAACGGCAATCACGGAGAGGCTCTGTGATAGATGACGCCAATTCTCAAAATGTTAAACCACTCAGCTCCAGATTAAATTTTAAAGGCCTATTGATAGGTTTGGTTACCTTGTACAAAACGCGCTGATGCACAGCATGCACTGAGAAAGTATTGCATTCACTCTCGTCCGTATACTGGGGTACTGACCTAATGAATTACATACACCATCAGTGAAAATGTGAGAGGACCACGCCTTCCCATACATTTCTTACACTTAACATAAGTTTGATCTCTAATTCCTGACGTGACGTGAAAATCGACCACTTTACGCGATGTCTGATGATATTTCATGAGAATATTTTAAAAGTTCTTGTTCGATACGCTATTTTGGGGCTTCCCAGGACTTCGCTGGTAGCAGTGGGCTACCCGGGAACTCTTGCCTTAGCTTAATGATCTGACGGCACAACTTGCTGTCTAATCGAACAGACTTCTCTCCGATGATATTACTTATCTTGCCTAACTATTTGCACTATTTTGTTTTCGTGTCAAGCGTTTATTAGCAAAACACATGAGCTCGACGACTAACGCTTATATACTCAAACACTTTAAGTGACCAAATAACACAACTCTTAAAGTATAATTTACAAGTATCCTTGAAAATTTTTCATATAATACGAACTATTCTCAAAGACAAGTTTCCTCAATGACAGTTCTTGTCTAGTGGAGACGGGTTTAACCACAAATAATAAGATGCACAAGCATCATCAGGCCCCCTACAAGATGGACTGATGATCTAGTGCGGGTCGCTGGAAACTGCTGGATGCGAACAACGCAAGACCGGTAATTGTGGAGATCTATGGGGGAGGCCTTTGTCAAACAGTGGACGTCTTTCGGCTGATATGATGATGATGATATGATGAATAAGATGCAGGATTCAGGGTTGAGAGGTCGAGGCAAAAGGAGTCATTGCGATTATTACAGGTATCAAACCATGCCCCTCGGAGAGCACTCAAAGCAGGTATTGCTCGTAGAGGTATTTTCACGCGATCTGGACTTATAGCCGACCCAGGGGATAATATAAGTTTTGTTTGAGCATTTAACTGGTTTAATATACTCGTAATATGTTTGTTTGATTTGAAGTATGTCTTTGTTTGATTTGTTTTTAATTTTATTACACAATAGACATCAAAATTTGGTAGCCAGTACATTAGAACTACCAATAAGAGTTAATACGTTCTTGGCAGTTGGCAAGTCTCCTTTGTGATTGGCCGCTGTGACTGAAACCCACCGTCCAACAGCACTAACCTTGCATTGGGGAGCGTCCTGACTTGCACAGAGGCTTTGCGCTGTGAAAAAGCCCACTCGAGTGTTTGTATGTTCCAGTATCCAGTTCAACGCCAGAGTGCAGCCGGCATGCCTGCCGTCCCTTGGATCCTTAGAAGTCCAGCAGCACGCTTTGCTCACTACGTATAGACAAGGTCACGCGAGGCTGGGACATGTTCACTCTGTTAGTAAATATATACATGCACTACACCAACCTGCCAGCACATCAAGCTACCCCAATCTTTCAAATTTCCCAAATTGAAAGTGAGCCTTATGCTTATGTGATAAAGTTGAAAATCTATAAAAGAAATTTAACAGATTCGACTAGCTGGACCCTGGCGTCTGTACTATAAGTATCCGGAGTAAGATATTTAAAAGACGCTCGGACGAGATATGTGTTAATATTATATCTTACTTACTTATCGTATGGACAGTAGTTACCCTAGTGTCAGAGTTGTTCAAGCCTCTGACATGGCTTAACGACTGTTGTCTAATGACTACAACCGAGACCGACAGCTTAGCGTGCCCTCCGAAGCACGGAGACACTCAGGAATTAAACCACTTTGGCGGTCACCCGTCTTTGAACTGACCGCGAGCCTAGTTGCTTAACCTCGCCGATCACTTACGGACCGGTGAGAACATCTAGCTATGAGCTTATATATTAATGAATGAACTGAATGTTGGTAGCACTTTTTTTTTTGATAAGGCAGGGGGAATGCCTACGCATGCCACCCGCAAAAAGTGTCTGCGAGTGGGTATGTCGGACTTGCACCGACTAAACCTAACCTGCCCTGGACTTCTTCTGGCACCTGATAGGGGGAGCCCCGGGAAAGCGGGTATGCTGCTCCGGTGCCAATGTTGGTAGCACTATATACATTTTTGGCGTGAATTATCAGCGGGATTTATTACATCAGTTTGTTTGAAGCTGTTTGTGACTGTAGGTATTTTTAAATTGTTCAAAATTTTTATATGGAAGTAATATTACAAATAATTTGCCTTAACTTTTGTTTTTCAAAAAAGCCAGTAGTAAGACAGAATTACTGTAATTCCTATTTTGCTATTCCTTATTGTTCCAGGTGCCGAGGCAGCAATACTCCGACAAAAAATGCGCCGAGAGTGATTCGCGATACAACGCCACTATACACATGTGCTTCGGACATCGGCCTGCTCTCGTTGAATCTACCCAGGTAACTCCAATTCCGAAGGTTCTCGTGAAATCACTCGTAGACCCTCGCCGGACGTGAGGTGCGCGTGCGCCCCGAGCCACGTCACTGTGGATCCTGTTCCTATCTCACCGCAGATTTGTTTAAATTATAAATATGCCCATAACTAATTGTTCCACTCTGATATTTAATGTCTTATATGCAGAATCTTTCTCCAGGTTCACCGTTACGTTAGCTTGCGTTAATCTATCAAACACGCACAATGTAATCAGACGGGGCTACAAAATACGGAAACACATTTAAATAAGATCAACTAGTCTCGAGACTTTGTACCGGCTACTCAGCTAGTAGTAGAAAGTAGTAGTGGTAAGTCAGAAAGCAGTTCTTGAAACGCAGCGTCCTCCTGCCCAGTACTATATTTGTAACTTTATTTTTGGCTTTGATATCGATTGTAGATCCCGCTACAAGTATCCTTTTAAAAAAATATTCAATGTACAGTTTTGACTTTCCTACGATTTTATTATATGTATTTTTAGGTTTAAACAATAAATTTACTAAAAGAAATAGACAAATTGGAAGAAGACAACGTTTTAATGAAGTTTATGAGTAATTACAGGTCACACTATGGCCAAAAACTTAAATAACACGCACTTGTTTATAATAATTGGCGATAAATCAAATTAGCAATTACACACTCATTAATTAACACTTGCCCTTGAAAATAACGGTTACGTAACTTCCAAACGGACAGCGACGATTCTGGAACGCTTGCTTCTGCACACCGTGACCACTGAGAGGCAAATGGACGAGCAGCTAGTCCGCCTGACTTATATAGTCAATGACGTAATGAAGCTGTTCCTCACAGTATAGATATTGGCCTAGAATTTGCCCTACTACCTCCTGAATGTGCGTAATAAAATATCCCTTGCAAACTAGGACAATATACCGAGTGTGCATCGCGTCCATTATGATCTACGCGAGTCCGTTGTGCGCACACGCCACTACTACTAGGTTTCTTTCTATATCTACTTCAAGCGCGTCAGAACCAGTTGATCCAATAGCTGCGGGTGCCTCGTGTTATGCTTACAATAAAAACCTTCACGCTGATTTCCAAATGCCTACCACCAAGCATTGGATGAAGCAAACTTTTAAACGCTTTTTCGACTGAAGATCATCCTCTAATCCAACTCCTTCCTGCCCACGGCAATCAAATACTCTCCCCCCCCCCCCACCCGTCCTCACCCGTAAGCACCGTCACATCACACAACACGACTTATATAGATCAAGCTAAGGTTAGCGAAACACTCAAAAATCCGATAAATCATCACCGAGCACCATCGCCTTCCTGATCGTCTCTAAAAGTGTACCTTTTTTGCACTTCCACGCCAGCAGCCGGCCTGAGCCGAGGTTCGAACTCTAAAGAGGAAACTCTCTAGCTCCGGTTACTAAATTTATAGCCATATCTACTAAATGGTTCAGACTCCGCGTGAAGAGAAGAGAAAGCCTCTTGTTATTGTTACGTGGTGGAAATGAGCAATACGCATGCCCATCGCTTGGGGAGGCGACGGGTTATGAAGGAGCCGATCCACTAAAACCACCACGGTAGCCAGCCTCACAGTGTTTGTAGTGGGGGCTCTGACTACTCGTGAGCGAGCTCGTCAGTACACCCGACGTACACTGCTGACTCAGTGAGCTCTCACCCAGGGAGGGGGGCCTCCTACTGTAAACTTAATGTAAAATGTGTAGTGCCACTCACGTTGCTGTGTTCCCCACAGGTTAACCTCGGCGACCCCGCCGTGGTGCGCAACAACGGCTCCGCCTGCTTGTCCACTGTGGTCGGTATCATGTCGTACGAGACGGATCCCCAGAAACCCCTCGGCTACAACAGGGTATCCCACTTCGTGAACTGGATAGAAAGTGTGGTGTGGCCGGGAGAGACGCGAGGCCATTAATCAATATTCAATATGTTTATTATTCAATGCGATAAGAAAATAATGATTTTCTTTTATGTAAAATAAATAAAAATGAATTTATTCAAAACCGTTTTTATTCACAGGGACTTATAAAAATGTTTGTAGTAATATACCTAGTTAAGAGAACACATAAAGGCACTTGTTACAATAAGCCATAAGCAATTACTACAAAAGCTCTAACTTATAGCTTGAGTTCTGATTGTCCTTTAAGAAAGAGAAAGAAGATCTGAAACAAACAACTTCGTTTGAATTGTTAAAATATATACATGTCTTTATGTATGTACTCAACTGATTCTAGAAATAAGGATGTGATTTAACTTTATGGATTATTTAAAAATCCATAAAATTAAATCATTATTTCGAGAATCAGTTGAGTACAAAAAGAAAATATATAATAAAATATGTCTAATGTGTCTCAATACAGTACAAATCAAAATAAATTGAGGCATTGGTCCCATTAAATGAATAAAAGTACTTGTGTTGGGGTTGACTCGCTACTTCCCTTATATTCTAGATTTCTAAATTTGAGACAATACAGAAATACAAATAGAAATAAAATTACTAATACAAAATTAAAACCTATATAAAACTAATTTTTCATTCATACCTACAATGCTTGCGCAGGCGCTTTTGTGTGTTTGTGTTTGTGTGAGTGTGTGTTTATTATAATGTGTTTGTAATTATTATTAACAGACTTTAACATACAGAATTTAACAGACTTTGACTAATATATTCTCAGTTTCCTCATACGTCAATGTATTTAGCCACTCGGATATACTTTTTTTATATTTGTACAAAATATTTGGATTAAACTCTAATTTGCTATTTATCTTGTTATAAATATATGCAGACTGTGTGACATACTGGCGCCCTGCAAAAGCCGTGTGAACCCTTGGGGAATGAGCCACGATAGTTTTACGTCAACTACTCTGTATAGTTCATCATCATCATATCAGCCGAAAGACGTCCACTGCTGGACAAAGGCCTCCCCCAAAGATCTCCACAATTGCCGGTCTTGTGCTATTCGCATCCAGCAGTTTCCAGCGACCCGCACAAGATCATCAGTCCATCTTGTAGGGGGCCTGCCCACGCTGCGTCTTTCGGTTCGTGGTCGCCACTTGAGAACCTTTCTGCCCCAACGGCCGTCGGCTCTACGAGCTATGTGCCCTGCCCACTGCCATTTCAGCTTGGCAATTCTTCTGGCTATGCCGGTGACTTTGGTTCGCCTGCGGATTTCAACATTTTTGATGCGATCCCGCAGGGAAACTCCGAGCATAGCCCTCTCCATTGCTCTTTAGGTGACCTTGAGCCTTCTAATAAGGCGCATAGTGAGCGACCACGTCTCTGTTCCGTATGGCAACACACACTGGTCGAAGACTTTCGACTTGAGACACTGCGGTATTTTGGACGAGAAGATGTTACGTAGCTTCCCGAACGCTGCCCATCCGAGTTGGATTCTACGATTGACCTCCTTCTCGAAGTTGGACCTACCTAGTTGGATGGTCTGTCCTAGGTAAATATAGTTCTCTACAACTTCGAGTGCAGAGTCACCAACTTTCAATTGAGTGGGTGCAACATGGACGTTTGACATCATTTTCGTCTTATCCATGTTCATTTTCAGACCCACTTGTTGAGAGACTCTGCTGAGGTCATCGAGCATTGTACCGAGGTCTTCCATGGTCTCAGCCATGACAACGATATCATCGGCAAATCGAAGGTGAGTGATGTACTCGCTATTGACATTGATGCCAAAGCCTTTCCAGTCCAGAAGCTTGAAGACGTCTTCCAATGCAGCGGTGAACAGTTTCGGAGATATAACATCTCCCTGTCTCACGCCTCGCTGCAAGTGGATAGGTTTCGAGATCTGGTCCTGGAGTCGCACTGACATAGTGGCGTTTTCATACAAACACTTTATCACCTCGATATACCGGTAGTCAATTTGGCACCTTATGAGAGACCTCAGCACGGCCCATGTTTCGATAAAGATAAAAATCATTTATTTACATAAAACATGGTTTACAAATTATAGGTGTTGTAATCATAGTAAGGTTTCACATGCTTCGCCATATACACACATCAACACAATCTAGGGATATTGAACATTTCATTGATTATCTAGAAAACTATAAACATTTTGTTATGACTGTAAATGGAAGAATTAAAGATAATTTCATGGCCGATATTTAAACATTAACAACACGATGCGATTTTGTTTTTCTAATTAATAAAAGTCTTAAATTAATTAAGCCATAGAAAATTACTGAGTGAACAAAAACATTTTATTCTTATAAAATTATTCAATCGAATTAAATTAATAAAAATCTTACCAAATCTGATAATCAGTAATCGGTATTTCCTCCTCTAACATTAATCACACAGCGGCAACGATTTTCCATACTTAAAATTAAGGTGTCAATGTCTTGCTGGGGTATGCAGTCCCAAGTTCTTTTTAAATGTTCGAAAAGTTGTTCTTCTGTTGTCAAGTTGGGCGGAAAATCCCTCAATGCTCTTCGCTGTAACATGTCCCAGGCGTGTTCAATTGGGTTTAAGTCTGGCGACTGTGGAGGCCAATCTAATACCTGAACATCGTGTTCTCGAAGGGCGGCCCTCACCAGCCGCGCTGTATGGGAAGGTGCATTGTCATGCATGAGCTGAAATTCTTGCCCCGTTAGGGCCCTGAGCGGGACAATGACACGTTCTACTACCTCCTCACGGTATCTATGGGCAGTCATGCTGCCCTGAATCCAAATGAGTTGGGTTCGTCCGCCGATTCGTATTCCTGCCCACACCATAATTGTCCCGCCTTGGTAAGAGTGGACCTCCTGTGGATGTCGGAGACGGCTGACCCTGCCTGGAGTTCTCCAAACGCGTGTTCGTCTCGAATCTGGATGAAATCCATAGCGGGACTCATCAGTGAACAGCACCAATGACCATTGTTGATCACTCCATGTCAAATGTTCTTGAGCCCATAAAAGTCGCCTACCGCGATTGCCACGTCGCAGCGCTGGGACTCGTAGCGGTCTGCGAGCATGAAGACCAACTTCATGCAGCCTCCTTCGCACGGTTTGGTCGCTCACCAGCAGCTGCTGACCCTCCTGGAGCCTTTGCACTAGTTGCGTCGCTGTGATATTGGGTAGTCTTCTGGCGGTCATTTGGAGAAATCGATCCTGTCTCTGAGTAGTAACACGATATCTACCTGTGTGCCGTTCTGCCACATCTCCAGTAGCGCGATAACGTGACCACAGCCTGGATACCACATTTTGGCTTGTGCCCAGAGACTCAGCAACGACGCGTTGAATAGCACCGTTTTGTAACATGCCAACTGCCCGTAACATTTCATCTCGACTCAAATGATGGCGTGGCATGACGCTAAAAAGCTTACACAACCAATTGAGAAAAGAAAATAAAACAATTTATCAGGTTTTCTTCAATTAACACGCAAAAAAAACTTTAATGCAACTTCTTGAAATTAGATACAACTCAAGATTGCGCTGTGCTTTGCGTGTTTTCATTTGTTTCTCATTTTAATTTTTAAATTTTGAATAAAGAATAGACAAGGTTTAAATCTGTAAATAAACTTTTTAAGGAAACTAAATAGGTTTTAAACAATAAAGCCATGTTTGATTTCAAAATAACGTATCCCTAGACTTTGTTGATGTGTGTATATGGCATGTAAATTTTTACAAATAAGTAGACAACTAAACTAAACAATAAACTAGCGATCAAATATTCAATTACAAAATTAAAGGATTTCTATTATAAAGACATTATATAACAATATTTGAATTTAAATGGTTATTACAATCGTCAACCTTAGGATTACAATTACTAGAAGGTATAAATTACATAAAAATACATTATTACATTGCTAACATAAGTAAAGCTAAGTATTAAGTGAATTATAAAATTAGTAAATTGGGATGTCAAAAAATATAATGAATGTCAAAAAATATTATTGAATTTATAAGCTACATTTTTACGTCCCATGTGTTGTATTCTGAAATAGAATAAAAACAATGTTCTACCAGCCATTTGCGTAATTTTACTCCAAAGTGTTTGATGGGAGTTTCTCTTAAATTCTTTGGCAGTTTGTTAAAAATTTTAATACACATATGATAAACATTGTTCTTATTTAATGCAGTTCTACAATACGGGACAACAAGTTTAGTTGGATCTCTGCTCCTTTGAAAACCGTCTTCTCGTTTGTCCTTAAAAAAGTTAAGATGTTTCCTAATAAAAACAGATACTTCAAAAATATAAATACATATTAGGGGCATAATATTATGTTTTTTAAATAGGGGCCTGCAAGAGTCAAGCGGACCAGCGCCGTAGATAGCTCGAACGCATTTTTTTTGCACGATGAAGGCTTTATTTATATCGGTAGAATTCCCCCATATTATTAAACCGTACCTTAGAATTGATTCAACATATCCACTATATGCTGTGCGAGCGGTTTTATCATCTGATACATTACGTAGCTTTCTAAGGGCATAAACGAAGCGATTAAGTCTGTTGCAAACGTTATGGATATGAGCTTTCCAGTTACAGAAGTTGTCTAGTGTAATACCTAAAAATTTTATTGTGGTTGTTTCATCAACATATTGTGTGTCTTCAATCTTTATCTTTATACTGTAATCTTTGGCTTTGTAAGTTCGAAATTTAATGAATTTGGTTTTTGATATATTTGCACAGAGTCTATTAGATTGAAGCCATTTTAGTACCGAATGAACGGCTTCGTTTATTTTTAATTCGTGTTGTATCAGGCTTGAATCATTACTACTTGTATTATTATCAGGCACTATGACTGATATATCATCGGCAAATAAAACACTTTGATACTCTATTGTATTGGGTAAATCGTTGATAAAAATTAAGAATAATAGAGGGCCTAGTACGCTCCCTTGAGGCACGCCACGAGTATTCATTCTATAAGTAGAGCGATACGTAGTGGATTCCAGATTTTCATTCAAGTTTGTTATTTCAACACATTGCTGCCGATTTTCCAAGTAAGTTTTAATCCAATTTAGTGCTACTCCTCTAATGCCATAAATTTCACATTTACTTAGTAGGATGTTTTGATCTACGCAATCAAAGGCCTTGCTCATGTCGAAAAACACTACAACTACTGGTGTTTTTTTGTCAATATACTCGGTTATATTTTTAATTAGAGTAAATGCCGCTAAGGATGTTGATTTATTATTCTGAAATCCGTGTTGTTCCTGCCTAATGACTTCATGTTTATTCAGAAAATCCATCAACCTTTTGTAAAACAACTTCTCAAAAATTTTGGAAAAGATTGGCACAAGTGTAATCGGACGATAGTTGTTGGGATCTTTTCGATCGCCATTTTTATGTAATGGCTTTACAATAGAATATTTAAGCTTATCGGGGAATATCCCTTGAGTGAAAGAAATCAAAATAATATGGTTAAGTACCGGAGCTAGTACATGAGCAATTGTTTTAAGAATACTAGTAGAGACAGAGTCATACCCTACTGAGCTTGTATTTTTTAAAGATTTAATTATATTTACGATTTCTTGTTCCGTTGTAGGTCTTAAAAAAATTGTATTGTTTTGGATATGTGTGATTGGTTTACGTTTACTACAATTATTTATATCGGATGAATGGTTTTTATTATTAATATTAATAAAAAAATCATTAAATTCTGTTGCTATGTCAGTAGGTTTACTGTAAAGATGTCCATTATTTTTTATCTGTTCTATACTATTCAATGTCAAAATGCTATCGGTTTTATCTTTTATAATGTCCCATGTTGCCTTGCCTTTATTAGTAGCCTTGTTTATAATTTTTTTATTAATACCTTTTTTAGACCAAACAATGCATTTCTTTAGTATTTTGTTATAATTATTATATTTAGTATATGTCTCCTTAGTTTTATTTTTATAATGATTAAACCTGAGTTTCTTTCTAGTAATGCTTCCCTTTTTCAAACCTTTAGTTACCCATTTTGGAGTGCCTGCATTGGACGACATTCTAATTTTACCGTACGGAAAACACAGTTCATAGAATAAAGTAAAATCATCATGAAACTTATTAAAAGATTTATTAACATCGGATTCCGCATAAACTTCTTGCCAGGACAGCTGAGATATGTAATAAATAAATTTATCTATATTTTCCACACTAAGATCCCGCTTTAGATTATACCAATAGTTTTTAGATTTTTTACAAAAACTTGTAAATTCTAAAATTTGAGCGGTGTCATGATCGGATAAATATGAGTGGTGGATGGAGCCAATGGCATCTTTAATATTGCTTGCTATAAGGTCTATGCAGCTGTCTTGTCGTGTAGGTTCTTTTATGTGTAACGTAAGATTATAGTTCGATAGTATATCGTTTAACATTATAGAGTTCTTATTTTTTTCTAGCATATTTATATTAAAATCACCCGTTATAATGAATTTCTTATTAATAATTTTGTACAATAATTTATGCAAGAGTATTTCTAGCTTATTGAAAAACGTATTAATATTCGAGTTCGGTATTCTATATATACAAATTACTATACAGCTCATACTGGGTATCTCCACTCCACAACATTCAAAAATATTGTCACACGAGTATTGTTCACATATATCTATTGATTTGCAATCTATTCCATTAATAGTCAATATGCACGTGCCCCCTCGTTTTTGCTTTCTCCTGGAGTAAGAGCTACTTACTTTAAACCCTTTAATTCGTATGTTTGGCTCATCCCCTTTTTTTATAAAAGTTTCACAAAAGCATAAAATATGTATCAGTCGTTTATTATTTTTCGTGAGTTCGTGAAGACATAATTCAATTGAATCCGACTTGTTTAAAAGACCCGCAATGTTTTGGTGCATTAACCTTATTTTATCATTAAATGATTCTTTTGGGTTTTGCATAAAAAACTAATATCATTGGTTCTATTATCGCCCAGAACTACGGAATTTTGTTTTTTTGTAACATGGAAATAATAAGGAATGGTCCCTTTTTTTACCTGTATACCGTTTTGAGTTTTATTTATTGCAAGTGTTGGTTGTATTATATTATTTAAATTTGAATTGTGGGGCAAGCGTTTTTTTATATAGTTATTTCATTTTTTTAAACGTATGTTTTTTAGACGAAAACCTTCATACAGGTCTACAAAATGGCAATTTTTAAACCCCTGACACGTAAATTTTATCATTGTATTAAGTTTTATTTCATTTAAATACCTGTTACTATTCACACTTATTAATATGACATTACAATCTTTTAAACTATGTAATACATTTAGTAATTCGTATTGAATTTGGTTGGGGTTGCGGTCGTTTTGACCAATATACAGAATAACCCAATCATTTTCGGTAACCTTTAAATTGCGACAGGGTTTCAGTGACTCTATACATTGTGCAAATGGTTTTATTAATGAAGTAATTTTGTATTCTTCTTTGGTGTCTTCTCGAGATTCGATTAATTTACGCGAAATTCCGATACATTCTTGTTCGCCGATAATATATATTTTTCGCGGGTTTTCATTTTTAGATTGTAACGGTAACTGGTCGCAGCAATACGAGGTTTGAGATTTGATTTTGATGTTATCATGTTTTATTACCAAGGTGTCATTTTTGCTTGAAGTCACGACATCAGCGGATTGAAATGGCTGTTTTCGTGGAGTTTCAGCATTCTCAGTAAGTTTGGATTTTTCAGGCGTAAATAATCTTCTTTGTAGGTATATATCGTTTATATTCGTCTTTATTTTCTTTTTCAAACTACCACTTGAGCAAATTTTTTTCAAATTAATTATTACTGTTGATTGTTCATCCCTTTCTTTCTTCAATGATATTGTTTCTAAAGTCAGATTTTCTATTTCATTGTGAGCACTTTGAAGTTGGTTCTTTAATAAGTTTATTTCTTCTTGTAATTCTGAGATTAAGTAATTGTGTTCAGTTGATAAGTCAGGTAAACTAGTGGCCAGTTGAGTCAGTCCGGAATGAGTAGATACGAAAGAATGGTCCAATGACTCTGTTGACTTTCGTCTTGCTTTCCTTATCGTTACATTATTATCATAATCCATTTTGTAAATTTTAGTAGTAATAAATATTCGTTGATGATGCTAGTACACTGTATACATTATATCAAAGTTCAAAAATATTACAGTTCCTCAGTCTCGAACCGTCGACCACTCCAGTCATTGGACTCAAGTTCTTGTTACAAAACCACTGCGCTACGAGGCTCGTTACAAGCTTACTCAAAATACTGATCCATTGGTATAGGGATTTTATAACTTGTAACTTTAGGTAATTATGTGCCTTTGCGACCGATTTTTGTCACCTTATAAGGTAACAATGACTGTGATTGGTAGATGACTTTCTGGGCTTGTGATTCATAGATTGTTAGCACTGATTCACTGTTTGTTTTGAATACGAACAAATTATAGTTTTGTTAATAAAGTTATGATCGTCCATCTAATGTAATGTAATATAATATTTGTAACACTTATTGTTTTTTAACGCTATTATATCACTTCACTGGGTTTATTTAAGTAAGTATTGGTGTAGTTGCACTTTATTATTTTTGTTTTTATAGTTTTTTTTGTCTTTTCATGCAGAATAATCCAAATATTTTGCAAGAAATAACACTGTCACTTTTTGTAAATATAAAACTTAGAAATAACTGGAAAAGGTACTGTTTTTATATCATTAACTATTTTTTGAGAATATATTACACAGAGCGCTCCGTAAGTGTGTCGATCGCGCGCGCGCTCGCATCGCACGCATAGAATCAAAGGCTTTCTCATAGTCCACAAACGCTAAGCACAGTGGCTTGTTATACTCTTCGGTCTTCTGTATAACTTGTCGCAGCGTATGTATGTGGTCTATGGTGCTAAAGCCTTTTCGGAAACCGGCTTGTTCGGGAGGCTGGAAGTCGTCAAACCTGCGCGCGAGACGGTTCGTAACGACCCTCGAAAACAACTTGTAAACATGGCTCAGCAGTGTGATGGGTCTATAATTCTTCAATAAGGTTTTGTCGCCCTTTTTGAAGAAGAGCACCACCACACTTCTGTGCCATGCTTGTGGCGTTTGACCATCTAGTATGACGGAGTTAAATAACTTCTGAAGGGCCCGTAGGATTGGTGTACCACTCGCCTTCAGAAGCTCTGCTGTAACTCCATCATCCCCAGGTGCCTTGTTGTTCTTGAGTAGTTTGAGAGCCATTCTAATCTCGTACAGGCTGACGTCCGGGATGTCTTCGGTGTAATGTCGGGTTAGTCGTGCTCTGGGATCTGAGGCATGACTTTTGACAGGTGGCTGTATATAACTGTCCGTAGAACTTCTCGATCTCTCCCAGCAACTCAGGTTTAGACGTGACGATTCTACCATCCTCAGTCTTCAGCTTCGTCAGTTGGCTCTGTCCAACAGACAGAGCTCTTGCGAACACTTTGGAGCCTTTGTTCCGCTCGATGGCCTCTTTAATACTAATTGTATTAAATTGCCGCGTGTCGCGAGTCAAAGACTTTGAGATCTGTCTGTTGAGCAGCCGATATCTTGTAGCATCATCTGAGGATGTCAGAACCATTTTCCGTCTATCTTCCATAAGTTGCAGGGTAAAGTCAGAGATCTTTTTAGTTCTGTTTGTACGGCGGGCCTTGAAGACCTTAGACCCAGCCGTATTGACAGCTTCTACGAGCCTGTCATAGTATGAGTCCACTTCCTCGCAGTCTGCTAGGCATTCGAAACGGTTTTGCAGTTCGAGCTGAAATGGTTCGGGGTTTTGGACGTGGATAGGTAAAGGTCGGAGCGTAGACTTTATCAGTCGGTACCTCTGGAGTTTGACATTAAGGTTCAATGAGCCTCTGACCAGTCTGTGATCGCTCCCGGTTTTAACCGCATTGATCACGGAGACATCATTGAACATCTGTCGTCTCGTCGACAAGATAAAGTCTATCTCATTTTTAGTTTTACCATCGGGGCTCACCCAGGTCCATTTGCGGTGATCCGGCTTCCTGAAGAAGGAATTCATCATAAAGAGTCCCTCCTTCTCCATGAAGTCGGCCAACATTTGGCCCCGGGGGTTCCGGTCACCAGTTCCAAATTGCCCCACTCTCAGCTCATTACCGAATCGTTTGCCCAGCTTCGCGTTAAAGTCCCCCATGACCACAGTGAAATAGGAGTTAGAGGTATGTATGGCTCTGGATATGTCCTCATACATAACCTCGACTTCATTGTCGGAGTGTGTCGAAGTGGGCGCGTATACCTGTATAACCTTCAACGAATACCGCTTGGTGATTCTGAGTATAAGGTACGCAACCCTCATCGACACACTCTCGATTTTCACTAGGTTGTTCACGAGGGACTTGAAGACTATGAACCCGACACCACCTTGGGATATTTGGTCACCCTCCCGGTAATAGAGCAGGTTTCCGGATTTCAGTATTATCGAGTCCTACCCCTCTCTTCGGACTTCAGATAATCCTACAATATCCCCATGTAACCTGCCCAACTCTGTATAGTTGGGTTAAACGAAATAGATTTGTGTAGGTACAGAGTTACATTTAGCATATATAGCTTCCTTACAGTTAATATGCCACTAATACTGTGTAACGCCTCAGTGGGGTATCTATATGGCTTAGAATACATTACTTTAATGAGGCACCGCTGGACTCTTTCTAGCTCAAAAAAAATTGTTTTATTAGCACCCCTCCATACAGGTATATAGTACCTAATAACTAATTATGCTAGTGCTATATAGATTTTATTAAGTAATTCTAGAGACATCACAAAACGTAATGTTTTGAAAATCCAGATTAGTTTCCTAACACGAGACATAGTAGTTTCAATATGGGAATGCCAGGACAAACATTCGTCAATAATAATGCCTAAGTATCTTGTGGCTAGCTGGACAGTTTGTAATGTACAGTTTATATCAGGGTGGGTTGCGCTCTCCTGAATCTCAATTCTAAATTCTGCACCTGGTTTTGATTTTTGACTTGGAGAAAAGCAGATGTAGTTTGTGTTAGATATGTTTAGGGTTAGAAGATTGTCTTTTAACCAACTCATATGACCGATAGACCCTGTTCAGCATTATGACGTACGATATTCCAAGTTTCTCCAGAAAAGACAACAGATGTATCATCCGCATAAGAAAAAATCTTGCCGCCATTAATTTGTAGGTTACACAAGCCGTTGATATAAACTAGGAACAGTGTCGGTCCAAGCACACTTCTCTGAGGGACACCGAAAACAACGTCTACTTCTTCGCTATAGAAGTTCCCAATCTTAACTTGCTGCCTCCTATCCCTAAGATAGCTTTCCAAGAGAGTCAGAGTCGTGCCCCTAATACCTATTGCCTCGAGCCTCTGCACAAGAATGGGAATAGAAACGGTATCAAAGGCTTTTTTGTGGTCTAAAAACGTTGTTACGCATTTTAGTCCTTTATCAACCTTATCTACAATTTCCGAAGTCAATGCCGTAATAGCGTCCTGGGTTGTAATCCCTTGCCTGAAACCAAATTGCGAATGTGAAAGGATGTGGTATTTATTTAAATAGCTTAAAAGTCTTTTATTTAGGATTTTCTCAATTCTTTTTGACACTGATGGTAAGACAGATATGGGTCGATAGTTGTTGACATCCCTTACGTAGCCTCCCTTGTGCACAGGCGTCATTAAAGAGCACTTTAAAGCGTTACGAAAAATTCCCGTTTCGAAGCATCGATTAGTTAGCTGGCATGTCAGGGGAACCAAAAAATCTCTAGATAACTTAAGGAAGTATATGGGTAAACTATCCCACCCAAGAGCACTTTCCGAATTCAGAGCCATCAGTACACTATGCATTTCCATTTCATCAGTTTCCATCAGAACAAATGAGTTGGTTCGATATTGTGTGTCTTGTCTAGACTCAGGTTCAGAATGCGACCTGATTTCCTCCGCTAACCTTTACCCAATTGTTACTAAGAATTGATTTACTCTGTTTAGAGAGTAAATCAATTTTCTATTGGGCTCGGTGTAATTTTAAGAAGATGCTCGTTTGATGATTTTGGTTTCTTAAAATGGGTGATGTCTTTAATATTACGCCAAAGTTTATTGGAATTTTTTATAGAGCATGAGATTTGTTTTTTATGATATGCTCGTTTCAGTTTTTTTATCAGATTTGTGCAAAAAGTACATATAATATAAGTGTTTATAGGTAATTTTCAGAATAATGTTTGCAGAGTCTTTCCTCGACTGTAATTGCATTTTATTTCTAAGCCTAATACATCTTAGGATTCCTTCAGTTATCCAGGGCTTTAAACTACGCTTGGAGCTTGATACTGGAGTAATCCTGGTATTTAGAAGGACAGATGTCCTGATCAAATCTATCAATTTGTTAGCTAGAAAATTAGGGTCTCTGTTCATGTTATAAAAACGACATTTCTGTATTCACAAGATCTCTATAAGCACCTTCAAAATCAATGGCCGTTTTAGAATGAATGTATGATTTATTTTGGTATGTGTGGGATATTTTTAGCAATACTGTTGAGTGGTCAGTGATAGATGTATTATAAAGGCCACAAAGGCTGAGCTTTTAGACTTGTCTAGTTTTAATAGCATGTGGTCGAGGCAGCTCACCTCCCTGGTTGGCAGGCAATGTCCCGGAAAGAACCCATGAATTGACAACATGTTTAAGTAAGATGGTCTATTTGACCGTAATTGTGAAGATTACGATTTATTTTCAATTAAGTTTATGTTTATGTCCCCAGTAATAATAATATTTTTATGCGATTGTAGAATTTGAAGATGTATATCTAATGAATTAATAAAGTTTTCTGCGGAAACGTTAGATGGGGACCGATAAATACCGATAATTGTGAAGTGAGCGGTAGTTATTTGTAGAACGGAGGCATGTATTAGAGTCATTTCGGTTACTTGAGATATACGGCTATTTTTAATATATGCTACAACCCCGTCATTTTGATTGAGGTGACGAGTAGTAAAATATTAAGAATAGTTATTTAGCAATGTTATTTGTTTATTAGAATTTAATCTGCATTCAGTTAGGAGTAACGTAGTACACCATAGATTAATGTCCTTAATGTAACATTATGATGTTGCTCGGGTTCAGCCAAGCGACCAAGCGTTTTTGTCGTTTAAATGATAATTTACAGTGTACTAGGCCTTTTTCATTATAATATTTTCATTAAAAGCGCAACACCAACGCAACTATATTGAACAGGACAATGAGAGTCACATTGCTTGACAAGTTTTCTATCACCTACCTACATATTCATGTTCGAACCAACCTTTGCACAATTGGCATCAAATTTGTAATTCTTTACTTTTCATTAATATTACATACTATTTCAAAGTATTTTTGGGTTACAATTCTTCTTCTTAGCGTGTTGATGGCAAACTGGTTAAATATTAGTGGGCCAGACCGTGGCCACACTGATGGCCCTGCTCGTGGCATTGCTAAGATCCTGCCATGTTAGCTAACACAGATACGTATACCAATAACACGCGTACACAACATTCTCATTAAACCCACACAACATGCAGGAATTTCAGTAATAATAAATAGAAAGACAACTTAAAAATAGATATAAAAAAAACTTGAGAGGTGTCAAGGGACACCCGGATGGAACGAAGTTATTTCTTATTATGGATAAAAAACCTGTATACACTCAACAAAAATAATCGTCGCAACACCACACTGTTCAATGCGAAATAGAAGTGAAAATATCTGGCTTGCATTCTATAAGAGAGAGAGAGAGACAGACAGACAGACAGAGAAACATGCGCACGCCGCACAGCTGTAAAAAGTGTCGTGACAACTTTTCGTAAGAATTTTTTCCGTCTAGCCCCTTTCACAACGCGCGATAAGGAACTTCGTTCCAACAAGATTATTAAATATAAGTACTCAAACCAAAAATATCGATGTCATAGCCAGATGCTCCGGTCCGATAGTGATTGGCGTGCTTAAGCAACTAAGCTCGCGGTCAGACCCTATGGTCTGACCACGAGCCTAGTTGCTATGGCAGTCACCCATCTATATGGGTGACTGCCATAGTGGTTAAATTTCTGAGCGACTTCGTGTTTGGGAGGGCACGTTACGCTGTCGGTCGCGGTTGTAGCCATAAGGCAACAGTCGTTAAACCATGTCAGAGGCCTAATAGACGGCTCGAACAACTCTGACACTAACCTAAGCCCATACGATAAGTAAGTAAGTAATATCACAATAATAATTAAATTAACCGCACTAGTAAAAATAGACTTTGAGGTATTTTGTATGGCTGGCGGAGCATGGAATGAACTATTATTATACTGCTATGTATGTACAGTCGCCAGCACGTCAAGCTACCCCACTTTAACGTTGAACGCGTTATGAGCAACAACAGCGGGAATCGTGCGAAAGAGATAGAGACGTTTTTGTCAATTCGTACTTGTAATGTTTCGTGCTGCAGTGCCGTAGTAATAATATAGTTATCTGTGTGCAGTGCGTAAGTGAGCATGGGTGCGAATGCACGTTGTCACTGTGTAGAATAAGACACCTTATTCTAGACCACGGTAGCAAGTTGAATACTTTATTACAATCGAAATAATTACTTAGATATAGAAATTAGTGTTAAGCAACCATTCGATGTAGCACTTAAGAATCTACTTTATTTTAATACCTGTTTCTCATATACTTAAGTGAAATTGATTCTTTTGAGAAAAAAAATATCTTAAACCCGATAATGGCATGGCTGACAATAAAATGTGGCCTATGAAAGCTTATAAATTATAATTTGTTTGTTTCAATTACTTACCTAAGTATATGCTATAAGGAATTAGAAGGATTATATGCTAAGTAGGTGTAATCTTTCATTTTTACCTAGTTGTTGGAAAATCACAGTAGCTGATAACATTTAGAAAACCTTTAGTAGAAGTTATAAATATGTAGGTAGGTACCCACTCGCAATAATTTAAACACGAATTGAGGAAGAATATCATACCTATCACTTCGATTGAATCATTAAATAGAACCAGGACTTCGAAGTTTGTATGAAATTCCGTGTCGAGTGAACGGTCATAAGAGCGTGACTCTGCAGGACATTTCATACATTTTTTTAAGTCTTTATTATTCAAAACGGCTCAACCTGATTCAATAAAACTTACATGTCTAAGCAGAATACCTAGTCTAAATTGTAAAAAAAAAAGTTTTAAGGAACCTTGAAAATGACGTGGTTAATTGTGCTCCACTTCTCTTTTTAGGGTTCCGTACCCAAAGGGTAAAACGGGACCCTATAACTCCGCTGTCTGTCTATATATCACCAGGCTGTATCTCATGAATCGTGATAGTTAGACTGTTGAAATTTTCACAGATGATGTTTTTCTGTTGCCGCTATAACAACAAATACTAAAAAACAAAATTTATGGGGGCTCCCTTCGTGCGCGAGTCCGACTTGCATTTGGACGGTTTTTTGAAAATGTTATCTACTAACTAGGTATTTACATCCATGTATTCTACTCGTATGTGTCGGTTGAGGGATAGGGTATCGGGTATTATTTAAGGGACGTATTGTGCAACTGTGATAATATGCGATGTTAGGCCCTAGGGGCTATATATAGCCCTATGCAGTGCAACGGCAACACGGCGAGGATATGCGGGAAGTGCGGGAGAGGGGCGTACACATCTAGGAAATAGGTAGCCACGCGAGGTTGGCTTCCTACGAAGTGCACTTAACTGACATAGAATAATTTTAGAAGAAAAACATAAATAGTAAATTTAAGAAACCTACTTATGATACCTAAAGATACAATTACTCTGTTTATCTCAAAATAAAAACAATGTCCACCCGTACCGAGCCTACACGGGCCGCTAGTTACTAACATAATATGGGGGAACTTTGTAACGTGAATTACGCAAAGTTTGCTGCTTTTATAAATAAAAATAAATAATAAAAAAAAAAACTTGTGTGTACTTATGTACACGCGTTAGAAGTTATACTTCTTAATATACAACTTGAACATAGTTATCAATTTTCATACCACCTAGAACTAACTTCATGCTGTTATTTTTACGATGCGCGCGCAGATGCGCAAAAATTCACTGTCATACCACCTAGAACTAACTTCATGCTGTTAAATTTTTTGGTTTCGGTGTGCGCGCGCATCGTAAAAATTCACTCTCATAATTTTTCTCCATCGCGCCAAAATAAGTATGTGTTTCTCCCAGCCGATTTCGGCTATGGTGACTGCTACTGATTAGTTAAGGAGCTAGGGTGATCATTTCTCACATGTGCCCTTAGATGACTACAGTATCCAATCTTGTGTGTAAACGTGCGCAAACATTGGCTGCACGTGAGGACACCGTCGACATAGTTGTAAAATATGACTGCTGGTGGTTTAGTCTTAAGAGCATCGCGTTTCGCATCCAGCTCGGATTTTCTCTGCTCTTCAAAGTCATGAACCTTTTTGTTTATCAAGCGCCTCCACTCAGGGCGGCAACTAGCCTTTTCCTCCCATTTCGGGGGATTAATTATGCACCTTTTCATGTGTCTTTTCTGCACATCTTTATATCGTAAGAACTGGCCGCCCTGTTTCCGCCTGCCGTTCTGGAGTTCACAGAAAAAGTTGCGTTTAGCCACCCTTACATCAGCCATTCTTGAGAGATGACCACACCATCGGAGCTGTCCCCGCATTAGGCAAAAGAAGTATAACTTCAATAAAAATAGTTTATTTTCAGTTTCTTACATTGTGGTTCATAGTAATGGTTGGGGCATTCCATACAATACAATAGTTTTTTACATACTTTGGGTTACATTTTTGCATTTTTATTAGCGATCCCAATTTTTTTTGATAATGTAATATAGCCTATGTCACTCAGTGAAGAAAAAGCTTTTCAATGGTGAAAAAACTTTTGAAATCGGTCGAGAAGTTTTCGTGTGAAAACATTACAAACACATACAAAAAATCAAATGTTTCCTCTTTATAGTAGTGTCCTCCCGGCCGAAAATCTGCCAAGGCGGCCATTCTCAATGGAGTTTAGACAATTACGCAGGACATTCCATCACTCTCATGATCCGATGTGACGACTAGCGACACGACCGGAAAGAGGTCAGTCACAGGTGTCGGTCCTGTGACTGACTGACTTAAGGCTGACAGTGAGAAATTCCTTTTTACGGAAAAATCCCAAAATCACTATTTGGACCGACCCGGGATTTGAACCCAGGACCTCATTACCTGCGGTTGAACACGCTACCGATTGATAAACGAGGCAGTTTCTTTATACCATTAGTTTAGAAGTTAAGATATACATACCTACCTACTTTACCTGATGTTAAAGCAAAACCGTGCTTATTAGGTAGGTATTTCAACTTCCCTATCGGAACTATGTAAAGCAACCATGTTCGCGGAGCTTTTTTAAAAACTAGCTAATAAAATAATAATTTCTTATAAATATAAACATTAGTATGAAATTATAACGGCATTACACATTTTATATTATATAAACTAATATAAAGTATAGCTGTAGGGAGTGAATTAGTTTTAGATAACTATTTGTATTAAACAAAATGGGGCAATTAGCGGGAGTCAAGGTCATGAGCGGTCGGACTCGCCCATGAAGGGTTCCGCAGCAGCAAGTATTTCAGTTGATTAAATGAAAGGTAAATTGCGGTTTACGATTTATGACGCATTAAAAAAAAACTACTTTTTTCGTTTTCGTTTCGTTCTTTTGATTTCGTTCAAACCAATTTTCGTTGTTAATTTATATGGTACTGTACATCATATATTTTTTAAATTTTATCATTCTCTTATTTTAGAAGTTACTCATTTTTCCACTTTGGAAGTGTCTCTCGCGCAAACTATTCGGTTTAGAAAAAAATGATATTAGGAACCTCAATATCATTTTTGAAGACCTATCCATAGATGTATGGGTGACATGTATGGGTACGATGAAAAAAAAATTGAGTTTCAGTTCTATGTATGGGGAACCCCCAAAATTATTATTATTTATCTATTTTTGTGTAAAAATCTTAATGCGGTTTACAGAATACATCTACTTACCAAGTTTCAACAGTACAGCTCTTATAGTTTTGGAAAATAAATGACTGTGACATACGGACGGACAGACAGACAGACAGACATGACGAATCTAGTAGTGTTCCGTTTTTTGCCATTTGGCTACAGAACCCTAAAAACAATTTTCGTCCTTAAAGTTACTAGCATTTTGCATCATAATTGCATAACAGAAGACGGAACGTTACAAGAATTTGTTCGGTTCGGGGGACTCGGTCGATGTCGATCTTCTCTGCGATCGGTTTGGAACATGTTCGAAAACTCGTTCGCTTATACCTACTTACTTATAATCTCTTACTTGAAACAAACATTTCTGTTTACGTTCATACAGCATAATCACATATGCGTCCTTATAGCTATGTTTTCATCTTATATACCTACTTACCTACTGACATGACTTACAAAACCTTACTCGTAAAACTTTAATTACTATTTGTTTATTGCACAGTAGGCCCTTTTAATACACCAATATTCACTATGACTGCCTCGTTGGTCTAGCGGTAGCGTGTTGAACCGCATAGAATGAGGTCCTGGGTTTAAATCCCGGGTAGGGCCAAAAAGTTATTTTGGGATTTTTCTGTAAAATGAAATTTCTCAGTATCAGCCCGACGGGGAGTTGGCGGTATTATACCCCCGTGCCTCGGAGAGCACGTAGAGCCGTCGGTCTTGTACCTGACCTCTTTCCAGTCGTATCGCTAGTCGTCCCATCGGATCATGAGAGTGATGGAATAGAAAGTGCCCCTGTGCTTGCGCACACACTTGTGCACTATAATATGTCCTGCGCAATTGGCTAATCTCCATTGAGACTGGCCGCCGTGGTCGAAATTCGGTCGGGAGGACATTATCATCATCATTCGCTATAGGAATCATAGACTTATATAGAATACATATAGGTCAATGATAGGAATGATAACATACAATCTTTTCCGATTTATTTACAAGTTTGTGATATTACATGATTAAGCAAAACGCAGGTTTAACTTTAGGATATTGTCAAATATTAGCAAGTTTTAGAATTATTTTAAATTACATTCTAGTATTTATGAATAGGAATCCTTTTCTCCTTTTAATTGAACAGAGGCTAATATCGGCCATTACGTAGGTATTATTGATCACTAGACTAATCACAGTCCTATAATAATTGTGATTTTGATTAATTAAGGCTTCAATACAATACAGTCCAACACAAACCAGTAAATGCCGATACAGTCCAATAAAGTAATCCAATACAGTTTATCGTTAGTTATTTCCGATTTATCCATTTAGTTAAGATTCGTTTTTAATAATATTATTTATTGGATTAGATATTTTAGGTAAAACATTATTTGATTAAATAGGAAGGTTGGTTACAAGATGGACTCACGCTGTACGAAGATGAGGTCACTCTTGTGCTGAGGAATGGATTCCCCGAATGAGCAGTGACTATAGCCACATCGTCTGCCGTCGTGGTTGCTCTCGCGTAGAGTTGGTGGTGGTGGGCTTCGAGAGTGCCATTTTCTAGCCACCGCCGAAGCCAGAACGTTTTGCCGTAGTTAGTCCGTACAGCCATTAGTTGCAGTTTGTTTTTTTTTTTAATTATTTACAGAACAGGATTACACTCAATGCGATAGTGAATTACCGCACATTCCCTCTTTCCAAAAGGAGGCCTTATCTCTGCAATTATTCTACAGGCAAAAAGAAAGTGCGTAATTTGGTAAGTACTTACTGTAAAGTGTAAAATCTCATTACTGCTTATAGGTTTATTAAGTTTCGCTGAGAAAAACGAATAAATAGAATCAAAACAATAGCTCATCGAATTTTGTTTAATTAACTCAGAATTAAAGCTTTTACGGTTAATCCACCTTTCAGTGGTACAGCGTTAAAAACTTACATAATCAGGAACGAATTATGAAAAAACACAAGGAACCTACACCTATCCCTTCTGCTTACTTAGGTATTTCGAAAATTCTATACGCAACACCATATGATACATTTGTGCAATATTAGACGTTGTTTATTTTAAATTAAGAATTATAATTACAAGAATATCACTCACCGTTATGCCCATTTGCCGAGAAATATCCACTGTACGACATCCACTGGAACGGAGGGCTACCATCCGTTCTCTGTCAAGTCGAGATAATTGAGGCGCCGTGTTGAATGTAATTAATATTTATCACACACGAATACTAACACTAATACAGTAATACGCGCCACGGCACACACGCACGACTACACGAATTTTTTAATGACGACTGACGAGTGACGTATTGCATAAACAAACGAGGTGACGAGCGACGTTCGTTTAATGTCGTTAAAGATCGGGAAACTCGAGGGCGGTGTCAGCGGTGTGATTCCTAGTGAGATATGATAATTGGCTCCTTATTAAGTATGTGTGCAACCATTGGGTAATTTTAGAAAACTCCACCAATTATGTCAATTAATGTTTCTTTCTAACACTCCGTGCCGTGGCGCAGTTATAGATATGTATAAGGGTTAGCTTGACGTGCTGGCGACTGTACTATCAACCACGAAAGAACTAACTAGATAAAAAGGCAATACGAAGAAAATTGGGAAAAATTTAAGAATAAGAAACAAAAAAATTCAGACCAAGCTTATATATTATGGCCTTTGCGTCTGTTACAGATGATTTACGGCGCATTGTCTGAGAGAAATTTCTTATGGTGGCTAAACAAACTGATGCGAGAGCGACATAGCCTGCCGCAGGTCTGACAAGAGAAGTTTGCGGTGGTTGGTGCCGAGCCGCTTTCGTGTCGCTTCTGTCTCTTATTAGCAAGTACTCCGGACCAGGCTTCATCACAGATCTTATGACCCTCCACTACACGTATGCGCTATTCCACTCTATTTTCAGCGAGCTTTTCCCAGCTACAGTGGTCAATTTTAAAAGCGGCCATATCCCGCTTGGTGCAGTCTTTAAAGCGAAGCAGAGGTCTACCGACATCTCGCTTCGCATTAGCTACCGCACCCAACAGAACACATCGTGGTATTCGAGTCGGTTCCTTTCTGTGCACATGCCCCAACCAACGTAAACGCTTCTGTTTAAGAAACGCTGTCAGGCTAGGTAGCTGTGCTATTTCTAGAACTCTCTCATTAGTGACCCTATCTTGCCATGTAATGCCCAAGATCTTACAGAGACCTATTCGGCGCTCCTGTTTCGCATACGACGTCCACGTCTCTGTTCCGTACGAGAGTATGCTTAAGATGGAGGCCTGGAAGACTATAATGTTGGTTTTAATTGTAAGCAGTTTATTATGCCATACTCTCGTGCCAAGCTTTCCAAACATGGTTGCCGTTTTCCCGATGCGAGCATCTATCTCTGCGTTAAGTGAGAGATTATTCTCTACGGTCGATCCCAGGTAGCAGAACCGATCAACTTCCTCCAACTGCGTGCCATTCAGAGAAATCTCTGGGGCCACAGGAGTGCCTTGTGCTAGCACAACTGTTTTTGTATTTATAGACATGGCAAACAGAGAACAAGCCTGAGAAAAATTATCCACCATTAACTGAAACTCACCCGCAGAACTAGCCACAAAGGCGTCGTCGTTGGCAAAGATAAGACTGTCAACTAAAAGATCCTTACGGTTTCTTCTAGATTTGAGGAGAGAGTTTTTCAACGTCTTTCCGTCAGCCCTCGTGTGTAGATGGATACCCTGTCGGCCTTCGCCGAAATCTGATTGTAATATTAGCGAAAAATATATTCCGAACAGGGTAGGTGCCAACACGCAGCTCTGGCGCACACCTCTGCGAACGTGAAACGGCTCAGATGTATTACCGTTAAAAACTACTGCACCTTTCATGCCCTCGTGGAAAGATTTGACGAGGCTCAGGAGTTTACGCGGACACCCAACGCTCTCCAATGCATAGTATAGACCTTCCCTGCTGACAGTGTCGAAGGCCTTTTTAAGGTCAATAAACGCTATAAACAAGGGAGTCTTTTGTTCTCTACACTTCTCCTGTAATGGGCGAAGTGTAAAGATCATATCCACTGTAGAACGCAGAGGACGGAAGCCACATTGTGCCTCAGGATAGACGCGCTCAGCAAGCTTTTGAGATCTAGATAAGACAACTCGAGCGAAAAGCTTACCAACTATGCTCAAAAAAGAGATGCTACGGTAGTGGTTGCCGTCACCGCAGTCCCCTTTCCCTTTGTATAATGTAGTGATGTTTAGAGGCCAAGCTTATACTGGTATTAATACGAAAAACAAAAGTTGGAAAACGATGAATGACGCCTCTACATGTGATAAAAATATGGTGAACAGATTTCTCAAGTCTCTCGGCAGGCTATATTCGACGTATTCTGGAAACTTAGTGATCAGGACGATCAGTGGCACTATATCTTATGACATGTGAATACTCAAGATATCAAAAATGTAACTAGTTAGAACAAAAAACAGGACGCAAACTAAAAACAATTTTTTTATGGAACAGATTCAATTGACGTTTGCCAATTGTTTTTTAATAACCTTAGCATTAGCGTAAAAGCAGTTTACACAGCAATAGAGAAAGGGAAATCTCAAGAAGTCAAAGATGCCAACCTCTGTTAGGCATGAAAATAGTCCAAAGAAAACCGAGCAAAGTGTTATTGCACATATATAACAATTTCCAGTTAACCCTTCGAGCGATTCTTGTAACAAAAATGATACAACATTTTTTATGCGACGGGCGAATCTTGTACAACAAGTGCACAACTTTCCCGCGTTCTATTGATTCTCTCGTGAATGCTCTCGACCAAATAAACATGATATTAAAAAAATCAGCCAACCTTATTGTATGTATAAGCTACAAGAAAGCAGCTTTTGGTACAGTTCTACGAATAGGTGGTTCAAAAAAATAACGAAATTTAACAAAAGTCATCTTAGGCATATGCAATAATACATTTTTAGTCATAACAGTACGATGTACGAAGTACGGGTACTATCTTACTAATTTTCATTAAATCATGAAATACACCATCACTTATACAGCCATTGAAGATGGGTGCAAGGATTGTAGCAATGTTTTGAATGCTTGATGCAATTGTTTTAACAGACAGTCCCCATAAATTTATTTATTTATTTATTACAGATATCTTATTGCTAACAGATAATTCCAAGCACAATAAGTGATACAATCATAATAATTTATATTCATAATCTATAGGTACTATACTACTAAGCTAATTTATTAACCACGTTAAAAAAAAAGTGTAAAGTTTTCTAATATTATGTATGTACTACACAATATTAGAAAAGAAAAAATCGTAATAAGAAGTTACTGTATACTGCTCTCAATAGTCAATGCCTCAATGTGACGTCCTGCAACGGTTAGTAATGCATTTTCCGTGCATGAGAATACACACATCAACACAATCTAGGGATATTGAACATTTCATTGATTATCTAGAAAACTATAAACATTTTGTTATGACTGTAAATGGAAGAATTAAAGATAATTTCATGGCCGATATTTAAACATTAACAACACGATGCGATTTTGTTTTTCTAATTAATAAAAGTCTTAAATTAATTAAGCCATAGAAAATTACTGAGTGAACAAAAACATTTTATTCTTATAAAATTATTCAATCGAATTAAATGAATAAAAATCTTACCAAATCTGATAATCAGTAATCGGTATTTCCTCCTCTAACATTAATCACACAGCGGCAACGATTTTCCATACTTAAAATTAAGGTGTCAATGTCTTGCTGGGGTATGCAGTCCCAAGTTCTTTTTAAATGTTCGAAAAGTTGTTCTTCTGTTGTCAAGTTGGGCGGAAAATCCCTCAATGCTCTTCGCTGTAACATGTCCCAGGCGTGTTCAATTGGGTTTAAGTCTGGCGACTGTGGAGGCCAATCTAATACCTGAACATCGTGTTCTCGAAGGGCGGCCCTCACCAGCCGCGCTGTATGGGAAGGTGCATTGTCATGCATGAGCTGAAATTCTTGCCCCGTTAGGGCCCTGAGCGGGACAATGACACGTTCTACTACCTCCTCACGGTATCTATGGGCAGTCATGCTGCCCTGAATCCAAATGAGTTGGGTTCGTCCGCCGATTCGTATTCCTGCCCACACCATAATTGTCCCGCCTTGGTAAGAGTGGACCTCATGTGGATGTCGGAGACGGCTGACCCTGCCTGGAGTTCTCCAAACGCGTGTTCGTCTCGAATCTGGATGAAATCCATAGCGGGACTCATCAGTTAACAGCACCAATGACCATTGTTGATCACTCCATGTCAAATGTTCTTGAGCCCATAAAAGTCGCCTACCGCGATTGCCACGTCGCAGCGCTGGGACTCGTAGCGGTCTGCGAGCATGAAGACCAACTTCATGCAGCCTCCTTCGCACGGTTTGGTCGCTCACCAGCAGCTGCTGACCCTCCTGGAGCCTTTGCACTAGTTGCATCGCTGTGATATTGGGTAGTCTTCTGGCGGTCATTTGGAGAAATCGATCCTGTCTCTGAGTGGTAACACGATATCTACCTGTGTGCCGTTCTGCCACATCTCCAGTAGCGCGATAACGTGACCACAGCCTGGATACCACATTTTGGCTTGTGCCCAGAGACTCAGCAACGACGCGTTGAATAGCACCGTTTTGTAACATGCCAACTGCCCGTAACATTTCATCTCGACTCAAATGATGGCGTGGCATGACGCTAAAAAGCTTACACAACCAATTGAGAAAAGAAAATAAAACAATTTATCAGGTTTTCTTCAATTAACACGCAAAAAAAATTTTAATGCAACTTCTTGAAATTAGATACAACTCAAGATTGCGCTGTGCTTTGCGTGTTTTCATTTGTTTCTCATTTTAATTTTTAAATTTTGAATAAAGAATAGACAAGGTTTAAATCTGTAAATAAACTTTTTAAGGAAACTAAATAGGTTTTAAACAATAAAGCCATGTTTGATTTCAAAATAACGTATCCCTAGACTTTGTTGATGTGTGTATATCTAAAAATGAGTCATTCTCGATATCATTGATATAGTGAACTGCGCGGGACAGGGGTGCATTTCGGGCTAGATTAGTTCGAGCGGCCGGCACTGCCAATAGGTTATGTTGTCGTCGCGCCTGGACAAAGTATGTCCTGTGTCGCGGCACACGGAACTGTAATAGCGCCAATAGGAAAGAGTTAAATGTGTAGTAAATCTTTTGTACCCTTCTTTTTAATACTATCGAAAGCCTTTATAATGTCTTTATATTTTAATCTGTGTTAGTTATAGTATTTCTGTTTGTTTTTAATTTCAAATAACTTGTATGTATGTCAACTTTGTCCATGTTTAGTGTATGTTGTGCATGCCTTTAATAGGTGTACATATAAGAATTGAATTATATAGTGAGCTATTTAAATATTGTGTATGTATATTGTTGGTGTGTCAAGTCAAGTGTGTCATGTGCCAAGACACCCAGGCAGATTTACCGGTGAAAGCAAATAAAAAAAAAAGTATTTATAGTATATATTTAGAGTATATATTATTATTATAGGTTATGGAAGTCGACAAAAAGCAATCAATAAATAAATAATACTTCCTTTTTAGGGTTCCGTAGCCAAATGGCAAAAAACGAAACCCTTATAGATTCGTCATGCCTGTCTGTCTGTCTGTCCGTCCGACCGTATGTCACAGCCACTTTTTTCCGAATCTATAAGAGCTGTACTACTGAAACTTGGTAAGTAGATGTATTCTGTGAACCGCATTAAGATTTTTACACAAAAATAGAAAAAGAACAATTATTTTGGGGGTCTCCATACATAGAACTGAAACTCAAAATTTTTTTTTCGTTGTACCCATACATGTGGGGTGTTTATGGATAGGTCTTCAAAAATGATATTGAGGTTCCTAATAGAATTTTTTTCTAAACTGAATAGTTTGCGCGAGAGACACTTCCAAAGTGTTAAAATGGGTGTCTCCCCCCTCTAACTTCTAAAATAAGAGAATGTTAAAACTAAAAAAAATATATGATGTATATTACCATGTAAATTAACAACGAAAATTGGTTTGAACGAGATCTAGCAAGTAGTTTTTTTTAATACGTCATAAACCGCAATTTGCATTCATTTAATCAACTGAAATACTTGCTGCTATGGAACCCTTCATGTGCGAGTCCGACTCGCACTTGGCCGGTTTTTATCATTAAAACCAAATATACAAAAAGTTTTCAACAGAATATATTACAATGATATAATCAAACATGGCTATGGCTGTACCATAGCCGACTTGTGTTGTCTCTGACTCTCCGTTCTGACTACGATGCACATTCTTCAAATAATACGAAATAATAATTGGCATCGATTTACAATAATTCCTTAAAACTACAAATTCGATTGCGTTGATATGAGTTCTATGATCCACGGCAGGTAGTGGGAGACCCTGGTGTAGCCGAGCGGCACCGACGGGCACGGCTCCCAGTACATCTCCACGCCGATGACCGTGGCCACACAGGTGCCGTTGTGCAGCATCAGGGGGTCACTCACGTAAGTCTGCGGGCAAAAGAACAAGTTAAGGCCTTGAGTACAATGTGAAGTTGTCTCGCTCACATGCTTTATAGGATAATAATAATAGCCAATGTTGATGCTCATCTTTATAAACAAACTAGCTGTGCCCCTCGGTGTTACCCGTGTTAAACTTTATAAATTTTCTTTGCTATAAACCTCACGGAGCCCGAGAGCTTTCCAACGAATGCAAAACCGTGGAAATCGGTTCATGCGTTCTGGAGTTATAGCGTCAGGAAGGAAAACCCGACTTATTTTTATATAGTAGATGTTATCACTCGATTACTGAGTTTCTTAATGATAAGCAGAAGGTACTGACTTAATGATTAGACCATTACTGGATAAGTTGGAATTGAAACCTGCACTATTGTATATATACGTTCTATTTATATTCACTGTTTAAATTAAAGTTTGACAATTATCAATTATTTAGTTAGTTAGTTTAAGATATTTGACATTTTCTATTATATATTATTTAGTTTAAGCTTAAATGATTTTTTTCGCCTTCTATTGGCAAAACATAGCGAACATGTATATTCTATTAATTATCATCTATTGTACCTTATAACTATGTTTACATAAATAAATATTATGTTTATGATAAATGTCTACGGAGACGAGCCAATCACGCTGGACATCCGTCGTTGCGCAGGCCTGTGCACAAGCACAGGCACAGGTATGGCAAGGCTATGGACAGGACAGGCGCAAGACCGACCACTTGACGTGATCTTCGAGGCACGGGCGTGTAACCCCTAACTTCCCAACTCAGGGCTATTTGATTAGCACTAGACCAGCGAAAAGTGTTTCCTGCTGATACTTACATTACAAGACTCGGCAAGATTCATCCTGTGGCCGTAGCACGCATGCGTCACGTGGTTGTAATATCTGCCACTCGTGTCACACGCCTCCTTTGGATATTTCTGCATCGTAAGCTGGAACAGCCAAGAATTAGGTGTTAGGAAGCACATTGCCCAAGGGAGTAGCTACGTAATCTTACCGGAGACGAGGAAAATACGCAGCACATATTATAGACAGGAATGTGTGGGTAAACACGGGTTCTTATTCTTTACTAGCTGTGCCCGCGACTTCGTCCGCGTGTTAATTAGTTTATTTTGTTTTTGTTTATAAAAAAAAATATTTTTCAATAATAAAAGTAGCCTAAGTTACTCCTTATTACATCAGCTACCTGCCAATTAAAGTCCCGTCAAAATCGCTCCAGCCATTTCAGAGATTAGCCGGAACAAACAGACAGACAGACAGACAAAAATTGTAAAAAATGTTATTTTGGTGTATGTACCGTATATACATTCATATACATGTAGTAAAAAACGGTTATTTTAATATTACAAACAGACACTTCAATTTTATTTATTTGTATAGATGTATAGATAATGTCCTCCTAGCCGAGATCCGGCCACGGCGGCCAGTCTTAAATACAATATATATAATATATTAGACAATATATATTATATACAATATATATAGTAAAAATATTAGACTTAAACTAGATAATTAAACATAATCTCTTGACAATAACTTGATACGAGCTAGCTAAATATCATTTCTGTAATAAAATAAATTTTATAAATGTTTTCATACAAGATGTACCTAAATATCTATGTTACTAGAAATAATATCTAATGTATACAACTATATTACTACAAACATGTTCTGACTATTTACAAGCGCTTTTTTAAAGTCTACGTGAATAAAAACCTTTTTTATTTATTTATTTTATATTACAGTGCTCAAGTGTGTGCGCAAACACAGGAGCACTTTCTATTCCATCACTCTCATGATCCGATGGGACGACTAGCGACACGACCGGAAAGAGGTCAGGTACAGGACCGACGGCTTTACGTGCTCTCCGAGGCACGGGGGTGTAATACCGCCAACTCCCAGACTTCGGGCTGATATTAAGATTATTTCGTTTTACAGAAAAATCCCAAAATCACTTTTGGCCCGACCCAGGATTTGAACCCAGGACCTCGTTAAGGTTGAACACGCTACCGCTAGACCAACGAGGCAGTCAATTATTCTTTATTGCACACAGAAACATGCATGTACATAAGTTAGAAGCTACAAAAAGAAAAGGCATGTACAGACGCCAGCACGTCCAGCTACCCCAGTCTGTCAAATTTCTTTTATAGATTTTTAACTTTATCACAAAAGCCTAAGGTTCACTTTCAATTGGAGAAATTTGACAGATTGGGATAGGTTCATTTGCTGGCGTCTGTACATAGGCGAGCTTAATTCATTATTGAATTTTCTTCCAGCAAACCATCAGGAAAGTGAGATTTTTAAAATTATGGGTTTAGGCAGTGTACAACAAAATATTATAATTATGTACCTTGTCGGGTAAAAATACTGATAAAATACACGCTAATAATTACATACGATACCTTATAAAAATATATATCTGTCTAATCTGTTTAAATAATTAGAATCTTATGTCATTAATTTAGTTAGTTACCTTTATGAATAAGAGATGGCGTTGTACAAGTGACGTCATATTTTCTGAATGGCGCTATTGAGATTTTCCTACGAAACATGACCTCCGCGGTCTGTTGTGCAATAAATTGTCTTGCGCTGGACACACGTGTTTTATTTATTTCGAGATAGTTTTGGGACGTTGTACAATATCTATTTATTAAACTACATAAACCTACATACGTTATATATACGTAAGATACAGAGATAAGAAGTGATTCATAGTTCTGCTCTTAAAAATACTCAATGACGAGCTATCACGGATGGAATGTGGTGAAAAATTCCAAAGGCGTACTGCGCGTATAGTAAAGGAACCATCATAGCAGCTGGAAGTATGGGCAGGAGTCCTAAGAAGAAGTCCTAGCTGTTATATATATTAATTCATATTTTATTTTACAGGTATTTATGTATATATTTTATTGAAGTTATACTTCTTTTGGCGCGATGGAGAAAAATGATGAGAGTGAATTTTTACGATGCGCGCGCACACCGACACCAAAAAATTTAACAGCATGAAGTTAGTTCTAGGTGGTATGAAAATTGATAACTATGTTCAAGTTGTATATTAAGAAGTATAACTTCTAACGCGTGTACATACGTACACACAAGTTTTTTTTTTATTTTACAGGTATTTATGTATATATTTTATTTTTATGCATGTATGTATATGTTAGAATATTAGTTATTTATTATTATTTGTATTTAGATATAGATAAGGTTTAGTATTATAAGTATTTAATTAGTGGTAGTACTACAACTAAGTAGATATCACTATTAGTGTTAAGTTATTATCACCTAATTTCTTACACCATACACTATACCACTACTCCAAATTCCTTACAATATGGTCCAACTGAAGGTTGTCTGGAAGAGATCGCTGTAAGCGATAAGACTGCCAATTGTACCTTTTTTAATATAATTAACTTTATCATAAACTAGCTGTACCCGCGACTTCGTCCGCGTGTTAATAAGTTTATTTCGTTTATTTGTAAAATAAAAGACTTTTTCTAAAATAAAAGTAGCCTAAGTTACACGTTATTACATCAGCTACCTGCCAATAAAAGTCCCGTCAAAATCGGTCCAGCCATTTCAGAGATTAGCCGGTACAAACAGACAGACAGACAGACAAAAATTAAAAAAAAAAATATTTTGGTGTATGTACCGTATGTATATTCATATTTATGTAGTGAAAACCGGCTATTTCAATATTACAAACAGACACTCCAATTTTATTTATTTGTATAGATTGTGTTCTGTAAATGGTGTACGATAAAGTGTATTTATCTTATCTTATCTTATCCTAGCTGTGCGACAAGGTTCACCAGGAGTGTTCCATAAACCTTTGGGTCAGCTATTCCATCTGAGCGCACGAGAGCAGAACAGGTCAGACCTCTTGTCAGCTCTCCGGCGTGTACCCCCAGCCACCACTACGCAACTAGGCGGGCTTGTTGCCAGACAAGTGCATAAAGAACAATGCCCACCTTCCATACATTTAAAAACCTGATAGTGAAAATGTATGTATAGTAGGGTGGAGTGAAATTTTATTTTTTTCATATTCGTTTCGGAATACCTGTAAAAAGTTGCTGTTATTGTTCACAAATATACATACAAAATTTTATTTGCCATTAAATTTAGAGGTGCCCCCAACATCATGAACTTTAGAGAAATTCGCAAAATTTTGTCAAAAAACACCAACGTTTAATATTGTCAAATTAACGCTAAATCGTATTCTGTGTGTTCCGTTTCGTTGGCAACTGTTTAACCTTGAATAGCGCGTGGATAGGTGGGGGGGGGGGAGGTGTTGAGGCGGGAGAGGTGATTTCACTGCACTTGTCAATCGTTGTTCGAACGCCATTAAGTGCGCCACGATTGCTGGCAAGAAAATAAGACTCATGTAAGTAATATTTTTAAACACGAAAAGACACATGTTGTCCTGTGTTTAGTTTACCGGAGAAGTTACCAGTGTCTCAATTACCAACTTATAATGCTGTTATGAAAAATTACTTATTTATGAAATATGAATTAAAGCTTGACAAAACAACAAAAGAGCCGACAGTTCATGATATATACCAAAGATTGGCTACGGAAATTTTAGATATCTGGCGAAAAGCGCCGCTTCCTACTGTCAGCTTTAAGAGAGTACTACAACTTATTCAATCTTACCATGACAAATATAGAAGCTTACTAAACTCAACTAAAACCTTATCAAGGCCGTCAAACGAACAAGAAATATCAAGAGAAAATAAATGAATTTGTTACTGAGTCCCAACGGTTATTTGATGTTTGCACTTGCAAATGCAAAGTAATCTCAAAGTGTAATTGCTCAAAAGACAGCCGTGTTCCCAAGGAAGAAGTATATTTTTTACTTGATCAAAGAACTACAAGAAAAATTATGATAGGCGGTGTAGATTTGGTTGCGACTGTAAAAAATATGAAAAAATTAAAAAGACATGAAAAAGAATTACTGCGTAACAAAGAGATAATGGATCCTAATCAACCGTCTTGTTCTCGTTCTTTGCCTGATGACTTAACAACCGAAAGCACGAGTTCAAGCAATAATAGCGTAGCTTCTAGTCCTTATCAATCGCCAAAACAAGTAGCTGCTCCGCCACCTAAGAAAAAGAGATTAAATTGACCATCATTAGCTCTCGCCTGCGATCGTATTGGAGTCTCTGACAGAGCAACTGCTTCTTCTGTGTTAAAAGATGTTGGTATTATTACATCAAAGGATCCAAGTGCTGTCATTGATCGTTCAAAGTAGCACCGAAAAAGAACGAAAAACAGATCAGCATTACACGATGCAAATCGCAATAAAAGTATACGTGGAATTTATTTTCATGGCAGAAAAGATAAGACTTTAGTTAGTCTTCAAAAGGAAGGCAAATTTTATAGAAAAAGAGTAACAGAAAGCTATTATGTGATTTTATCAGAGCCAGGAAGTGATTATTTCGGGCATGTTACGTGTGAGTTGGGAACTGCTAAAGGTATTGAAAGTACCATAATAAATCATTTGAGAACAAAATCGGTGGAATTGGATGAAATAGTTGTTATTGGTTGCGATGGTACAGTTGTGAATACAGATTTCAAAGGAGGTGTTATTCATAGATTAGAGAATACTCTAGGGCTTCGAGCATTTAAAGTGCCTGCTTTCAATTTCGATGCTAAAGATTATACCGACTTAATTACATGGCAAGACTCAGTTATCTGAGCCTGACTTCCAATTTATCTGATGAAGCCTTGAAAGAGATTGTCAAGAACGGTTTGACTACATGCCAGAATATTAAAGATTTTCCGTGCCATACCCAAGCTATAGAGCGCTGTATCAAATTAGTGACCGAAGCTTCAAGTGCAGTTTGTGGAGAAAAAAAACGAGACGGTTTCATAAGGGCAAGACTATTATCACGGCAGCAAATGCCTTATTTTGAAACAAAAAACAATTTTATACCAAATAATCTACTTATTTCTGATTTTTTCATTCTTTGATAATATATATTTTATATCATTCTTGATTAAAAAGATCAGTACTACTAACCAGGCTTTTATTCAACGTATCACAATGTAGTTTGTTTTATGTAGGACAGGAAATCTAGAAAAATACTATCATTCAAAACTAGATCAATGTTTTTAAAAAAATTGTATATCTCTAATTTTCAAGTGGGTTGGGGCACCTCATTACAACAAGACAAGTAAACAATCTTTTGTATGCAGAATTTACTCATTAAAAGGCAACTTTGTATTGCTATTCCAATAAAAAAAAAAAAAAAATTTTTTTTTTTCATTCAATATCACTCCACCCTAATGTATAGTTATAAGGTTTAGCAGAAAGACTACCTGTAAGTTTAGAAAATAATGTCATAAAGTCATTTTTACGATATAAATGCTACGAAGTCAAGAAAATATTAATTTTACTTTTCTTGGCATAATGGCAGGCGGCCTTTGCTTGCTTTGGTAAGAAACAGGTAATTATGAGTAATAGAACTGTCTAGTTAGGATTTGTCATTTACCAAATATAAATTATAGAAATAAATTAATGTGCTAGAACCTATCATTAACGCTCGAAGTTTATATAGGAATACTTACTTAGCTATGGTCTAAAATGTAATTTTTTCGTCAAATGTCAAAAAATCCGTTTCACTTGTGCACACTTAATGACATACTGCATGATTAATGTATTTATTTATTATGTTATTTTTAATTAATCTGTACTTTTAAAATACTTATTTGTATATATACTTGTAAATAAAACGTGAAATAATCTATAAAACTCAGAAACAGAGTTGAATAAAGCCAAGTAGCAGTATGTAAAATGGAACGTCCTAGAAAAGTGTGAGTTGAGATCACAGACTACATAGAGATACTGTTGAGATGCGTTTAAAATATGTTAATACGTTTAACCTGGACGTAGAGAAATATTAAAATATTTTTTTTTCCTGCGTTTCTTTTAAGATTGTGATAAGCGTAATTAATTTACAATTCAATAAGCTGAATTTTAAGATTTATTTCATTTTTATACAAAGTCAGGTGAAAAATGGACATTGTTCTTTGCATATGCGTGACAGACGATATAATCATGCTAGTTACATGCGCCGGTACTATATCCGGTACCGTATCGTTTGCGAGGGCGGCGCATATTGCACCCCGGCTTGATTAAACCGACAATTAGCGGAATTAACACTACATGTCAACTTTAGTTTTGAATATTATGGATTTTTTTACGCCTGATTCGGTAAAAATTCCAATAACACGCACACAATTCCGTGAACACGCTAGCGCTGGAGAAATCATAAATATGACGTAAATATGAATAACTAGCAGCCCGGCTACGTGCTTCGCTACGCTTTTAAGTATTAGTACAATTTGTTTGTATATGGGAGTATAGAAAGATGTTGATTTTACACTTTTACAAGACTTTTTTTTAAATTTTCTCTACGTAAAAACCCCATTTTTTTTAATTTTTTTATCTTCCCTGGACTTCCACGAATAATTCAAGACCAAAATTAGCCAAATCGGTAAAGGCGTTGTTGAGTTATAACATTACAACGAAAAGTGGCATTGATTTTTATATGATGTCCTCCCGACCTAATTTCGGCCACGGCGGCCAGTCTTAATGGAGACTAGCCAATTGCGCAGGACATATTATAGTGCACAAGTGTGTGCGCAAACACAGGGGCACTTTCTATTCCATCACTCTTATGATCCGATGGGACGCCTAGCGACACGATCGGAAAGAGTTCAGGTACAGGTGGGGTGTAATACCGCCGACTTCCAGACTTCGGGCTGACACTGAGAAATTTCTTTTTACGGAAAAATCCCAAAATCTCTTTTTGGCCCGACCCGGGATTTGAACCCAGGACCTCATTATCTGCGGTTGAACACGCTACCCCTAGACCAGTGTTTTTCAACCTGTGGGTCGCGACCCCCCGGGGGGTCGCGAAGCCTCTTTAGGGGGGTCGCGACGCTTCTATGGGAAAGTTGCAAAACGTTGGGAAAGTTAGTCAAAGGGTGGCAAATAAATTTGGAGTTGGAGAATTGGACCTGCTGCAAATACATTAAGAGTTAAGCGCGAAGTTCCAAAACTCTGGTTAGTAGTAGTTGACATAGAGTCAAAGTGCTTAGGACCGGACGCCTCCTGCCGGAGACTCTACATGGGGGTCGTGCGGTCGATGGCCCTTTACGGGGCCCCAATATGGGGGGAAAGCCTGACGGCAAAAAATATCGCGCTGCTGCGTCGGCCACAGCGAGCGATGGCTGTCAGAGCTATTAGGGGATACCGCACGATCTCCTTCGAGGCAGCGAGTCTCCTAGCCGGATCGCTACCGTGGGAACTCGAAGCGAGAACCCTCGCGCTGCTATACAGGTGGCGTGGGGAGACGCTCGAGCGGGGCTTTCGACCTGCGTTGCGAGAAATCGAAGCGCGACGGTCGGAGCTCCACCATAACACGGTGGCGGAGTGGAGACAGCGACTTGCGCAACCAAATGCGGGGCACGCCACGATAGTGGCGGTAAGACCCGTCATGGAGGAATGGCTGGAGAGGAGGCACGGCGCCCTCACTTATCGGCTTACGCAGGTACTCTCGGATCATGGATGCTTCGGGAAGTACCTGCATCGGATAGGCCGAGAAGAGACGCCCAGTTGTCACCATTGTGGTAGCCCGGTTGACACGGCGCTTCACACATTGGTGGAATGCCCAGCCTGGGAGACACAGCGCCGTGTTCTCGGTGCTGCAATGGGTGCGGCTGACATCTCGCTTGCAACGGTGACCGAATTCATGGTTGCAAGCGAGAGTTCTTGGGATATCGTCGCCACCTTTTGCGAGGAGGTGATGATCGCAAAAGAGGTGGCGGAGCGAGAACGGGAGACATCATCCTCCCTGCCAAGCCGCGCCAGGAGAACCGGGCGTCGGAGGGCGCACATCGCTAATCTCCGGCCTCCATGAGGAGTGGCCTGCGGGCGGTGGACCTGGGGCAGTCCTCCGTCCGACCAGAATAGGCCTGAGACGGTGGCGCACCGTGTTCCGCGCGCGCCTCTCTTGACGAGGGGGGCAAGGGTGCCCCCAACGGAAGTGGGGCTCACTTAAAAGTGGGCCAGCGCCTGTCCAGACTGCGGTGAATGCGCGAGCGAATCCCGTGGTCTGGACTATAGGTGGCTGAGGAACACCGTGGGGTTTTAGTCGGTAAACCCAGCACTACCATCTGGCTGGGAGTCCGACATACCCCGTCGCTTCCCCAGCGTGGGGAAATCCATAAAGGATTTCCCCACGTAAAAAAAGTTAGTCGACATCTGTTTCAAAAAAATTGTGGAGATTGGCAATATTTTTGTTTTTTTTTAATAGAATTTACCATTTTTAGGGTTCCCTAGCCAAATGGCAATAAACGGAACCCTTATTCATTCGTTCATTCATGTCTGTCTGTCTGTGTATCTGTATGTCCGTCCGTATGTTACAGGAACTTCTTTTCGGAACTATAAGAACTTACTTGTTAAAACTTGGTAAATAGATGTATTCTGCGAACTACATTAAGATTTTCACACAAAAATAGAAAAATAAAACAATACATTTTGAGGGTACCACATACTACATACAAAATAATTTTGGAGTATATATCTATGGATACTCTTCAAAAATGATATTGAGGTTTCCAATATATATTTTCTAACTGAATAGTTGGCGCGAAAGACACTTCCAAAGTGGTAGATTGTGCCCCTCCCCCTGTAGCTTCTAAAATAATAAAACAAAAAAATATGATTCAACGATATCTATTAAGTAGTTTTTTTAAACGTCTTTACCGTAAACCGCAATTTACCTATCATTCAATTAACTCAAATATAAATAAATAAAAAAACATATTATGTTGCTTGCTACGGAATCCTTCATGGGCGAGTCAGATTCGCAGTTTGATGCTTTTTTATTAGTATTTAGAACTTGACTGTAGTCCTGTGGTAAGGTTTTGGCCGCAAGGGCTTGGCGATCGAGAAGGCTATGCGTCAATAGGCGTTTCGCAGCTGTTTTTCCAGTCTATCAAGAATACCACTGTTTGCAGCAGTTTTGCTCCATCACTACAAATATCAATACATTTCTTTTCCCAGGAAATATGTGATACAAGCACTGACGTGTGGTATTCATGGCAAGCCCTGTACAAAATAGTATTTGTTCCATTAAGTCTCATTGGATTCAAAACACATAAAAGCTAGAAAGTGCACACAATCCGCAATATTCGTAGATTCATCAAATTTCAAGGAGACTACTAAATTATTTTTTTTGTTCTCTTATTTATTCCCAATCACAGTAAACCTGAATTTGAAATGTCGTAAAAAGCAAGCGAATCACGATCGGGCGTTCCGCCACTGCATAGCAAGTGTCGCCCCCGTAACGCTCGTCGGGTCTCTGATACTCATTGCCTCAACTCGCATTTTAATTATGTATTGATCCGAACCCTAATTAAGAAAAGTACTAAATATGTTGGAAATACATGCAAAAAAGGGGGTTAAAAACGGGTACGGGGGGTCGCGGTAATGTTTCTTAATACTAAAGGGGTCGCGTCACGAAAAAGGTTGAAAAACACTGCCCTAGACCAACGAGGCAGTCAATTTTTATATATATAATAGATAATCGTACAGTGCGGATAGCGGCACCGCGCTGATGGTCACTTCCGCTCCAGGTGGTCAGCACAGCTTCTTCGTCGTCCAGCTCCCCGAAGTGGAGGCAGGCCGGCTGCACTCTGTCCGTGAACTGGATACTGAAACATACAACGGCGTTTAGGTTAGTAACATACATACATACATACATAGACTCACACCTGTTTCCCAGAGGGGTAGACAGAGACAACGGATTTCCATTTGTCACGATCTTTGCATACTTCTTTTGCCTCGATTACTGTCATTATATTCTTCATACATGCTCGCCGGTTTAGGGTACTTCTGACCTGCCCTTTCTTGAGAACATCTCCAATTTGGTCAGAGAATGTTCGACGTGGTCTTCCCCTTCCGGTTCAATCTTCTTTCATTCATCCTTTCTAAATGGCCAAACCATCTCAGCATGCCTTTTTCAGGTTAGTAACAATATAGCAATAATATAATACTGAAACGACAGCAATAACTAGCTACCTATTGATATATGAATTCTTACACAAATACACGCACACACATACACACACACACACGCACACACATTGTTTTTGTATTCGTTTTTACTCTTTACTTTGTTAACCTAATTATTCTCATAAACAAATTATGTACATATAAAAAAAAAAAAAAAAAAAAATCTTTTTATTTCAGACACTTGGCCCATAATATTGTTAGTAAATTACATCTTAAAAACAATGTTAATCATAAAAAGTAATTGATTTAATTTAAATGCATATAGATCATATGCATGTGATCCTATTATTCCTAAGAATGTATAATAAATGTGTCTCTTCATAAAGCGTGGAGACCTGGTGTCCTGAAATACAGGCCTTGAGCCTAGTTTAGGTACCAGTCTCCCACAATATTGTAATTTCTACCTATAACTAATACACCTTATACAATGTACTCTGTAATATTGTGGTGAGAGAATAAAACATTATTATTATTAATATTATGCAAACAGAAACTGTCATAGATCAAGTTATTAGGTGGAAGGTACGACGTGATTTCGATTTCTCGTATTAGTCTTCATTGTTCTGATTGAGTAATTTATTTATTTATTCATTTATTTATTGGCTCACCAACAATTGTTTACACTTATTATCGATTACAGGATACAAATGTTGAGAAACAAGTCTAGTGTAACAATCACTGACAGGTAAGCACCGCATGTATAAATAAAACATACATCATTATAAAAAAGATACAAAAAGAAAAACTAAGAAAACAAAGAAAACAGACATAATCACATTATTGAGCTATTAAACTTAAAATTACTTTAAATTAAATTAAACAAAACAGATACAAAACAAAAGAAATAAACGCAGATAACAATTCAAAACCGGTAAACATACAAAGTTAGGTGTTATAGCGCATTTAGTGTAACTTTCTTAAAACTGTAAAACGAGTCAAAATGTATATCCACCAGGTCACTGTAGCTATTAAGCAATCTACAGATTCGAGGAATTGCGGAACTAGCTCCTATTACGGTTCTACGAAGGGGAGGATGCAGGGGTGTTATTGGAGCACGCGGACATCTAGCGGGAGCTTGAAATTTAATTTTTTCAAGTAAAGGTGGACAGTCGATTTTTGATCTCAGCACTTTGAATAAGAAAAGGCAATCGGTTATATTTTGACGTTTATCCAGGGATACCATTTGGAAATGAGTTAGTCTTGCTTCATACGACTTTTTCTTCTTGGCTATCCCGAAGGAAAATGATAAGTGCCAGAGAAACCTTTTCTGTATTCTTTCCAACCTTAACTTATGAGTGGAATAGTGAGGCCTCCAGATGGTACTGCAGTACTCTAAAATACTGCGGACAAGGCAATTGTATAGAACTATTTTCGTCCTACTGTTCCGGAAACCTCTTATGTTTCTAATGACAAAACCAAGAATTCGAGAAGCTTTTTTGACTACCCTTTCTACCTGGGGTACAAAGGTCAACTTACTGTCGAAAAGAACACCCAAATCTATGATCTCATCCACTTTTTTAATGACATCAGTACCAATGTGATAAGCAGACAGGACTGAATTTCTTTTCCTGGAGTATTTAACATGGAAACATTTCTTGACATTTAAGCTCATATTGTTATCAGCGCACCATTTGACCAGCATATCGATGTCCTTTTGAAGCAGTCGTACATCATCCTCTGATTCAATAGTTCTACAAAATTTAAGGTCATCCGCGTACATATAATATTGAGAAAAATTTTAATTGAGCGGGATATCATTAACAAAGAAATTAAATAAAATTAGACCGATGTGAGAGCCTTGTGGAACACCGGAAGTAATTTCTAAGACACTAGATTGGTATCCACTAGCTGCCACAAAGAAGAAACGATTTTGTAGATAAGAGTTTAACCAATTTAGGAGAGTACCAGTAATGCCATACGCTCTTAGTTTGTCCACTAAGATTGGATGAGAAACGCGATCGAAAGCCTTACTAAAATCTGTATAAATAACGTCCACATCCTTGCCGCAGTCAATAGCCTCAAACAAAGTTTCTGTAAAAACGGCAAGATTGGTACATGTGGACCTAGATCCCATGAATCCATGTTGAGAGTCACTTAAATGAAGTTTGAGGTGTGATTGTAAGTGAGGACATACCAGAGACTCGAAAACTTTAGCAAGTGTGGATAGAATGGATATAGGCCTGTAATTGGCTATGAGATCCTTCTCATTCCCTTTATGAACAGGGACTACCTTAGCTCTTTTCCATATGTCAGGAAATATGCCAGTATGGAGAGATTTATTGTAAATTATTAATAATGGAACCACTAATGAATCAGCGCACTTAACAATAAAGATAGGAGGGATGCCATCCGGGCCAGCACCTTTTCTGCTTTCCAAAGCCTTTAACTTAGTGAGTAAGGTTTCATGGTCAAGGGTAGGTGCTGTTAGGAATAGACTATTATTCGCTATGTTTGAAAGGTAATCTGGAACCGGTAAATTGTGTGTAGTAGTTAAGTTAGTATAAACGGAAGCAAAGTGAGAAGCAAACATTTCGCATATTTTATCTCCGCTAGACGATGTTGTCGTATTATCAGACATTGTAAGCGGGAAACAACTCGCACCGCCCCGTTTATCCTTAATATAGGTCCAAAAATATTTTGGGTTTAAACAGATTTCGCTTTCAACTTTAGAAATATAAGTATTATAGCAATTAGTGGATTTAAATGAGCATCGCTTATTAAGTAATTTAATTTCCAGTGCATCCATTGGATTTTTATATATTTTATATCGCGTTCTTATCTTTTCCTTTTCTCTTAGCATTCTAATCAGATTTTTGTCAAACCAAGGAGGAAATTTGCGTTTCGTGACACGTTTGGGTGGTTGCAGATCTTTTATTGTTTTATTAATAACATCGTACAATATACTAGTCATTGCGTTGACATCAATTAAGTCATGAAATAATGTTTCCCAGTCGAGTTCGTTAAGAATTTTACGAATGCTTTCATAATCAAGCTTGTGAAAGTTTAATCTGTGGTTATCATTTTTGTAAGGTAGCCTGGCGTCAATATCCAATTTTATAACTATCTCAAAAGGTGGATGTAACGAGTCGACAACGCTAAGGTAACTTAAAGCATCATCAACTGTGCACGATGTTAAATTAGTCAGTGCAAGATCCAATATACGTCCTGACTTATTGGTAACATGGTTTAGTTGTATGAACCTGTGTGCATGAATAAAGTCAGTAAGTAATTGACTCACGCCGGGTGGCGAGTATCCATTATTCGGGTCACTTGCCATGCTCCAATCAATACAACTTAAATTAAAATCACCTACTATGCACGTGTGCAAAGGTTTTTCAAATATACGGTTACAAGAACCTAAAAAGTCCTCCAGTACTGAACGCGTCACGGGAGGTGGTAAGTAAACTGCGCACAAAGCTATTAAACGGTTACGTTTTGCAGTAGGTATGTCTATAGTAACCCAGATGTCCTCACAATTACTCTCCCAGTGGAATATACGTTTTGACTTTAGTTTTTTTGAAATAGCTATCAGTACCCCTCCCCCATCTTTTTTTCTACTATCTCTGTCCCGTCTATATACCACGTACCTATCATCAAATAATTCCGTACTCAGGACAGAGTCGTTCAACCATGTTTCAGTCAACATAACAATGTCATACGACTCGCAAGATAACGCACGGATAAAGTTATGTGTTTTAGTGCGCAGTCCTCGTGTATTTTGGTAGTAAATTTTTAATTGGCGGAGTTTAAGAAAATATTTACAATATGCCAAAACGTTCAAAATGTAAACCAGAAATATAAATGATTAAGTTAATTTACTGAGTGTGTCCATGTTTTTTATCAGGATATATTCAGATTCTTCGGTTTTACGCACGAAAATACGGCCTCCTCTAATCCAGACGTATTGGTACCCCATTTCCCTGGCCTTCAATCTTGCGGCATTATGTAGTATCCTGTTGGAAGCTGAGAGGTGCTCGGCGATATAGATGGGAGTTTTAGGTCCAGAATAGTTAAGGTGTGTAGTATTCAATTTATTTTCAGGGTTAGATTTGTTAAACTTGCTGGTGGCTGCGAGTAATTGGTCTCGAACACGTGGAGAAGCTAGCTGCACCACAATAGAGCGTGGACGTGTGTTGTTGGGGTTAAGTTTGGCCACCCTAGTGCAATGTATAATATCACGATCGAGGATAGTACAGCCCACTACCTTAGACAATTCGTTGACCACTTGCATTAGGTTTTCCTGTTTTTTTTCAGGCAGGCATTGTATTTCAAGATTGCTTGATCGCGTTTGTTGTTCCAAGTGATTTAACCGAGTGTTTAAGTTGTTGATTGTGTTATTCATATTTGCGTTTTCTCTCTGTAATTCAGCTATAACTTTCCTGCCAGCTAAATGTTCTTTTAATAGATCTTCGTATTGTCTGTTCATATAGGTCATAGACTGATTCATTTCTTCTATTTTTTCTTTGACCTGAAGCAATTCTCTATTAATAGTGACATTTAAGTCTTTACTGAACAAAGATAATTGTTCCTTTAACTCATTTTTCATATCATCACAGACTAACTGACGAATATCCTCGGAGGACAATTGCTGCTGCGCCTGCGGTTGCAAATTAGCGAGTTGCTTTTTACCTGCCTCTGGTGGTTGTAACGTTACGCGAAGGTTTATTTTCGGCGTTTGAACTTCTAGTGTCGCCATTCAAACAAGCTGCACAAAACCAAGCAGCAGGTAAGTCGTAATTATCACTTAGAGACAGGCAAAGAAAGTGATATGCTTTCAAGCATATGTTGCATTTAGCATATTTCTCATCATTTAGTTTCCTATTACAGCATCCAAACAACAACTTATGCGACTGTCCAGTCTTTATTCCATCCGTAGTAGACATAACTAACGACTGTATCTTTTGTTTGTAATAATAAAATGGACTTTATAACTACCAAAATAAAAAGCGTAAAACGTGAGGTAATGTAACTCGTAGCACTCGTAGAACGATGCGTAGGCGAGGAGGCGTGGACAGAGCTCGTAGCAAGTGGAAGGGCACGAAGGAGCGGGATGGCAATTATGAGGTACCTCTCCTTTCCGCGCGGGTGTGAGGGACGCTGCTACGATCGTTATCACTTAGGTTTTTTTTATTAAAATGCATTAATTATTTATATCACAACATTTGGAAATTAAAACTTATTGCACTGGTTATAGTATTAGATTGCAATATCTAATGGTATAATTATCGGGATTAACTGAATACGCGACTGCTTTCGATAGCAATTTGGACGGAACAGGTAATAATACAGTTGTTACATGTTTCATGGTAGACACATCGATTAGCCCGTTTTGGTCATACAATATTTATATTATAAGAGGTTATGACACGGGTAATAATAATAATAATACGAAAAAGACATCCTTTGTGGATATAACAATACCGTATGATGAAAATATATCTAACGCAGAAAAAGAAAAAAATTTCAAAATACCTTGATCTGAGTTTTGAATATGCGCAAATTTGGAGAACCGAAAGACCTGCGATCATACCTATTGTTATATCCACAAATGGAGTTATTCCTAAATCCCTGAAAATCAACCTTGCAAGTTTAGGACTTGATATCTGGCTGGAGAGTTACATGCAGAAGGCGGTTCTGCTGGCGAATGCCAGGATTGTGCGGAAATTTCTCTCCATGTAGCCCATATATTTTATAAGTTGTATTTGTATTAAAATACCCTTATATAATGTATGTATTATAAATAATAGTGCTAATAAACATGGGATATTATAATAATAATCTATACATATAATAAAAACGTAGGAAAGTCAAAACTGTACATTGAATATCTTTTTAAAAGGATACTTGAGGCGTGATCTACAATCGATATCGAAGCCAAAAATATAGCTTTTAGAATTTTTGTCTGTGTGTCTATTTGCCTGTAAGTATGTCCGGAGTAAACCCAAAAAGTACAGCATGGATTTACATCAAATTTTGAATGAATATTACTAAGTGGTCGGGTCAACATATAGGCTACATATTATCACGCTATCACCTACGGGGAAGGAGCCGTGATCATTTATTAAATTTAACGCGGGTAAAACCGCGGGGCACAGCTAGTAAACAATAAAATTTAACTTACATAAACATACAATTTTTACGGTAAAGAGTAGTTCGACATTTTGACATTACAATTTTTGTAGGATCTCTTTGGTAGTTTCGAATGAATGAAGATTGCAAAATTTACAAAGAGAAGGCAGTTCTTTAATCAAATTTTGTTTGATATTCTGTTCATGTGTAATGTATTGTGTTAAAAGTTCTAATGTGGCCTTAAGTTATTTCCTACCAACAAAATATGGGTCAGGTAGCGCGACAATGAAAAAACATTTTTATTTTTATTAAGATTGCTCGTTTCGGATCGATCGCATTCGAATATTTTTATATTATTCATTTGGTAGGCAATCGGCAAAAACGCAAACTTCAAGAACAGCTTAAGGGATTGTGACTTAAACCACTTTTTTTTTATTTATAACGCTTTTAGGTGTTTTGGAGATTTTTGAGATGGGAAAAAAACAGTATAAATTTGTACATACATTGTTTATGTACGCACATAGGAACACCTGCATGTTAAAGTTTTTTAAGTGGGTTAAAGCCATTGACCTCGCAACACTGTTGCCGTTACCAAAACCACGTAATTATTCAAGTTTTCCTTTCTGTGGGCACTCCCGGATTGCCACTGTCCTCTATTATTCAGCACTTGGGTATTGACACAAACTGGTGCTTGTCAGGCTCACCAATCACAAGTCCGTCCGAGCGGTCTGTCTCATTACATATTGTACTAGCTGTGCCCGCAACTTCGTCCGCGTGTTAATTAGTTTATTTCGTTTTTTTGTAAAATAAAAGACTATTTCTAAAATAAAAGTAGCCTAAGTTACTACTTATGACATCAGTTACCTGCCAATAAAAGTCTCGTCAAAATCGGTCCAGCCATTTCAGAGATTAGCCGGAACAAACAGACAGACAGACAGACAAAAATTATAAAAAAAAATATTTTGGTGTATGTACCGTATATATAATTATATTCATATTAATGTAGTTAAAACCGGTTATTTCAATATTACAAACAGACCCTCCAATTTTATTTATTTGTATACATTTGGTAGGCAATCGGCAAAAACGCAAACTTCAAGAAAAGCTCAAGGGATTGTGAGTTAAACCACTTTTTGTTCATTTATAACGCTTTTAGGTGTTTTGGAGATTTTTGAGATGGGAAAAAAACAGTATAAATTTGTACTTACATACATTGTTTATGTACGGACATAAGTACAAGGAAAGAAAGCCATTGACCTCGCAACACTGTTGCCGTTAAAGTCACACCACGTAATTGTTCAAGTTTTCCCTTCTGTGGGCACTCCCGGAGTGCCACTTTTGTCTATTATTCAGCACTTGGGTATTGACACAAACTGGTGCTTGTCAGGCTCACCAATCACAAGTCCATCCGAGAGTTCTGTGTCAAAGCACATTATCTCTCTTCCTCATCCTAGTTGTATGTATATGTATGTGAATATAGATATTTATCTTTGTATTTTATAAGTATTTATGTATATTAGCATGCAGTGTATGTATATATGTATTACTAGAAACTACACACGCTACGTTATATTTCTTTTAATGTCTCCTCTCGTGGTTCTGCTGGAAGAAATTTCATTGAAATAAGCAGTACCTTTGTACATGTTATTTTCTTTAAAAATTTATTTTCTGTATTCCTTTTCCGTGTGTACATTAATGGTTAAATAAAAAATAAAAAAATTATATTGTATTATTACGTTGTGTGATTCTTGATCAAATAACAAGGCATGACTCTTTGATTTAAATTTATTAAAATCATATCTCTCTAATAGATCACAAGTGACTACAATTTGCAGAATAAATACATGTACTAAACAGGAGGAAACATGTCAATCTACATCACGAATGGTCACATATGGCGTACCACAGGGCAGCATTTTAGGCCCGTTATTGTTCATAATTTATATAAACGATTTGCCTAAATGCACCAGTCATCCAATGACCTTATTTACAGATGACAGTGCTGTATCCATTCAGTGTAAAAGGCCAGAACAATATCAAGATGACATTAACGACTGTCTTTCCTCAATCATTCGCTGGTTAGATAACAATAATTTAAAAATTAATCTTTCTAAAACTCAAGTCATGCATTACAGTCAAAGGCCTCAGCTACATGAAGTCATTAATGTCTGCTATCAAAATCAAATTATAAAGGAAGTAGTCTCAACAAAATTTTTAGGCTTGCATATTGATAGACAGTTGAATTGGAAAGATCATGTTGCCGAACTATGTAAAAAGATAAGCAGTTGCGCCTATGCCCTTTATAAATTATCCGCGTTAGTTAATATTGATGCTATACTTACAGCCTATCATGGCCTAGCTTCTTCAAATCTGCGATATGGCATAATTTTCTGGGGGATTTCGACTAATAGTGTAGTGATTTTCAAGGCACAAAAGCGTTGCATAAGATCGATGTTTGGTCTTCAACCTACAGATAGTTGCAAACCATACTTTATCAAATATAACCTACTGACACTTCCGTCTCTATATATACTGGAAGTTGCAATCTTTGTACACAAGAACCCTCCATTATTTCCTCGCATATCAGACGTTGTCAAGCGAAATCGGCGTAATAATAATAGGTTGTGTATGCACATTGCAAAAACTAATCTGATGACTAAAAGTCTTCTATGCATGGCTCCAAAAATATTTAATAAAATACCCCATCTTATAAAGCTTTACAATACAGAACTATTCAAAAATAAATTGAAATCTATTTTGTTAAAAAAGTGTTATTATAATGTCCAGGATTTTTTAAATGATAATAATTTTGTATAGAATAATTCGACAGTTTACATGCTACATCTGATCTGGAATAACTTAGGTGATGACATTTTATATTTTCTCATTTATTTTTCTAATATATTGTATAATTATTGTAATTTTATCTGACGACATTTGTAAGTTATTATAGGAAATTTTAATCTTTTTAGTTTACCACTTGTTGACATGTTTTTTTTAATGTAATTAATGTAGTGTAATTTGTAATTAATGTAATGTAATGTAATTTTAGTGTCACTTTTGTTAACCAAACGATTCATACGCCTCACAGGCAGATTTTGGTGATTCATTTTATATTAACCATACGACCATGTAATACCCAAAATGTAATGAATAATAAATGAAAATGAAAAAAACATACATTTTAAAAGTTCAATACTACAAACTGGGAGACACTGAGCGAGTGGCGAATGCAGAAGAATCTCAACAAGCGACCATCCCGTAAGGGCGCCCGACTAGGGGCTCGGGCCAAGTTCGAGACATGGCTCATGACTCAGAATTCTATAAAGAGGGTGTGATTGCTGGCGTGGACTACAGGCACAACATGGCTCAGGACTCAGAATTCTATAAAGAGGGTGTGATTGCTGGCGTGGACTACAGGCACAACATGGCTCAGGACTAGGAATTCTATAAAGAGGGTGTGATTGCTGGCGTGGACTACAGGCACAACATGGCTCAGGACTAGGAATTCTATAAAGAGGGTGTGATTGCTGGCGTGGACTACAGGCACAACATGGCTCAGGACTAGGAATTCTATAAAGAGGGTGTGATTGCTGGCGTGGACTACAGGCACAACATGGCTCAGGACTCAGAATTCTATAAAGAGGGTGTGATTGCTGGCGTGGACTACAGGCACAACATGGCTCAGGACTCAGAATTCTATAAAGAGGGTGTGATTGCTGGCGTGGACTACAGGCACAACATGGCTCAGGACTAGGAATTCTATAAAGAGGGTGTGATTGCTGGCGTGGACTACAGGCACAACATGGCTCAGGACTCAGAATTCTATAAAGAGGGTGTGATTGCTGGCGTGGACTACAGGCACAACATGGCTCAGGACTCAGAATTCTATAAAGAGGGTGTGATTGCTGGCGTGGACTACAGGCACAACATGGCTCAGGACTAGGAATTCTATAAAGAGGGTGTGATTGCTGGCGTGGACTACAGGCACAACACGGCTCAGGACTAGGAATTCTATAAAGAGGGTGTGATTGCTGGCGTGGACTACAGGCACAACATGGCTCAGGACTAGGAATTCTATAAAGAGGGTGTGATTGCTGGCGTGGACTACAGGCACAACATGGCTCAGGACTCAGAATTCTATAAAGAGGGTGTGATTGCTGGCGTGGACTACAGGCACAACATGGCTCAGGACTAGGAATTCTATAAAGAGGGTGTGATTGCTGGCGTGGACTACAGGCACAACATGGCTCAGGACTAGGAATTCTATAAAGAGGGTGTGATTGCTGGCGTGGACTACAGGCACAACATGGCTCAGGACTAGGAATTCTATAAAGAGGGTGTGATTGCTGGCGTGCACTACAGGCACAACATGGCTCAGGACTAGGAATTCTATAAAGAGGGTGTGATTGCTGGCGTGGACTACAGGCACAACATGGCTCAGGACTAGGAATTCTATAAAGAGGGTGTGATTGCTGGCGTGGACTACAGGCACAACATGGCTCAGGACTAGGAATTCTATAAAGAGGGTGTGATTGCTGGCGTGGACTACAGGCACAACATGGCTCAGGACTAGGAATTCTATAAAGAGGGTGTGATTGCTGGCGTGGACTACAGGCACAACATGGCTCAGGACTCAGAATTCTATAAAGAGGGTGTGATTGCTGGCGTGGACTACAGGCACAACATGGCTCAGGACTAGGAATTCTATAAAGAGGGTGTGATTGCTGGCGTGGACTACAGGCACAACATGGCTCAGGACTAGGAATTCTATAAAGAGGGTGTGATTGCTGGCGTGGACTACAGGCACAACATGGCTCAGGACTAGGAATTCTATAAAGAGGGTGTGATTGCTGGCGTGGACTACAGGCACAACATGGCTCAGGACTAGGAATTCTATAAAGAGGGTGTGATTGCTGGCGTGGACTACAGGCACAACATGGCTCAGGACTAGGAATTCTATAAAGAGGGTGTGATTGCTGGCGTGGACTACAGGCACAACATGGCTCAGGACTAGGAATTCTATAAAGAGGGTGTGATTGCTGGCGTGGACTACAGGCACAACATGGCTCAGGACTAGGAATTCTATAAAGAGGGTGTGATTGCTGGCGTGGACTACAGGCACAACATGGCTCAGGACTAGGAATTCTATAAAGAGGGTGTGATTGCCGGCGTGGACTACAGGCACAACATGGCTCAGGACTAGGAATTCTATAAAGAGGGTGTGATTGCTGGCGTGGACTACAGGCACAACATGGCTCAGGACTAGGAATTCTATAAAGAGGGTGTGATTGCTGGCGTGGACTACAGGCACAACATGGCTCAGGACTAGGAATTCTATAAAGAGGGTGTGATTGCTGGCGTGGACTACAGGCACAACATGGCTCAGGACTAGGAATTCTATAAAGAGGGTGTGATTGCTGGCGTGGACTACAGGCACAACATGGCTCAGGACTAGGAATTCTATAAAGAGGGTGTGATTGCTGGCGTGGACTACAGGCACAACATGGCTCAGGACTAGGAATTCTATAAAGAGGGTGTGATTGCTGGCGTGGACTACAGGCACAACATGGCTCAGGACTAGGAATTCTATAAAGAGGGTGTGATTGCTGGCGTGGACTACAGGCACAACATGGCTCAGGACTCAGAATTCTATAAAGAGGGTGTGATTGCTGGCGTGGACTACAGGCACAACATGGCTCAGGACTAGGAATTCTATAAAGAGGGTGTGATTGCTGGCGTGGACTACAGGCACAACATGGCTCAGGACTAGGAATTCTATAAAGAGGGTGTGATTGCTGGCGTGGACTACAGGCACAACATGGCTCAGGACTAGGAATTCTATAAAGAGGGTGTGATTGCTGGCGTGCACTACAGGCACAACATGGCTCAGGACTAGGAATTCTATAAAGAGGGTGTGATTGCTGGCGTGGACTACAGGCACAACATGGCTCAGGACTAGGAATTCTATAAAGAGGGTGTGATTGCTGGCGTGGACTACAGGCACAACATGGCTCAGGACTAGGAATTCTATAAAGAGGGTGTGATTGCTGGCGTGGACTACAGGCACAACATGGCTCAGGACTCAGAATTCTATAAAGAGGGTGTGATTGCTGGCGTGGACTACAGGCACAACATGGCTCAGGACTAGGAATTCTATAAAGAGGGTGTGATTGCTGGCGTGGACTACAGGCACAACATGGCTCAGGACTAGGAATTCTATAAAGAGGGTGTGATTGCTGGCGTGGACTACAGGCACAACATGGCTCAGGACTAGGAATTCTATAAAGAGGGTGTGATTGCTGGCGTGGACTACAGGCACAACATGGCTCAGGACTAGGAATTCTATAAAGAGGGTGTGATTGCTGGCGTGGACTACAGGCACAACATGGCTCAGGACTAGGAATTCTATAAAGAGGGTGTGATTGCTGGCGTGGACTACAGGCACAACATGGCTCAGGACTAGGAATTCTATAAAGAGGGTGTGATTGCTGGCGTGGACTACAGGCACAACATGGCTCAGGACTAGGAATTCTATAAAGAGGGTGTGATTGCTGGCGTGGACTACAGGCACAACATGGCTCAGGACTAGGAATTCTATAAAGAGGGTGTGATTGCCGGCGTGGACTACAGGCACAACATGGCTCAGGACTAGGAATTCTATAAAGAGGGTGTGATTGCTGGCGTGGACTACAGGCACAACATGGCTCAGGACTAGGAATTCTATAAAGAGGGTGTGATTGCTGGCGTGGACTACAGGCACAACATGGCTCAGGACTAGGAATTCTATAAAGAGGGTGTGATTGCTGGCGTGGACTACAGGCACAACATGGCTCAGGACTAGGAATTCTATAAAGAGGGTGTGATTGCTGGCGTGGACTACAGGCACAACATGGCTCAGGACTAGGAATTCTATAAAGAGGGTGTGATTGCTGGCGTGGACTACAGGCACAACATGGCTCAGGACTAGGAATTCTATAAAGAGGGTGTGATTGCTGGCGTGGACTACAGGCACAACATGGCTCAGGACTAGGAATTCTATAAAGAGGGTGTGATTGCTGGCGTGGACTACAGGCACAACATGGCTCAGGACTAGGAATTCTATAAAGAGGGTGTGATTGCTGGCGTGGACTACAGGCACAACATGGCTCAGGACTAGGAATTCTATAAAGAGGGTGTGATTGCTGGCGTGGACTACAGGCACAACATGGCTCAGGACTCGGAATTCTATAAAGAGGGTGTGATTGCTGGCGTGGACTACAGGCACAACATGGTTCAGGACTAGGAATTCTATAAAGAGGGTGTGATTGCTTGCGTGGACCAGAGGCACTAAGTCACAGGTCAGTGATCCTTTTGGAACGAAGTTCCTTATCGCGCGTTGTGAAAGGGGGCTAGACGGAAAAAAATCTTACGAAAAGTTGTCACGACACTTTTTGCAACTTTTCTTGAGAAACATGCGCACGCCGCAGCGCATGTTTCTCTGTCTGTCTCTCTCTCTCTTATAGAAAGCAAGCCAGATATTTTCATTTCTATTTCGCATTGAACAGTGTTGTGTCGCGACGATTATTTTTGTTGAGTGTATACAGGTTTTTTGTACATAATAATATAATATCTAGGGACAATGTCACACAGATCGTCCTAGCCCCAAACTTAGCAAAGCTTGTACTATGGGTACCAGGCGACGATATACATACTTATATAGATAGATAAATACTTAAATACATAGAAAACATCCATGACTCAGAAACAAATATTTGTGCTCATCACACAAATATTTGCACTTGCCGGGATTCGAACCCAGGACCACCAGCTTCGTAGGCAGGAGCACTACCAACTAGGCTACGGTGGTAATAAATAATAAGTAATAACTTCGATCCATCCGGGTGTCCCTTGACACCTCTCAAGTTTTTTTTTCTTTTACGGGTGGAAATGCTCCAATCGGTATGTAGAGCTTCCCACTAAAACCAACACGGTAACCAGCCTCACTGTGCTTGTAGCGGGGGTTCTGGGTACTCGTGAAGGATCACATCAGTACCCCTGCCATACACTGAGGCCTAAGTGAGACTTTCACCCGGGAAGGGGAGGGGGCATGAATGCTGACCCCACCCTTCCCCAGCACAAGCGTATTTAGGCAACCTACCTAACCCTACCTAACCTTTAGGCTACAGCAGGTTACCTCTTCCGGGACCGCTTATAAAAAAGGGGAGGGGGCATGAATGCCCCCCAGCACGCACAAGCATGTTTAGGCAACCTAACTAACCCTACCTATCCTACCTAACCTTTAGGCTACAGCAGGTTACCTCTTCCCGGGACCGCTTATAAAAAAGGGGAGCCCCCCCCCCCTTCCCCAGCACGCACAAGCATGTTTAAGCAACCTACGTAACCCTACCTATCCTACCTAACCTTTAGGCTACAACAGGTTACCTATTCCTGGGACCGCTTATACAAGACGAGTGGAGTTCCCCTCCTCCAAACGCCAGCGGTCCCAGGGGCGGCACCCAGCCGGGCGCCGTACACTCTCGCGGTGGGATTAGCTCCCACAGGTCCCAGCGCCGGAGATCAGTGATACCGCAACTTGGCAGCTTTCACTAATATAATAATCAATACCATCATTAACGTACAACATTAAAACTCACAAATGCCCCGAACCACACATACAGCCGTGTAATTGCCCTAATCTTCAAATTACGAACGAAATAAAATACCTTGGTGTCGTTATTGATAAAAACTTAAAATTTGACAAACATATTGATTTACTTAGTAGTCGTCTCCGTAAGCTAATATATGTGTTTAAGACCCTCAGAGCGGTGGTTGATGAACAACTCAAAAAGTCTGTGTATTATGCTCTTGCCCAATCTTTGCTTTCTTACTGCATTACCTCTTGGGGTGGTGCACCAAAATGTAGGATGATACAGTTAGAGCGGGCTCAAAGGGCCATCCTAAAGGTATCATATTCTCTACCATACCGACACCCCACTACTCTGTTATATAAAGAGGCAAAGATTCTAACTGTTCGTCAACTATTTATAAAAAACATATTACTGAAGCAACACTCTCAGCTTTATTTTGATCCGTCGCTCTGTAGAGGAAAACGGCGATTCAACCCTGTTGATAGACCATGTACTCACCTAAAAACTGTGGTAGCAAAGAGGTTCTTCTGTCATCTTGGGGGCTTCTTGTACAATCAAATTAATAAAAAACTGCCTATGTACCATCTAACTGCGAATAAATGCAATAACGAAATAACAACTTGGCTCCAGGCACTGACCTATGACGAAACTGAGAAGCTTTTGAACAATCTGACATAAACGTTAATGTAACAAAAACATTTATAAATAAAATTTACCTGGTAAAATTGCGCAAAAAGTAAAAAATTATAAAAAAAAATATTCGTACGTGCATCCACAAAACACCTCACGCACTCACATACCACACACACACACACTAATACACATACACTCACACACACACGCACACACACACACTTTTGCTCAAACTTTTATATATATATTTTTTTTCTCAATTGTTAATATGGTCAATACTCCAATGGGGTGGGGGACCTGGTGACCTGAAATACAGGCCTATTAGAGCCTAGTTTGGGCATCAGTCTTCCACAATATTTTTGTTGTTTAATGTTGTAAAATTTCCAATGTATGTAACCATAACACTATGTACCATGTTATAATATTGTGGAGAGAAATAAATAATATTGATTGATTGATTGATTGATTGATTGATTGAATTACCTACAGTAATAGAGACTATAGCTGAGATCTATAGAGCGTACTTAGACTTTGCTCAGACTTTACTTAGACAGAAGTTAATGCATGTACCGAAATTACAATTGGTGTTTTGACTTTGTATGTCTTAGCTTATGCTAAGCATAATCTTAACTTCAAAAAGTCTATAAATACCAAATCAAAGTAACTATAAGCTTAGCATACATTTAGCAAAGTTTTACGTAAGTAAAGTTTGAGCAAAGTCTAAATACGCTCTATAGATCTCAGCCTAAGAGTAAAACTTGCGGCTTGCTTCTTCCGTCTTCAGTTGCGCTTTGCCAAAATTGTATTATTACAATATGATTTGCTGTTATGTACACTACGCACGTACGGCACTATCATCTAGTTGACTTACATTGGTGTCAGTGATAATCACAACTTCGACACAAGGTTTATTCTAATAATCAAAATCCCTTATTATTTTTATTTTACTTACCGGGTGTTTGTCAGCAGCAGCGCCAGGTCGGTGACGGGCTGGCTGTACGTGATCATGGTCACCTTGTGGATCTGCCACAACGCGACAGACTCGGCCGGGCTCGTCACGCCGAGCACTGCCACCCTCACACTGCGGGAGTTCATCAATTGATACTTTAAACAACGAGACGCATTCGAACTTGCTTGTTTACGCAATTGGTTAATTGAGAATTCCTTCTATACTGTCAAGGAATTCCTGCAGGCCAAATAATTGTCTTCATAAATTTGCATGTCATTATTATATGATTAGATATGTTAAGCTACTTTTGTGCTACCAATGTAAGACCCTTTAAAACCATATTTACTTGCAAATAAATCTTTGACTTTGACTTGATTTTAACCGAATTCATAAAATGTTCTGTATTTGACCCATAGGTAATGTACAGGAAAATTTTGAACCGATTTCTAATTTCTTTAATTTCATCTCAGCCGAAAGACTTTTATTGCTAGTCAAAGGCATCCCAGGAGGATATTGCCAGATGACCCACTTTGCCCACGGTGTCTTACGGTTGGTGATGACCACACTAGAACCTTTCCGCCCCAGCGGCCGTTCTACGAGTCTTAAAACAAGCAACAAACTTATGAAATAAAGTTTATAATAAGAGAATGTAATTAATAAGTTACTCACTCGTGTTGTATACCCACGTTTCCATTGCAGAGGATGTATCTGTCAGAGATGATGACGCCAGAGGTACCCAGCAAGATGACTTTAGTACTCGGGTACTGCTCAGTTCCCAGCAATGCCTGGATTGGCAAAATACAGGAAGTTATTAGTACTTAGCATTTGCTGCGCCTTGAGCACGCGACGTGGGCCGATGGTATCGTGAGGCTCGCTGCGGTGGAGATCTTTAAGTGGGCGTGTTTTGGCTGACATGATCCTTACTTCCTATCGGAATCTTCCGTGTTCATGCCCGCTTGAGTATGTTTCGCCGGACCGTCTCAACTTGGTCGTTTTGAAACCGGTAGTAGATGAACCTGCTGAGTTTGTTTCACTGGGTCTTCACAGTTGGGGCGCATTGGATCCGGTGGTAGCATTAAAGCGCGACCGTCGTTTTAAAAACAAGGTCCGTTATAATAATAATACTGAATTCCTACCTTAATATGGACAGAGCCATTCAGACAATATGTAGTAAAATATAAATTTCAATAATTAAACCTAAACATAATCTCCTTGACTATAACTTAATACAAGCTAGCTAAATATCACTACCATTTAAAATAAATTGTATAAATGTTTTAACATTCCGTGTATCTAAATATCTGTAATAAGTAACTAGAAATAATAACTGTATTACTACAAACATGTTCTGACTATTTACAAGCGCTTTTTTAAAGTCTTCGTGAATAATAACCTTTTTTATTTTTTTATTTATTTTAATCTACTCATAATTTAATATCTTTCAGCTAGAGCGACAGCCATGTGCCCTCAAAACCCAAAGGACACCAGCGAACAAAAATGAAGAGATATACCTCCAGTTGTACTTAAAGGAACACCCCACAAGATAGTAGACAGGTCAATACCCTACATAGATCATCTAGTCACTGATGATTTAAGAGATGACTCAGACATAGAGACGGAGCGCAGGGCGTTGGCGGTAAGGAGCAACATGTTGGCCCGCAGGTTTGCTCGATCTACGGTACAAGTCAAAAGAACTCTATTCAGGGCATACTGCCAATCAATACCTACCATTGGAATTAAATATAACAGCTCACTTAGGACCCTTAAATTGATCCTCGGTGCTTTTGCAGCTGGCTTCTCTAGTTGCAAATCTCTCATTTTATGAGGCTATATTATATCCTCTTTACATCATTCTGTCTCCCGCTTTGCTCTGGAGGGAAGTGGAACTATTAATTTTCTAACTCCTCCTTTTTTCTGTTTCTGATTAAATTCGTTGCGGGATCCAAGACAGTTAAAGCGATTCCCCGGGATATGCCTGAGCTTCACCGCTCAGTGTCATTTCATTGTGTGCCACTGTTGATCCTGGCTTACGGGAGTTGCAGTGGTGGGTAAGAGGGAGGGACTAGTCCCGATTAAAAAAAAAATACTGCCAATCTTTTTACTCGAGCAGCCGAGTGGAGTGGGTTCAATAGACGCAACGAGCTTACAACGTCCCGCGAGTACAATATTATAATGCTTTTAGAATGTTGGTGGGGTTGCCGCGATATTGCAGTGCATCGCTCATGTTTGCAAACTAGTGTCCGACCAAAACTGGTTTTTACGACCAAAACCGAAACTGAATTTCGGCAACGGTCTCAGTTTCGGCCGTAACCGAAACCGAACCCGAAACTTCCTTATAAGAGATGAGATGATGATAAAAAAATAAAGAAAACGTTATTATAATCAGTCAGTTTTATTTTTTAACTTTAAATCACATAGCTCTGCAGTCTTTGACATTTTCACTCATTGATAATCAAATCAAAATCAACCTAACAACCCCTTATTTAAGGAAATACTTTAATTGCGCCTTAAAAATACTTCAAACAGGTGAGATGTTTATTTGAGTAGTTTCGGCAGATTTGCCGCCGAAACCGAAACTCGTTTTTTTGCTGAAACTCGACCGAAACCGAAACCGAACTTTCGATCGGACACTATTGCAAACGCAAGGGTGGATGATGTTTACGCTATCTATACAAATAAATAAAATAGGAGTGTCGGTTTGTAATATTGAAATAACCGGTTTTTACTACATTAATATGAATATATATACGGTACATACACCAAAATAATTTTTTTTTTTAATTTTTGTCTGTCTGTCTGTCTGTTTGTTCCGGCTAATCTCTGAAATGGCTGGACCGATTTTGACGGGACTTTTATTGGCAGGTAGCAGATGTAATAAGGAGTAACTTAGGCTACTTTTATTTTAGAAAAAGTCCTACATTTTTGTGCGGGACAGTGTAGTGTTTATACAAACTCAAGTGTAGTGTGTAAACAAACTGATGAACAATAGTTATAGTTGATAACAATGTACATAGAAGATAGAGAAATCTATTTAATTTCCTTTTTATTAGAATATTTTGATTGTTTTGATAGTTTCTAATTAAAATTGGTTTTGTTATTTTATTATTTAACAGTCTAACAGAGTTTTAGAACATACTAGAATGTTACCTACCTATTAGTTATCGATGTATGTTATATTTTGTTTTTTGTGTTTATTTTATTTTTCTTAGATAGAAATAAGTTAGTAGATTCTAAAAATATATAATTTAGTATATGTTTGTTAACAAAAACATAGGGAAAACCGCAAAAAATGTCACGCGGCTCTCGTTACGGTAAAGTTTCGTCGTAGTTAAGCTAATTGCGTCAAAAACCGCCCGGAATTTGATTGGTTAAAATTCGTGTGCTCTGATTGGTCAGCCAATCAGAGGCCTTAAATTTTATTAAGGAAAATTATATAAATTACGGGCTGGTTTTCGATCTGGCCACAGCGGATGCCGTCGACACAAGCTGCCCATAGCCAACTGGGACAGCCTCCGGGGGCCCCCCCTCAATTGAGATGTCGGTTGTAGATCGGCTCCTGCTGGGCCTCACCTCACGGTGTCTCACCTGGTAGGGCCTCGATCTCCCGGCATCGTGAAGAAAGGGGTGGCCAACTTCAAACCCCCTCATTGCTGTCCCAGCCTAGGCTGGCTTATACATGTACCGGCGCAAGCTGCAACCCACCCATAGGGTAATCTACCACAGCTCAAATGAGCTACCCCAATCACCTGCCCGTATTCACGGGCAGCGACGGACACCTCGGGCAGAGGGCCAACGCCCTGTACCCGATTCCTCCGCCCCCGTAAGGGGACGTGAGATGACCCGAGTAGGATATCGTCAGTTAGCCAGCGACAACAGAAGAAGAAACACTAGAAGAAAAAGGAAGAATCAAGACTAGAAGAAATAGTAAGAACATGAAGAGAGAACTTTAGAAGATAGAAACACTGTAAAGAATAAATTTCAAACCTTCAAGATAGTCGTTTTTTATTTCCCCACCAATCCCAGCAATAGTTAAGTGTGCATCCTGCACATTTAATGGTCCTTCAAGACTCGGATTTGTGGGGAATATTACTTGAAGATTGAAAATAGCGCTACAGTGAAGACATTCTGAAGAACGTACTTCGTGTTAGTACTTCGTGTGTCATCGACTTTGAAGATCAGCTGTCATCATGCCCGTTACGCGCTCCGAAGGAAAGGGCCGCAAACAGTCGAGTGAACAGAAACCGTCATCATCCAAGGCCACTACCTCTGCGACCGGTACCAGCACGGAAGCCACATCCGAATCGACACAGCAATCGGGGACGACTATCACGGAGAGTTCCGAACAGACCTACACCTCCGTGATGACTGATCCCACCACCGTGACTTCCGCCGCGACCACCTCGACTGTCACCACCTCAGCCGCCAGCGCGCCCCCCGCGCCCGCAGCTACCGCGCCCCCCCCCTCGGCCGCCAACGTGCCTGCAGCCTCGCGCCCCGCCGCCGCCGACGTCGTCGTGCCTTCAGTTGCCCCCTCCGCCGCGACGACTCTCACCAAGGGTACGAGATTGAAACAGCTGATGAAGCCGCCCGCTGCTGTCACATCGAAAGAAAATCGCCGTGATACTGACGCCTCGACTGTGAAGCGAGTCGTCAGGGATGCGGCCGGTACGTCGAAACCAACCGGCCCACAGCTCCTCCGCCCCCCTAGCAAGAAGGGGGGAGGGGGGGGATCGACCTGCAGCAAAATGAAGATGCAGAAAATCGCCAAAGCAAAGGAAGAATTGCTCCGCCTCCAAGTGGAACTAGCTGCTGCACGCCTGGCAGTACTAGAAGCGGATGATACAGATAGGGAAGAAGAAGATGATGAAGTAGAGGAAGAAGATGGAGTCTCCCTCTACTCAGAAGTCAACGCCCGTGTAGACAAATGCTTGGATAATCAGGAGACTCGCCCTGTTCTAGCCATCGCCAACGAGCCTCACCACCCCCAGCCAGAGCCGATAATCGCCCTCGAAGAACCGCCGAAGCAAGAAGAGGTTCATCGAACACCGGCGGGAGCACAAGGGGACATCGCACTCCTAGCTGAAGCCATCACTCGGGCTGTCAGCGCCGCCCAGCGACCCAAGTTCATCGAGTTGCCGTTCTTCAGCGGGTCGCATCAGGAGTGGCTACCCTTCCGCGCCGCCTACTACGAGTCCGAACCAACGTTCAGCGCCGTCGAGAATATCAACAGACTTCGAAGAAACTTGAAGGGGAAAGCCAGAGAAGCAGTTGAAGGGCTACTCATCACCAACGCGCACCCTTCAGAAGTGATGAAGACCTTGGAATCAAGATTCGGAAGACCAGAGTCAATCGCAATAATAGAAATGGAAACGCTTCGAGGTCTACCACGTCTCACCGAGTCGCCGAGGGACATCTGCATATTCGCCACGAAGATCTCCAACGTCGTAGCAACACTGAAGACATTGGGTTGTTACAACTACATGTATAACCCTGAACTTACAAAGACATTGGTGAGCAAGCTGACGCCAACGCTCCAGTACCGCTACTATGACTTCTCAGCAACGCAACCCAAAGAAGATCCCTGCCTCATCAAGATGGAGAGATTTTTCAAGAGGGAAGCAGAGTTGTGCGGACCCTTCGCGCTACCTGAACAGGTGGCAGCCACATCGACGGCCGCACCTCCGAAGAAGACTCAGCGGGTCACCAACGTCATAGAGAAGAGCAACACATTGAAGTGCTTCGTGTGCAGCGAGACAAGCCACACCAACGCGACAGATTGCGACGCATTTAAGAAGATGGAAGTCAATTCGAGATGGGATACTGCGAAGTCCAAACGCCTCTGCTTCAGATGCCTACGTTATAGGAGCAAGACTCACTACTGTACAGCGAAGCCGTGTGGTGTCAACGGATGCAAGTACACGCACCACAAGCTGCTTCATCATGAAAAGAAGATAGAACAGACAGAGAAGACAGAAAGTGACAAGAAAACAGAAGTCATCAATTTGACGTGGACAGTAAAGAAGCAATCCTATCTGAAGATCCTGCCGGTCCAGGTGAAAGGACCTAAGGGTACAGTCAACACATTCGCATTGATGGACGACGGATCCACGGTCACACTCGTCGACGAAGACATCGCGGCGAGCATCGGAGCTACAGGACCAGTAGATCCACTGAAGATAGAAACCATCAATGAATTGAAGACTGCGGAATCGACATCAAGAAGAGTAACCGTCGGACTGAAAGGGCGCAACGAACATGAGGAGCAGATTCATGCAAGAACAGTGAAGAACTTACAAGTCTCCTCTCAACGGGTTCCACGCGAATTAGTGGAAGGTTGTCCACACCTATCGGACATCAAGGGACATCTTACATACTCCAATGCCAAGCCACGGATCCTCATCGGGCAAGACAACTGGCATCTACTGCTGACCGAAGAGACCAGGAAAGGGGACAAGGACCATCCAGTGGCATCTCTCACGCCACTCGGATGGGTACTTCACGGAAGTCAAACTAACTCCTTTGGCCAGAAGATCGACTTCGTGTCAACAATGAAGGAAGCAGAAGATGACCTCGAGGACCTGGTGAAGAGATACTTTGAGATGGACACCCTCTGCATAAACCCGAAGAGACCGAAAACCGATCCAGAGGAGAAGGCACTTCGAATTCTCGAACAGAAGACCGAGAAGATCGACGAAACAAGATACCAGACCGGCCTCCTCTGGAAGAAGGAAGACGTCAAGTTCCCGGACAATTATGAAAACTCGCTGAAGAGGCTCTTAAATATTGAAAGGAAGATCGATCGTGACCCAGCCCTCAAGAAGAAATATGTCGAACAGATGGAAGCTCTTATAGAAAAAGGTTACGCCGAGCCTGCACCGCCGCAGAAAACTCCTGAAAAGACTTGGTACCTGCCTCACTTCGCGGTCATAAACCCCATGAAGCCGGACAAGCTTCGTGTTGTACATGACGCCGCCGCCAAGACCAGAGGGGTGGCTCTTAACGACATGCTCCTCAAAGGTCCGGATTTGCTTCAGTCGCTGCCAGGCGTCGTCATGCGCTTCCGACAGCATCTCATCGGGGTAACAGCGGACATCAAAGAAATGTTCATGCAGGTCAAACTGCGCACCGAAGACAGAGACGCACTGCGGTACTTGTGGCGCGGGGATCGCCGCGACAACCGACCTCCGGAAGAATATAGAATGACGTCGCTAATCTTCGGAGCATCAAGTTCGCCGTCTACAGCAATTTACGTAAAGAACTTGAATGCCAAGCAGCACGAAGATAGTCATCCGGAAGCCGCAGCTGCCATAGTAAACAAGCACTACGTCGACGACTATTTAGACAGCTTCAGAAGCCTAGAAGACGCAGTGAAAGTGACGACGATCGTGCGCGAGATACACAAGAAGGCCAGCTTTGAACTAAAACAATGGAAATCGAACTCAGCGTCACTCCTAGAAACACTGGGAGAGGAAAAACAAATAGAAGACCTAGAGCTATACAAGACAGAAGAGCAAACTGAACGAGTACTGGGTGTTATTTGGAAGATGAACTCGGACGAGCTAACATTCAACCTCAACCTGGCGACAATACCTTCAACACTCATCGAAGGAAAGCAACCAACGAAGAGAGAAGCCTTGCGTATCGTCATGTCACTCTTCGACCCGTTGGGATTCGCCTCACCTGTCACTATCAGGGCGAAACAGCTACTGCAAGAAGTTTGGCGCCGAGGAACAGCATGGGACGACCGCATTGATGAAGACTTAGCGGAGCAATGGAAATCGTGGATGGGACACCTGAGAAATCTCCACGACATAGTGATCCCGCGGCAGTATCTGCACTACAGTGACGCCGCCTCCCTCGAACTTCATGTCTTCAGCGACACCAGTGAGTCGGCCTACTCGGCAGTCCTATTCTGGAGGGCAGTAACACCAGACGGTGAGGTGGGAGTGTCTCTCATCATGGCCAAGGCAAAGGTGGCTCCGCTCAAGCTGACAAGTATACCGAGGTTAGAACTACAAGCAGCAGTCATGGGCACCAGGCTCGCCGAAGCAGTCATCGAAGAACATGAGAAAAAACCCGACAGAAAGGTGTTCTGGACAGACAGCAAAACAGTGCTCACATGGATAAGGACCGGGTCACGTTCCTACAAACCATACGTGGCTCACCGTCTCGCAGCAATAGAAGAGAGCTCTAAGGTCAACGACTGGCGCTGGGTTCCGACGAAACAGAATGTCGCCGACGATGCGACACGAGATGTACCAACTGCCTTTGACAAGAATCACCGATGGTACAAAGGGCCAGATTTCCTTTACCTAACAGAAGACTCCTGGCCAATAGAACCTGTGAAGACCATAGAAGAAGAGCCTTCCGAAGAAGAGAAGACGCATCACATAATCAGTAAAAGAAGACTGAGGCTAGCAGAGGGTCTGCCTGATCCTGCAAAATTCTCCAGCTGGGACCGCCTCCGGTACGCGACAGCACGCGTTCTGCAGTTCATAGAACTCTGCAGAGCCACCAGACAGAAGGTCAACTACCGACGAACAAAGAGGAATAAAGAAGCGGATCCCACATGGAAGAAAAATAAACCTGCGACAGCGAAACCACAGGCACCCAAACAGAAGAAGAGATCGACACCCGACTTGCTTCCAGTCACCGCCGAGCTCCTAAAAAAAGCCGAAGAGCTCCTGATGCGGTCTTCGCAAGAAGAGGCCTTCGCAGAAGAAATAGAGTGCCTTAACAGTGGGAAGCCGGTAACAAAGGAGAGCCGCCTTCACCAGCTCAGCGTCGAGTCAGTCAACGGCTCACTCCGACTTCGGAGCCGTATTCGAGCGGCCAAAGACATTGGAGAGAACGTCAAGAGCCCGCTAGTCGTCGACGGAGAACATCAGACGGTGAAGTTATGGATACAGGCAGTTCATCGGCAGCTCCATCACGCCGGCGTCGAGGCAACCGTAAATGAATGTCGCCAACAATACTGGGTACTAAGATTGCGCCCCATCACGCGAGCGATCCTTCGACAATGTCTCTTTTGCCGCATGAAGACTCAAGCGCCGCCATACCCAAGAACCGGGGACCTGCCAGTGTCGCTTAGCGCATCACAAGCGACCTTTCACCTTCACCGGGGTCGACTATTTCGGGCCTCTCTCCGTGACCGTCGGACGCACCAGACAGAAGAGATACGTGGCCATCTTCACGTGTCTTACGACGCGAGCCATCCACTTGGAAGTCGCCGGCTCGCTCAGCGCCGATTCAGCCGTGATGGCGGTCAGACGCATGATAGCACGACGGGGCTGCCCGGCTGAAATCTGGTCGGACAACGGCACCAACCTGAAGGCTGCCGACAAAGAACTGCGACAAGCAATCGACGCGGCAACAGCAGAAGAAGCAGCGAAGAGGATTATCGCCTGGCGTTACATTCCGCCTGGAGCTCCGTTCATGGGCGGCGGCAGGGAGCGTATGGTGCGCTCCGTGAAGATCGCGCTTGCAGCAACATTGCACGAGCGCCACCCCACCGAAGAAGTCCTCGCCACTCTACTAGCTGAAGTAGAGTATACCGTCAACAGTCGCCCGCTGACCCACGTCTCCGTCAGCGCAGAAGATCCAGAGGCCCTGACTCCCAACCATTTCCTGCTGGGGGGCCCTGGCGCGTGCCACAGCCAGGCACATTCTCCGAGCAAGACACCATTTCCCGGTCCAGCTGGCAAGCTGCACAGAGGCTCGCTGACATCTTCTGGACCCGCTGGGTGAAGGAGTACCTTCCCGAGCTCCGGCGGGAGCCCCACGGACGAGGTCAAGAAGTCAAGGTGAATGACCTCGTGCAGATCGTCGATTAGAACCTGCCCCGCAACGTGTGGATACGAGGACGAGTCATCGCGGTGTATCCAGGCCCCGACTACATCGTGCGGACAGTGGACGTGCAGACCAAGGGAGGTGTCCTGCGCCGGCCAGTGAGGAAGCTCGTGATCCTGCCCCTGCCTACAGACGACGTGCCCGCACCGGAACGAGATGCGACGCGGTCGCACGGCGGGAGAGATGTGCGGGACAGTGTAGTGTTTATACAAACTCAAGTGTAGTGTGTAAACAAACTGATGAACAATAGTTATAGTTGATAACAATGTACATAGAAGATAGAGAAATCTATTTAGTTTCCTTTTTATTAGAATATTTTGATTGTTTTGATAGTTTCTAATTAAAATTGGTTTTGTTATTTTATTATTTAACAGTCTAACAGAGTTTTAGAACATACTAGAATGTTACCTACCTATTAGTTATCGATGTATGTTATATTTTGTTTTTTGTGTTTATTTTATTTTTCTTAGATAGAAATAAGTTAGTAGATTCTAAAAATATATAATTTAGTATATGTTTGTTAACAAAAACATAGGGAAAACCGCAAAAAATGTCACGCGGCTCTCGTTACGGTAAAGTTTCGTCGTAGTTAAGCTAATTGCGTCAAAAACCGCCCGGAATTTGATTGGTTAAAATTCGTGTGCTCTGATTGGTCAGCCAATCAGAGGCCTTAAATTTTATTAAGGAAAATTATATAAATTACGGGCTGGTTTTCGATATCGTCAGTTAGCCAGCGACAACAGAAGAAGAAACACTAGAAGAAAAAGGAAGAATCAAGACTAGAAGAAATAGTAAGAACATGAAGAGAGAACTTTAGAAGATAGAAACACTGTAAAGAATAAATTTCAAGCCTTCAAGATAGTCGTTTTTTATTTCCCCACCAATCCCAGCAATAGTTAAGTGTGCATCCTGCACAATTTTACAAAAAAAACGAAATAAACTAATTAACACGCGGACGAAGTCGCGGGCACAGCTAGTAATACGTAAAAGGACAGCATCACCTCTTCACCGACTACGCTCCAACAGCATTTTAAAAATGATTGCTGACCGTTACGACTTTCCATTCCAGAAACACTGGGTGCAGACAGTAATTGGCCTAATAAAATGATAAGTTATATTTTTTACTTGTTTTGGTTGAATTGTACTATACTTGATTTTGGGATTTTTCCGTAAAAAGAAATTTCTCAGTATCAGGCCGAAGTCTGGAAGTTGGCGGTATTACACCCCCGTGCCTCGGAGAGCACGTAAAGCCGTCGGTTCTGTGCCTGATCTCTTTCCGGTCGTGCCGCTAGTCGTCCCATCGGATCATGAGAGTGATGGAATAGAAAGTGCCCCTGTGTTTGCGCTCACACTTGTGCACTATAATATGTCCTGCGCAATTGGCTAATCTCCATTGAGAATGGCCGCCGTGGCCGAAATTCGGCCGGGAAGACATCATACTAACATAGTTTGACGGGCCTGTTGGCTTGCTTGGCAAATACTTGTTTCTCACGCCAGAGGTCGTGGGTTCGATTCCCACCTAGGGCAGATAATTGTGTGCATGCACATGTCTTTTTGTCCTAAGTTTCGGTGTAATTATCTATATAAATATGTATTTACAAAGGAAAAAGTAGTATATGTAGTATTTCAGTTATCTGTTTTCCGTAGTACAAGCTCTACTTAGTTTGGGATCAGATGGCCGCGTGTAAATAATGTCTGTGTCTGTGTGTAATAATTAAAGATATATATATATATATATATATATATATATATATATATATATATAATTAACCGTTCTATGTAAAGGTTGATCCAGTTAGATATTAAAATAAATGTTGATCCACCTTTTTGCAGTGTATAATTGGCTCTTTACAAATATAACTGATATACTTTGATCCGAATTCGAAATGGAAGGGTTGTTTGGGGATCTGCATCGGTCGCTTTGCAACATACTTGCCATCAAAAAATACATAAACTAAATGTTTTTGTTGATCCGTAACGGTCGCAAAAATTATACCGACGCGTCAAATGTGCATCCGTTTTATATTCATGCTCATGCGCAATCTTACTCACTAACGTTGATCCGAGGGCATTTGACCTTGAACCCGTCGACACCCTCGCGGTGGCTCGCAAAATGTGATTGTGTTTAGACGTGTGGTTACTGTCAGACAAGAAATCTGTTTGTAGCGGATTATTGTGATGGTAAGTATTTTTAAATATTTCTTTATATATACGAAATTATCAGTAACGTTTATTATAAAATATTAATTAAAAAATTAATTTTCGAGTCAGAAAAGTAGGTACCTACTTGATCCCTTTTATTATCTACTCTGTTACTACTTACCTACCTATGACTAGTATGTTAATATTATGTAATTTGCATTATTTTCATGTTTTTTGCAGAAAATATGTCACATCCTTATTTGCCTGGATTAGATTCTGTGTCTGAGAATACATCCGGTAGCTCAGTAATTTCTTTAATCTACTATATAAAAATAAGTCGGGGTTTCCTTCCTGACGCTATAACTCCAGAACGCACCAACTGATTTCCACGGTTTTGCATTCGTTGGAAAGGTCTCGGGCTTCGTGAGGTTTATAGCAAAGAAAATATATAAAATTTAACGCGGGTAACACCGCGGGGCACAGCTAGTATCTACTATAAAAATTAGTCAAAATGATCGAATAAGATATGATGGAATGATTGCTCTTTCTGATAACTCAAACGATAGTCTTATTGAGAATTCTGAACTGTTTAATCCTAGTGAGCAAATTCAGACTAGTGTAAGTACCTACCTACTTTATTCTATTAGTATTCATACTGAGATCTTATAATAAATATAAGTATTTAATTTTTATACAATTTTTCAGAATGCTGAAAGTGAAAAAGAAACTGAAGTTGCACTATTAATTAGAAGTAAAGCCATATTGATGATGATAATCACCGGAATAAATATGTACCTGACCACAAACATGCTGTTGACGTATCGGGAATATCGTCACTTATAAATATGCCTAATCTCTCTGAAAATGTACCTTCAGACATCTCTATAGATGTTCAACAATTACCACCTAACTATCGCACAGCATATTGTTATTATTAGAAATATGTACGCGATAGTAGATTTTATTTAATGAGTACCGAATATTAAGTTACCTAGCGCTTGTAATTCTTGAAAACTCCGGCTCCATTTTACAAGTTTATTTTAAGTTAATTAATTAGAAATTAAAAAAAAATAAGTTTATATAATATTTAATTTTTTGTTTTAGTCTTTTGACGATGAATACTATGATGACCCAGTAATCGTTCAGTTGAAAAAAAAATGCAATAGAAAAGTAAAACAGTTACAAGAAAGAAACACATAAGTCAATAGTGTGGAAAGGAGCCAGAACTTATCGACTAATGAGGGCGTAAGTGTTCTGATAGAAGGAAATCCGGATTTTGAAGGAGGTAATGTTGAAAAAGACGTTAATAATATGGCGAGAAAACATAAGTGGGACCGAAGAAATGCATGTTACTACTGTCAAGCAATTGTATCTAATTATTCTAGACATATTTTACGTAACCACGTAGATAAAATCGAAGTTCTTCAGTATAAAGCTATCAATGATAAAGACCCTAAAATACGAAAACTAAAACGAAAAAAAAAAAATAATAATATAAATTGAGAAACAAGGGAAATTTTTACACAATTCTAAAGTGAGCTTTGATCGGGACGCTCATTTAATCTTATTACCATCAAAACGATGCAACCAGGGTACCAATAGCCCGTCAACTTACGCTTCTTGTAAAACATGCTTGGGCACATTTAAAAGATCTTCATTTTTCAGACATTTAAGATATTCCATAACATGTTATTCCGTAACTTAAAAGAAAAGCATCGTTTATCACTGCTTAACAATCGTTCGCAATACGGCGAAGACTATAATGAAGTAGACGATAAAAAACAAGACTATTAGTACAACCAAGATCCTAAAAATAAAGACCCTACAACTAAGTCAAACGGAAGCATGACGGAAACAAAATGGTCAAGTAGTACTAGTGAAAGCGATATTGATGATGATAAATAGATTCAGAAACGAAGTAAAACTAGACGAACAAAAGAAAAAAATATATATCATAAAGATTCTAAAAATAAAAATATCAAAATTAAACCAAATAACAGACAGACAAAAATAAAATGCCCGAGTTTAAACAATAGTGATAGTGATAATCCAATTAAGAAACGAAAAAAAAACAGTCATAGAAAGTGGTCGGATGAAGAGATAAAATTAGTCAAACAATATTTCCAATCATACATAAATAAAAAGATAAATCCAGGCAAAAACAAATGTATGGAAGTTTTAAATAACGAACCTATTCTTCAAAATAGGACTTGGATTGGTGCAACTTAACACGTATGTTAACAATATTTATAAGAAAAAGTAAATATATTTTAATGAAGATTCTGTGTAATACAACAAGTTCCTCTTAATATTAATAGTAGGTAATTGTATTGATCTCATAACAAGGGTACATGTAATGTCTCCTAAATGTTAGACTGATTCATTTAGTTAGTAGTTTAGTGATAGTACCTACCTATTGAATGAGTAGTAAGAATATTTGGTATGTGATTTCTTTTTTCTACCTGTTAATAATTATAATCTTTGACTGACTGATTATAAATATTTTGAAGATGTTTTTTAAGTTATATAATTAATAAAAATATTGAGAACATAGTTTTTCTTATTATCTGGCTAATTATAATGTTTGTTACATATGTTAGAATTGTCGATTAAGTACCTATAAACGAAATGTTACTTAACTTATGTTTTTTTATTTTCAAAATAATTATGTCTTTTTATTTTCTTAATGTTAGTAATGTCTAACGGATTAAAAATATTATATAGTAAAAAAAAATATGATTGATAACAATTGTTTTTTTCTACATGTCATCCAAACTCAACTTTGATATGATGCGATAAGTTAATTTTTTGCCTTTCAATTATCACTTTGATTAATGTATGTACTTAAACATTATAATAACAATTAGAAATTGTCCTTATATACGACTATATCTATTGGTAGGACTCTTGCGAGGGCAGTCTGAGGAATGGCCAGACCTTTGTCAGTTAATCAACGGCCAAGCAGTAGCTAATCAACGCAATGGTGTACCGGGTTGAAGGGCATTGTTTGCGGAGTAATAACGGGGCTTCGAGACTCTATGATTGCGATACAATGTCATATACTCTGTATGACATTGAGCTGCTGGCATGCAGGCAGCTGGGCACGAAGCTTAACATCGGGTCAGCGACAAGCTCGTGTCGTCAACAAATTTCCTTACCATATATATATCATACCTATAAACATAAAAACTTAATAAATAAAGAAAAGTTAATGATTAGGTGGTCTTGCAATAAATTATAGGAATTAAACCATCCATATACCTTAGGTATGTCCAGTAGGAGGACTTGCTGCCTTCTGATTGGCCCATTTGAATCGGATCAACAACTATCGGAGTAGATTTGTATATTGGATCAACATTTCGGTTGCATTTCCTAAACTTCAACAGAGTAAATCGTTGATCCGGCCGGAACCACATTTGTATGAAAAATATTACATTGGATCAACAAAAACCACCCGGATCAACATAGGTTTTCGGATCAACAAAGTGCTCGCGATATAGCACGCATGATCAACAATTGACGGATTGATATAACTATATATATATATATATATATATATATATATATATATATATATACTTATACACTTGAAAGATCATATCGTGTCAAATTTAATAATAATAACAAAAAATGTGTGCCGTCACGGGACGCCTGGCAGATGTGAAACATCGACATTATTTTGTAAAAGTAATATGCAGAAGTCGAAGTATAAGTTGCAGTCGAAGTCAAAGTATAAGTCGCAGTCGAAGTCAAAGTCGAAGTCATGTCGAAGTCGAAGTCGAATTATAAGTCGCAGTCGAAGTCGAAGTATAAGCCGCAGTTGAAGTCGAAGTACAAGTCGCAGTCGAAGTCAAAGTCGAAGTCAAGTCGAAGTCCAAGTAGAAGTCGAAGTCGAAAAGAACATATTGTGATAGTGACTAGAAAAAAAAAAAAAAAACCTACGCCATGCGTCGCCACGCCAGAAATCTATTTTACGTGCGGCTATAGATGTTTCACATCTCTCGCCACAATATTACAGAATACATTGTATAAGGTGTTTTAGTTATGGTTTGTTAATTACAATATTGTGGGAGACTGGTGCCTAAACTAGGCTCAAGGCCTGTATTTCAGGACACCAGGTCTCCACCTTTTATTAAGAGATACATCTGAGCATTCTCAAAAAAAAAGTACCTTTTCTCAGAAATTATGCTGAAATTAAAATATTTAAATATACTTGATTTCTTTATTTTAAGCTACGGGTAAATGCCTATAGTTTAGTAATATAAGGTTTGTTTTGAGATTTAAAACGTAAATAAATAGCAAAATCCATAAAAACAGACCCAAGGTGGAGAAAAATTCTTATTTGGTTACCTTCATTCGTTTACGTAAATTTAATGTAGAAACCAATTACCGGAATATTTATTGAATTAAATGTGATAATAAAATAACATTCAACTTGTTTTTCAGTCAATCACTCTATATTAATATGCAAATCTTTAATTAAAGGCGGTATTATTTCCTTTACGTTACTATTCGGCCACAACTCTTGTTTAACTTTACATTATTGACCCTACTTTATTTTGTATTAAAATTGTGTATATATACAAAATGCAAAGACTAACCATATATTTTAATTTTTATCACAAAAATGTATTTATGTTAAAAATATATAAATAAAGAAAATAAATATGCGTCTACTTTTATGAGGCAGTAACAAAAATAGAAATCTGGAAACAAAATAGGATTTCTTAAGCCTAGACTTCACAGTTGTGCTAATAATTATATTTTACTTAAATATATTGATAGAGAAACCTCTGTCAGGAAACATTTATATTTCGTAATAATCTAATAATGATCACTGACTGATAAGACAGTTCAAAGGTTTAAAATAAATTCTAGGACTATTCATAGTTAGCATGAATATTACTCTCAATCAATCTCTATACATATATTTATAAATGTTTATTATTTTTTTATTCGTTTTCTATAATAATAATCTCTATATTAGTTTTCTTAACTTAATTAGTTTAACTTTTTTTGGAGGTGTATTTTAAGTTTATTCTTTCTAAGTTCTTTCTAAATTACAAATATAATATTTAATTTTATTAAAACTGATAAAATTACATCGTCATAATTATACTCAAAATCAGGCAGTCAATACTCTGCCTAACAATTTCCTATTTTGTTATTCATTTTTCCATTTATACGTTACCACTCAAGAGTAACAAAAAAAGAGGTAACGAATTACGGTTACAAAAATTATTAAAATTGTTTACGCGCACAACTCTAGCTAGTACTCGTTTATTATTTGACTTTCGAAATCAAGATTAAGAGGTTTAATGGTACTCGAGGAGAAATAAAATATAAAATTGGAGCTTAGCTCTGATTGTTGGGTAACAAAGTTAGGATTTTTTTCGGACCAGCAACCAGGCGGACAACATTCAATGTTCCCAGACGGCACGCAAAAGAAATTTCTAAACTTAAACAAGATGAATGCTGATCTTGCTAATGCTGCCACTAGTCTAAAACATATTTATACCAAATCGGCGTTGATATTTTCCAAAATTACGGTCACAAAAGAAGAAAACTAGAAAGGAACTTTTTATGCGATACAATAAAATAATTATTTATTAAATATATTTGTTCTATAGGACTAAAGATTTATTTATAAATTAAATGGGGTCTTTTATTTCATAATAAATACATTTAAGTGATTCTAGAATATCCGGAAGTTCACTCAGTACAATCGATCGTTTGGGACGGTATGAAATTGGGACACTTCACTTTTCATACAGCTAGATTAAACAGATTTTTTAAATATTTTTATATTTTATAAATTCTTATTGTATTTTTTTTATTTTTTTTTTTACTTAGAGCAATTAACTTACTAATTATATAATTTAGTAAAAACTAGTAATGATCTATTTTATGTATAGAAAAACAAAATTGTAAACATGGGACAGAGAATAAGATAGAAAGTACATTTTTTTTGAGAAATGCTCATCTATTATACATTCTTAGGAACAGAGGACCACATGCATATGTACATAATTTGGTTTATAAGAGAATAACTAAGTGAACAAAGTAAAGAACAAAAAAGAATTCAAATACAATATTTTTTAGTAAGAATATTAGTTTGTGTGTGTTTGTGCATGTGTGTGTGTGTGTGTGTATTTGTGTAAGAATACACATATCAATAGGTAGCTAGTTATTGCTACCGCTGCAGTCACAACATAATTGTAAGCAATTTCTCAGTATCCTCATAATTGTGTTCTTGAAGGAAAGCAGTAACTTTTTTTTTCTAAATATAAAAATGTAATACCTGATACGGCGCATGCGTACAAGAGCGCCCAGCCGCCTGCTGAGTATACTTGATGCACATCTGCCGCGCCACGGCTACCTCTGCCAATTCAAATACATGGTGACTTTATTGATATACAGGCTGGCCGAGGAGTTGACGTTCAAACGCAAAATTTAGATACCTTATGATGAGGAATATCCGAATATCTCCCCTGTATGTTCTACGATTTTGCGTAGTTTTCGAGATAGAATTTGATTTTTGATTTTCTTTCGTAAATTTCACCTAACATCAGTTTTGGATCTTTTCTCGTTCTGTTGACCATTTCTAGTTCAGTTTTTTTGTGATAACTAATTAGCATAGTTTAATCTAACACCCTAAAAAGTATGGTTTATCTAATCATTGCAGAACTGACTTAGAATTTATTCGAAAGTTCAAAATTAGGGTTTGAGCTCAGGACTAATGATTTTTAAAAAGTATCAAAAAAATTAATGCGGAGATTATGGGGATGATTCGGATACTCCTCACCATAAAGTATTACCATTACGCGTTTGAACGTCTACTCCTCAGCCACCCTGTATATATCTCTCTCAGTATACATCCGTTTAAGGCGAAGCAGTGAAGATGAACTCATTGAGTAAGTGACAAAATCTGTTTATAGGATCCGGTGGTAGCATTAAAGCGGGACCGTAGTTTTGAACACAAGGTCCGTTATAATAATAATAGTGAATTCATACCTTAATGTAGACAGAACCATTCAGACAATATGTAGTAAAATATAAATTTCAATACATAATATTATAAACTTCAACTAAACATAATCTCCTTGAAAATAACTTAATACAAGCTAGCTAAATGTCACTACCATTATAAAATAAATTGTATAAATGTTTTAACATTCCGTGTACCTAAATATTTGTAATAAGTAACTAGAAATAATAACTGTATTACTACAAACATGTTCTGACTATTTACAAGCGCTTTTTAAAGTCTACGTGAATAAAAACCTTTTTTATTTTATTTTTATAGAACTTGTAAGAGTAAAACTATTTTGTAGCGAGTGACCGCCCACAGGTACGTGTTGTTCGCAGTCGGACGCGCCTTATGCCGCTCCGTGCGCTGCTGATTTTTGACATTTTATTTATCAATGCTTCGCCTTACCTCACTGTAACAACTAGTACTCTAGACATTGACAGGTGACAAGTAAGAAACTGTTCTGGAGTGACGATTTATTAAAGAACGGTATACATTAAGTAGATGGCAACATGCAATTTTATTTCAGCAAGTTTTTAGCCAGTTGTAAGTTCTGGGCCAAAAAATAGACTACATTTTAAAGAACATCAAGAATCTCAAAAATGGGAAATCATAAATTTGATCGTCCGGCGGGTCTCGAACCTGCACCATCTACCAATCCAGGGTAGGCGCTCTGCGTTAAGCTACGAACGATACACGCGGGCATATCAAATTTAGGATTCCCTTGCTAACACCCTTCCGGAGGATGTAGGTATTATCTTTTCTAGAAACATGGCCGACTGATATGTTCACAGTTGCATGTGAAAGATCATATCATATTGATAATACCTTCCAAATTATTAAATTTAAATTTTATAGCATTATTCGCAATGCAAAGCGTTTATCTCATCTCAATAATGGGAAATCATTTATGATTTCCCATTTTTCTAGATAAACGCTTTGCATTCCGAATAATGCTATAAAATTTAAATTTAATAATTTGGAAGAGCGCCTACCCCGGATTGATAGATGGTGCAGGTTCGAGACCCGCCGGACGATCAAATTTATGATTTCCCATTTTTGAGATTAGATAAACGCTTTGCATTGCGAATAATGCTATAAAATTTAAATTTAACATCAAGAATACTTAAACATACAAACAACTACCGAAACAATTCTCATAACACCTCTAAAAATGCTTCAATAAAAGAATCTTAAAAACTCAAAACTTAATTTAAATCGTTGTTAAAAAGTAACTGCATTTTACTATTAGGAACATTTCATCTTAGATTTGCAATACGATTTTTTTTAAACGTGTTTTGGTAGATTTCCATTCCCTCTGTTCTGACACACGCGTGTCAGCTTATAGTTGAATATTAAGAAACAGTCTGAATATGATGCTTATAAGGTATTTGTACCTAAGTATAAAATAGATATATTTTTGGAGGATAAACTGTGGCCACAAGGTGTTTTATTTAGGCGCTTTGTAAGCACTAAGCCCTGGATGCCGACTACCGATACCATGAAAAACGGACCTCAAAAAGATGCAACTAATGGGTGATGATAAGTCATATAAAATAGCCACATATAATTGCAAGAACGTGAAACGGTCTCTTGAAAGTATTAGAGAACTGTGTGCATCCTACGATATCGTAGCTCTTCAAGAAACCTGGTTACTCCCAGAAGATATCTCGTATCTAACCAGTGTTGACCGTGACTTCGCCAGCGTTGGTACTTCTGCAGTCGATACCAGTAAGGGGATGTTATTGGGTCGCCCCCATGGTGGAGTGGCATTATTATGGCGGAAAAGTGTTTTCTCCAATGTGTTAGTAGTTAGTTGTGACAATCCACGCGTGTGTGCTATTAAAATTATGATGCAGAATAAAGCAGTGTTAGTGGTGAGTTTATACATGCCTACGGACCAGGCGGATAATCTAGTCGAGTTTACAGACTGCTTGGGACTGGTGAGTGCTATTATAGACACTGAGGAAATAGATTCAGCTTTTGTTTTGGGGGATTTTAATGCTCATCCGAATGAACCATTTTATGACGAACTTATGTATTTTTGTAAGGAATGTAATCTTACCTGTGTAGATATTGAACAACTAGGATTACATTCCAGTAGTTACACTTTTGTGAGTGAAGCTCATGGTACGACAAGGTGGCTGGACCATTGTCTGGTTACAGAATCTGCTTTGCAAACAGTAACAAATGTACATATAAATTACGATGTTTTGTGGTCAGATCACTTTCCATTATGTATCAGTTGTAATTTTGATCATTTAAATCCGAAAATTTTTAGTAATGCCATGTCTTCGGAAAACGTTACAACATGTGTGGCATGGGGTGATAGGAAACCCCCTCAGATAGCTCAATATACGAAATATTGTAATAGTCGTCTACGACTTATAGACTTCCCGTCAGTTTTTAGAGAATGTTGTGATAAGACGTGTTCTAATAGTCACCACAAAGTAATTCTAGACCGTATGTATAACGACATAGTTACTGCCCTTTGTGACTCATCTATGGCTAGCAAACGACCGCGGCAGCGAGGAAGCGTGCGTAGGAAGGAAAGCAATGTACAGGGATGGAATACCTATGTTAAGGACTCTCACAGGGTGGCCAGGTTAAATTTTCATAACTGGGTTTCGCACGGTAAACCACGATATGGTCCGATTTATGAAGATATGTGCGAGAGTAGAAAAATATTTAAGGCACGGTTAAAATGGACTCAAAATAATTATGAGCAATTAAAAATGAATAAGTTAGCTACTCAATTTCGTAAAAAAGATTTTAAGAGCTTTTGGAAGAGTACTAGTAAATTTAATGTACGGCCGGGCCTCCCTGTGAGTGTGAATGGGGTATCCGAGCCCAAAAATATTGCAGAAATATTTAAACAACAGTTTTATATAACTTCACCCTTAGGCCCGTCGACTTCGAAGGTGCTGGATACTGGGTTTCATAATTCCGGGACGGTAAGAATTACAGCCAAAATGGTGGCTCACGCTATCAAGCGTATAAAGAGAGGCAAATCTCCCGGCCACGATGGCCTCAGTATCGAGCACCTTATACATGCTGGACCCCACATTGCACGAGTACTGGCCATATTTTATTCACTCTGTTTAAGCCATTCATATTTACCTCTAGATTTAATGAAAACAATTGTCGTGCCAATTGTGAAAAACAAAACAGGTGACTTGTCTAGTAAAGCAAACTACAGGCCCATTTCATTAGCAACTGTGGTAGCTAAGGTGCTTGACAGTGTGCTTGATGTTCAATTGGACCAGTACGTAAAGCTACACGATAATCAATTTGGTTTCAGACCACAATTATCGACGGAAAGCGCCATTTTGTGCTTGAAGCACACTGTTAAGCACTATACCGATAGACGAACGCCGATCTACGGCTGTTTTCTCGATATGTCAAAGGCTTTCGACATGGTGTCATATGACATTCTGTGGCGGAAGTTACGGGATATAGAACTACCTTGTGACTTGATTAATATATTCAAGTACTGGTATAGAAATCAAATAAATACTGTGCGTTGGGCGGGAGCTCTTTCAACTCCTTATAAACTAGAGTGCGGAGTGAGGCAGGGTGGGCTTACCTCACCCCGCCTTTTTAATTTATATATCAATGAGCTGATTGTGGCGCTCAGTAGCTGCCGTGTTGGCTGTCACAAAGAAGATGTGTGTGTTAATAATATAAGTTTCGCTGATGACATGGCATTATTAAGTGCTTCGGTTTGTGGCATTAGAAAGTTGCTAAATATATGTGAGGGTTATGCAGCGTCCCACGGTCTAATGTACAATACAAGCAAAACGGTGTACATGGTGTTTGCGTCAGGAACTAAGTGCCCCTCTAGTGTTCCTCCTATCAAGCTAAATGGCAATGACTTGGAGAGAGTAAATCATTTTAAATATCTGGGACACGTATTGACAGTAGACCTAAGGGATGACGCGGATATGGAACGTGAGCGGAGAGCACTATCCGTGAGAGCTAATATGATAGCACGCAGGTTTGCACGTTGTTCAAACGAAGTGAAAATAACCCTTTTTAAAGCATATTGTACATCCCTTTACACGTGCAGCCTGTGGGCAAATTATACACGCAGAGCGCATAGTGCTCTCCGTGTTCAATACAACAATGCATTCAGGACATTGTTGCGGCTGCCCCGCTACTGCAGTGCATCGGGCATGTTTGCGGGGGCGCGCATCGATTGCTTCTACGCTACTCTGCGCAAGCGGTGCGCGTCCATGCTAAGCAGAGTGCGGGCCAGCCGAAATTCCGTCTTGGCTGTCATAGGAAACAGGCTAGATTGCCCTTACGTCAGTCACTGGATCGGTCTGCATGTGCAGCTTGATACACTGACTCACGCAAGAAGCCATTGCTGTTAGAGTTGTAAATGTAAAATTATATTGTAGATACTAACATAGTTTTTAAGATTTATGTTTTACTAACAAAATGGATCCTTGTAATCTGATTGAAAATAAATTTATTATTATTATATATAGCTAGGCATCGCGTTGTCAGGGCAAGGCTAGCGATAAGTATGTAATATACTAGACATATTGATGAATGGAGACATGGTCGCTCACTATGGGCCTTATCAGGCGGCTCAAGGTCACCCAAAGAGCAATGGAAAGGGCTATGCTTGGAGTTTCCCTGCGAGATCGATTCAGAATTGATGAGATCCGCAGGCGAACCAAAGTAACCGACATAGCCGTAAGAATTGCCAAGCTGAAGTGGCAGTGGGCAGGGCACATAGCTCGTAGAGCCGACGGCCGTTGGGGCAGAAAGGTTCTCGAGTGGCGACCACGAACCGCAAGACGCAGCGTGGGCAGGCCCCCTACAAGATGGTCCGATGATCTTGTGCGGGTCGCTGGAAATCGCTGGATGCGGATAGCGCAAGACCGGCAATTGTGGAGATCTTTGGGGGAGGCCTTTGTCCACCAGTGGACGTCTTTCGGCTGATATGATGATGATGATGATGATTGTTGAATGCAAATGTGTTTATTTTTCGTTGAATGATGCATTCTTTTATATTTGATTCTCATCTGACGTAATATTACAAACAATAAATACCCTGCGACCTTTTCCCCGTTTCCCACGAATATGTACTTTACCTTTGCTTTCGGGTAGCGGTGTGGTGGTCGGTGGCGATGTGGCAGTTGGTAGCGTGTAGCAGTTGGTAGCGGTTTGGCGGTTGGTATCGTTTTATTCATATCTCCACAGGGCGGTTGTGTAAACTTCAAGCATAAGTCCTTTACCGTGACAACAACAAGTTCTGTTATATTCTGTATATCTCCAACTGGTATACAAGTATTATTTATACTGATCACATTCGTTTCTCCTCTTTGGTTTGCATTTGTATTAAGCAGTAGTTGTGTTATGGAGGAATGTATGGAAGAGAGCTCATTATCTCTTTTGCGGATTATCTTTGCGAAATCTTCTAATCTATTGTTCAAAATGTTAGCCATTTTGTCATTATTCTGTATCAGAATGTTAGTCATTTTGTTGTCAAATTCTTTTCTCATCTCATAAAGTTCGTTGCGCATAAACTGCATTTCACTCATCAGTGACCACATTGCAGAATTACCTGATAACGAAACATCCTAATTAAGTATTGTTGTAGTCAAATAGCCTACGAGAGCAATCAAGTAACATTATAAGTAAGTTGAGACAGCGAGTATTAATTCTAAACAGCACAACTTAACCAAGTACTAACGCCATCTCTTAGCATTAAATAGAACCAACATTCGAGAGCACAGTCACGTTAAACTATGAGTATCTTCAGGAATATCCTTTGCAATGTGCTTATTTTATTACGATTGTTAATTGGTTTTTAACAAAATATACACTTATTTTTACGTTTTGATGCAGGATGTAATATTTTATTTTAAAATCGTTTTTGCGGTTCAGCCCGTCACCCGATTCACTGGATAATAATGTCACAGAGGCTTTAGATGTTCTTTCACAGTTTATAATAGCAGAAACAGTTTTATTATCACTTTAACTATTTTTTGTACAATAAATAACACGGACCCGATGTTGACGTGACAGCTAGCGCCATCTTTTTTCACATGCATACACATGTTTAAGCAAATAAAATTTCTTATTCTTATCCTAAAAAAATGCGAAATAAGAGATGGCAATGTTAATGGTAAGCTGGGACACAACGCGGAGTTAGTTTTTTTCTACTTTTGCCATTAAATTATGTATAAACTAGCTGATGCCCGCGACTTCGTCCACGGCAATTTTGAATGATGACCAATGTAACTACTTACTTCTAGCTTAATAAAAAAATATAACTTTTAAAAGAAATAAGCAATATAAATTTAAGAAAACCTAACCTATAAATAACCTAACTAAGTAATAAACTAAAGACTACTTTGCTACTGTTATTTAAAAAAAGGACCCGATATCATCAACCAAAACAAAACAAAGAATACATATCAATTGTCCTTAAGTAAAGTCAGTAAGTCAAATAAAGTAAAATAATAATCAACGATGCATTAATCGCAAAGGTAACTCCCATTAGATTAGGTTGTGACCACGGCATTGATAGGTCTAATATCACATTTTGTGAACGAAACCATAGTGCGATCTAAAACGATGATTACGCCATCTACTAACAAAAATATAAAATTGTAAAGCGGTAAAATTAAGATGTGTGCATATTTTTTGGGTGAGATTTAGGCGATCGTCTCTTGATTCAGTTTTGGACTACCTTTTATTTCAAGCATTTATTTATTTTAACCGATATGCCAAATAAGTTCTGCGATCTGAAAAGATATAAGCGCCATCTAGTTACAAAATTGTGAACTTGTAGATCAGTAAAATTAAGACTATATTTTTTGGGTGCGATCATCTCGACACGAACAATTTATACTAAACTAACTCGAATTTTAGGTAAATTATTTTTTTATCCCAATTTGATTAAAATTTCGTTTTTTAATTTGTTATAAAAATTAATAAAAAAAAAAAGAAGTTACAAATCTTTTAATCGCTAAATCTTTACTTAGACGACAACGACCACGACATTTTAAGCAACTTGGCATAAGAAACGAATTTCTCTAAAATGTGAGTTGGCGTAAATTGTTGGTGTCGATCTATTGAATCAGTTTTGGATTACCTTTTTTTAACAACAAATTATTCCCTGGATTGCTTTAACTGAAATACCAATTTACATGCGTTTAACTCAACAGATTTTCATACAAACTTACATCCCCTATTTTAGTCGTCCTTAGGGGTGGAATTTCCAAAAATCCTGAAATATATATTTAAAATTTTTAAATGTAAGGGCAAAAACCAATTTTCATGCGTTTACCTTAAAAAATTACACATTTTTCATACAAATTTACATCCCCTATTTGTCACCCTTAGGGGTGGAATGCTTGAAAATCCTGTCATATATATGTTTTATTTTTAACTGAAAGGCCAAATACCAATTTTCATTTAAAAATGTCACATTTTTCATACAAACTTACATCCCCAATTTTACGCCCTTGGGGGTGGAATTTTCAAAATTCCTGAAATACATATTTTAATTTTTAACTGCAAAGCCATATATATAAAGCCTTTAACATCAAAATGAAGGATTTTCATAAAATCTTTCATCCCTTATTTTACTCCCTTAAGGGTGGTATTTTCAAAAACCCTTCTTCAGTGGATGCTTACGTCATAAAAGGTAACTACTGTCAAAACATCAAGTCTCTAACTCCAGCCGTTTAGGCTGTGCGTTGATATGTCAGTCAGTCAGTATAAACTTACATCCCCTATTTTACGTCCTCGGGGGTGGATTTTCCAAAAAACCTGAAATAGAAATTATATATTTTTAACAGAAAGGCCAAGTACCAATTTTCATGCGTTTAACTTCAAAAATATCGCATTTTTCATACAAACGTACATCCCCTATTTTATGCCCTTCGGGGTGGAATTTTCAAAAATCCTGAAATATATATATATATTTTTTTAACTGAAATGCCAAATACCTATTTTCATGCGTTTAACTTCGAGTCCCAGTTTACATAGCAACTTACATCTCCTATTTTACGCCCTTAGGGGTGGAATCCTCAAAACTTCTGAAATGTTTATTTTTAACTGAAATGCCAAATACGGATATCATGCGGTTCACTTAAAAATTGACACATTTTTTCAAACAAACTTACACCCCCTATTTTACGTTCTTGGGGCTGGAATTTCCAAAAATCCTGAAATATATATTTTTTATTTTTAACTAAAAGGCCAAATACTATTTTTTTATTTTTAACTGGAAGGCAATTTTCATGATTTTAACTTCAATAACGGCGAAGTTTCATACTAACTTTGCACCCTCCGTTTTACCCCTTTAGGGGTTGAATTTCGAAAAATCCTTCCTTATTCCTAAAGTATAAAGAAAACATTTGTGCAAAATTTCAGCTTTCTAGGTTTTAGGGTTTGGGGTGGGCGTTGATGAGTCAGTCAATCGGTAAGTCAGGACTTCTCTTTTTATTTATAAAGATAGATGTATAGATAGATCACAGCTCCTCCCACGTAGGTGATGGCGTAATAATATGTACCCTAAATGTTGACCCAACCTCTTAGTAATATTCATACAAAATTTGAAGTAAATCCATGGAATACTTTTTGAGTTTAGCCCGGACATACATACAGACAAACAGACAAAAATTCTAAAGACTATATTTTTGGCCTTCGTATCCATAGTAGATCACGCCCCAAGTATCCTTTAAAAAAATATTCAATGTACAGTTTTGACTTTCCTACGATTTTATTATATGTATAGAAGATAGATCACAGCCTCTCCCCCGTAGGTGATAGCGTGATAATAATACGTACCCTATATGTTGACCCGACCTTTTAGTAATATTCATGCAAAATTTGAAGTAAATCCATGGAATACTTTTTGAGTTTAGCCCGGACATACATACAGACAAACAAACAAAAATTATAAAAACTATATTTTTGGCTTCGTTATCGATTGCAGATCACGCCCCAAGTATCCTTTTTAAAAAATATTCAATGTACAGTATTGACTTTCCTACGATTTTATTACATGTATAGATAGATAGAAGATAGATTACAGCTCCTCCCCCGTAGCTGATAGAGAAATAATATGTACCCTATATGTTGACCCGATCTCTTAGTAATATTCATGCAAAATTTGTAGTAAATCCATGGAATACTTTTTGAGTTTAGCCCGGACATACATACAGACAAACAGACAAAAATTCTAAAAACTTTAATTTTGGCTTCGATATCGATTGTAGACCACGCCCCAAGTATCCTTTAAAAAAAATATTCACTGTACAGTTTTGACTTTCCTACGATTTTATTATATGTATAGATAGATATATATATAATAATCTTAAAAGTAATCAATCGTAAGCGGCAGGCCAGGCTGAACTGGCTGTACATACCGTTATTATGTATTTATTCTACTGTCCATGTATTATCCGTGGCTGTGTACATTAGGAAATCTGTTTTAAATTATTTCTATAAACGGATATTACTATTTAGTAGAATGAGTTTGTCCGTGCAGTTTGGGTCACAAATCATCGGAGTAACATTCTAACTGTACCATCTCAATATATATATATATATATATAAAAACCTACTATATGTGCATAAAAATATCGATTGCTTCTGTAAAAGGAACGATACACACAATGTTGTATTGACGGTCACCATAGCCTAGTTGGTAGTGCTCCTGCCTAAGCTGGTGGTACTGGGTTTGAATCCCGGTAAGTGCAAATATTTGTGTGATGAGCACGAATATTTGTATCTGAGTCATGGATGTTTTCTATGTATATATGTATTTATCTATCTATATAAGTATGTATATCGTCGCCTGGTACCCATAGTACAAGCTTTGCTTAGTTTGGGGCTAGGATGATCTGTGTGACATTGTCCCCAGATATTATTATTATTATTTAAAAAAAATATGTAAATACTAGATATATGAATAATCTCATATTGCGTACTACCCGTCTCCACAAATAATCTCATATTGCGTACTACCCGTCTCCACAAAATAATCTCATATTGCGTACTACCCGTCTCCACAAAATAATCTCATATTGCGTACTAACGGTCTCCACAAAATAATCTCATATTGCGTACTATCCGTCTCCACAAACTAGAGGCAACAAACTTCCCAATGATATTAGAGAATTGTCTACGGATAAGTTTAAAAGAATAATTAAAGCCAAATTGTGTAGCAGGGCATATTACAAAATTTCTGATTATTTAAGTGATAAAAGTGCTTGGGATTGAGTTGTTCTGAGTCAACACACATCATTGTAATTAATCTTAAGTAAACTTTACTTTAGCTGGAAACTGCTGGATGCGAATAGAGCAAGACCGACAATTGTGGAGATCTTTGGGGGAGGCCTTTGTCCAGCAGTGGACGTCTTTCGGCTGATATGATGATGATGATATTTTATTTTAAAAAGGGATTCCTACTGAATTTTCTGGCAGTGTTTCTCAGTAGGTCCCACGTCATGCACTGTACGGTAGGGTAAAAAAATTATGACGATAACACAAAACTGATTTTTTTTTACTTTTGAGTTTGACTTATTTCGCTTTCTCTAAGACAGGCATAGTGATGCACATTATTGTAGACGATAAACGTTATCGATAGTGTATTTAGTTTTGTCATTATGTACGTAAGTGATAAATATAAAAATAAAGAAAAAAATAGATAAAACAATGTATTTATTAAAATAACGTCGTCTAACGCAGTTACTGTAAAAGGTCGATGGACCTTTATCGCGGAGAGCTAACTTCTCCCTTTATACACTCTTCTTTAATTTCGTCAACCGTTCTAACACTCACACCACACATTGCCGCAGCAAGTTCACGAGTACGGCAGAAATTAACACTTTGTAACTTTTCGGCATCTATTTTCATTTCAGTGAAAAATGTCAAAACATTGTTGAGAACAACACGCGCTTGTGCTGATATATTGGTGTCAACAGGCAAAGTATTATTTTGAATAAATTCTGCCGCTTTGGCACAAAACAAAGGAGTAGCCAATGTTGTGTCACTAAATAAATTCAGAGAGCAAATGCGCAAAATCAAATTTCTCTTTGATATTTTTACTAAATTAGCATTGCACTTACCTCGACCACATTCCTAAATTACAAATCAGAATCTTGAAACTAGTCGTCACACCTAATTTAAGTGAAAAATGTATGTATAATGATATGGAGTTGATCCGAAACTGTAAAACTCTTCGATCCACGCCGGAGTCACTTACAGTCTTTTGAAAGAACAATTATTCACCAAATAAATCATATTAACATTCCCCACGATATTCAAACACGGCAAAAACGAATGGCAAACTGGTGACGGCTGCCGCTACTAAATTCTTATTTATTTATTTATTTAACACCATATAATTAACATGACAGGTTTACACCCAATGCGTTAATTATTTATAACACCACTAATCTAAAACATATCATATTATTAAAAAAGAAGATTAATTAAATTTTACATTATTACATTGAAGATACATTATTTTTATACATTATAATTAAGTGTTATCATAAAATTATTAAATAACATAAATACTTACAATTATGTCAAGTAATCCAGAGTCACTCTCATAAATTCCGCCAATGTACAAGTATAGATGTCAAGTCTTTGGGACACTTCATTAAGTAGCTTTAATGAGGTACTAATTGGTGAGAATTTTAAGATATTAGTCCTAGCTGATGGGACTTTAAACAGTCTTCGTCTCGGCCCCTGTCTTAATCTGGTATTTGGAACCATCAATTTTAATGATTCCAACACCTCAGGATTATGTAACTTGCCGCGAAATACACAGAAGCTGTATTTAGCTAGAGCTAAGTTTCGCCTCACCTCCAATTTATAGTATCCAACATAGTGTTGTTAAAAAGCTCGAGTCTCCCGAGTCTTCGACTCATTCAAGGCTCGAGTCTCCTATGAAGCCTCGAGCTTCAGCCTCGAGCCTTATTTCGAAGGCTCGAGCCCAGTCTCGAACCCCAGTTTCGAGGCTCGAGTCGTGACTCGAGCTCTGTTTTAAAGGTTCACTACACAACATTATGCTCCAAAATAAAATAATAATATCAATAATATCTAATAAATATGTTATTAAAATAATGTATTTTTATTTACAAACTAACTACAATAATACCTAAATAATTCTATGGTGTCGAAAAAGCCACTTATTAGTTGGAAATGGTGTCATTTTAATAAAGAAACTAACAAATTGTTGTGCAAGGTATGCCTTCATACATTTTCTATTAAAACATCGCACTCCATTTTGAAGGGATCAATCGCGTCATGCGAATGTTGATTTGTCAACCTTAGCTCAAATAGCATTTGAAGTTTTGTCTATACCAGCGACAAGCGTTCCCAGTGAACAAGCCTTTTCAAAGTCTGGTAATTTAATAACAAAAAAAAAGAAACAGGCTGAGCAACAAAAATATCCAGGCGTCAATGTGCTTATCGTCATGGTTAAAAATCGAATAATCATTCATTGTATAATAAAGTTTTCTTTTTTCTATTTCATTTTTTTATACGCACTTACCACATTAAAACAAAAATATTTCATTTTAATATTATCAGGCATATATAAAGCTCGACTCGAGTCCTTCATTTAAGTCTCTTGAGCCTTCAAGGTTCGAGCCTTTAGGGCTCGAACCTTTAAGACTTACGAGCCCTCAGAGCTCGAGCTTTGAAGGCTCACTAGCTTCGACTCGAAGCTCGAGTTTCCGCCTCGGAGTTCATTCCATCCCTATAATGTATATGTTGAAAGAACCACTTTGTATATAATTCCGCGTCTATTCAATAATTTGTCTCCACCTTTTACAAAAAGTATTACGGAACAGAATAACAAACAAAAATGACAAGCGTATTTTTTGAACAACGAGTTGTGCGATCCTCATAAAAAACCGGTTTGTGTGTTTTTGAACAACGAGTTGAGCGATCCTCATAAAAAAACTGGTTTGTGTGTTTTTGAACAACGAGTTGTGCGATCTTCATAAAAAACCGGTTTGTGTGTTTTTGAACAACAAGTTGTGCGATCCTCATAAAAAACCGGTTTGTGTGTTTTTGAACAACGAGTTGTGCGATCCTCATAAAAAACCGGTTTGTGTGTTTTTGAACAACGAGTTGTGCGATCCTCATAAAGAACCGGTTTGTGTGTTTTTAGTTACACGCGCGCAGGTATTGCATTTACCAGTGTGGATATGCTTGTATTTAAGAAATGTAAACTAACATTGTTAGACTGATTACCTATTATTATTATTCTCGATGTTTAAGTTCTTTAGTAGCAAGCATCACCTATCATTAAAATATATTGTTCGCAGTTGTTAAAGCATTCCGGACAAACCCTCGTGGTTTTTGATTTGCTTATGTATAGTATATATTGTAAATAATTTGTGGAAATAAATTAATATAAAAAGTATTATGCGGGGGTAATAATGGAAAACAAATGACTCATAACATAACAATGTTAATACTAGTGTAGTTAATGTAGTATAATCTATAATATAATATAATCTATAATGTAATGTAATCTATAATGTAATGTAATCTTTAATGTAATGTAATCTTTGTAATGTTAAATATTTTCAAGTAATAATAATGTGAATTTGTACACCGACAAAATCGGTAGAATAGAATAGATCCTACGTAAACATAAACATCTTCTATGTACTCGTATTCTGACAAATAAATCTTTCATTCATTCATTCATTCATGTCGCACCACCCTTTGTATACCGCACGCCGCGCTGCCGTGTATGTACCTGCCTTCGGTGACTCATTTGTTATTATCGATAATGGCGTTGCGCCCGCGCCATAAGCTCATCACCCTAGCCCGGCAAGGCCGAGATTTATGACACAAATTGCATGGACAAACTAATTCTACTAAATTTTTTTTTTATGGGATAATGTCACACAGATCTACCTATCAACTATATAAACTAAGCAAAGCTTGTACTATGGGTACCAGGCGACGATATACATACTTATATAGATAGATAAATACTTAAATACATAGAAAACATCCATGACTCAGAAACAAATATTCGTGCTCATCACACAAATATTTGCACTTACCGGGGTTCGAACCCAGGACCACCAGCTTCGTAGGCAGGAGCACTACCAACTAGGCTACGGTGACCATCATTTATTTGAGAGCACATAATAATCCATGCGGTACAGAATATTACGAATGGAAATATGACATAATATCTATCGTGCCATGTGTAAGTAATCCTATTGCGGCTATCAATGTTTCAGGCGCCGATCGTACTATGTTAATATTTAGTGTGTATATGCCCACAGATTCTCTTGACAACCTAAATGAATTCTGTGAGTGCTTAAGTGAAATAGCGGCTATTGTGGAGACCTCTAACATAGAGTATATTTATATATTAAGAGATTTCAATGGCCACCCGGGAGAATTGTTTAATCGGGAAATGTTAAACTTTTGTACTGAACTAAATTGGAAATGTGCTGACTACATTAAGCTGGGTGTGGACTCTGACACTAACACCTTCATAAGCTATGCCTTTTCCGCGTTCTTGGCGCAGCGGTTTTATTCGTATTATACCAAAAAATGGCGATAAACTGCCTGAAGACCCTAAGTCATACCGACCAATAACGTTACTGCCTTCCTTAGGCAAGCTTCTAGAACGACTTATTGTACCGCGATTGCTGCCGGGAGGACCAAAATTTCACGGAAATCAATTTGGTTTTACTGCGGGTAAATCGACAGTGGACGCAGCTATCTCAGTGAGGAAAGCTGTAAACTCGTCCGAATGTAAATACGTTTTGGCCATATTCCTAGATATTTCAGGGGCGTTTGATAATACTTGGTGGCCAATTTTGTTACAAAAACTTAAGTTACGCGGTTGTTACAGTAATATATATTCGATAATCACATCTTATTTCGTACATGGCTCTGCAACTCTTAAGCTTGGTCACTTCAGAGTCACTAAATCGTTAACCATGGGTTGCCCCCAGGGCTCAGTGCTCGCGCCGTATCTCTGGAACTTGGGTTTTGATGACTTATTGACATTACCCTTGCCATCACGCTGCTCTCTAACGGCATATGCTGACGATGGTCTCTTACTTATACAGGGTAACTCCAGGAGAGAGTTGGAAAATCTGGCTCAAACTTGCTTAAGTATGATAAGTGAATGGGGTAAAAGAAATCGCCTTACATTTGCTCCTCATAAAACCTACCAACTCCTTCTTAAAGGTGAACTAAAATCCCCCCCGGGCGGGCGTAAAACTTAATAATGTTACTGTAAAACGCAAAATATCAACCTGTTATTTGGGTTTAGTTTTAGAAAAGAATTTCTCGTTTATAGAACATATTAAATCAGTTGGGGAAAAAGCTAAGCGAAAATTTTTTGCACTTACAAGGATATCGACGGCAACCTGGGGCCTCTCTTTTAATACTCTTAAAATCATTTACGGGGCAACCTATCTTGGGTGTATATGCTACGGCTCGCCTGTGTGGGCTGATAGGGCTACCATCGGAGCTGCTCGCCGTAAATTACTACAAAGCCAGAGGTTGGCGTTGATATTTCTGTGTAAAGCCTATAGAACAGTGAGCACAGAGGCCCTACCTGTCCTAGCGGGTGTACTACCGGTTGATCTTGAAGTACAAAGACGAGCAGCAATGTATTATTCTACGCGCGATAATTTAGAAAATGATTTCTTATCATTACGCGACCGTACGAAAATAACCAGGCTATTTATGCCAATAGCTGACTTAAATAACGAACTACTAAATGAATGGCAATGTAGATGGAATACGTCAACCAAGGGTCGCCATCTGCACCAGTTCTTTCCGGACGTACGCGAACGGTTAAATAAAACTTGGCTAATCATAGACCATTGTGTTGCACAATTTCTTACCGGACACGGCAATTTTAAAAGTAAATTGTATAGTTTCAAATTAGTATCTTCACCAATCTGTCTGTGCTCAACATCCAGTAACGAATATGAACAAACTGCTCACCACATCCTGTGGGAGTGTGATCTCTGGCAAAATCAGCGTGATATTATGTTAAACAGCTTGCAACCAATATCTGGAGTAGTTTATTATACGGATCTTGTAGCAACAAGGAACAACTTCCGTGCGTTTAAGCGTTTTTGCCATACCTACTATTGGAATCAAATATAACAGCTCACTTAGGACCCTTAAATTGATCCTCGGTGCTTTTGCAGCTGGCTTCTCTAGTTGCAAATCTCTCATTTTATGAGGCTATTGCCTCTTTACATCATTCTGTCTCCCGCTTTGCTCTGGAGGGAAGTAGAACTATTCATTTTCTAACTCCTCCTTTTTTCTGTTTCTGATTAAATTCGTTGCGGGATCCAAGACAGTTAAAGCGATTCCCCGGGACATGCCTGAGCTTCACCGCTCAGTGTCATTTCATTGTGTGCCACTGTTGATCCTGGCTTACAGGAGTTGCAGTGGTGGGTAAGAGGGAGGGACTAGTCCCGTTTAAAAAATTAAAAAAAAAAAAGCTATGCCTGTGGTAGGAGAAGGTGGCCTGACCATTGCCTGGTGTCTGAAGTAGCGTGGAAATCTCTGGGGAATGTTGAAATTTATAGGGACATATATCGGTCCGATCACTTACCTGTGAAGTTAATCTAGGGGTGGCTAGGCCAGCGGAGGAATTACTCGCACAAGGAAGTACATGCATTGATAAGGTTGTATGGGTGAAAGGGATGTTGCACAAATAAACTCTTACCAGAAAATATGTATGGATAAGCTCAAAAATGTTGACTTCCCATATGTATTAGGAAATTGTTGCGATAGCTTCTGACAAAATAAAGATCACTTGAAAGTAATTGATACTCTGTACAATAATATTGTAACTTCGCTCAGGGGAGTGGCAGAGGGAAGTTCTGGTTTGAAAACGGCCAGAGAGAAGCGTCGTACGGTCAGAATTCGTGGGAGCACCAATAGCATTCTTAAGGTTATTTCTGAAAAGTTGGACAGCCTTTTCCTGATGCACTGGACCCGTATGCATAGTGGCGGAGCTTGTGAGCAGGACGGTTCTTAAATTAATTTTTAAAATAATTATTACATACTAACAACATATACTAAGTCCTGTAATATTAACACTATACGGATTTTATATCTGAATTCCTAGTCACAACCAAATGGGGAGCAACGACGCAAGTGCTGCGTACGTCAGGACTTGCGCTAGCATTTTCTGCCGGCGAATACGCTTGCTCAGTTTGGGCCCGCTCCACGCACGCAAGGCTAGTGGATACAGCCTTAAACGAATCGTGCCGGATAATCACTGGGTGTTTGAAGCCGACCCCGGTAAATTTGCTCTATCCACTCGCTGGCATAGCGCCACCAGACGTTCGCAAGACTGTGGCAAGCTCCCTAGAAAGGGCCAAAACGGATGGTGATCCCCGGCACCCCCTCTATGGACATAGGCTACCGCCGCAAAGGCTTAAAAGCCGAAATAGCTTTGCTAAATGCACCACGCCACTAACGGCCGATCCCTCAACAGCGAGATGCAGCATCTGGTGTGCACAAAAAGGATTCATGGATCAGTTTGTCACGCTTTCCGACAGCCTCCCACCTGGACATCAATTACCGTGGCCGATCTGGAAGTCCCTAAACAGACTCCGGACTCAGGTGGGCCGAAGCAAAGGAAACATGTCTAGGTGAGGACTGTTGAGCAACCCCGAAATGGACTGTATTTGCGGAGCATCGGTCCAATCCATGGCCCATCTAACAGCATGCCCAGCCTGCCCTGCCACATGTTCATGGCACGATCTTAAAAATGCCACAAGCAGGGCAATCAGTGTGGCCACGTTCTAGGCCACAAAAATTTTACGAGTTTGCCATCGAAACGCTAAGAAAAGAAGATATATGAATTAAATTAATAATAATAATAATTCTTCTTTTAAGAGTGACGGAGTAGCGTGGAAGTGAGTTCCACATCCAGAATACCTATTCTGGACGTAGCCAGATGTGCCAGCACATCTGGCTACCCCAATCTATCAAATTTATTGTATAGATTTTCAACTTTATCACAAAAGCATAAGGTTCACTTTTAGTTGGGGAAATTTGACAGATAGGTGTAGCTTGATGTGCTGGCGTCTGTACATGCAAAAAAAGCGAAGGAGTTGGCGGTATTACACCCCCGTGCCTCGGAGAGTACGTAAAGCCGTGAACGTGACCTCTTGCCGGTCGTGTCGCTACTCGTCCCATCGGATCATGAGAGTGATGGAATATAAAGTGCGTATTTGCGCAGACAATTTTGCACTAAATTATGTCCCGCGCAGATGGCCAGACACCATGGCCGCCGTGGCTGAAATTCGGCTAGGAGGACATTTTTTTGTCCATATTTTTAACTAGATGTTTAAAAGTGAAGACCTGTAATTGGCTATGTGTTGCTTATAACATCTATTTATTTTGTATTTGTTGCTGTTGGTTTTCCAAATAAATAAATAAATAAAAATAAATAAATTATTATTATTATGGTAAACGTCTATAGTCTATGATAACCACTTACCATCGGGCGGATAGTATACTTGTTTTCTGCCTTCGTTCTCTGAAACAATAAAATAAAATGCAAATAAGAAATTAACGAGAAATCTATAATGAAGGAAATCGTTTGTCATACATTTTGAATGGAACAGCTTTTACGATGATATTAGGTCTTTACCTATGAAATTGCCGTTCTGCAGTACTGGCCATTTCAAATCAAAATAATTTTTGTTTGGCTAAGAATTCTAATTTCAAATTAATTTTATTTTAAAAACATGGATTCTTTTTTCCAAAAGTAGTCATTTCTTTATTGATTAGTGTTACATTTTCATCGCATTTCAATCTTTTTCGTCATCATGGATACGTTAAAAATTCGAGTAATTATGGAATATGAGTACCGTCGTGGCAGCAACGCGGCACAAGCGGCACGCAACATCAACGACGTTTACGGAGCTAACACTACAAACCAACGCACCACCTGTTATTGGTTTGCTCGCTTCCGTTCTGGAAATTTCGACCTGAAAAATGAACCTCGCGGTCGTCCGAAGACTTTGGTCGACAATGACGAATTAAAGGCGGTTGTGGAAGCTGATGATACACAATCTACGGCTGAATTAGCAGCAGCTTTCGACGTTAGCGTCAAAACAATATTGGTCCATTTGCGTCAAATTGGCAAGGTAAAAAAGCTTGACAAATGGGTGCCCCACGAACTCAATGATCGCCAGCGCGAAGTACGCATCGAGACGTGCCTTGCACTGCTCAACAGACACACAAATGAAGGAATTTTGAACCGCATTGTTACCTGCGATGAAAAATGGATTCTGTTTGATAACCGCAAGCGCTCAGCAAGTTGGTTGGATCCTGGTTCAGCACCTAAACAATGCCCTAAACGAAAACTTACCCCTAGAAAAGTGATGGTCACTGTTTGGTGGTCTAGCGCCGGTGTGATTCATCACAGCTTCTTACCAAACGGGGTGAGCATTACTGCAGATGTGTACTGTGAAGAACTGAGCACAATGATGGAGAAGCTGGCGCATCTCCAACCAGCATTGGTCAATCGCTCGTCTCCGCTGCTCCTGCACGACAACGCGCGACCTCATACTGCACAGCAGACGGTCTCCAAGTTGCAAGAACTGGGGTTGGAAGCTCTCCGTCATCCGCCCTACTCACCAGACCTTGCGCCTACAGACTACTACTTTTTCCAGAATTTGGATAACTTCTTGGCGGGAAAAAAATTCAATACCCGAGAGGCAGTACAAAATGCCTTTGAAGAATTTGTTGCCTCCCGTCCAGCTGATTTCTTTAAGAAGGGCATCAATAAACTGCCACTGCGATGGCAAAGATGCATTGATTGCATGGGTGATTACTTCGATTAATACAAATAAAAAAATTCATGAAAAAAATTCGTTTAAATTTTTTCATACAAAACGGCAATTTCATAGGTAAAGACCTATTATCTCTGAATTATTTAGATGTTTTCTTTTTGACCTCAAGAAGTTTCCTTACACTTTGTCAAGTCATTCAAAGATAAGATAAGATATTTTATTTCGCAAATATGGGTACAATACATGGTGTTATACAGTATACAGTACAGCCATATTTTACCATAAGGCATGCGAAAGGTGCCAGACCAATAACAAACGCTTAAAAACAAAGAGGAACAACTTTACACATTCAATATAGGTACATATATAACAAACGCCTAATAACAAAGAGGAATAACTTTACACATTCAATATAGGTACATATACAACAAACGCCTAATAACAAAGAGGAACAACTTTACACATTCAATATAGGTACATATACAACAAACGCCTAATAACAAAGAGGAACAACTTTACACATTCAATATAGGTACATATATAACAAACGCCTAAAAACAAAGAGGAACAACTTTACACATTCAATGTAGGTACATATATAACAAACGCCTAAAAACAAAGAGGAACAACTTTACACATTCAATATAGGTACATATATAACAAACGCCTAAAAACAAAGAGGAACAACTTTACACATTCAATATAGGTACATATATAACAAACGCCTAAAAACAAAGAGGAACAACTTTACACATTCAATGTAGGTACATATATAACAAACGCCTAAAAACAAAGAGGAACAACTTTACACATTCAATATAGGTACATATATCACAAAAGCACAAAACTAAATTAAATTAAATTCGTGTACAACGCCATCTCTGATATTTGATAGTTGACTGCACTGCTTTAAACTACCGTCCCTGAATAGTTTTGATTTATTATTGTTAACGACGGAGCTTCGCCGGGGGTGTGTATACAAGAAGGTAATAAAATAAAACTCAATCTGTATACTGATCTGAAGCAAGTCTATTGTACACATAAAATGAGGTAATGTCACTTATATTTGTGAACAAAACCATACCGCCATCTAACTCTACGGTAACGCCATCTAGTGGTACAGTGAGTGAACTAATAAAATCAAAATCACAACTATAATAGGTTTGGTGGAGAACAATTATAGATCCGAAAGGTGGCGCTGCGATCAGAATGCACATTCTGTTTGTATTTTCAGCGCAGGACAGCATAATAACAATAATATCTTGGGACAGCTAACACACTGCCATTTGATCCAAAAATAGGCAGAGCCGTTGCTATGACAACCCGACAACTGATCAGTAAACAAACTTTTATATTCCTAAATACAAACATTATAGATAAATTCTATACATATAATAAAATCGTAGGAAAGTCAAAACTGTACATTGAATATTTTTTTAAAGGATACTTGGGGCGTTATCTTCAATCGATATCGAAGCCAAAAATATAGTTTTTAGATATTTTGTCTGTTTTTTTTTTGTACGGGGGAGAAGCTGTGATAATTTATAAAATTTAACGCGGGTAAAACCGCGGGGCTCAGCTATATATAAATTACACCCAGACAAAAATGCTCAGCACACAAAGATTTGTCCCGGGTGGGGATCGAACCCACGACCCCTGACTTACCAGCCCGGTTCACTAACGACTATTCAACCTGTTAAGGTTAGTGAATTATTTCTTTATAAAAAAATCTGTTCATTTATATAAATAAATATATGCTTTATACAAAATGCATGTATTTACAGTGCTATTAACGAAGTCAATTTAAAATAACGATAACTTTACACAATTTTCTACATATTAAATTAATGTGTGTTTGATAAATTATTTTTGATAAAATAAATAAATAAAATAAAAAAGGTTTTTATTCATGTAGACTTTAAAAAAGCGTTTGTAAATAGTCAAAACATGCTTGTAGTGATATAGTTAAGTATACATAATAGATATTTAGTTACACGGATTGTTAAAACATTTATAAAATGTATTTTATAATAGTAATGATATTTAGCTAGCTTGTATAGAGTTATTGTCAAGGAGATTATGTTTAGGCATAGAATGTATTATATTTTTTATCCGAACATCGTCTTAGTATCAGTGAACGCAAATAAACATGGAAGCATTCCTAGCTCGCGAAAATGACCCAGCAATTGGTCACAAATTTGTTTTTTATTTACCTATTATCATAGCAAATAAACCCATTACTCGCCAAATACTGCTCTATTTAAAGACCTTAGAAAAACTCTTGCCGTAAAGTTCAAGATACTGTATATTTTATCATAATTCTTTATTATTTTAATAATATCAATGTCACGGTGAATTATTTTCATTGCACTTTATAGCATAAAACATCCCTCGGCGAATGTCATGAACATGGTAATTTAGACCCGAACATGACGTCATAAAGTCTACTTTTAAAAGGTGAATCTGAGCGGTAATTTTTTGGCCAATTAGGACGGTATTCCGTTGTGTCAGTTTGATTGGGATATTGGGTCAAAATTTGCGCTTAGTTTCCTTGAAGTAATGCTTCCATGTTTATTTGCGTTCACTGATTAGTATCGATGAAGGTATATTACTCACAAAATTCAAAATATTTATTTGTCAAAATGTGGTCTAAAATACAGGTCTTAGAGTAAGCATTTCTCACACATAAGCCATTTTACATAAAGGCATACAAATTATAACTTACTACTAAAGGTACACTTAAGATACTAGGTGTATATGCCCCAGAATGTATATGCCCCATTGAGTATGTTTCGCCGGAGCGTCTCAACTGGGCCGTGTTGAAACCGGTAGTAGAGACACCCGCTGAGTTTATTTCGCTGGGTTTTCTCAGTTGGGGCGCATTGGATCCGGTGGTAGCATTAAAGCGCGACCGTCGTTATTAACATAAGGTCCATCATAATAATATCACCTTAATATAGACAGAACCATTGCCAATATGTATTACAAATATTAGACTTAAACTAGATAATTAGACTTAAACTAGATAATTAAACTGAAACATAATCTCTTGACAATAACTTGATACGAGCTAGCTAAATATCATTACTGTTATAAAATAAATTTTATTAATGTTTTAATACTATCAATACAATGTGTACCTAAATATCTATGTTACTAGAAATAATAATGTATACAACTATAATACTACAAACATGTTCTGACTATTTACAAGCGCTTTTTTAAAGTCTACGTGAATAAAAACCTTTTTTATTTTATTTTATAGGGCTTACATGTCAAATATTCTTCTACAGAGTAAAAACATTTTTCTGTCAACCACAAACGTAGCTGGGTTCTAAATTTGTTGATTGGTAAATCTCTAATACCTTCAGGCAAGTGGTTACATATTCGCACTGACATCGCGTAGCTGCTACGACTACATAATTCGGTTCTTAATGGAGGAAAGGCAAGTTTATTCGGATACCGGCTGTTGAAATTACATATATCTTTCTTACGTATATAAAGTTCGGTATTATTTTGTACAAAATTACAAATTTTGTATATAATTAATTAGTTTTAGTTTAGTTTTTAATATATAGCTGTAGTATTTTTTAATTCTAGTTTTACTGTTATAATAAATACGTGTTTTACTGTTATAAATGCATGCGGCGACGCCTTAAAAAATTGTGCATTAGGTTTTGTATTCATGTATTTTTAATTTTGTAAGAAAATTTAACAATAACTGGCCGTCCTCAATAAATAAAATAAATAAAAATAAAAAAAAATCATACATGGGAGGGTGAGGATTGATAGTTTACGAAAAAGAGGTCTGCATGTCACCCAGGGAGCTATATTGCATATGGCTCTTATACACTGCTTTTGTGCAATAAACACTGTATTTAATTTTACCGAGTTACCCCAGAGCACTAAACCATATTTTTTTTATATAATATCTGGGGACAATGTCACACAGATCATCCTAGCCCCTAACTAAGCAAAGCTTGTACTATGGGTACCAGGCGACGATATACATACTTATATAGATAGATAAATACTTATATACATAGAAAACATCCATGACTCAGAAACAAATATCCGTGCTCATCACACAAATATTTGCACTTACCGGGATTCGAACCCAGGACCACCAGCTTCGTAGGCAGGAGCACTACCAACTAGGCTATGGTGACCGTCAAATATAAAAATATCGAAGATTAAAGAAAACAAAGCCATGATAAGCTCTTAGGGCTGTTTGTTTATTTGAGATTTTAGTTAGCCGCCACAGAGCATACACAATTTTTTTAATTTTACTGACCAGTTTAGAAATGTGGGCTTTCCAGCTGCATTTGTGCAACCATTAAACCTAAAAACAATATTTCGTTTAATTCATCTAAAGGTTTACCATTATTGTTTAAACGTAAATCTCTCTTTTTCCCCACCTTTATTATGGAATTGGATAAATTTGGTCTTACTAATATTTACACATAAGTTATTATGACGAAACCAAGCTACTATATCATAAATAGCTTTGTCAATAAAATGAAATCAAAATCCCCTCTGTTTGCGTTGCGAGTTAAAAACTAGTATTAATATAATAACATACCTTCTCCATAATAGGTCACGGAGCTGACAATCGCAGCACTGCCGAGTAATAAGAAACTGAGCACCGAGAAGTTCGCCATTCTCGTGGCCACACACAGCCAGCAAGTTGAACACTTAACATTCTCAGCTCATCTCAGTCTTTTATACAATGCTGATAAAAAACTTTTACCTGCTGATAAAAATGTAATGCATGATGGTAAAACCAGTGGAACGATATCAAGCGGTCACAAGTCAGAGGGGTTATCTCCGCCGAAATACGGAATGCGACACCATTTCATTTCATTTATTAATTCGTTATCAAAATACATTGTGTCCGAAATACAATTCACTTATAACTAGCAATCTTCAATTACATAAATACAATAAACAATTACATAAACAGTCAAAAATATTGAATAATAAAATAACATTAAATAAAATAAAACTCACTAATATACACCACACAGAACTTTTGCAATAAAATTAACTAGAGCAATTAATAACTTGGATCTGATACATTAATTATTATTTGAATTTGTCAACTCTGATACTGAATATAAACAATTTTCAATCAAGAATGCCTTTAGCCTATTTTTAAATAGCGAATAATTGTAAATTATCTATTTTAAATCAGTAGGTAACTTGTTAAAATTTTCTATAGCTTGGTATTGAGCAGAATGTTTAGCAATATTAAATTTCGGGACCATTTCATTTTTTATGACATTTCGTCGTGTGCTCTCTCTAAGCTCTCTTTCATTCGAAGATTCATACTCATGGATATATTTGGAAAAATGGTTTAAAAGAACTAGTATATAGAGACTAGAGACCGTTAGAATGCTTAATTTTTTAAAATGAATTCTACATGATTAGTACTGAGGTATTTTAACTATCACACACCGTCATAATAATATAATAATATTTAGGGACAAAGTCACACAGATCATCCTAGCCCCAAACTAAGCAAAGCTTGTACTATGGGTACCAGGCGACGATATACATACTTATATAGATAGATAAAATACTTAAATACATAGAAAACATCCATGACTCAGAAACAAATATTTGGGCTCATCACACAAATATTTGCACTTACCGGGATTCGAACCCAGGACCACCAGCTTCGTAGGCAGGAGCACTACCAACTAGGCTACGGTGACCGTCATGATCAAAATTGATGAATAAATAATGCATCGTCGTAACTTTCTCACAGTGGTAGTCCTGTCTCGCCAACCGAAGAAACTCCCGAAGCAACTCGACTGACACACCAAATAGTCCGGAGTTTCTTTGTGGCTTTCTTCTCCGGGCCGTACACCTAGGTATCCAGAGAAAGATAAAGATAAAAAGATAAAAGTCATTTATTTGCGTGAATAAGGTGACAAAAGTTCTTAACATAATACAAATAGGTATCTCTTTTCAGCATGCAAATATACATTTTAATACAAAGAATTACCATACAATTTATACTTAATTCATTATTAATAATAATACATAGCAATATAGATTTTTTTTAAATATTAACACACAAGGCTCACAGCTTATAGTCAAGGTATTCTTGTATACTATAAAAACATTTATCCGTTAAAAATTTGGTTAAGTAACGTTTAAATTTGAAAAATGGTAGTGCTTTTATGAAACTGGGCACTTTATTAAATAATTTAATACACATAATATAGCTGTTGTTAGCTGTACACGTGAGATTTGTTTTCGGTCTGTATAGCTTATTGGCCATTGGAAAGCCGCAAGATAGCTAGGGTAGGTTCCTCCGCGGAGAAGATCGCGTTGGCCCCTTAACACGTGATCGGTAATCCCATGTAAGTGGCGGTATCACACCCCCGTGCCTGGTATAGCACGTTAAGCCGTCGTCGGTATACCTGACCTCTTTCCGGTCGTGATCATGAGAGTGATGGAATAGAAAGTTATACTGAACTCTGAGGGCTTCGCAAGACCTTTGAGTGTATGTCTCCCATAGGCCGCACGTGTACAAAGATGTGCAATACGCTCTAAATAGTGTCACTTTAGCTTCTATGGAACAACGAGCAATCATATTCGCCCTTACTGACCTGATAACCTGATAGCAGTGGTAACAACAGCATTAGATAAGATAAGATAAGTCTTTATTTGCCTTAAACATGGTATGATGGTGTTACAAATGGTTACATATTGTGTTCCACATGTTTAGCTTGCAAAAAAAATGTAAAAATTGCATGCAAAATAATTAATAATATATGTCAATATACAAATAAAACTTAAAATTTATACAATATAATCACAATAATTAATTAATCTAAGTAATGTCATGCTAATATTAATTCAATATAATTGTAAAAATTGGTCAAGATCAAATTTTAAACATTATTAAGTATGCATATAGTTAAATATTAAAAAATTACATTGTGTGCATATTATTCTTTAAAAAGTTCATTTTATTTTAAATCCTTGATGTTGATGTAGAAATTATGAATGCTGAGCCATTTGTACAATTTGTTTTTAAATTAGTTTTTGTTGTTTATTAATTTTAACTCTTTGGGTATCTTGTTGTATATTCTAACACACATTGCAAGACAACTTTTAGAATACTTATCTGATTTAGGAATATCTTGTAATACCAGTCTGTGTGCATCCCTTTTTAATCTCGAATTTACTTCATAAGCTTTTTGAAACAATGTTTTATTATTATACACAAAGTTACAAATTTCATACATGTAGAGACAAGGAAGTGGTAATATGCCTAGTCTCTTAAAGAGTGGTTCACATGACATATCAGGACGGATTCCACCAATTCTAAAAATGAATATCTGCATCCAGCGAATTCCAGCGACCCTCTTAAGACCATCGCCCCATCCTGTAGGGGGCCTGCCCACGCTGCGTCTTCCGGTTCGTGGTCGCCACTCGAGAACCTTTCTGCCCCAACGGCCGTCGGCTCTACGAGCTATGTGCCCCGCCCACTGCCACTTCAGCTCGGCAATTCTTCACACCATTGTTACTAACACTAAAATACTAACAAAATTATGGACTTGTCTTTAGGTCTGAAATAAAATTTTATTATTATATACTAGCTGTGCTAAATTTTATAAATGATCACAGCTCCTCCCCCGTAGGTGATAGCGTGATAATATGTAGCCTATATGTTGACCCGACCTCTTAGTAATTATTCATGCAAAATTTGAAGTAAATCCATGCACTACTTTTGTTTTTTTTTTATATATATATATATATATATTAGGATGGCCGGACATACCTACATACAGACAAACAGACAAAAATTCTAAAAACTATATTTTTGGCTTCGATATCGATTGTAGATCACGCCCCAAGTATCCTTTTCAAAAAATATTCAATGTACAGTTTTGACTTTCCTACGATTTTATTATATGTATAGATTATTATTATAAGTGATCACCGCCGTCTAAGATACTCACAACCCCAGAGGCTGGGGAGGGGTAAGGTAAGCATAGACCCCCCCATGCAACTGTTAATGATGAAAGTGTTTTAACAGGATTTCGCTTTTATAATTTGGGATGGTTCCTGGATGGATGCTGAGAAATGATTCTTTACAGAAAAGTCCCAAATCCCAGCAACACGTTCTCTGCGGGTTAAACACTAAACCGCTAGACCAACAACGAAGGAACAACTTCCGTGAGTTGAAGCGCTTTTGCCATACCTACTATTGGACTGCCTCGTTGGTCTAGATAATGAGGTCCTGGGTTCAAATCCCGGGTCGGGCCAAAAAGTGATATTGGGATATTTCCGTAAAAAGAAATTTCTCAGTATCAGCCCGAAGTCTGGAAGTTGGCGGTATTACACCCCCGTGCCTCGGAGAGCACGTAGTGATGGAATAGAAAGTGCCCCTGTGTTTGCGCACACACTTGTGCACTATAATATGTCCTTCGCAATTGGCTAGTCTCCATTAAGACTGGCCGCCGTGGCCGAAATTCGGTCGGGAGGACATCACCTACTATTGGAATCAAATATAACAGCTCACTTAGGACCCTTAAATTGATCCTCGGTGCTATTGCAGCTGGCTTCTCTAGTTGCAATTCTCTCTTTTTATGAGGTTATAGCCTCGTTACATCATTCTATCTCCCACTTTGCTCTGGAGGTAATAATAATAATATAATAATAATAATATCTAGGGCCGGTGTCAGACAGATCATCCTAGCCCCAAACTAAGCAAAGCTTGTACTATGGGTACCAGGCGACGATATATATACTTATATAGATAGATATATACTTATATACATAGAAAACATCCATGACTCAGAAACAAATATTCGTGCTCATCACACAAATATTTGCACTTACCGGGATTCGAACCCAGGACCACCAGCTTCGTAGGCAGGAGCACTACCAACTAGGCTATAATATTCGTCGGGAAATAATATTCGTCGGGTAATGGAACTATTCATTTTCCAACTCCTCCTTATTTCTTTCTGATTAAATTCGTTGCGGGATCCAAGACAGTTGTCGCGATTCCCCGGGACATGGCTGAGCCTCGCCGCTCAGTGTCATTTCATTGTGTGCCACTGTTGACCCTGGCTTACAGGAGTTGCAGTGGTGGGTAGGAGGGAGGGACTAGTCCCGATACCGCTAGACCAACGAGGCAGTCAAATTTTATAAAGGACATACAATCATACATTCACAACATTTTTATATAGATAACTATTTAAACCTTACTAGTACACATTTAAGCGATAAGTAAATGTAGGTTATCACATATTACAAAGTTTACAGTTGCGGGGCTAATGTACCCGGGGCAATCCCCGCGCGCTATCAGTGACGGGGCGCGATGACGAAAGTCTAGTCTCACGCCGTCAGAAACCGACCACGAGTGGCGGCCACGAACCGGAAGACGCAGCGTGGGCAGGCCCCCTACAAGATGGACCGATGATCTTGTGCGGGTCGATGACGGACGTGTTGGCGTGGTTGGCAAATGCTTGCTTTTCACCCCCACGTCCCCACGACCGGCGTGAAAAGCATGCATTTGCCAACCATTCGATTCCCAGCCAGGACAGATATTTCTGTGCATTAACATGTTTGTTTTCCTGAGTCTGGGTGTACTATTTATATAAGTATGTATATTTACAAAAGAAAAGAAGTATTGTAGTATATCAGTTATGTAGTGTCCATTTGACGATCACCGTAGCCTAGTTGGTAGTGCTCCTGCCTACGAAGGTGGTGGTCCTGGGTTCGAATCCCGGTAAGTGCAAATATTTGTGTGATGAGCACGAATATTTGTTTCTGGGTCATGGATGTTTTCTATGTATTTAAGTATTTATCTATCTATATAAGTATGTATATCGCCGCCTGGTACCTATAGTACAAGCTTTGCTTAGTTTGGGGCTAGGATGATCCGTGAGATATTGTCCCTAGATATTAATAATAATAATTAATATTATTAATTGTACAAGCTCTGCTTAGTTTGGGATCAGATGGCCGTGCGTAAATATTTGAGAAAAAAAAATAGTCAGAACATGAAAATGCAGTATTACATATTAATTCTAGGTACAAATAGATTATTAGGTCGTGCCTAATATTTGATCAAATGGATGCATTTAGATATATTTCATCACATCTTGTCTGTCTGGTTTTGTCTATATTGAAGTAAGAATTGAATATTGGAACGAAGTTCCTTATCGCGCGTTGTGAAAGGGGGCTAGACGGAAAAAATTCTTACGAAAAGTTGTCACGACACTTTTTGCAGCTGTGCGGCGTGTGCATGTTTCTCTGTTTGTCTCTCTCTCTCTCTTATAGAAAGCAAGATACCAGATATTTTCATTTCTATTTCGCATTGAACAGTGTGGTGTCGCGACGATTATTTTTGTTGAGTGTATACAGGTTTTTTGTACATATTAAATAATAATAAATAACTTCGTTCCATCCGGGTGTCCCTTGACACCTCTCAAGTTTTTATTATTATGACGGACCTTGTGTGTAATGACGACCGCGTTATGGTGCTACGATGACAAACATCCATACTCACTAACTTGGTATGAGTTTGATAATGAAATATTTTGATATCTTGGAACAACATCTGATCTTAAATTAGGCAAAGCCTATATGGGGCACGTGGTCGGAAAACCTCCTCGTGGTCCAAGACTATCGGTCCCATTCGAATATTTATATTCGGTGGGAACGGAAGTTTTTCGGATTGGTGTGCCCTGGGCATGGGCGCTGGCTTTTTCCTGTGCTTGCATGGGGATAAGCCACCGTCCGTGGCGAATATTCCGACATCTCTCGCCTTTTTTCCCCCTTCTATTCACTAGAAGGGGAGTATTCAGAGGTTTAACCCCTTAACCCCTGAGCATTACCCGGCGCAGGGGCTACCGGGGGGTAAACCGGCCCGCAGGGTAATAAGGTAATAATGTCTGGTAGGAAAACAATACCCCAGGAGGGTACCGGCTATGCCGGAGAATCCCTCCCGGGTCCATCAGGGCCCGGCAGTCCCACCGTATCTGGGGGGGACACCATTAGACAGTTAACCGTAGAGGTTGCGGATAGGGCGCACACGCCCAGTTTTGTGCGTCCGAATGTGGAGGAGGAAGTAGTTGTGTCGGGCGAGTTTGCAAGGAGGAGCAGGCGGACCACGAGGTCGAGGTCCCGTCCGGCCACTCCTATTCCCGCGGACCAAATGTCCGGCGAAGAAACAGGCGGGTGCCGTTCCAGGTCTGGATCTGGATCCAGATCCGGACATGGGAGGAAGCGCAGCGGGTCCTTAAGTAGGGAGAACTTGGTGGTTGCAAAGGTCTCCACGGCCCGGAGAGGCAAAGTTCGCGCGGTTCCGAGTGGAGCCATTGCTCGGATGCCGGAGCGTGACGGGCAGGGTCGCTTTGTTGCGGCAGCTCCAGTGGAGCACGGGGAGGGCGCGGAGAGCGACCCCGGGCTCGCCATGGCTGACTCGAGCGGGGGCTCCACTGCTTCCCTGCTGGGCAGCAACCGTGCGGAGGCCGCTGCTGCTAGGCGGGCACAGCGGAAGGAAGCCGCGGCTGACGAGGTCAGTGAGCTGGCCCGTAAAGCCAGGGAGCAGCGCTCCGCTCGGATGGCTGGAGGGAGCCCATCAGCGGTGGCGCTCAGTCGCCAGGTTTTAGACGGAGTGGACGTGGTTCTGAGGGTTGCCACCAAATCGGGCAACCTGAAGGGCACGTTCACTCGAGCTCTGAAGGAGGCAGCTGACGGCATCCGGGAGGCGGTTGAGGTCCTCGCCAATCGCACCAGCACCGAGGAGACGGCGAAGTTGTGGGAGGAGAACGGCCGTCTCCGATCGGAGCTGGAGGACCTCAAGCGGCAGGTTGCCGCCCAAGGGACGGCTCCCGCAGTCACCGGGTCCTCTCCTGTGGCGGCCCCATCGTCGGCTCCATCGCCGGCCTCTTTCTCGACCCCTGCACTTGTGGATGCGGAGGTCGAAAAGATCGTCCGCGTCTGCATGATGCAGTGCGGTAAGATGGTTGGTGCCCGCCTCGAGGCCATAGAGGCGAGGCTCCTCCCGGCGGAGTCCGTCCGCCCTCCACTCGCCGGGGACGGGCGGAGGAGGGAGGTTGTCCACGAACGGGGCCCGGCGGCCGCAGTGGCCGCGGCAGCTAAACCGAGCCGACCAGGAAGGACAGTGACCTCAAAGCCCGTGTCCCAGATGCCGACCTCCCGGACAGCGGGACCTCCAGCGGCGCCTCCAGCAGCGCCTCCAGCGGCGCCTCCAGCGGCGCCTCCAGCGGCGCCTCCAGCGGCGCCTCCAGCGGCGCCTCCAGCGGCGCCTCCAGCGGCTGCGTCTGGGCCTAGTACTGAGGCCTGGACGACAGTCGTCAAGAGGGGCCGCAAAAAGAAGAAGGCGGCCCCGCCAGCACCAGCACCCGCTGGAGCACCGGTACCCAAGAAGGCACAGGGACCGCCTAAGGTCAGAGCCCCACGCTCCGCGGCTGTAGTGATAACACTGCAGCCCGGAGCCGCCGAAAGGGGCATTACGTATAAGGCGGTCCTGACCGAGGCAAAAGCCAAAGTCGCGTTCCCCGACCTTGGCACACCGTCCGGCTTCAGGATGAAGTCGGCGGTTACGGGGGCGCGGCTGCTTGAGGTGTCGGGTGACTCCAGCGGGGCGAAGGCGGACATCCTGGCCGCCAAGTTGAAGGAGGTCCTAAACCCGGATGACGTCCGGGTGTCCAGGCCGGTGAAGACCGCGGAGCTGCGTGTCGACGGCCTGGATGACTCGACGACTCCGGCTGAGGTTTTGGCAGCCGTTGCCCGGGTCGGTGGATGTCGACCCGAGGATGTGCGGACGGGCGACATTCGCGCCGACGCCTCCGGACTCGGATCTATCTGGGTGCGGTGTCCGGTGGCGGCGGCGAATATCGTCGCCAGTGCTGGGCGACTGTTGGTGGGGTGGGTTGCAGCCAGGGTCAAGCTGATGCAGCCCAGGGCTATGCGGTGCTACCGATGCCTGAACATTGGGCATGTCCGGGCGCGGTGCACCGCTGAAACGGACCGCAGCGAGGAGTGTTATCGCTGCGGCCAGCCCGGCCACAAGGCGGCCCAGTGCTCTGCGGCGCCAAACTGCAGCCTCTGTACAGCTGCAGGGAGGCCCGCGGGGCACAGAGCGGGCGGGAAGGCCTGTGGCGCACCCACCAAGAGCAAGAAAAAGGGAGCCAAGGCTGCCGGGGGCTCTTTACCCCCCCGACAGCCTGGCTGCCCTACGGCCGACTCCCGGTATGAGAGGGGTGCGGAGGGAATGGACACAGCCTAATGGCGCTGTTACATTTCCTCCAGGGCAATATCAACCACTGTGCCAGAGCTCAGGATCTCTTGCTCCAGAGCATGGCGGAGTGGTCGATTCGCGTGGCGGTGGTCGCCGAGCCGTACTTTGTCCCCCCCAGGGATAACTGGTTGGGGGACTTGGACGGCTTGGTGGCCATCATTGGCGGGGCTCTTGTCCACCCGTCCCGAGGTCACGGCTGGGTAGCAGCCCTCGTGGACGGCATTGGTACGGTTGGGGCGTATTTTTCGCCCAACAAGAGTCTCGCCGACTTCGAGAACTTCCTTGTCGAGTTGGGTGCCGTCGTAGGCCGGCTCCACCCTCGCCCCGTGCTGTTGCTCGGGGATCTCAACGCCAAGTCTGCGGCGTGGGGATCTCCGGTGACGGATGCCCGGGGTGAGGTGCTGGAGGAGTGGGCGGTCACGACTGGCTTGACCGTCCTAAATCGGGGGTCGGTCCACACGTGCGTGCGGCAGCGGGGTGGTTCAATAGTGGACGTCTCGTTCGCTAGCCCTGCTGTCGCGAGCCGTGTCCGCGACTGGCGTGTCGCCGTGGAGGTGGAGACGTTGTCGGATCATCGGTATATCCGTTTCGACGTCTCCACCCAGACCACTGGCGGCCGCAGTCCACCGGCCCCGCGAGCGGACGGTCCGCGCTGGGCGCGTAAGCGCATCGACAAGGAACTTCTCGAGGAGGCCGCCATTGTCCAGGCCTGGTACCGGGAGTCGGCGACGAATGGACCCGTCGACGTCGAAGAGGAGGCGCTGTGGTTCCGCGGAGCGATGACGCAAATCTGCGACGCGTCTATGCCCCGGGTCCACACACAGACAGGAAGGCGCCAGGTGTACTGGTGGACCGCCGAGATCGCACAGTTGCGCGTCGCGTGCGTGGCGGTCAGGCGCCAGTACACCCGATACCGGAGGAGACGTCGTCGGGTCCCTGACGAAGAGGCCGCGCGGTATGAGGTGTACCGCGCGGCGAAGGAGGCTCTGTGGTTGGCCATTGGCGAGGCCAAGACGCGAGCCAGGGAGGAGATGTTGGAGACTCTGGACAGAGATCCGTGGGGGCGCCCTTATCGTGCGGTTCGAGGGAAACTTCGAGCCGCGGCGCCTCCAATCACGGAGAGTCTCCAACCCGAGCTGCTGGAGGAAGTAGTGGCAGCCCTCTTCCCGGCAAGAGCGGAGCATACGCCACCGCCAATGGCTTTGCCCACAGCCGCAGAGCCTACAGACGAGAACGTCATCAGCGTCCCAGAGGTGACACAAGAAGAGTTGAGGGCGGCCGTGATGCGGCTCCGGGCCAAAAACGTGGCTCCGGGGCCCGACGGGATTCACGGCTGCGTGTTAGCCCTCGCTCTGAAGGAGCTGGGTCCCCAACTGAGAGGTCTCTACACAGCGTGCCTTGAGCGGGGCCAGTTTCCCACCTTGTGGAAATCTGGTCGTCTGGTCCTGCTCAGAAAGGCGGGGCGCCCTGCAGACTCGCCGTCCGGGTACCGGCCCATAGTGCTGCTGGACGAGGTGGGCAAGCTGCTCGAGCGGATAATCGCAGTCCGCCTCGTCGGCCACTTGTGCGGAGAGGGGCCGGACCTGGACGAGAGCCAGTTCGGCTTTCGGCATGGGCGCTCTACCATTCACGCTGTGTCGAGGGTGAGAGTCCTGGCGGAGGAAGCGGTGTCCCGGGGTGGGGTGATGTTGGCGGTGTCCTTGGACATCTCCAACGCTTTCAACACCCTGCCCTGGAGTTGCATTCGGGAGGCACTGCGATATCATCGGGTGCCTTCCTACCTCCGCCACATTGTTGAGGATTACCTGGCGGAGAGGTGTGTCACCTATGTGGGACGTGATGGCGGACACCGGCACTCAATGTCGTGCGGTGTTCCACAGGGTTCGGTATTGGGCCCGCTCCTGTGGAACATCGGGTACGACTGGGTGCTGAGGGGCGAACTCCAGCCGGGCGTGGACCTGACGTGTTATGCGGACGACACGCTGGTCACGGCCCGTGGGAGTTCGCACAGGGAGGCAGCGTTGCTGGCGACGGCGGCGGTCTCACAGGTGGTGGGCCGCATCCGGCGCCTCGGCCTGGAGGTGGCCCTCAGCAAGTCGGAGGCCATGATGTTCCATGGTCCCCGGCGGGAGCCGCCGCCCGGATCACACATTGTGGTCGGGGGGGTCCGGATCGCTGTCGAGCCTACCATGAAGTACCTGGGATTGGTGCTCGACAGCCGGTGGGACTTCGGACCCCACTTCCGGCGGCTGGTGCCCAAGCTGATGGGCGCGGCTGGGGCGCTGTCAACGCTGCTTCCCAATCTGGGGGGCCCGAGCGCAGCCTGTAGGCGGCTCTACGTGGGGATCGTGCGATCGATGGCCCTGTACGGGGCCCCGATCTGGGCGGCTGACCTGACGGCCGGTAGCATCGCTGTTTTGCGGAGACCGCAGAGAGCTATGGCCGTCAGAGTTATCAGGGGGTATCGCACGGTCTCCTACGAGGCGGCTTGTGTACTGGCCGGATCCCCGCCCTGGGACCTCGAGGCGAAAGTACTCGCGTCACTGTACCGGTGGCGCGAGGAGATGCTGGCGCAAGGCGAGGGACCGATGCAGCAACACATGGGGCTGCGTCGGTCCCAGCTTCGCGAGGCCCTGGTGGCGGAATGGCGGGACAGGCTATCGCGCCCAACCGCCGGCCTCGTCACTATCGAGGCGGTCCGGCCGGTACTCGAGCGTTGGCTCGGGAGGAGGCACGGCTCCCTGACGTTTCGGGTGACGCAGGTACTCTCGGGGCATGGCTGCTTCGGGAAGTACCTGTGTCGCATAAGCAGGGAGCCGGACGCCCGGTGTCACCACTGCGTCGACTGTCGGGAGGACACGGCGCTGCATACGCTGGCAGAGTGTGCCGCTTGGGAGGAGCAGCGCCGTGCCCTCATTTTTGGAGTAGGCAGTGACTTGTCGCTGCCGGCCGTCGTGAACTCGATGGTTGGCAGCGAGGAGTCCTGGGACGCGGTGGTTTCCTTCTGCGAGACAGTCATCTCGCGGAAGGAAGCTGCGGAGCGGGAGAGGGAGATTACATCCTCTCATCCGGCCCGCAGCAGACGCACCGGGCGTCGGCGGAGGGCGGACAATGCCCTCTTCCAGCCCCCCTAAATGGGTCCAGGGGCGACGGACTCGGGGGCGTCCGTCGCCCACTACACATCTGGACCCGAGGCGGCGGCGCGACGTGTTCCACGCGCGCCCCTCTTAGACGTTGCGGGGGGAGTTTAACACCTCACTCCCCCCGCTAATGCGAGGAGGCCCGCAGGCATGGGCCAGCACCAGCTGGGGTTGCGGAAGTATCATTCGTTCCCGCGACCCCCGGCGCAGGTGTGAGATGGAACACCGGGGTGGTTTTTAGTCAGTAGGAGTCTGACAGACCCCTCCGCCTCCCCCAAGGCGGAGGACATCCATGCAGGATTTTCCACCCGGCAAAAAAAAAAAAAAAAAAAAAAAAAGGCAAAGCCTATATGGCATATACTCAGCAACCAGACAACTGATAAACATATTTCTAAACACATACGTTTTATAGATAATTTAAACTCAGGCGCAGAAAAAATAATCGTGCTCATCACACAAAGATTTGTCGGGGAATGGATCGAAGCCACTGCCTCTAGCTTACGACTCAGAGTCAGTCAGTCACTAATCACAAGACCAAAACAACCCAGTTATAATATAATAACACGAGCTTTTAAACTGGAGGTTTTAAAGGTATTTTGAGTTGAAACATATATAGTTAAATCTTTGTTAATAATTTTCTAATATATATAGTCTAATCTTTGTTAATAATTTTCCTCGTTCACTGGCTATATAAACGGCTCGCTTGGATTGATCCCGCACTAGTACTCAGCGCTGCTTAGAGCCACTACTAGTACTACGCTCTCACCAACTCGCCATGTACAGACACATGTTACTTATGTATTGGCTTAAGTAAGTAAGTAACTCTTTATTGTACACCAAAAAATAATACATAAAAAGAACTATGAGTATGTTAAGATTGTACAAATGGCGGCCTTATCGCTAAGTGCGATCTCTTCCAGGCAACCGTTGAATGGACCAGGAGTAAAGAAAAGGCATTTGGGTATTTGTTGGCATAATTAGCAGAAGGGATTTTTTTTTATTTACTTTTTTACCATGTGTACTTTTTAACAATAAATACATACATATATACATACATATATATAAGTCAGGTCATAGGATAATAAGATATACAGTAATTTAACGTTAAAGAGAAAGATAATAACTCTTCACCATTTTCTTAAAAATGTCCAGTGACTGAGCACCTCTCTTAACTTACATGTAAGTAAGTAATGGAATCAGGCGTTACTTTGCGGAAATCCATAACAAATGAAAATACAAAATCAATATTTAGTGTTAATTCCGCTAATTGTCAGTTTAATCATGCTGGGATGCAATTTGCACCGCCCTCCCGCCCGCAAAAATGTGCACATGCAAGAAGGACAATATAAAAAGCAAATTACATGCGCCAGTACGATACCCAACACGTGTTTCGGTCCTCCACGGACCATTCTCAAGGGCTGCTAACTCGTCGAGTGCTCGAAGGAGACACTCCTTCGAGCACTGATATATTGATTTTGTATTTTCATTTACATGTAAGTCCTTCCTGGACTTAAATGTAACAATGTTTAAAAAAAGACTACGGGACCTGTTAGTTTCTAAAGCGTACTTTTTTAATGAGAATGATTTGTAAATTTCATTTTATTTGAAATTAGTATTGTAATTATTGACTTTGTGAAACTTATTTGATTTATTGCGCGTTTTTAATTTACTGAAATTGTATTAATTATTTAATTTATTGACACTGTAATACTTATATTATTTATTGACATTGAGATTTCCTATTACCTACTTATTGTTATTTTATAAAAGGCATATTGAAATTATATGTAAATTTGTTTTATATATAACGCACAATTGCTAGCAATTATTGTATGTTAAGTTTTTGCATGCCAGCGAAGTAATAAGTAAGTAAAGTATGGCTGAACCTTTACTTTTATTCAATAACATGCACTATGTACCCATACTTGCGAAATAAAATATCTTTATTACTTTAGAGCCAACATTTATTAAAAATGATCACTTCTTAGCATTTATGAATTCTATATTGTTTGACGTCTGCCAAGCTCCAGTTGTGCTTCTGGGGGTCTCGGCTAATAAATAAAACTAATCTCCGATATATAAAAACTGTATTGTATCTGATTCAATTATAGTAAGTAGCCGCGTTGCTTGCGCTGAGTGTTGAGAGCGAATCCCCGCCGCTGTAGCTCGACGGCCGGTTAGCGAGGTGGGGGAGCACGTTGAAGGTCAGCGGACCGGTCGGAGGCGCGAGCGCAGCGCCGCCTGGTGTGATGTCCGGAACAATATTGGAGAGAGTTTTAAAATTGTCAATTTGACAATTATGCACATTATACAGATCCCGGTAAGTGCAAATATTTGTGTGATGAGCACGAATATTTGTTTCTGAGTCATGGGTGTTTTCTATGTATTTAAGTATTTATCTATCTATATAAGTATGTATATCGTCGCCTGGTACCCATAGTACAAGCTTTACTTAGTTTGGGGCTAGGATGATCTGTGTGACATTGTCCCTATATATATTATTATTATTATTATAATAAAACTAAGCATTAAGTTAAAGGTATTCTAAATATTATTCCCAAAAACTGGCAGCATTACCACGCTATATGGCAATACCTATTTGTTGGGCGAAATATAAGCCAGCATTCTGGGAACGTGTCGCCTCAACAAGGCGTGCAGCTATTTCTTTATACATAATTTTGACCCTTAGTCCCCACGGCCCTAATGTTTGAATGGAAATGAAATGAAATTTATTCAGCACTTGGGTATTAACATACAGTTGTACTTGTCAAGCTCACAATGCAGTACATAAACATAGTGGATAGTAAAAAGGAACCTGCCCTAGCTAGGCTGCGGCTTTCTCTAGCTACCTAGGTGGACGACCCGGAGAAGAAAGCCACAAAGAAACTCCGGGCTTGCTTTTTTCGTCTTCTTTTGCTTTCAGTTTACGATTTTTTTTAAATGTCATGTATTTTACTTACATTGTGATTGGTTGTTATGTAGGCTAATGCACGCTGAAGTACCTGGGCCTCACCCTAGACAGCCGATGGGGCTTCGAGGAGCATTTCGAGCGTCTGGCCCCCCGAGTGCGCCGGGTAACCGGTGCGTTACACCGGCTTTTGCCGAACCTCGGGGGTCCCAGGGAAGAAGTTCGCCGCCTCTACGGAGGGGTCGTGCGATCCATGGTCCTTTATGGGGCGCCCGTCTGGTCTGAACACCTGACGGGCACCTCCCGCTGCAGGGCTATTTTGAATAGCCTGCAGCGAGTGGTGGCCATACGGATCGCACGAGGATACCGGACGGTATCCTTTGAGGCGGCGACACTCCTGGCGCGCTTCCCGCCGTTTGATCTCCTGGCGGCAGTCGACGCGACGGTTTACACCGAGATCCGCGTCCGCCGGGAGAGCGGTGAGGGGCCAGAGCAGACGCTCATTGCCTATAGGCGGGATGCACACCGGCGCGTACTTACACAGTGGCGCGCACGGCTGGAGTTGCGCCTGAACGCGCGCCAACGTGCCGTCGGTGCTATCCTGCCTCACCTCGAGGCCTGGGTGAGAAGGAAGGGCAGTTACGTCACCTACAGACTGACACAGATACTCACCGGACACGGGTATTTCGGTGAGTATCTGTGCCGGATCGGCCGAGAAGCGACGACACATTGTCACCATTGTGGGAGCGACCTAGACTCTGCCCAGCATACGCTGGAGGAGTGCCTGGCCTGGGAGGCCGAGAGACGAGTCTTGGTCGCTGAGATCGGACGGGATCTTTCGCCGCCAGCAGTCGTGTATGCGATGCTGGCTGGCGACTCCACCAAATGGGACGCCGTGGTTTCCTTCTGTGAGGCAGTTTTGCTGCAGAAGGAGGCCGCCGAACGGGATCGGGAACGAGCCGATCCCGCTCGTAGGCGGAGGAGGCGTCGGGGTGGCGGCGGCAGCCGTTAGCCCAACTCCCCTCGGGGCTGCGGTGGCAGTATGAGAAGTGTCCTCAACTGCCGCCACGTGCAAGCAGCCCCGGGCAGACAGCGAACTGTTTGTGGCGCAGTCGCTGTGCCGTACTGGCAGGAGTCGGCAAATGGGGAGGGCAACCCAAAGTCCTCCCCGGGTGAGTGTCCCGACCATCTGGGACACGGCGCAAAAGGGGGGCACCGGAGCAGCATACCCGCGTTCCCGGGGCTCCCCCTATCAGGCGCCAGAAGAAGTCCACGGCAGGTTAGGTTTAGTCGGTGCGAGTCCGACATACCCACCCGCAAATACTTTTTGCGGGTGGCATGCGTAGGCATTCCCCCTGCCTAATCAAAAAAAAAAGGCTAATGCATGCACAGAGCCGTTGTCATCCAGTGAATCATAATAAAATAAATAAGCAATAGCATTCAATTTCACTCAAGCACTTAGAATAACCTCTTGCTAGACGAAAAAACGGTGGGTGCATCCGCGTACATTTACAATATTAACAAGTCGCACGAAGTCTACCAGAGGCGAAAAAAAAAATATGAGTACCCCAACAGCAGTTCGACCAGTTACCGCAAGCAGCACCCGTTCACGAGTATGATGTGTGGGCCAGCCATCGCCTCCCAAAAGGCACAAATATGTAACCGCTATCAAGTGTACTATATTTGCGCCCCTTGATTCAGCCGCCGCGCCAGCTTTATTTTGGGAACCGAGAAGATGAGACGGTGCAAGGAATGAGAGTCATCCCGTCAGGCCTCTTACCATCATCACGCATTAAACCAATGGGTTCTAAATTAGTGGTGGTAAAAGCACGCTGGATAATGTTGTTTAAATTAGCGTGGCGGGGAATACGACCAGCACTTTTTAAACAGGATAAGCCGTGGTGACCAAGCCGGCCAACGGCATCGCCACACTGGCAGCGGTGAGGTGCGCAGCACGGTGCACCCAGGCGAAGAAACACCGCGATACGGAAACTCGATGAATCCTTCAATGTTCCCGTATTAGGTGATGGGAGGGCTTGTAACAACAAACCCGATTCCCACTCTGCAACAGCTAAGACAATTATTAATTCTTAGTTCTTGTGGGGGAATGTGGTGGTCAGCAACTTCTTGCGTTAAAACGACTGTAGATATTTTGACTATTTTATTGTAGATAATGATGATCAGGTACAAAGTTGAAAAACTTATGAAAATAGGGAGGAGTGTCTGTAACCTGGTAGCAGGTCACAGAAAGAAATGAGTAGGGTTCGAATAATGAGAACAATCTGATAAAGTAAAATAATTTATTGTTCAGTCCACTTCCCAACGCACTCGATTATAATAATATAATGTAGGTAGAAGTAGGTATTTAGAGGGAACTGGCCTGACAGAGCGTTGTCTTGAATGGGTGGTCTTCTGGAGATAATGCCTTCTCCTCTGGTATTTCGCAGGTTCTCACAGCGGACTCAAGTGTCAGCCAACTCACAAAAATCAATCAGCAGTAGGGGGGTTCCTGGAACGTAACCAACACTGGTTTTAGGGAAGCTTACGATGGCAGCAAATAGCAAATGGCGCCTACTTTTTGTGTGCGACGTGACAGTACCCCGCCGCAAAGAGAAGGATTTTACGTTGAGCAGCTAGTGAAATCCATCTTCTAGTGACTATTCCTTATAGTTTATAAGCTTCAAATCTTTAATGTGCCAACTGCCTAAAGAATTATCTGCCATATCTGCCAATTCATACACAAGTGGAGACTTCTTAGCGATAACCTTGCATTTTATAAATTTAGGTGCTAACTTTTTGTTAAAATATTTATCCTTATCACTTTGATAAAACGTCTTTTTCCAAACTATGTCACCAACATCGAATTCGGCCACTCGACGGCGTAAATTATATGAATGACAATTCTTACTATGTGCTTGCAATAAATTAAAATGTACTTTGTCAAATATGTTAGATAGATAGCCCAAATTATCAGCATATGAATCACGAGGTTGATAAATTATTTCCTCCGACTCAGCATCAATGTAATGTGAACCACAAGAAACCAATTCCCGTCCGTATACAAGGAAGGAAGGAGTATAACCAGTTACCTCATTAACTGCACTATTAATGGCAAATTGTATCTGCGGTAATAATCTATCCCACACTCTATGATCATTTTCGATAAAAGTTGATACAGCTGTCATTATTGTCTTGTTATATCTTTCAACTGTGTTAACATGTGGCGAGTATTTAGGTGTGTAATGTAAGTTAGGGACTTTATATTTAGAAAGCATATTCTTTAGAGTAGAACTAATAAACTGTTTACCATTATCTAAAACAACAGTAGAAGGAATACCGTGTACTAGAAATACTTTTTCTTCGAGTATACTGGTAATGACTTCAGCGGTGGCCCGTTTTATTGGAAATAAAAGACAGTACTTACTAAAACAGCACGTTATGACAAATATATAAACATTTTGCGTCCTAGTTGGAGGAAGAGGTCCAACCAGATCCACACTAATTGTTTGAAATGGTCTAGAACATATCTTAGGGCGACCCATTTCACCTAACGGCGCATGGTTTGGATGTTTGTGAGATACGCAACTGTCACATGCTGAAATAAATTTAACAACAGCTCTATGCATACCCGGCCAGTAATACCGTAAAGCTACTCGTTTGTATGTTTTAAAGACTCCAAAATGTCCAGCTGTGGGTTCCGAATGATTTTCCGCAATTATATTAGTTCGTAATTCAGCAGGTATAACTTCTTTCCACTCGAATTCTTTACGCAAGGAACATTTGGCCTTCATAAGCCGGTAAAGTTTTCCATCTTTTATAAAATAATTAGGAAAGGAAGCAGCAGAAGTTTGACACCCATTATATATATTTAAGAACCATGGATCAGTAGTTTGCGAAGCAGTTAAATCACTGTCAATGGCAGAAATAGGACATGCTCGAGAAAGTGCATCGGGAATAATATTGTCAGCACCACGACGATGTTTCACGTCAAAATTAAATGCTGACAAGCGCACTCCCCACCGAGCCAGTCGACCAGTAGGGTTGCTAAGATTAAGGAACCACTTCAATGCTGAGTGATCAGTGTAAACTGTAAACTTTAGCCCGTTGTCAAGGTAACAACGCCAATGTTCTATTGCTGCCAGAACAGCCAAAGCTTCCCGTTCAGTAATGCTATAGTTGCGTTCTTGTGCAGATAGAGATTTGCTCATATAAGCAATAGGAAGCTCCACACCATCAACTGTTTGAGTGAGAAGGGCACCTATACCATAATCACTCGCATCTGTGTGGACTTCAAATGGCTTATTATAATCTGGGCAAGATAAAATTGGAGCGGAAATTAGACAATCTTTTAATTTAATAAATGCATCGTTAGCTTCTTTGGACCAAGTGAAGGAGGCAGCTTTTTTACTAGTGGATGTTAATTTGTTAAGTGGGTCAGCGATGGAACTAAAATTAGGAACGAACCTTCGGTACCATGAAGCAGTACCAAGAAATCTTTTTACTTCTTTCTTGTTCGTTGGTGTAGGAAAATTCATAATTGCCTCAAGCTTGCTAGGGTCTACATGTAGGCCTTTAGAGTTTACTATGTAGCCTAAATATTTCAGTTCATTACGAAAAAACATGGATTTTTCAAAGTTAATTGTTAGGTTAGCAGACTTCAATTTCTCGTATACTTTTGTTAGCAAGGTGATGTGACTTTGATAGTTAGGTGAAATTAAAATAATGTCATCTAGGAATACAAAAACTGAGTTTTCAAAATCCGGTCCACTAAAAATTTGATCAACCAATCTTTGCTGCGTAGCTGGAGCATTGGTTAAACCAAAAGGCATCGTAACAAACCGGAAGGTACCACGGGTTGGAACATAGAAAGCAGTCTTGTCGCGGTCAACTTCTGCTATGGGAGTCTGCCAAAATGCCTTTGATAGATAGATGCTGCTCAAATATCTAGCATCTCTGAGATTGTCCAGTATTTCAGAGACATATGGTAACTTGTAAGCGTCTTTACGTGTAACCATATTTAATTTACGGCTATCTAAACAGAACCTCATTTTGCCATCTTTTTTAGGAGTGAGTAGTATAGGTGAAGACCATGGACTCTCACAAGGTTCTACCACGCCAAGCTTAAGCATATCATCTAATTCCTCAATGATGATACGTAGCTTTGCAGGCGGCAATCTATAATAACGTTGACGGATGGGCGGCGAATTGCCAGTATCAATTCTGTGTTCGACAAGATGCGTGCGGCCTAGACCTACCTTTTCAGAAGATATACATTCAAATCTAGCAATTATATTATTTGCCGACTCTCTCTCAATCTCGTCCAATTCATTGTAAGAATGCAAAGTAGTAGCTGTTTGAGTAATGGATAAAATGGACTGATCTTTATACGAACCCAGTGAGATCGACCCGAAAAATTTTGGTAGTAGTTGAAACTTTTTCCAGAAGTCTACTCCTAATATGAGTGAAGAAGTAACTGTTGGCACAATATATGCCCTTAAGATGTGGCACTGGTTCTCAAAAGTTATAGGTAGATTGATATAACCCGTGGCCGATAATTTGTGACCACCAGCTGAAACAAATGACTGCAAGGGATCACAACTATTTACTGACAAACCCGAGGAGGAAAGTAAACTTAAATGTGAATTATTTCCCAATATAGTCACTGCAGAACCCGAATCTAATAGGCCGTAGAGTGACAGATCTCCTACATTAATTGTAACATAAGGTCTAATATCAGAATCAGGTTTTTTGTCGAAGATTGTTGCAATAGAATACGTAGAAAAATAAATGTTAATAGTATTCAGCCAATTACGCCAATCTTTTATATCAAAGTTGGTAGATTTTTTTATAAAAGATGAAGTGCAACAACCTTCGCCAACTAGTTTTTTTGACCAGGACCTGATTGACACTTAGGGCAGTCCGGGTATATAACATTTTTAAGCCCACATTTAAAACAAACCGGATACTGTCTTAGCGAATGCTCATTAGTGCGACAGCGCGGACAAAAAACGTACCTAACTGTAGAGGAACTAGGTTGAGAATTAATTGCATCTATTGGTCCACTCGAACCATATTTATAATCTTTGTGGCAAATATAATTATTATTATTAGGCATGTTATAATTGTTTTTGAAGTTATTATAATTAGATCTAGAAAAAGTAGGCTTCGATTCAGCCTTTACGTAAGCTAAATCAGGATAAGTATTATGAGATGGCTTGGGAGGTTCGTGGAACTGAGAAGAAAGAAACTGTACTTTTTCATAATTGAGACACAAGGCACGAAGTGTCGCAATTGAGTCCACCTCAATGATGCAGGATGCCAAAACACTCATATAGCATGGCCGTATGTTATGCATTAAAATATTTAATTTTTCCTTCTCCGTGATGTCAGCAGATAATCGAGAGAAAAGTTCCGACATTATGGCTAAGTATATAATAATACTCTCAGATTCTCCCTGTGTCCTATTACGTATTTCAGACAAAAGTTTATATTCGTAGTCAAAAGGACTGAAGTCTACTTTTAATTGTTGAATCAGTGCATCCCAAGTAGTAACGGTATCCCGCACACTACGGAACCAATGAAGTGCATTACCAGTAAATATCTCCGAAGCGCATATTAATAATCTTTCTGGGGGTAGGTTCCTAGCGGTCCTATACTCGTGTATGCGCTGTATGAACGCGCGCACGCAGCCCGTGCCGTCGTATTTAACCGGACACAATTCCTTTGTGTACGAGTGATCGCACTGCACTGATAAGACAGATGCGCCGTCGAGTGAAGAAGACGACTGTGCACAATTAGTACGCACGGATGTGGCAGTTTGAGCAGAGTCGGGTTTCTTTATTGTTAATAGTTTGGCAGATAGCTGCTCAAATTCTTTCACTAAATTGTTTATTTTAGTAACAAATGCTGTATCAGACCTATCAACACGTCGTAACCGATGGTAAATGTGATTATGCAAAGCGGTAGTGCGCTGAAATAAGTCATACTCATATTTCAGCGACATGGAACTAATACGCGTAGTCAGCTCAGTTAAAGAATTTAAAATTCCTTCACAATCAATAGCAGGTTCGAGTCCTGATTCAAAAAGATCATCGTCCGGTATTAATGTTATTATTTTAGGTATTTGCTTACGCAAAGATATCACACTAGAAGCCGGTTCTCCACCTCTAATTAGCACCTCGTACGTCAGTTCATTCTTATTAAGCAGATAATATTTTATGGGGTGAGATTCCATCTTATGATTACTAAAGAAACAACAAAATTAACTAGGTACAAGGTAGAACAATATACCGCATCCAAACACTATCAGTCTGTTCTTTACAAGATTTCTTATTCCTAACTACGATTCGGTGTAATAATCACAACAATATTCTAAACCAAGTAGGTAAACAGAACTATGATTAGGTACTTACGTTTCCGATGAAAATTAGCAGTAATGTTGATTTTAGGTCTAACGCGAACTGTTACGTATTTAACTTACATTTAACAATTTACTTATGATTTACTAATTAACAACTAAAATTATACTCGCCTACACATCACAGAGTAGGTAAGCAAAGTATTTACTTTAAAAAAATACGTAACAATTAACATACATGTAGTAGAAAGTATTAGAATAATATAAAACGTACCAGTTCGCTGATGTGAAAAAACACCTCCTCGTTCACAATAATTACTATGTAGTTGTAAGCTGCAAAGCAAAATTATAATCGAAGCGATTGGCAGTAAGACAAAGACCGTGGGCGCCACTGTAACCTGGTAGCAGGTCACAGAAAGAAATGAGTAGGGTTCGAATAATGAGAACAATCTGATAAAGTAAAATAATTTATTGTTCAGTCCACTTCCCAACGCACTCGATTAAAATAATATAATGTAGGTAGAAGTAGGTATTTAGAGGGAACTGGCCTGACAGAGCGTTGTCTTGAATGGGTGGTCTTCTGGAGATAATGCCTTCTCCTCTGGTATTTCGCAGGTTCTCACAGCGGACTCAAGTGTCAGCCAACTCACAAAAATCAATCAGCAGTAGGGGGGTTCCTGGAACGTAACCAACACTGGTTTTAGGGAAGCTTACGATGCCAGAAAATAGCCCTAGTCTAGCACAGTAACCCTTCTAATACCCTTCATATGCTAAGCAGCCCCAACAGAAAATATAACGCTTCTATACGTGTACTTAAGAGAGAACAACTGACAACTACTTAGACAAATAAAATATATAACTCACCCCAGCGGGAACAATACACAATACAAGTAATTATCTTCACGTATTCAGTACGTGAGCACTTAATAGTTGTAATAAAAATCTTAGCAGAACTAGTAACCAACAATCTCACGGTGACCTCCGTAATGAATACGATTCGCAAATCATCGCTCATGAACGATCGAACAAGGAGCTAATTAGAGTGAATGGAGTTATAATCTAATCGTACCACTTAGGGATTTCTAATAGAATTTAAAAACTGGCGGCAGCTGTTACTGTTTAATTTGGTCAGGCGCCTACTTTTTGTGTGCGACGTGACATGTCGTCAGTGGCTTCTTGCGGTAGAATACTTCTTGTGGTGAAGGGAACCTCAGATTGCACATACTGTTGTATAGATGGCGCCATATGCACCAACAGTCCTAATGTTTGTTGTTTCCAAAATAAAGTTGCATTAATGATCAACTCTCAGACATAGCAAACTGATCCATCGATAATGAATGAAATAATATGATTCAGTTGCTCTAAATCAACACACATGATTGTAATTAATTTTAAGTATATTTTATTTTAAAAAAGGATTTCTATTGAGTTTTCTGGCAGTGTTTCTCAGTAGCTGTAGCAGTAGGGTAAAAAAATTACGATTCCAGATAAATGTAGTTTTTCTACGGAAAATTATTTTTGACTTTGACTTCTTTGAAATTTATTCAGCACTTGGATACTAACATATAGTTACTTGTACTTGTCAAGCTCACAATGCAGTGCATAAACATAGTCAAATACAGTAACACAAAAAAAAACAGCTTAATATAAAGGAATAATACCTCAGGGCACCCTTATGGGGTTTGGGCTACAGCTCAGGGTGTCGCTGAAGTGAAAAGATGGAGTTCTAAATGAGGGTGCGATCACTTGCACTGGATCACCGATCACGTGTTAAGGGGACAACGCGATCCTCGCCGCCGAAGAACCTACCCCAGCTAACCTGCGGACCCAAAGAAGAGAGCCACAAAGAAACTCCGCGCTTGCATTTTTGTCTTCTTTAGCTTTTTTTTTGTATAATTAAATAAGTTTCACGATCTATACATTGTGATTTGCTGGTATGTGGTAATGCACACACAGAACCGTTGTCATCTAGTTCATCAAGTCACCAGTGAGGTAGTAAACAATAACATTCAATTTCATTCAAGCAATTAGAATAACCTCTTGCAAGACGGCCAAACGGTGGGTGCATCCGCGTACATTTACAAAATTAACAAGTCACACGAAGTCAACCAGAGGCGATGACTTTATGAAAATAAAAAAACCGGCCAAGTGCGAGTCGGACTCGCACATGAAGGGTTCCATAGCAGCAAGTATTTCAGTTGATTAAATGAATGCAAATTGCGGTTTATGACGTATTAAAAAAAACTACTTGCTAGATCTCGTTCAAACTAATTTTCGTTGTTAGTTTATATGGTAATGTACATCATATATTTTTTTTAGTTTTATCATTCTCTTATTTTAGAAGTTAGAGGGGGGGACACCCATTTTACCACTTTGCAAGTGTCTCTCGCGCAAACTATTCAGTTTAGAAAAAAATGATATTATAAGCTCAATGTAATTTTTAAAGACGTATCCATAGACACCCCACATGTATGGGTACGATGAAAAAAAAATGTAGAGTTTCAGTTCTACGTATGGTGACCCCCCTAAATAATTGTTATTTTTCTATTTTTGTGTAAAAATCTTAATGCGGTTCACAGAATACATCTACTTACCAAGTTTCAGTAGTACAGATAGTTTCGGAAAAAAGTGGCTGTGACATACGGACGGACAGACGGACAGACAGACATGACGAATCTATAAGGGTTCCGTTTTTTGCCATTTGTCTACGGAACCCTAAAAATGAGATATTAAAAGATATCAAATGTAATGTATCATGACAGTAATCGAGGCAAAAGAGGTGTGCAAGGATCGTGACAAATGGAAGTCCGTTGTCTCTGCCTACCCCTCTGGGAGACAGGCGTGAGTCTATGTATGTATGTATGTATGTATGTAAAAGATATCAAATTGTGAACTGGTAGTCGGGTTTCACTTTAAGATGTGATTTGACTGCGCGTCATGGCGCAGCGGTTAAGGTTGTGGCCTCCCTATTTGCTCAGTGCCTTTGTGTTTTGTGTTCGAGTCCCGCACCGGACAACAAGTTTTGTGACCCATAACATGTTCTTCCGAGTGTAGATGTGCTGTGTCCGTGAATTGCATGTTTGTAAAGCTCCGTGCGGTAAGGGACATAATTTTCTAGAGTTTAAAAAAATAAATAAATCTATACATCTATACAAATAAATAAAATTGGAGTGTCTGTTTGTAATATTGAAAAAGCCGGTTTTTACTACATAAATATGAATATATATACGGTACATACACCAAAATAACATTTTTTACAATTTTTGTCTGTCTGTCTGTCTGTTTGTTCCGGCTAATCTCTGAAATGGCTGGACCGATTTTGACGGGACTTTTATTGGCAGGTAGCTGATGTAATAAGGAGTAACATAGACTATATTTATTATAGAAAAAGTATTTTATTTTACTAAAAAACGAAATAAACTAATTAACACGCGGACGAAGTCGCGGGCACAGTTAGTACAAAATAAATTAGAAAAGACCCAGATTTCGGGCCACTATAATAATTTTATAAAATATGTATAGTCTCATAAATGGGAAATCATAAATTTAATCGTCCGGCGGGTCTCGAACCTGCACCATCTACCAATCCGGGGTAGGCGCTCTACGTTAAGCTACGAACGATACACGCTGGCAGATAAAATTTACGATTCCCTTGCTAACACCCTTCTGGAGGATGTAGGTATTATCTATCGGCTTTGTTTTCTAGAAACATGGCCGACCCCGGATTGGTAGATGGTGCAGGTTCGAGACCCGCCGGCTGATTAAATTTATGATTTCCCATTTTTGAGATTAGATAAACGCTTTGCATTGCCAATAATGCTATACAATTAAAATTTAATAATATGTATAGTGTTATTTAGATTTGAATTACATTTACTTGTCTAGAACACACAACTCACTTAGACTTTACAAAAGCGCATGTTTGACTAGTCAGAACATGGTGTGTTATAATGTAGCTTTGGTTGTGAGATTAGACATGGTCAATGCCTTCAACTCCGTCCGCTGGCGGGCGATACTGGCACTGGTCCACCATACTGACTATTCCACGCAGATAGGGAGGCACCTACCTGCGTGCAATAATAATAATAATAATATCTAGGGACAATGATACACAGATCATCCTAGCCCCAAACTAAGCAAAGCTTGTACTATGGGTACCAGGCGACGATATACATACTTATATAGATAGATAAATACTTATATACATAGAAAACATCCATGACTCAGAAACAAATATTCGTGCTCATCACACAAATATTTGCACTTACCGGGATTCGAACCGAGGACCACCAGCTTTGTAGGCAGGAGCACTACCTACTTGGCTACGGTGACCGTCAAGATAAACGCTTTGCATTGCGAATAATGCTATATAATTCCAATTTAATAATTTGGAAGGTATTATCAATATAATAGGATCTTTCACATGCAACTGTGAACATATCAGTCGGCCATGTTCCTAGAAAACAAAGCCGATAGATAATACCTACATCCTCCGGAAGGGTGTTAGCAAGGGAATCCTAAATTTGATCTGCCAGCGTGAATCGTTCGTAGCTTAACGCAGAGCGCCTACCCCGGACTGGTAGATGGTGCAGCTTCGAGACCCGCCGGACGATTAAATTTATGATTTCCCATTTTTGAGATCCAGAGGGAGGTCTCACGCGGGGTTCCACAGGGAACTCAGAGACAGAACCTTCGGGTAGCTGTAGGATGCTGGCGGATGACTCCACCAAATGGGTCGCCGTAGTCTTCTTCTGTAAGCAGTCAAGCTCCAGAAGGAGGCCACCGAGCGGGATCGGGAATGAGCCTACTGTAGTGTGTATTTAGATATAAAGGTATGAATGTGTGTGTGTTTGATATATATGTAACCCAATTTAATATTAATACAGTCAGATTTGAGCATCCAATTTATATAGTTTCATTTACATCATCACTGAACCTTATACCACTCCGCTCACAGACGATGGAGGCGTCGGGGCGGTGGCGGTAGCCGGTAGCCCAACTCCCCTCGGGGCTGCGGTGGCAGTATGAGATTACTGCCGCCAGGTGCAAGTAGCCCCGGGAAGACAGCGATCTGATTGTAGCACAGTCGCAGTGCCGGACAAGTAGGAGTGGGCTATACGGGAGGGTAATCCAGAGCCCTCCCAGGTTACGTGACCCGTCCATCTGGGACATGGCCCAAAAGCAGGGCATCGGAACAGCATACCCGCGTTCCCGGAGCTTCTCCCATCAGGTGCCAAGAGCAGTCCACGGCACGTTAGGTTTGGTCGGTACAAGTGCGACATACCCCACCGCAGACACTTTTTGCAGGTGGCATGCGTGGGCAATGCCTAGACAAAAAGAAATAGATATATTTCATCACATCTTATCGTGGTGGTTCTGTCTAAATTGAGGTAAGAATTCAATTTTATTATGGCGCACTTTGTGTTTATTATGACGGTCGCGCTTTAATGACGGTCACCGTAGCTTAGTTGGTAGTGTTCCTGCCTACGAAGCTGGTGGTCCTGGGTTCGAATCCCGGTAAGTGCAAATATTTGTGTGATGAGCACGAATATTTGTTTCTGAGTCATGGATGTTTTCTATGTATTTAAGTATTTATCTATCTATATAAGTATGTATATCGTCGCCTGTTACCCATAGTACAAGCTTTGCTTAGTTTGGGGCTAGGATGATCTGTGTGACATTGTCCCTAGATATTATTATTATTATTATATAATGCTACCTCCAGATCTAATGCGCCCCAACTGAGAAGACCTAGCGGAACAAACTCAGTAGGTATCTCTACTACCGCTTCCAACAATTTTTCATACGCTATTTATTTTGGTACACATATCAAATACATTAAAAATATACAAATGTAAAACAGCTGCATACCCGTACACCTGAAAACCAAATATATGTGGAGTCAGCGTTCCGTTACTACTCCGGTACTGACCCGAATATAGCCTTTGTTGAACCAAAAAGAGTATTAGAGCAATAAATTAGCTGATACTAATTCTCAGCTAAAGTGTTTATTATAGACTCCCAATACAGCGTGCTGTTATCATTGCTAACTTAAATATAATTTTTCTCCTACAGAGAATACCAAAGTTTCATCATTTACTAAGGAAATACGACTTTTGCGAAAAGAAATGCGAGAACAACGAAAAGAATTTGCATCTCTACATGCCTCCGTGACGCAGTTACTGCAACACGTAAACACCACAATGGATAATGGATGAATGCAATTGTAATAATAATGGTGTAATAATGATAATGTAATAATAATAATGTAATAATGATAATGTAATAATAATAATGATAATTTAATAACAATATATTTATAATAATGATAATATTTGCATGTCAATAAATTGGCTGAAGTTGTAAGGACCTGTAATAGTTATAAGACCAATTAAATGTACCAACTTTACTGCAAATAAAGAATATGAATATGATAATAACTACGTCAACAACGCGTGTTTACCGGTCACAAATCTAACGGAGATTGTGAGGCACACGGTGAAGATCTTGCAACAACTCGGACTGTTTGGAAGTCGACCGAGCGCAGTCACCGGCAACAATCAATCAATCAATATTATTTATTTCTCTCCACAATATTATAACAAGGAAGCCTCAAGCCACATATTAAGAAGTTTGTGCAGAGTAATGACATGCTGGTCCTTCTACAACAACGCTATTCGCTGCACCATACTCACTGCCCAGTTACTCTGAAAGGGAAGACAAATATAATACAAAACACATATCTCGAATCTTACAATTTAAGCATAGGTAGTAACTACTAGTTAGTGGTAGGTAGGTAAAGTTGATGTACTGCACTGCACATACTCTCCTGCACTGCTCAGACTCGAAGCTTCCTTATTTAGGTTAAAATATTACTCTTAATGTCTACACATTTAGAGTAATATTTTAACCTAAATAATGCAGGAGACGTTAAGCACTCAATTAATGTTTACAACATCTCCAACATCTGACGCAGTAATTCAATTCAATTTCTTTCTCTGTTGTTTGAAATACAAATATAATTTATATATTCAATACATTTTTATGTATTTTGCCTACGCTTGATGTAGCAGTTGATCAGTTTCGAGGGTAATTCAGACTCAACTGCCTCACGTCACTATTATGTCACACGTTGTATAAAGCTTGCAATAAGTTGGCAACCCCACAGGCGATGTGTCAAAGTCTAGATATTAATTAAGTGCATGATTCAAAATCATGTACTCTGGTATTGATCACCCAATATGGAACTGTCACTTACATGCTGTTGAGGCACTTACTATGTCTACAGCCGGACAGAGGAAAGTGAAGGATACGTTCATGGGGTGGGAAGATCCGGGAATTCTTTTAGAGGAGCTTTAATATCAATTTAATATTAACATGTATTTTTTGCCAGAGATAAGTGTGACCCAGCAGAGAGGCCTTAACTACACCCAGCGGGCTGTAGGGCTTTCCTGTAAAAAGCACCATGCATGGTAAGCTTTTGATGTAGTTTAAATAAATTAAAATCTGTCATATTATATTATTTCCATTTAATTTCAATTCAATTCAATGTTTTTTGTTTTCATGTAATTTTGCGATAATTTTTGGTATTTATGCTTTATCCTTCCACTATTATTTTATTGTATGTTATTTTTTATATATAGCTATTAATGTTAATAATTGTGTATGTTCTGTAGTTTAATATTTGTCCGTGTTCTGCTTTTCATGTTACTTTTTGTCTCGTTTCGATGTTTATTGTTTATGGCTGGTTTTTGTAATTAGTGCAAGTTTTTAATTAATGTAATTAATTTATTGTAATTAACTTTAATAATGCAAAATTTTAATGCTGTGGTCTTCTTTAAGTGTTGCAGCACTATTATTTTTAAGTACGAGTATGTACGTGTCCTATAACTGCATGAGTGTATGTAACGTTGACGATCCTTAAATAAATAAATGCATGTGCTTAACAGTGCTAAGATGCTTTTCTGATTCTCACAAAACTCAATACAACCAAACACGTAGAGACAAAACCACTACGCACCCGTCAGATCATTTAATAGCAAGGCTAATGAGCCACTGGGTCACCTGATGGTAAGTGATCACCGTCGCCCATGGACACTTACTAGAGCGGCTGCAAGTACGCAACCGGCTTTTAAGGAAGAAATAGGTTCGCTTCTTGAAGGTATGTCATACCGGATCGGAAATACTTCCACAGATAATTGATTCAACATATTCGTAATTTGCAGTTAAAAGTGGGAGCAGTGCCTAGGGGTGGCACCAGTGTTCCATCATCTTCGAAAAAGACAAAAAGGCTGAAATGAAAAGAAAAATTGTACGCAAACCATTAGTAGCACCACGAAGTAGGCTAAAAATATGTGATAAGAACAGCTATAATATGGGTGTTAAGGTATATAATAAACTTCCAGAAAAACTTAGACACCTACCTGACAAAGAAAAAGGACGCTCTTTAAGTGGCTATGTGACAGATGTTTTTATTCAATTGATGACTACATTACATATAAATTCACATAAATATGTAATTAGCATAAATATTTTTTTAAATCTTATTTTTACTAATTGTTTGGATTCAATCATGCATTAACTACTATCAACAAATTAAATAATTACTAACTATTACAATGTAAAAAATCTAAAATTTTAATGTATCTACCTATTACTTTAAATATTTGCACGACGTATTCTGTCGAATATAGTGAAACGAAAATATAATACCATCAAATGTAACCTGTATTCTCGCAAATAAAGAGTTCATTCAGACGTCCACTGCTGGACAAAGGCCTCCCCCAAGTATCTCTATAATGCCGGTCTTGCGCTGCCTGCATTCATCAGCTTATCACGACCCTTGTCAGATCGTCGGTCGTCCTTTTAGGATGATGTTTCATCATCATCATATCAGCCGAAAGACGTCCGCTGCTGGATAAAGGCTTCCCCCAAAGAGCTCCACAATTGCCGGTCTTGTGTTATCCGCATCCAGCGATAGATGATGATGATGATGATGTTTGCATGTTAATAATTGTCCTTCTATATCTTTAGATTGTGCATATTGCATCCCAGCTTAATGAAACTGACAATTAGCAAAATTAAAACTATATAATAGGTCTTTACCTATGAAATTGCCGTTTTGTATGAAAAAATTTAAACGAATTTTTTTCATGAATTTTTTTATTTGTATTAATCGAAGTAATCACCCATGCAATCAATGCATCTTTGCCATCGCAGTGGCAGTTTATTGATGCCCTTCTTAAAGAAATCAGCTGGACGGGAGGCAACAAATTCTTCAAAGGCATTTTGTACTGCCTCTCGGGTATTGAATTTTTTTCCCGCCAAGAAGTTATCCAAATTCTGGAAAAAGTAGTAGTCTGTAGGCGCAAGGTCTGGTGAGTAGGGCGGATGACGGAGAGCTTCCAACCCCAGTTCTTGCAACTTGGAGACCGTCTGCTGTGCAGTATGAGGTCGCGCGTTGTCGTGCAGGAGCAGCGGAGACGAGCGATTGACCAATGCTGGTTGGAGATGCGCCAGCTTCTCCATCATTGTGCTCAGTTCTTCACAGTACACATCTGCAGTAATGCTCACCCCGTTTGGTAAGAAGCTGTGATGAATCACACCGGCGCTAGACCACCAAACAGTGACCATCACTTTTCTAGGGGTAAGTTTTCGTTTAGGGCATTGTTTAGGTGCTGAACCAGGATCCAACCAACTTGCTGAGCGCTTGCGGTTATCAAACAGAATCCATTTTTCATCGCAGGTAACAATGCGGTTCAAAATTCCTTCATTTGTGTGTCTGTTGAGCAGTGCAAGGCACGTCTCGACGCGTACTTCGCGCTGGCGATCATTGAGTTCGTGGGGCACCCATTTGTCAAGCTTTTTTACCTTGCCAATTTGACGCAAATGGACCAATATTGTTTTGACGCTAACGTCGAAAGCTGCTGCTAATTCAGCCGTAGATTGTGTATCATCAGCTTCCACAACCGCCTTTAATTCGTCATTGTCGACCAAAGTCTTCGGACGACCGCGAGGTTCATTTTTCAGGTCGAAATTTCCAGAACGGAAGCGAGCAAACCAATAACAGGTGGTGCGTTGGTTTGTAGTGTTAGCTCCGTAAACGTCGTTGATGTTGCGTGCCGCTTGTGCCGCGTTGCTGCCACGACGGTACTCATATTCCATAATTACTCGAATTTTTAACGTATCCATGATGACGAAAAAGATTGAAATGCGATGAAAATGTAACACTAATCAATAAAGAAATGACTACTTTTGGAAAAAAGAATCCATGTTTTTAAAATAAAATTAATTTGAAATTAGAATTCTTAGCCAAACAAAAATTATTTTGATTTGAAATGGCCAGTACTGCAGAACGGCAATTTCATAGGTAAAGACCTAATATTAACTTAACCCAAAGAGCAATGGAGAGGGTTATGCTCGGAGTTTCCCTGCGGAATCGAATCAGAAATGTCGAAGTCCGCAGGCGAACCAAAGTCACCGACATAGCCCGAAGAATTGCAAAACTAAAGTGGCAGTGGGCGGGCCACATAGCTCGTAGAACCGATGGCCGTTGGGGCAGAAAGGTTCTTGAGTGGCGACCACGAACCGGAAGACGCAGCGTGGCGCCGAACCCAATACTCTCAACTCGGGGAACAAAGGTGAAAAAAAATCATATTATAATTGTAAAACATATTTAATAAGAACGTCATGTACATTCAGTTGTGCACTCGCGTCGCTTCCGGCCACACGACGCTCTCCACCCACGGCACGTAGGCGGCCAGCCTGGCGTACAGGTCGGGGTATGAGCAACCTGCATAATATGCTAGAAGGCCGACCACGGTAGACACGCAGGCGGAGTCATGGCTGCGCATCACGGCGGGGTCGCCGGAGTAACTCTGTGGGCAACACAAGACATAAGTTACTACAGAGCGCCTGGTGGTGGACGCCTGTTGCCACCTCGTCGGGCACACCACCCACTAAGCTCTCCGGCTTACTATTGGGAATCCCTCTCACTTCTTCGTGTTACCGAGTTGGTAAACAAGCATGAAGGCCTCGTGAAGTGAAACAGCTTGGCGCTGCGATGTATCTTACTACCTAAGTGCTGGGATTTTTTTTTTTTTTTAGATCATCCTAGCCCCAAACTAAGCAAAGCTTGTACTATGGGTACCAGGCGACGATATACATACTTATATAGATAGATAAATACTTAAATACATAGAAAACATCCATGGCTCAGAAACAAATATTCGTGCTCATCACACAAATATTTGCACTTACCGGGATTCGAACCCAGGACCACCAACTTCGTAGGCAGGAGCACTACCAACTAGGCTACGGTGATCGTCGTTTAGTTTTCTTACACATCTCGTTACACTTTCCAGTTTGTGGAGCGGACTGAACATAGCACTCCGTCATAGCGCGCTGAAAATAAACGTGTGTTGTAAAAGACAACAGAACTAAGTATGCTTGGTGATAAGATCTCACCTGACTGAACCATTAATATTAAATATGCCTAGGAAATTAAAGATATAAATATGTAATTCTCTGATAAAAAAAAAACTATGGTTTATTTACAGGGGCAAAACTGTGAACTGACATTGATGTATAACATTTTACAATAGCACAAAAATTTTGAATAATAAGTGTTCATATGTATATCTAGTAACTGACAAGTAAATAATATAGAGTCGGTTTCTAAGCGAGAGGCGATTTTAACCCTAAAAGTGGCCTGGCCTGCCTGGGGAAGTAATGCCACCCCACTGAATACACCTGCAAATGCTCAGGCGTTGTCATTAAGACTTGTGAGGTGAGTATTCATACCTTACTCACCTCACAAGTCTTAATGACAACGCCTGAGCATTTGAACCACAAATACAAATATTTATTGCGATCATGAGTGTTACATAGGTGTTACAGAATGTAGAGGTACATACATGATACCCTGTTAGGGCGCAGCAATACAATTTTAATATAAAATGACTTACAAACTATTTAATTAATCTTAGGTTATATATTTATTTATATATATTATTACTATGTTATATACCTTTATTATTATGTTATCATCATATTTATACTATTTACTTTAACCTATTGTAATTTAATTATTTTTTATATTGTACACTGTCTTACTGTTTAGTTCTGTCCTCGAAAAACTCTTTTAAACTGTAATAACATTTTTGAATTAAGTATTTTTTTTAATTTATTCTTGAATATATTGAAGTTGGATGTTTCTTTTAGTTGTTGTGGTATTTTGTTATATATCTTAATGCACATTACAGAGGGCCCAGAATGAAATATAGTGTTATGAAGTACTCAATAGCCGCGCAACGGTTATGACGTAGCTGCTATGTTATAATAATATCACACACTATGATTATTTATTTGATTAGTGATTATCATTTTATTAATTACTGTAATAATTCTTTAATAATTTTACATCTTAAAATATTAATAATCGATATTATACTTTCAAATGGTTGTCACTGATAAAAGTATAAATAGGGTAGGAGAATTATTAAGGAGGCATTCTTTGTACGACGGTAGATAAGAACGTTACTCTGTTCGATTAAATATTGTGTGTGGAAAATATCTCGGAGTTTTAATGTGCAGAACCTACGAGTGCGTAACAATAGATAGCTTTGATGTCGGTAGAGCTAGTGAATTTTTATTTCTTAAGTTACGAGGTTGTGAGTAATGATCTTTCTTTAAGGAAAATAAGTTAATATGTTTTTTGTTTTGAACCACCGATATGGCATGCGTCCACAGGCTACGGGAACTCCTAACGACAAAGCGGGCCGTATGCTTGTCTGACTTGATAACAGTTCTCATGTGAGACCGCTGCCAAACAGCCTGTTTCAAGCTATAGTACAAGTTAGCTATTTGCTATTTGTATACAAGTTAGCACTAGAGCTTACTATGCACCTAATGGTAGGTTGGCTGGTAGTTACTTAGCGTTCAGGTACTTTGATAGCTGGAGTACTTGTTGACAAGTCCGTTAATACCTCTAAGGTGAGGTAGAAATAGAACCTAATGGCCTCTCCTCTCCACAAGCTACGAGTTGCTTCAAGAGAACCGTCAGATCACGACTTACATAGCAAGAGGCCTGAAGATCCTTGCGATGTCCCAAGCACACCTGCGCAGTGCGGTTGTATGCTCTATAACTCGCGGAACATTGGTCGTCGGTGTATTGCTGCACCGTCACCTGGAAGAACAAGAAATTGGGAAATAGTTAATTGCAGTAATATTGTCTTAGTACGAGCTCTCTGCGCGGCACATGCTAATGAGCCCAAGAGTGTGTGCCGATACATGTGCACTCTATCTATCTATCTAGACGTCTATCTAGACGATCACCGTAGCCTAGTTGGTAGTGCTCCTGCCTACGAAGCTAGTGGTCCTGGGTTCGAATCCCGGTAAGTGCAAATATTTGGGTGATGAGAACGAATATTAGTTTCTGAGTCATGGATGTTTTCTATGTATTTAAGTATTTATCTATCTATATAAGTATGTATATTGTTTTCTGGTACCCATAGTACAAGCTTTGCTTAGTTTAGGGCTAGGATGATCTGTGTGACATTGTCCCTAGATATTATATTATATTATATATATATGTTCTCATACTCCGATGTGACGAGTTAGCAAACACGACCGAAGGTAAGCATATTACCGCCGTGTTCGCAAGTGCTTGCTCCAACTGAGAATATTTGATATGTGATTGGAGAAAAAATATATGAATGCTCTCCGCCAGATGCTCTATCTAGACTGAGTCGAAGGTATTCAAAAAAAAAAAAAAGGTTTTTATTCACGAAGACTTTAAAAAAGCGCTTGTAAATAGTCAGAACATGTTTGTAGTATTATAGTTGTATACATTATTATTTCTAGTAAGTTTAAGTCTAATATTTTTACTACATATTGTCAATGGTTCTGTCTATATTAAGGTGTTATTATTATGACGGACCTTGTGTTAATAACGACATTGTATAGCAAAGTCTCCTCTGTGTACACAATGCGCTCCCCGTTGGGGCGGGATAGGAAACCGTGCTTTCTCACCGTACTTGGACAGCAAATGACAACACCAGCACGCTCTGCGCGTGTTGGTGTAGTGGCCAGTGACCCCGACTGTAAGCCAGTGGTTGGGGTTCGAACCCCACCCAAGACATATCGTTGTGTGATGAGCACGATTATTTGTTCTATGTCTGGGTTTATTAATAATAATAATAATATGTTTATTCACATCTCACAAGGAATTTAAAAATAAATATATCTAGTTAACAATTTTCGTTGCTATAAATCGGTCCTTGTGAGAGTCTTGTGAGAGTAATCGGTCCTTGTGTGTGTGTGTGCGTGTGTGTGTGTGTGTGTGTGTCTGTGTGTGTGTTTGTGCGTGTGTGTGTGTGTATGTCTGTGTGTGTCTTTATTTGATGTGTAATATGTATGTATATAGAAATACATTAGGTTGGGGAAAAAGTCTTTTCGCATTATAGTATGTACTAGCTGTGCCCCGCGGTTTTACCCGCGTTAATCTTTATAAATTATCCCAGCTCCTCGCCCGTAGGTGATAGCGTGATAACATGTAGCCTATATGTTTACCCGACCTCTTAGTAATATACCATACCAAAGATGTGAATTAGAGTTGAATTATTCATACAATAGCTTTCAACTAGAAAATGTCAAAGAATTTAAATTATTAGGACTTGTAATAGATACAAATTTAAACTGGAAAGCCCATATCGAAGACATTACTTCAAAATTATTGAGATTTGTGTATGCCTTATATGAATTAAAGAAAAGTACTGATTTAAAAACTGCTATGTCAGCTTACTATGCCTATGCTCACTCACGGCTGAACTATGGTATTATTTTGTGGGCTAATAGTGTTGAGGCTGGGAAATTATTTATTTTACAAAAAAATTGTCAGAATCTTAGCAAATATAGATTCCATGAGTAGGTAGTAATTGGGGTTCCTGGATCAAAATAGATCCAGAAACACCCAATTACTCCCATTATTCAGTATATTCAAATTCAAAAGTCTTGTTCTAATAAATGTATAAATCTATTTCTTAGAATAACTAAATTGTCGTGATGGCCTTTTTACACAAACTAAAATTTGTTGCTAGCATTTGTTTCTTATATATTTGTATGAGGAAATATACTCATTATTCAGTCTATTCAAGATAGATCTAATTCAAAAATTATTATCGAATAATTCTATATAATTTTACGGAATATTCCTCTTGCCTGCAGCATTTTCAATAGCAATATCTCTCGTAATAGATTTAGATTTCTTCTATTAGGTCTAAAAGACTGTTATCAATTCTTATTATTCGAGCCCATAACGTGAACCCCTCATAGTGAATTCTGGGGTATACACCATCTCCTCGTTTGCAGGGTAATAATATACCACTATATTGTTCATGATTTATAATATTTACAATATGAAGTCCACACAGTCGCTTTTCTACTATTATTATCTGCACCCGGTCTCCAATATTCAATGTCATGGTAACTAACTAGCACAGTACATTTATTTTATTTGTTCCTCATATTTATACTGACTGACTGAGACTTCTGAGTTAGATGAAATGGGGGAAGGAAATATGAAAAATAAAAAAGGGGATATTTATTTAAAAAATTTATTATCATAGCACCATTTCTTTAAACACAAAACATTTTTTAAAGCACATATTGAATCATGATACATGCAGCTGTACAAATCATCAGAATTTAAATAGCGATCATATAGACTTAACAAATTAGGACAATTTTTATCTTCTAAATTAATTACATTATTAGACCTTAAAATACCTTTCAACCTAATTCACATAAATACATTTGACCTTTATGATGTGAGATTTGACATCTGACTAGACGCATTAGATTTTTTATCAAACAATAATGACCTTTGTTGTCGGTTTCAAAATACAGCAAGTTTACGTGGTCCATCCTCTTAGTACTAGTAACATATAGAGGACCAGTAACTTTATGGTGCCTGTCTAATCCATAAACATTTACACTTATTCCACAATTTTTTTTTTCAAACAACTCAATATCTTTATATGAGGGTGGAAATGACATCCCCTCAATATTAAATATTGAGTTTAAATTCGGATATGAGCTTGGTCTACAGACATTATTTTTCTTGGGGAATAATGCTGCAGCTATACTCCACAAAAAACAATAATTATCATTATTCTGTATATTTATGCAACTTTTTGTATTCTTAATTTTCTCAGGTAAGTCGATATAAGATCCTCCCCGCATGGGAGAGTACTTATTAATATTTATTTCCAAGTGACAAAAAGACATCAATGACCATCCAGATTGACAATGCTCGAATTCCGTCAATTTCATTTTATATGTCTCCTTTACACGGGAAAACAATTCATCATAATCAGTATTTTGGTATACGGTTTCATATTTAGTATTAAATGACTTCAATTGCTTTTCACCTGTTGCGGGTAGCATAAAATAGGCAAACAACTCGAAGTTCACTTTAATACTGATATGTTTCAGTATAGTTAATTCAATTAGTTTTAATATATCGACTCGCTTTCCATCTAAGAACGCCTCTATAAAAAGGTACTCGTCTTCTTGAGATGGATGTAAGCGATATGTCATGATTCTGTTTTTGAATGCTGTGGCAACAATATCAACATTTTCAAACTTTGTCTTTATTAAACTATTTGATTTATGAATATTAGTTCTCTTATGATATCTGTATTCATGTTCTGGAATCTCAATATTGCATTTATCACAATTAATATAAGTGCTTGATTGTGAATTAGAAGACGGTTGAACTGCAAAGGAAAAATGCGATTGAATGGCTTTGAATATTTATTTAGAAAGATTAAACAATGGATAACATAAGTATATTAAATTATATAATGATTATAATTTTAATATTACCGATTAATAGAAATAAATTTTACAACTGTTTGTAGTATAATGACAGTTATAATAATATTTATTATTATTGATAGGAGCTAATAAATGTAGGAGGGCAGTTCAAAAACTCTTTTTTAACGCACTTAATATACGTATTTAAATGACTCCAAGACTCGGATTCTGTTTCACACTTATTTTTTATAGTAATAATCGAGTGCCGCCATCTATTAACCGGTGGCACTCGTTCAATATCTTTACAATTATAGATTTTCATCTCAACATAAAAACCGCCTTTCTTATTATCATAAACTTGTCTGGAAAAACCGTTCGCAAGTCTACGAGTAACATATGAAGAGATCGGGTGATGTTTTTTACCAGTTGCCTCCAGTTGTTCGTCTCCAGAGTCACTTCCAAACAAGTCACTGCACGTTGGTCGCGTCGCTGACTTCAATCTTTTGCTGGTGGAGGGCTGACACTCAGTGCTTCTCTGCGGGGACTTGCGCTTCCTTTTTTCTGTCTTGGTTTTTATTGAAGTTTCTGGTCCTGATTCATCTTCAGACGGGAAAAGTTGGTCTGCATTATGTTTGGACCTAAAGACAAAAAAAAACATATTTAGTATATTATCTTAAAAATTATTAGAAAACTGGATAGTTCCCAATTTATAATTATTAAAAACACATTAAAATAGCTACATAATATTCAATTCAATAATAAAAATAAAGTGAAAACTTTGATGGATTGAAATGAAAGATAGAAACGAATGACTAAACAGGTGAATTATCGAATAGTTTGAATAATAAATGGAAAGTGTAAACTTTGAACAGGTGAGTAATTAAAATGAATAATTGAAACGAATGATTAAATAATTGAATTATTCAATAGTCGAATAACAAAAAGAAAGTGAGAATTTTTAAACAGTTGAATGATTGAAATTAATGAAAAAAAATAATAAATCAAAAAAAAAACAAAAAAAAATCAAAAAAATTGGATATACTTACATTTTTATGTTTGTAGATTGCTGCTGTGAAGATCTGGTATACTTTTTGTGAACTTGTAGGATGATCTCGCTGGCTCTCCAAGAAGTGATTTGTGGTCGAACTTTCGCATCCCGGCTTTTAAATAGCTCAAAATACACGTCATATTATCCCGAATATGGAATAGGACACGTGTAAGATGTTAAAACGCTGAGTAGATTGCACCACACACACACATAAATTGTACATTGTCAGCAATATTGAAATATGTATCTACATTGCACTAGTACATTATAATATGCGACTGTGTCAAACAAAAGAGGATAATGTGTTTTTTAACTTTATAGATGAAAGTTTTTTCGAAATATTCTGGTAGTATTATTTATTTTACAATCATGTCAATATTATAATAGTGAAAATTTGTATGTTTGTTACTCATGTACGCAAAACTGCGCAATATGAATGAAATTGAGCTCACACATAAGTTATCTATCTAATCTGTATTAACCTAGGGATACGTATTATCCCCCTCTTTAATAGACAGGCAAAGCCGTAGTAACTATTTTTTGTGTAATTACAAGTTTATATATGTCTATGTCTTTAGAAGTTAAGTGGATGGAAAGAAAAAAAACATTATTTGAAATGAAGCATAAATAGCAGGCTAAAACCGGGTGCATAAACTAGTACGTTAATTCTGTCTATCTTAATGTCACTCCTAATAAAGAATTACTTGCGTTGCAGATTTATTCTCAATCATACACTAGTTACATGCAATGACGTTGCTTGTTGAATATTTTTAATAATACACATACAATGAACAAATGAAGTAGTTTTAATTTTATGTAGCTAATATTATAAATATGAATGTTCGTATGTTTAGATGCTAGAATGTTTGTTATTAATCATAGCTGAAATAGTTTTGAATTAATTTGATCAATCAAATAATTAAAAACATGGCTTAGCATATAGGAATAAAAAAAAAAACACACACACACACACACACACACACACACACACACACACACAGATACATACAGATATATCATGCATAGACACATGTATAATTGAATAAAATCCATTATTTTAATAATTTTTAAATAATGCATAAATAGAAGGCTGAAGCCGGGTGTATAAACTAGTATGTCAATATACCTCTTTGTTTTGATTGTCTCCTTATAAAGAATTACTTAAGTTGCAAAAATATCCTCAATGATATACTAGTTACATACAATGACTTCACTTGTCAATCTTCTCAATAAAATGTATGAACAATTTTACAATGAACAAATGCACAGTAATATTTATTTTATTCATAATGATTATAGTAAACAATAAAGTCTTCGGCACCAGTCTGTCGCGATTATCAGGTTTCAATTTCTTTCACGCATACCTTACCATATTTGTTCTTAGCAACGTGTAACTAAAAAATATGTTTTGGATTTTGAACTCTATAGATTTAAAAAAAAAATATATAAAAGGGGAACAGTAATATCTAAAAATTCATTATTTTTCTTGCATTTGAGGCTCATACGAGGTAGATCGTTAATCACATTATGTCGGTAAGTCTTAACACCTTGTTATTAAAATACATTTTATTTAATAATTTTATATATTTATTTTAATTGATAATATAGGATATAATTTAGCAAGTAAATAACTAAATATCTGATGTTTCTATTTTATCTATTATACTTAATTATATGTTTTATCTAAAATATATAAATAGGAAAAAAAATGGTGTATTAATTTGTAATTATTTTACTTTTTCTAGGACGTGGAAGAACAACTATTTAATTTCATACCTATGGAAGACCCAATAGCTCAAAAAAAACCTGGACAGAAGTCGCTTGGTCTTTCTCGTAAGAGGCAGAGAACCGATCAAACATTTTTCCAATATATAAAGAAACCGGTCACCCGAGGAACAAAAATAATAAAAATCGAAATATATGATGCAGAAAATTTTCCCAAATCCGAACAGCCGATGTGCAATTGTGAAGCTGATGTCTGTGTTCAGCATGTTGTTAAAGCAATATTATTCGATGATATATACTCCACCACAAGAGAATTAATAGCAAAAATTCAAGATGACATCGAACCAAAAGCATAGGAATTATATTAAGCTTCGTGTGGTTATTTCAATTTTGTATTTTTGTTTTCCTTTATTTCTTTTGTTTTGTATGTATATATTTACCATAAGTTTTTTTTTTATTTTTTATTTTCACTAATATAATATTTAAGTTAGTAGATATAGATATAGATAGTTTATGTGTACTGAGCTACTACATTCATTAATATTAATAAATTAAATAAATAATAATTCGATGAATTACTTTTAATTCTGTAGAAGTAATTCTAACCTAAACAGCGTTATTCTGCCTGATAATAATGTACATTTTCGTTTACTACTGAAAAAAAATACACTTCGCATTGCTGTTCTAAGATTATCACCGTATTACCAGTAACGCCTCTACCTACACCATCGAGGTAAAAATGTGAGTTTGTGTATTTAATATTCATAGTTAGTACAGTGGACTCTCATTATAGCGCTCTTCATTTTATCAAAACTCCGATTCGATTGGTGTTACTGAAAATTGAATTTTATTATTATTATATCGAGTAACATTATATTACTTAAATATAGTTTTATAATAAATACATGACATTCAGTAAATAATGTTTATTTAGAAAATGTTACTATATCGGGCACTCACTGTATAATGTACGAAATCCCCTGCACTATAAATGTAACGCAGCGGTGAGCACAAATGCATTCCTTTATCATCAGGTTACCAGGTTGAATAGATTGTATCTAATTATATTCAATTGTACCTACTCATTAGTATTTGAATAGTTGAATGATAAAAATTACATGAGAGATGAAGATACTCATTTATACTGAACACTGAAATGAATAAGAAATAAATAAAAAGCTAAAGTTTGTGTGAAGATTCAATCCGATAATTCAATCATTCTAAGAAAAGGTTCAAATAATTAAAAACATGGCTTAGCATATAGTTTCATGTAATATAGTTAGTTTAATACAGAACAAGAATGTGAATAGGCTAAATAATGAGAGTAATTGAGTGTTTCTGGATCTACTTAGATCCTTTACCTTACATAAATATATAAGAAAGAAATGTTAGCAGCCAACTTCAGATTGTATGAAGGTACAGCACGACAATTCAATCACTCTAAGACAAACTTTAAAATATTTTAGAACATACATTTTGAATAGACTGAATAATGGGAGTAATTGGGTGTTTCTGGATCTCTTTTGATCCAGGAACCCCAATTACCACCTACTTCCATGGAAAGCTGTCGACCGTATTTTGTTAAACTCAACATCCTTACACTCACATGTATGTATATATTGGAAACGTGTAAATTTGTAAAAAGCCACCCATCATTATTCCCCCTGGCGAGTAGCCAACGACCGCATCAACGCAGCTGTAGGGATCCAAACAAACTAGCTATACCCGCCTCAAAATTTGCCATGTTTCATTCTGGCCCCTATGCCATGAGCGTAAAAATATATAATAAATTACCAGACAAAATAAAAAATATTGATTTTGAAACTAAATTTAAACATGAACTGCAAAAATATTTAATACAAAAATGTTATTATAACCTAAATGAATTCTTACAAAATAGATAGATAATTAAAATAATACCGACGCGTTAACGTAAATATAATCTCAATAACTTTTCCTTCCTACTGTCTCACAATATTATTAGAATCGAAATACCATAAATTTAAATAAATTGACGAACATATATTTGTATTATTATTAATTTATCGTACCTTATATTGCTATGACTACTTATTTACTTTTATCACTTATTGAAATATGTACTTATAATGTTAACTAGAATTACGATCTGACCTTAGAAATAACTATTTATATTGTGTTGTGTTGCTGTGCCCTAACAGGGTTCATGTTGGAAACAAATATACCTGTAACAAAGATTCAAAGATTTTTATTGCGGACTAAGTGTTACAGAGGGTCTTAAAATTACGGTCAAACTTATAACTTAGTCGCCTTATCAGGCATAGCAACAACACATTCTAAATAACATTTGTGTACTTATATTATGATGTCATTTTACAATAAATATTTTATGCTATAGATTATACACTATTACTAAAACATGTCGGTCACATAATATTATTAAATTACAAAATTATTTAATTAAATTATTACATTAAACTTAATAATTACCTACTTTAAATTATTACATTGATATTACATTTGATACATTTAGCATATGAATTCATTGACTGTATAGAAGCATTTCTCTGTTAACCATTTTTTTAACGTCACTTTAAATTTCGTTTCAGTCAGCTCTCGTATATGCTTAGGAATTCTGTTAAATATTTTTATTATCATACAGATACGATTTCTTTCAAATAATGTAGTTGACATTTTTGGCAGCAGTAGTTTAGTTTTGTCCCTAGACAAATATTTTTTATTTGTGCTCACTTCTTCAAACAAATTTTGGTGCTTTTTTACGAACATGCCAATTTCTAGAATGTATAGAGAAGTCAGTGTCAATACTTTTAATTTTCTAAATAAGGGTTTACATGAGTCTAGTGGACCAGCACCACATATTGCCCTAATGCATTTTTTTTGTGAGATAAAGCTTTATTTATTTCCGTTGAATTACCCCATAGAAGTAAACCATATCTCAGGATAGATCCCACGTAGCCATGATAGGCAACTAGAGCTGTATTTTCGCATGTTATTTTCCTGACATTTTTCAGTGCAAATATAAACCGATTTATCCGTGCACATACTGATTTGACATGGGGTTTCCAATTACAATGATTGTCTAATACTATACCTAAAAATTTTATTTCATTAATTTCTTCTATTTCTTTATCATTATATTTTAGATTAATCTTACGAGGTATACTATTATAATTTCTAAATTGTATATATTTCGTCTTATCTACGTTAACGGTTAAATTATTTTCGCTAAGCCATTCTGTAACTGTTTTGACTGTATCGTTTAAGATATATTCATATGTTTCTGGGCTATAAATTTCGGGTACTGTTATCGAAATATCATCGGCAAAGAGAGTACATTTATGTGGTATAATTTTCGGTATATCGTTTATATAAAGTAGAAAGAGTAGTGGCCCCAATATACTTCCCTGGGGAACACCAACTTCATTCAACTTGTGAACCGATTTATATGTAGATAAGGTCTGGTTTTCATCAATCCGAGAAATTTGTACATATTGATTGATTGATTGATGAACACCTATTGTAAACCCATGAAAATAGCAATAAATAAATAAATAAATATCCATGCAGTACTTTTTAAGTTTAGCCCGGACATACATGCAGACAAACAGACACACAGACAAAAATTCTAAAAACTATATTATTGGCTTCGATATCGATTGTAGATCACGCCCCAAGTATCCTTTAAAAAAAATATTCAATGTACAGTTTTGACTTTCCTACGATTTTATTATATGTATAGATGAACTTGTTATAAAATCTCTCTGGCTATACTATTTGTATCTGGCTGGTTTTGGTATCATTGAAAGTTTGAATTTTAAAGAACATTCCAAATTCAAATTAGGAAAATGTGTGATTTTCATTTGTTTTTCGTACTTTTAAGATGAGTGTATCTAATGACAATTCGATACATTTTAAGGTTTTATAATAAAATAGGTATCAATGCAACGCAAGCCGCGAATAATTTTTGCGCGGCTTAACTCGCAACAAGGTGATGCTGTGTGTGTGGTGGGATTGGAAGGGCATTATTCATTATGAGCTGTTACCACCAGGCAGGACCACTTCTGATTCTGAACTCTACTGCGAACACTTATGAGATTAAAGCAAGAACTTGAGAGAAAGCGGCCGGAATCAATCAACAGAAGGGGTGTGGTTTTTCATAATGATAACGCTAGACCTCAACACATCTTAAGAGGCCTATTACAGTCCACTAGCGCCGCCAATCGAAAAAATGTCATAACTAGTAAATAGAATCAATAATACAAAATGTGGTCTATTATTACTGTAGAAAAGGCAATAACGTAATTTTATAACACATTGTCAACACTTGAAATATAGCTGTTTAGCTAAATCGTGCATTTGTAACAAAAACGGCCGTTTATGTTTTGAATGCACGATTTAGCTAAACAGCTATATTTCAAGTGTTGATAAGGTGTTATACAATTAATTGCCTTTTCCACAGTAATAATAGAACATATTTTGTATTTTTGATTCTATTTACGAGTTATGACATTTTTTCGATTGGCGGCGCTAGTGGACTGTAAAAGGTCCCTTAAACCACTCAGCAGAATATATAGTCCTGACCTTGCACCTTCAGATTTCCACCTGTTTCGGTCTCTTCAGTATTCTTTAGGCAGTGTCAGGTTAACATCACGAGAGGACTGCCAAAACCACTTGTCGCGGTATTTTGATCAGAAGTCCCAAAATTTCTATAGCAAAGGTATCATGTCCCTACCTTCAAGACAGCAAAAAGTTATCGAACCAAATGGTACCTACAGTGGGACATGTCGTCAAACATGCCTCAACAGTACAATCAGTAAAAATGTACAATAAATTGCCTGTACAATTAAAAAATTCCATGACTCCAAACGATTTTAAGGGAAAATTGAAGTCACTGTTGTTGAGGAAATGTTATTACAGCATAGAAGAATTTCTCAAAGATAAGCTCTAGCCTCTAGACACAAAAAGTACTGTCTACAGTCAAGTTCTGCAATTAAATTGTATTTTATAATTATGTTACTTTTTAGTGAATTTAATTGATTATTATTTATTGATCTGACCAGAAATTTTATAATTGTTATTTTAACTAACTCATGACTACTCTTTCTAATTTAACTGTAATTAACATTTTTATAGAATTATTTAAATTTGTGTGTAATTTTTTAATAAATGATGACATTATTTTTAAATTATTTGTATTGTAAATTTTAATTGTGTATTTTATTTATGTGTGCAAATTCAGATACAAATTATTTTGTTTTTGAATAAATGACTAAACGTCAGTCATGTCAATTGACAAGGATCTTTATGAACGTGACTGACATTTGTGGGAGGGCGACACTGTGAGATCAAGGGTTGCTTTTAAGAAAATTCCCAAATATTATGGGAAAATTTAAAAATGGCAATGACTGTATCCATTCTATTTTGTATCAATTCAAAAACCAGTTAGGCCAACTGGCCCGTCTAAGTTATACTTTGAAGGGCCAGATGGCCTAACTGGTTTTTTTTATCCTACTCAGGACAGATATTTGTGTGAACGTATATGTTTGTTTGTCCTGTAACTGGGTGTTTATCTATATAAGTATGTATTTACTAAAGTAGTATTTGTAGTATATCAGCTATCTAGTTTCCATAGTACAAGCTTTACTTAGTTTAGGATCAGATGGCCCTGTGTGAATAATGTCCCAGGAATATCCAACTCTTAAAAGATTATTAAGTACTTCATATATTATCGATTGATTGTAATAAATAATTTGATAGCACAAGAGAAGAAAAGAGTCATTTTTATCTGTATAGATAAAGGTCATTGGGCGAAATCTGACCCAGTTAACGATAGTTTTCCTACAAAAACCAAATTAGTTTTAAATTGTTAAGTATTAACCTACATTAAAATTTAGATAGTTTTTTTTTTAACCATGGGAATAAAATGTTAAAGATTAATAAAAAATAGGTAATAAATGTATTGGTAAAACAATTCCAGTGAAGCATTCTGTTAAATAAATAAACAAAATAAACGTTTGCGCGCTATAAGAGTTAGTGATGTTCAAATCTGCTATAAACTATAAACGTGCTATAGACTATTGAATATATTTTTATAGCATGCTATTTTATATGCTATAATTATAGCACGCTATAACAAACGCGATAGTCAACTGAACGTGGAGATGTCATCATTTTATTTTTAAAATCATGTTTACTATCAAAAAACCAATAAAAATTTACTAAACCTTGTTATAATAAACCTTATTATTGTATTTTTATTTTTTAGATATATGTTTTTTTCCCGTTGTCTGCGTTAATGCGACATATATATTCGTAAACTAGAGACGTTTATCTAAACATACTACCAATTTTTTTGTCTGTAGGCCGTGGGTATAGGTTCCATACTTAGTTGCCCAATGACCTTTATTTCTAATTTAATATTTCATTCGCAATACTGAATACTACATTAACGTAAGAAAAATTTATACACGGATGCGACTTAAAAATCAAGCATGGCAACTCGCTCGTTAACTTCTTCAAATGGACTTATCGGGCCTACATTTAATTTTCCTTCATGATAAACTCCTTAACCTTTAGGACTGTTTCCCTGACATCGCTATAAATAATACAATAATAAACGTAGAAACAACAATCGGCAAAGCAAGCTGTGGCAGAACTGTCAAAGAGACACTTTGGAAGATGGTGGCGTTAGTTCCACTTTCAGCCACGTTCATAAAGATCCTTGACGCACTATACATATATTAATTAAATGTAAATAAACTATATAAAAAAGTTTTGAATTTTCTCCCTCTGCCTTAGATTAGTACTGTAATATAGTTTATGCTTACTAAGGGATAAACTTCTTAGAATTGTTTTTATGCAGATACAGCCGTCTCTGCTTCGCCGGATGTATCTGCCCGCTACTTTTATATTCCATTATTAAATCACCTCCAAATCGGTGTAGACGTATTATTTTATTTTAATTAATTTTAAATTTTAGTTTTTAAAAATCCTTTTTTACGTTCCCAAACCAAAAGTGGCGCAGCCCGTACCGGATAATTCTAATAACTTCGGCGAGTTAACATATTTTCTTTAGAAAACCATAAAATTCGTGCGAATAGGGAATATCCGGCGAACCAAATAAATATCTTTTGTGATCAAGAAACGAAGAATATGGGAGTGGCAGTCGGTTGGTGAGTACAACTTTTCGCCAATCCTTCTTTCCTTAACCTCCTATATTCCATAATAGGGTTTTTAAATGTATTTAATTGTTACAAATGAGATAAGACTTCGCTCAGTGTAACTTGTCGGTTGTCGCAGTATCAATTTCTACTGAGATAACGTTTGTTCTGAGAATTGAACTAAACCATAGATGTAAGAAAATACTAGAAGAGAGATTATTTTATATTACTTTATATAAAAAATAAATATAATAACTTAATTGATCTTAAAATCGATCATAATTTAATATAAATTCATTTAATGTAAATTAATTAATAAAGGAATTTTCGTAAATTTCCTAACATTTTCAAAAATATATTATACTTTAATGTTCTATTTTATTTAATACTGTGTAATTAATGTTTGTTATATACTTGTGTTATATGTATGTGATAAACTTTTCATATAATTAGAATAAGCGTGTAACAGTTGCCTTCTCTGATTTATTTCGTACTCTTTGACCATGACATCTTTACAATTGATCCCTAGAGAAATTATTCAATTAGTACCATTGTTTAATGGGGATAAAAGGCAATTAAACCTATATCTTCGAAAATGTGAATATATAATCGAAAGATATAATTCGAAGGATAATGAAGAACAAAATTTATATATATACAATGTGTTAACTAGCAGACTTACAGAGAACGCAGCTGCCCTCTTATCAGAACGTGAAGATATTGTTACGTGGACTAGTTTAAAAGAATTACTTATCCAACATTTTGGCGACCCTCGTAGTGAAGTGTGTATTAACATAGAATTAGAATCATTAAAAATAAAATCCGGAGAGAGTTTCCTAGAATTTTGTAATAGAATCCAAAGTGTTCGGTCATTATTAATATCGAAAGTGAACTCTATCGAAGATAGCGACTTAAAGCGTGCCAAATTAATTATATATAATAATACTGCTCTAAATGTTTTTTTATACAATCTACCGTAAAACATGGTACGGATAGTGAGATTGAAGGCTCCTGCGGACTTAGAAAGCGCGTTAAGTGTTGTACTTGAGGAAGTTCATTTCCAAGAACAATACTCGATGCGGAATCGCATACACGGTAACACGTCCCACATTAATTCCAGTGCAAAGCAAAGTTTTACACAACCCTCTAGTTTTAGACCCATGATACCAAATAATAGCGCAACCCCTAAATTTAATTTCGGTACCCCACAAAATATGGACACGGTTCGACCACAAATGTTCGGATCGAAACCTCAACTGGGTTTTCAGCCGAAACAACTAAGTAGTCCTCAGACCCCACAGTTCGGATACAGACCCCCTCAACAGTTTGGATATAGACCCCCTCAACAGTTCAGATATAGACCCCCTCAACAATTCGGATATAAACCACCCCAGCAGTTTGGTTATAAACCACCCCAACAGTTTGGCTATAAGCCACCCCAACAATTTGGAATGCAACAAGTAAGTAAGTAACCGACGTTTCAATGCGGACAGTCGCGCCTAAGCCAAATATTCAGCAAGGTTTTAAATTAAATTAAATTACTACAGACGATTTCGACTATTCTTATAATGACAATAGTTATTACTACGACCCTTACACTTACGATGCAGATGGATTAGACCCTTATACTACATGCGAAAATAATATGGAATTACGATACGATGATGACTCTGAACAGACTGACGTACCCGAAATTACGGATTTTCCCGAAACAGCCTCTATAGACAAGAAGTCCTAGAACTAAATTGTGATCCAAATTTAAAACTTCCACACATTTACTTAGAGGAAATAGACGGTAAAATGATGATTGACACCGGAAGCATGCGGTCATTCATTAGTCCCCAAAAAGCCTACCAGTATTTTGGACAATTTATTCGAAAAGAACCTTTCCAAGTTATTAGCACCCACGCATCGAGTAGACATGCGAAGTTATGGACATACCTCTCTTGCCTACTTTCGTTAGTGACGATTTTCATAAATTTTATTTATATGACGTTGATATAAACTATGATGGACTGATCGGAAATGACCTCTTGCAACAACTAGGCGCAGTTATTGACTTGAAGAACAAAATTTTAAAGACAAATACAACTAGCATACCCATAATTAATAATAATTTAAACTACATTATCGATATACCTGCACGTTCGGAACAACGCGTTATTGTCCGTATTGCCCACCGATCAACACTCAGGTCAAGCTATCCTTGACTATCAAGAATTTGCACCAGGCCTCAGAATGCCTAGTGCCATAGTAAATTGTACAAACGGCTATGCTTTAACAGTTATCCAAAACACCTTAGATGAACCAAAACGATTAACCATTACGCAACCTTTTTCAGTTACTGAATTCCATAATACCGAAATTCCGATTAACTTTACAAAATCTGAAACTGACATAGACACGGATAGACTTCTTGACGAAAATTTATCTAAACTACGACTCGACCACACCAGTGACGAAGAACACTAAAAAATATTACAGCTCTGTCGCGAGTATAAAGACATATTTTACTGCGATCAAATTCCTTTATCTTTTACAAATCAAGTTAAACACCGCATACGTACTCAGAACGAAGATCCCATATATGTAAAACCATACAGACAATCTCCATTTATACAAGGTGAAATTAATAAACAGGTTGAAAAACTATTAAAAGACAATGTAATCCGAGAATCCCATTCACCATGGAGCGCACCTGTGCATCTCGTGCCTAAAAAGACAGATGCATCTGGTGAAGTGAAGTACAGAATGGTAATAGACTACAGACGACTAAACGACATAACGATTGATGACAAATACCCTTTACCCAACATTACTGACCTATTTGACAAACTTGGAAAAAGTACTTACTTTAGCACACTTGACTTGGCTAGTGGATATTATCAGATAGAAGTAGAAGAACAGGAAAGACAGAAGACTGCTTTTAGCACACAAAATGGACATTTTGAATTTTTAAGAATGCCATTCGGTTTAAAAACAGCGCCCGCAACGTTTCAGAGAACAATAGACAACGTTTTACGCGGACTCCAAGGAATCCATTGTATAGTATACTTAGACGACATTATTATCTACTCTAACAGCTTAGAAGAACACATATATAAGCTACGAACTATCTTTGACAGAATTAGAGAGACTAACCTATTAGAATTAGAATCATTAAAAATAAATATAAATACAACTTGACAAATCCGAATTTCTCAGGAAAGAAGTGCTTTACCTTGGACACACTATTACTAAAGACGGACTTAGACCTAATGACGACAAAATAAATGCTGTACTGAGATACCCTTTACCCAAAACTACGACGGAGATAAAGAGTTTTCTTGGACTTATTGGCTATTATAGACGTTTTATTAAAGACTTCGCAAAGGTAACACAACCGTTAACAGCCTGCTTAAAGAAACGTAATCGCATTGTAATTGACCAAAATTACATTAACTCTTTTGAAAAATGCAAAGAACTTTTAACACACGCCCCTCTGTTACAATACCCTGACTTTGACAAAACTTTTTATACTGACCACTGACGCATCAAACGTAGCGCTAGGCGCAGTACTTTCTCAGGGACAGATTGGTAACGACAAACCTGTGGCATATGCCAGCCGTACATTAAGTGATACCGAATCACGGTATAGTACAATCGAGCGAGAATTACTTGCCATCATTTGGGTGGTTAAACACTTCAGGCCCTATCTGTATGGTCGGAAATTTACTATTTATACCGACCATCGTCCATTGACATGGTTACAATCATTAAAAGACCCCAGTAGCAAGCTTACGCGATGGAGATTGCGTTTGCAAGATTATAATTTTGAAATTATTAACAAAAATGGAAAACAAACTACCAATGCGGATGCCTTATCTAGAATTAAAGTAAATGCCTTAAGTTCAGACGACGAGGATCAGTCTATGGTAGTAAACATCGACGAAAAAGACCAAAAGCTAAAGAAACATTTAGACGACGTAGTTACAGAAATAGAAATGTTAACATCAGAAAAAAGAGCAAAACGAAATGACTCATCAACGATAACAATATCAGACTCTAGTGAAACGTTAACAGCTAGTCCTATGCTGGAAAACTTGTCTAGTCCCAATTACCCCGTTAGATCAGAATCCAGTAGGTCACAGACAATACATTCAGCTCAAGATTTAGAATCAACAGGAATACCAATTTTACACGAAGCAATTGATACAAAGCCTAACCAGATTATAGTATACTCATGGTTTAAAAATGATATGCAAGTTAAAAATCTATCAAGAGAAAAACAAAAGGTATTAGAAGTTTTCTTACCCACAAATAATCCCGATTTAGTAAAAGAATTTTTAAAGCAATACGTAAGACCCAAGGTTAAATACTTTATCTATTTTGAAGAAAAAGAGCATCGAAAATTATTTAGCAATTTAGTTATAGAACTTTTCAAAAAGAATATGGTCCAATTATTTGAGTGCACTGAAAGAGTAATTTTTATTGAGGATGAGAAAGAACAAAAAGCAGTAATAGAAAAATATCATAAAGGTAAGACATGCCACAGAGGTATTAAGGAAACATTAGTTAGAATTCGTAGAAGTTACTATTGGGATAGAATGCAAGAAACAATTACAGCAATTATAAACGCGTGTGAAGCATGCCAGAAGATGAAATACGACAGAAAACCTATTAAACCCGTTTTACAGTTAACACAGACACAACATGCCCCATTTCAAGAGATTTTTATAGATACTTTTAGTATAGAAGGGAAAACTTATTTGACCCTTATTGACGCATTTAGCAAATTAGGACAGGCAATAGAGATACAAGGAAAATCAACTCCAGAGGTAATAAGAGCCTTACTAAAATATTTTTCGTGCTACGGTATTCCTAGAAAAATTAGTTCGGATCCGGGAACCGAATTTAACAATGAACTCATTAAAGAATTTTTTAAATTTCCATAAAGTAGAACTTCATATCGGTACACCGAATAATCCAAACTCAATGGGTCTTATTGAGCGGTTCCATTCCACAATCATTGAAATTTACAGGTTAGCCAAATATGAAAAGCGATGTACCGATGCGGCATCGGTCATGACATATTCAGTTATGGCATATAATCATTCTATTCATTCTGTTACTGAACTTACTCCATTTGACTTCCACTGTCTGTGTGTCCGAATACAATTGTATTCGGACACACAGACAGTGGAAGTCCATATAACGTAGAATTTGAAAAACGTTATTTCCAAAAACTAGTTAAAGATCATGCAAAACGGACGAAAATTTTATATGAGAATTTAACGGAAAAGATGATAGGCACTAAAGAAAAGATTCGCGAAAAGAGAGGTGGTGAAGTAATATTTGATTTTCCCGAAGGAAAAACTATATTTGCCAAAGACACAAACAAACGTAAGAGCAAGGACAAGGCCAGATATATAAAATCAAAAGTAGTAGGTGAAACAGATAGAAATATTATACCCATACAGATAGGAGACAGGATAACAAAAGTCCCTCTTAAAAACGTCAAACGTCCTCCACAGGTGGTGCAGCATACTGCTGGTAGCGATCCCGGCGCTGGCCCTTCGTCTGCAAAACCTTGACGGAAATCCGGGGATACTACCGGTAAAAGAAGGTGAAGCTTACATACAGACTGACCAATGGACTATAATCAAGATTAAAAATTAGAAAACATTTATAATCATTTAAAAGATGTTTCAGCTAATTATGAGCATTTATGTAAATTAATTAACTGGAATGAATCGTATTCACATGACATCAAAAACTTAAAACTACATACAGAATTAATCCAAGATATTACAAAAGACAAATACCGCCAACTTGTACCCCAACAGCGTTTTAGAAGAGGCATTTTAATTCCTTTGGGTTCTCTTATTAAAGTTGTCACCGGGAACCTTGATCATGATGATGCGATAAGATTTGATAGACTCATCTCAAAATTAAATAATAATCAAATTATGATGTCAAAAAAACTAACATTGGTATCTAAAATGTTTGATAGCTTTATAAATACGTCGGAAACTATTAATCAGAATACTATACAATTAGATAACCGCATACAAAAACTTGAATTAATATTAAGAAATTTAAGTGCTAAACAAGATAATTGGATTTTTATAACATGTATTTTTGGATTGTTCAATATTCTCATAAGTAGTTTTCGTACAATATTTATTAGACTAAGTGAACTTGAAACTACCTTAGCATTAAGTAGGGTGTCCATATTACACCAGTCTGTTGTAAACTCCACAGAATTATTATATTTCTAAATCAGAGAACTTATTGTATGCTCCAACCGAGAGTAATTAAATTAAATTAGAAGAAACTATTTGTGTAAAATCATATATTAAAGATAATCAGATTGTATTCATAATGGAAGTACCATTAATAGATAACTTTACATATGATTATTTTAAAATGTATTCATTACCAATTTTCCATGAATCCCAAAACAAAACCCTATCTATTTTCCCTAAATATCCCTACCTTTTTGCGAAAGGTGAAAACTACTTACCGATTGTCAAGCCGTGTCGCCTGTTATCCGCTGGTTCCAGCTTCTTATGTAATGAAGACAGTCGAGCGTTATACTATGAACGTACTTGTATAGAACAACTGATGAAGTTTGAGGATGACCTCACCTACTGCACGCAGCACCTAATACTACTCGAAGAGGTCAAGGTGCAAAGAATCAACTCTGACAGTTGGATCCTATATAGCAGATAAAGACTACACTGACAAAATATTGTGGCAACGAAATCCGGAAACAGCCCATTTTTGGCACATATCTCATGACTATCGACGAGCCATGTGATGTTGAAATCAATGGAATTCGGATGGGACACCGTGTGATTGAAGAATCAGACGAGGTGGAAAACATCCCTTTGATAACTCTACCGCAGTTACCAATGAACATCAATATATCAAGTGCACGCGCACTTAACATGCAAGGAATCAACCTAGATGAGTTGAAGTATATGGAACATTCGTTAAAAAATAGTGCAGTGCTTGAAAGTGTTTTAGACGAAAGAAATGATTACAGTTTAAGTGAAAATTTAGGATATGTGTCTGTAGTTTTAGTCATTTGTATTTTTCTTATCTTTTTACTGTATGTGTTTCGTTTAAAATTACTGAAATTTGTTTGTGTTAAGCAAAATTATCAGAATAAATCTAAAATCGATTCAACCGATAATTTTACTCTTAAGGAGTAAGAGTTATGGATACACCTCGCCCCTCTGCCTTAGATTAGTACTGTAATATAGTTTATGCCTACTAAGGGATAAACTTCTTAGAATTGTTTTTATGCAGATACAGCCGTCTCTGCTTCGCCGGATGTATCTGCCCGCTACTTTTATATTCCATTATTAAATCACCTCCAAATCGGTGTAGACGTATTATTTTATTTTAATTAATTTTAAATTTTAGTTTTTAAAAGCCCTTTTTTACGTTCCCAAACCAAAAGTATGTGTAAGTTGTCCCAATATATTTATTTATTTACCTTTTTATGGAAAAGGGTAAATAAATTAATATATGTGCCAAGCATTCACTGTGTTCTGTCGGGAGACGCTCGAAAGAGACAGAGCTTTTAAATGGGAGGCAATCTTTTATTGTTATGAATATTCCAATTCTTATTCTGCAAATAATAAATTTATACCATTGACAGTGACAGTCGATCGATCAGTCCAGTAATTGCGTAATACTAATAGATGAAGTCCACTTTTCCCGTAGATTTTTCTTGGAAGAGAATCGTAGATTCCTATGGTTTAAATTTATTATTCTCTGACTAAAATTTGATGTCATAATATTTTTACAAATTATTGCACTATCCAACACAACTTCATTATCAATAAAGCAGTAGTAGAAGCAATTCACACATATACACACAATTTTTTTTCTATTGAGTGGTATATACTAACAGTGCGAACAGGTCCGTGCAAGCCACTTTTTTTCAGAAAAGTGTTGAGCAGAATGTCTGGCTGCGCGTCCAGGTCTCCGCGCGCCGGGAGGCAGGCCGGCTGCACTCTGTCGCTGAACTGGATACTGGAACACACAACGACTCGAGGGTGATGTTGGTCGAAATGCGGCGCTCATCGTGCAACACGAGTTGTATGCTGAGCGCCGCCCCTGGGATTATCGGCGGTTGGAGATGTGGAGCTCCCACTGCCATAAAACGGCGATCCCGGGAAGAACCTGCTGTAGCCGCGTATTGCGTGTTGGGGTAGCTAATCACCCCTGGGTAGAGCCTTGAAAAGGCAAAAACGCTATAGTGGTGGCTCTGGTGGTGATCGTTATGAGTTCCTTGAGTCACCACTCCATGCGTTGTGAAGCTGTCTGCCATGGTGGTTTTAGTGAGTATCCCGGGTGACTAGCGCGTCGAGTCCAACATAACCCGTCGCTTCCCCAAGCTGCGGGTATGCATAAAGCATTTCCACCATGTAAAAAAAATGGTATCTAGTTCATGCTACCCACCAGACTAGGCAGGGGCTCCACCGGCTAAGTCGCCGAACATCGTTTTCGTGAATGGTGTTCAAATAAATAAAGGTTAAAATGACTTAATCAATCGTTAAATTGGCTTCATGTGGCCACATGTGGTCATGGAAGCCGATTTAAGGATTGATTAAGTAATTTTTAACATTTATTTATTTGAACGCCATTTACGAAAACGATGTTCGGCGACTTAGCTGGTAGAGCCCCTGAAGCGTCTAAGAAAATAAAGCGTAAACTTTACTTACGGTGTATCTGTCTTCAACAGTGCGAGGTTGTGGTGGGGTTCACTGTACACGTACTCGGGGTGTACCGTGTTCTGTATGATCTCGTGTACTCTCCAATCTGCTTGAGGGTATCTAATGTCTTCCACACCCAGCGCGACGCGCGTTACATTGGGGCTAAACACAATAATATTATTAAAGTTGCTACCCAAGCATAGCCAGAGGAAAGTGCAAGTATGCACTCGCTTCAATAACACAAGCGCTGTTGCCTAACTGCTGACACCGCGCAACGTGCCGAAGACGACACCGGCATCGTGGTTCCCAGCATTATGTGAGAACGACTCACTTCTTGGTCGATCGCCGACATAGCTAGGTTATTGTTAGTAATAAGTACTTTTACATTGTAACTTTTATTCAGTTTATATTAAATTTAATTCGAACATAATTGGTTTTTTTAGAACCGCTGTAGCCAGGTTTCGTAAGTAAGTTAATTAAGAATAGAGGGTGTGTTAGCATAAATCCCACTAATGCGTGCCGTATAACGAAGCTGCTACTTCGTTGTATGCTACGTCACGCACTGCACGGTAGGGCTAAAAATTGACGATCCCACACAAATGTAATATTGTAACGGAATAAATGAATTACTGAATTGTTTGCCCAACTTCGCTATAAAGTCCCCCATGATCACAATGACATTAGTATTAAAGGTATGTATGGCTCTAGATGCATTACGCCGGTGGCAGGCGTATGCATTCCCCCGCCTATAAATATACTATTGTAACGATTTTCAGGATCGCTGAAGTGTCACGTGGGACTTTGCCTATATATATGGCGAGTCGACCGGTGCCTTTCTCTTTTGGGACCAGACATCGACGAGGGCGAAGCTCTGCTGGTTTACGTATCGATTAATCTTCAGTGTAATGTGCAGTGATTACCGTGTTTGTCGTTCGTGTATCTCAAGCTGTAGGCATGTGAGGGCAATAATAGAAAAGGAGGAGTTATGTGATGAGTTTTGGCGAATAGCTATAGGGATATAACTGGATTTGTTAACATTCATGATAAGGAGGTTTGAGTTGAGCCAATTTATCATGTGTCTTAAAGCTTATGCGCTATTTTGAACACTATTCGGCACCCAATGCGGCCCGTGAACGGACAGTGCAGTGTCATCTGCGTATGAGAAGATGTTTGCATTGGGGAGCTTCATATGACATACGTCATTGTCATAGATCTGGAAAAGAATTGGTGTCTGTATGCTTCCCTGAGGCACTTAATAGTTTATGTGTTCTTCGTCACTTAAATGTTGTTTTTTTACTCGTTGGCTACGGTTACATAAGTAGTTTTTGAAAATTTCTAAAGCGATGCCTCTAATCCCTACGTGTTCCAGTTTTGATATGAGGTTAGGAACGGAAACTGTGTCGAACGCCTTTGAGAGATCTAATAGACATTTTTTTCTAATGTCAAGATTCCTTACAACCGCTTGAATCAAATGAAGAATTGCATCTTCTGTCGACAAACCTGTGCGGAAGCCTATAGATGCCTGATGATTATAGTCTTGCGTTTATCTAGAAAATTCTTCACACAAGCCAATTATCCTCTCGAAGATCTTAGAGAGTGCGGGTAAGACCAATATTGATCTATAGTTGTTGACACAGTTTCGGTTCCCTCGCTTATGGATTGGATGAATTATCGCTTGTATCAAGTTAAAAAACTTGAGAGGTGTCAAGGGAGACCCGGATGGAACGAAGTTATTTCTTATTATTTATTATGTACAAAAATCCTGTATACACTTAACAAAAATAATCATCGCGACACCACACTGTTCAATGCGAAATAGAAATGAAAATATCTGGCTTGGTTTCTATAAAAGAGAGAGAGAGAGACAGACAGAGAAACATGCGCACGCCGCACAGCTGCAAAAAGTGGCGTGACAACTTTCGTAAGAATTTTTTCTGTCTAGCCCCCTTTTACAACGCGCGATAAGGAACTTCGTTCCCAAAAATAAAAAAAGTATTGGCAATGTATCATGAATTTAAAATATTACCTAAGCCAATCAAGCTCACTTGGGCCAGACAACCATCCAGGTATGTGATTGGTGAGGTTAAGCAAGGTTAGGCTCGCGGTCAGTCCATAGATGGGTACAATCAATCAATCAAATTATTTATTTGCCAGAATATGGTACAAAAGATTTTACATTATACGATTCCGCATATTCTGCCACTTATGGCGTGCAAATACATTATTCATAATTTTATTTAATACAGTACTGAGCGTCTCTGTGCTTCGAAGGGCACGTTACGCTGTCGGTTCCGGTTATAGTCATTAGAATGCAGTCTTCAAGCCATGTCAGAGACCTACTGGGCGGCTTGAACAACTCTGACCTAGTGTCAGAGTTGTTCAAGCCGCTCAGTAACCATTGCCCATACAATAAGAAGCAAGTACTTACCGTATAGTTACGAAGCCACTCGTGAGGATGTATCTGTCACTAATGATGACGCCTGCATATGCGTTCCAATCGGTCTCACTTCGGTACTCGCCGAACCCCAGCGCAGCCTGGATTGACATCAACCAGTTTAGTAAAAGATCGGGAGTTACTGTACGGAAATTCATAACATTCAAAATACAAAGTTAATACATATATACCGGAAAGCTCATATTCTTTCCTTGCTTTATAACATTCTCTTTAGTCCAGCTAATCCCATATATTTAAAAGAACGCTTCGAGTTCCTTTGTGACACGCATTTGCGATCCTTAAGATCATCAGAAAACGTAAAACTTCGTATCCCAGAGCACAAATCTATATTTATGGGAAACTCTTTAAGTGTACAGGCAGCCCGACTTTGGAATGCCTTGCCTATTGTAATTAGACGTGCTCAGACAATAGCAACTTTCAAAAAGCTTATCAGAGAACACTATTTGAGTGTATAATTGATGGTTTCTTAAGTAAAGTATCTATTCTCTTCTTATTTGCTTATTTAATTTTGTCGTTTTCATATTTTAACAGTAAATTCACTAAAAATAGTTTTATTTATGGATATACCATAATTTTGGTATATCTCTTGTTGCACACCTACTGCTAGCTACAAGTTATTGTTCAGCTCCTATCCATCCTAAGGTTGTCTGGAAGAGATCGTTTTATGCGATAAGACCGCCCTTTGTACAACTTGTCTATGTAATATCTCATGTTGTATTTATTTTTATGGTGTACAATAAAGAGTATTCTATTCTACATAGTTATAATTTCGCTAATTGTTAGTTTAATTAAGCCGGGATGTAATATGCACAATTAGATGAAAGAAGGACAATATTAACATGCAAACATCATCCTACAAGGTGGACCGACGATCTGACGAGGGTCGCGGGAAGCCGCTGGGTGCAGGCAGCTCAAGACCGGCCATTGTAGAGATCCTTGGGGGGAGGTCTTATACTATACTAAATAAATTATCTGCGGAGGTATTTCCGATCCAGTACGACATAGGAACCTTCAAGAAGCGAACCTATTCCTTCCTTAAAAGCCGTTTGCGCACTTGCAGCCGCTCTATTAAGTGTCCAAGGGCGACGGTGATCAATTGTCTGAGGGGAGGTTAGTGGTTTTATCTCTAACAACTCTCTAACTTTGTCTGAAACAGAAGCATTTGCTTGAATGTACAAGCTGTCATCTTACCAAAGTTAAGCAAATCAAAATCTTACCATATATGGTGTTTTTGTACAGGAAAGCCCTACAGCCCGCTGGGTGTAGTTAAGACATTTCTGCTGGGTCACACTTATCTCTGGAAAAAAATCAGTTTAATATTAAATTGATATTAAAGCTTCTCTAAAAAGAATTCCCGAATTTTTCCACTCAATGAACGTATCTCTCACTTTCCTCTAGCCGGCTGTAGACATAGTAAAGGCCTCAATAGCATGTAAGCGACAGTTCTACATTGGGTGATGAAGACGAGAATAAATGATTTTGAATCATGCAGTTAATTAATCTCTAGGTATGAGACATCGCCTGTGAGGTTGCCAGCTTATTGCAAGCTCTATACAACGCGCGACAAAGTGATTTCATGTTAACTACTCGGCAGTGTAGTCTAAATTACCCTCGAAACTGACCAACTGGAACATCAAGCGTTGGCAAAATTCATCAAAAATGTATTGATGAAAACATAGAAATTATATTTGTATTTCAAACAATAGAGAAAGAAATTGAATTGAATTGTATAAGTGCTTCAGCTGGTGGAGATGTTAAAATTAATTGAGCACTTAAAGTCTCCTGCATTATTTAGGTTAAAATATTACTCTTAATGTCTACCTGTTATCGGTGGCTGCACTCGGTCGACTTCTAAACAGTCCGAGTTGTTGCAGGTCAAGATCTTCACCATGTGCGTCACAATCTCCGTTAAATTTGTGACCGGTATACACGTGTTATTCACGTAGTTATTATCCATTGTGGTATTTAGATGTTGCAGTATCTGCGTCACGGAGTCGTGCAGAGTAACTAACTCCATATCTTGTTGTTGGACTACTTTTATGAAATCTGCTATTTTCTCGTTCAATATGTTAGTTAATTTGGAGTCAAATTCTTTTCGTATATCTCGAATTTCTTTTCGCAAAAGTCGTATATCGTTAGTAAGTGATGAAACTTCGGTATCCGCTGTAGGAGTAAAATTCTATTTAAGTTAGCAATAACAACAGCACGCTGTATTGGGAGTCAATAAAGGTACTATTGCTGTGAATTGTTATTATTAATATTGTGTCAGCTCATTTATTGGTCTAATACTCTTTTTTGTTGAACAATTCCGGTCAGTACCGGAGTAGTAACGGAACGCTGACCTCACATATGTTTGGTAATATAAATACAGCGGTATCGACATTTGTTATATTTTTAATGTATTTGATATGTGCACCAAAATAATTAGATTTACTCATGCGCATGAAGAATTGCTGCAAGCGGTATTAGAAAGAAATAATTTTATTTTCATAACAAACACGGAAAATCGATTCAATTGTGGTATACATTTTAAATATTTTTAATTTATCCGTACTGGTATGAAAAATGGCCTTATCTCAGCTAGTACTGCATTTCTGCAGTGCTGATCTTCCGATAGGGCCAGTAGGTACTGGAAGCGTGATACTAGACGAATTTACATTAACATACAAGCTAAGAAAAAAAAATGCTGGATTGATATAACATTATACTTATGTACACATTAAAATTATTATTATGATAAAAAGTAGACCATAAAAATTAACACAACAATACAGAAAGAAAAATTATTAATAACAAAAAATATAAATGACAATTAATGCTCATAATCGCTATTCATCGGATCACATTATTCTTAATGTCCCTTGTCTTGCCTTTATGCGTTTCCGAACTGCAACTTTCATGTCGTCATTGATAAAAGACGCTGCGGGGTTCGCATGCCTAACTTTATATTTATTTGATATGTCTGTCAGTGTACAGTGTTATGTGTATCAAATCCTAATACCTATTAGTTATGCTTAATTCAAAATTGGTATTTATCACAAGTGCTACAGTGCAATACAAATAAAAAGTTCGAATATACATCTAGCAATCAGCGGAAATAGAGTGACGAACATAGGAAGAGATGAGATAAAAGTCTAGAAACAGGTTTAAAGTAAACTTATGGAAATACCAATACGAAAAAACCTAGGGAGTGTAAAGTAAACTGTGGCAAGGGAAAACACTATGCGGGTATTACAGGCACCTGCTGAGTTTATTCGTTCCGGAGGTAGCATTATAACGCGACCGTCGTTATAAACACAAGGTGCGGTATAATAATATTGAATTCTTACCTCAATATAGACATAACCACTAAGATAAGACGTGATGAAATATATCTAATTATTTTTGCAAAAAGTGTCTGCGGGTGGGTATGTCGGACTTGCACCGACTAAACCTAACTTGCCGTGGTCTTCTCTTGGCATCTGATGGGAGGAGCCCCTGAAACGCGGGTATGCTGCTCCGGAGCCCCTTTTTTGCGCCATGTCGCAGATGGTCGAGTCAAGTAACCTGGGAGGACTCTGGATTGCCCTCCTCTATGACAACTGCCGACTGCTACCTGTTCGGAACTGCGACTGCGCTACAATCAGAACGCTGTCTTCCCGAGTCTGCTTGCACATGGTGGCAGTAGAGGACACTTCTCATAGTGCCACCACAGCCTCCAAGGGAGTTGGACTACCGGCTACTGCCACTGTCTCGACGCCTCCACCGTCTGCCAGCGGAACGGGCTCATTCCCGAATCCGCCCGGCGGCCTCTTTCTAGAGCATGACTGCTCTCAGAAGAAGACCACGGCACTATGTTTATGTACTGCATTGTGAGCTTGACAAGTACAAATGTATGTTAATATCCAAGTGCTGAATACATTTCATTATTATTACATTCATTATTTGACGGCCACCACAGCCTAGTTGGTAGCGCTCCTGCCTACGAAGCTGGTGGTCCTGGGTTCGAATCCCGGTAAGTGCAAATATTTGTGTGATGAGCACGAATATTTGTTTCTGAGTCATGGATGTTTTCTATGTATTTATGTATTTATCTATCTATATAAGTATATATATCGTCGCCTGGTACCCATAGTACAAGCTTTGCTTAGTTTGGGGCTAGGATGAACGGTGTGACATTGTCCCCAGATATTATTATTATATTATTATCGATTGATCTGTTTGCTACGTCTGAGGGTACAACATGACTGTAACTTTATTTTGGAAACATCAAACATTAGGTGTAAGTATTAAAAATAATAGTTTTTTAGGATTCCGTACCCAAAGGGTAAAACGGGACCCTGTTACTAAGACTTCGCTGTCTGTATGCCTGTCTGTCTGTCACCAGGCTATATCACATGAACCGTGACAGTTAGACAGTTGACAAAAAATTTTAGCAGTATGGAGACACAGTTTACTATTGTCAAGTCTATTTCTAGGCTACGTCAACTTTACGTTCAAAAAGTTTCTTATTTTACTTCACAAATATGTTCTGAAATGTACCGGCATGGTAAAGTCAAAATTATATATGTACTATATAAAAATAAGTCGGGTTTACCTTCCTGACGCTATAACTCCAGAACGCACGAACCGATTTCCACTGCTTTGCATTCGTTGGAAAGGTCTCGGGCTCCGTGAGGTTTATAGCAAAGAAAATTTTTTTATATTTGACAATAACTTGATACGAGCTAGCTAAATATCATTTCTGTAATAAAATAAATTTTATAAATGTTTTCATACAATGTGTACCTAAATATCTATGTTACTAGAAATAATATCTAATGTATACAACTATATTACTACAAACATGTTCTGACTATTTACAAGCGCTTTTTTAAAGTCTACGTGAATAAAAACCTTTTTTATTTTATTTTATTTATTTTATTTTGTTTAAACGCTGTTTCTTTTTCCGTTGAGTTGACTCAACTAATTTTTAATTCATTTTTTATTTAAAACTTAGCACAACGGTGTACAAGACCGATTTAATATACTCAACAAATCATAATAACACCTTGAAAGTAGGGCTTCTAAAACGGCCTATGAAGGTGGCAATTCCATGTTGTTGAAAATTGGAATGCAAATCGGAATATTCTGTATTCACCGATCCCCTAGTTTTGCTAAATTAAGAGATTAATCTAGAATTGTTGTTGTGTTACTGAATTAAATTCATTATCCGCATCAAAATACAGATAAAAACAAAAATAAATTTGCAAAGCTTGGAGTGTCGTAGTGGTTGGTAGCTTATAAACACGGCTACATATCAAGCTATACATTTCCAGTATAAGCTGCCCTTTCATTGTATGGAAATAATATACAACGCGGGATCAGCTTATACTGGAAATGTACCAATATATAGGGGACAATGTCACACAGATCATCCTAGCCCCAAACTAACCAAAGCTTGTACTATGGGTACCAGGCGACGATATACATACTTATATAGATAGATAAATACATATATACCTAGAAAACATCCATGACTCAGAAACAAATATTCGTGCTCATCACACAAATATTTGCACTTACCGGGATTCAAACCCAGGACCACCAGCTTCGTAGACAGGAGCACAAACAACTAGGCTACGGTGACCGTACTAAAGTACACTGCGAACGCGGAAGTAACGGATATTTTGTTGGAAACGTTATGTAAAATATCGAGTACCATAATTTATACATATCGTAATAATAATATTAATTTATTAATGAAGACAAACAATACACCAGTTAGCATAACAAAAACACCTCACACTAGGCGGGGCCTGTTTTATGAGGAGTTTCCTTATCCTTTATTAAATACATTTTGGAATATGTAGTGTGTGGTACCATGCTTAACATAATAAAATTATCCTCTAAGTAAATATATGTAAATTAAATGAAATAAAACAGCTTTTTATTCACGTAGACTTTAAAAAAGCGCTTGTAAATAGTCAGAACATGTTTGTAGTAATATAGTTATTTATAAATTATTATTTCTAGCTACATAAATATTTAGGTACACGGATTGTATGAAAATATTTATAAAATGCATTTTATAATAGCAATGATATTTAGCTAGCTTGTGTTAAGGTATTGTCAAAGAGATTATGTTTAAGTTTCATTATCAAAATTTATAGTTTCAGCTATATTTATACTACATATTGTCTGAATGGTTCCGTCTATATTATGGTATTATTATTATGGCGGACTTTGTGTTAATAACGACGGTCGCGGTTTTATGCTACAACCGGATCCAATGCGCCCCAACTAAGAAGACCCCAGCGAAACAAACTCAGTGGATTCATCTACTTCCACGTTTCAACACGACCCAGTAGAGACGATCCGGCGAAACATACTCAAGCGGGCATGAACACTTTTTTTAGTAGGCAAACACAATCTGCTCGATCGGTTGTCTGAATGCTTATTATTTTAGATTATATTTAGGTATACAAAAGAAAAACTTCGAAACAATAACATTATTTATTTTGAGACAGAGTCAATAATTTTAAATTAAGTATATGATAGCAATCATATTACAGATAGTTCACGTAACTCAGCAGATCAGTCATGTCTACCAGCCACAGCCAGACGTCTTTTTTCAACGATGTACTCTTTAGTGGTGTAATAACCCCTAGCCATAAGTACACGTTTAATATGTGTCTTAAAACTTGTGTCAGGCCGATCAGTAATATGAATAGGAAGCTTGTTATAAAACCTAATACAATTTTTACTCTAAAGCCTGGCATGGCTATTTTGTTTTTGGAACGAAGTTCCTAATCGCGCGTTGTGAAAGGGGGCTAGACGGAAAAAAATCTTACGAAAAGTTGTCACGACACTTTTTGCAGCTGTGCGGCATGTGCATGTTTCTCTGTCTGTCTCTATCTCTCTTTCTCTTTTATAGAAAGCATTTTTGTTGAGTGTACCTATACAGATTTTTTGTACATAATAAATAATAAGAAATAACTTCGTTCCATCCGGGTGTACCTTGACACCTCTCAAGTTTTATTATTCCTAGTTTTATATAATGCAGTTCGTTTTTCTTTTTATATTTATCAATATTTTTTCTAACAAAAATTATATTCTAATATATATATATTCCGATGGCACAGTAAGTATATTTATTTCTTTAAACAAAGTTCGCAAAGAATCGCAACTGCCTAAACCATAAATGGCTCTGACTGCTCTTTTCTGCAATACTAAAATAGTACTTATTTTGTCAGTTACCGAACCCCACAGCAGAATGCCATACGACAAAATGCTATGAAAGTAAGCGAAATATACTAATCTAGCAGTTTGTTCATCTGACAATTGTCTTATTTTCCAGACCGCATAGGACGCCGAACTTAATTTACCTGCTAACTTTTCAATCTGAGGACCCCATTGCAATTTTGAATTAAATGTCAATCCTAAAAATACTACGGCTAGTTCTGGTGATTAACAATTTTCAAGAAGTCTTCCGTGTGTTGATACGAATAGTGCAGCAAATTTTCTTTGCCTCAGTATGTGACAGATAGTATGTGATCGTATGTCGCAAGTCATGGCTTTAGTGTGATGAGGCCTAATATTATACTTCATTAAGGTAAGTTTAGTGATACAATGTTTATTTATTGGTACGGAACAAATGACTTTATTAAAAGGCAGATAAGCAATAAATGGAACATACCTTTATCCTTGATTTGCTGAGCTCGCGCCGGAGCCAGCGTGCCGACACACAGTAACCAATACAGAAGTAACATGTGTCTGAACATGGCGAGTTGGTGAGAGCGTTGTACTAGTAGTGGCTCTAAGCAGCGCTGAGTACTAGTGCGGGATCAATCCAAGCCGGCCGTTTATATAGTCAGGGAACGAGGAAAATGATTAACAAAGATTAGACTATATATGTATGTTACAAAACAAAATAGCTTTAAAACTACAATGGTTATTATAATATTATGACTGGGTTTTTAGTCTAGTGGTTAGTGGATCTGACTGCTAAGTCGGAGGTCGGGAGTTCGATCCATTCCATGAAAAATCTTGGTGTGATGAGCACGATAATTTTTGGGTCTAAGTTTAATTTATCTATAAAATGTATGTGTTTAGAAATATGTTTATCAGTTGTCTGTACAATTTTTAGGTACGTTATTGTATTCTATGTATATAAGTATTTATCTATCTATATAAGTATGTATATCGTCGCCTGGTACCCATAGTACAAGCTTTGCTTAGTTTGGGGCTAGGATGATTTGTGTGACATTGTCCCGAGATATTATTATTATTATAATGAATATGGATGTTTGTTATCTTAGCAGCAGAGCGTGACCTTCGTTATATACACAAGTTCCGTTATAATAATAATAATAAGATAAGATTACGCTTTATTGTACACCAAAACTTTGCAGGATATAGGAATACAATAACATACATTAAAAAATTGTACAATTGGCGGCCTTATCACTAAATGTGGTCCCTTCCAGGCAACCTAGGCAGGGATTGGAGTATGGAGTAACATAGATAGGGTAGTTGTCAGTGTACACAAGTAAAGAAACCGTACGCACTGGTATCATTACAAAAAAAAACAGAGAGCTTTTTACGTCATATTCTGTACTATTGCTGTGCGTGCCGCGATTTTTAGACCTATCAAAGGCGTTTGACCTGGTTAATTATAACATCTTATGGTCTAAATTGAGGGAGAAAGCCGTACCTATTCAGCTAATTACCCTACTCAAACACTGGTACGATCAACAAATTAACCAGGTCAGATGGGTAGGTGCCCTATCGGGGTCACATAGGCTGGAGCATGGAGTGACGCAGGGAGGTTTGACTTCTCCGGCGCTCTTTAGGCTGTATATCAACGATTTGATCGAGGGGCTCAGTGGCACAGGCTTTGGATGCTCTATTGATGGGAATATCTTAAATAGTATCACATATGCAGATGACGTCGCATTGTTGGCCCCCTCGGTCTTTGCCCTCAGGCAATTACTTGCTGTGTTCGAGAGTTATGCTGCCACACATGGGCTCAAGTACAATGTGCGTATAGGTGTTACGATGGTTTTCCGTGTTGGTGCTAAGAAACCCAGAACTGTCCCTCCTGTACATCTCTATGGAGAGGCATTAAGTAGAATGTCTCTTTTAGTACTTGCCACTGTACCACCTCAGCTACATATAGACATATAGGACTTAAATGATGACAATGATATTGAGAAGGAGCGAAGAGCGTTATCGGTTCGTTATAACATGCTGGCTCGTAGGTTTGCACGCTACACGAAAGATGTGAAAATTAGTCTTTTCAAAGCATACGGCCAAACATTCTTCACGTGCAGCCTATGGTTCATACATACGCAGAGGGCCTATAGTGTTCTTCGTGTCCAGTACAATAATGCCTTCCGTGTGTTGTTGGGGCTGCCACGATTTTGTAGCGCGTCGGTCGGGGATGTTTATTAAATCGCACACAGATAGTTTTGAAGCCATCATGCGAAAAATAACACCATCCCTGCTACGCAGAATTTGTGGGAGCACCAATAGCATTCTTAAGGTTATTTTCTGTCAAGTTGGACAGCCCTTTCCTGGTGCACTGGACCCGTATGCATAGTGGCGTTCTTAAATTAATTTTTATAATCATTGTTACTAACATAATCATAATCATTTATTTGCGATAAGTGTTGGTACAATGAATGAATTATTTATTTTTAATTACAACCCATGGAAATTACAAAAATAAAAATTACGATAAAAAATAAATAATAAAATGTTAGTATTACACAACTTATAAATTAGATTAATAACTTAATTTAACTATTACATTGAATGTCCTCTCTCAGCAGGTAAACACATAAAAATACGGTTGACACAATCTTATTGTTCGTTGTACTCAATCGAGTGTGGAACGACGTTCTTAATTTCTGAAAGAGTGCACAGAATTCGGTAACTTTGTTCTCCGTCTAACGTGTACCAGTCGCACTACACCGCCAGGGCTACTTCAGCATGGCCCGGAATCCATTGTTATATTGTACGCGAAGAGTGTTATATGCACTCTTCGTGTATTTGTACCATAGTTGGCTCGTGTAGAACGACTGGCAGTAGGCCTTGAACAAGGTTATTTTGACTTGTTTCGAGCATTGGTAGAAGCGTCTGTGTTACTCCTACACGCAATGCTTTGTCTCTGTCTTTCTTCGTCAGATAAGTTGTCTGTAATTATATGGCCAAGGTATTTAAACTTATTTACAACTTTTAAAGGCGTTCCGTATAAGTAAATCGGCAAGAAGTTATCGGGTACTTATTCACGAAATGTATGATTTTCTGTATTTTCTTCATGTCGTATGTATGGGGCCTCATTCTGGGTTTGAGTTATGTCACAGTATTCTTCTCTAGTACTGTCATTGGTGCTTGTGTAGAGTTTGCCGTTTATGTAGAGTTGGTTGTTTTTTATTATTGCGTGTTTGCCGTTTTGTCTTGCAGTTTGGAGATGCTTTCGCAGCTCGTATCGTTGTTGTAGAGTTTTTTTGTCCATAAATGTTCCGACTGCTAATCCAGTGTCTTTGAAGCTTCTTGCGTTGTTCATAATGTATTTAGCCATTCGCTTACTAATTAACTCCAGCATCAAAGGTCTTCTGTTTCCTGTTCTTCCTATACGCTTTATATCTTCAATATAGGGGTTAATGTCGATATTCATCATGTCATAAAATGCGGCTGAGATGCGATCGTAAAGATCCTGTTCCGTTTCGTAGCGTTCTTCATTTAATCTGTAGAGTATTATTTTGTTTTCGCTATTCATCGTGTGTATTTGCTGCTCAATATATTGTATTTTAGTGTCAATTTTGTTGATTTTCTCCTCTAGAATTTTCTGTTCTTTTGAGGGATTTGTGTTAATATCCAGATCTTTTTGTAGGTTTTTCATGGAACTCTCTACTTCTGTTTTTATGGTGATTTTTAGTTCGTTTAGTAAGGATGTCTTAATTTTTTCCAGTTTTAAATCGAGTAGATGACTAAATCTATCTATTGTTATTGTCTCACTTTCAATTGTTTTCTGGCTGGAAGCAAGCAAGCAGGTTTCATCGGAAGCAATATTCGATAAAGTGTCGCCGGTTATGCCATCAACAGATAGATCGATTTCGTATGCGATATTGGTTGATTTCTTCCTCATTGTGACATTCAGTGTATCTGAGTCTTTTCGATCAGTTTCCAGTTGGTTTAGCCGAATTGGAGTATTATTATTATTTCCTTTGGGAGCTTTACAGATACAAGTTTGGCATTTCCATGTCAGTCTATTTTCCGTTGACATTGTACGTAGCTGTTTCTCTGTTATGTTACTGCATTGTAAGTCATAGATCATGCTACATAAAGAGCATTTTAAATTTTCGACAAGGTCTGGCACAACGGCTTATTATATAAGCTGTTTCAACTGAAAGTGCCGGATCGTCTCGTACACATCTTACGAGGCTACTTTCGGGGCGAACGTTTTGTTATCGCATCGAGGGAACATTCTCCACTCCCCCTCCGGTTCACGCATGAGTTCCCCAAGGTTCCGTCCTTGCCCCGCTCCTGTTCTCACTCTACACAAGTGATATCCCCAAACCCAAAAAGGGCCAGCTAGCCCTCTTCGCCGACGACAAAGCTCTCTACTACTCCGGTAGGAGCCCGTCCGCCATTCACAAAGAACTCCAATCTTCCGCCAACGCCCTAGGCGAATGGTTCAGGAAATGGAGAATCGAAGTCAACCCGACCAAGAGTGCAGCCGTGCTCTTCTCGAGGTTAAATTCCATTCCCACCATCGATCCCGTCCAAATTTTTGGCGAACGAATTCCTTGGGAGAGGAAAGCGAAGTATTTGGGGGTCATCCTCGATCGAAAGCTAAGCTTCAGTGAGCATCTACGGTACGTTCGTCACCGTGCCGTATTCGCTCTTAGCCGATTACACTGCCTCCTGAATGCAAGCAGTAAAATGTCCCTTGCCAACAAGGTGAGAATTCACAAGACTTGCATTCGACCCATGATGACCTATGCGAGCCCGGTCTTCGCTCACACCAAAGATAGGTTCATCCATCTCATCCAAGTAGTCGAGAATAGATTCATGCGACGAGCCGCGGGCGCACCATGGTTCGTCCGCAACAAAAGCCTCAATGCCGACCTCCAATTGCCTACCATCAAGCATTGGATGAAGCAATCGTGCAAACGGTACTTTGACTCTGCCACTCACCATCCAAGTCCTTTGGTGGTACAGGCGGTCAATTACACCCCTCGCCGACTCTCAATTAAGCACCGTCGTCCCAGGCACGTCTTAGACGACCCGGACGATGAGATCACTGTTTACCTCAATCAGATCAAGTCAATCAGATACTCTCGCAACAGTGCACTGTACTTCGTACTCGCCGTACAAGAGTACGACCGCAAACGCGTCGCGACCACCAGCGTCCTCCATGACCCTTAGTTTGCATTCGATTCGATGAAATGCCCTCTCTGGACCTAACCCGGAAGAGCGGCCCGCGTCGCGTATTAACGTAGAGCGAAAATTGCACAAAACATCCCTAAACGATACGCCCTCTTGCATCTCCCCGCCAGTATATATTACCCACCGCCTCTATATATTATCATCGTGTTGTTCTCTGTCGAGTCGACGTTGGCCTCCCCTGGTGCTACCCTGTACCAGCTTCGAACCCACCCGGCGCTGGATCTGCAGTCCGATTCCTGAGTTGGAAGGGTGCCAGCCCATTGTTTCTGCGTGTACGGTTAACTGTAACCGGGGAACCGTACACGTATGTTGGGCCCTTCAAAGGAAAAGGATAAGCAGGAATCAGTAGCACATTTTTCCACAACACACATTAGTGGACCGTTCAATCGATCCACTATAATCTTACTTACATAAAGTTCGTTTTGTGTTTTATTTAAGAAAGGAAACTGTAGGTCTGCGACTTAAAAATTGTTTAAAAATTTGAGAAAATTTGTAAAACTGTTTGTTTCTTAATAAAATAAATAAAAATAAAATGTATCCACACATGCAATAGCAGTTTTTTTATATAGGGTAGTTCTTGGTATATTAGGTAGAACTATTCTGTTAGGATTTCTAGTATTACGTGGAAATTTATCTTTCACTCTAACGAATAGGTCAGGGTGTTGACGAGTAACTTTGGCACACTCAAAAATATACATACTAGGTGGGGTCAATATTTTTAGGTTACGAAATAATGGTTTGCAAGACTCCCATGGTGGAATATCTCAAATTGCTCTTATACATTTCTTTTGTGCTAAAAATGCTTTATATACTTCTGTTGAATTGCCCTACAATATAAGTCCGTATTGTAAGGTAGATGCAAAATAAAACTACGAATAAAAAGCCCACCCAAAAGGTGGAGTCACTCGATGTCCTGCCTGATAACTACAAACGAGGGAAGCCGTGACAAGGCAGCTCCAGCAGTCAGAGCGTACCACCCCGTATGTCACCCACACCGGGCACATCGGCGTGCGGCTCTGACGGTGGGATAGCTTCCAAGCGACCGGCACCAGGGGGCGCGCTTAGGGGGAAAAGGAAGCTCAGCGGCGCTCAAAAACGCCGTAAAGCTATAGAGAGGCAAGATGCAGCTCAAGGGGGAACTCCATCAGGAGGGCCTCAAAAGAGAGAGAGGGAAATCAGTGACGAGAGCCCGGGCATACCGAAGAGGGCAAAAACCCAGGGGTCTTACAAAGACGCCCTAACTGGGACCCGGATGGTAATCGTTAATGCGAACTACCCGGAGGAGAAGCTGGATCCCAAAACCTTGGATCCTCTAAAAGTCCTATTATGGGACCTTTTAGAGGAGACACCTGACCCCACGCCGAGATTCTCCGTGGGCAACATGATTGCTGGAACCGTTCACATTATATGTGATGGACCTGAGGCAGTGCAGTGGCTTAAGTGCGTCAACGGAAAGACTGTTGACGGCACTCCACTTAAAGTCATTGACGCCAAGGATCTTCTTAAGCCAATCAGGATGGCATGGAGGTCCAAAACTGTAAGCAGTGTCACCTCAGAGTGGCTGCTCAAGATGACACAGCGAATGAACCCATCCCTTTGTACTGACGAATGAAAAGTGGTACATGCGAATGTCGAGGCAATGTACACTCGACGCATTGTCCTGATGGACAAAGCCTCGGCAGAGCACATAAAGGCAGCGGGATATAAGCTGCACACAGGGCTGGGAGACAGCTACTTTAAACTCCTAGATGACGGGGAGAAAAAGGAACATGAGACGAGAGTCGACAATAGTGCGACCCCAGGGGAAGCAACGACGTCGTCTCAAAAGGATCCCATCGTAGGCGAACCGGGTGGCTCCGACTAGAAAGAGTCAGCCAACACTGAGGCATACCGCGAGACCGAGGGTACCCTATCACCAGCCACCTCAATGGGTGGCCTCAGTGATCTGGACGGGCTCCGACTGGACGGAGACACCCTCACCTACGAGGAAATGGAAGGGTCTGAAGAGGACCACTAAGACTAGACCAACTGAAACGGCTAGCATAAGGTTTTTTCAGATCAATCTACAACATAATAAGGCTGCGACTGCCCTTCTGGCACGCGAACTTATAATGGACAAATATTATGTAGCAATAAAACAGGAACCCTACTTATACAAGGGCCAAATAAAAGGACTAAGCGGGACGGGAGGTATAATATATCAACACCGTTCTGATAATAATGTGAGGGCATGCATCTACGTCAAAAATGACTTAGATACAATACCCTTACACAATTTCTGTTACAGAGACCTGACAGCTGTCAAAATCATACTAAAAGAGGGGGTAGGTCGGAGGACTATTTGTATAGCCTCTGCCTACCTACCCTATGAAGCAGAAGAACCAACTTCTCCGAAGTTAAGGGAACTCGTGAACTATTGCAATGCAAATGATGTAGATCTCATAATCGGCTGCGACGCGAATGCACACCACATCATTTGGGGCAGCACAAATATAAACAAGAGAGGAGAGAAACTACTGGACTATCTGGTAAGCTCACCGCTCCAATTAATTAATTCTCGTAACAGGCCAACATTTGTTAACGCAAAGAGAGCTGAAGTTATCGACATAACCCTAGCAACGACGCAACAACATAACGCAACGACATAACCCTAACAACTAGAGCCAGCAACCTAATAGAAGAATGGCATGTACCTAATGAGATATCCTTATCGGACCATAGGTACATTTGCTTCAAGTACAGAACACGAATAAAAAGGGAGTCTGTACAACGACGTAACCCTAGACACACTAACTGGCCCATGTACTTAAGGGACCTGAAGGTGGAACTAGGCGATCCGAAAGGTAAGCTCAATTCAGTCATAGACATAGAATTTGAGGCAGAACGAATTGTTCAAACAATATTGAAAGCATGGAGAGACAACTGTCCTGAGAAAACGGCCAAGGCTAAGAGAATACCCTGGTGGACACCTGAGCTAATTAGGCTCAAGAAAGAAACTAGGGTAATATTCAATCTAGCTAAAGCCACAAAAAACTTTGAACTGTATGCTAGAAAGCTCACAGAATATAACAAAGCCGTCAGAAAGGCAAAAAGGCGTGCATGGAGGAATCATTCCACAATGTATGAGACTCACGAAAGCCCTGACCACTGCCAGAGTGAACCCATTATCCGTTATCAGGAAAGCTGACGAGACACTAACAGATTCTGGTGAGGAGACACTAGTCATCATGTTTAAAATCCACTTCCCAGGCTCTGAGACAAAGAAAACCATGTAGCGAGAAATCCCAATTAGCCATGAGGATGCGGAAAGGCGCACAACCAAGGCAGATTGGGATACCGCTAAGAAGATCATTAACGAGACCAAGGTAAAGTGGGCCATAAGCAACTTTGAACCATTCAAATCGCCTGGCCCTGATGGAATATATCCCATCCTACTACAAAAAGCGAATAACGTACTAAACCCACACCTATGTAGGCTGTACAGAGCCTGCATAGCCTTTGGATACACTCCCCAAGCATGGAGACAAGTTAAAGTAGTATACATCCCGAAACCGGGAAAGTCGGACTACGAATCACCAAAATCGTACAGACTGATAAGCCTCACATCATTCTTTCTCAAATCACTGGAAAAAATGGTAGACACACACATTAGGCACGGGCCACTAAAAAGATTTCCTCTACACTGGCAACAAAATGCGTATCAAGCAGGAAAATACAGAGACAGCCCTACACCATGTAGTGAAAAAGGCGGAAGCAGCCTTAGAAAACAAAGAAATATGCCTCGCGGCATTTCTAGATATTGAAAGTGCTTTTGACAACACGGCATTTAACACTATACAAAATGCCGCCACTAACCATAGAATAGAACCCACTCTATGCAGATGTATAGACAAAATGCTGAAAGGACGGCAACTGCAGTCAACACTGCTCGCGCACATCAGATATGCATCGACAACCAGAGGGTGCCCACAAGGCGGAGTCATCTCACCGCTACTGTGGTGTCTGGTTGTGGACAAGCTCCTGATAGACCTAAAAACAGGGCCACGGTATACCGTCGGCTATGCAGACGATATTGTGATACTTATAAGTGGGAAATTCCCTCACACAGTATCGGATATTATGAAACAAGCCTTAAAAGAGACAGAGGACTGGTGCAAATCAAATAACCTTTCGATAAACCCACATAAAGCAGTTATAGTACCATTCACAAAGAAGAAGGACCTATCGGGAATAGGAACTTTGAAACTATACAACACAAAAATTGAATTGTCAAAAGAAGTGAAATACTTAGGTATAACACTCGACAAAGCGCTCACATGGAGAGAACATGTAGAAAATATTAAAAACAAGGCCTTGAGAATATTCGGCATGTGCCGAGCAGCTTATGGCAAAACATGGGGACTGAAACCCAAAATTGTTCACTGGATATACAGAATGATAATAAAACCGATACTGATGTACGGTAGTATCGTCTGGTGGCCAAGAACAAAACTAGAAACCTGTAAACAAGTGCTAAACAAAATACAACGTACTGCCTGCTTAGCAATGACAGGGGCGTTTAGCACCTCACCAACAGCAGCCTTGGAAGTAATCCTAGACCTAATGCCTCTACACATTGAGGAACAAGAAGAGGCAAGGAAAACACTCCAAAGACTTACTGCATTGGGCCGGACATCTTATGATCGTATGCCCACTAAGCACACGCAGATAGAAGACTGGAAACATTTCAATTTCGATTTATTTATTTCTCTCTTCACAAGAAATGGTTACGTTTCACATACATAACAACTTAAGAAAATTATGCATACTTAATTAGGGAATATATGTAGATATGCAACCAGCATTTGTGAGAGACTGGTGCCTGTGATAGGTTTAGTACAAACCTGTATTACAGGTCACCAGTGCCCCCACTCCGCGGATTCCATGATATAAACCCGAGTGTAACACGCTTACAAAAAGAAATATTAACAGCACATAAAAACTAATGTTATCAAGTACTCAATAGCCGCGCAACGGTTATTATGACGTAGCTGCTATGATTATTTATGATTATTTATTTGATTAGTGATTATCATTTTATTAATTACTATAATAATTCTATAATAATTTTACATCTTAATAATCGATATTATACTTTCAAATGGTTGTCACTGATAAAAGTATAAATAGGGTAGGAGAATTATTAAGGAGGCATTCTTGGTACGACGGTAGATGAGAACGTTACTCTGTTCGATTAAATATTGTGTGTGGAAAATATGTCGGAGTTTTAATGTGCAGAACCTACGAGTGCGTAACATTTCAGAAGTGGGATTTTACCCATAATGCCTGGATCATATTTCGCCAGTTTGGGGAAACTTAAAAGGAAGCACAACGAATCAAACAGCTCTATAGATCAAGATAGCGGTATTTTTTTTTCTCAGACGTCGGTCGCATTAACAATGTGAACAACAAAAAAACGATAGGTCTCACGGGTTCACAAAATAGACCAGCTCGGCGACGTCTACAGTTGGGACGACACTGATCGCACGTTTACAAATCTTGAAAACTATGACCTCACTTGGGATGGATGGAAGGAGATGCTGAGGGTCACTTTCCCGCGATCTGGAACACATGCTGGCGAGAACTAAGGATGATAAGGACACTATGACGAAGTATTATCACGAGATGCTATTGCATGTATAATTCGAGGATTCCCGAATTGAGAGCCAACGCAGCGGACACACCACTGTGGCCTGCTGGTTTGGCGCCGGAAGTGTCCAGACATCAAGAAACCCACCACATAAGGTTAGTGAAATATTGCATATCATTTATGATAATTATAGTGGTAGATATATACTAAAGAACAGTGACGGTCGATGGCAAACAGCTCAGAGCATACATAGCAACTGGCAGTAAAATTAATTTACTTTGGATCTCGCAAGTTCAGAACTTAAGAATTATAATCGAACCTAGCACTACTATTATGGAAGGTTTCGGTAGAGCATGTGAGAATTCACTCGATTGAACGGAATAGTCTAATTAACTAATTTCATAAAATTGGATATTGATCTATTCATTGGACAAACCATGATTAATAGTAATAATGTTAGCTCGGTGACCACTAACGAAGAGAAACATAACCATAGTTACGAGCTCAAAACACTCATTGTGGTTCAATCTCTCAAACATTTCCAAATATATTTAACAGGCTTTAAAATTTAAGGTTAGTGCTGATTACGCAGCTTTAGTTTCACCCTTGTAAAACGCGATTTAATTCCTCGGATAGCTCGTTGATGGCTCACAACTGATGAAGCATGTACATGCACTGAGTAGAAATCCCACAAATAATACTAATAATTGACAATTCTAATTGGCTATTAACTTTAGTTACAGGATGACAATATACAAAGTATTATTACTAGACTTACGATAATTCAGATTCAAATTTATCAACAAATTACATCGTTAAAGATAATAAAATACACGAATAATGGCTCAAAATCAGAATATTTCATCGTAGTCGTGTTCTTTACGATCTGAAGTTTAGCAGTTACCCTATTAGTCTGTAGTTCATTTAGTTTGGTCTCGGAGGTAGATGTATCTGAAAGGGAAAATGTGTATTTGGAGTTTTAAGACCATTTTATAAAGTGCGATTGACTTGTTGAACTTGGCCATTGGAGCGAGGGCTGCCTATTGCATTTAATGTGTTTGAATTGATTTTCTTCGGATAATTGCTTAAAATATCTACTCGTAAAAGCTTTGCCTCTACTGTAATTACTCTAACTAAATAAATTGTTTCAATCGAATTTGTCTCGTATCTATACAAATAAATAAAATTGGAGTGTCTGTTTGTAATATTGAAATAACCGGTTTTTACTACATAAATATGAATATATATACGGTACATACACCAAAATAACATTTTTTACAATTTTTGTCTGTCTGTCTGTCTGTTTGTTCCGGCTAATCTCTGAAACGGCTGGACCGATTTTGACGGGACTTTTATTGGCAGGTAGCTGATGTAATAAGGAGTAACTTAGGCTACTTTTATTTTAGAAAAAGTCATTTATTTTACTAAAAAACAAAAAAAATAAACTAATTAACACGCGGACGAAGTCGCAGGCACAGCTAGTCTACAATATTTTTAGCAGTTCGAACGAATACAAATTTTGTAAAGCGACAATTACTACAATACATAAGGGTTCCTCTGACGAGTTTTGGCAAAAAGGACCTAAATGATCTACGTGCAACGTATGCATAGGAAGGACAGCCTTGTTGATTGGATGTAGTACTTAATTCACCCTCCAATTACCATTGTTGCGCTTGTTAAACGCACATTGTAAACAAGAGTTTACACATTGTCTTATAAATCTTGTCATACCTTCAAACCGAAATGGAGTTTTAATAGATCACATTTTTCATATCTGGGATATCCTATTTGATCGTGGACTTTTTGTAGTAGACCGTATTTAGCTATTGGTATCACAAAACGTTCACCAGTAACAGTTTTTCTAAAAAAGTATATTATTATATAAGTAAAGCTTTTAAATTGTGTGTATGCTTAATAAATCTATATCCTCACAGATCAATCGATCTCATAGAAAGTGCACTGTAGGACAATTGGTATTATGGAAAAGGGGATTTACAAGAGAAAACCGCGAATATAACTAGAAAACTTAACGGTTTGTATATAGGGCCTTATAAAGTGTGCAAAGCTGACTAATCACTGGATCGTTATACGATAGGTAGTATCAAGGGTATGAAAGGATCAAGTATATATATCCTGGAAATTTGTAAGTTTGTTACAGAATACTACACCAAAAGAGAAAATTTACAATCTAACTTTACACTTAGGCATGGGAATAGATTAAATTTACCAACATCCCATCTATCTATGCACTCTGCAAGCCCGTTGGTCATGTCAATAAAAGTCTATAATAAACTTCCAGAAGATTTAAAAAAAGAAAAAAAGGATAATACTTTTATTAAAAAACTAAAGCTTTTCTTATTACAGAAAAGCCATTATACTGTAAAAGAATACTTGGACTCAAAGAAATAATTCTATAGATGACATTTATTAATCTGATACTCTTTTCGCTTTAAATATTGACATTTTTAAATTAAAATTTGGCATACTGTAATTCTTACAAATAGCATAAATTCTTAAACTTTTTATTATTAACAAAAATCCTTCTTCCTCTCTATACTATGCTGTGCCCGACAGGGTCCATAATTGTTACATAATTAAAAGATTATACCATCCGTTATACATTATGGAAGCAATAAATGATTGAGTATTGAGGATATCGAAAATTCTCTGCAATTGTACGCGGCGAAATCCTCAGATCGTATAATTCGTCTATACCTGATGAAAATAGCAGCTGATAGCAGGATGATTCAAAATTAAAATCAAAAATCGTTTATTCCATTTAGGTACCTACACGTAATACACTTATGCACGTCAAAATTGTAAACATAGAATAATATAACAAAAAAAAATACAATTTAATACATACAGCGATATGTCAAAAGAAAAATAAATAAATAAAAATAATTACTAGAAATTAGATTGAATACCATATCTAAGCGACAACAATGCGCTACATCAATAAAATAATATGTAAAACTACTTATAAAATGGAAACAAATCACTCTCATCAGTTACTTATTTAGAGACTAAGATTGAAACGCATTCTTGTCATTTATATACTTAGTCATTTACTATGTATTATGCCTTTTTAATTAAACAAGATTTTGTTTCCTATTTGAATTGGTTAAAAGGTAAGAAGAGGAAACTAGAAGGAATATTATTTTTATTTATTAATTTTTGTACACACAAAACTGACAACAAATTGATACAAGTAGGTACACAAATGATGAGTACTAATGTACTATTAGTTCACAAGAAATTTCTTCAAACAGACCCGCGACAGGAGAAAATTTTGTAAACCATAATAATGTGTGTAGGTCTATAATACACGTACACACTAATAATTACATAAATACTTAAATATGAGTATTATATCTAATTTAAATTTAACATTATACTAAATACTAATACATTCCATGAGGATGAAATTGAAAGATAGTGCTTCTTTACTTTTCTTTTGGAAGAGAGAATGGTTGTACTGTTTCTTATATTTGGCGGAAGAGAGTTCCACAATCTAGCTGCATGAACAGTAAAGGAGTAGGAATAAAAATCTGTTTTATGGATGGGGAGTTTTAGGACGGATTACAGGATCTACAACGATCATCAATTGGAGATTTATAAGAAAACCGCTCACGCAGATAGGACGGGGACAGAGGATTATGAAGGATATTGAAAAGGAGGCACAATATTCTAGTGTTCCTACGAAATCGAATAGGAAGCCGCTTGTGGTCTTTACGGAACTTTGAAACATGGTCGAACTTTTTCAGTCCAAATACAAACCAAATGCATAGATTTTGTAGACGCTCAAGTTTATTTAGAAGCTTGCGGTCCTAATCCAACAAAGGATCCGTGAACTTTACGTAAACGATGATATTGAATACATAAATCAATATCATATCTATAATAGACTTGTTAGAAAGTTAAATAAATATTTAATTACCTATAAATCCTATAAGATTGATATGAATAGCTATTAGATGTAGTTTATAAAAAGCCAAAACATATGTGTAGAATGGAAAATGATTAACCTTATTTAAATACTTGTGAAATTGTAAGCTTGTTTATTATTTATCATAAACATATTTCCACCCTTTAATATATAAAAGCAGAGTGATAATGGATACATGAAAGCTGTGTGGTTTGGGATATATAAAAGCTGTGTGATTTGGGATACATAAAAGCTGTGTGATTTGGGATACATAAAAGCTGTGTGATTCGGTATACATAAAAGCTGTGTGATCTGGGATACATAAAAGCTGTGTGATTTGGGATACATAGAAGCTGTGGGGTGTGGGATACATAAAAGCTGTGTGATTTGGGATACGTAAAAGCTGTGTGGTATGGGATGCATAAAAGCTGTGTGATTTGGGATACATAAAAGCTGTGTGGTATGGGATGCATAAAAGCTGTGTGGTTGGGATACATAGAAGCTGTGTGACTTCCACGTCATTTTGCTATCAACAGTATAATCCTTAAAATTTTGGTTGTATTCGCTTCATGGACATGCGGTCCTTTATGATTGACTTTTATAACCGGGGTAGTTGTGTGTTAACTGAAAGTAGTCACTATTTGACAATGATGCTAATAATTTTTGTTAGTTCTATGTACTGTATTCTGTGTTCATAAGAATAGAAATGAAAACTTTGTGACTAAACAGAAATACAGCTGATCAAATAAGTATGACCATTACTTCAGGTGTGGCGCAGCGGTTAAGACAGTCGCCTCGCCGCTTCGTGTCCCAGGTTTGATTCTCGCGCAGTAAATCTATATGTGTGACCCATAATTAGTTGTTCTGATTCTGAATCTCCGTGTGGTTGTGTTCGTCAATTATATGTATGTAAAGTACCTCGTAACACAGGGATTTAATTCCATATAGCGAGCGTTATTCAAAAAAAAAACTACAACATTCAGTTTCAGAGTTATAACTCTTTAGTGTAAAAAACATTCTATAGTAATGCTTAAAATGTATATAAACAACAAGTTACTGCGGAAGCATATTTCTATTCCAGGACTCTGGGTTCAGCTCCGAAGCGCAGCAGAACGCGGGCCGTGGGACACGACCTCCACAGGATGGCCGAGTGTTATCAAGTACTCAATAGCCGCGCAACGGTTATGACGTAGCTGCTATGTTATAATACTATGATTATTTATTTGATTAGTGATTATCATTTCATTAATTACTATAATAATTCTATAATAATTTTATATCTTAAAACTATTAATAATCGATATTATTCTTTCAAATGGTTGTCACTGATAAAAGTATAAATAGGGTAGGAAAATTATAAAGGAGGCATTCTTTGTACGACGGTAGATGAGAACGTTACTCTGTTCGATTAAATATTGTGTGTGGAAAATATGTCGGAGTTTTAATGTGCAGAACCTACGAGTGCGTAACAGTGGCGAAGCACGTACCGGGCCGCTAGTATGATATGCTTTAGATTAGTGATGTTACAAATAATTAACGCATTGGGTGTAAACGTCTCATGTTAATTATATGGTGTTAAATTAATAAATAAAAATGTAAGAAAATTACATATATCTCAAGAATGAAGCGGCGAAGTAAGTCATCATCATCATGTCAGGCAAAGTACGTCTCCTAATTCTTTGGACAAAGGCCTCCCCAAAGAATTAAGGCATACGCCATAATCGGCACGCTTGGCAGACGGGTTGGCGATCGCAGTTTGATGGTCATAGTTCACAGAAACCGGCCAAGTGCGTGTCAGACTCGCACATGGAGGGTTCCGTAGCAGCAAGTATTTCAGTTTATTTATTTATTTATTTATTTGGCTCACCAACGGCAACTTATACAATACAATCACAGAGAAATCAAAATATACATAAAATAATCCAAGTATAGCGACCACTTATAGGTAAGCACCACATCTACAGGAACAATATGGCATTAGTCTACAATTTTGAAATATTATAATTAATAATTACAGAATTAAAAACCTATTTTAAATTTCCTAATTTGAATATAAATAAAATATAATATGTAAATATTGTATTAATTATTAGCCTGAGGATACATTAAAATATAACATTAAATAAATTATTGGAAAATTAACAAATTATTCAATAAAATTGTACAAATTTAAACACAAGATTAATAGGTTCACACTAAGGTTTTGAGTACAAGCTTGCGAAATGTCATGAGAGGGACAGCGTGCACGTCCACAACATCACTGCAACCATTCAGAACCTTGCAAAATCGAGGGACCGCTGAGTTAGCACCCAGGACAGTTCTTCTAAGTGGTGGATAGAAGGGTGTGATTGGAGCCCGTGGATATCTGGCTTAAATGAAAACAAATTGCGGTTTATGACGTATTAAAAAAAACTACTTAATAGATCTCGTTAAAACCAATTTTCGTTGTTAGTTTCCATGGTAATGTACATCATATATTTTTTTTAGTTTTATAATTCTCTTATTTTAGAAGTTACAGGGGGGGGGGGACACTCATTTTACCACTTTGGAAGTGTCTCTCGCGCAAATGTTTTTTCTAGACTGACTCTAGAAAAAAATGATATTAGAAACATCAATATCATTTTTGAAGACCTATCCATAGACACATACATGTAAATATGGGTACGATGAAAAAAAAATGTTGAGTTTCGGTTCTATGTATGGCGACCCCCCAAAATTATTGGTCTTTTTCTATTTTTGTGTAAAAATCTTAATGCGGTTCACTGAATACGTCTACTTACCAAGTTTCAACAGTACCTACAGCTCTTATAGTTTCGGAAAAAAGTGGCTATGACATACGGACGGACAGACAGACAGATAGACAGACATGACGAATCTATAAGGGTTCCGTTTTTTGCCATTTGGCTACGGAACCCTAAAAAGCATTTATTCTCTCCTCACAAGATGAACGTTACAATAATATCATATTTAACTTAATGTAGATCTTAATTAGTTCAACTTTGTGAGGGACTGGTGCCTGATTTAGGTTTTAACAAAACCTGTATTACAGGTCACCAGGACCCTCCCCGCGGTAAAGCCATTTGAAAACAACAAAAAATAAACAAGTCGTTATGTAACAACATTGTAACAGGATTAAGTAAGGCAAAACACTATTTACAGAAAATAATAATAAACATCTAAAGAGGCTTTCGCTAGATCACTGGGTCAAGGGTCGGAAACAAAAGGCGGCAATAATGGGAACGGCACGCATTGTGAGAAGGTTCCTTACTCTGTCGCCCTGACCACCGGCGGCCTAGGGTGTCAAACCTCGCCGCTGGAGGACCTCTATTTTTTACATATTTATTTATATAAATTGTTTTCTTTTTTGTTTCAATTTTATAGATATTAATATGTTAAAAATAAGAACTTTAAATAAATAATTTGGAATAATAATAAATAATAAAATCTTCATTGTCTCTACTTAATAACAATTTATACAAATTGAGACATCCCCAGTAAGTAATGTAATACTTGTGTAGGGGCTGCCTCGCTTCTTACCGACGGTTACACAATAATTATAATAGTTCTTATCTATACACATAATGTAAATACTAGATATAAGAATAATGTCATATTGCATACTACCCGTCTCCACAAAATAAGTAACTCTTTTATGGAGCAATGTATAAGATTCTATAACAAACTTCCCAATGATATTAGAGAATTGTCTACGAATAAGTTTAAAAGAATTATTAAAGCCAAATTGTGTAGCAGGGCATATTACAAAATTTATGATTATTTAAGTGATAAAAGTGCTTGGGATTGAGTTGTTCTGAGTCAACACACATGATTGTAATTAATCTTAAGTATATTTTATTTTAAAAAAGGATACCTACTGAGTTTTCTGGCAGTGTTTCTCAATGTCTCCTATCGGATCATGAGAGTGATGGGATAGAAAGTGCCCCCGTGCTTGCGCACACACCTGTGCGCTATATGTCCTGCGCAATTGGCAAGTCTCCATTGAGACTGGCCGCCGTGGCCGAAATTCAGTCGGGAAGACTATTATACCTTTCGGTAGAAGAAAGAGGAGTAATAATACCAGTTTCAGTAGTGTGGTGTATGCACCATTGTCAGTGGCCAGACTACAGCATATCCATACCAGCGCGGCCACACTTAGATTGGCTGAGAGCACCAAGTACTGTATAATAGCCTTATCTTATACATCTATACAAATAAATAAAATTGGAGTGTCTGTTTGTAATATTGAAATAACAGGTTTTTACTACATAATGTACTACATGATGTACTACACATGAATATATATACGGTACATACACCAAAATAATTTTTGTTACAATTTTTGTCTGTCTGTCTGTCTGTTTGTTCCGGCTAATCTCTGAAACGGCTGGACCGATTTTGACGGGACGTTTATTGGCAGGTAGCTGATGTAATAAGGAGTAACTTAGGCTACTTTTATTTTAGACAAAGTCATTTATTTTACTAAAAAACAAAATAAACTAATTAACACGCGGACGAAGTCGCGGGCACAGCTAGTATTATAATAAAATTGTAGGAAAGTCAAAACTGTACATTGAATATTTTTTTTAAAAGATACTCTGGGCGAGATCTACAATCGATATCGAAGCCAAAAATATAGTTTTTAGAATTTTTGTCTGTTTGTCTGTATGTATGTCCGGGGTAAACTCATAAAGTACTGCATGGATTTACTTCAAATGTTGCATGAATATTACTAAGAGCTCGGGTCAACTATATATTATCACTCTACATAGTATCTCACTATCTCACTACAATAGGCTACTTATTATCACTCTACATAGTATCTCACTATCTCACTACATAGTATCTCAAATTACTTACTTAAACCTACGGGGGAGGAGCTGTGATAATTTATAAAGTTTAACGCGGGTAAAACCGCAGGACACAGCTAGTTATTATATTCTCACACGGCCATCAGATCCCAAACTAAGCAGAGCTTGGACTATGGAAACCAGATAACTGATGTTTATGTGTAGACGGTCACCATAGCCTAGTTGGTATTGCTCCTGCCTACGGAGCTGGTGGTCCTGGGTTCGAATCCCGGTAAGTGCAAATATTTGTGTGATGAGCACGAATATTTGTTTCTGAGTCATGGATGTTTTCTATGTATTTAAATATTTATCTATCTATATAAGTATGTATATCGTCGCCTGGTACCCATAGTACAAGCTTTGCTTAGTTTGGGGCTAGGATGATCTGTGTGACATTGTCCCAAGATATTATTATTATTACATACTTATACTACTATTCTTTTGTAAATACATATGTACCTACCTATCTACTGATATAGATAACGACACCCAGTTTCAGTAGAAATAGACAGAGGCTTTATTATATATTTAATACTAGCTTTGCCCCGCGGTTTTACCAGCGTTAAATTTTATAAATTATCCACGCTTCTCCCCCGTAGGTGATAGCGTGATAATATGTAGCCTATACGTTGACCCGACCTGTTAGTAATATTCATGCAAAATTTGATGTTAATCCATGCCGTACTTTTTGCGTTTAGCCCGGACATAGATACAGACAAACAGATAAACAGACAACAATTCTAAAAACTAATGTCTAAATTCTAAATTCTTAAAAGTAATGCACAACAGACTTATCCTATTTTTAAATAAACATAATATTATAAATAAGGAACAAAATGGTTTCCAAAAGGGCAAATCCACCACTTTAGCGGCTTTTTCACTCATCAAAACTATAACAGAAAATATAGACAAAAAATGTCCAGTTACTGTAGTATTTCTTGATATGAGTAAAGCTTTCGATCTAGTGGACCACAAAATTTTACTCAACAAGTGTGAACGATATGGTATTCGAGGCCCTGCATATAAGTGGTTAGAAAGTTATTTGTATGATAGGAAGCTCCTCAAATCCTCATATCAATGCAATAGGTCAGGAGTTCCACAGAGTAGTGTGCTTGGGCCACTTCTATTTCTCTTGTATATTAATGACTTGCCCCAAGTAACTAATGAGAAATGTGTACTATTTGCCGATGACATTTCTCTAGTGATTCCAGAAAATAATAAATATGACCATGAAGTTATGGTCAATTTAGCATTCAATAACATTATTCACTGGTTAACAAATAATAAATTAAGGGTCAATATTAGTAAAACTAAATTTGTACAGTTTTCAAATTATAAATTAAAGCCAAAACATTTAAATATTTCATTCAACGGGGAACAAATTAAGAGGGATAACAACATAAAATTTTTGGGCATTATATTAGATGAAAACTGTAATTGGGGAGTGCATATAAAAACAATTTGTGATAAATTGAATAAGTTCGTATACGCACTAAAACAACTTCGTAAAACTGCAAACGAAAATGCTGCTCTAAGCGCTTACTATGGGTATGTTAGTTCTATACTAAGATATGGATTACTTTTATGGGGCAATGCTACCGAATTTAATAGAATTTTTATCGTGCAGAAGAAGTGTATTAGAGCGATATGTGGTGCTAAGGCCTTTGATAGTTGCAGGCCCCTTTTTATTAAATTAAATATATTAACCTTGGTGTCAATGTATATATTAGAAATTGCTATATTTGTTAGAAACCATCCAAAATTGTTTCCAAAAGTTAGCGAGGATAGTAAATTCCTGAAAAGAGATCCCACTAAGTTAAGAGTAGAGTGGTGTAGAAGTACTTTGCATTACAAAAATAGCCACGCTACTTCAATAAAAGTGTATAACCACATACCAAAAGCCTTAAGAGAGTTGCCTCTACGGCTGTTTAGGCCCAAATTAAAAGTCTGGCTGATTGGTAAGTGTTTCTACACATTAACAGAATATTTGGACTGTAAAACATGAGATAAAATGAACAATTTCTGTGTTAGTAAATAATTTATTTTTTGCGTTAGTTATTTAAATATTTAGTAGTTTTGTATTAGTTTTTTAAATATTAAGTAGTTATGTTAGAGTTATATAAAATCTTTGCCATTAAATTTGTACAATCATACGTATATACGATATGTATGTTTAATAAATTATTCGCATGCCCTCTAAGGGTAGATATGTCGGGAACCAATATTATGTACCTAACACCTTATGTAACCATATCTTTAGTGAATAAAGTTCTTATCTTATCTTATCTTATCTTATAATGCGCCTGACAACAACTCAACAGCAATAGTATAACTTACAACAAACTATAACTATAATTGTGTCGTAGGCGCTTCATACGCAATAGGAGGATTCCATCTTTGTCTATTTACTGACACATACTTACCTACTTAGTGAGAAATAGTAACGATAAATTCACGTTATTCATATAATAATATCTAGGGACAATGTCACACAGATCATCCTAGCCCCAAACTAAGCAAAGCTTGTACTATGGGTACCAGGCGACGATATACATACTTATATAGATAGATAAATACTTAAATACATAGAAAACATCCATGACTCAGAAACAAATAGTCGTGCTCATCACACAAATATTTGCACTTACCGGGATTCGAACCCAGGACCACCAGCTTCGTAGGCAGGAGCACTACCAACTAGGCTACGGTGAAATGCTACAATACAATAATCTTTATTGTACAACAAATAAATTACAAAAATAGAACAAACATAGTAATAATAATAATGTCTTCCCGACCGAATTTTAGCCACGGCGGCCAGTCCCAATGGAGACTAGCCAAGTGCGCAGGACATATTATAGTGCACAAATGTGTGCGCAAACACAGGGGCACTTTCTATTCCATCACTCTCATGACCCGATGGGACGCCTAGGGACGCGACCGGAAAGAGGTCAGGTACAGCTTTGCGTGCTCTCCGACGCACAGGGGTTTAGAACCGCCACGTCCCAGACTTTGGGCTGATACTGAGAAATTTATTTTTACGGAAAAATTCCAAGATCACTTTTTAGCCCGACCCGGGATTTGAACCCAGGACCTCATTAGCTGTGACTACTGAGAAGAAAAACATACAATGGACTTAATGGCCTTTTAATTTTTGATGCCGAGAGTACACACTAGGTGAAGCTGAGCATTTCCAATATAAGCTGAGTGCTGACCTGTCTGAACAAGGGTCAGGTCTTCCGCGGTGAAATCACACCACTGCTCTGCACTTATAATTTATCGCACTACAAGTAGCGCCCCTGTGCGGCAGCGGATGCAACCCGAACTAAATTAATTATCGTCGAGACCTATTAAAAAATGTGAACGAAACCATAGGTATCGACTTTTAAGCGTACTGAACAACGCCATCTAGGGACACGGAAAGAAACTAAACAAATTAATTCTTGTAAGCCAATATGATTTTATCCATCGCGTTTACGCTAACATAGACACTGTCATCGTATGGCAATCCTATACAACGGGGGATCAGCAGCCGATGTGGCCAGACACCAGCACATCAAGCTACTCCGATCTGTCAAATTTCCCCAATGATTTTTTTTATTTTATTTTCACAGATCATCCTAGCCCCAAACGAAGCAAAGCTTGTACTATGGGTACCAGGCGACGATATACATACTTATATAGATAGATAAATACTTATATACATCCATGACATGAAACAAATATTCGTGCTCATCACACAAATATTTGCACTTACCGGGATTCGAACCCAGGACCACCAGCTTCGTAGGTAGGAGCACTACCAACTATGCTACGGCGACCGTCTTGTATTTTGAATTGAAATTAAATGAGAACATAAGGTTCTCATTTAATTTCAATTTTGTGATAAAGTTGTAAATCTATAAAAGAAATTTGACAGATTGGGGTAGCTGGTGTCTGTACCTCGTTAAATACCATCCATTGGTTCTTCTTTTTAGGGTTCCGTAGCCAAATGGTCAAAAACGGAACTCTTATAGAATAGAATATCTTTATTTGCTTTGAATGTAGGTACAAACATTAGTTGTTAACATACATTTTGAAGAATCCTTGTACATTCTGCCTTAATAAAGCATGCAAATTCAGTGTTAAACTAAAAAGACATGGATGCGTTAATTTAAATTTGCTTATCATCTAGGAATTCTTGCAAGGTATAATAGCATTTTTCAGCTAGCAGAGCTGTGAGGTGTTTTTTGAACCTTTCCAATGGGAGATCTTCAATGCTGTTTGGCAGCTTATTGAAGATAACAGGTGCCATACAAATAACACTTTTTTTCAAAAGACTGGTTTTGTATGCACCTGTACATAAAAAATTCTGATATTGCGATCTCAGACCTGTGTGTCTTAGACCTTATAGATTCGTCATATCTGTCTGTCTTTTTTTATTTATAAGCTGAATAAGACGTAGAGCTTTTAGATTGCCCCGTTCAACCTTAGATAGTAACGTTTTGGGATCAATTCCCTGATTAGGCCAAAGTTCTTGCACAGAATTGTGGAAAGGCGGATTTAATGCCAAAGGCATTCTCTACCAGTCAACATTGGGGTGATGCAGAGAAAACATGGTAGGGCACTAAAGTATAAAAATATTGTAGATGAGAAGATATATAAGATACATACATTACACAGACACATATCATATATGTATTTACTTACATACTATAACATATACAACATGTAACGTAATTAACGCACACCCTCAAACACCCCAATTAGAATATTATGTTATAACCATAATACATACACTAAATTTTTAATTTAACACATACATTGTTAAATACTTAATTATTTTCTTGGAATAAAGTTTATTTTTCTTTATTTTGTATTGAATGTTGGAATTAGTATGACTAGAAATACAACTGCGATTTTAAAAGTCTTATTACTTTGACTTACGGCCCATTTCAATTTGTTACGATGCGCGCGCACACCGACACCAAAAAATTTAACAGCATGAAGTTAGTTCTAGGTGGTATGAGAGTGAATTTTTACGATGCGCGCGCACGATGCGCGCGCATCATTAAAATAACAGCATGACGTTAGTTCTAGGTGGTATGAAAATTGATAACTATGTTCAAGTTGTATATTAAGAAGTATAACTTCTAACGCGTGTATACATAAGTACACACAAGATTTTTTTTGGACTGTACAGAGTTAATATGACAATAATTTGCTTAGTTTTAATTAATTTGGAATAAATAAATACCTATATTAAAAATGATATACATCGATTCAGTAAACGATGCTGAACAAACTATTTTCAGGATGTGCGTTAATAAAGTTACATGTTGTATAAACTAATATACATAAATTAATTGTGAGTACAATAAATAATACAACTGTAATATATTTTCTCTCCTCTTAAAAAGACAACGCCCGCACTAGGGAATTTAATCCCTGTGTCGCGGGGTACTTTACAAACATATAATTAAATAAATAAATAAAATAAAAAAGGTTTTTATTCACGTAGACTTTAAAAAAGCGCTTGTAAATAGTCAGAACATGTTTGTAGTAATATAGTTGTATACATTAGATATTATTTCTAGTAACATAGATATTTAGGTACTTTTGGTTTGGGAACGTAAAAAAGGGTTTTTAAAAACTAAAAATTAAAATTAATTAAAATAAAATATACGTCTACACCGATTTGGAGGTGATTTAATAATGGAATATAAAAGTAGCGGGCAGATACATCCGGCGAAGCAGAGACGGCTGTATCTGCATAAAAACAATTCTTAGAAGTTTATCCCTTAGTAGGCATAAACTATATTAGAGTACTAATCTAAGGCAGAGGGGCGAGGTGTATCCATAACTCCTCCCTCCTTAAGAGTAAAATTATCGGTTGAATCGATTTTAGATTTATTCCGATAATTTTTCTTAACACAAACAAATTTCAGTAATTTTAAACGAAACACATACAGTAAAAGATAAGAAAAATACAAATGACTAAAACTACAGACACATATCCTAAATTTTCACTTAAACTGTAATCATTTCTTTCGTCTAAAACACTTTCAATCACTGCACTATTTTTTAACGAATGTTCCATATACTTCAACTCATCTAGGTTGATTCCTTGCATGTTAAGTGCGCGTGCACTTGATATATTGATGTTCATTGGTAACTGCGGTAGAGTTATCAAAGGGATGTTTTCCACCTCGTTTGATTCTTCAATCACACGGTGTCCCATCCGAATTCCATTGATTTCAACATCACATGGCTCGTCGATAGTCATGAGATATGTGCCAAAAATGGGCTGTTTCCGGATTTCGTTGCCACAATATTTTGTCAGTGTAGTCTTTACTCTGCTATATAGGATCCAACTGTCACAGTTGATTCTTTGCACCTTGACCTCTTCGAGTAGTATTAGGTGCTGCTTGCAGTAGGTGAGGTCATCCTCAAACTTCATCAGTTGTTCTATACAGGTACGTTCATAGTATAACGCTCGACTGTCTTCATTACATAAGAAGCTGGAACCAGCGGATAACAGGCGACACGGCTTGACAATCGGTAAGTAGTTTTCACCTTTCGCCAAAAGGTAGGGATATTTAGGGAAAATAGATAGGGTTTTGTTTTGGGATTCATGGAAAATTGGTAATGAATACATTTTAAAATAATCATATGTAAAGTTATCTATTAATGGTACTTCCATTATGAATACAATCTGATTATCTTTAATATATGATTTTACACAAATAGTTTCTTCTAATTTAATTAAATTACTCTCGGTTGGAGCATACACTAAGTTCTCTGATTTAGAAATTAATTTCATATGATATAATAATTCTGTGGAGTTTACAACAGACTGGTGTAATATGGACACCCTACTTAATGCTAAGGCAGTTTCAAGTTCACTTAGTCTAATAAATATCGTACGAAAACTACTTATGAGAATATTGAACAATCCAAAAATACATGTTATAAAAATCCAATTATCTTATTTAGCACTTAAATTTCTTAATATTAATTCAAGCTTCTGTATGCGGTTATCTAATTGTATAGTATTCTGGTTAATAGTTTCCGACGTATTTATAAAGCTATCAAACATTTTAGAGACCAATGTTAGTCTTTTGGACATTATAATTTGATTATTGTTTAATTTTGAGATGAGCCTATCAAATCTTATCGCATCATCATGATCTAGGTTCCCGGTGACAACTTTAATAAGAGAACCCAAAGGATTTAAAATGCCTCTTCTAAAACGCTGTTGGGGTACAAGTTGGTGGTATTTGTCTTTTGTTATATCTTGGATAAATTCAGTATGTAGTTTTAAGTTTTTGATGTCATGTGAATACGATTCATTCCAGTTGATTAATTTACATAAATGCTCATAATTAGCTGAAACATCTTTTAAATGATTATAAATGTTTTCTAATTTTATAACTTTGATTATAGTCCATTGGTCAGTCTGTATGTAAGCTTCACCTTCTTTTACCGGAAGTATCCCCGGATTTCCGTCAAGGTTTTGCAGACGAAGGGCCAGCGCCGGGATCACTACCAGCAGTATGCTGCACCACCTGTGGAGGACGTTTGACGTTTTTAAGAGGGACTTTTGTTATCCTGTCTCCTATCTGTATGGGTATAATATTCCTATCTGTTTCACCTACTACTTTTGATTTTATATATCTGGCCTTGTCCTTGCTCTTACGTTTGTGTATGTTTATGAAAATCAAATATTACTTCACCACCTCTCTTTTCGCGAATCTTTTCTTTAGTGCCTATCATCTTTTCCGTTAAATTCTCATATAAAATTTTCGTTCGTTTTGCATGATCTTTAACTAATTTTTGGAAATAACGTTTTTCAAATTCTACGTTATATGGACTTCCACTGTCTGTGTGTCCGAATACAATTTCGAATGGAGTAAGTTCAGTAACAGAATGAATAGAATGATTATATGCCATAACTGAATATGTCATGACCGATGCCGCATCGGTACATCGCTTTTCATATTTGGCTAACCTGTAAATTTCGATGATTGTGGAATGGAACCGCTCAATAAGACCCATTGAGTTTGGATTATTTGGTGTACCGATATGAAGTTCTACTTTATGGAAGTTTAAAAATTCTTTAATGAGTTCATTGTTAAATTCGGTTCCCGGATCCGAACTAATTTTTCTAGGAATACCGTAGCACGAAAAATATTTTAGTAAGGCTCTTATTACCTCTGGAGTTGATTTTCCTTGTATCTCTATTGCCTGTCCTAATTTACTAAATGCGTCAATAAGGGTCAAATAAGTTTTCCCTTCTATACTAAAAGTATCTATAAAAATCTCTTGAAATGGGGCATGTTGTGTCTGTGTTAACTGTAAAACGGGTTTAATAGGTTTTCTGTCGTATTTCATCTTCTGGCATGCTTCACACGCGTTTATAATTGCTGTAATTGTTTCTTGCATTCTATCCCAATAGTAACTTCTACGAATTCTAACTAATGTTTCCTTAATACCTCTGTGGCATGTCTTACCCTTATGATATTTTTCTATCACTGCTTTTTGTTCTTCCTCATCCTCAATAAAAATTACTCTTTCAGTGCACTCAAATAATTGGACCATATTCTTTTTGAAAAGTTCTATAACTAAATTGCTAAATAATTTTCGATGCTCTTTTTCTTCAAAATAGATAAAGTATTTAACCTTGGGTCTTACGTATTGCTTTAAAAATTCTTTTACTAAATCGGGATTATTTGTGGGTAAGAAAACCTCAAATACCTTTTGTTTTTCTCTTGATAGATTTTTAACTTGCATATCATTTTTAAACCATGAGTATACTATAATTTGGTTAGGCTTTGTATCAATTGCCTCGTGTAAAATTGGTATTCCTGTTGATTCTAAATCTTGAGCTGAATGTATTGTCTGTGACCTACTGGATTCTGATCTAACGGGGTAATTGGGACTAGACAAGTTTTCCGGCATAGGGCTAGCTGTTAACGTTTCACTAGAGTCTGATATTGTTATCGTTGATGAGTCATTTCGTTTTGTCCTTTTTTCTGATGTTAACATTTCTATTTCTGTAACTACGTCGTCTAAATGTTTCTTTAGCTTTTGGTCTTTTTCATCTATGTTTACTACCATAGACTGATCCTCGTCGTCTGAACTTAAGGCATTTACTTTAATTCTAGATAAGGCATCCGCATTGGAATTGAACGTGCAGGTATATCGATAACGTAGTTTAAATTATTATTAATTATGGGTATGCTAGTTGTATTTGTTTTTAAAATTTTGTTCTTTAAGTCAATAACTGCGCCTAGTTGTTGCAAGAGGTCATTTCCGATCAGTCCATCATAGTTTATATCAACGTCATATAAATAGAATTTATGAAAATCGTCACTAACGAAAGTAGGCAAGAGAGGTATGTCCATAACTTCGTCATGTCTACTCGATGCGTGGGTGCTAACAACTTGGAAAGGTTCTTTTCGAATAAATTGTCCAAAATACTGGTAGGCTTTTTGGGGACTAATGAATGACCGCATGCTTCCGGTGTCAATCATCATTTTACCGTCTATTTCCTCTAAGTAAATGTGTGGAAGTTTTAAATTTGGATCACAATTTAGTTCTAGGACTTCTTGTCTATAGAGGCTGTTTCGGGAAAATCCGTAATTTGGGGTACGTCAGTCTGTTCAGAGTCATCTTCGTATTGTAATTCCATATTATTTTCGCATGTAGTATAAGGGTCTAATCCATCTGCATCGTAAGTGTAAGGGTCATAGTAATAACTATTGTCATTATAAGAATAGTCAACATCATCTGTAGTAATTTCATTTAACTTAAAACCTTGCTGAAAATTTGGCTTAGGCGCGACTGTCCGCATTGAAACGTCAGTTACTTGGTGTTGAGGTTTTTGAATTTGTTGATTCTGATTTTGTTGCGTTCCAAATTGTTGGGGTGGCTTATAGCCAAACTGTTGGGGTGGTTTATAACCAAACTGCTGGGGTGGTTTATATCCGAATTGTTGAGGGGGTCTATATCCGAATTGTTGAGGGGGTCTGTATCCGAACTGTGGACGAACCGTGCCCATATTTTGTGGGGTACCGAAAGTAAATTTAGGGGTTGCGCTATTATTTGGTAACATAGGTCTAAAACTAGTGGGCTGTGTAAAATTTTGCTTTGCACTGGAATGAATGTGGGACGTGTTACCGTGTATGCGATTCCGCATCGTGTATTGTTCTTGGAAATTAACTTCCTCAAGTACAACACTTAACGCGCTTTCTAAGTCCGCAGGAGCCTTTAATCTCACTATCCGTACCATGCTTTCCGGTAGATTGTATAAAAAAACATTTAGAGCGGTATTATTATATATAATTAATTTGGCACGCTTTAAGTCGCTATTTCGATAGAGTTCACTTTCGATATTAATAATGACCGAACACTTTGGATTCTATTACAAAATTCTAGGAAACTCTCTCCGTTTTAAACATTTTATTTTTAAAGATTCTAATTCTATGTTAATACACGCTTCACTACGAGGGTCTCCAAAATGTTGGATAAGTAATTCTTTTAAACTAGTCCACGTAACAATATCCTCCCGTTCTGATAAGAGGGCAGCTGCGTTCTCTGTAAGTCTGCTAGTTAACACATTGTATATATATAAATTTTGTTCTTCATTATCCTTAGAATTATACCTTTCGATTATATATTCGCATTTTCGAAGGTATAAGTTTAATTGCCGTTTATCCCCATTAAACAATGGTACTAATTGAATAATTTCTCTAGGGATCAACTGTAAAGATGTCATGGTCAAAGAGTACGAAATAAATCAGAGAAGGCAACTGTTACACGATTATTCTAATTATATGAAAAGTTTATCACATACATATAACACACAAGAAACACAAATTACACAGTATTAAATAAAATAGAAAATTAAAACACAATATATTTTAAAATGTAAGGAATTTTTAAGAAAATTCCTTAATTAATTAATTAACATTAAATTAATTTATATTACATTAATGATCAATTTTAAGATCAATTAAGTAATTAGTATTTATTTTTATATAAAGTAATATAAAATAATGTCTCTTCTAGTATATTCTTACATCTATGGTTTAGTTCAATTCTTAGAACAAACGTTATCTCAGTAGAAATTGATACTGCGACAACCGACAAGTTACACTGAGCGAAGTCTTATCTCACTTGTAACAATTAAATACATTTAAAAACCCTATTATGGAATATAGGAGGTTAAGGAAAGAAGGATTGGCGAAAAGTTTTACTCACCAACCGACTGCCACTCCCATATTCTTCGTTTCTTGATCACAAAAGAAATTTATTTGGTTCGCCGGATATCCCTATTCGCGCGAATTTTATGTTTTTCTGGAGAAAATATGTAACTCGCCGAAGTTATTGGAATTATCCGGTACGGGCTGCGCCACTTTTGGTTTGGGAACGTAAAAAAGGGTTTTTAAAAACTAAAAATTAAAATTAATTAAAATAAAATATACGTCTACACCGATTTGGAGGTGATTTAATAATGGAATATAAAAGTAGCGGGCAGATACATCCGGCGAAGCAGAGACGGCTGTATCTGCATAAAAACAATTCTTAGAAGTTTATCCCTTAGTAGGCATAAACTATATTAGAGTACTAATCTAAGGCAGAGGGGCGAGGTGTATCCATAACTAGGTACATCTTGTATGAAAACATTTATAAAATTTATTTTATTACAGAAATGATATTTAGCTAGCTCGTATCAAGTTATTGTCAAGAGATTATGTTTAATTATCTAGTTAATAGACGGACACATAATATTATTACATCCAGAATCAGAACAACTATTTATGGGTCACACAAATAGTGGTCCGGCTCGGGACTCGAAGCCGCGACACAAAGTGGTGAGGTGACTGTCTTAGCCGCTGCGGCACACGTGCAGTCTCCAGGACTCTCCTTAGGTATGCGTGAGTTTTCTCTTTAAACGAATAACGACTCTTTGCCATCCTGATTTCCAGTGGAAGGGAGTTCCAAAGAAGAATGCATTGTACGAAGAAAGAAGAGTGATTTAAATTCGAATGACCAGAGGTGCAAGATAAACACCCAGCAGCAGTCCGGACTACTCAGAGTCCGTTGTCAGAGATACAGGACGCGACGTTCGGATTATAAGAGTGGATGAATAGAAAGTGCACTGTATTAGCGCACACACTCTCAGATCAATCACATTCAGAAATAAAAATAAAATAAAATAAAAAAGGTTTTTATTCACGTAGACTTTAAAAAGCGCTTGTAAATAATCAGAACATGTTTGTAGTAATATAGTTGTATACATTATTATTTCTAGTTACATAGATATTTAGGTACATATTGTATGAAAACATTTATAAAATTTATTTTATAATAGCAATGATATTTAGCTAGCTCGTATCAAGTTATTGTCAAGAGATTATGTTTAAGTTTAATTATCAAAATTTATAGTTTTAGCTTTATTTTTTCTACATGTTGTCAATCGTTCTGTTTTGTTATGGAAGAAGAGTGAATTAAATTCGAATTACCAGAGGTGCAAGATAAACACCCAGTATCAGTCCGGACTACTCTGAGTCCGTTGAGAGTCAGTTGTCAGAGTTACAGGACGCGACGCGCGACGGTCGGATTATAAGAGTGGATGAATAGAAAGTGCACTGTATTAGCGCACACACTCTCAGATCGATCACATTCAGACAATATTAAGTAAGCTTAAACTATACATTTCGATAATTAACATAAACATGGTCTCTTTGAAAATAACTTAACACAAGGTAGCTAAATATCATTACTATTATGAAATAAATTTTATAAATGTTTTCATACAATCCGTGTAGGTACCTAAATATCTATGTAACTAGAAATAATAATGTATACAACTATATTACTACAAACATGTTCTGACTATTTACAAACGCTTTTTTGAAGTATACTTACGTGTATAAAAATCTTTTTAGAGGTCCGTAGCCAAATGGAAAAAAACGGAACCCTTACTTACAGATTCGTCATGTCTGTCAGTCTGTCCGACTGTATGTCCACTTTTTTCCGAAACTATAAGACCTGTGCTGTTGAAACTTGGTAAGTAGATGTATTCGGTGAACCGCATTAAGATTTTTACACAAGAATAGAAAAAGAAGTTTTTTTTTCCATCGTAGGTACCTATACTTGTGGGGTGTCTATGGATAGGTCTTCAAAAATGAAATTGAGGTTTGTAATATATTTTTTTTTCTAAACTGACTAGTTTGCCCGAGAGACACTACCAAAGTGGAAAAATTAGTGTGCGAAATTTAACGATTGATTAAGTCGTTTTTTTAACCTTTATTTATTTGAACGGCGATCACTATAGATAACGATGTTCGGCGACTTAGCCGGTAGCCCCCCAGGGGCTCTACCGGCTAAGTCGGCGAACATCGATTTCTTAAATGGCGTTCACATAAATAAATGTTAAAAAAACTTCGTTTAAAAAAACCGACTTCAAAAACTAAAAAGTATACATGAGTCTAGCTAGACTTGCTAACATTTAAAAACGTCTGCGCCAAAGACAATTACATCGTCCACATAAACAAAAATTTTCATACAAAAATGTGTGATGTAACGATTGATTAAGTCATTTATAACCTTTATTTATTTGAACGCCGATCACTATACCGATGTTCAGTGACTTAGCCGGTAGCCCCCCTGGTGACCTCTTCCCGGGACCGCTTATACAAGACGAGTGGAGTTCTCCTCCTCCAAACGCCAGCGGTCCCGGGGTCTATTAATATCCCTATCTTTCTCCTGTGTTTCCTCTTTCATATACCATAAACGTCCGCAGATAGTCTATGTAAGGAAACGCCGCCGCCACTGCGGATATTCGACATACAATCATTAAAAAAAAAGATCGTAAAATGCAAGAAGAGAAACAGTTATTTACAGCGGCCGTTATATTCGCGACCATTCCGCTTGTGTTGCAAAATAAAACGAAATTAAGTGAAAGTTGGTCTCGCTGCCGAGTTGTGTCATCACGAAAATAGCATCGCGCTGCATGAGAAAAGGCAATACGGGGGGCGCCACCACGGGGCTGCCAGATCCCGGCAGTGAATACCGTAGCAAATTACTAGTTTTATCTTAATTTATTCTTATTTATTAGAACAAAGTTCCTTATTGCGCGTTGCGAAAGGGAGCTAGACGGAAAAATTAAAACGGAAAGTTGTAAGTTTTTGCTATAGTAAGCTATTGTAAGCCGTGCGGCGTGCGCATGTTTCTCTGTCTGTCTCTCTCTCTCTTATAGATTCTTACAAGCAAGCAAGTAGTTATTCGTTGCGGGATCCAAGACAGTTAAAGCGATTCCCCGGGACATGCCTGAGCTTCACCGCTCAGTGGCATTTCATTGTGTGCCACTATTGATCCTGGCTTACAGGAGTTGCAGTGGTGGGTAAGAGGGAGGGACTAGTCTCTCTCTTATAGAAAGCAAGCCAGATATTTTCGTTTCGTCTTTGTATTTCGCATTGAACAGTGTGGTGTCGCGACGATGATTTTTGTCGAGTGTATACAGGTATTTTATACGTAAGAAATAATAAAAAAAAACTTGTGTGTACTTATGTACACGCGTTAGAAGTTTTACTTCTTAATATACAACTTGAACATAGTTATCAATTTTCATACCACCAAGAACTAACGTCATGCTGTTATTTTTAAATTCACTCTCATACCACCTAGAACTAACTTCATGCTGTTAAATTTTTTGGTGTCGGTGTGCGCGCGCATCGTAAAAATTCACTCTCATCATTTTTCTCCATCGCGCCAAAAGAAGTATAACTTCAATTACTTCGTTCCATCCGGGTGTCCCTTGACACCTCTCAAGTTTTTTTGATTTATTATTATCTCATCACAACACATTGCTTACGATAAACATGATTGAAGAATAATACATGAACCTATCTACAGTGTCCACGGATGGAGAAAGAAACAATATGATAATAATTAGTGGCTAAACTGGGCACGAGAAATCTAAGTACTTATTGATAATATTATTATTAATATACTTCGGATGACCAACAACCGCGTTCAGCGAGCCATCCATGGACAATTGGTAAATAGGAGTAAACAACCTACTTTGTGAGAGACTAGTGCCTAATGGAGGTTCTAAAGGACCTGTATTACAGGTCACCAGGAACTCACTCCACTGATTGCATATTTATTAATTTAAAGAAATTGTTTATTTTTAGTTTCTTACAATGTGGTTCATAGTAATGGTTTGGGCATTCCTTTTAAGTAATAAAATACCTGTGTTACCGCATTTTTTTGGGACGTGTCACTCAATTATTTATGTCATGTATCAGATAACCGAACCCTTAACAATATCTAAGGAATTTTAACATTGTGATGTATAGTATCATTAATCATATTATCATCTACATCAAATGCTGATTGTAAACATTCTATCTTTTGTGATAAAACAAAGCACTGTAGTTATATAGTTCAACATGAACAAGAACGACGCACAACACAAATAAGTAGGTAACTTATTGGCTGTAAAACATGGAATACTCTTTGCATATGTAAGCTGGCGTAACTAAATATAAATTTGGATTCGATACACCGACGCGCGTCCAAGATAAATCATAAAACGACATACTAATAGTAATAAACTACAATACCTGGACCATCTGGACCATCTGGACTCACTTCCCTTCCCGCTACGCTACGGCTCAGTGCGTCGGAGGTTCGCTGTGAAATAATATTATTTTTCTGCTATTTCGTGATTGTTTTGTGACCTGTGTTTTGTTTCTAGCTTTAGTGTTAGTGCTAAATACTACAATCTGTAAGTTTTTTAAGTGTTTTAATAAGTAATATCTGGATTTTTGTTCAAATTATCGTTCGGTGAGTAAGTTTAACTTTTTTCTTGTGAGGGTACCGCGTCATAGTCACAGTTACTTGTTATCGTGCTAAATTAGTTATCGTGCTGTTTACATTAAAGCGCTTGCTTATTTCGTGTGAATAACATGTCAAAAATGAATGATGTCCCCCCCGATAGAGGGCGAAACGTATTTGGGAGAAGTAAACAGACTCCCAGAACGCCCCCTTCAGGCTTCAACAAACGAGTGTTAGACGATGCGTCACCGACGTTTTGTACTCCCGATGGTGAACAGGAATCGAACATAAAACGTTTTCGGGGATCTCAATCCGATTATTCGTCTTCATTAAATATTAGCGATACAAACAGTGCGGAATATAATTATTGCGATCTTGTGACACAAGCTTCCGTTTATCTGTCAAAGGTTAACGAATTAGTCAGTGATTCCAACTCGGGTATGAATATCGCGAATAAGCTATCGGTGATGGATTGTACGCAGCGCCTTACCAGTATTATTTCATTACTTGCGCTTAAATCTTCATGCAATGAAACTAAATTGGCGAACGCAGAACGTCAGTTAGATCTTTGCGTAAATAAAACCAATTCTGAGATTCCTACGTACGCGGAACAATTAAAACTGCGTTTACCGAAAAAAACCGCCGCCCCCACAGTACAGACGCGAAAACCGGTTCCTTCAATTATTGCGTATCCCACCGCTGAGCGATCAGCGGAGTACGCGACTTCGTCGGCGACCAAGGAAGCGCTTATGAAGGCTATAAAACCCGCGGACGACGGTTTTCAAATAGTAGGCGTTAAAAAAACTTCCAATTCTGGCGTTGTACTCCGAGTGGCAAATGAAACCCAACTCAATAAAATTCGCTCTGTCGAGGCCATTCGTTCAGGGGGTTTAAAACTTCAAACTCCATCCGGGCGACGACCGCGCATACTTATAAAAGATATACCGTCGTCAATGGACGACCAGGTCTTTTTAACGGCGTTATACAGGCAAAATATCAAAGATAGTGATCTTAAAGTCAGCGAAGACGATTTTACGTCTAAAACTAAAATTGTGCGCAAGCGTAACGTAGCTAATGGGCGCAAGTGGGTGGGAATTGAGCTCGAACCGGAGATTAGAAAACGGGCCTGTTGGCGTGGTTGGTAGATACCCTGCCTTTCACACCGGAGGTCGTGGGTTCGATTCCCACTCGGGACAGATATTTGTGTGCATGAACATGTCTGTTTGTCCTGAGTCTGGGTGTAAATTATCTATATAAGTATGTATTTACAAAAGAAAAATAGTATATGTAGTATATCAGTTATCTGGTTTCCATAGTACAAGCTCTGCTTAGTTTGGGATCAGATAGCCGTGTGTGAATAATGTCCCAGGATATTATTATTATTATTTAGTCAGCACTAAAGAAAAACTTTTCATCGACTGGGCTACATGCCGCTTTATTGATGATTTAGAGGTAGTTCGGTGTTTAAACTGCCAGCAATATGGGCATGTTTTCAAGTACTGTCGTAATAAATTACCTACCTGTGCCTTATGCGCAGAAGCACATCCCACAAAATCATGTAAGCACCACAATGACCCAGAATTTAAACCAGTTTGTGCATCGTGTAAAACATATAAAAAACCTCACGACCACAAATGCGGCTCGGACCACTGCCCCACATTTAAGCATAAACTTGAGCAGTTAGTGCTAAATACCAAATATTAATATGGCTTACTTAAAAATAGGGCAGCTAAATCTTCACAACGATAGGGTTGCGACATCAGAGTTGGAAACTTTAGTCAATGAATACAACTTAGATATAGTGCTTGTACAAGAACAATATCAATATGCGCGTTTAAAAAATAAATTGGTGCAGCTAGACAACAAATCATGGGCTGCTATTTACGTAACGCGTACTAATTTTACGGTAAGCGCTGTGCGAAACCTCATGACGTCACACTGTGCTGTCACTGAAATATCATGCCCATCCTGGAAAGTTTACGTAGTGAGCTGTTATTTTCAGTATTCAGATCCTGTCGGTCCCCATTTACATCACTTGCGCCATGTTTTGATGTCCCTCAAAGGACACAAAATTATTATTGGCGCAGATGTTAACGCATCCTCTACGTTATGGTATGGCAAATACCGTTCAAGCGATACAGAACGGCGGAACGCCGTCGAAGATTTCGTCGCTGAGATGAATCTATCAATACATAACACTCCTGATGCACCGCCTACTTATTGTTACCCTACTGGCGAATCTTTTATTGACGTCACTTTTTCAAGCTCAGACGTCCGAATAGATGGATGGCGTGTTTTGCCTGACGCTTCATCCAGTGATCACCGCTTAATCGTGTACGAGTTTGTTCCTCGGTTGGCACAAAGACCTACGGCTATTTACGGTAACTATAGATATCGGCTCAAAGGGGCCGATTGGGATTTTTTCAGAGCTCTTTTTGCCGCGCATGCCAGGGATTTCACCCGGGATGAACTAACAACAGAGGAATGTGCTGTAATGATGTCGGACACTTTTACCTACTGTGCCGATATTGCCATAGGCCGCGTCCTTATCACTAATATTCGAAGATGCGATTGGTGGAATAACTACTTAATTAAAGTTCGATGTGAATTTCGGAGAACACGTAAAAAATATAATTAACTAAAAAAACGTAAAATTGTAGGCGATGTTTTAAATAATGCATATATAAATCTCAAAATAGCACGTTCACGTTACCGCTCGTCAATAGAGAAATCCAAAGGCAATCTTATTAGAAAAATAGATAATGACTACCATAAGCAGATTAGACAGTGGGCAAACAATCCACCCGCTACCTATATGTCTAGTCTTCCTACAATTAATGAGTTTATGAATACTGTGAAATCGCTACCTGTTAACAAAGCTTCAGGTGAAGATAAAATATCCAACCAAATGATAATAGAAGCCACAAAACAATCCGGTGATTCAATACTAAAAGTTTTTAATCGTTGCATATCTGAAGGGACTTTTCCGCGTTCTTGGCGCAGCGGTTTTATTCGTATTATACCAAAAAATGGCGATAAACTGCCTGAAGACCCTAAGTCATACCGACCAATAACGTTACTGCCTTCCTTAGGCAAGCTTCTAGAACGACTTATTGTACCGCGATTGCTACCGGGAGGACCAAAATTTCACGGAAATCAATTTGGTTTTACTGCGGGTAAATCGACAGTGGACGCAGCTATCTCAGTGAGGAAAGCTGTAAACTCGTCCGAATGTAAATACGTTTTGGCCATATTCCTAGATATTTCAGGGGCGTTTGATAATACTTGGTGGCCAATTTTGTTACAAAAACTTAAGTTACGCGGTTGTTACAGTAATATATATTCGATAATCACATCTTATTTCGTACATGGCTCTGCAACTCTTAAGCTTGGTCACTTCAGAGTCACTAAATCGTTAACCATGGGTTGCCCCCAGGGCTCAGTGCTCGCGCCGTATCTCTGGAACTTGGGTTTTGATGACTTCTTGACATTACCCTTGCCATCACGCTGCTCTCTAACGGCATATGCCGACGATGGCCTCTTACTTATACAGGGTAACTCCAGGAGAGAGTTGGAAAATCTGGCTCAAACTTGCTTAAGTATGATAAGTGAATGGGGTAAAAGAAATCGCCTTACATTTGCTCCTCATAAAACCTACCAACTCCTTCTTAAAGGTGAACTAAAATCCCCCCCGGGCGTAAAACTTAATAATGTTACTGTAAAACGCAAAATATCAACCTGTTATTTGGGTTTAGTTTTAGAAAAGAATTTCTCGTTTATAGAACATATTAAATCAGTTGGGGAAAAAGCTAAGCGAAACTTTTTTGCACTTACAAGGATATCGACAGCAACCTGGGGCCTCTCTTTTAATACTCTTAAAATCATTTACGGGGCAACCTATCTTGGGTGTATATGCTACGACTCGCCTGTGTGGGCTGATAGGGCTACCATCGGAGCTGCTCACCGTAAATTACTACAAAGCCAGAGGTTGGCGTTGATATTTCTGTGTAAAGCCTATAGAACAGTGAGCACAGAGGCCCTACCTGTCCTAGCGGGTGTACTACCGGTTGATCTTGAAGTACAAAGACAAGCAGCAATGTATTATTCTACGCGCGATAATTTAGAAAATGATTTCTTATCATTACGCGACCGTGCGAAAATAACCAGGCTATTTATGCCAATATCTGACTTAAATAACGAACTACTAAATGAATGGCAATGTAGATGGAATACGTCAACCAAGGGTCGCCATCTGCACCAGATCTTTCCGGATGTACGCGAACGGTTAAATAAAACTTGGCTAATCATAGGCCATTGTGTTGCACAATTTCTTACCGGACACGGCATTTTTAAAAGTAAATTGTATAGTTTCAAAATAGTATCTTCACCAATCTGTCTGTGCTAGACTTCCAGTAACGAATATGAACAAACTGCTCACCACATCCTGTGGGAGTGTGATCTCTGGCAAAATCAGCGTGATATTATGTTAAACAGCTTGCAACCAATATCTGGAGTAGTTTATTATACGGATCTTGTAGCAACAAGGAACAACTTCCGTGCGTTTAAGCGTTTTTGCCATACCTACTATTGGAATCAAATATAACAGCTCACTTAGGACCCTTAAATTGATCCTCGGTGCTTTTGCAGCTGGCTTCTCTAGTTGCAAATCTCTCATTTTATGAGGCTATAGCCTCTTTACATCATTCTGTCTCCCGCTTTGCTCTGGAGGGAAGTGGAACTATTCATTTTCTAACTCCTCCTTTTTTCTGTTTCTGATTAAATTCGTTGCGGGATCCAAGACAGTTAAAGCGATTCCCCGGGACATGCCTGAGCTTCACCGCTCAGTGTCATTTCATTGTGTGCCACTGTTGATCCTGGCTTACAGGAGTTGCAGTGGTGGGTACCTGGACCATCAACATGACGTTGCAAGCTAATGTTAAGGTGGTAAGAAATTCGTATGATATTATTTTTTTATACATAACTTGGGACGACTAACACACTGTCACCTGATCCCAAACTAGGCATAGTATCTACAATGGCAACCAGACAACTGATAAACGTATTTCTGAGTATAGATATTGGTGTATTATAAATAAAATGGAACTAAATGCTGTAAAGTACCCTCACATAAAGATTACTACAAATAAAAATATTATACCTTCCAAATATGGTATAAAATAAATTATAAATTTCCTTTTTTAATTTTATTAACCTAGTCTAAATTTGAGTACAATAAAAAAATGAAAATTTATTATTACCCTTAGGTTTCTGAGGTGCCGAATGGGCATTAAATTTAATTGAGAATGGTACGAAAATACATGGTCATACATAGAATAGAAGTTAGAATACAAATCGAATGACCGGTTGTCTAGTCAAGCAGGCATGAAATAAATTTTAAGTCTGTGGGCTTTCGTGTTCACAGAGAATGTTCTCCAAAACTCGGCGATTCTATTCTCCTTCTTCCCACTCTTCCATCCAAACACCGAGCGTCGGGAAAATCATCGTTGTTGATATTCCAACTAACCTTAAGAAGTGCCACTCTCTCTTCTTTTTATACGTGTGGGCAGCTGTGGCATGCCCTGTCAAAAACATGTTTCCATAAATTGCTTATAAACTGTACAAGCAGTACACCTAAGACCACATCACTTATCAACTGGTGAAATAACGGTGAGGCGCTAGCCCACAAAATAAAAAAAAAAATATATATAAAACTACAATTAAGAAATGGCAAAAAGTTATTTTTACGCGACACTGTCGCGAAAAAATAATGCTTTATGATTCCCCGATTCTATACAACTAAACAAATTTTCTAACATAGTTCTTATGAAGTAGTAGTTTGATAACTGGCAAATAAATATTTAGTTTGGTAGTATAAAAGACAGGATCGAGTTGAAAAGCAGTGTGATGGTAAAAATTTATATACGTGTACTAAGATCGTAATATGTCTGGTAACACATTCTCTCTTCACCGCGCTCCGCTACGCACCCGATAGCTCGCACTCGCTCACTCGTACAGATTCAATGCTCCCACTATTCACAGCCAACTTCACACTGCACTAAGTGCGTCATGTTGGCTGCATTATAATAACAATGGGCGGGGTCCAAGATAACAGCAGCGCTACACCGCTTTACACCTTAGACGATTCTCTAACTATTGAGAAAACTACGCTGGATGTAGCGATTTAGTTAATGGAGACACGAGTTGTGTAAACTTTTTTTAATGAGCCTTACGTATCGGTCGTCCAAACTGGGCGCATAGCGATACATTATCGCAGATTAATTCTTAAAACAGTGTCAATTATTCGTTCCCCAAGTGTATTATATTAGGAAAACGGTTTTTAGCTAGGTGTCCGTCATTTGAGTGTATTTTCTTGTGCTTCAGTGCGCGACGACCGTGGCGAGATGACCCAGCCCGATTCACATTAATTATGTGAACGGTGACGAACCATTTTAAGTGCGCGATAACACGCCCGTTGTTCTCATACTACCAAGACTCTTGCTTGTTACTTTCCGAGAAACTTTCCGCAGTTGCGAATGAGTGGCTAATATAAAATCAATACTCTGGGAAGTGTTTAACTTCACCAATCTTTATGATAATTTCACATGTAGCAGAATTTTGTGTGCCCATTGACCTTTATTTAAATGAGCGTTGTGTCATATTTATATGGACGTTTTCAATAAATAAATATTTATAACGATATGAAAAACCTGGCGGTCGTTTTTGAACGTGGTTTCCACTTCCTCCGCTAGACGGCCGCCTGTCGCGTTCTTTAGTGCGCTTGCGTGCGTGATCAGTTCGCGCGAGCTTCGCTTCAGTGCAGGAGGACCCAAAACAGAGAACGGGGCTCCGTCAAAGTCCTAAAATTATTAAAACTAATTACAGTTCGAAAGAGCAAAAGTGTCGCAGTGCTGTGTGCTAGTGTTGTGCCGTGTGCCTGTTGGCGGTCAGTGGGCGCTGCCCACAGTGTCGGCGCGGATCGATACGGCCCGGAGGCATGGCGCAGCAGATATGAGCCAAGGGGGCTCGCGGCGGCCGTACTCGCGCGGGGGCCCGCGCTGGCACCCGCGGTACAAGGATTACTGGGACTACGAGCAAAACTATAGGTACCTAACTATTCCATTGTTACTCAATTACATGTCAAAGGTACACTATTTATTGTTTACGTATATCATGTCGTACGCGGAAATGTACACGTGCATTTTATTTACATAAATTTTGTACACACACAAGCCATATAAAATGGTAAGATGATTATTCTCATAGCAGAATTGATGGTAACGTCATAGTAGCGATGGGAACTTGATCAAGTTGGTTGCATGTGGCTATAGGCTATTTTACGTAACTGTGTGGCGATGTACTGACGCGTTTTTACAACAGTTTCCTCATTGTAATTACTCAAATAATCACTATTTATACCTTGAAAATGACTGATAATGATGTCATCAACGTATAGTCTGTGCGTGTTGATGTCGTACCTACAAAGGAATTTACTACACAAAATGACATTGTTGTTTGCAAGGAAATCTGCTGCAAGTGTGTTATCATTGGCAACTCCGTATTTGTAGAGTGAAGGTTGGCTCGTGTGACTCTTGCCACCTTTTAAAAAAGAACTGGCTGTTCAAGTTACACCTCTATAGGCATACTCACTTAATTTTGTATACAATTCGCCATTTTAATGACCAAACTTGATATTGTGATCATTTATTTTATATACATACATACGTACATAGACTCACGCCTGTTTCCCAGAGGGGTAGGCAGAGACAACGGATTTCCATTTGTCAAGATCTTTGCATACTTCATTATTTTATATACATTAATACAATGCCAATCTTTGCTACTCTATATGTAAATGTTACTTTGTTTTTGTATGTTATGCTTTTGTGCCTTATCTAGTTGACTGATTATCTTGACGGGCCTATTCATAAAAATAGTTTGAAAAGTTTTATTTACCTGTCAGAGAACCCTAGTAGCTATCAAAGGTGTAGTATATATAAAAAGTGAACAATATATAATTATCTAAAAATACAACTAGTACTAAGTATTTAATTCCTGTATACTCAAAAGATACCAAAGGCATAGACTCTAAAACTCAATTGCCATAGTACCCCATAGATTTCATAATAATATCCTGGGACATTATGTACACAAGGCCATCTGAACCCAAACTAAGCAGAGTATTATGGAAACCAGATAACTTATATATTACATATATTACTTTTCTTTTGTAAATACATACATACTTAAATATATTACACCCAGACTCAGAACAGACATGTTCATGCACACAAATATCTGTCCAGGGGCTCTACCGGCTAAGTCACTGAACATCGATTTCTTAAATGGCGTTCAAATAAATAAAGGTTAATAAAAAGACTTAATCAATTGTTAAATCGGCTTAAACATTGACAATTGATTCCGGACTATGTATGACGTTCGATTGTCAATGTTGAAGCTGATTTAACATTTGGTTAAGTCATTTTTAACCTTTATTTATTTAAACGCCATTTAAGAAATCGATGATCGGCGACTTAGTCTTGCCTTGCCTTGAATGACAAAATCATTCTGTGAAAGTACCCTACCTTAGTAGACCCTAAGATTTAGAACCTAGGTTTAAATAAATAAATGGGAACTAGCCTCAATGGAGACTATGATACTGCACAAGACATGTTAAGCATTCTCCGTAACACGCGTAAGACGGTCACCGTAGCCTAGTTGGTAGTGCTCCTGTCTACGAAGCTGGTGTTCCTGGGTTCGAATCCTGGTAAGTGCAAGTATTTGTGTGATGAGCATGAATATTTGTTTCTGAGTCATGGATGTTTTGTATGTATATAAGTATTTATCTATCTATATAAGTATGTATATCGTCGCCTGGTACCCATAGTACAAGCTTTGCTTAGCTTGGAGCTAGGATGATCTGTGTGACATTGTCCCCAGATATTATTATTCCATCACTCCCATGATCCAATGGGACGACTAACGACACAACCAGCAAGAGGTCAGGTATAGGACCAACAGTTTTACGGTCTTTCCAAGTCACAGGGTTGTATTGTGTCTGCCTAACCCTCTAGGAAACAGGCATGGGTCAATGAATGTATGTAATTTTTTTTCAGAACATGTTTGTAGTAATATTGTTAAGTTAACATAATTATTTAAAACATTTAGATATAGCATTTAATTTAAGATTTCGTTGTTTAGCTAGCTTATTATATTAAGTTATTGACAAGTCTATATATACCGCAGGCTAGCTAGGGTAGGTTCCTCAGCGGCGAGGATCGCTTTGGCCCCTTAATGCATGTTCGGTGATCCAGTGCATGTGATCACACCCTCATTTAGAATTTCTTCTTTTTGCTTTAGTCTTCCATTCTTTAATTTTAATATAGTAGAACTAAATTTCAAAATAATAGTTTAGTAACTTGTTATTTATTTAAGGATTTCAGAAAATATATGAGGTAAAACAAATGGCAAGGACTGACTAATTTTTTTTTTTTTAATTCTATACACTATGTTTATGTACTGCATTGTGACCTTGACAAGTACAAGTGTATGTTAATACCCAAGTGCTGAATAAATTTCATTTCATTTCATACATATTTAGCCAGCTTATATTAAGGTACTAGATGTGCACCGCGGTTTTACCCGCGGTAAAAATCATTAAATGATAGCCTATGTGTTAATCCAGGGTGTTAGCTAACTCCATACCCAATTTTATTAAAATCGCTCCAGCCGTTTAGACGTGAAGAAGTAACAAACATACACACCCACATACTCACAAACTTACGCCTTTATAATATTAGTGAGATTTTCAAGTTCATATTTATTATTTAGTTTAGTTAGATATAAATATTTAGTTTATATAGTTGCAATTAGAACTGATGGCCGTTGGGGCAGAAAGGTTCTTGAGTGGCGACCACGAACCGGAAGACGCAGCGTGGGCAGGCCCCCTACAAGAGGGACCGATGATCTTGTGCGGGTCGCTGGAAACTGATGCGAATAGCGCAGGACCGGCAATTGTGGAGGAACTTGTCCAGCAGTGGACGTCTTTCGGCTGATATGATGATGATAGTTGCAATTTGTTGCAGGGATTACACAATTAAATCTATTTGGCAATGCGCGCTGTGTAGGTTGCCATTTTGCAAGTAGTTTCCCTCGACGCAATCCCACGAGTACAATAAGTTTAATTAATCATCACCATGAGGAGTTATGCTCATCAGCAATGATCCCACTCCCTGCCCACATGCTCGTACTCAATCATTTGCACTAGCATTGCACTCTGCGGTACGTAAGTATTCAGCGAGGTAAAGCACGTATGCACGCGGTCAGTCTGTGGATGGGTGGCCGCCCGTACCTAATTAATTTGTTTAATAACTAGCTGTGCCCAGCGGTTTTACCCTCGTCAAATTTTATAAATTATAATAGCTCCTCCCCCGTAGGTGATAGCCTGAAATGAAATGAAATAATGAAATTTATTCAGCACTTGGGTATTAACATACACTTGTACTTGTCAAGTTCACAATGGAGTACATAAACATAGTCGAATGCAGTATAAAAATTACAAAAATATTATATGTTTGTAATTTTTGTTGAAAAATTGCAAAATTTGAAATAAATCCATGCAGTACTTTTTGAGTTTAGCCCGGATATACATACAGACAAACAGACGAAAATTCTAAAAACTTTATTTTTGGCTTCGATATCGAATGTAGATCACACCCCAAGTATCCTTTTTAAAAAATGTTTCATGTACAGTTTTGACTTTCCTATGATTTTATTATATGTATAGATATGTTATGGTCAACACAATCGAATGCACAAGACATATCGCAATAGATAGCACTAACTGGCGGAAGGGTCAACAACACTGGATTGCTGACTCTTATAAAGGCCGGCAACGCACCTGTGACTCCTCTGGTGTTGCGAGTGTCCTTGGGCGCTGATAACTTACCATCAGGTGACCCACGTGATCGTCTGTCGCCCTCTTATCTATACATATAATAAAATCGTAGGAAGGTCAAAACAGTACATTGAATATTTTTTTAAAAAGATACTTGGGACGTAATCTACAATCTATATCGAAGCCAAAAATATCGTTTTAAGAATTTTTGTCTGTGTGTCTGTTTGTCTGTATGTATGTCCGGGATAAACTCAAAAAGTACTGCATGGATTTATTTCAAATTTTGCATGAATATTATTAAGAGGTTGGGTCAACATATATGCTACATATTATCACGCTATCACCTACGGGAGAGGAGCTGTGATAATTTAAATAATTTAACGCGGGTAAAACCGCGAGGCACAGCTAGTATAAAAAAAAATCGTTTTCACAATGCTGAGATCGCTTAATAGTAGATTTGATATTTCTATAGATATTTGTCAACAGAACAGCTTAGCGTAATCTCCTACTATGATATTAAAATATTGTTTTTCAGCACTAATGGGCTGATGAGCGTGCTTTGACAGTTCCACTTTCCCTCTGCGCGTGCGCATTATCTACGCATCCATCACTCGCGGTTTCTCTCTTGACTAATACTGACTCTGTGACGAAATTATGCGTGGCTTTCGAACTTTTGAGTGCGTAAGCGAGCACCAAGTGACACACTCGTTTAAGGGAGACACTGAGAAGTGGCCCCTTCTTCTTAGCGTTTTGCTGGCAAACTCATTAAATTCTTGTGGCCCAGAACGTGGCCACACTGATTGCCATGCTCGTGGCATTCCTAAGATCCTGCCATGAACATTTGGCAGGGCAGGCTGGGCAAGTTGTTAGATGGGTTTTATGACTATTTACAAGCGCTTTTTCAAAGTCTATGTGCATAAAAACCTTTTTTATTTTATACTAGCTGTGCCCGCGACTTCGTCCGCGTGTTAATTAGTTTATTTAGTTTTTTTAGTAAAATAAAAGACTTTTTCTAAAATAAAAGTAGCCTAAGTTACTCCTTATTACATCAGCTACCTGCCAATAAAAGTCCCGTCAAAATCGGTCCAGCCGTTTCAGAGATTAGCCGGAACAAACAGACAGACAGACAGACAAAAATTGTAAATAATGTCATTTTGGTGTACGTACCGTATATATATTCATATTTATGTAGTAAAAACCGGTTATTTCAATATTACAAACAGACACTCCAATTTTATTTATTTGTATATAGATTAATGTAGTAAAAACTGGTTATTTCAATATTACAAACAGTCACTACAATTTTATTTATTGAAGTTATACTTCTTTTGGCGCGATGGAGAAAAATGATGAGAGTGAATTTTTACGATGCGCGCGCACACCGACATGCGACACCAAAAAATTTAACAGCATGAAGTTAGTTCTAGGTGGTATGAAAATTGATAACTATGTTCAAGTTGTATATTAAGAAGTATAACTTCTAACGCGTGTACATAAGTACACACAAGTTTTTTTTGTATAGAAGATGTATAGATAAGTACTAACCCTAGCTTTTAAGTTATATTCGTACATACTAACTTACTGGACCCACGGTCTGTAATAAAAGATTTATTATTATTATTATTACATTGTGACATACAATATACCCTAGGAATGGTTCACTCGGAACACAAACTTGCAGCCACCACCTGTGTAGAACTTTTTGTGCACTCCCCGCATGTCGGCGTGGTGTATTTTAGGGCGAGAGCGTTGAACCCGAAGGTCGCTACCTGCGCAGACGCAGCCCCCGCGCCCCGCGCCCGCACACGTCCTGTATTTGACATGCGGGGAATGGCACACTGATACTACAAGTGCGGGCAACATTCAACACGAAAGAAGGAAGTTATCAAGTATTTAAGTTACACAATTTCATTTGTAGTGAACCGATTTTGATAATTCTTTTTCACTCTTCTTCTTAGCGTTTCGATGGCAAACTCGTCAAATTTTTGTGGCCCAGAACGTGGCCACACTGATTGCCCTGCTTGTGGCATTTTTAAGATCGTGCCATGAACATGTGGCAGGGCAGGCTGGGCAAGCTGTTAGATGGGCCATGGATTGGACCGATGCTCCGCAAATACAGTCCATTTTGGGGTTGTTCTTTTTCACTCCTTAGATAATTTAGCTTTACAAATACTTCTTCTGAGCGTGTCGATAGCAAACTAATTAAATATTTGTGGCCCAGAATGTGGCCACAATGGAAGTGATTTTCCACCAGAGTGGCGAGACGAGACGACGCTAGAAGAGTATTGAAATCGCACTGACCCTTTTCCACTAAAAAATAGCAATCGCGAGGTCGCGCGTGATTAATATATAGGTGCAGCGCTGTTTGAGTGCGTCTTATGTATTGTATTTATTTATTTAAGGATCGTCAACGTTACATACACTCATGCAGTTATAAGACACGTACTTACTTAAAAATAATAGTGCTGCAACACTTAAGAGGCCTATTACAGTCCACTAGCTCCGCCAATCGAAAAAATGTCATAACTGCTGTTTAGCTAAATCGTGCATTCAAAACATAAACGGCCGTTTTTGTTATAAATGCACGATTTAGCTAAACAGCTATATTTCAAGTGTTGACAATGTGTTATAAAATTACGTTATTGCCTTTTCTACAGTAATAATAGACTACATTTTGTATTTTTGATTCTATTTACGAGTTATGACATTTTTTCGATTGGCGGCGCTAGTGGACTGTAAAAAGCCCCTTAAAGACGACCACAGCATTAAAATTTTTAAATTTTTTCGTCTTGCAATACACACGCACAAAGAACAGCAATAAGCCTCTCGCGAGAAGCGTGTTTCTGTTCCAAAGTTAATTTATGCTCTATATCGGAGCAATACGGTTCATTTTTACACAAACAAATATTTCAATTCACGCCTCGCATATTCTCGTCAATAATAATAATAATGTTTTATTTCTCACCACAATATAAGGTACATTTTACAGGGCGTCAAGAACATTACATAAAAACTTCATTTTTCTAATAATATCTGTGGACAATGTCACACGGATCATCCTAGTCCCAAACTAAGCAAAGCTTGTACTATAGGTACCAGGCGACGATATACGTACTTATATAGATAGATAAATACTTATATACATAGAAAACATCCATGACTCAGAAACAAATATTCGTGCTCATCACACAAATATTTGCACTTACCGGGATTCGAACCCAGGACTACCAGCTTCGTAGGCAGGAGCACTACCAACTAGGCTACGGTGACCGTCTGTCTGTCTGGTGAATGTCTTTAGCAGAAGCCATTTAGTAACTGTAGATTTGCATTTGTAACTGCACATAGGGTATACACTATACAGTCCCATTTCGAGGTTGCTCGACAGTGCCCACCTATAGTAGGAGAGCTGGCACGCATTTTTGGGTAGGTATTTGAGGCAAGCTGAAAACTTGTCCTATAGCTCTTCAGACACACCCCAACACGGAACTGCAGACCTGGCTGGCGGGTAGCGGGTCTAAACCAACCTCTAAATTTTAGAATTTTCTTTTTAACCAAATAATGTATTTGAGGCAAACTGAAATTTTGATATGTTGTAGTTTAATGTTTATACAATACAAAAAAAAAGACAGGCGATTCTGTCGGGTCTTTAGCACTGCCAGGCGTGTGCAAAAATATTTTGCAATAAAATCGAAAAAATATATTTGAGGCAACTTGAAATTTTTGACAGAATGTTATTTATGTATTGTATAAACATTAAACTATATATATCAAAATTTCAGCTTGCCTCAAATACATTGTTTGGATAAAAAAGAAATTCAAAAATTTAGGGGTTGGTTTAGACTCGCTACCCGCTACCCGCTACCCGCCAGCCAGGTCTGCAGTTCCGTGTTGGGGTGTGTCTGAAGAGCTATAGGACAAGTTTTCAGCTTGCCTCAAATACCTACCCAAAAATGCGTTCCAGCTCTTGGACTACTAGACATGTTTCCTTTGCTTCGGCCCGGAGTCCGGAGTCTATTTAGGGACTTCCAGGTCGGCCATTGATGCAGTATACTAAAGCAAAGATATTATCTGAACTTGTACAGACGCCAGCACATCAAGCTACCTCAATCTGTCAAATTTCCCCAATTGAAAGTGAACTTTATGCTTACGTGATAAAGTTGGAAAACTATAAAGGAAATTTGACAGATTGGGGTAGCTGGATGTGCTGGCGTCTGTACATTTGACTCAAAGTTTATTTATATGAACAGGTTTTACCTTTTTCAAGGCCTTATCTTTACAATATATAAATAAGTCATTATCTTAACTATGTAAATCATAAAAACTAATTGTTTATAATTGCTTACAAAAGTTGACCTATTATGATACTGAGGAGTTTATAAATATTGTAAAGAATCTGGGTTTGTGAGTGTGTATGTTTGTTACTTCTTCAAGCCTAAACGGCTAACTCCATGCCAAAGTAAATTGAAATCCCTCCATTTGGCATGGAGTTAGCTGACACCCAAGATTAACACATGGGCTATTATTTATAAAGTTTAAAACCAGGTAAAACCGCGGGGCACAGCTAGATATCTATATAAAAAAAGCCAGCGGTCGAAGGGAACGAGAGGTACATATAGCCTTTATTGAATTAAAAAAAACTTGAGAGGTGTCCAGGGACACCCGGATGGAACGAAGTTATTTCTGATTATTTATTATGTACAAAAAACCTGTATACACTCAACAAAAATAATCGTCGCGACACCACACTGTTCAATGCGAAATAGAAATGAAAATATCTGGCTTGCTTTCTATAAGAGACAGAGAGAGAGACAGACAGAGAAACATGCGCACGCCGCACAGCTGCAAAAAGTGTCCTGACAACTTTTCGTTCCAAAAAGCTATACCTCTCGTATTCGGTTAAAAATATCTTGAATACGAAATATTTCCGCATATTGAAAAGCAGGCGTTATCGTAATCCGAAGGTCTTCGCCGCGAGTGACCTCAGTCGCACGTCCTACAAGGCGCTTGTAATTATTATTGTTGTATAAATTCGCTGTGAAACTGTTAGGAAGAGGAAAGAAACGTTTTTGTTTAGCTACCAGCGGTGCTGCGTCAGAGCGACCCTCTTCTGGATTGCGTTTTTATTCTAAGGTCGAAACTACTGAACATATAATAAAATCGTAGGAAAGTCAAAACTGTACATTGAATATTTTTTAAAAAGGATACTTGGGGCGTTACAATCGATATCGAAGCCAAAAATATAGTTTTCAGAATTTTTGTCTGTGTGTCTGTTTGTCTGTATGTATGTCCGGACTAAACTCAAAAAGTACTGCATGGATTTACTTAAAATTTGGCATGAATATTACTAAGTGCTGCTGTGTGGTGACGGCGACAAATATCAGAATCAGAATATCATCACCCCATCTCATCCCGTGGGGGGCGTAGAAGTCGATCCGAGGGTATATCTACCAGAGGATGGGCAGCAGCTTCCTTCTGATTACTATGACCATCTTACTGCGATCGCCAACCCGCCTGCCAAGCGTGGCGATTATGGCATATCCCCCCAAGACGATTCTTGAGGGAGGCTGGTCCAGCAGTGGACTTATTTAGCTGTAATGATGATGATGATTACTAAGAGGTCGGGTCAACATATAGGCTACATATCATCACGCTATCACCTACGGGGGAGGAGCTGTGGTAATTAATAAAATTTAACGCGGGTAAAACCGCGGGGCACAGCTAGTACATAGATAATCTTTGTATGATGAGTACGATTATTTTTTTATTTGGTGTTTTATAATATCCTGGGGCATTATTCACACACGGCCATCTAATCCCAAACTAAGGAGAGCTTGTACTATGGAAGCCGGATAACTGATATACTACATATATACTACTTTTCTTTTGTAAATACATACTTATATAGATACTTACACCCAGACTCAGGACAAACAGACATATTCATGCTTTGGGCTAAACCCTAAAGGTAAAGTTTCACTGTATTTATTTATTCCCAAACATGGCAAACATTAGCTTCGCCGTGCCACATGCAAATTTATTTTAAGTATCCTAATTAAATAAACATTATTAATAAAAAATTGTATGTTAAAAAGTATCAATTAAAACTATGTTTGCAATGATTTGGTTAATGGTATGGTAAATGATATGGTAATGCCCCAGAATATTATACAGGCTTACAGGTTAAGTCGACCTAGATCCTTTAAGAGGTTGTAGTTTCTATAATTTCTGACTGATTTGTCTATAAAACACAATACCCCAAACTTAACTGTTTTCAAAATACTGGACTTTGAAGGTTTTTTGAGATAAAATCGGTTTTATGACTATTGGCCTATATTTTTTTGAGGGTTTTGCCTCTAACTGCGTGTGTTTGCAATTTTTGTGTAGTAGATAAGTTGTTTTATTATTCTCAACACTAAAATAGCAGTTCACTGAACTGACTGGGTCGTAGTAGACGATTGATAGTTATAAATTGAAATAAATTCGTCAAAAAATATTTTTTCTTTCTGAAATAATAAAAGAAAAGTCTATGACAGTTATGCTGCAGATGTGCTTAAAAATATCTACATTTCATCGGCTATCCAACAAGGTATAACAAGCTAGGTTATTATCAGAATTCTTAGTAAAAAACTTCGATGAAAGGCTCTCGGGTAGTAGTAAAGATAACAGTACTAATTTATCACGGGTCAGAAAACAAAATAAAACAATCCAAATAGGTACAAAATGACATCTATTACTGCTATTTTTACAGAAAGTCATGATTCATGTTCCACATGGCCGCCTCTGTTTCGCACACATATTCTCATTCTGTGTCTTAATCCACTCTTTACTACACCAGTTGTTAAACCCCTTCTTATTTCATTTGCCGCATCGATTATTCTCTGTCTCAAAACATCAACAGATGTGATTGGATTAGGTTCGTTGTACACCAAACTCTTCATGTGTCCCCACACATAAAAATCCATGGGGGTCAGGTCTGGACTTCTAGCTGGCCACGGTATGGGTCCACCTCTTCCGATCCACTTATTAGGATAATTAGTGTCTAGCCATTCTCTGACACTTCTCCTGTAGTGTGCAGGACAACCGTCATGTTGAAACCACATATCACGAATGAGATAGAGTGGTACGTCGTCTAGTAAGTCGGATAAATCTTCTCTTAAAAAGTTTTCATAATGTTCTCCATTTAAATTGTCGGGAAGAAAGTAAGGCCCAATCAAATGGTTTGATATGATTCCCATCCATACATTCAAACTGAATCGTCTTTGTGATGCCTTTGGCCACTTCTTATTGGGATTTCTTTGAACTTTTGGGGCCCAATAATGAACATTGTGGTAATTGGTTATGCCGTCTTTATCAAATTTGGACTCGTCTGTCCACAAGATCTTTTTAAAAAATGATGGATCTTCTAAATCTGCATTGAGCATGAATCTGCAGAAATCCAACCTCCTCACAGGATCTCCTTCTTCGATGGTGTGTACCGGCGTGTAATGATAAGGATAGAGGCCGGCAGTATTCACCGTAAACCATACTTTCCACTGCGAGAGTCCAAGTTCTCGGGCAACAATATTGGTCGAAGTAGTTGGATCCAATCTAAACCGTCGAACTATTTCATTGTCTTGCTCTTCATCATCATCATTGACACGTGGTCTACCCAAGTCTGTTCGTCGCCTCGAAACAGAGCCAGTCTCTCGAAGTCGTCGGTAAACTCCGTCAAAGACACTAACATCCGGTACTCGGCGGCCTGGGTAACGTGATATGTATTCATCACGAGCTCGTGCGGATACACAATTGCAGTACCCATAACAAATCAAAATATCAGCATATTCCTCGTTCGTGTAGGTCGTCATCTTCAACAGTTCCAAATCAGAAGCACAAATCAATAGTCCAGTTTGCAAGCACAGTCACGATTTGAAAGAAACAGTCCAGAAATCCAAGCCAAGTCGAATGAAAAACCAAGAGCACTAAGAATCGCATCTACTACAGACGAATCGCGTAAGCAGACTAACCAAACAATAACAACAAAATGGCTGTGGTTTTTTTTTCTCGCTCACACCTAATTACATTGTATGATATCTCGCTTGCACGCACCGCAGTCCCATGAAGAACAATAGGCGCAACAAGTAACGCAAGGAAACACGTTATCTTTACTACTACTACTACCCGAGAGCCTTTCATCGAAGTTTTTTTCTAAGAATTATAATAATACCCTAGCTTGTTATACCTTGTTGGATAGCTGATGAAATGTAGATATTTTTAAGCACATCTGCAGCATAACTGTCATAGACTTTTTTTTTATTATTACAGAAAGAAAAATTATTTTTTACGAATTTATTTCAATTTATAACTATCAATCGTCTACTACGACCCAGTCAGTTCAGTGAACTGCTATTTTAGTGTTGAGAATAATAAAGCAACTTATCTACTACACAAAATCGGAAACACAAATAAATTAGAGGCAAAAAACCCAAAAAAATATAGGCCAATAGATGTAAAACCGTTTTTTTTTTCAAAAAAGCTTCAAAGTCCAATATCTTGAAAACGGTTAAGTTTGGGGTACGGTGTTTCATAGACAAATCAGTCGGGAATTATGGAAACTATCACCTCTTAAAGGATCTAGGTCGACTTAACCTGTAACCCTGTATACACCGTATTTGGTCTAATTTTACTACCCATAAAATTAGGGTCTCAACTCAATATTATTGTAAACTGTAATTATGAAATCCAAAAAATATTTTTTATTTCTTTTTATATTTCTAACTCACGTCACCAGTCTCGAAATAATTACAAACAACTCAAAACGTGTCCCCAAACGAAGTACAATCTTTAAATAGAACCACTTCGCAATCCCTGTACCTACAACACGCGGCACGTGGAAGGCTGACAAGTGGTGGGTGGAGGGGCTAACATTTCGTGCAGAGGACATCGCAACAACTTGGAAACAAACAATTGTGCAATTAAACAAACTGAAACATGCCATTTCGAAACACTTTATATATTATAATAATATCTGGGGACAATGTCACACAGATCATCCTAGCCCCGAACTAAGCAAAGCTTGTACTATGGGTACCAGGCGACGATATAAATACTTATATAGATAGATAAATACTTATATACATAGAAAACATCCATGACTCAGAAACAAATATTCGTGCTCATCACACAAATATTTGCACTTACCGCGATTCGAACCCAGGACCACCAGCTTCGTAGGCAGGAGCACTACCAACTAGGCTACGGTGACCGTCATATTGTCGGGGGTCAGTTGGCGTCGTTGGTAAAAGCTTGCTTTAATGCTGCAGGTCGGGGGTTCGATTCTCACCCAGGATAGATATGCACGTATGCATATATCTTTGTCCTGTGTCTGGGTGTAAATCTATACAACATGTAACGTAATTAACGCACACCCTTATTAACCCCAATTAGAATATTATGTTGTAACCATAATACATACACTGAATTTTTTATTTAACATGTATATGCATTGTTATTTACTAAATTCGTTTCTTGGAATAAAGTTTATTTTTCTTTATTTTGTATTTAATGATGGAAATTATTGTCATATTAAACCTGTACAGTCAAAACAAATTGAAATGGACCAAGTTTTATTCTAAAAAGAATTATTTTAGAATAAAACATTACCTATATTAAAAATGATATAAATCGATTCAGTAAACGATTCTGAACAAACTATTTTCAGGATGTGCGTTAATTAAGTTACATGTTGTATAAGTATGTATTTACAAAAAAAGTAGTAAAACAGTTACCTAGTTTCCGATAATCGAAATAATTAATAAATCGCATATTCGGTACTAGAAAACTTAGAACTGCGGCCATACAATACGTGTCTCTCGTTAGCGCGCGGCGGTAGCGTCCGCCGGGTGCCAGACACAAATCAATCGTTTATCACTAAAGGTCTACTTTGAATGTCTCCGTTCAATTAAATGTTCGATTTATTAATCATTTGATAAGTATTATAAACGTAAGAACTGCGGCCATACAATACGTGTCTCTCGTTAGCGCTCCGCGGTAGCGTCCGCCGAGTGCCAGAACAAATCAATCGTTTATCACTAAAGGTCTACTTTGAATGTCTCCGTTCAATTAAATGTTCGATTTATTAATCATTTGATAAGTATTATAAACGTAAGAACTGCGGCCATACAATACGTGTCTCTCGTTAGCGCTCCGCGGTAGCGTCCGCCGAGTGCCAGAACAAATCAATCGTTTATCACTAAAGGTCTACTTTGAATGTCTCCGTTCAATTAAATGTTCGATTTATTAATCATTTGATAAGTATTATAAACGTAAGAACTGCGGCCATACAATACGTGTCTCTCGTTAGCGCTCCGCGGTAGCGTCCGCCGAGTGCCAGAACAAATCAATCGTTTATCACTTAAGGTCTACTTTGAATGTCTCCGTTCAATTAAATGTTCGATTTATTAATCATTTGATAAGTATTATAAACGTAAGAACTGCGGCCATACAATACGTGTCTCTCGTTAGCGCTCCGCGGTAGCGTCCGCCGAGTGCCAGAACAAATCAATCGTTTATCACTTAAGGTCTACTTTGAATGTCTCCGTTCAATTAAATGTTCGATTTATTAATCATTTGATAAGTATTATAAACGTAAGAACTGCGGCCATACAATACGTGTCTCTCGTTAGCGCTCCGCGGTAGCGTCCGCCGAGTGCCAGAACAAATCAATCGTTTATCACTAAAGGTCTACTTTGAATGTCTCCGTTCAATTAAATGTTCGATTTATTAATCATTTGATAAGTATTATAAACGTAAGAACTGCGGCCATACAATACGTGTCTCTCGTTAGCGCTCCGCGGTAGCGTCCGCCGAGTGCCAGAACAAATCAATCGTTTATCACTAAAGGTCTACTTTGATTGTCTACGTTCAATTGAATGTTCGATTTATTAATCATTTGATAAGTATTATAAACGTATTTAGAAATTCGATTAATAGTGGTCGATAAATTGATGTTTGATTTGTCATAGTGAACCCATTTTAGCGTGCGCATCGCGCGTGTCTTTGAGCACAGAGTCACGAGAGTTTCTCATAACCTTGAATGTTATTGTATGTAACTTGTAATAGGTGGCTAATGCAGGTCATGTACCTGCAGACCGATGACGTCACGACTCCGGTGTGCTGACGTCACGTGACCTGCCGCAATTAGTACCAAGGTTTTATCAGCATAATTACAATAAGCACACATGAAGCAAAAACATTGTGGGTACACTTTATACGAAACTTATGCTTAAATTTGGCACATTTGAAGTTTATATGAAGTAGGAGTGCAGAGAGCCAGCGATGACTTACGGAACAGAGACGTGGTCGCTCATCTACCACTTGAAAGCACAAGTCCGCCCGCACATGGAGTATTGCTCACATATCTGGACAGGAGCCCCTAAATGCCAGCTCGACCCACTTGACTCCCTCCAAAGGCGTGCTATTAGAATCGTCGGGGATTCCAATCTTACGGACAGATTGGAGTCGCTAGAGCAGCGGAGAGACTTTGGATCTCTCTGCGTGTTCTACCGTCTCTTTCACGGGGAATGCTCTGAGGAACTGTTTGAGCTGGTGCCCCCGTCCCCTTTTTATCATCGGACCACGCGCACTCCAAGTAAGGTTCATCCTTATCACCTGGAAGCGATCTCGTCAAGCACGGTTCGCTTTCAGCGTTCATACATCCTACGTACGTGACGGCTCTGGAATGAATTACCTGCTGCGGTGTTTCCCCAGCGCTACGACTTGTCCTTCTTCAAACGAGGTTTAAAAAGAGTACTAATATCACGGTAGGCAGCGGTTTGCTGTGCCCCCTGGCACTGCGAATGTCCATGAGCAGCGGTTACCACTTACCACCAGGTGGGCCGCTAGCTCGTCTGCTTCGTAAGGCAACAAAAAAAAAATATCAATAGAGATTAGCCAATTGCGCAGGACATATTATAGTGCACAAGTGTGTGCGCAAACACAGGGGCACTTTCTATTCCATCACTCATGATCCGATGGGGCGCCTAGCGACACGACCGGAAAGAGGTCAGGTACAGGACCGACGCCTTTACGTGGTCACCGAGGCACGGGGGTGTAGTACCGCCACCTTCCAGACTTTGGGTTGATACTGAGAAATTTCTTTTTACTGAAAAATCCCAAAATCACTTTTTGGCCTGATCTGATATGAACCCAGGACCTCATTTTCTGCGGTTAAACACGCTACCGCTAGACCAACGAGGCAGTCATACACAGGTAGGCAAACGCATATGCGTAGTTATAACATCTCTCTCTCGGTGACGGGGGTTTACAAAAGCAAAATATTCATCATCATCATATCAGCCGAAAGACGTCCACTGCTGGACAAAGGCCTCCCCCAAAGATCTCCACAATTGCCGGTCTTGCGCTATTTGCATCCAGCAGTTTCTAGCGACCCGCACAAGATCATCGGTCCATTTTGTAAAAGCAAAATATTAAGGTGTTTAAAATATTTGTTCGGACCTAACCTCCGGGGCCCTTGGGGTATTCATAGAATTTCGGTTACTATGGCGACGGAGGGTGTGAGGGGACGCGCGGGGGGTAAACCCAGGTAGATCTCGGCAGGGTACATTTTTTGTTCGCACAATACTTTGTTAAAAATAATACTAATGCAAATTGAACACTTTTAGGTCGTGATAAAGTTGATTTTTCAATGGCAGCATGCAACTTTTTGTGTTTCTTTAAAACCATTGTAATTCAAGCTTTGGGTGAAGGTCGCAGAGTATAGTTTTGTATGGCTATGTGGGTGTGATTCAGCGTTTTGATTTAAAGACGATGCTAGTATGCCTTTGCGATAGAAAAAAAAACAAGAAATTCCATTTCTTCCCAGGGGTGACAGGATTTATTTTTTGACGGGCATGTAGCGTGGTTGGTAAGCTTGCTTTGCACGCCGCAATTCGTGGGTTGTGTGCGTGAACATGTCTGTTTGCCCTGAGTCTGGGTGTAAATCTACTATATAAAAATAAGTCGGGTTTTCCTTCCTGACGCTATAACTCCAGAACGCCCGAACAGATTTCCACGGTTTTGCATTCGTTGCAATGGTCTTGGGCTCCGTGAGGTTTATAAAAAGGAAATTTATAAAATTGAATGCGGGTAACACCGCGGGGCACAGCTAGTCTTCTACTATATAAAAATAAGTCGGGTTTTCCTTCCTGACGCTATAACTCCAGAACGCACGAACCGATTTCCACGGTTTTGCATTCGTTGGAAAGGTCTCGGGCTCCGTGAGGTTTATAGCAAAGAAAATTTATAAAATTTAACGCGGGTATCACCGCGGGGCACAGCTAGTATCTATATAAGTATGTATTTACAAAAGAAAAGTAGTATATGTAGTATGTCAGTTGTCTGGTTTCCATAGTACAAGCTCTGCTTAGTTTGGGGCCATGTGTGAATAATGTTCCAAGATATTATTGCTGTTAAACTGGATCCCACAAACATCAATTCCTAGTTTTATACAAGCGTGAATGGTACAACCGTAAGGGGAAGACCTCGTAGAACATTCTCTGACCAAATATCTATACGATCACCGTAGCCTAGTTGGTAGTGCTCCTGCCTACGAAGCTGGTGGTCCTGGGTTCGAATCTCGGTAAGTGCAAATATTTGTGTGATGAGCACGAATATTTGTTTCTGAGTCATGGATGTTTTCTATGTAATAAGTATTTATCTATGTATATAAGTATGTATATCGTCGCCTGGTACCCATAGTACAAGCTTTGCTTAGTTTGGGGCTAGGATGGTCTGTGTGACATTGTCCCCAGATATTATATTATAGGAGACGTTCTCAAGAAAGGCCAGGTTGGAAGTACCCTAAACCGGCGAGCATGTATGGAGAATATGTTGACGGCAACTTGCTGTGTGGTGATGGCATAGAATATCATCACCCCATCTCATCCCGTGGGGGGCGTAGAAATTGACCGAGGGAATACCTGCCCGAGAACGGGCAGCAGCGTTTCCTGTTAACTATGACCATCGACCCTCTTGCCAAAAGTGGAAATTTCATCCGTATCACCTGGATGAATGGTCATCTACCACCGCGCGTTTCACAAGAAACTTTGCCGCGCAATACCGCTCTGTGGAATCAATTAGCTGCGGAGGTATTTCCGATCCGGTATGACATGGCAACCTTCAAGAAGCGAGCCTATTCTTTTCTTAAAGGCCGGCAAAGCAATTGCGGCTCCTCTGGTGTTGCGAGTGTACATGGGCGGCGGTGATCACTTACCATCAGGTGACCCGCTTGCTCGTTTGCCATCTTATTATATGAAAAAAAAATCTTGAGAGGTGTAAAGGGACACCCGGATGGAACGAAGTTATTTCTTATTATTTATTGTGTACAAAAAACCTGTATACACTCAACAAAAATAATCGTCGCGACACCACTCTGTTCAATGCGAAATAGAAATGAAAATATCTGGCTTGCTTTCTATAAGAGAGAGAGAGAGACAGACAGAAAAACATGCGCACGCCGCACAGCTGCAAAAAGTGTCGTGACAACTTTTCGTAAGAATTTTTCCGTCTAGCCCCCTTTCACAACGCGCGATAAGGAACTTCGTTCCAACAATAACTGCGATCGCCATCCTGACTCCCAAGCGTGGCGATTATGGCGTATCCGATTCTTTGGGGAGGCTTTTCTCCAGCAGTGGACGTACTTCATGATGATGATGAAACGCGGCAAAAGAGGTGTGCAAAAATCGGGAAAAATGAAAATCCGTCTTCTGGGAAAAGGCGTGAGTCTATGTATTAATGTTTTTAAACTTTCGCGGTTTGTACACATTTTTTATTACTGTGGACACGTGTCTCATCGCGATATAGATATAGGTAAATCATTACCTTGGTTACCCGACGTTTCGGCATGGATTGCACCAGCCGTGGTCACGGGTCGACTGGTGTGGCTCGGCAGCGTCGTCTCCGTGAAGCTCGGGTTTCGGTATCTACCCTCGCATGATCTTGATATTTTTTGAAGTTATACTTCTTTTGGCGCGATGGAGAAAAATGATGAGAGTGAATTTTTACGATGCGCGCGCACACCGACATCAAAAAATTTAACAGCATGAAGTTAGTTCTAGGTGGTATGAGAGTGAACAGCATGAAGTTAGTTCTAGGTGGTATGAGAGTGAATTTTTACGATGCGCGCGCATCGTAAAAATAACAGCATGAAGTTAGTTCTAGGTGGTATGAAAATGTATGAGAGTGAATTTTTACGATGCGCGCGCACACAGACACCAAAAAATTTAACAGCATGAAGTTAGTTCTAGGTGGTATGAGAGTGAACAGCATGAAGTTAGTTCTAGGTGGTATGAGAGTGAACAGCATGACGTTAGTTCTAGGTGGTATGAAAATTGATAACTATGTTCAAGTTGTATATTGAGAAGTATAACTTCTAACGCGTGTACATAAGTACACACAAGTTTTTTTTTATGTATATGTATGGTAACCAAGGTAATGATTTACCTAAATCTTTATCGCGATGAGACCCGTGTCCTCAGTATATAAAAATATGTATATGTATGTTTGCCGTAGTTATCATCACGTAAGTACAAATATTGTAGCAATCTCTGGCGCGGCGCAGCGCTGCGCGGTGCAATGGCCGTGCGCGGCAATCTGCCGAGATAGCCGGCCGGCAAGCGCTGCGCAAATATTGGCTATCTCGCTCTGATAAGGGGTGGCCCATATGTGTACAGACGCCAGCACGTCAAGCTACCCCAATCTGTCAAATTTCCCCAGTTGAAAGTGAACCTTATGTTTATGTGATAAAGTTGGAAATCTATAAAAGAAATTTGACAGATTGGGATAGCTGGATGTGCTGGCGTCTGTACGTTAGCCGATGTAGCAAGCGTATGATGCCTTATTGCATAATTACATCATTAGCACTTCATTAGGTAACAAAATAATACATTCACTACTTAATGTCCTCCTACCCGAATTTCATCCGCGGCGGCCAGTCTCAACAGAGATTAGCCATCTGTGCGGGACATATTATAGTGCTCAAGTATGTGCGCAAACACAGGAACACTTTCTATTCCATCACTCTCATGATCCGATGGGACGCCTAGCGACACGACCGGAATTAGGTCAGGTACAGGATGTATACGCGATATTATTGTAAAGTTTCATTAAAATGCATTCGGTAGTTTTTACGTGAAAGAGTAACAAACATCCATCCATACTTACAAACTTTCACGTTTATACACTCGCGAGCAACCAAATCGACTCAAGCCTTGTCGGCGCACATATACATTGATTTTCCTAAAACGATAAATGGTAATTACAAAAGTGATATGTCATTCGAAAGCTGAAGAATTAGGCTTTCAATTAACATCAATACCTTAAAAAAAACTAAGCGCTGATTTATTGACACATTTTAATTGGCCGTCAGCGTAAATTACCTCTTTAGGAATCCACGACTTGCGCTACCTGCTCCCGCTATAAAACCCCCCACTTCCGGTTTATCTTATCAGTTGCTTGTTACAGGTTGACCGGTACACATCTCCGTAAATTGCATTCCTTGTTTTCGCTAACCCATGGATACCACACCAGAAGAAGCCGCTCAAGTTGTTGCCTTGTTGCAACAAGGGTTAAGTCAGCGAGCAATCGCTGCCCAGCTCCACTTGAGCCAGTCTTCTGTATCCCGAGTATACAGACGGTTCCAAGAGACTGGTGCCTTCAATCGGAGACCAAGAACGAGCCGCCACCGGTGCACTTCAGAGAGAGACGACCGCTTCATTGTCTCAACCTCGCTGCGCAATCGACACCTTACGGGCGTTGATGTGCAGCAAGAACTGAGACGTGTACGACAAGTGGCTGTCAGCGAGTGGACAGTGAGAAGACGCTTGAAGGAAGCCAACTTGACGCCAAAAAGACCTGCGACGGGCCCTAAGTTGACTGCAGGCCACCGACAAGCGCGCCTTCAATTTGCTCGAGAGCATCTCAATTGGAGCGTTGCGCAATGGCGATCGGTCCTGTTTACTGATGAGTGCAGAATGTGTCTGCATGGCAGTGACAGGAGAGGCCGAGTCTACAGGCGTCCGGGAGAACGATTTGCCCAATGTTGTTTCGCTGAAACAGTGGCATATGGCGGCGGTTCCTGCATGATGTGGGCTGGTATCTCTTTAGAGGGAAAAACCGAACTTGTTTTCGTGCCTGGGGGCGGCCGAGGAGGCGGGCTAACAGCTGATCGGTACATCACCGACATTCTACTGGATCATGTTGTGCCCTACGCAGGGTTTGTCGGTGAAGACTTCGTGTTAATGCACGACAATGCCCGCTGCCACACGGCACGAGTCACTCGACAGTTTCTGCAAGAGGTCGAATTACGCACGATGGACTGGCCTGCGCTCAGTCCTGACATGAATCCCATCGAGCACTTATGGGACGAGCTTAAAAGAAGAGTTCGGGCCAGAAATCCAGTCCCTTCAAGCGTAGACGAGCTAAAGACAGCATTATTAGAGGAGTGGGACGGCATTCCTCAAGAAAATGTCAAAAAATTGATAAGGTCCATGAAAAACAGACTGCGGGATGTAATTAGGGCTAGAGGGGGCAATACGAAATACTGATTTAAATAAAATAATTTTATTTTTAATTTTTTTTGTTTAATTTGTCAAATACGAGACACATACCCTTTTTCCTAAATTCCCGTTTTTCCTACTCTTGCATTCAGACATCATTTATTTCAAAAATGATGGATGGATTTCAATGATAATGATATCAAATTAAAGCTGACATCTTAAGCTTTCGAATGACATATCATTTTAATAATTTCCATTCATGATTTTAGTTGTATCAATGTATGTGTGCGCCGACAAGGCTTGAGTCGATTTGGTTGCTCGCGAGTGTAATTTAGTAAGATTACACCCAGACTCAGGACAAACAGTCTTGTTCATGCTACCAAATATCTGTCCTGGGTGGGAATCGAACCCACGCCACAGGCCCGTCTTTCATTAATATCATGTAAATACATGTTATTATGTTACACTAGCTGTGCCCCGCGGTTTTACCCGCGTTAAATTTTATAAATTATCACAGCTTCTCCCCCGTAGGTGATAGCGTGATAATATGTAGCCTATACGTTGACCCGACCTCTTAGTAATATTCATGCAAAATTTGAAGTAGATCCATGCAGTACTTTTTGTGTTTAGCCCGGACATACATACAGACAAACAGACAAAAATTCTACAAACTATATTTTTGGCTTCGATATCGATTGTCGATCACGCCCCAAGTATCCTTTTAAAAAAATATTCAATGTACAGTTTTGACTTCCCTACGATTTTATTATATGTATAGATATTGCACCGTACCCGTGGGCCGCGTGCTAGTCTCGGCGCGGCTTGAAAGCAAAAGCCTGAGAGATGTGTTTCTGTGTTGCGAACAACACAATGAGGCTATGAGGCTTTGCGTAAGTGTTACAAGGTAGCCTCCCGCGCGCCATTCTGTGCGCGTAGCTTACTACTGAGTAGTGGAGTCTGGCGTTACTGTGCGGATATACATTACGTTCAAAATAAAAATTAAGTAAAAAAGGTTTTTATTCACGTAGACTTTAAAAAAGCGCTTGTAAATAGTCAGAACATGTTTGTAGTAATACAGTTGTATACATTATTATTTCTAGTAACATAGATATTTAGGTACACATAAAATTTATTTTATAATAGCAATGATATTTAGCTAGCTCGTATCAAGTTATTGTCAAGAGATTATGTTTAATTATCTAGTTTAAGTCTAATATTTTTACTACATATTATCAACGGTTCTGTCTATATTAAGGTATTATTATTATGACGGACCTTGTGTTAATAACGACGGTCGCGCTTTAATGCTGCCACCGGATCCAATGCGCCCCAACTGAGAAGACCCAGCGAAACAAACTCAGTGGGTTCATCTACTACCGGTTTCAACACGACCCAGTTGAGACGGTCCGGCGAAACATACTCAAGCGGGCATGAACACGGGATTATATTTATAGATATAGATTGTTATGTTTATTAATCGAACGAACCCGATACTGAATGGCGCCGAGTTAGTCCCTTAACCTCTGCGCCAAAACTATAGTACTACTTACCGTCTAGGAGGGCGTATGCTTCTTTGAAGTCTTGTTGAAGATCCAAGATTGGCGAAACTCGAGCTGACTCACTCCTTGTCAGGGACCGGACAACCCCGCTTCTGAGTTAAGCCGTTTGATAGGGTAACCCGTTCATTGGGTAACTCGTATCGCAGTGTTACCCTTTGATTGACTTACAGCCTCGAAACCCAGTGAAAGGGTTAACACGTTTTTCATGGTAACCACAGGAAGGGGTTAACCCCTTCAATGACTTAAGCCCTTGAATAGCTTACCTTCTTGAAAAGGTTTTATTCGAGTTAACCTGAATTACCCAATCAACTTAGCAGCGTGTAGATGGGAGTAGGTATACTCGCACCCGTGCGGTGCCTCATTGCCTAACTACTTTTAGGTAGGCACAACAAATTTGACGAACGAACAACTTTTTATATTTTAAATTTGAAAGTTTAGTGACGACAAATAGTCGAGCTAATAATTAACGTGTTATTGAAAGAACTGACTTACTTTAATCTTAATATTGTGACAATCTGTATGATGTGATTATATTTTGTTAAATAATTATTATAATATTTTGCTGTGTGGTGATGGCATAGGATATCATCACCCCATTTTATCACGTAGGGGGCGCAGAAATCGACCGAGGGCATACCTACCAGAGAACCGGCAGCAGCGTTTATCTATGAACTATGACCATTAAACTTTCTTTCGCCAACCCGTCTGCCAAGCTATGGGGCTCTGGGGGTCTGCCAAGCTCCTATTCTTTGGGGAGGCTTTTGTCCAGCAGTGGACGTACTATGGCTGACATGAGGACGATGAAATAATGGACGGGCGTGTTGGCATGGTTGGCAAATGCTTGCTTTTCACGCCGGAGCTCGTGGGTTCGATTCCATCTAGGAAAGATATTGGTGTGCATGAACATGTCTGTTTGTCCTGAGTCTGGGTGTAATTATCTATATAAGTATGTATTCACAAAAGAAAAGTAGTATATGTAATATATCAGTTATCTGGTTTCCATAGTACAAGCTCTGCTTAGTTTGGGATCAGATGGCCGTGTGTAAATAATGTCCCTGGATATTATTATTATTTAAATTATTGTATAAAATGAACTGATATATTATGGGTATTCTAAAACATCATTGACGTGAGTAAAATGTTTATTATCATAAGAATATTATCACTTTAAGAATTTTCAGAGTCAAGCAATCTTAGGTCATGTAACTGTCTATATATTTCATATATAGACAGCAACCTTGGTCTGATAAAAATACATTTAGGCGACCACCTAGGTACAAGTTTTCCAAGACTAATTCTGTATTCAATAAAGTTCTTTACCGTAATTTCATATTAGTTACTAATTTATTCGCAAATATAGTTGAAATAAAAATACGGCTTCTGTGGCCTCATTAATTGGCTTAAGGCAATTGCCTGTTTTTTTGTGCCAAAAAGTCGTCTGAAAAAATGACAAACTGGCTATCTCATATATCTTTTACAGAAACCAATGGGCTTAGAATTTGACAAATGGATGACAATCTAGTAGGACAATCAATTCTACGGCTTCCGTAGCCAAATGGCAAGAAAACGGAACCCTTATAGATTCGTCACGTCTGTCTGTCTGTCCGTCCGTATGTCGCAGCCACTTTTTTCCAAAACTATAAGAGCTGTACTGGTGAAACTTGGTAGATGTATTCTGTGAACCGCATTAAGATTTTCTCACAAAAATAGAAAAAGAACAATAATTTTGGGGGTTCCCCATACATAGAACTGATGCTAATTTTTTTTCATCGTACCTTTACATGTGGGGGATCTATGGATAGGTCTTCAAAAATGATATTGAGGTTTCTAATATCATATTTTTCTTAACTGAATAGTTTGAGCAAGAGACACTTCCAAAGTAGTAAAATATGTGCCCCCCCCCCCCCTTGTAACTTCTAAAATAGGACAATGACAAAACTGAAAAAAATATATCATGTACATTACCATGCAAACTTCCACTGAAAATTGGTTTGATCGAAATCTAGTAAGTAGATTTTTAAGGCGTCATAAATCGTAAACCGCAATTTACCGTTCATTAATCAACTGAGATACTTGCTGCTATGGAACCCTTCATGGGCGACTCGCACTTGGCCTGTTTTTTAAATTATAACGTTTTTCGAAAAAAAGAAGGTTACCGCCGCTCTTGCAAGTAAATTGCAAGCTATTGGCTTTAACAGCGTGTTCATTTCTGATTACATTAATAAAGATATGGACGTTTGTATTAATAGTTATAGTATTTACATATCTCTCAGTCACCAACATTTTAGTCGTCGATCATACCAATTCAATCAATACCTTCTATTATTCTAGAGCAATGAGCTGCCAATAATCTTGTAATGTTTTTATGATAACTGCCATTGTCACTAGTGATTGAAAAATAATTCAACACCTCTCAAACTTAATCTTTTAGGAAAACGCCTGTTTGTTGTTTTAAAATTTTCCAAACAGCTAAATTTCTAACTTGGCCTTGTCTGAAATATTGTAACTTAATGCCTAAAGACCTTTTAAGATTAGATTAGCATGGTTCTTAAACAATTTAAGAACAATAAAGCTCCTGGTGATAACAGAGTTACAATAGAGCTTTTTAAGGCGGATGGTATACCAATCCTACGAGCTTTTCAGAAGTTATTTAACTTCGTCATACTAAAAGGTCAAACGTCACAATATTGGTGTGGTAGTGCTTTCTTCAATAAGGGCGATAAAAACCCTTTGAAAAATTACAGACCCATCACGTTACTGAGCCATGTGTACAAGTTGTTTTCGAGAGTCATTACGAATCGTCTCACGCACAGGTTTGACGTCAACCACCCTCCTGAACAAGCCGGTCGCCGAAAATGCTTTAGTACCATATACCACATACATACGCAGCGGCAAGTTATTCAGAAGACCGAGGATATATCCAGCCATTATGCTTAGCGTTTGATTGAATCGAAACCTGGATGTACTGTGATCTTTCCAAAATTCCAAATTAACTACCGGTATGTCGAGGTGTTAAAGTGTTTGTATGAGAACTCGCAACCTATACGATTGCAGCGAGGCGTGAGACAGGGGGATATAACATCTCCATCTCCAGAACTATTCATCACTGCATTGGAAGATGTTTTTAAGCTCCTGGACTGAAAGGCTTTGGCATCAATCTCAATGGCGAATACATCCCTCACCTTCGTGCTCGAAGACTTCAGCAGGGTCTCTCTACTAGTGGGTCTCAAAATGAACATGGATAAGACGAATATCATGTTGAACATTCAGGTTGCACCCATTCCAGTTAAGGTAAGAGACTCTGCACTCGAGGTTGTGGAGAGCTATATCTATACCTAGGACAGACCACCCCACTAGGGAGGCGGTCCAACGCGGTGGTTTTCACCGAAATCTGCGTGCGCCAAGGAACGGGAGGGCGCCAGAAGAAACGTTCATTGAGTACCGACGGGATGACTACCGGCACGTATAAGTGCACTGGCGCGCACGGCTAGAATTACGCCTAATCGCGCGCCAGCGTGCCGTCGGTGCCATCCTACCTCACCTCAAAGCCTGGGTGGAAAGGAGTCTGCCCAACACACTCTCGCCGAGTGCCCGGCCCGGGTGGCCAAAAGGCGACTCAAGATCGTAGGGGCAATGCTGGTGGGTGACTCTTCTAAATAGCACGCCGTGGTCTCCTCTTATGAGGCAGTCATGTTCCAAAAGGAGGCCACCGAGCGCGAACGGGAGAGATCGCAGACGGAGGAGGCGTCGGGGTGGCGGCTGCAACCGGTAGCCCAACTCCCCCTCGGAGCCGCGGCGGCAGTAAGAGAAGTCAATGTTACCAGCTAAAAGAAGACAGCGATCTGTTTATGGCGCAGTCGCTGTGCCGGACTGGCAGAAGTCGGCAAATAGCGAGGACAATCCAGAGCCCTCTCAGGGTACGTGTGGGACCATCATACCATCTGGAACTTTTCGCATAAGGGGTGCACCGGAGCAACATACCCGCGTTCCCGGGGCTCCCCCATCAGGCGCCAAGAGAAGCCCACGGCAGGTAGGTTTAGTCGGTGCGAGTCTGACGCATCCATCCGTAAACATTTTTGCGGGTGGCATACGTAGGCATTCGACTTGTCTTATCAAAAAAAAGGTAAGAGGTCCACTTCGAGTAGGAGATCAATTGTAGAATCTAACTTGCCAGGGCAGCGTTCGGAAAGCTAAGATTCTGGTCCCAAATAATAATCAAAAGTCTTCGATTAGTATGTGTTGCCTCTGATGAATTAGGGAACCAAGACGTAGTCGCTCACTACGGGACTAATAAAACGGCTCATGGTCACCCAAAGAGCAATGGAGTACGCCATGTTCGGAGTTTTCCTCCGAGATCAAATCACAAATCTCAAGATCCAACCAAGAGAGGCAAATCAAAAAAACCGTCATAGCTTGAATAATTGCCAAGCAAATGTGGCGGTGGGCAGGGTACATAGCTTGCAGAATCTACGGCCGCTGGGACAGAAAGTTTCTCAAGTGGCGACCATGTACCGAAAAACGCAGCGTGGGCCCCCAACAAGATGGACCGATGATCTTGCGAGAGCCGATGACAGCCGCTGGATGCGGGCAAGGCAGGATCTGCAGTTGTGGAGTATCTTTGGGAAGCAATGGACTTTGCCCAGCAAATTCGGCTCATATGATGATAATGATGATGGTTATGATGATGATGCATCTATTCAATAACGGTGTACGCCACCACGCCTCCGCGGTTTAACTTTAACAGAATGAAAATCAAATTCTTTGTTATAATATAATTATGTCCTCCTAGCCGAATTTCGGCCCCAGCGGCCAGTCTCAATGGAGACTGGCCATGTGAGCGGGACATACCACAAGTATGTGTGCAAACACAGGGGCACTATCTATTCCATCACTCTCATTATCCGATGGGACGACTAGCGGTACGACCGGAAGGTCAGGTACAGGATCGACGGCTTTACGTGCTCTCCGAGGCATGAGGCTATAATACCGCCAACTCCCAGACTTCGGGCTGACACTAAGAAACTTTTCTTTTTACGTAAAAATCCCATAGACACTTTTGCCCAACCCGGGATTTGAACCCAGGACCTCGTTATCTACGTTTGAAGACGCTATCACTAGACCAACGAAGCGTAACACATACTTTAAAAAAAGAACTGCTAAATTGCTTTTACTTAATTCTGTAGTACCTACCGAGTTCCAAATTAAAAGAAATTATGACAATAAACAAGAACAGACACGAAAAATTTAATATTACAGTGTTTAGCGACAAGCAAAATTGAACTTTAAAATAATAAATTCCAAATTATTACGACTAGATGTCACGTGCGGTGGTGTTTATGCAATTACCAAACCAATTTCGATGCGATAGAGTGCATATTACAATGTCTTGGCTGGAATGGCTTACCCTGTTACAGGGTATGAAAGGGTAACCTTTTCGGAAGCGGTTCATTACACCCGTTCGAAGGTGTAACTCGTATCATAGGGTTTATTTTTTAAGCGCTTAAAAATACCCGTTCAAAAACCCGTTCAACGAGTATCCGGACGGTCCCTGCTCCTTGTGCACGTATCAGTAGACACATGTACACTGCGAATATCGCCCTTACTGCCTTCGCAATAAGGTTGAAGTGAACAGCACAATGTACACAGTATGCTTATATGACATACTAGCTGTGCCCCGCGGTTTTACCCGCGTTAAGTTTTATTTATTATCACAGCTCCTCCCCTGTAGGTGATGGCGTGATAATATGTAGCCTATATGTTGACCTGACCTCTTAGTAATATTCATGCAAAATTTTAAGTAAATCCATGGAGTACTTTTTTAGTTTAGCCAGGTCATACATACAGACAAACAGACAAAAATTCTAAAAACCCCAAGTATCCGTTTTAAAATATATTCGATGAACAGTATTGACTTTCCTACGATTTTATTATATTTATATACAAAACTATAGTACTTCTTACCGTCTAGGAGGGCGTATGCTTCTTTGAAGTCTTGTTGAAGATCACGATTGGCGAAACTCGAGCTGATTCACTCTTTGTGCACGTATCAGTAGACACATGTGCACTGCGAATATCGCCCTTACTGCTTGGGGCGCATTGGATCCGGTGGTAGCTTTAAAGCGCGACCGTCGTTATAATAATAATAATATTTAGGGACAATGTCACACAGATCATCCTAGCCCCAAACTAAGCAAAGCTTGTACTATGGGTACCAGGCGACGACATACATACTTATATAGATAGATAAATACTTATATACATAGAAAACATCCATGACTCAGAAACAAATATTCGTGCTCATCACACAAATATTTGCACTTACCGGGATTCGAACCCAGGACCACCAGCTTCGTAGGCAGGAGCACTACCAACTAGGCTACGGTGACCGTGACCGTGACCGTTATAAACACAAGGTCCGCCATAATAATAATATTTAACTTGTACCTTAATATAGACAGAGCCATTCAGACAATATGTAGTAAAAACATAGATAAAATTTAAAATTTCGATAATTAAACTTACACATGATCCTTGACAATAACTTAATCTAAGCTAGCTAAATATCGTAACTATTATAAAATTAATCTTATTCTAAACTAGCCATGCCCCGCGGTTTTACCCGCGTTAATTTTTATACATTATCATAGCTCCTCCCCCGTAGGTGATATATAATATTCATGCAAAATTTGAAGTAAATCAATGCAAATGTCCGGGCTAAACTCAAAAATAATTTTTGAGTTTAGCCCGGACATACATACAGACAAACAGACACACAGACAAAAATTAGAAAAACTATTTTTGGCTTCGATATCGATTGTAGATCACATCCCAAGTATCCTTTTAAAAAAATATTCAACGTTCAGTTTTGTTTTTCTACGATTTTATTATATGTATAGATTTTGTCCTACAAACATGTTCTGGCTATTTACAAGCGCTTTTTAAAGTCTACGTGAATAACCTTTTTTATTTTATTATTTTTTTATTTACTGGCTTCGCAAAAAGGTTGAAGTGAACAGAACAATATACACATGTAAATTTATGTATGCACTTATATAGAATGTATATATGTAGAAATAGTGTGTAGTATTATGTTATATCTAGTGTTTATTTATATAATTAGACCACAATAAGAATCTATTAAATTTATATTTGACCATTTTAGTGCACCTACCTTAGTTTTTCTGCACCACCCAATGGTTGACTGGTAGATAATGCCTATGGCATTAAGTCCGCCTATGTACAATATTATTTGTGCTAAAGGTTTAAATAAAAAAAACCGGTCAAGTGCGAGTCGGACTCGCACATGAAGGGTTCCGTAGCAGCAAGTATTTCAGTTGATTAAATGAAAGCAAATTGCGGTTAATGACGTATTAAAAAAAAACTACTTGCTAGATCTCGTTCAAACCAATTTTCGTTGTTAGTTTCTATGGTAATGTACATCATATATTTTTTTTGGTTTTATCATCCTCTTATTTTAGGAGTTCTAAACTATTCAGTTTAGAAAAAAAATATATTAGAAACCTCAATATCATTTTTGAAGACCTATCCATAGACACCCCACATGAATGGGTATGATGAAAAAAAAAATTTGAGTTTCAGTTCTATGTATGGCGACCCCCCAAAATAATTGTTATTTTTCTATTTTTGTGTAAAAATCTTAATGCGGTTCACTGAATACATCTACTTACCAAGTTTCAGTAGTACAGCTCTTATAGTTTTGGAAAAAAGTGGCTGTGACATACGGACGGACAGACAGACATGACGAATCTATAAGGGTTCCGTTTTTGCCATTTGGCAACGGAACCCTAAGAATATACACTGTATGCTAATATGACATATAATGTGTTAGCTACTGCTACTAGGTATCTGCGGCACGTTCGCTGTGGTCACGCGAGCCGCGCACGTGTGTGCGTGCCGCTTGTAAATACGCGGCCGCGCGCCACGTGTGTGCGTGTATTTACAAACAGCGCGGACACGTGTGTGAGTGGCGCGTACGGACCACGTGCATCGCAGCTCTGATGTTATACAGGTGTTAAATCGAACTCACCTACGTTGACAATAATTGATTTATTAGACACTAGCTGTGCCCCGCAGTTTTACCCGCGTTAAATTTTATAAATTATCACAGCTCCTCCCCCGTAGGTGATAGCGTGATAATATGTAGCCTATATGTTGACCCGACCTCTTAGTAATATTCATGCAAAATTTAAAGTAGATCCATGCAGTACTTTTTGAGTTTAGCCTGGACATACATACAGACAAACAGACAAAAATTTTAACAACTATATTTATGGCTTCGATATCGATTGAAGATCACGTCCCAAGTATTCTTTTTTAAAAATATTCAATGTACAGTTTTGACTTACCTACGATTTTATTATATGTATAGATTAAAATTAATATGACATGCAATACATATTTTGACATTTTTATATTTAATTTAATTATTGTAACTAATGTGTCTGTAATATTTTAAGTTAAAGTATTCATTAATGTAATTAAATACAGTATTTGTACACCTCTTGGCATAACATAGAGGATCTGCCTGTCTGTAACATCTCACAACATGTTGTAATTTGACCTATGTTAACAAATAAAGACGACTGAATATGACTAGTCACAATTGTCCGTGACCGGTCATTTACTGTCAAATTCAGTCACTTTGACTCAAATATTATTGTCTATTCTCGACTACCACCCAATTGTTTATTTATTTAGGTACCCAATTTATATGCAAGTTTAAATGAAGCAAGATTTTTTTATCTATTATATCATGAGAGGCGATGCGACGTTGCCATTTTGTCTTAAATGCACGCATGATTAGAAATTTAATACGATTAAAACTATATAATAATACTATAAGTCATAAAACCCACTTTATTGTTTCAATTTAGAAGTTGTAGACTTTTATTAACGACAAAACTTAAAAGGTACTAAAATATTACTACAATCAAATTGACTGAAAATGACCATTTTTGACAGTCAATGACCATTTTGTACCAATTTAACCGTAAATGACAGTCAGTCTAATTCAGTCACTTTAGTAATTTTCAACACTCGTCGTCACCGATCCTCAAGCGGACGAGCGGCTTAACGTAATAATAATAATATCCTGGGACGTTACGTCACACTATGATATGATCCCAAATTAAGCGGAGCGTGTACTACACATACATAAATAGACTCACGCCTGTTTCCGAGAGGGGTAGGCAGAGACAACGGATTTCCATTTCTCACAATCTTTGCACACGTCTTTTGCCTCGGTTACTGTTATTATATTCTTCATACATGCTCGCCGGTTTAGGGTACTTCTGGGGCTCTACCGGCTAAGTCGCCGAACATCGATTTCTCAAATGGCGTTCAAATAAATAAAGGTTAAAAATGCCTTAATCAATCGTTCAATCGGCTACTTGTCAACGTTGAAGAAGGTTTTAAGATTGATTAAGTAATTTTTAGCCTTTATTTATTTGAACGCCATTTAAGAAATCGATGTTCGGCGACTTTGCCGGTAGAGGCCCTGACCTGCCCTTTCTTGAGAACGTCTCCGATTTGGTCAGTGTACTATAGAAATCAGATAATTGATTGTACTATCTCTTCTTTTGTAATTATACGTTGTGATTTTGCTATTTTTCTGTAAAAAATTCTCAGTATCAGCCCGAAGTCTGCGAGTTGGTGGTATCACACCCCGGGCCTCGTCGGCCTCGGCTCATGTAAAGCTGTCGGTCCTGTACCTGGCCTCTTTCTGGTCTTGTCGCTAGTCGTGTTATCGGATCATAAGAATGATGGAATAGAAAGTGCTCCTGTGTTTGCGCATCCCCAAACTAAGCAAAGCTTGTACTATGGGTACCAGGTGACGATATACGTACTTATATAGATAGATGAATACTTATATACATAGAAAACATCCATGACTCAGAAACAAATATTCATGCTCATCACACAAATATTTGCACTTACCGAGATTCGAACCCAGGACCACCAGCTTCGTAGGCAGGAGCAATACCAACTAGGTTATGGTGACCTAAAGCTCACTTGTTTGTTTTAAATTAACTTCTGTACACGCTTATACTGTGGTAGCGGAGTGTTATATGTGCGGTGTGCGCGTGTGTGCGTGCCGTGGAGGTTACAGAGTCACTTTGTTGTGTTTGCGGCGAGTTTCTTTTGTTTTTGGCGTTCCCCACACAGAAGACGAAACGGCATACCTATGAGAACGCCTCGGTGGTGTAGCGGTACGTAAAAGCGAAAGAAGAGGTCCCAGGGTCGAATCCACGGCCATTTAATGAGATATATGAGTTTGGAATTTTCTTGTGTTATCCGTCCTGCGCCTGATCCCTCCCTGGTGTGGTCGTTACCCCGTCACGTTAGATAATAAGAGTATGGAATAGAGAGTTCACCTGTGTCTGTGCTCACTAGTGTTGAAAATGACTAAAGTGACTGAATTAGACTGACTGTCATTCACGGTCAAATGGTCGAAAATGGTCATTAACTGTCAAAAACGGTAATTTCAGTAATATTTTAGTACCTTTTAAGTTTTTGTCGTTAATAAAAGTCTACAACTTCTAAATTGAAACAAAAAAGTGGTTTTTATGACTTATAGTATTATTATATAGTGTTAATCATTTTACATTTCTAATCATGCGTGCATTTAAGACAAAATGGCAACGTCGCACAGTGGAACGAATGTATGGGAGCGGTTGGACGTAGACATGTCCGAAAAATAAGAGTAAAATTATGACAAACTAATGATGCCATCTTATTCGATTACTTAATGCCTTCATAAATTGTGGTGATGAATTTCTTCATAACTCCCATATTTCGGGAGTAATTTGAGAAAATGTGAAATTTTACTATGAAAATGAGTGTATCGAGCTCTCTCCCTCCTGATTCCGGGCTTGTTTCAAGTAGCGGTCTCTAATATCGTAATGCTATTACTAAGAGCTATATTTAATACTAAGACACATAGTGCGCCAAATGTGCACTTTCTGGGATAAAAGGAAATGAAAATTAAAAAAAAAAAAACGTTTTTTCCCCATTTGTATTTACTTTAAACCGCAGACAGACTTATTAAGAGGTCTATAAATATATTATATATATACAGAAATATATATTAACAAAAATATTCACAAGAACTGATGAGAGTATGACTTTTAAGTAAGTTGAAGATTTACGAGGACTAGGATGTGTACAAGTTGAAGCATCAGATTTAGCAGGAGAAATTATGGGCTCGATGACGTCACTTATATTTTCTGTAGAAGGTTCCATATTTTCATTCTGTAATTCCGGCCATTGAATTGCAGCCTGTAGCCAAATCTCATGTTTCTTCCGAAACTTATCTGTGCTTCTTCCAGACTTTGTCCATTTTGCATAAATGCGGTAGCAAAATCGACGACACCAGTCTTTTAAACTTGTTTCAGCACTTTCACATAACTGAACACAACTGTTATCTTTTAAAACACTGAACAAATAGTTAAAGTCGCGTAAATCTTTATGTGTGCGTGCGCATAAAGCAACGTGAATATCAAGATTTGTATTAAAATTTGGAAAATACATTGCGAGATTAGCTTGGATACAACGAGGTGTAAATCAACACTGATTTTAAAGTTACTAATAGTGACCTATTTATATAAAATCCAGGTATCCCAGGTATCCTTTGTTAAATATTGCAAGGTAATTAGTTATTGTGATAATTAGTAAATGATGCATGCTAAATTAGTGTATTAAGAGCCATTTAGTAATTAAATAATAGCAATGTTCTTATCAGTAATCATTAGTGCATCAGTTTTATATGTAAACCTTAAGTCCCTAATTATATATCCTAATTAGCTTATATCTTCTCTAATTGGCTGCTCAGAAATGTTATTGTAATAAGGTAAACCTTTAGAAAAACGGTTTTAATCAACAAAATAAACAAAAAATAAAAAAATTGTGTTATAAAATAAACATCACTCTTTATCCCAGAAAGTGCACATTTGGCGCACTATGTGTCTTAGTATTAAATATAGCTCTTAGTATTAGCATTATGATATTAGAGACCGCTACTTGAAACAAGCCCGGAATCAGGAGGGAGAGAGCTCGATACACTCATTTTCATAGTAAAATTTCACATTTTCTCAAATTACTCCCGAAATATGGGAGTTATGAAGAAATTCATCACCACAAGTTATGAAGGCATTAAGTAATCGAATAAGATGGCATCATTAGTTTGGCATAATTTTACTCTTTTTTTTCGGACATGTCTACGTCCAACCGCTCCCATACATTCGTTCCACTGTGCGTCGCATCGTCTCTCATGATATAATAGAAAATAAAACCTTGCTTCATTTAAACTTGCATATAAATTGGGTACCTAAATAAATAAAAATAATTGAGTGGTATTCGAGAATAGACACTAATATTTGAGTCAATTTGACAGTAAATGACCGGTCATTTAAGGTTTATGACAGTTGTGACTAGTCATATTCAGTCATTTTACATCTCTAGTGCTCACACATGAGTGGCCTGTTGGTGGTTAGTGACACTAGCTGGTAAGACAGAGGTCGTGGGAGCGATCCCCACCCAGGACTAATTTCTGGTGATGACCACGATTATTTGTTGTGTCTGGGTTTAGTTTCGATGGAGACTAGCTATCTGCGCAGGAGATGCGCAGGTTTGATGTGCGGTGACGGTGGCGTATTATAGAATTCTATGTATAGGTATAAGTATTTATCTATCTATATAAGTATGTATATCGTCGCCTGGTACCCATAGTACAAGCTTTGCTTAGTTTGGGGCTAGCATGATCTGTGTGACATTTTCCCTAGATATATTATTATAATTCGCCACTGCCTCGTTGGTCTAGCGGTAGCGTGTTCACCCGCAGATAACGAGGTCCTGGGTTCAAATCCCGGGTCAAGCCAATAGTGATTTTGAGACTATTCTGTAAAAAGAAAAAAATTCTCAGCATCAGCCCGGCGTCTGGGTGTTGGCGGTATTATACCCCCGTGCCTCGGAGAGCACGTAAAGTTGTCGGTCCTGTGCCTGACCTCTTTCCGGTCGTGTTGCTAGGCGTCCCATCGGATCATGAGAGTGATCATCACCCCATTCCGTGGGGGCGTAGAAGTTGACCAGAGGGAATATCTCCAAAGAATGGGTAGCAGCGACTCTCTGTGTACTATGACCATCAGACTGCGATCGCTAACCCGTCTGCCAAGCGTGGCGATTATGACATATCCCCCCAAGATGATTCTTGGAGGTGGCTTTTGTCCAGCTGTGGACTTTTTATGGCTGTGCAGATAGCTAGTCTCCATGGAGACTGCCCGCTATGGCTGAAATTCGACTAGGAGGGGATTTACTAGACGGTCACCGTAGCCTAGTTGGTAGTGCTCCTGCCTACGAAGCTGGTGGTCCTGGGTTGGAATCCCAGTAAGTGCAAATATTTGTGTGATGAGCACGAATATTTGTTTCTGAGTCATGGATGTTTTCTATGTATTTAAGTATTTATCTATCTATATAAGTATGTATATCGTCGCCTGGTACCCATAGTACAAGCTTTGCATAGTTTGGGGCTAGGATGATCTTTGTGACATTGTCCCTAGATATTATTATATTATTATTACTTATGTTCCATCTCCCATATGGAATCACTGCCGACATTAGCCCCGTCGCACGCGCAGGCAACCATTTCCGCGGGTTCATTGACGCGTTGCAGACAATTGGTGATTCAGAACCAATCGTGTGTGAGAATGAACTTAGGGTCACCATGGAGGTTAATTGCCATAACTAGCTGCCATTATGTACAGACGCCAGCACATCCAGCTACACATGGCTACATATCCATATTGGATCCGGTGGTAGCATTAAAGCGCGACCGTCGTTATTAACACTAGGTCCGTCTTAATAACCTTAATATAGACCAGTGTTTTTCAACCTGTGGGTCGCGACCCCCTGGGGGGTCGCGAAGCCTCTATAGGGGGGTCGCGAAGCTTCTATAGGGAATTTGAAAAAGGTTAGGAAAGCTAGTCATAGGGTCCCAAATGTATTTAGAATATTATGATTAGGCCCGCTGCAAATACATTAAAAGTTAAGCGCGAAGTTTCAAAACTCTGGCTGTACTTTGTCTCTTGATAACCACCTGACCTCTGTATGATAAAGTAAATTTTGGTGGAGTGCTCCCATATTTTCGCAAATTTTCGACACAGACGTATCCGAAACGCTTTTTCTTTAATAGAATTTACATTTTTTATAACAATATTTAGAACTTGGCTGTATTCCTGTGGCAAGGTTTTGGTCGCAAGAGCTTGACGTTGGAGAAAACTATGTGTAGTGCTGTAGTATTCGTGAGAAGCGTTATACAAAACAGTATTTCTTCCATTACATTTTCCTTGGATTCAACGCACAAAAGCTAGAAAATGCACACATTCCGCAGTATCGGTAGATTCTTAAAATTTCAAGGAGTCATCGAAACATTATTCGTCATATCGCTTATCCTCGATTGAATAAAGTATCGAAAAAATCTTTATCAAGAGAAAACTTCGAGGAAAATAACACACTGTGATTTATTCCCAATCACAGTAAAGCTGAATTTCAAATAACTGATGTCGTCAAAAAGTTCTTCCTTATTTTAGTTTCATCACTCCCGCTAGAAGTTGACGGTTCTATTGGTCAATTCAGACATTAATCCATTTTTAATCATTAAAAACCACTGTTAGATACTTAAAAACAATGTCTGTCGCTCGCCAAACAGTATCTGGCTGACGGTCTCAAATAGTAGCAAAGCATGCAACTCGCGATCGCGCGTGCCGCCACTGCATAGCCATCGTCGGCCCCGTAACGTTCATTGCGTTTAGCTTATTCATTCCCTCAACTCGCATTTTAATTTTGCATTTATCCGAACCCTAATTATGAAAATGGATAAATAAGTTGGATTCAATATTTGTCACAAAAGAAGACAATTAAATATAATAATTCTTAACATTCCATGGATTCACCCTGCGGAAACCGGGTCCATCGCGTGTTTGAGGAGGGAATACTCGACAGAGTCTGAAACTTGCGACTCAGATGTAGGTTTAAGAGGTATCCCTGTGATGCATCAACGGTCACCTTCTCTGTCTCTCAGTGTTCCCCCCTCTTCCTAGCCCAATTTGGTAAGATCCTAACAATACCTCTTTGGACATTCGTTTTAATATAGATCTTACGGAAGTTTTTGATAATCCTAGGTCTTTTAATAGGTTTAAGAGGCATTTTGCTGGTATACCTCTCACACCAACGAGAATCGGTTTTGTGGTTAATTTATATGCCGTGGAAGTGCCACGGCATATAAATTAACCACAAAACCGATTCTCGTTAATTCAATTGATAAGTCGTAATACTAGTTTGTCTTGAACGGTGATCTTTAGGGATGTTGGTTTCCCACGGTACGGTAAGCTCTATGACCACGAGGCGTAAATACATGAAAAAAAGCGGGTCAATAACGGGTAGGGGGGTCGCGAAAAATTTCTTCATACTAAAGGGGTCGCGTCATGAAAAAGGTTGAAAAACACTGATATAGACAGAACCGTTGACAATATGTAGTAAAAATATTAGACTTAAACTAGATAATTAAACATAAACTCTTGACAATAACTTGATACGAGCTAGCTACATATCATTGCTATAATAAAATAAATTTTATAAATGTGTTCATATAATGTGTACCTAAATATCAATGTTACTAGAAATAATAATGTATACAACTATATTACTTCAGACATGTTCTGACTATTTACAAGCGCTTTTTTAAAGTCTACGTGAATAAAAACCTTTTTTATTTATTTTATTTTATCAAGCTACACATCTATACATAAGTTTTTTAAAAGGATACTTGAGGCGTGATCTACAATCGATATCGAAGCCAAAAATATAGTTTTAAGAATTTTTGTCTGTTTGTCTGTATGTATGTCCGGGTTAAACTCAAAAAGTACTGCATGGATTTACTTCAAATTTTGCATGAATATTACTAAGACGTCGGGTCAACATATAGGCTACATATTAGTAGCTGCAACGTCATGCACTGCACGGTAGGTTAAAAAAATATGACGATTCCACATAAATGTAAAATTTTTACGGAATAAAGTTACTTTGACTTTGACTTCACGCTATCACCTACGGGGTAGGAGCTGTGATAATTTATAAAATTTAACGCGGGTAAAACGCGTGTCCCGCACAGCTAGTCATATTGATAATATCCTAAAAAGCACCCACGCTTTTTTACAATATTCTTTTTATTACTCACTCTTTTAGTTTTGTATTCTATAAAAGCGTATGTTTAGTTAATAAAATATTTTTTTAAATTAGTTTGTGTACTACGGCGTAGCGGCGTAGTAGCTACGAGTTGGCCGTAATATTCAAGGCTAGGTCACTGCCGCTTGTGAAACACGACCCACTAAACAATTAAAATAATAATTGATAGTACTACCTTCGCTTCGTCGAGTCATGTCCGCCCGCTACATTGTTACTCACGCCTGCTTCACGGAGGGGTAGGCAGAGGCATCGGATTTCCATTTGTCATGATGTTTGCACATAATATATAAGAAATAGTGAGAGTATAGCACAGCGTTCATTCGCTCAAAGAGCAGCTCGACTGGGGAAGTTTCTCCACCTTAGGGTCAGCTCAGACAGAGAGGAGCGCAGCGGAGAGGATTTTATTAACGCACTAGAAAATCAACTTTAGAGCTATAGGAATAAAGTGCATATACCTATGCTTGAACCTGACAAAATGCTCGCGCAGTCTCGCGCATTATAATGTTCAAGCATACATGCACTTTAATTAAATAATTTTAAAGTTGATTTTCTAGTGCCTTAATAAAATCCTCTCCGCTGCGCTCCTCTCTGTCTGCGCTGGCCCTTACAGAAAACAGTCGTTAATAATAACTTTAATGTTGTGTTTCTGCGTGTGAGTAAGGTCGCCAGACCTCATCGGGGTGAGGGGAAAGGTGAGCAACACTTGTTTGCTGACTCTTTTAAAGGCCGGCAACGCACCCGTGACTCCTCTGGTGTTGCGAGTGTTCATGGGCGGCGGTGATCATTTAGCATCAGGTGACCCACTTGCTCGTTTGTCGCCCTCTGACATAAAAAATATACCTCTTTCGCCTCGTTTACTGTCATTGTATTCTTCATAGATGCTCGCCGGTTTAAGGTACTTCTGACCTGGCCTTTCTTGAGAACATCTTCCATTTGGTCGGAGAATATTCAACGAGGTCTTCCACCAATCGATTGTACCAATCATACTGGCCAAGTATACTTCTTTTGTCAATCTTCTTCATTCATCCTTCCAGATGCCCAATTCATCTCAGCATAACTTTTACGGTAATTATTTTGCAAGTTTTGGTCTTAGAGCGTAAAACTAAATACAAAACTCGGAATTAGAGCCACCTATCAAGCTAGCCGACCTAAACTACGACCGATATACAACATGTAACGTAATTAACGCACACCCTCAAACACCCCAATTAGAATATTATGTTGTAATCATAATAATACATACACGGAATTTTTGAAGTTATACTTCTTTTGGCGCGATGGAGAAAAATGATGAGAGTGAATTTTTACGTAGCGCGCACACCGACACCAAAAAATTTAACAGCATGAAGTTAGTTCTAGGTGGTATGAGAGTGAATTTTTACGATGCACGCGCATCGTAAAAATAACAGCATGAAGTTAGTTCTAGGTGGTATGAAAATGTATGAGAGTGAATTTTTACGATGCGCGCGCATCGTAAAAATAACAGCATGACGTTAGTTCTAGGTGGTATGAAAATTGATAACTATGTTCAAGTTGTACATTAAGAAGTATAACTTCTAACGCGTGTACATAAGTACACACAAGTATTTTTTTATTTAACATTTCTATGAATAAAGTTTATTATTCTTTATTTTGTTTTGAATGATGGAATTTGTATGAATACAAATAAAACTGCGATTTATTACTTTGACTTACGGTCCATTTCAATTTGTTTTGATTGTACAGGGTTAATATAACAATAATTTCCGTAGTTATAATTATTTTGGAATAAAACATTACCTATATCAAAAGCAAATTATTGTATTTTTCTATATTTATGTTCTGCATTTATTTATTTATTATAGACACGTCAACAGTATACATACACAACATTTAAATATTAGCTCACTATATATTGTATTTGTATTGGTTAAATATTAACAGACATTCTCTATAACAACGGTTAGCCTTTTATTTTATTTTTATTTTTTTTTTGTATTTGTGTAGACATTGCTTTCATATCTTCTGTTTATATTGTATTAAGTAGGCCTTTTGTGTCTTAGTTCTTATTCGTAACTAATTAATGGAACTTTTTGGTCTTATTGTAATTTGGTATTATATTGTATTGTTTGTTAACGACTGTATGTTTCCTGAATACATAAATAAATATATAATTCAGTTCTTATATGTTCACCTATTAAAGGCATGCACAACACACACTAAACATAGACAACGTTGACATACAATACAATTTATTTTAAATTAAACACAAACTAAAATATTATTACTAACACAGATTAAAATGCATTAAAAACAATAAAAAAGTTCTTATTGGCCTAAGAAAAAAAAGAGTCCCTATGCTAACGCTTCCAATATTTTACGCTTGTATGCATAAAATGCATTGTGAGCGTGATGATTGGGATAAATACACTTGTATGTTAATACCCAAATCAAATCCTAAATTAATTTGATTATGGTCTCTCATCTGGTCTAGCAATAACGTTCACTATAGAGACCAAGTTATAGACCATCAGGCCAGTGAAACGTAACTTATGATGCCATACCTATTCGGTACGGAACAAGCGATGCTAGCAACTTTCAAGTTCCTCGCTTATGCAACGAGCGTTGCTAGATCTACCAAGGTTCCAGTGTTACGTGTGGATAATTACGGGCAGCACTTGAGGCGGTTACATACTGTAATGTCAGAAAACATAATGCCTTTACTTAAAATCTATGTAAATTGATAATTTTTGTATTGATGTAACTATCTTGACGACTTACACCCGAAATTAATAAACGATCCTAATCCATTTTATGCTATCTATGATAGCAATTTCGATCCATCTGTCTATTAAACCGTGCCAATAAAGTATCCACAGATTGAAAAAGCAATCTTTCCGAACGAGCGATCTTTGGGAGGACGGATCATAGAAAAAGATAGGCCTCTGTACTAAAATGACAGGTTGCACGTGCCAATAACCAATCCATTAATTTTGACATAAGCTTAGATAGCCAAAACAATCTAAAGTGGCAATCCTAGAAATTCGGTGGATTGACAATTGGTTCTAAAGATAAAATTGGTGAAATAGTTCATTATCAAAATAGCTTTGCATATAAATAATAAATAATAAGAATATTTTTTTTGTTTACAAAATAGGCGGCAACAACTTCACGTCACTGTTTAAATTATTTGTAAAACAAACACAGAAATCAATAATAAAATTATTGCTTATCATATCAGAATCCACTATAGGTATTATATTTATTAATAAGTAATTATTTGTATATTAGTTATAAATGCTTTGCAACAAAAACAAACAACCTCTGCTTGTTTGTTCTTGATCCGATCGGCGTCGATGGCGCAGGCGTGCGTTTTGCTTGTCAAATTTTGATACGTTCCGTTCCACCAAAACATAATGTTTGACCAATTAAGTTTCATTTTATTATTATATACCGTAGTCGTCTAGTAAAATATTTTAACCTAGCTATAAATAAGTCAGTATTGATGACTTATCTTTAATATATTTAAAAATAAATTTTCATCTTAAATTAAATGGTATAATTGTGTCCTGAGTTACCGAGTTCTGCATAAAACGGAACGCTGCAGAGGGAAAGGATCGCACCCCAATCTCTGGGCAAAAAATGGATGGATTGATATGTTTTGTTATTGGCACGCAGGTAAAGATCAAGATACCGATAGAGCTAATCTAGAGATAGGACTGATTGACAGATTGCGGATCGTTTATTAATTTCGGGCGTTAGGCTAGGTACTTTATTTATTTGTTTGTTAATTGACATATTATATGATTGACGTCTATACATTGCGCGATATTGACATGTGTATATTTTCTAATTCAATTGTGTGACATTTTTACTTTTATTTAATTTTATTTTTAAATTTGTAATTGCATTGCTTCTAATATTAAGCAAATATTATAACAAAATAAAATCCAGTTGCATGCTCTAACAGGCTGGACATAGCCTGGGTACATTAACATAGGTACATTATCTACCTGTGTTCGCAATAAATAAATTTGTATTCCCAAACTAAGCAGAGCTTGTACTATGGAAACCAGATAACTGATACACTGCATATAATACTTTTCTAGGCTGGACATAGCCTGGGTACATTAGCATAGGTACATTATCTACCTGTGTTCGCAATAAATAAATTTGTATTCCCAAACTAAGCAGAGCTTGTACTATGGAAACCAGATAACTGATACACTGCATATAATACTTTTCTTTTGTAAATATAGATTATTACACTCAGACTCAAGACAAACAGACATGTTCATGCACACAAATATCTGTCCTGGGTGGGAGTCGAACACACGACCCCCGGCGTGAAAAGCAAGCATTTGCATACCACGCTAACAGATCCGTCATTTATTTTTAATTTTTCGCCCCTTCATCTCTATTCCGCGAACTTTTTGACCTCCCCTCGTACATATTATAGATAATTGCCGTTCGTAGCTTCACGCCAGAACGCCTGTCCTAGATTGGTAGAGGGTACCGTTGCGATCCCTGGCGCACAATATCATTAATGTTTCTCAGTTTTGCATTACTACCTATGCCCCGCGGTTTAGCCGCGTTAAAGTAGTTTTGGCGTAAAGCAGTAACAAACATACATCTATACTCACAAACTTTGCCATTTATGTAGAATGTGTACATCTAGCAGTTTTGGCAGTGAACGCTAGAATAACTCGCAGATTTTAAAATTTCTTCCTACTTACTTGACACATGAATATCGTCATATATCGCACAATTCACACAATATCTTTATAAATTGTAACCTATGTGTTATTCTGATGTATAAACTATATTATTGTAAAGTTTCATTAAAATCCTTTCAGTAGTTATTACGTGAAAGAGTAACAAACATCCATCCATCCATACTTACAAACTTTCACGTTTAAAATATTAGTTGGATTTTACACGTAGTACAACGAAAATGCAATGTTATTCTCCAACTGATTGTGTACACTACAACTACACGAGTTGTAGTGTAGTGTCTGAGATTCGGCTCTCTCTTGACCATGACCGCACCCAACAAGGTGATACGGACTTTTAACCTGGTTTACTTGTCAGTTTCGTTATTGTACGAGCACTGCGAGCTACCACTGGGCCACAATACACATGGTCCAGTAAATAATAAACTGCAACAATATAAAAAACATGTTTTTTGGTAAATCGCATTTAAAGTTTCGCCAGCCGACTGGATCACGTTATTCTCAATCAAGAAATAAAGGTAAACGAATTATATTGTCAATAACGAATTATATTGTCTACTAGCTGTGCCCCGTGGTTTTACCCGCATTAAATTTTATAAATTATCATACCTCCTCCCCCGTAGGTGATAGCGTGATAATATGTAGCCTATATGTTGACCGTAGACATATGTTGATGAATGAAAGAAGATTGACAAAAGAAGTATACCTGGCCTGTGTGAATGGTACAACCGGAAGGGGAAGACCTCGTAGAACATTCTCTGACCAAATCGGAGACGTACTTAAGAAAGGTCAGGTCAGAAGTCCCCTAAACCGGCGAGCATGTATGAAGAATATAATGACAGTAATCGAGGCAAAAGAAGTATGCAAAGATCGTGACAAATGGAAATCCGTTGTCTCTGCCTACCCCTCTGGGAAACAGGCGTGAGTCTATGTATGTATGTATGTAACAATACAAAAAACATGTTTTTTGGTATCGCATAATCGCATTTAAAGTTTCGCCGGCCGACTGGATCACGTTATTCTCCATCAAGAAATAATGGTAAACGAATTATATTGTCTACTAGCTGTGCCCCGCGGTTTTACCCGCGTTAACACTACATTTGATTAATTATCACAGCTCCTCCCCCGTAGGTGATAGCGTGATAATATGTAGCCTATATGTTGACCCGACCTCTTAGTAATATTCATGCAAAATTTTAAGTAAATCTATGCAGTACTTTTCGAGTTTAGCCCGGACATACATACAGATAAACAGACACACGGACATAAATTCTAAAAACTATATTTTTGGCTTGGATATCGATTGTACATCACGCCTCAAGTATCCTTTTTAAAAAATATTCACTGTACAGTTTTGACTTTCCTACGATTTTATTATATGTAGGTATAGATAACATCTCCCTTTTATGGTAACACAAGTAATAAAGTTGACACGGAACCCTAATCGTCGGAGCCCGGCGGAATAGAGAGTTGATACTGCGCTGGCGCAGTGAAGAAACCCGAGTAGATCAAGTTCGACACAAGGTCGCCGGCGAGGTCGACGCGTTCCGCAATGACTTTACAATAACATCTACTGCTTCTATCTTGTTGCTAGGCGACACTGCCTCTACGCGCGTCCCGGATTTGATGCCCGGACAGAGAATCAATAGACTATTTAATTTACGTAAACATATTGGTAAAAAACTTGTGAGGTGTCAAGGGACACCCGGATGGAACGAAGTTATTTCTTATTATTTATTATGTACAAAAAAACTTGTGTGTACTTATGTACACGCGTTAGAAGTTATACTTCTTAATATACAACTTGAACATAGTTATCAATTTTCATACCACCTAGAACTAACGTCATGCTGTTATTTTTACGATGCGCGCGCATCGTAAAAATTCGCTCTCATACATTTTCATACCACCTAGAACTGACTTCATGCTGTTAAAATTTTTGGTGTCGGTGTGCGCGCGCATCGTAAAAATTCACTCTCATCATTTTTCTCCATCGCGCCAAAAGAAGTATAACTTCAAAAACCTGTATACACTCAACAAAAATAATCGTCGCGACACCACACTATTCAATGCGAAATAGAAATGAAAATATCTGACTTGCTTTCTATAAGAGAGAGGGAGAGAGAGAGACAGACAGAGAAACATGCGCACGCCGCACAGCTGCAAAAAGTGTCGTGACAACTTTTCGTAAGATTTTTTTCCGTCTAGCCCCCTTTCACAACGCGCGATAAGGAACTTCGTTCCAAAAGGGTATCCACTGCCTATACGATAAGTAATTAAACTGCGTAGTTGGCTTGGCTGTCGGTTTATATTGGATGCCGTAGTCTAAATGTGGCCAGGCAATTAGTGTGATGATGCTGTCTTCCCGGCCGAATTTCGGCCACAGCGGCCATTCTCAATGGAGATTAGCCAATATAAATCCCCTTAATACAGGCTAATTAGTAGCCTATCTAGGGAGGCAGCAGGACAACGATTTTGCGTAATGTGTTATGTACTAATTATCATGTAATTACTATGTGTATTTTACTGAAATAAAGATTTATTATTATTTATTTATTATTATTATTTATTAATATTTGTGTGATGAGCACGAATATTTGTTTCAGGGTCATGGATGTTTTCTATGTATTTAAGTATTTATCTATCTATATAAGTATGTATATCGTCGCCTGGTACCCATAGTACAAGATTTGCTTAGTTTGGGGCTAGGAAGATCGATGGGACGACTAGCGACACGACCGGAAAGAGGTCAGATACAGGACCGACGGCTTTACGTGCTCGCCGAGGCACGGGGGTGTAATACCGCCAACTTCCAGACTTAGGCTTAGGCTTCAGGAAGTTTCTTTTTACGGAAAAATCCCTAAAACACTTTTTGGTCCGACCCGGGATTTGAACCCTGGACCTCATATTCTGCGGTTGAAGCTGCCGCTAGACCAACGAGGCAGTCAATTAGTGTTACTTGAGTATAATATCAGATCTCTGTGACTTATCATTAGTTATCATACCCCACACGAAACGTACCCGGAGGCAGTGGGGTCAACGACCTATACTTTTGGGGAACGTTTCGCCGTACTAATAATTAAACCTTTAAATTAAAAACATCCGTAACACATAATGATAAGGTGCAATATATTTTGCACGTTTGAACTTGGAACACTGTTGACGATTTTAAGTTAATCTAAAATCAACCGTAAATACAAAGCATAAGATGCATTGTCGTTTGAACTGTTGACGTGAGAACATCGGCAGTGTTTGGCATAAAAAAACTTCTCAGTGCAATTTGAACCATATTTCAGGGAGTGTAAAGTGCAATTTGTATGTTAATAGGGCGTGAATCATAAAAATCATATTTTATCGCTGGTCCCTATGCGGAAAAGCGTTTTATTATTAAAAGAATAAAGTTCGAGCTTTGCAACTCAAGACTGGCGTTGGGAGTGTATCGCTATTTCATTTCGACTTGTTAGTTCGCTGTACGGGGGAGGGAGATGGCTGTGTTTTTGCGTTTGTTTTTGTTCGCGGTTGCGACATGCTTGATGTACTACTACGTCACTCGCGTTTCTCGTTGGTTTAGCGATAGCGTGTTCAACTCCAGATAATAAATTACGGGGTACAAATCCGTGGTCGGGCCAATAATTGGTAGCGTATTCACCCGTAGAGAACTAGGTCCTGGGTTCAAATCCCGGATGGGGCCGAAAGTGATTTTGGAACTTTTCTGCAAAAAGAAAAATTTCTCAGAATCAGCCCGAAGTCTGGGAGTTGGCGGTATTATACCCCCGTGCCTCGGAGAGCACGTAAAGCTGTCGGTCATGTACCTGAGCTCTTTCCGGTCGTGTCGCTTGGTGTCCCATCGGATCATGAGAGTGATGGAATAGAAAGTGCTCCTGCGTTTGCGCATACACTTGTGCACTATAATATGTCCACCGCAGATGGCTTATCTCTATTGAGACTGGCCGCCGTGGTCGACATTATCCCTAGACATTGTCCCTAGATATTAGTATTTCGCGGCAAAACTAAACTAACTGACACAACTAAAGATGCAGTCTTTCTCATAAGAACTGTGTGAGAAAGAAATGCGAAATCGAACCTGAACATCATGGTGCGGGGGCGGAATGGTTAATTTATTTTATAATTAAAACAAACTACGTAAAGGAATATCCATAAATAAAATTCTGTTAATTTTATACTTAACAGGACTCTAGGCTAATTAATTGTTGAAGTTTCATAAAAAACGGTTGACTCTAGTCTTATTCCAGGTAATTTTATCATTATCATATTCATTTATTTGCTAACCGGCGAGCATGTATGAAGAATATAATGACAGTAATCGAGGCAAAAGAAGTATGCAAAGATCGTGACAAATGGAAATCCGTTGTCTCTGCCTACCCCTCTGGGAAACAGGCGTGAGTCTATGTATGTATGTATTTATTTGCTTTAAGATTAAATATAATAGAGTCCTTAACACTTAGCCATAAATGGTCATGCACATATTATTATACAATAATGTCATTTCCTATTGTATATTATTTAGTCCTTATGTCTAGACTTGCTATCAAAATGTTAGAATAAATTCGGATATTTTTTAACTAATATACATATTTCAAATGTAGGGTCAAAATCAAAAAGACATTTATTCCGTTAAAATATTACATTTGTGTGGAATCGTCAATTTTTTTACCCTACCGTGCAGTGCATGACGTGGCAGCTACTGAGAAACACTGCCAGATTTCTTACATAAAATTACATTGTATTTAAATGTGTTAATTTAGAGCGACTCAATCCGAAGCTGTTTTGTCACTTAAATAATCAGAAGTTTTGTAGTAAGCCCTGCTACACAATTTGGGTTTTATAATTATTTTAAACTTATTCATAGACATTTCTCAGATATCACTGGGAAGTTTGTAATAGAATCTTATGCATTGCCCCATTACTTACTTTGTGGAGACGGGTGGTATGTAACACAAAGTTATGCTTAATGGAAGAATTTTATATTTAGTAAATAAAGTTTGAATTTTATAGCATGATTTGATCTGCCAGCGTGTATCGTTCGTAGCTTAACGCAGAGCGCCTACCCCGGATTGGTAGATGGTGCAGGCTCGAGCCCCGCCGGACGATTGAATTTATGATTTCCTATTTTTGAGATTATCTATACAAAGTGTCTGTTTGTAATATTGAAATAACTGGTTTTTACTACATTAATATGAATATATATACGGTACATACACCAAAATAACATTTTTTACAATTTTTGTCTGTCTGTCTGTCTGTTTGTTCCGGCTAATCTCTGAAATGGCTGGACCGATTTTTACGGGACTTTTATTGGCAGGTGGCTGATGTAATAAGGAGTAACTTAGGCTACTTTTATTTTAGAAAAAGTCTTTTATTTTACAAAAAAAAAACGTTATAATCTAATTAACACGCGGACGAAGTCGCGGGCACAGCTAGTAGTAAATAAAGGTTTGCAACTGTCCAAGAAACTGTTATTATACAAACCCTCTTCTTCTTAGCGTTTCGATGCAAACTCGTTAAATGTTAGTGGCCCAAAACGTGGCCACACTGATTGCCCTGCTTGTGGCATTCCTAAGATCCTGCCATGAACATGTGGCAGGGCAGGCTGGGCACGCTGTTAGATGGGCCATGGATTGGACCGATGCTCCGCAAATACAGCCCATTTTGGGGCTACTCGACAGTCCCCACCTAGACATGTTTTCTTTGCTTCGGCCCTCTGATAATAACAAACACGTAAGAGAAAGATTTAATCAATTTGTAATTGTCTACACAAATGGTTGATAGACGAATGTTTTTATTCAGTAGAAGAATTTCTCAAAACATATTCTAAAAACTCCTATCACTTTAGAAATGCGCTGTAATAACATTTGTTGTAATTAATAAGTTTAATGTAATTAGTAAAATATTAGACAGGTTAATCTACTGTACAATTCATTCAAATTTCTTATTGACTATATCTATCTTTTTAATAATAATATCTATCTAGGGACAATGTCACACAGATCATCCTAGCCCCAAACTAAGCAAAGCTTGTACTATGGGTACCAGGTGACGATATACATACTTATATAGATAGATAAATACTTAAAGACATAGAAACATCCATGAGTCAGAAACAAATATTCGTGCTCATCACACAAATATTTGCACTTACCGGGAATCGAACCCAGGACCACCAGCTTCGTAGGCAGGAGCACTACCAACTAGGCTACGGTGACTAGTTTATATTATGTATTTTTTTACCTCGTAATTTCTTGACTTGTGTAATTATGTGTGTAAATGTTGGTATAAACCCAACTAAATATGAATTATTGTTAAATTAATTTAAAATGTATAGCTGACATATTATATCAATTTAAATACTTTTGTGACTCAACCATAGCTTTGCATGATTTTTTTATAATGGCAAATGTGTATTTGGACTGATTGTACAGATTTTTTACCAACTATATGTACAGTCAACAGCATAAGTAGATGATCAAAATCGGACTTGAGTTCTGAGTTTATGATGCTATTGGGCGGCAGTTTTCACTAGTTAATATTTTTTACACTTAAGAGGCCTATTACAGTCCACTAGCGCCGCCAATCGAAAAAATGTCATAACTCGTAAATAGAATCAAAAATACAAAATGTGGTCTATTATTACTGTAGAAAAGGCAATAACGTAATTTTATAACACCTTACCAACACTTGAAATATAGCTGTTTAGCTAAATCGAGCATTCAAAACATAAACGGCCGTTTTTGTTACAAATGCACGATTTAGCTAAACAGCTATATTTCAAGTGTTGACAATGTGTTATAAAATTACGTTATTGCCTTTTCTACAGTAATAATAGACCACATTTTGTATTTTTGGTTCTATTTACGAGTTATGACATTTTTTCGATTGGCGGCGCTAGTGGACTGTAATAGCCCTCTTAACACTCACGCACACCTTCAACTAGATACTCTTCACCACCACACTATTTTGTCGCAATTTATGATAATTAGTATTGAATATCCGACTTTGATCATTTACTTTTGCTGTTGACTGTACCACATTTAATGCAAATAAATAAAATTGTTACAGTCGTTTCGTAGTTATGAGTATTTCGGTTATTAATTCTCAGCCTTCCCGCACGGTTGTTGCGCCTCAGGCCCGAGCCTAATTAGCCTGTGGCCTAAAACTCCACTACACTTAATACTTAATAAAAAATTGCATTATATTACGACAAATTTAAATAATACATGTTACATACATATATTATGTGGCATACTTACTACTACCGACTAATTGTTGAATACAGTGATACCGTAGTTTAAGATCATCTTTATTAACTACTAGCTGTGCCCGCGACTTCATCCGCGTGTTAATTAGTTTATTTCGTTTTTTTGTAAAATAAAAGACTTTTTCTAAAATAAAAGTAGCCTAAGTTACTCCTTATTACATCAGCTACCTGCCAATAAAAGTCCCGTCAAAATCGGTCCAGCCATTTCAGAGATTAGCCGGAACAAACAGACAGACAGACAGACAAAAATTGTAAAAAATGTTTTTTTGGTGTATGTACCCTATATATAATCATATTAATGTAGTAAAAACCGGTTATTTCAATATTACAAACAGACACTCCAATTTTATTTATTTGTATAGATTTATAAAATCTATCCAGTTGAAATACTTACAAAATTTTTACATATACAATGTAAACACTAATGAGATACAGTGGTCAGTAAGAAAATAAATCCTAATTAATAATTCCCTTCATAATAATATTTTTATTTTAATAACATTATTACATCGCTGCCTATTCAATAAAGAAAAATTATAAAAAGCACACTTTACAGATATTGACAATGCTATTTTATTGTATTCATTTTAATTTAAGTTTAACATGTGAAGTTTTGACAAAAAATTATTTGTTTGTATATTGTATTGTTGCAGTGCCCTTACGGGGTTCATGTTTGGTACTATATTATAATGTTAAATACATATGTAAAACCCATGAAAACAATAAATAAATTGAAATTGAAATCTAAATATACAGACGCCAGCACATCCAGCTACATTCTGTCAAATTTCTTTTATAGATTTTCAACTTTATTACATAAGCATAAGGTTCGTTTTCAATTGAGGAAATTTGACAGATTGGAGTAGCTTGACGTGCTGGCGTCTGTACATAGATATATTCCTGCAAATAAAGAGTTCGGTCGCCGTAGCCTAGTTCGTAGTGATCCTGTCTACGAAGCTGGTTGTCCTGGGTTCGAATCCCGGTAAGTGCAAATATTTGTGTGATGAGCATGAATATTTGTTTCTGAGTCATGGATGTTTTCTATGTATTTATGTATTTATCTATCTATAAAGTATGTATATCGTCGCCTGGTACCCATAGTACAAGCTTTGCTTAGTTCGGGGCTAGGATGATCTGTGTGACATTGTCCCTAGATATTATATTATTATTCATACAGGCCCAAGGCTAATTAGTCTGTGGGTCACCAGGCCCGTACCTGGGTGGATACTTGTCTGTTCCGGTGTTCGGTGATAACAAGCCAGACTAAAGGATTGGTGGCCTATGCCTCCGCTGTCGGTCGCGGTCCACCGCGCTACGGGCGCCGCAAGGGCACGCCGTGGCCGTGGCACACTAGCTTGACATAATAACCTCAATACGTACATTGCACTAACGTATATATTGAAGTTATACTTCTTTTGGCGCGATGGAGAAAAATGATGAGAGTGAATTTTTACGATGCGCGCGCACACCGACACCAAAAAATTTAACAGCATGAAGTTAGTTCTAGGTGGTATGAGAGTGAATTTTTACGTATTTTTATCGTAAAAATAACAGCATGAAGTTTGTTCTAGGTGGTATGAAATTTGATAACTATGTTCAGGTTGTATATCTACTTCTAACGCGTGTACATAAGTACACACAAGTTTTTTTTTCTTATTTCTTTTTTTTAGGTGCTCATAGCTAGATGATCTCATCGGTCCGTAAGCGATCGGCGAGGTTAAGCTAATAGGCTCGCGGTCAGTCCATAGATAGGCGACCGCCAAAGTGTAAATTAAACAATTTCTGAGCGTCTCCGTGCTTCGGAGGGCACGTTAAGCTGTTGGTCCCGGTTGTAGTCATTAGACAACAGTCGTTAAGCCATGTCAGAGGCCTACTGGGCGGCTTGAGCAACTCTGACACTAGGGTTACCACTACCCATACGATAAGCAAGCAAGTTTTTCTTTTTCTTAAAACAACTTTACAAACATTTAATAGACGGACACAAATTGCATCCAGACTCAGAAGAACTATTTATGGGTCACACAAATAGTTGTATTGTGCGGGAATCGAACCCTGGACACGAAGCGGAAGCGGCAAGGCGACTGTCTTAACCGCTGCCCCACACTTGCAGTCAAATCAACAAAATTAAGTTATGTATTTTTGTTATTGAAAGCTATTTGTCCGGCAGGGACCGAACCTGGGGGGCTGCCGGCTAAGTCGCCGAACATCGGGATAGTAATAATAATAATAATATCTTCGGACAATGTCACTCAGATCATCCTAGCCCCAAACTAAGCAAAGCTTGTACTATGGCTACCAGGCGACGATATACATACTTATATAGATAGATAAATACTTATATACATAGAAAACATCCATGACTCAGAAACAAATATTCGTGCTCATCACACAAATATTTGCACTTACCGGGATTCGAACCCAGGACCACCAGCTTCGTAGGCAGGAGCACTACAAACTAGGCTACGGTGACCGTCGAATAAAAAAAAATTGTGATTGGCGTTCAAACAAATAAGGGTTAAAATGACTTAATCAATCGTAAAATTGACTTCCATGAGCACATGTGACGTCATAAATGGTAGCCCCCTGGTCCCAAAACCAATCTAAGGTATTCGCGTAAAATGTAATCCCACCAAAAACATAAATGTAAAAAGGGAAAGCCAAGTTCAATACAACATTATGCTTGGCTGTGAGCTTCGTCGCAAAAAGAATGGAGATCTAATTGAGTGCCAAGTTCTATGCAAAATCCACATATGTATTTATAGGAAAAAATAACATTATGAACAATTATTAAACTCTATTTCTTTACTTTATTGGATACCTATAACAATTGCTGTTAATTAAAAAAAATGTGAGATCTAAAAGTAACCTACTTTAAGATCTCACATTTTTTGATTGATTTGATTTGGCCTGACTGACTTTTTCCTACGCTTACACACAATCACCGAGCTGGATTCCAAATTTCATCCTTCTGGGTCATCTGGAAGTAGGTTAGGTTTATTTACTACTAGCTGTGCCCCGCGGTTTTACCCGCGTTAAATTGTATAAATAATCATAGCTTCTCCCCCGTAGGCGATAGCGTGATAATATGTAGCCTATATGTTGACCCGACATCTTAGTAATATTATTGCAAAATTTGAAGTAATACCATGCAGTAGTTCTTGAGTTTAGCCTGGACATACATACAGACACACAGACAAACAGATAAAAATTCTAAAAACTATATTTTTGGCTTCGATGTCGTTAGCAGATTACGCCCCAAGCATCCTTTTAAAAAAATCTCCTACGATTTTATTATATGTAGGTATAGATATGTCAGCCAGTGCTTAAATTTACGACTTTTTGACCTTCATATCTTTATAACCGTTTGAGCTAGCTTCATGAAATTTGGGCTTCTAAGTGTCCTTATGAATAAAATTAAACACACGTAGTTTTATGTGTTTATGTTAAAGAGGTTTTGAGTTATAGAAGGGTCAAAAGTGGCACCAACCTCTCACCGAAACTCAATCAACACTCGGCGCTGGCTAGCCAGTTTCTTTGCTTGAACTTGGCTTGGCACACTGCCGCGTGTCTAGATACATTTTCTTCTTAGTTATTTTGGCCCCACGGTCTCATCTCTTATGTTGTTCTGTTACAGCGATGGCAGCAGTGCGGGCAGCCCCAAGGAGGCGTGCGTGGCGCAATCCCCGCCCCCCGCGCCCCCCGCCGCCAAGCGCGACCACCGCCACCACCACCACGACAACATGCCCGCTACTCGGCCCATGGGTATGTAGCCCAGATACCGGTATTTGTATCGGTTAGTTATAATACCGGTTAATTATAATAACGGTTAGTTATTGATCTCTGTAATGTTGTCAATATAAAAAATATGTTTAACTACCGGAAATTATTACGAACCAAAGGCTTGAGTATTATAATATAATAATAAATATATACTTAAACAAATTAATGTATAAAGAAATTGAAATCTAATAAATAATACAGTAATATACGTCCCACCTTGTAAGCAGCGTCATTGTCCTGGACTTAGGATTCAGGCGTAGTTATCATAGCTTGCCTTGAGTATGTTAAGGCTATTAGAGACTCTCGTGACCGTGTGCACAATCTGATATGTATATCTTACTCGCTGAGAATACGGCCGTGAAAGAACGCAACCGCCATTGCCCTCCATGGCCCCTATCGCGTTCGTATCAATAAATTCCTCAGAACCGATCCTCTGCTTCATCTTCAGGTCGGCTACTACCCCGAGCTGAATTACGAACCGACGGTTAAGTTCCTTCTGGCTTGGGTTTTTTAGTTCATATTCTTTTTGTTAGATGGCTTGCTTCGATCGCTTCTATCGTCCGGTGAAGCAGTAAAAACGAACTAGGTTAACTATAGATATCATCTATACAAATAAATAAAATTGGAGTGTCTGTTTGTAATATTGAAATAACCGGTTTTTACTACATAAATATGAATATATATATACGGTACATACACCAAAATAACATTTTTTACATTTTTTGTCTGTCTGTCTGTCTGTTTGTTCCGGCTAATCTCGGAAATGGCTGGACAGATTTTGACGGGACTTTTATTGGCAGATAGCTGATGTAATAAGGAGTAACTTAGACTAGTTTTATTTAGAAAAAGTTTTTTATTTTACAAAAAAAAAACGAAATAAACTAATTAACACGCGGACGAAGTCGCGGGCACAGCTAGTGTTAAATAAAATTGCAGTCCTAGATCATCAATAGAATGAGAAGTTTTGCGACAACGTAGTGTGACGGTTGCGCACTAAGCGTCCTCCAAAACTATTTAAGCTCTTAAGATAAATAAAGCTAATTATAATGGAGTCTTGTTTGTGAAGGCGGCGGTGCGGGCGGGTCGCGTCGCGCTGAGCGTCGCGCCGCCGGGCCGTCAGAACGACGCCGCACAGGTATTACTGTATATAGTTGCATTATGATGCAGGAAACAAGCTAAAAGGCAGCAGATTAATAATAGTTAAAAAGTCTGTGAGTCTCAAATATTACCTGGTTTTTGGTACGGTTCATAGAAAGAAAAATGCCATAAATTATAAATATAAAACTAATTCTTATTTTACAGTTACTTCTCAGTTGTTTCTATTAGAACTGACATGAATTGCAATAAAGTAACATGTGTTATTTAAAAACAAAATACGCAGAAATATGCTATAAGGTGTGAGAAAGAAATGTTGTAAATTTGGCAAACACGTTCACCTTACGATCTTCATTTAATTTTCTATTCCTAAGTGTTGTACAGACGCCAGCCCATCCAGCTACCCCAATCTGTCAAATTTATTTTATAGATTTTCAACTTTATCACAAAAGTATAAGGTTCGCTTTCAATTGAGGAAATTTGTAGGGGGTAGGTTGATGTGCTGGCGTCTGTACATAAGAGTCTTAGAATATTTACGAATATTGTCTAAATCGTCAGGCTCATCTAAGTGAATATGATTATTTGTCAATGTTTCAGAAGTCCGCGTGAGTCCAGTAAACGGCGCCGGCACGTCGGCCGAGCCGTCGCACATGATGCATCATCATCATATGGTAAGCAATTTACGTGACTGCTAATATAAACCGGTATTGACCGTTATAAAATAGAGGTAACACTTAACGGATCTTTTAATTTATAAAACGGTAAAGAGCAGTTTAATTACAGATTTTGAATGTGTGTAGCAATCTACTAGAAAATACTCAAAACTAGAACATTATAAGTTACTATATTAAAATTGATATTATATACATAGGATGTGGTTCCTATTTATAAGTTTTCTTCGAGAGATACATGAACAACTAAAGAGTTCACAGTTGCATGTGAACGATCATAATTTTCGTATTGAAAAGATGTCCCAATCGATCACTTTTTTATACACATTTCTCCAAAGCAAACGTAGGACTAACCCTAAGGAAGTTAGATTTACGCTTGTTTCAGTATAGTATGTATAATAATGGATTTTTATGATTAACATTCACTCAAACACCTATTTAAACCTTTTTTTACTGGTATACGTGTGAATTCAGTCTATCTTGTACAATTTTGCTTGAAGACCATTGCCAACAATTGACGTCGGTGCCTTTTTCTATAACTAGTGTTACCATTTTCCAGGACACAAATCCCTTGGAAGGTGTAGTGGAATCTGTAGTGAGTGGGGCGGGATCTTCGGACGGTGAACTGTCTTCCAAAGCGGGTGACAGTCCCAGCCGAAAAAGACGTCGGATCTCAAGGCATCTGTCATCAGGTACAATTTATATTTCTGGCTAATCTCGACAGATTCTAACCACTATTGTTGTACAGCGTTTTAGACTTTGTTTATTTAATTAAAACAATAACTTTGTTTGAAAAACAGAACTTAAATCTCTTTTTCTTCACTTTTTAAATATTATTTATATGGGACCATACAAAAAGAATGATTAAAATCGATTAACACATAACAGAGAGTACGTGTAACATACACACACCAAAATAAAAATGCATTCGAAACTATACGGTGTACTCCGGGCTGGCGAGTACTATATATCTGATAGTACATAGTGTCACGAGAGTTTCTTATATCCTTAACTTGTTCTAGGTAAGCCGTGATATCGTTATCCGGATCGTCGTAACACGTTCTTGGGGCGACATTTCTGACGGGAGAGGCCAATGGGGTATCCCTATACCGTGTGTATATGTATTACATAGTACTTGACTGCCGCGACCACTTTGGACACTTGCTTCATCCAATGCTTGTTGGTGGGCAATTGTAAGTCGGCGTGAAGGTACCTCGTGGTCCACTGCATCGAATTTGAAGCGATTGGAGTGGATATAGAAACATACGGCGTGTGCGTATACCTAACGCGCGTAAGTCATAATGGGCCAAATGCAAGTAGTGTAAATTATTCCTTGTTGCAAAAAAACATTCTCGACACACAAGTCGATTAAGCGCAAATGCGGCACTATTGGGGAGGGAGAGTGTTGAGGAACTACTTTTTCTCGACTTTTTCCAATTAAATTCGTTGCGAGATACAAAACAGTTGAATGGATTCCTCAGGGCGTGTTTGGGATTTATCGCTGAGTGTTTATCGTGTGCGATGGTTATTACTGGTTTATACTAGTTGCAGTGGAACTAGTCCCATGCCATGATTTCGGGTGTAAAATACGTTTGTGTTACATTTCAGGAGAGAGTAACGTGTCGGTATCGGCGCCTGCCGTGGAGCGGCGCACACCACGACATCACTATCAACCACCGTGAGTTTTACTCGACTATCTTTAGACTGACTAAGATAATTGAGATTTTTAAATAAAGGTTATTTGACATATTATAATATAATTTGTTTAGCTTAACGTATTTGTAGGGAATCAACGGCTTTTTATAATTGTATATTTTTCTTTACATTATCTAACAAAAACAAAAAATAGCAATAATTAATGTCACTCGGTGGCTTATACAGAGATCAACAACATTCGCATCGTTTCGTTCTCTTCGATATTGCAAATCGTTTCTTTATTTGGTTATAGCTTTAGTTTAAATACCCGCGCTGATCCCTATTAAGTTAATCGTCAAAGTGGATTATTATTTGAGCGGCTCTGTAGCTGGGTAGATCCTTGATGTAATGTCGTAGCAAGGGTAAGCTATACGGCAGTAAAGTAAATCTCTTGACGGGAGGACAAGAATGATGGGACGTTCGTACCGCTGCAGGCGGCGCATGCGCTACGTGGGCGGCGCGGCGTGGGGCGAGGGGGGCGGCGCGCCGCACTCGCACGCCGCGCGCTCGCACGCTCCGCACCCCGCGCACCCCGCACACCCGGCGCACCCCGCGCACCCTGCGCACCACGCTCACCACACGCACCACACGCCTCTGCTGCTAGACATCAACCAGGTGAGCGCATATATACGGTTATTCATTACAGGTTTAGGTAATCATGTGTACTCCCGTGTTACAGATTAAGTATAGGATTCGACGCGTGTCACCCTGCGAGGTCACGGCGGCTTTGAGGGTACGATCATGTTTCCATGCAAATTTAAAACGTTTTTCCCCAAAACAAATAAGTTAATAACGTTTAAATTTAATATTTTCTTAAATTATATGTAACAATCAATTCATATTAATAACGTTAAATTATTTAGTCTCATAATACAGAATTTAAAACGGTTTTTAATTTTTAAAGGGGTTTTTATTTAATATATTCGTTAATTATCGCTAATATAAGATTTAAAACAGTTGTTAATAATCAAATGGATATTTAACCAAAATTACCGTTAACATTCTTCTGGATTCTAAGCGGTTGTTTTTCTTTTTGACTGTTACGATACGCGGTTATTACTGTGCGTTACAGGTTTGTAACGGTTCTTTATTTTGTAATTGTTATCTTATCAAACTGCATGTTAATTACGGTTTGACCAAGATTTATATTGCTGAAGTGTCTTTAGTTTGGTAGTTTTAAAAGCGGTAAGGAAATTTGTAACTACATAGTATTGGAAGCGACAACGTGAGGACAATAAATAGGAAAACGAAAGCGTCTTATAAGTATCTACAAGAATCAATAGTAGAGCAAATTAAAACAGCACAATGTAACCATGAAACTTAACAAATGGAAGAAAAGAGTTATCAAACCCCTATACAAATTACACCAGTAGAGCGAAATTTTTAAAGAATTTTTGAAAGTGTATGTTTTATACGTTCAGCCAAATTTGTTTTGTTTGTTTATACATGTTATTTGTTTTGTATAAATCGGTCGGTTGTTTAGATCGGTGTTCATGAGTTATGTGTGTGTATTCGTTATTCTTTGGATAAAATTGGTACGATTTTCATTATTTCGTGATATAATTTACCTAGCACATCCCAGCGCGTGGCAATATAAATCCCATGGCAAGACCGTTGATATAACGAGTAGTACTCGGTTCCCCAGATGTCAGTGCGCGGCACGCGGCTGGGCGCGTTGGGCGGCGTGGGCTGGCACCCGCACGCGCCGCACGCGCCGCACGGGCCGCACGCGCCGCACGGGCCGCACGCGCCGCACGGGCCGCACGCGCACCCGCACGCCGCGCACGCGCCGCACCCGCACGCGCACGCGCACCGCGACCACGCGCAGCGCACGCAGGTAAACGTCTTGCGGTATTTACGTAGTCTGGTCGGAGGACATGACACCGATATCCATCTAACCAGAGGCTGGCACACTCGACGCTGCAAGTGAATAGCTGCAATACCTCTACAAAAGAAAGAGTCTGAGTGTTTCACATTGATATATGGATTAGGTGGCAAAATCCTTTTCTATCTTACAATCTAATAAACCAGTTTCTAGATTTCGAAAATAATATAAATAACGAAATTATTCGATACTTCTAGGATACTTTGTAGTAACTCTTTAACATTCACTTCATGTAAGGTTTTATTTTAAAACCAGCTTCTCAGCATGCAGCTATTCAGAAACTTTATGTATGCCCTTTAAATGTGAGCCGGGCATCTTGTAAGATTAATATTGTGCAATACATTCCAGATAAATTAAAGTCTTGTATGGAATCAGTGTCATGGCCTGAATTATTAATGAATAAGACAATTAATAAAGTTTATTTCAGCCTAAATACAGAACTCGGTATATCGAACTAGTGTCGTATTAAGATGATTATTATTTTCCGCGAATATTTTCGTTTAAAACACAATGATTCACAACAGTCACAAATATTTTCTCAAACATACTACAAACTTCATTCCGCAAGACGGTTTGAATAGAAACTCGGAGGTGAAAAGGAACGGGAACAAAATGAACTTAAGTATAGAAATTTATTCCTGTCTTTTTTCACTCCGTTCTATAGTTACATTCCACGTACCAAGGATATTGTTACTTGGTAACAAAGTTTGTTACTATATGTGGCACACGTTTAGCGAATTCGTTATTTTATGTGACTATTACAATACCATATCGTGGGCATCTTGTGTCGAATCGCCAAGTTACTATTCTAAGACCTTCAGTACTTTTAATATTAAGGTATGATAACGAAATCTCGACGCTTTTTTCACAATATTTTTCCATTACTAAGATATTCTTTTTCTTAAGCAGAAGGTAAAGAATATTGTTTTCTCAAAAAGTCTTTGTACCGAATTATACCGGTTATAATTCTTGGTTAAATTAAATTAGTGACCGATTTCGTTACCGGTATGGGTGCTATGAAGCAAGCTTTATAAATTTTTAAATAAGGTTTTCGAGATTTTGTATATAAATGTGAGTTTTTCAAATTTTTGTAACGTCAGGCTGTCAAAATGTATGTGTATTGTCAATCTGGGCATAGCATATATTACTTTATGACATGATTGTTGGCACTGAGGTATAGGCGTTCTATTTGAAATTGTATACCGGTTTAAATACCGATATCGTAAATATTGATTGAAAACCTATTTGGGTATTTTATATCGATAATTTGCGGTATCGGTTTTTAAATATATAGCAGTTTATTTAATTTGTATATTACTATGTTATGATATCGATGGTCGATGGTCGAAAAGGGCTTAAGGTGACCCATAATCTCAATGCAATTGTTAAATGAGACATCTTGGAAACTGTCATTTAAATTGTTTACATGGTGGTGAAAACTTAAGGAGAACCTACATAAAACAACATAAATAAGTACAATAACACGAATCCAAATGCACAATGTTTGATGCGTCACAGCATGCATGTTGTCAGTAAGACAGTAACACTAAAATAAGCAAATACTACAGCTTAACTATAATGAATTATATACACTTTTTTATTTTATTTTATATATTGTTTATTTATATAATATATACTTTGTTTACAGAATAATTTATAATAAATATTGACTTCGGGTTAATTTCTTAACAATCTCAGCACACAAGTTTTGAAGTTCCGTCAGCTGCCTGCAAAAAGGTCAACTTTTTGTCTGATCGTGTTATTAAACTAAAAATGAGCGTGAGTCCGCACTGTCGAGGTACTCACAATTATTAAAAATCAGTTAATTAGTAAGAATGTAAATGCTCCGCGGTCACCTGATGCGAGCCTGATGGGTGCCACGTGGGATAGATGAACGGAAATGTTGATGCGATGAAATAAAAGTTACACTTTTATGAAATAAAAAAAGGAGCATTCATTGCGCTCCTTAAATTTCCTCGTAACATTTATGCTATCTTTCTCTCTGGTATTGCTCTTTAGGCCCTTAGAATTGTCAACCATCGATATTATGTTAATTTAAGTACCGTAAATCGGAGTGAATAGAGACGGGTCAAAATTGTACTTATGTATGGACATTGTCTTTGTCGCTATTCACCTCGATTCGCGGCTAAGTTAAGTTCTCGCGTGTCGTCCACCGGCTCGTGTCGAGTGACACGCGACCAACGAGCCGCCGCGAGCGTCCGCGACACCACGCAGCCAGCCATTTTGTGAAATGGAAATATTTTAATACGAACGTTGTACAATGGATTGATTTCATTGAACTTTTTTTGCGTAAAACTGTACGAAGACGGATTTAATACTCTTGCTACTACACCACTGCCTCAGTTGGTAATCTAGAGGGCGCTGGTCCATATCCGGCTCGAAAGACCATATTGTGAGGTGATAACATTGAGGTTTCTTTGAGCTTTTGGCTATGAATGAAATACTTTATGTTGCTATGATGACCTATTTGACTTTTGTCATTGAAAATGGAATACAAATGGGAAAATGTTATGCACCGCACAGTTTTCATGAAAATGTCTATTTGTCAGGCTCTGCGTGTTTTGTATATATTTACAAAAAATATACAAAACACGTGGATCATACACCACGTTGTTTATGACATGACACGTTTTCCAGAGCCTTCGTAGATCGCAGGTGGATTGGCACATCTCATTCTCTCGCTAGCTAAATCCTATTTATGAATGTTTATCCCACATTAATGTCGCTTTTTCGTTTCACTGAATTTTTGAATCACAATAGTGTTATACTTTAAAAACCAAATAAAAATTTCTATACTTTTTCTAGTATCCATAGTACAAGCTTTGCTTTGGGCTAAATGGGCGATATGTCTCTTTCAGATATATTAATACACCTTGAGCGTCTTGTGCAATTATGATTGTTGTTCTGTGAAAGTTAATAGATTTGGACGTTGAGATCACGATTTATTAGACGTAGATAGATACATAGATAGACGTTGTTCGAGTCAATACGACTGAACACCGAAGTGCTAATCCAGCACATTAAGCAATAACTTAGATCGCGCATCTTACCGCGATCTCAGTGCATTGTCGGACAGAAAACCGCGAGCATTCAACATAATCATTCCATTATTTAGACTAAATCTATTATAGCAATAAAACAATAGTTCTCCAAATTGCAGTCTTTTCAATCATCTTCATCAGCCGTACCCGTAGGTCACTTCCCCTACAGACGTAGTTAGTTATGAGAAGCTCCCGTGACATTCTACATGTCAGTCTCTAATTTGGTTTGGTCTAGGGCTGATGTTGTTGATGAGAAAGCACGGTCGTGATGTATTTCATGGCCGCGCCCACCATGGGACTCGGATGGTGTATGGTTAAGCCGAAAAAGCGTTTAAACGCTTAATTTATCCAATGCTTCATGGTAGGCAACTGAAGGTTGACAGGAAGATTTTTTTATTTAAGAAGAAGAATTTATAATGGGTTGAATGCACGTCACTGAACTGAGTGTCGCTAGACGTAATACTAAAATGTCAAGCGGTGTATTAGCAAGGGTGCGGGGTAACGTACCGGTGTGCAACGTTCGCTGGCGGCGCTGGGTCGCTGGCGCTGGCGGGCTCGCTCTGACTGGCCGCGCCGCAGGTGGGCGCGCTGGGCGCCGAGCTGTGGGGCGCCGCCGTGCTGCCCCCGCTGCGCTACCAGGTACACACGCACACACACACACACGTACACACACATACACGTCCACACACTCCTCTATCCGCGATGTCACTTTAAGACCTCGTATATGTCACGATAAAAAATTGCTGAAAGATGTAAATGTCATCCCAAAGTATTACTAGTTACTAGCAGCCCACGGTTTCACCCGCGTTAAACTTTATAAATCAATGTCTTTGTGTTATTCAGATATATAAGCAACATTACTACCAAGTTTCATCAATATTCGTTCGTTAGTTTTTGCGTGAAAGAGTAACAAATAGTTTCAGTTATTCCATGATGCTCAAATTGCTTAGTTACTAGGATATTTAACTTATGAATTGTGCACATTGTTGACGAGTACCGAACACGTAGTATATTTTAGTAGTTGGTAGATAGCTCATGAGTTCTGCCGCTCGTTGACGTCTACAGAGCACGCTGTATTCACTGACGACAGAAAGACCACTCGGTTTTCAGTCTTCTCAATTTCACACGTCGTCCCGAGGGAATATCTCCCAGAGAACCTGCAGCAGCGTCTCTCTGTGTAGGCGATTATAGCTTATCCCTCCAAATAATGGAGACAATTCCTCTGTGGAGATATTTTTGGGAGGCCTTTATCCAGTATTGGACATCTTTTGGCTGACATAATGATACCTGTGATCATTCCCTCACTATCTTGACTGCTAAAATATTTTGTGACGAAAGAAATAACACAATATTTTCCACGAGGGGAATATTTTGAGATATCACAACTGTCTTTATTTGTAAGTAGAATAATCTATACATATAATAAAATCGTAGGAAAGTCAAAACTGTACATTGAATTTTTTTTTAAAGGATACTTGGGGCGTGATCTACAATCGATGTCGAAGCCAAAAATATAGTTTTTAGAATTTTTGTCGGTTTGTCTGTTTGTCTGTATGTATGTCCGGGCTAAACTTAAAAAGTACTATGGATTTACTTAAAATTTTGCATGAATATTACTAAGAGGTCGGGTCAACATATAGGCTACATATTATCACGCTATCGCCTACGGAGGAGGAACAGTGATGATTTATAAAATTTAACGTGGGTAAAACCGCGGGGCACATCTAGTCATGAATAAAAGGCGCAGCATATTACTTCTTGACGGCAGAGATTATCACCACCCATCTTATCCCGTGGCGTATACTAGGTTTTGGGAGAAAACCTTGCAGACAACCACAAGACTACCGATTTTTTGTGACACTGAAGAGGTCTTAAAGTCACAATCGCGACAAATTGTTATAAAAGTTAAATTTATTCTGTGCAGATAAGCATTTTAACTATATGTATGCGGAACTATTGAATATTTAACATACCATTAAAAGCGAGTAATATACATGCCTCCTTCTTACTTTTAACTTGTATAAAAGCAGACTAGAGCCTGCAGCTATCTCGCTCGCACTTACACATTTGTCATGCTATAAAATAATTACATTTAGTCACTTTCTAAAAAATGTGCCTCGGTCATATTGTAATATTGAGAAATATTCAATAATTAAATATTAGTACACTGTCAATTGATCCCAAACTAGGCAGACCCATACAACCAGCCAACTTAAAGATATATTTATACATACATATTATAGATAAATTACACCCCGATACAGAACTAATAATCGTGCTCATCACACAAAGATTTATCCTGGGTGGGGATCTAACCCACGGCTTAGCAGTTAGATATTGTTTTGTAATTACTACTAATTATAGGAATAACCGCAATAAATGTCTAAATACTTTCTTTATTGATGTTGACTTCACGTGTGACACCTCACCGCCTGTGAATTTCCGGTCCGGGTCCCGCACCAGACAATATTGTGATACCGATATATAAGTGTAAACCCATTGCGATACCGATATACAAGTTTTAATAAAAACAGGGTTAATAGGAATACATGAGTATTTTACTGGGATTAAGCAAATAAAATTACGTGTGGTTTTTTACAATTTTAAGATGACAGAAAGCATTATTTTTATGTTTGAATAAAAAGAAATTATACAATAAAAAATAAATGATCGTAACACTAGTTACTACAGAAACGTTGCTCCAAATGGTTTTTAATCGCTTGCGTGGACACAGGGGTAGCGGTATCTATTAGTGAAATTGAAAGATCTTGTAGCAACAATTTGCGTGCTTTTAAGCGCTTATGCAATAACTGCTGATTTGATAGGACCCTTAAAACTTGGTTCTTTTGAAGCTGGCCTTGTTATATCTAGTCTCGTTATATCATTCTGTCACCCGTTTTGTTCTGGAGGGAAGTTCCTTGTTTCATTCAGATTAAATTCCTGATTCCCAGGTTGGCCGTTTGGGTAGTGGTTGTGACCCTGGCTGATAAGGTCGGGGGTTCGATACCCACCCCTCACATATCTTTGTTTGATGAACGCGATTATTAGTTCAGGGTTTGGGTGTAATTTATCTATAATATGTATTTATTTATAAACACATATAAATATGTGTATCAGCTGTCTGGTTGCCTTAGTGCAGGCTCTGACTAGTTTGGAGACAGACTGCAGTGTGTTATTTCACCCAAGATATTTATATTAATTAAATATGAATCTGACGGCATCTGTGCTGCAGCGGTTAAGCCTGGCCACTTCGTGTCCCGCGTTTGATTCCCGCACAGGACACCCATACGAGTGACCCGTAAGTAGTTGTTCAAAGGTTGGGTATCTGTCGGTAAAGTTTGTGAAGCACCGCCACGACATATGAAAACATTTCCCTAGTACAGCGGTTGTCTTTAAAAAATGTACACAGTCTGACAGTGCTGACAGTAATGTCATATGTGAATGCGTGAGTGAGATAGTTGTATATATATATGTGTATATGTATTCGCGACTCCTCTAAAGTCATTAGTATTCAAGAGATGAACGTCCTTTTAAACGTATCAAACGCACACACACATAGACGAACACGAAAACACAGAACCGTAATAATATTAGTATATTCTTAAATATATGTGTTTTTATAATTAAGTGTGAGATTCGTCCTTAAGAGCGAGCTTCCATTTGAGCTGTCCGTTCGTTCCTTCTCCGATCCGATTGAGCATTGTGACCGTTTCGAAGACATTCAACCCCCATCAGTTTCATGTGGGACCGCACAGAGATTATAAATTGATTTTTTATTTTATCAAAATCGGTTCATTAATTGCTAATTAAATTGATAAACCTACCCTTTTTAACCCTTATACAGGCTTTGCTATATTTTTAAATTATTATAAACTATAACAGGTTTACATTTACATTTTTACATTTAAAAATTATTTCAGCCTTTGTAATATTTTAATATATTTGTTTTAATATAGCAGTTTTCGCTATATTTTTTAAAGCTTTAAACTATATAGCGGCCTATGCAATATTGTTGAATATTAAAAAAATATTGCATGCTTTGCCATATTTTTAAATGTTTAAAAAACATATCAGGATTTGATATACATTTTTCATATTTAAAAAATATAGAAATGTCTGGTTAAGGGTTAAAAAGGACAGGTTTTTCAGTTCAATTCGTTAATTGTTTCTTTATGTTTTTGACCATATCCCAAAGGGAATAAGATTGAAATTGAATTGAAGTAATGGTATGGTATATATATTATACATTAATATATGGTAATGATATCATGTGTTTACTTGTATGATTGCATCTACCTACTTTCAAAACTGAAGGTCAACTGGGAGAACATGGCTATGGCATTAAGTCCACCTCTATACAACTATGTGCATAAAGTTTTAATTAAAACTGTTTAAGGGTTGACCCTTAAATAACCTATGTAATTTTTTATTATTTTGTAACTTATTCCAAAGTAATAAGATTGAAATTGATGCGGTCCCGTATCGTCAGTCAGTTTAAGGGTAAGGTCGGTCACAATGAGTATAGTCGTTTGCGTCGGGTCGGGGTGGGATATGAAACTTAAAAGTATGTTATCACCCAAATGTAACGTTTGTATGGGCGTGCATGTACCTAACACACTAGCAGTACCGGCCGTACACTGAGCCACACATACTCACGGGAACCAGGTGAACAGTTCAATTAAGTTGCAATCAATATATACTGATAGGGGCGCTGACTCTATGTTTCTTATCGGGTCCGAATTTCTGCCACGGCGGCCAGACTTAATGGAGTCTAGCCAATTGCGCGGAATATAATATAGTGCACAAGGGTGTGCGCAAACACAATGGCACTTTCTATTTTATCACTCTAATGATCCGATGGGACGACTAGCGAAACGGCCGGTAAGGGGTCAGGTGGTCGAGCCACTGAAGCTCCATATTAATTACCCTTTGGATCACAAACCATAATGTGCCCATATATTGTCCCAAGATTATTATTTATTATATTTAGCTCTATTTTAAGAGCTTTATAAATTTGAGTCATTCAAATACATTTATTTTGTGATCTGTATTACAGGTTGTTACATACAATACATAGCAATAGGTAGTTCATTTCATGTTCCACCAGAAGGCTTACTAAATTTTTCAACTATCACGCACAGTATAATGTCTATTAAAAAAATACATATATTGTCTTTATTTAAGAGTGTTACTATGTTGGCACATCGCCCCTTTAACAGTCACTAGATGGCGCGCGGGTTTGCCTTTAAGTCTTTTATAACAATTTAAATCAACCATTGAATTGTTGGATGGTTGCTATGGGTTTGTGTGTCGTGTGATGTATGGTGGGCACGAGTCCCATTTAACGCTGTTGGGTCCTGTGGGCGCCTGGGCTGCCTCCCCGCTTCCACTGTATCTAGAGACTTCACACTGCTCACTAATTGCTCCAATATCTATTTCCGCATAGCGCTAGATGGTGGCGGTTGGCGCCATGTTTGACTTCCGCCTTCCACTGTATCTATTTAAGTCACAACAAATACCGGTATTTAACGTTATACCGTTACTGCGTTAGAAGATGACGCCAACTTTTCTATGGAAAAAATTATATGGGAGCATACGTAATGAAAGAAATGCTTTATACTTTTTACTTATATACTTACCATATATTTATTTATCTGTTTAAATCTCAATCGTATTATTTTTTTATTATAATGTATGATATTCACAGATACTTGCACAGATGTAAGAAAGTGTAAAAAAACGGGTGCTATTATTTTGTTATACCTCTAAATTAGTACGTTTTAGTTCTATTTTATTTTTATTGCTTAAGTTAACTCTGGCTGGGACTGAAAATCAGTGCTGCAGTATCCTATAGCGTAAAGCTGAGCTATAATTAGGCACAACATACGTGTACATTTTTTAAGATTTTGTTATTTTATTGATAATTGTGTGCCTAATAAACGTATTTATGCTTTCTTTCATATAATTATTTCCATATAGTTCTCAAAAAATATAAAAAAATCGGTTTGAAAACTTCGGAGAAATAGGCGTAATATATACACACAAAAAAAAGGAAATAAAGTCGAATTGGCCACTTCCGTTTTGGAGTGGGTTAAAAACATTCAACCGATTTGAATGAAAAGTATGAGAGACAATATTGAAAATATTTTATAACGAATAAAAATAACTGAGAAATCGCGAACAAATAAAACAGTGTTCACCCGTAATCGGACATTGGTTTATTAGTTGCTACCTCATTTTAAACTCTATTTTGTGGTAATGAGAGCGAAAATCAATTAATTATGGTATGACTGTTTACTTCTTTTTTTAAAATAACCAAGTTAATCTTCCTTGTATTGTTTAACGATAAATACCGGTTCCGGTGCATAATGCATTACATGTAACTGGTTGCTGTGCCCCATGGCCTTAGCAAGTCTGTGAATTGACACGTTCTCTCCGCTTCAGCTTTTGTATTAGTGTTTGTTTTGTTAGAGCTATGATTAAAGCGTAACAGGGACGTTTTTATGTATTGTGTTATCGGTAATCGGTATAACACTTGTAGCCGAATAGAATACCGTTTCAATTCAAACTCAATTTGGTTTGGTTGTAAATAGTTACAAGCATAGATTTACAGTGAGAAAAATGCAATTGAAATTTATATTAGTATTGTGGTATCAATCAGTGGTCGGTGTAGGTGTGCCATTAAGGTAACCGGTACATCATTTTACGTATCTGATATATTGTGCTATTTGTCTATACTCAATTATCGATGTTACGAGTACTACTACCAAAAACCAGCACAAGTAGACTTGTATCTAAATCTGAATGTCTCTGAGGGCGAAGACTTGAGAAATGCGACAAATGGGTCATGATTTGTCAGTAATAAATATTATAATAATTAAAGATGGCAGGTGATTGTGTACTATGGAGTGAATGTATAAGATTCTATAAGAAATTCCGTGATATTAGAGAATTGTCTACGGATAAGTTTAAAGGAATTATTAAAGCTAAATTGTAGAACAGGGCATATCACAAAATTTCTGATAATTAATTTACAAACTGCTTGGGCTTAAATTGCTACAAGTCAACTCAAGATATTCTTACTTTTTCCATATACATGTAGTATAACGGAATAATTGGATATAAATGTTGAGTCTGTTTGGTTGGTTTATTTTTTATCAGTATTTAATACATTCAATTATATATAGGTAATATTGGATTGAATGTGAATATTTAATATCCCGGGATTTTGGGATGACAGAGTATGTCCATGTTATGCCACGATCGCTGAATAGCGCTACCTATGCCGACCACTGATGATAATGTTAGAATGTTGTAAAGAGCACTATGCTTTGTGACTCCTATAGCTTAGAGAACATTGCGGTGAGCAGTGTGGGGTCGTTTGAATGGTTTGGTAATAAGCTTAAGGTAATTGGTGACTACGCTCAGTCTAATCTATACTATAGTCTTATTGTTACTGTACATTCTATTCATTGATGCCATTTAGCGACTCCCCCTCGAACCCCATTGATCTGTCGCCATCTTGGGAGCTGAACTGAACGCGCAGCTGTATCTTTCGCATATTTAGTTATTTTATGGAATGTTAAACGTTGTGTGAAATTTCGAAAAAGTGCTCGGTTATCTTGTGATATTAATATTCTCAACATATTTATAACATGTTTTCATTATTCCTATAATATGAAAAGGAGCGCTCATAGCCAAATGTTGTCACTGATTCGTAAGTTATTTCATGAATCCGAATGAAAATAGGTTTTTCCTATTTCTGTTGTCATTAGTAAAAAACTTACTGTGAATATTTTGCAATATTGATCCCACATGATGACAGAAGCACATTTTAGGAAAGTATTTCATGAATACGAATTCTCTATGGAAGAGGTCGTCGCTTAATGGCAGCTCGGTAGCGTTAACATTTAATATAATATTAAACACTGGCGGATTCAGGAACATTAATTGTGCACCAAAAAGGTTTTAAGAATAACTCTAGGACTGCTTGGGCTTTTATTATTAGGACAGGATGCTTTTGGGTAAACATTTTCGCCATGCGTTTTGAGTAGAAGTGTGGTGAATTTGAGACCCGTCTGTGACTTGGTCGTTTGGCCCATACCTATGACGAAGTGTGACGCGCCGCTGTGTCCGCCAGTGAGTGAGTGTAAGCAGTCGCATCACGTGCTTGTGTTTGTTGACATTGTTTACAATAGTTTGGTACTTGGACTCTCAATGTTACGATAGCGCGACGCCGTAGATAGCCACTGCCCAACCCTTAAAACCGCCCGCACATTTTATTCATTTTGTATCATGTCGCCGGCAAAGTCACGCGACTTAATATGCCTATTTATATTACACATGTAATCACTTAGTAAAATACGTTTCTATGGTGAGCATGCAGATCTTTAAATAATAACCTTTTTTGGACATATTTAACGCGAATATAACCTCGGTCTGAAGAATTGTTTTGTTTCTAAATTTATTCGTTGCTTTTAGTATGTCTGCCCACTTATGGCATATAATATGTCTATAATCACCTATAAGTGGGTGGCTTTACAACCAACTCTATTTTTATGCATAGTTTAATTTTAACGTGTTTGTCTTTCGCATGCATAAATAAATAAAAAATAATTTAGTAATAATAATACTGTGTTTTGGGAAATGTGTGTTTGACGTCCAAAGTCGTTCATAGTTCGTGGAATAACCATATTCAGCGCTCTCCCACTTTCTATTCAATGTAATTCACGACTCAAACGTAAGAGTGCGATGACTATTTCGTGACTTTATAGAGACCAAATCACAATAAGTATAATTTAGACGATATTTATAGTAACAAACAACGAGCAAGTGGAAGAAAATCTTTAATAAAAAAATAATGTCGATCTGACCCTGTGTAACAGTCATCAAAAAAATATAAATAGATTTTTGGGAAATGCATTAAAAATGTCCGGCGAAAAGCGAGCGAGGCTGCTGCCCGCTCTTTGGTATATTCCCTCGAGACGACTTATTTCCCATGGGATAAGTTGAGGTGGTGATACTCTTCGGCGTCACCACACAACACTCCAATTGCCGTGATACAATAACGTTTCTGAACGACTCATTTTGAACTATTAACTCTAATAACCCAAAAACCCTGTATAGTTTAGCTTACCCTTTGACGTTTACTCCTTTTCAATTTCGTAGAGGTTCAAAGCGTTTGGCGGTGGCATCACACACTTCATATCCTGTACATGTGACACGCACATAATATGCATGCCCAGATGTCGGGGATAGGTAGCGGAGCTCACAATGTGTCGCTTACTATATAGATCCTCACCCGAACGTATCCGTGTCGCTTCTACTGTACATAGTTGCGGGAGGCAAAAGTTACAAGCAGCGTTGCGGGCAGCACAAGTTCATATAAACTCCACACTCTTGTAAAACAAGCTGTACATGTGTTCAATCTCAAGCTTCATTACTATACATAAATCATTTTAATTGTACTTATTCTTGTTCGTGTGCTGCGCCTTCGCTATTGTACATACCCTTCAACTTTTATTTCTAAATTGCTCGATTTAAGGCCCGTATTTATAAACTGCGTATCATTGGGATCCCTTTTAAGTTCAGTTTTGATTTTATTGTGTTATTCATCTATAAATGTACTTAAGAGTGACCTTAAAATACGTCAGTTGTATAACGGGCCGTAGATATGATTATTTACATCAGGAATAATTTGCCAAATCAACTGGAAAATACTATTTGAGAGCGATTTGTCTGCGACACATCCGCTACGAAAACCTGACAACTTAGCTTGACCTGTGACGTCATTTGATCGATATAAATGGTCTCATGTGTGTTTCATATTTATTGTTATAATTGAACGAACGTGTCAAATTATTAAGTGTATATACCGTTATAAGTACCGGTAATTAGACATTCCAGTGAATTTTAACGGTATTAGTTACACATAGGTTTCAGCTTTAATTCGAAATTCAAGTTGATTACCACTTTTTATTGTTCTATAAAATCGAGCTGAGAAAATATTATCATTATGCTTAAGGGATTAAATTAATTGCGAGATAAATAATCGATGATACATTTGTATAGATCACTGGTGTACCTGTCAGCAACTTGTTCGTGAATAGAGGTGGCGGTGGCCTGCATAGACAGTGTGCTCACATCAGTAATACATAGACAATGCACTATGCTTGACTGTAGGGGCGGCTACTTTACCATGGCATCGTCTATTTACACTTTAAGCAACATCTTGTCAACAATATAGTGCATTTATCGCGAGATTATTTTAGGGCGAGGCGGGGATTTAAAGCGATTACAATAATACATGACGCTTCTGTGAGTCCAAAGAGCAGGCTGCTCAAGTGAAATGACCTGTGATAAAAGTTATGGGATCATAAATTACCACATTAGAGTATATATCAATGTACTAATTACATGATTATAAAATCTGTAATCATCGTTTTACATATTTATATGCCCGTCTAACATATGCGCCGTGACAGCACATATATTATTATTCTTTAAGTCTTCTTCTTCTCGTATTATGTGTTGCGGCGTGCATGTAAGACCAGCAGGGACCTGACTAGCGGGAATAAACACATGAAGAATGCTACTTCAGGGAGGTATTTGGTTTACAGATGCGTCTTGTGTTGCGCGCCCGCCGGGACGCTCTGATAATAATCAGTTGTCGATGTTTTGTTCATGCTCACACTCGGACCGACTCTGTTTTGTATCGACACAATGTACCCGCGCCGACACACGACACTAAACACGCTTCAACATACACTAGAACTTACTTAACCAAGGGACTGCGATGGCTTTCGTTCAGATTGTGTTTTAATAAAATAATATTTGGTAAATATACGTAAGGTGATTAACAATAGGTGTTGGGTGTCGGCGCGCGCATGCCACGAGCGCGAGCTGTTGTACAAAGGACGCATATGACGAGGCTAGTGCTGCGCCTCGGAACTCCTCTAGTCCCGGTCCACAGCGACCTTCCCAAATATTTTTTTTGGTCGACACTAACCCCATCACTTAAATATTTTATTATTCGTGTACCGCATGCAACGATTTCCTCACTTTTAAATACCTTGTGTATGTGTTCCGTGTTCTTCGTGTATAATTTTCGAGTCGTCAACTTCGCTCCGTGCAGTCTTGGCCTCTGTCCTGTCATCGACCAATGGTGACGCGAGGATCCGCCCACGCGGTTTTAGGCGTAGGCTGCACGGGGTGAACTACGATTTTGCCACACTGTTTATTTAAGATTTTTGCCGCTAGCAACTCAAGCTTTGGTATTATGTAGAGAATAAAGAAAAAAATATTTGGCTGGTCGCTTTGATTTTAGAACTTGGCTGTTTCCTAAGATATGCTCTTTTTAATGTGAACAATTGATTAACACTGTTTGTGTATATGAGGATAGCGAGGTAATGTGTGTCGTTCGGGGGCGGTCATTAACCCGACGTAGCAAGCAATAAGTTTTCTCTCGTTCTTACATCATTATATTATATTATTATTACATCTATAGCCCCGTACGGATATGTTTATGTTTTTTCGCCAATTATATTATCTGTATCTATGATCCATCATAGTTTATTTATAGTTTGGTCCACGTAGCGTAGCAAACCCGTAACATCACTATTATTATTTATTTCTCTTTCTTTACCTCAACAAAATATTTTATATTTAACTTGAAATGTTAATAGCGTATTCTGGCACATTTATATATCTCATAGTACACAGTGTGATACGTATATGTATGTATTTGTATGAGGTTAAGACGAGTAGACAACCTTTACTGCTTCTACAGTTCCGAGCGCTGTTCGTTCTCCTGGTACTGGCTCCTCTGTCCTCCAATGAGATGAAGTGTAACACAATTTACTGCCCATCCTAACACTAAAGCATTACGACTTAAATATAAAGCTACTTACAGTTAAAACACAATTTCAAAATAGGTCCTTTTTGATTATTATGTTGCGTTTTCAGTAACAAAATATCTGATCCATATGCCCTTACCAGTTTTGTAAGTGATCGGTGATCTTAAGCTCATAAGCGTGCACCTAAGGCTGGTTTTTAAATTGGATTAACACCCGCAAATTAGTTATTTTATGCTGTATACAATTATTGTCAGCAGTTTCCAAGCCAGCCAATCTATCATTTTGTGATATTAGTGTTGCAAAATAATCAGTAGTTCTATTTGATCTTTACTTACCAAAAGAAATAGGAAAAATAGTTTTTTTCATACTTGCTGGTTTTCATGCACTATAAATAATTATCTTGGGTAAGTTACACACGGCTATCTGATCCTAAACTAGGCAGAGCCTGTAAAATAAACGTGCTCATCACACAAAGATTTACTAGACCAACCGGCTAGTAATACCAACATAAAAATTTATTATTCATAAATTTTTTTTGCGCTTTTAATCACACGAGACCGAAACAGTATTAGCTAGCGCATACAATTATTATATAACACGTAAAAAATATTAGTGTGTGGATTTGGTGGCCACATAAGACTACCGGTCTCGTCTGTAGTCGTTAGGCATCAGTCGTTGACACAAGTCAGCGATGTGCTGCGCGGCTTCAACAATTAACATAAGGGTAACCGCTGTCCACAGGAATAAGTTCACTTTACTTTATCGTATGGGCAGTGGTTAACCTAATATCGGAGTTGTTGAAATCGTTCTGCAGGTCTCTGATGTGCCTTATCAACTGTTGTCTAACGACTAACCGGGACCAAAAGCTTGACGTGTCCTCCGAAGCATGGAGACGCTAAAATAAAATAAATGAAGAAAAAAGTTTTTTAATTCACGTAGACTTTAAAAAAGCGCTTGTAAATAGTCAGAACATGTTTGTAGTAATACAGTTATTATTTCTAGTTACATATTACAGATATTTAGGTATGTTAAAACATTTATACAATTTATTTTATAATGGTAGTGACATTTAGCTAGCTTGTATTAAGTTATTGTCAAGGAGATTATGTTTAGTTGAAGTTTATAATATTATGTATTGAAATTTATATACGCTCATAGCTAAGAACCATTTTGGCTTTGTATGGTCGCGTGCCTAGGCGTTTTACCTCGCCGATCACTTCAAGACAGCAAGCATCTACACATTAAAATAATTATCTTACAAATTGACGTTATTAATATTTACTATTACTATTAAAATAATGTGTTTTCTCTACAAGTAGCTCTATGTACTTCACTCATCTAATCACAGGCCATACTTTTAGGGGCGCGCTGACATGGATAATAAGAGTTGCTAGCGCTATACTTTGAGTAATGTCTGTGAATGCGGCTGTTAAAATTGTTGGCAGGTCGAAGTTGACGCTTTTTACTAATCATGTCGATAACTATGCGGGCAGTAATCGGTTGTGTTATGCTGCATCTCTAAACATGTGAAGGTGGTTTACTGTTCGAGAGCGGGTCACAATTACAAGATGGTATTATCATTCTGCCCTTTCTTTCCAAATTTGATGGATATATTCATAGTTTCTTTTTTTGTGTTTTTCAAACCATACAGTCTATTCAGTCATTATTATTGAATTTGCTATTTACCGGACTTTAACTGAAAATAAAACTAAAAAACCGAAATGTACCGGTAATTTTAAATACCGGTATTTTGTCAAGTTGAATTTCAATGTTATGGTAGCATGTATGGCCCCGATTCTAATCAATACCAATTAAATTTTATTGATATAAGTGAGTTTATTTCTTTTTGAACGTTAAAATACTCCGAAACTCCTTAACTTATATCTACTATTTGTGTGGCACCTTGTATATTTGAAAATACCGGCCAAGTGCGAGTCGAACTCGCGCACGAAGGGTAAGGAACCCTTCTTCGTGCGCGAGTATCTCTATTAAAACGATCCATTATCTATAAAAACGAGCAAAAAATTAACGTTTGTTGTATGGGAGCCATCTTAAATATTTATTTTATTTTTTAGTATTTCGGCAACAGAAATACATCACCTGTGAAAATGTCAACTGTCTACACTATCTCTCTATCACGGTTAATGAGATACAGCCTGGTGACAGACGGACAGACAGACAAACAAACAGCGAAGTCTTAGTAATAGGGTCCCGTTTTATCCTTTGGGTACGTAACCCTCAAAACACAGAAAAAGAAATGGAATATATATGAGGATAGCGTAAAGTAATTGTGCCCCGGCCCGGCGCACGGGCCGCCTAGTGACGCGCTACTGTGCAGATGGGCGGCGTGTACGCGGGCGTGCCGTACCACGCCGGGTTCCCGCCGCCGCCGCCGCGCGGGCCCTTCGCCTCGCCGCCGCACCCGCACACGCACTACCTCGCCAACACGCAGGTACGTACATACATATTGTAAACTAGATGTATACCGCGGGTTTACCCGCGTTAAATCTTTTAAATTATCACAGCTCCTCCCCCGTAGGTGATAGCGTGATAAATGAAAAATGAAAAGTCATTTATTCCGTTAAAACATTACATTTGTGTGGAATCGTCAATTTTTTTATACCGTACCATGCAGTGCATGACGTGGCAGCTACTGAGAAACACTGCCAGAAAACTCAGTAGGAATCCTTTTTTAAAATATTTATTTCTTTCTATTTAAATGTGGTAATTTAGAGCGACTCAATCCCAAGCTGTTCTGTCACTTAAATAATCAGAAGTTTTGTAGAAAGCCCTGCTGCACAATTTGGCTTTTATAATTCTTTTAAACTTATTCATAGACATTTCTCGGATATCATTGGGAAGTTTGTTATAGAATCTTATACATTGCCCCATAAAAGAGTTACTTACTTTGTGGAGACGGGTGGTATGTAACACAAAGTTATGCTTATATCTAGTATTTATATTATGAGTATCACTCCTTTTACAGAAGGAGTCTTTATATTTATGCATATAAATTAGATTGTCATATATATACTGACATGCTACAGTCAGAATGTTAATCTCTTTAAACTTCTCTCTCAAAGATTCTCGCGGACCAAGTTTATATATTGCTCTTACAGCTCTTTTTAACCGACTTCCAAAGGAGGAGGTTCTCAAGTTCACCGGTATTTTTTTTTTTTTTATGTATGTACACCGATTACTCGGAGATTTATGATCCGATTTACGTCATTCTTTTTTAGTTTGATGCGGAATAGTTGCCATTTGGTCCCATAAAAATTTTATAAAGTTTGGCCCAGTAGTTTTCATTTTATGGACATTTTTGTATGAAAATTTTTGTTTATGTGGACGATGTTATGTCCTTGGCACAGACGTTTTTAAATGTTAGCAAGTCTAGCTAGACTCATGTATTCTTTTTAGTTTTTGAAGTCGGTTTTTTTAAACGTAGTTTTGATTATTTGCAATACAAATATGGTGTTAATGTTCGCAGCGCTACCCCAGAGAAGAAATCCACATCAGTAAGCCGTCTTATAGTTTTAACAGCATATGCAGCAGAACTTAATTTGCCTGATAGTTTTTCTATTTGTGGGCCCCATTGTAGTTTTGAATCAATTGTGATACCCAAGAACACAGTTGATTCAACAGGGGTCAATCCAGCCCCATTAAGCTGTACATTGGTAGCCACCTGTTCACATTAGGTGTAGAGAATTTAATGACTTTAGTTTTCTTGTCATTTAGCAAAAGATTATTAGCATTAAACCAATGAACAACTTTAGAGATTGCGTCATTTACTTCGTCAAAATTGCGTAATTGCCGATTTATTTTAAACGTCAATGAAGTATCATCCGCAAACAAAACAATCTCATGTTTATCCCTTACATAGTAGGGTAAGTCATTAATATAGATTAAAAATAAGAATGGGCCGAGAATCGATCCCTGTGGAACGCCCATTACCACTGGGGATCCCGCAGATTTTTTTACATAAATATATGGACCTTCTGAATTCTATTGCCCAAGTAAGAAGTCTAAAGTTCGAGAGCCTTGTTCCTGATACCGTAGTGGTGTAGTTTCCGGACAAGAGTGTCATGATGAACACAATCAAATGCTTTGGACAAATCGCAAAAGATACCTAATGAATGCATCCTGCGAGTCCTCCCAAGCCGCGAATATACTTTTTAACAGATTGACTCCTGCATCTATAGTTGAACAACCCTTCGTGAATCCAAACTGTTTCCGATGAAGTAAATTATGTATATTAAAGTGACTGAGCAACTGGCTAAGCATTAGCTTTTCAAATATTTTACTTAGAGTGGGCAATACGGAAATAGGTCGGAAATTTGAAGGATCTGAAGTATCACCAGCTTTAAACAATGGAATAATTTTACTATACTTCAACAAGTCAGGAAATACGCCAGATGCGACACAGCAATTGAACACAGCAGCTAGATGTGGGGCGATTATAGTTATAATTGATGAAATAGTCTTAACAGATATACCCCACAGATCCCTAGTGTTTTTCATATTAATACTTTTGATAATATGTAGCCTATATGTTGACCCGACCTCTTAGTAATATTCATGCAAAATTTGGAGTAAATCCATGCAGTACTTTTTGAGTTTAGCCCGGACATACATACAGACAAACAGACACACAGAATAAAATTCTAAAAACTATATTTTTGCCTTCGATATCGATTGTGGATCACGCCCCAAGTATCCTTTTTAAAAAATATCCTATGTACAGTTTTGACTTTCCTATGATTTTACTATATGTATAGATAGTTCATGAATCGAGTCTCGCAGTTTTTCCGAGCTTTCCCCAAATTCGGTTTTTAAAAGCAAATTTTTGCGATTTAATTAAAATGTCAGTTTTTCGTTTTACCTGCTAAGCTAAGTGTAAACCCCATCTTAAAAAAGAAATTTATTCATTTATTTCTCTCCTTAACACCTATCATTACAGGTCTTGACCTAATGCGATAGTGTTGGTATTAAAATTATAAACAACTTATTGAACTAAATTTTTAACTAATTATTCATGCAACTAACTTTTAAACTAACCTTTAATAGGATCTGTACGAATTCACTCAAGTTACATGAGAATATAGGTACCCACTTTTTCGTGTACTTCATTAGTTAATCTAATTGCTCGGGTGAGTGAGGTTTGAATGTAAATTGTATGGTATATATATTAATATATATATATATATATATATATATATATTATTGCCATAAGTGCGGGTCGCTCGAAACTGCTGGATGCAAATAGCGCAAGACGCAATTTTCGAGATCTCTGGGGGAGGCCTTTGTCCAGCAGTGGTCGTCTTTCGGCTGATATTATGATGATGATGATATACTTGCCAAAGGACTTCGACAAATCCCGGCCTGTGATGGATAAAAGTTTATTACTATTTCAAAAATAAATAATAATATTTAAAATCCCTCCATGCCTTTTATTTCCTTGAATAACATGGGAAAAAGATTTCAACTCTTAAAAGTGAGTAATTTTATTCCGGCATATGTTTTTAGAATTTTTGTCTGTTTGTCTGTATGTATGTCCGGGATGAACTCAAACAGTACTGCATGGATTTACTTCAAATTTTGCATGAATATTATTAAGCGGCCGGGTCAAAGGCTACATATTATCACGTTATCACCTACGGGGGAGGAGCTGTGATAATTTATAAAGTTTAACGCGGGTAAAACCGCGGGGCACAGCTAGTTAGTAGTACAGAAGTTTGTCTGCAAAGATCAGGCCATTTTGAGCTGGTTATATGCAAATATAATTTTATGTTTCGCCTTGTTTAGCGTGCGGAAGGGGGGCGGTTAGAAATGGTGGGCGGTGGAGAGGGTGCGTTGTCGCCCCTGCAAGCCACCCAGGACCTACACCATGCGCCTTTGCTACTCGCCACTGAGGTAAGTCGCCCACTTCAACCTTCGTACATAATAATCTTGGGACAATGTCACACATCATCCTACCCCCAAACTAAGCAAAGCTTGTACTATGGGTACCAGGCGACGATATACATACTTATATAGATAGATAAATACTTATATACATAGGAAACATCCATGACTCAGAAACAAATATTCGTGCTCATCACACAAATATTTGCACTTACCGGGATTCGAACCCAGGACCACCAGCTTCGTAGGTAGGAGCACTACCAATTAAGCTACGGTGACCGTCCGCAGATATTAATGTTCTGTGGTGACGGAAACGAAATAATACCCCCTATTTCATCCCCTGGGGGGGGGTTGAAAGTTATCCCGGGAATGCGGATAGCAACCACTCTCGAGAGACAGTGATATTACTTTTGCAGCTGGCTTCTCTAGTTTGCAGTTCTCTCGTTTAATGAGGCTATAGCCTCTTTACATCATTCTGTCTCCCGCTTTGCTCTGGAGGGAAGTGGAAATATTCATTTTCTAACTCCTCCTTTTTTTCTTTCTGATTAACTTCGTAGCGGGATCCAAGACAGTTGTCGCGATTCCCCGGGACATGGCTGAGCCTCACCGCTCAGTGTCATTTCATTGTGTGCCACTGTTGATCCTGGCTTACAGGAGTTGCAGTGGTGGGTAAGAGGGAGGGACTAGTCCCTATAAAAAAAAGACAGTATTTTATTTTATTTTCGAATGTCTAACTGAGAGCTAATTAAGTTAGAATCATTCTGGAAAGTATATAGAAGATGGCCAACTGCAAGTTTTTGCACGTAACTAAATTGTATGCATGTGAGAATTATTCTATGGAAAGCCTCGCTGGTCCAGAGGTATCCCGGGTCGAATCAAGTGATTTTTGGGATATTTCCGCGAAGAAATTCTTTTAGTAACAGCCCGAAGTCTGGAAGTTAGCGGTATCACACCCCCGTGCGTCGGAGAGCACTTTAAACCATAGGCCCTGTACATGTCCCCTTTCCTTTCGTGTCGCTAGTAGTGTCCCTGTGTTCCAAGTTTCGGCTACGGTGTCCAGTCTCAATGGAGACGAGCCAACTGCGAAGGATATTATAGTGCACAAGTGTGTGCACTATAATATCCTACTACAATTGACAACATTTCATATTTTACAACATTTCATATTTTTAAATGGCATGTATTATTGCGTTATTTAAAAGTAAATCCAATACTAGGGCACCCATATTTTTCCATTTGCGAAATTATGAACTTTCTTGTATTGTATGACTTAGATTTTTTTTTTTCATATAACCTCATGTATTAAATTTTTGCACGCCATTGTATGGCAAGCATGTCTGATCAGTACAATAACTATGTAACATCTTGCATGCAATCGACTTATTTGTATGTATACACATGTTTATGCAAATAAATTACTTACTTACTTCATTCATAATTTCAACTTTGAACTTAGATGTATTCTAAAAAGACGTTCGCGCCAAATGACGTCGTACATACGGTGGAATAGCCATCGGTCTTTGCTTTAATGTGACCGGTCAAAAAAATCACTGTCTTTTCATTTATTACGCTTATTTGTCTAGTTGTCTTGTCGAACTCGTTGGCGCCTAAACTTGTTTATATTTGTCTAATGTTTTCAATTTCAAATTAAATTAAAATCGTCAATATTAAATTCGTTTCCAGGGTTATTATTCTTATTATGTTTCATTAAGCCATGAAAGTTTCGAAATATATAACCCTGAGTGACAATTGACAATTTGACGTGTCACGACAGTTTGACAGATTGACATTAATGTTTTCGTTTAAAACATTGGAATGCTTAGGCAAAGGAAACTACCTCGTTCACCGTACAAGTGACATCTTTTTTAGTTTTTATTTTTTTCTTCTGAAATGTAGAAATAATAAAATATATTAGAACTCAGGATACGAAAATAAGGAAATGGTATTTTTGTTTTAAGGTGGTGTCAGTTTTGAAATGTTGTCAATTCTAATGACAACACGTCATGTGCTTATGGGTGTCGTTTGGACGTTAACTCTCTTCCTAACATAAAGTCGCAAAACGTTCCATCCTTCCTTTTGACTCTCGGGACGATTCCTATCATAGTCCATGACGTCCAACGTCCATAGACGTTGGAGCCCCGTCTAGGGACGTCGTTCTATAATAGTGAGTAGTGCGTGACGGTGTGCGTGTTGCAGGCGCGCGGCGCGCCGCTGGAGCTCGTGGCGCCGCACCACCTGGCGCACCACCACGTGAGTACGCACACACGCACACACACACGACACACACACACATACACACACACACACGGCCAGCTGGTCCCGCACTGACCATAGCTTGTGCTATGGGAACTAGATAACTATACTATTTGCGTTATAGCATGGTGCGGGTGACAGTTTCAGTAACATTTCGTTTCACTCTTGAAAGGCGCAGCGATTTACAAATTATGTCTTAGTATCTCAGATGTACCACATTTGTTACATATTAAATCGTAGTAAATTGAATTAAATGCTACCGGAATGTTCATCTCTACAAATTAAATTAAATTGAATGAAAAAATAAGCAAAGCGTTATGCGTATAACGTAACGTCATAGACGTATTTAGTGATGGGATGGACTGCTACGATGGGTAGTCGATATTTTTGTATAATAAAAAACGTATTTTGTGCATAAGTAAATTTTTATTGTTAAAATGCAATATTGCCTAAGGTAAGGTAAAAATGCATTCAATTATTCTGAACTCGTATCAGATCCTGACGAATTTTCACTTAATTCATCATCAGAATCTGTGACGGATATTATTAATGATGACTCTATTATATTGTCAATATGAATGTCACGATCCCAATCAGACATAATGTCCCATTTTATTATATTAGATTTATGCTGCAAGTATCGTTAGCAATAAAAATGTATTGCACATCCCTAGTAATGTGGTACTTATAGATGGTCAACGTCAAATAAGCAACTGTCACCCGCACCATGCTACAACGCAAAAAGTATAATATACTACATAATTATGTATACTACTTTTGTAGATACATACTTATATAGATAATTACAAACAGACATGTTGATGCACACAGATATCAGTCCTGGGTGGGAACCCACGACTTGCGGCGTGAAAAGTAAATATAGCTGTCGATATTAGCGCAGTTATGTTCTTTAATTTCCCACTGTATTGTACCCTATGCGTCCATGCGGTCGGGGTATGACCTGTTTTCATTATATTTACATTCCATAAAAACAGTTTGGTATTATACATTCGAACCTGCCCATGCTGCGTCTACTGTCTGTAAAATCATAAGCAATAGTTAATTACAGTAATACCCCGCTTTGCGAGAGGCATACGTTCCGGCAAAAATCGCGTTTACTGAAATTCGTGTATATCGAGGTTTATGATTAAACATAGCCAACTTTAATTAAAAAATATACTATATATTAATAATTTTCATTAAACTTTAATTCTAAGAACACTTTATGCAGTGCAACTATTAATTCTTGTTTGCGTAAAAAAACATCTATTGTTGGGTAGCAGTTTTTTTACGTTCTTGTAAAAACGTTCATAACACCCAACCCTGAATTTAAAAGTCGATTGTCGGGAATCGAGGATTCCCGCGCCTAAAGAGACGTCAATGACTATATTATTTATTTATTTACGTATGTATATATACAAACATTTTTTTTTTTTTTTTTTTTAATCTAATTTATTTAAGGAGGCTTTGTACATTAAATGACGATGTCACCTCCGATATATACAAACATTCTTTCGCATAATTCAAGGCATTTGAATGTAAAATTCGCGTTATAGTGTAACCGCGTATAACGGGGTCGCGAAAGGCGGGGTATTACTGTACTGGTATTTATTATAAAGGCATAGGCAGGATAATAAGTAAATTAATAAGTATTACTTTACCAATATATCTTTTAATATTATTTTTTACTTGTGATGTAAAATGTCATTACAAATACAAATGATTATTTCCCAATGAAGTGAGCGCGGATCAGCAGTCATACCTTCTATGTTCCTAACTTGTTTAGATTGAAGACAATGTTAATGAAGATTTATTTATGGTATATATTTCTGCCTCTTTGATATAGCGGTAATAATGACGTCCTAGGTTCGAATCCCGGGCCAAACCAAATGTCATTTTGGGATTTTTCTGCTAAGAAAATTTTCTCAGTATCAGCCCGAAGTCTGGGAGTTACCATACACAAATCCTCTTTCAGGTCGTCTCGCTAGTTGTACTATCGGTTAAAGAGAATGTAGGAAAATGCTCTTGTGTTTGCGCACACGCAAATAGCTAGTCTCCATCGAGCTGTTCTCAATCAATCAATCAAATTATTTATTTGCCAGAATATGGTACAAAAGATTTTACATTATAAGATTCCGAATATTCTGCCACTTATGGCGTGCAAATACATTATTCAGATTTTTTTTTATAAAATAAATTGTTTACAATGTCAAATAGATAATATAAATATGTCAATGATGTACAAGTTTAACAAGTACACTCTTGTTCTGTGTGTATTCTGATGCCATTATATTATATTTCCTAGTCTTGTGTAATATCTAATAGTGTGTATGTGTGTGGCAGCGGCGCAGCGGCGGCGTGGGCGTGGGCGTGGGGGTGGGCGTGGGCGTGGTGAGCCCGCGGCGCGCGCCCTACGTGCGGCACGCGGCGCGCTGGCCGCAGCACGCGCTGCACCTGCACGCGCAGGTACTGTCTGTCTGTCTCCGCCGAGCACACGAGCCACAATAGCACACTGTCTCCACGGCACACACTAGCCAAAATCACTTACTATCTTTTTGATAACTTTCGCCTACGAATCACCATTTTTGTTCTCAAAATACTGTCCTAGAATAATGTCGCATTTTGTTGAAGAGTAACGCAACTTAGTGAAATGAAATAAGTTAAATGGATCATACATTTGACTTAGAATTAGGGCACTGAATTCTGTAACACAGGTTTAATCAACTAGCACAGGATCCAAGGTATTCCACTAAATTGTACCATATATCTATGTCAATAAAAATTATAATTAGATTATGACTTTATTTAAGTATTGTTTCTGTAAATCTAATAAAAAAGAAAAAAGAGTTATTAGGTTAGCCATGCGTTGCGTTATGATGTTGCTAGTGATAGCTTGTTTATAATGCGCTTTTAAGTTAAAACACTTATGTGTAAATATTTAATGATTTATTTTTTATACTATATTTATTTATTTAACTTACTAATAAAAGTAAAATTATAATCCAGCTAAAAAAATTCGATGCATTAATACCAATATAATATAAGATGCAGCACGCACTGCACCTTATATGACGCGCACGCACAGGTACCGCCACGCGCCTGTCTCCACGGCGCACACGAGCTCTAAACTCCTATTATCTTTTAAACAGCTCACGCCTACTAATTACTATTTTTATTTTCGCAATAATGTACTACAGTAATGTCGTAGTTTGTGACGGGCAAAACACCCAGTTAGTGAAATGAAATAAGATAAATTGATTATATATTTGACTCCTGGAACCTGTGCTAGTTTATTAAACCTGTGTTACAGAATTCAGTGCCCTCATTCAACTAGCACAGGTTCCAGGAACTTCCACTAAATTGTACCATATATCTATGTCCATAAAGATTATGATTAGATTATGATTTTATCTAAGTATTGTTCCTGTAAATCTAATTCACTCTCATACATTTTCATACCACCTAGAACTAACTTCATGCTGTTAAATTTTTTGGTGTCGGTGTGCGCGCGCATCGTAAAAATTCACTCTCATCATTTTTCTCCATCGCGCCAAAAGAAGTATAACTTAAAAAATTATGAATAAGAGGTATGAAAAATAGATATTCTAAGACCTACCCGATATGCACACAAAATTTCATACAAATCTGTTCAGCCGTTTTGAAGGAGTTGGTAACAAACACCGCTACGCGAGAATTATATATGTATATCAGATTACACCGAGACATGAAGGTAATAATCGTGTTCATTACAGAAAGATTTGTTAGCAATCAGGGTCAGTCAAAATGAAACTACACTTCTCATCAAAATAACCGTAACAATACTGCCAGTACCGGTAGCATTAATATAACCTAACCGTTAGAAAACCCCCGACTCTACTCCACTATAATTACATCATTTTTTTCATTGGACTTATACCTGTAAAGATAGATGTAAGAGGAAAATAAATAAATAAAAAAATAATATCATTTTGGTAAAGAGCTGGTACTCTTACACTGCTTGACCGATAGTAACCAAACATAGTTAAGAATCACCTCAAGGAAACTGGCTTCTAAATGTAAAAAAAAAACTTTTTGAAATGGGTCCATAAATTTGAGAGCTACGGTACCACTGACAGACATGAACATTGAACTTATAACACCCCTCTTTTAGCGTCGGGGTTGGTAAAAAGATGGTTGATATGCTCTAATAAATAGCAGGCAGTTTCGTCTACATAATATTTAAAAAAAATCCTTCAATAATATTTAAGATATTACCTTCAAATCATATTCCATTGAAATGTTTGCATGTAATATAATTTTTCTGTCTATCTATCGCATGTCGCAATAAAGCGGTGCCCATGGCTCGCGTTATGTGACCGTGTAGTATTAACACTGACTCCCGTGCCGCAGGGAGGAGGCGGGCTGGTGGGCGCGGCGCTCCCCGCGCACGTGCAGGCGCAGCTCCACGTGGCGCAGCCGCTGTCGCTCCCGCCGCCCCCGCACATAGGGGTGAGTGTCGTGTCCAACAGAGACTAGCTCCGGCGCAGCTCCCCGCGCACGTGCAGGCGCAGCTCCACGTGGCGCAGCCGCTGTCGCTCCCGCCGCCCCCGCACATAGGGGTGAGTGTCGTGTCCAACAGAGACTAGCTCCGGCGCAGCTCCCCGCGCACGTGCAGGCGCAGCTCCACGTGGCGCAGCCGCTGTCGCTCCCGCCGCCCCCGCACATAGGGGTGAGTGTCGTGTCCAACAGAGACTAGCTCCGGCGCAGCTCCACGTGGCGCAGTCGCTGTCGCTCTCGCCGCCCCCGCACATAGGGCGCAGTACCCTACTGACTGACACACTGCCGCAGGTGTTCCTGAACCTGCTGGCCATGTTCCCGCTGTCGCCGTACGAGGCGCGGCCCGAGGAGGAGGCGGAGACGGAGAACTACGAGGCGCTGCTGTCGCTGGCGGAGCGCCTGGGCGAGGCCAAGCCGCGCGGCCTGGCGCGCCACGAGATCGACGCGCTGCCCTCCTACAAGTTCGCGCCCGCCACGCACCGGTAATTATCATAATAATTTTGAATTTTATAGCATTATTCGCAATGCAAAGCGTTTATCTAATCTCAAAAATGGGAAATCATAAATTGTTTGCAAGGGAATCCTAAATTTAATCTGCCAGCGAGTAACGTTCGTAGCTTAACGCAGAGCGCCTACCCCGGATTGGTAGATGGTGCAGGTTCGAGACCCGCCGGACGATCAAATTTATGATTTTCCATTTTTGAGATTATAATAATAATGTTTTATTCTCTCACCAAAATATTACAGAATACATTGTATAAGGTGTTTTAGTTATAGGTAGAAATTACAATATTGTGGGAGGTGCCTAAAAAGGCCTGTATTTCAGGACACCAGGTCTCCACGCTTTATGAAGAGATACATTTATTATACATTCTTAGGAATAATAGGATCACATTCATATGTACATAATTTGGTTAATAAGAGAACGAGGTACGTCGGAACTGATACTCGAGATAACATTTTGTCTGAACTTTCTCAATATTTTTCCAACTAGCAATCTTTCTTTATCCTCGAATAGATTCGTAGAACTTGTAATTGATTATTATCATAAGAATATTATTTCATCCGGTTCGAAGGACCAAAAAGATAAAAAATCTACGAATAACCTATGAGATGATATAATATATTTTGATGCGATAATGTTTTATTTATCCTTAATTTAGGATACTTATTTTATGTTTATGGAAAATTATTGTGATTGTTAGACTATTAGTGAGATTAGCACTACGGAACGCGAACTTGCTTAGATTTATCCACACACGGAACATTATGCGGGGCGGGAGGGGGCGAACTGAAAATAAATAAACTTCACTTCTACACTTCTCATCAAACAAATCGACAGACAAGTAAAATAATATATTTATATTTAATATTAACTTTTATAAAATCAATCTTGTGATTCGATTTTTGGATGAGCAATGTAGGTGATAGAAATGCGGCTAGTTGAAACACCATTCTTTTTCATGTTGCATATTTCTAACATACATATACAACATGTAACTTAATTAACGCACATCCTGAAAATAGTTTGTTCAGAATCGTTTACCGAATCGATTTATATCATTTTTTAATAGGTAATTTTTTTTCCTAAATAATTAAAACTACGGAAATTATTGTCATATTAACCCTGTACAGTCAAAATAAATTGAATGGACCGTAAGTCAAATAATAAGATTTTTAAAATTGAAGTTTTATTTGTATTGATACAAATTCTATTATTAAACACAAAATAAAGAAAAATTAACTTTATTCCAAGAAACTTATTTAGTAAATAACAATGCATATACATGTTAAATTAAAAATTCAGTGTATGTATTATGATTATACAGTAATATTCTAATTGGGGTGTCTGAGGGTGTGCGTTAATTACGTTACATGTTGTATATGATATAATCTTATTTATTCGAGTAAGCTATCACATCATCAGCCTGATAATGTTCTCTACTGGTCATAGGCCTTTGTAAAGATTTTTCTTTCTTAATTCGGTTTTACGGCTCTGGCTTCTTCGGCCTTATGAGCCTTCTGTAAAATATATTATTATTTCATTTATTTTCGTCATGTCAAGTAAAGTCCGTCACAGTCAAGTCATACGTAGTCCTTGTCGTACCCCAGTAAAGCAGTGGAGACTTTACTAGAGGCTTATATGGAGTTTTAGATTCAACACAGAACATCGCAATTCACGGCAATATCGCACTTTGCTCCACTTGTGTACGTTGTCCATGATGTTATGTCTAAAAGTCCACCATATTTACCCACTATATTCTACTATATAAAAATAAGTCTGGTTTTCCTTCCTGACGCTATAACTCCAGAACGCACCAACCGATTTCCACGGTTTTGCATTCGTTGGAAAGGTCTCGGGCTCCGTGAGGTTTATAGCAAAGAAAATTCAGGAAAAATTTCAACAGAAAAGCGGGAAAATCTTTAATTTATTAAATTTAACGCGGGTGAAACCGCGGGGCACAGCTAGTTTACACATAAAAACTTAAATTTACACCAGTTTTTGGAAATGAAACAATGCCCTGATGCGTCTTTTTCCGCGTTGGCGCCAAAACTCTGACTTTGTAAAGGCTATCATAATGTTGCCATCTGAAGGGGTATTGTCCAGGAGCTCGCGCTTGCCATGCGAGTCGGTGACTGTAAGCTAGCTAGTACACAGGTGTAGTTGTCTGACCACTTGCTATATCTCTTATTGAAATGAAATTTTATTCAGCACTTGGGTATTAACATACACTTGTACCTGGTGTTGACGTTCACCGTAGCCTAGTAGCTCCTGCCTACGAAGCTGGTGGTCCTGGGTTCGAATCCCGGTAAGTGCAAATATTTGTGTGATGAGCACGAATATTTGTTTCTGAGTCATGGATGTTTTCTATGTATTTAAGTATTTATCTATGTATATAAGTATGTATATCGTCGCCTGGTACCCATAGTACAAGCTTTGTTTAGTTTGGGGCTAGGATGATCTGTGTGACATTGTCCCTAGATATTATTATTATTACTTGTCAAGTTCACAATGCACTACACAAACATAGTCGAATACAGTATAAAAATTACAAAAAGTGAAAAAAGATTAATTAGTCCGTCCGTGCGGGCTGGTTTTTTTTTTTTAAGACAACGCTTGCACTAGGGAATCTAATCCCTGTGTGGTGGGGTACTTTAGAAACATTTAATAGACGGACACAAATTATATCCAGACTCAGAACAACTATTTATGGGTCACACAAATAGTTGTCCAGCGCGGGACTCGAACCTGCGACGCGTAGCGGTGAGGCGACTGTCTTAGCCACTGCGCCACACGTGCCAGTCAAGTCGTGTTTTATCAGATACTAGCTGTGCCCCGCGGTTTTATCCGCGTAAAATTTTATAAATTATCATAGTTCCTCCCTTGTATGTGATTACGTGATAAAATGTAGTCTATATGTTGACCCGACCTGTTAGTAATATTCAAGCAAAATTTGAAGTAAATCCATGCAGTACTTTTTGAGTTTAGCCCCGACATACATACAGACAAACAGATACACAGACAAAAATTCTAAAAACTATATTTCTGGCTTCGATATTGATTGTAGATCACGTCCCAAATATCCTTTTTATGATAGATTCTATGTATAGTTTTGACTTTCCCACGATTTTATTATATGTATAGATATTTCTTAAATCCTAAAATAAATAACAAGTTACTAATCTATTATTTTGAAATTTAGTTGTATAATATTTAAGGAATTGAAGGCAATGAGCAGTTGGCTAGCGCAGAAGGCTCTTATTTGCCTTTTACGACCCCCATGGGATGGTATAGGGAGGCATTGTTATTCTTTTTGGGTCGGGTACCACACGGCTTTATTCGAGTAATCAAGACTCATATTGTTGTTATTACAACATAATGCTTCTGTTAGGAGCATTACTCTGTAAGCAAAACAAAAGAATGTGGACGTGGAGAAGCGCCGCGTGCGCACAAGCAACTTTGCTTTTTCTTCTTTTTTATAAGGTGGGGATTTTTACACGACGCGACTAAGAAAATAATAATGTTTCTTTTGAAGTGAGTGCATACGTGCTATGCGTACGTTCGCCTAACGACGCTCGGCGGCTCACGGCTACCGAACCGGTTAGAATGAGTGGTGGTGAACTAAACAGATAACGAATTACAACGATATTACAATGTCAAGACGTGTTAATTAATAAGAAAATGAAAACTAAAGAGCGTTGAATATATATGCAACGTTACACGCACTCGCACCGACCAATCTTAACCTGCTATAAAATTCACTTAGCGGCAACGAAGGAAGCCCGAAAACACGCAAATGCTACTCCGGCACCCCCTTTGAAATCATGCTCCCACATAGTGTCAGAAACGTGCCCTGGGAGGACAAATGTATCTCCTCCAATAGCGTCCTGAACGCATCATTATATTGGATACGAAGGGCGTTGTAATAGCGCCTAGGAGGCACGAATGAACAAAAGAACAATAAACTTTAAAAGGCACAATTTTGTGAACTAATGGTGACCTGGTAACTGTAGAGTAATTCAATTCAATTCTTTATTCACAAGAAATATGGTAAATGGTTACAGATGGTCATGAAAAATAAGTACATATGTTTGAATGCCAAGCTTCATTTGTGCTTCTGGGAGTCTCGGCTAATAAATAAAACAATTATCCCCGATATATAAAAACTGTATTGTAAACTGATTCAATGATAATAATTAACCGCGTTGCTTGCGCTGAGTCTTGAGAGCGAATCCCCGCTGTAGCTCGCCGGCCGGTAGCGCGGTGGGGAGGACGTTGAAGGTCAGCGGACCGGTCCGAGGCGCGAGCGCAGCGCCGCCTGCTGTGATGACCGAAACAACATACATGTTTCGCCAGTTTGACATGCAAAAAATTACAAATTAATCTAAGTTATATACTTAAATACCTAATGTTCAATTTACATAATCATATTAATAACAAAATAAAACATGTCAAAAAATATAAACAGAATTCCAATAATAATAATGTCAATACTTATTTAAAATCAATTTACATGTCACTGAACTTGCAGTCTAAATACTCTTTGACGCTGTAAACCTATATTGTAACAAGAGCTTGAATAATCTGCATTTAAATATGTTTAGAGACGTTGACTCTTTTACACAATTTGGAATATTATTATACAATTTAATGGCCATACCCACACAACTTTTTTGATACAATGCAGTATTCGGAATATGTGACAATACCAGTCTCTGCGGGTTTCAACGATATTACAATGTACAATGTACTGTGTAATAATAATAATAATAATATCTTGGGACAGTCACACAGATCATCCTAGCCCCAAACTAAACAAAGCTTGTACTATGGGTACCAGGCGACGATATACATACTTATATAGATAGATAAATACTTAAATACATAGCAAATATCCATGACTCAGAAACAAATATTCGTGCTCATCAACACAAATATTTGCACTTACCGGGATTCGAACTCAGGACCACCAGCTTCGTAGGCAGGAGCACTACCAACTAGGCTACGGTGACCGTAAAGAAATATACCTTGTCATGTCGTATCAGCCGAATGACCACCAGTACTGGAGAAAGGCCTCCCCAAAAGATTTCCACAATGGAGTTGTGGAAGGGTAGCAGCGTCTCTCAGTGTACTATGACCATCATAAAACAGAGGCCGCTGCCTGCTCCCTACAAGATATTCACAGGATGAAATGCGGTGGCGATATTCTATACCGTCGGCCACACCGCAAGCAACATATACTTTATCTTCACCATATTTAGCTGTGTGTTGACCCCATCTCATCCCGTAGGGGGCGTAAAAGCCGACTCGAGTGACTATCTACCAGAGGACCAGCTTCTTCTGCGATCGCCAACCTGTCTGGCAAGCGTGGCGATTATGGCATATGCCCAAGATGATTCTTGGGGGAGGCCTTTTACAGCTGCTGTTATGATGATGAAATATTTGTGTACCAAATGTTGCGATCCTCCAAAACAACAGTAGTCATGTATCCAGTTTTATGACAAACAATAGCAAACATCCGCTTAATATTCAGACCAGCGCCAAGTCTCAAATAGATGAAGCAAAATAGTTTTTAAAGCTAAAGAGCTAGGTTTTCAAATTTCTTAATTAGTTTTTAAATATCTATACATATAATAAAATCATAAGAAAGTCAAAACTGTACATTGAATATTTTTTAAAAAGGATACTTGGGGCGTGATTTACAATCGATATCGAAGCCAAAAATATAGTTTTTAGATTTTTTGTCTGTGTGTCTGTTTGTCTGTATGTATGTCCGGGCTAAACTCAAAAAGTACTGTTTGGGTCAACATATAGGCTACATGTTATGACGCTATCACCTACGGGGGAGAAGATTTGAGCATTTATAAATTTGACGCGAGTAAAACCGCGGGGCACAGCTAGTTGTTAATGAAAGTGGCCACTTCTATTTATTATGTGTTTTCCATTGCCATTGCTATTGTAAAACACCAACAACCTCGCCTATAATCATACCTAACATCATTAGCAACAACTTTCGTTCTACAAACTCGGACATAAAGTCAATACATGAAAAAAAAATGATTTTCAAGTTTTTGTTGTACTGTCGGGATGTTTGTAGGTCTTTGTTTCATTGTAACGACGCTCCGCACGAGCGAGCTTGTGCTGCTAATAACGATTACACTTTCTTCGCCAGATATTGATTTAGTTCATTTCACGTGTAGGTGTAGGTACTATGACGTTCTGCTGCTCCAGATCGTCTTCAGGATCTTTTATATATTGCAAATAATACACTGAAGTTTGGGTAATCGGTTATATATTTTCTTCACTTTTACTATATCGGGTCACAGGGCTCACTACCCTATAGAGTTCATTCGTAGACTCACTGTTAGAAAAGAATTTTGTTTTGGTTCGAAATATTTTCAAACGATTTCTTTTTAATTATTTCGTCTTAAAACGTTTGGACGAACGAAGGTGTGCAACCAAGAAGGTCGCCACAGTACCTTGATGCATAATAGCGGCAGGTTTCCGACACATTGGCATCCCACCTGGCAAGCATCCTCACCATTTCTGTGTATTCGATACTAGAATATTGATATGCCAAGGTAATAAAATTACACTGTAGGTATCTACCTACAATCCGCACAATAAGATTATCGATACGACGCGGCGCCAACGAAAGATTGTGACACTTAGGCACATGCAACGTTTGCGTGCAACATCAGAACTGACGGATGACTGGTGGTTAGAGATATGGGTCAAGTTCAAAGGCGCTAGCGGTAAACTCTCTTCCCTGTGACCTCGCAGGGGTATACATATGTGCGTAATCTTCGCGATGCGCATAGAGTTACAAACATGCAAGCGGGAAATAAAATTAATAATTATATTTGTACAAAAAAATATCTACCAAATTATCAAAAGTAGTAGAACAAAAGTTGTTGCTTATGGTGTTAGCTATCTAGTCCTGCGAGGTTGTTGGTGTTTTACAAGTAATCTTTTGTATGGCCAAGTTTAAGAAAGGTATTATATTTAAGATTTGTACCAACACCTGTAACAAATACATATTACTCGCCGAATTGGAACTGAACGACTATTCGTGTTGCAGGGGCGAGCAGAGCTCGTGCGTGGTGTGCATGTGCGAGTGGGAGGCGCGCCAGACGCTGCGCGTGCTGCCGTGCGCGCACGAGTTCCACGCCAAGTGCGTCGACAAGTGGCTGCGGGTGAGTGCGGTCGTTGCATTGTGTAATAAGGCCTGGCGTTTGATTTAATAGTTGGTGAGCAATAGTAATGGCATTGTATGTGTGTTGCAGTCCAATCGCACGTGCCCCATCTGCCGCGGCAACGCGTCCGAGTACTTCGCGCACGCCGAGTGACCGCGCGCTCCGTGCGGGGCTCCGTAGCGTTGCCACAGCCACCTTCGGACACAGAAACGTGTGGCGCCGCGCTCCGTGCGGGGCTCCGTAGCGCTGCCACAGCTACCTTCGGACACAGTGACGTGTGGCGCCGCCCGCCGCGCTTCGTGCGGGGCTCCGTAGCGCTGCCACAGCTACCTTCGGACATAGAAACGTGTGGCGCCGCGCTCCTTTGGGGCTCCGTAGCGCTGCCACAGCTACCTTCGGACACAGTGACGTGTGGCGTCGCGCTCCGTGCGGGGCTCCATAGCGCTGCCACAGCTACCTTCGGACACAGTGACGTGTGGCGCTGTGCTCCGTGCGGGACTCCGTAGCGCGGCCACAGCTACCTTCGGACACAGTGACGTGGAGCGCCGCGCTCCGTGCAGGGCTCCGTAGCGCTGCCACAGCCACCTACGGACACAGAAACGTGTGGCGCCGCGCTCCGTGCGGGGCTCCGTAGCGCTGCCAAAGCTACCTTCGGACACTGAAGCGTGTGGCGCCGCGCTCCGTGCGGGGTTCCGAAGCGCTGCCACAGCTACCTTCGGACACAGTGCGACACCTGTCAAGTGAAGAGGGGCCATTCATTATCTACCTTACATTCATTCGTACGTATGGGCGGTTGTTACCGTGGACAGAGTCGTTCAAGCCGCCCATTATGCCTCTCCTATGGCATAATTGATGACTTCTACCGTGATCGACAGTTTTAAAGCGCACTCGAAGAAAGCGGATGAAAAAGAAATTAAAAAAGAAAATTAATTTAGACTATTTTAGCTATTTGTAACGCCCATGTAATAAAAATTTGTTCCCATTTCTTGCGTAAGGTTTTATGTTTCGCTATATTTAAGTTCTTATAATTAAATGAAGAATACAACTTTCTATTTTAACGTTTAAATAGATAGTTCTTGTGGTATCGAAATGTATAATTTAATTTAAATTTTAGTTTTATAGCTTAGCGTCAACATCCAGAAGCAAGGGAATCCTAAATTTGATCTGCCAGTCCTAGATAGATCCTAGCTAGAGGGCGCAATTTAGAAACCTGCCGGACGATTAAATTTATGATTTCCCATTTTTGAGATTGTTTTAATTTACTGTGCGATTTTTGTTACCTAAGACATTGCTGTACGGACATTTTGTTGTTATGAAAAATGTATATTATGCTGCGTATACTTAATATATAGAGTTACTTGTAAAACACCAACAACCTCGCAGCACTAGATAGCTAACACCATAAGCAACTACTTTTGTTCTATCATCATCATCATATCAGCCGAAAGACGTCCACTGCTAGACAAAGGACTCCCCCTAAGATCTCCACAACTGCCGCATCCAGCAGTTTCCAGCGCAAGATCATCGGTCCACCTTGTAGGGGGCCTGCCCACGCGGTGTGTTCCGGTTCGTGGTCGCCACTCGAGAACCTTTCTCCCCCAGCGGCCGTCGGTTCTACGAGCTATGTGCCGCCCACTGCCACTTCAGCTTGGCAATTCTTCGCGCTATGTCGGTGACTTTGGTTCGCCTGCGGATTTCCACATTTCTGATTCGATCCCGCAGGGAAACTCCGAGCATAGCTCTCTCCAGTGCTCTTTGGGTGACCTTGAGCCTTCTAATAAGGCCCATAGTTTGTTCGATACCTTTTGATAATTTGTTAGATTTTATTTCCGTACAAAAATATGTATTAATAAATTTCACTCTTGAATGTTTTTAACTCTACGAGCATCGCAAAGACGCGCACACACGTGCGAGCTTGGCGTCGTTCGCGCGTCGTCCAATTAAACATATACCTTATCTTATCTTTGATGGGGTGTACTTGCGTACAGCACTTCGACCCTTCAGGATCTTTTGTACTATCCCCCACTGGTTTTATTCTATCCCTAGAGCCCTGAATGAAGTCTTCACATAATCCAATACGCTTCTTAGGGGTAGATCCTTGTAGTCTCCTGGTTCTGGATATGCCAGCCCCAGGATGGCCATTCTGTGTCAATGCATCGCATTTGCATATTATATGCAGCATTGTTTCATGTTCTTCCCTACAGGTCCTGCAGATCGGGCTATTCGACAGTCCCAATTTGTGTAGGTGATAGTTGGTGCCATAGTGGCCCGTGAATACTGCTACTATCAGTCGTAGCTGGTTTCTGCTGTACTTCCAAAGTTTTTTGGACCAGCTTTTGTCTATTCCTTTTATGAGTTGCAAACATAGACCTACGAATGTCACGACAGTACAACAAAAACTTTTGAATTTTTTTTCCCATGTAGTTATGTTCGAATCAGTAGAACAAAAGTTGTTTCTTATGATCTTAGCTATCTGGTCTTGCAAGGTTGCTGGTGTTTTACAAATAATACATTTTTATATTATTTTGTGAGATTTATAATGAATGGCCCCTAAAACATGTTTGGCGACTATCGGCCTTTTGTGACGTAGACGCTCTGTGACACCGATGGCAATGAAGTACAATGGCCAAGTGTTAACCACAGCCAACCGATAGATGACGCTAGGAGTAAACAAAAATGTGTTAATAAGTAAAAACCGGCTATAGAGATTCTCATTTCCAGGGTTCCCTACTGACATCTTGGTTCGTTAATAGTTTGCCTGTTATGGGGATTGAGTCCTGAAGAATCGAATTATTTAGACCACCGACGGAAATAACATGTATCTATCTCTGGGAAAATAGACCCAGCAAAGCTCTTACTTCAGTTTTGTCTTCTGGGACTGGCCATTCTTTCACAGCACTTGTTTTTGAACGACCCGTATCAACTCCATGCTCAGAAATAACATGTCCTAGATAATTAACTTGCTTTCACTTGTAAAAACGAGCATTTTTTGGGCTTATCATATCAGTAGTGGATGCTGGATAAAGGCCTTCCTCAAAGATCACAATAGTCGGTCTTTCGCTATTCGCATCCAGCAGTTTCCAGCGACCCGCACTAGATCATAGGGTCACCGTGTGGGAGGCCTGCCCACGATGCGCCTTCAGGTTCGTGGTCGCCACTCGAGAACCTTTCTGCTTCAGCGGCCGTCAGCTCTACGAGCTACGTGCCACGCCCACTGCCACTTCAGTTTTGCAATTTTTCGGGCTATCGGTTTTTGGGCTCAATTTCTCGTAACATTCCAATAACTTTTCCAAGCTTCTCTCAATAGTCATTAAAATCACGACTAATAACAATGATGTCATCTAAATAGATTAGGCACATTTCCCCGACAAGACCCTTTATTTAACACATGCTCCATTAAACTTTCAAATGTGGCAGGCGCATTGCGAAGTCCAAATGGCATTGTCTTGAACCGCCATAGACCTTTTTCAGTTCTTTCGATCTTTTCTTTATCTATAGGATCTAAATCAACCTGCCAGTAGCCACTCTTGAGGTCTAATGTTGAACACCATGTCATTCCATTCAGTGAATCCAGAGCATCGTCGATTCTTGGCAAAGGGTAACTGTCTTTCTTCGTAACCTCATTTAAGCGTCGATATCGGAATTGTCGAAATCGGTTCACAAATACCGGATAAATCTTGTTACATACATACAATCATCATCATCGTATCAGCCGAAAGACGTCCACTGCTGGACAAAGGCCTCCCCCAAAGATCTCCACAATAGCCAGTCCTGCGCTGCCCGCATCCAGCGGCTTCCCGCGGCCCTTGCAAGTTCGTCGGTCCAACTTGTAGGGGCCTGCCCACATAAAACGCCCCCATACGAACATAAATACATACAAAAGACAGACAGTCGAAATGATAACCTCCCTTTTAAGAAGATCAAAAAGGGTCTTGACATACAGACATATGGACGACAGAGTGATCGATCCTATAACGTTTCTTTTACTCTTGGGGTACGGAGCCCTGGAAAAGCCGAGTGATGTTTCAACGAGGCAATATTTCTTATCTGAATTGCATTTAAGTAATCCTTGCGTCATAGTCGGCGTTGTCATGGCAAAGCTCAGATTTGCACTGGACATCATCGATGCTAATATATTGTAGTTTACTAGCATTATCCGCAATCCAACGTGTGACATAATTAATCCAAAATGGGACAAAATGAATTTAATAACGTCTCTTGACGCAAATATGAATTTAATCGTGAGCAGGTTTGGAAAATCTGCTGACGCTTTGCATTGCGAATAATGCTATACAACTACTATTGAATGGGAGTTGGGGTTCTCAACATATCTGGCGGCCATATTTCTAGGAAAGAAAGATGTGGATAACACTAACTACCTCCGAGGGAATCCTTAAGGAGAATGGGCAAAAATATATGAGGTCTGGTACTCGGCCCAATAGCCATAATAATAGGTCTTTACCTATGAAATTGCCGTTTTGTATGAAAAAATTAAAACGAATTTTTTTCATGAATTTTTTTATTTGTATTAATCGAAGTAATCACCCATGCAATCAATGCATCTTTGCCATCGCAGTGGCAGTTTATTGATGCCCTTCTTAAAGAAATCAGCTGGACGGGAGGCAACAAATTCTTCAAAGGCATTTTGTACTGCCTCTCGGGTATTGAATTTTTTTCCCGCCAAGAAGTTATCCAAATTCTGGAAAAAGTAGTAGTCTGTAGGCGCAAGGTCTGGTGAGTAGGGCGGATGACGGAGAGCTTCCAACCCCAGTTCTTGCAACTTGGAGACCGTCTGCTGTGCAGTATGAGGTCGCGCGTTGTCGTGCAGGAGCAGCGGAGACGAGCGATTGACCAATGCTGGTTGGAGATGCGCCAGCTTCTCCATCATTGTGCTCAGTTCTTCACAGTACACATCTGCAGTAATGCTCACCCCGTTTGGTAAGAAGCTGTGATGAATCACACCGGCGCTAGACCACCAAACAGTGACCATCACTTTTCTAGGGGTAAGTTTTCGTTTAGGGCATTGTTTAGGTGCTGAACCAGGATCCAACCAACTTGCTGAGCGCTTGCGGTTATCAAACAGAATCCATTTTTCATCGCAGGTAACAATGCGGTTCAAAATTCCTTCATTTGTGTGTCTGTTGAGCAGTGCAAGGCACGTCTCGATGCGTACTTCGCGCTGGCGATCATTGAGTTCGTGGGGCACCCATTTGTCAAGCTTTTTTACCTTGCCAATTTGACGCAAATGGACCAATATTGTTTTGACGCTAACGTCGAAAGCTGCTGCTAATTCAGCCGTAGATTGTGTATCATCAGCTTCCACAACCGCCTTTAATTCGTCATTGTCGACCAAAGTCTTCGGACGACCGCGAGGTTCATTTTTCAGGTCGAAATTTCCAGAACGGAAGCGAGCAAACCAATAACAGGTGGTGCGTTGGTTTGTAGTGTTAGCTCCGTAAACGTCGTTGATGTTGCGTGCCGCTTGTGCCGCGTTGCTGCCACGACGGTACTCATATTCCATAATTACTCGAATTTTTAACGTATCCATGATGACGAAAAAGATTGAAATGCGATGAAAATGTAACACTAATCAATAAAGAAATGACTACTTTTGGAAAAAAGAATCCATGTTTTTAAAATAAAATTAATTTGAAATTAGAATTCTTAGCCAATCAAAAATTATTTTGATTTGAAATGGCCAGTACTGCAGAACGGCAATTTCATAGGTAAAGACCTAATATAATATAATAATATCTAAATTTTGCGTTTGAACGTCAACTCCTCGGCCAGCTTGTATATCATTGGAAAGGTCTTTTTACAAGGACTAATGATAACCAAGTCGCCTGTCCCCATTTGCTGTTGGGACCGAGTTATTTTGTGTTAAGTATTAAAATTGCAATTAAGATATCAAATAAAACTGGAACTTTGGGGGCTTCCCGCGGTTTTCTGACAAGGATCTGGGACAAGTCCCCATAGTAAATATTGTTGTGATTAAATGACCTATCCAATGACACCAAAATGATTCCTATAGGAACGAGTACCAAATTGCCCATTCTCCTTTGATCTTCCAGTGTATTTCGTACGTAGCTAAACAGCAGAGCACCTGCCCTGGGTTGGTAGAAGATGACGGTTCGAGACCATATGCAATTTTTGAGATCATCGATGGTGTCAACCTGTGTCACACAGCGCCACGGCGTGCAGTGCCACAAGTGCTAACCCCCTTATGTTAAAACTTTCTTGTTAACACAATATTGTTTGTAATGCCAGCCCATAGATGTCGCTGTTACGGATGCGTTTAAAATACGATTATTTCTGTACTGTTGGTATTATATCAGTTGTACAGGCGCCAGCAATCTGTCAAATTTCTCTTATAGATTTTCAACTTTATCACCAAAGCATAAGGTTCAATTTCAATTGGGGAAATTTGATAGATTGGGGTAGATTTATGTGCTGGCGTCTGTACAACTATGCTGGAAAGTCCCAAAGGATCGTATTTTAAATTCAATTGATAATAATTAATTTAATGTAATGTTACAGTAATTAAATTGCCCAATGTTTCTCTGGACGCGGGGCTGGGGAAGTATTAGTGGAACAATTCCACATACATTGAGCGCTCGCAAAAGGGCTGTGTGGGGGCGGCGGCGAATATCAGGATATCATAATCCCATCTCATCCTGTGGGGGGTGTAGAAGGCGACCCGAGGGAATATCTCCGAGAGAACGGGCAGCAGGTTTTAATGTGTACTATGACCATCTTATTGCGAAAGCCAAGCCGTCTGCCAAGCGTAACGATTATGATATCCCCTCAAGATGATTCGGCTTAGGGCCAGCGCAGGCAGCGGAGAGGATTTTATTAAAGCACTAGGAAATCAACTATAAAACTATAGAAATAAAGTGCATATATGCTTGAACCTGACATAAAATGCTCGCGCGGTCCCGGGCATATAATGTTTAAGCATATATGAACTTTTTTTTAATAATTTTTAAGTTGATTTTCTAGTGGCTATATAAAATCCTGGCTGGCCCTTACAGTTATGCGAAGTACTTACTTACTTATCGTATAGGCAGTGATTACCCTAGTGTCAGAGTTGTCAAGCCGCCCTGTAGGCCTCCGACATGGCTTAACGACTGTTGTCTAATGACTACAAGGCACAGAGACGCTCAGAAATTAAACCACTTTAGCGGTCACCCATCTACGACCGCGAGCCTAGTTGCTTAACCTCACGGTGAGAGCATGTGGCTATGTGCGACGAATAACTGCTCACTTGATAGGGCCCTTAAACTATACCCTCGGTGTTTTTGCAGCTGGCTTATCAAGTTCTCTCGAGGTTCCAGCCTTGTTATATCATTCTGTCTCCCGCTTTGCTCTGGAAGTAGAACTACTCCTTTCTAACTGCTGCTTGTTTCTTTCCTCTTCAATTTGACTTTAAGACAATCGTCGCACCATTTCGTGTCCCGAGTTCAATTCCCGCGCAGCACAACTATTTGTGTGATCCATATGTAGCTGTTCTGAGCATAGGTGTTGTTAATTTCCTTAATGCGGGCGATATTCAATATTCTGCTTCTGTCTCCTAAAGTTTTCTGTAAGAGAATGCTTTAAAAAAAACAGTCATGTCAGCCGAATGATGTCCACACGTCTACTGCTGGACAAAGGTTACAAGATAAGTCAAAGTCAACAATTTAACATTTATGTGGAATTGTCATTTTTTTTTACCCTACCGTGCAGTGCATGACGTGGCAGCTACTGAGAAACACTGCCAGAAAACTCAGTAGGAATCCTTTTTTAAAATAAAATATACTTAAGATTAATTACAATCACAAGCACTTTATCACTTAAATAATCAGAAATTTTGTAATATGCCCTGCTACACAATTTGGCTTTAATAATTCTTTTAAACTTATTCGTAGACAATTCTCTAATATCATTGGGAAGTTTGTTATAGAATCTTATACATTGCCCCATGAGAGTTACTTATTTTGTGGAGACGGGTAGTATGCAGTGTGAGATTATTCTTATTTCTAGTATTTACATTATGTGTATCGCTCCTTTTACAGAAGGAATCGATATTTTTATGCACATATAGTAGGTTTTCATATATATACTGAGATGCTACAGTTAGAATGTTAACCTCTTTGAACTTTTCTCTTAGAGACACTCTCGGGCCATGGATTATATATTTGAAAACCTACTTCAAATATATAATCCACAATAAAGTTGGGTCCACCATGTGGGGGATACGCCATAATCGCCACGCTTGGCAGACGGGTTGGCGATCGCAGTATGATGGTCTTAGTACACAAAGAAGCGCTGCTGCCCATCCTCTGGGAGATATTCCCTCGGGTCCACTTCTACGCCCCCCACGGGATAAAATGGGCAGGATTTACGCCGTGAGCGACACAGATGTAGAATCGTTCGATAATGTTCCTCAGTCCCGTGTGTGAGCAGTGCTTAGTTACCAGCGCGGCGTACAGTTAGTGCGCAGTGGTGCGGCCTTAGGTTAACGTGTGCGTGAGGTGTACATACATAGGTATAGGCGTGTGCGTGTCGTGTTGCGTGTAGGCTCTGGGTTTGTGTAACGCTTAGTTGCGGCCATGTTGGCTGTGGCAGTACTCGTGGAACTAACCTCGTGCTGTTTCGCGAGGAGCTACTTGTTTTACTAGAAGTATTCAGCGGTATGACGCTTGCGACACTCGTGGCAACTGTTCCCCTCCCCGAGGAGCTGTAGCGACCTGACTCACACACTGGACTAATAAATAAGCAATTGCTTATCGCTCCACTCCGCCCCACCGGCAGCAAACATTTAGCGATACCCATTAGTAGCACTGTGCAATAATACAGGTGTATTTGATTCCAAATCGATTCGATCCCCAACAAAGATTTTATTGAATCGATATAAATCGATTTTTAATCGATTTATTTTTCGATTAAATCGATAAAGCAGATTCTTTTTTCGTCACAAATTGCTGTTTATACTTCTTCCAGCAATTTTTGATATGTCTCATAGTTTCTGATTAATCCGGCGCATTCAATTATTACATCCGATACTAAATGAAATAAATAAATTTCTTACATTCTAATGTAATATATGAAATAAATTGAATAATAATAAATGAAATAAATTTTAAAAATCAAATAAAAAAGAATAGGTACAATAAATTAACTGAAACTTAATAATTTGCTATTTAATTAATTCATTTTAAATCTACTAAAGTATCACAATAATATATATACCTAATTTATAGAAAAAGCGACTCTTGCTCCTAAGCAATAAAGTTCAATTCAGGTTGCATAAGCGCTCAGTGCCAGTTGCCGCTCTCTTCTAACGCGTCGCTCTGTCCCTGTCTGGCGCATCGCACCATAGACAATGCCCGTGACGTGACAGCGCGAGCAGTTCCCCGAGCGCGGCCACGGCGGACAGTCGCGTGCCTATTTTACTATATTTTTATTACCTAATTAAGAACTCTGTCGCGTGGTTTTGTATTCTTCATGCTAGCTCCAGAGTGGTCTCTATGTAATGTATAATATACGGAAAGCATGCATTTGTTTGGTGTCAATCTCTCTACCCATCTCCTCTCCTTATCCTTTATCTCCCGTCTCTCTTATGCAGTCACAATTGTCAAGGAGACATGAAATGAAATCTATACATATAATAAAATCATACAAAAGTCAAAACTGTACATTGAATTTTTTTTATAAGGATACTTGGGGCGTGATCTACAATCGATAACGAAGCCAAAAATATAATTTTTAGAATTTTTGTCTGTGTGTATGTCCGGGCTAAACTCAAAAAGTACTGCATGGATTTACTTCAAATTTTGCATAAATATTACTAAGAGGTCGGGTCAATATATAGGCTAACATATTATCAGGCTACATATTATCACGCTATCACCTATGGGGGAGGAGCTGTGATAATTTATAAAGTTTAACGTGGGTAAAACCGCGGGGCACAGCTAGTAATGAAATGTATTCATCAATTGGGTATTAACATATACTTGTATTTGTCAAGCTCACGATGCAGTACATAAACATAGTCGAATACAGTATTAAATTAACATAAAAATTATTAATCCGTCCGTGCCTTCTGTTTTATCACATATATATTTTCTTAAATCCTTAAATAAAATCTATTATTTTGAAATTCGTTTCTACTTTATCAAAATTAAAGAATGGAAGGCAACGATCAGTTGGCTAGCGCAGAAGGCTCTCAGCCAGTAGCTTAATTTAAGCGACTAATATTTGAGGGCACCCTTATGGGGTTAAGGGGGCAACGCGATCCTAGCCACTGAGGATTCTACCTTAGCTAGCCTGCGGCTTTCTCTAGCTACTTAAGTGGACGACCCGGAGAAGAAAGCCACAAAGAAACTCCGGGCTTGCTTTTTATTTTCGATTCGATCTTATTCTGATGGGTGTTATGTAGGATAATGCACGCACAGAACTGAGGACATCTAGTGAATCAAAATAATTGTGAGGTAATAAACAATAACAACTCATCATGGGAACTAGCAATAATTGAAAAGATAATATGTGTGTGTCTCCAGATTCCTCAGTCCATAGATCGTACCCTCAAGTTTTGATTGCTCCAATTTTATGACTGAAGCGATTGATTGCTCCAATTTTATGATTGAAACGTTTGATTGCTCCAATTTTATGACTGAAACGTTTGATTGCTCCAATTTTATGACTGAAACGTTTGATTGCTCCAATTTTATGACTGAAGCGATTGATTGTTTATGCTTTAAAATATGGTATACTTATAATTTCGATTATAACAATGAGGAACTTGCGGACACGCACATAAAGATAAATATCAATGTCCTCCCGACCGAATTTCACCACGGCGGCCAGTCCCAATGGAGGCGAGCCAATTGCCCAGGACATATTATAGTGCACAAGTGTGTGCGCAAGCACAGGGACACTTATTCCATCACTCTCATGATCCGATGGCACGACTAGCGACACGACTCAGAATAATTTAAATTTTTGTTTCCTTTATAACTTGTGGTGACGGAAGCTCGGTCACTTCACGGGATAACAGCGCGCTTGCTCATGCGTACATGTTATACGTTCAATTCGAATTGAGCACTAATTTGACGGTTACCGTAGCCTAGTTGGTAATGCTCCTGCCTACGAAGCTGGTATTAATTGCGCAGTGTGAGGTGAGCGTCAGAATGGCTGGTTGCCTATATCTAAGTCGTCAACAGAACGGGTGGGTGACCCATAATTGTAAACGCCTGCAAGATTTGAACAACATTCTGTAGCACAAAAAAAACTGTTGCCTTTCCAAATTATCAGGCACTTCGTACCAATATTAATAAATATATTTTTTACCTAATATACAACATGTAACGTAATTAACTCACTTCCTGATAATAGTTTGTTCAGAATCGTTCACTGAATCGATTTATATCATTCTTAATATAGGTAATTTTTTATTCAAAAATCATTTAAACTACGCAAATTATTCTCATATCAACCCAGTAGAGTCAAAACCAATTGAAATGGACCGTAAGTCAAAGTAATAAGACTTATAAATCGTAGTTTTATTTGTATTCATACAAATTCCATTACAGAAAAATTAAACTAAACTTGATTCCAAGGAACTAATTTAGTAAATAACAATGCATATACTTACATGTTAAATAAAAAAATCAGGGTATGTATTATGATTACAACATAATATTCTAATTGGGGTGTTTGAGTGTGTGCGTTAATTACGTTACGTGTTGTATGTACGAAGCTCAAACCTAAATTGGTCAATGAAGCTTTCGTAAGCAATTATTGATACAACAAACTTAGAAATTCTGCGTCTTTCACACTGAAAACGGCTGCCACTATTCATCCTGACGTCAAAATGGCTGGTCAAAAAATATTCATATTTCTATGAATGTATCATATGTAGCAATTATTGAAGAAATTAAGCAAGTATAAGCAATAGTCATAGTCATTTATTCATAAATAATATCAATTGTGTTTGAATGTCACACAAAAGATTAAAATATTAGTACAATTATCAATATTCTCTAAATTCTCTAATAAGCAAACATAACCAAAAACATTAATATAAAATAATCATAACAAGTCAATTTAATCTATATAACCAAAAACAGAAATGTAAAATAGGTACTGAAAACAATACATACGTCAATCTAGAACGAATTGAAAATAAAATGTCAATAATAATAATATCATGTCAAATTAAACACTACAGACTATCTATGTAGTATAGACATCTTTAAAAAAGATACGCTTTCAATTTATTTTTGAACTGTTTAGTATAAAGTGCAATTTTTAATTCCGAAGGAAACTTATTGAGCACCTTCACCGATCGATAGTACGAGCTATGATTCACCACATTTAAAGAAGGTGTTAATTAGGAAGGTAAGTCCTTTCGCCTTGTCTTTTCTCGCACTATTCTGTCCTCTAAAGTCTCGTATTCGTGAAATTGGATAGCAATTCTTCAATATAACTTTAGAGTCGCCTGGCAACCAGCCATTCTGACGCTCACGGCGTGAATCAGTCAGTGTCCAAGTGCCCCATTGATTAGGCATTGGATCAATTACTTTGGAGAGAAAGCTTCGCCGATGCTGCGTCGCTCCCCAGGTCTTGCACGAGCTGTTCAGATCGAAGAAAGACTAGAGGGAGTTAAATTTCAGCCCACTTACACGACTTTGCCCCAACAAGGGAAGAGAGGTAGGGCACAGCGTTCATTCGCTCGAAGAGCAGCCCGATTGGGGAAGTACCTCCACCTTACAGAATACATTCCTTAATAATAACATCAATAATTTAATGTTGTGTTTCTGAGTGTGAGTAAGGTCGCCAGAGCTCATCGGGGTGGGGGGAAGGGTCAGCAACACTTGTTTGCTGACTGTTAAAGGCCGGTAACGCACCCGAGACTCCTCTGGTGTTGCGAGTGTCCATAGGCGGGGGTGAAGACCCACTTGCTCGTTTGTCGAACTCTGACATAAAAAAAAAACCTCTCCCACCCATCACCGCTCTAAACTAAAACGGCTGCCCTAAACTGGTTGGCAAATGGTTGATTCCATGACGGAGGTCGTGGGTTCGATGCCGGGGACAGATATTTGTGTGCATGAACATGTCTGTTTGTCCTGAGTCTGGGTGTAATTATCTATACAAGTATATATTTACAAAAGAGAAATAGTATCTATACATATAATAAAATCGTAGGAACGTCAAAACTGTACAGAGAATATTTTTTAAAAAGGATACTTGGGATGTGATCTACAATCGATATCGAAGCCAAAAATATAGTTTTTAGTATTTTTGTCTGTTTGTCTGTATGTATGTCCGGGCTAAACTCAAAAAATACTGCATGAATTTACTTCAAATTTTGCACGAATATCACTAAGAGGTCGGGACAACATATAGACTACATATTATCACGCTATCACCTACGGGGGAGGAGCTGTGATGATTTATAAAGTTTAACGCGGGTAAAACCGCGGGGCACAGCTAGTATGTGATATATCAGTTATCTGGTGTCCATAGTACAAGCTCTGCTTAGTTTGGGATCAGATGGCCGTGTGTGAATAATGTCCCAGGATATTATTATAGTACTACCGAGCAGTCTGATGGCGGGAAATTAATTACTACTTTATGTTAAAAACTAATTTATGTCGTCAATGTAAACTATATCGTAAGGGCACGACTTAAAGCCCATATTTGAATGATATTTTATTAGTGGGGTGGTAGCAGAGTCGTGTAAGTGAGCTATAACCTTAATCCCTCGTTGGTCTAGCGGTAGCGTGTTCACCCGCAGAGAAAGAGGTCCTGGGTTCAAATCCCGGGTCGGGATAAAAAAGTGATTTTGGGACTTTTCTGTAAAAAGAAAAATTTCTCAGCATCATCCCGAAGTCTGGGAGTTGGCGGTGTTATACCGCCGTGCCTCGGGGAGCACGTAAAGCCGTCGGTCCTGTACCTGACCTCTTTCCGGTCGTGTCGCTAGGCGTCCCATCGGATCATGAGAGTGATGGAATAGGAAGTGCTCCTGTGTTTGCGCACACACTTGAGCACTATAATATGTCCCGCACAGATGGCTAATCTCTGTTGAAACTGGCCGCCGTGGCCAACATTCGGCTAGGCGGACACTATGATAATCCTTAAACAGGCGGTGGACTATACGATGCCACATGAATTGAAACCTTATGTCTTGGGAATAAGTTCCAAAAATAATGGAAAATTATGATATAACGAAGCCTGGTTAAGGTTTACTCACTTATCGTATGGGCAGTGGTTACCCTGGTGTCAGAGTTGTTCAAGCCGCCCAGTAGTCCGACATGGCTTAACGACTGTTCTCTAATGGCTACAACCGGGACCGACAGCTTAACGTGCCTTCCGAAGCACGGAGACCCTCAGAAATTAAACCACTTTGGTGGTCACCCATCAATGGACTGACCGCGAGTATAGTTGCTGAACCTCGCCGATCACTTACGGACCGGTGAGACCATCTAGCCATGAGTGATTCTGTACGTGCTGATCCGAGACTGCCAACTCGCAATCGTGAAACAGCATTAGCGATGTGCCGTACGCAGAGGATTTTATCTTTGGATTTCAAGCTTCATCCGTATAAAATACATTCAGTCAAAAAAGTATCGGGAATGGATGATTTGTTTATGGTTCCAAATTCAAATTTTTGATTTTGTTTGTTGTTGTTAGATTGGCACAACTGTTTTCCATTTTGGCGCGGAGTTTGAGTTGCATCTGTTATTTATATTAAATACAGTGCTGGTTTTAGTAATATCATGTATAGTGTGTATTGCGAATTTCATAATGGACAAAAATATCGAACAAAGAGTCTGCAACTGAAGTTAACATCGCAAAAGTGAAGGAAATAGTGACTGAAAATCCTCATTCAACTCTGAGAGAGATAGCCGCCGAACTTTCTGTATCTCACGAGTCGATTCGTACCATTTTAACTAATCATTTGGGTATGAAACATGTTGCCGCTCGGCTAGTCCCAAGAGATCTGAATTTTCTCCAAAAACTTAATCGCATGAAAGTCGCTGAGGACATGGTAGAACGAGTCAATTCCGACCCAATATTCATGAAACGCATTGTTACTGGTGACGAGACGTGGGTTTACGAGTTTGACATGCAAACTAGTCAACAAGCTTCTGAGTGGCGCCTTCCAACTGAACCGAAACCGAAAAAACCACGCCAAGCCGTCGATCAAAAGTCAAAGTCATGTTGACTGTTTTCTTGACTATCGCGATGTTGTGCACTCTGATTCTTACCGGAAAGTCGAACGGTAAATAAAGAATATTATTTGAGCGTTATGCGGCGTTTAAGAGAGCAAATTCGACGAAAAAGGCCAGATTTGTGGAAAGAAAATTCTTGGATTTTGCACCACGATAATTCGCCTTCGCACAAGGCCATCATTGTGAACAAATTTTGACCAAACACTCAACAAATAGCATCCAGCAACCACCATATTCACCAGATATGGCTCCAGCTGACTTCTTTCTTTTTCCTAAACTCAAATTACCACTTCGTGGTACCCGTTTTCAATCGGTAGAAGACATAAAGGAGAATTCGCGGCGAGAACTGAACTCAATTCCGAAAGCAGCGCTTAAAAAATGTTTTGATGAATAGATTATTCGTTGGCGTAAGTGTATCGTTTCTGAAGGAGCATGCTTTGAAGGTGATAAAATAAATTTGGATGAATAACAAACATTTTGTATATTATTGATCTTTTCCCGGTACTTTCTTGACAGAGTAGTACAGCTCGTCCAAGAGATAAATGAATATTGCTGGCCATGTTCCCTCTGTCGCCGTACGAGGCGCGGCCCGAGGAGGAGGCGGAGACGGAGAACTACGAGGCGCTGCTGTCGCTGGCGGAGCGCCTGGGCGAGGCCAAGCCGCGCGGCCTGGCGCGCCACGAGATCGACGCGCTGCCCTCCTACAAGTTCGCGCCCGCCACGCACCGGTAATTATAATCATAATTTTGAATTTTATAGCATTATTCGCAATGCAAAGCGTTTATCTAATCTCAAAAATGGGAAATCATAAATTGTTTGCAAGGGAAACCTAAATTTGATCTGCCAGCGTGTATCGTTCGTAGCTTAACGCAGAGCGCCTACCCCGGATTGGTAGATGGTGCAGGTTCGAGACCCGCCGGACGATTATATTTATGATTTCCCATTTTTGAGATTATAATAATAATGTTTTATTCTCTCACCAAAATATTACAGAATACATTGTATAAGGTGTATCAGTTATTGGTAGAAATCACAATATTGTGGGAGACTGGTGCCTAAACTGGGCTCAAGGCCTGTATTTCAGGACACCAGGTCTCCACGCTTTATGAAGAGATACATTTATTATAAATTCTTAGGAATAATAGGATCACATGCATATGTACATCATTTGGTTTATAAGAGAACGAGGTACATCGGAACTGATACTATAGATAGCATCTTGTCTGAACTTTCTCTATATTTTACCAACCAGCAATCTTTATCCTCGAATAGAGTCGTAGAACTTGTAATTGATTATTATCATAAGAATATTATTTCATCCGGTTCGAAGGCCCAAAAAGATGAAAAGTCTAGGAATAACCTATGAGAGGATATAATACATTTTTGATGCGATAATGTTTTATTTATCCGTAACACGCTCGGCGCCAAGCCCTATAAGCCAATACCACCAAATGTTTATGATATTAACGAAGAAAGCCCGAAAACACGGGAATGCTACTCCGGCACTCCCTCTGAAGCCATGCTCCCACATAGTGTGAGAAACGTGCCCTGGGAGGACACATGTATGTCCTCCAATAGCATCCTGAACGCATAATTATATTGGATACGAAGGGCGTTTTATTTCTGAGTATACATAGCCCCTAGGAGGCACGTATGAACAGAAGAACAATAAGCTTTAAAATGCACAAAAAAAAAAAGGTTTTTATTCACGTAGACTTTAAAAAAGCGCTTGTTAGTTAAGTTATTTCTAGTAACCTAGATATTTAGGTACACATTGTATTGATTGTATGAAAACATTTATAAAATTTATTTTATTATAGCAATGATATTTAGCTAGCTCGTATCAAGTTATTGTCAAGAGATTATGTTTAATTATCTCGTTTAAGTCTAATATTTTTACTACATATTGTCAATGGTTCTGTCTACATTAAGGTATTATTATTATGACGGACCTTGTCTTTATAATGACGGTTACGCTTTAATGCTAACCACCGGATATAATGAGCCCCCCACAATTTTCTGAACTAATGGTGACCTGGTAACTGTTGAGTAATATAACTTATCTTGTCATGTCAGCCGTATGACCACCACTACTGGACAAAGACCTCCCCAAAAGATTTCCACAACGGAGCTGTGGAAAGGTAGCAGCATCTCTCTGTGTATTATGACCATCATAAAACAGAGACCGCTGCCTGCTCCCTACAAGATATTAACAGGATGAAATGCGGTGGCGATATTCTATACCGTCGACTACACCGCAAGCAACATATACTTTATCTTATAAGAATAAATAAAATAAAAATATACTATTCTGTCAAGAAAATAATAATATACAAAATGTTTGTTATTCATCCAAATTTATTTTATCACCTTCAAAGTATGCTCCTTCAGAAACGATACACTTACGCCAACGCATAATCCATTCATCCAAACATTTTTTAAACGCTGCTTTCGGAATTGAGTTCAGTTCTCGCCGCGAATTGTCCTTTATGTCTTCTACCGATTGAAAACGGGTACCACGAAGTGGTAATAAGAGTTTAGGAAAAAGAAAGAAGTCAGCTGGAGCCATATCTGGTGAATATGGTGGTTGCTGGATGGTATTTGTTGAGTGTTTGGGCAAAACTTCGTTCACAATTGCCGAGCTCAAGGGGCAGTGGGCGGCACATATGTAGCTCGTAGAACCGACAGCCTCTGGGGCAGAAAGGTTCTCGATTGGCGACCACGAACCGGAACACGCAGAGTGGACAGGCTCATGATTTTGTGATGGACTCTGGAACCACTCTACTACAGCCACTCCTGGTGATGAAATTCGCAGATTGCGTCAATAATTCTTGATTTAACAAAACAGGTACAAGTCGCACGCTGCCAGTTCAGGGCTGTGTGTACGATGAACCAATATCTACGTTTTTCCTCATCAAAAATTTAATTGTTATTCTTGTCATGAGAGAGCTAACTTTGTCTGGTGGAAAATGATGTATATTTTTGGTCATTTTTATGGAGTTCTTAATAATTTCCGGCAAATAAATAGTTAGCTGTGTGGTGACCCCATCTCATCCCGTAGCGGAAGTAAAAGCCGACTCGAGGGACTTTCTGCCAGAGGAAGCTGGGGCTCTACCGGCTAAGTCGCCGAATATAGATTTCTTAAATGGCGTTCAAATAAATAAAGGTTGAAAATGACTTAAACAATCGTTAAATCGGCTTCCATGAGCACATGTGACGGCATAAATGCTCCGGAATGGATTGTTAACGTTGAAGCCGATTTGACGATTGTTTAAGTCATTTTTAACCTTTATTTATTTGAACGTCATTTGAGAAATCGATGTTCGGCGACTTAGCCGGTAGAGCCCCAGCTTCCTCTTACTGCGATTGCCAACCTGTCTGGCAAGCGTGGCGATTATGGCATATCCCCAAGATGATTCTTGAGGGAGGCCTTTTACAGCTGCTGTTATGATGGTGAAATAGTTGTGTACCAAATGTTTCCAGTTTTATGACAAACAATAGCAAACATCCGCTAATATTCAGACCAGCGCCAAGACTCAAATAGATGAAGCAAACATGTTTTTAAAGCTAAAGACTTCGTTTTCAAATTTCTTAATTATTTTTTAAATATTATTAATGGAAGTGGCCACTTCTATTTATGATGTGTTTTCCATTGCCATTGCTATTGTAAAACACCAACAATCTCGTTTATAACCATACTTAACATCAATAGCAACAACTTTTGTTCTACAAACTCGGACATAAAGTCAATACATGAAAAAAAAATGATTTTCAAGTTTTTGTTGTACTGTCGTGATGTTTGTAGGTCTGTGTTTCATTGTAACGACGCTCCGCACGCGCGAGCTTGTGCTGCTAATAACGATTACACTTTCTTCGCCAGATATTGATTTAGTTCATTTCACGGTTCGGTGTAGGTACTATGACGTTCTGCTACTCCAGATCGTCTTCAGGATCTTTTATATATTGCAAATAATACACTGACGTTTGGGTAATCGGTTATATATTTTCTTCACTTTTACTATATCAGGTCACAGGGCTCACTACCCTATAGAGTTCATTCGTAGACTCACTGTTAGAAAAGAATTTTGTTTTGGTTCGAAATATTTTCAAACGATTTCTTTTTAATTATTTCTTCTTAAAACGTTTGGACGAACGAAGGTGTGCAACCAAGAAGGTCGTCACAGTACCTTGTACATTGGCATCCCACCTGGCAAGCATCCTCACCATTTCCGTGTATTCGATACTAGAATATTGATATGCCAAGGTAATAAAATTACACTGTAGGTCACACCTACAATCCGCACAATAAGATTATCGATACGACGCGGCGCCAACGAAAGATTGTGACACTTAGGCACATGCAACGCTTGCGTGCAACATCAGAACTGACGGTTGACTGGCGGCTAGAGATATGGGTCAAGTTCAAAGGCGCTAGCGGTAAACTCTCTTCCCTGTGACCTCGTAGGGGTATACATATGTGCGTAATCTTTGCGATGCGCATAGAGTTACAAACAAGCAAACTTATTTTTGTACGAAAATAAAATCTAACAAATTATCAAAAGTTGTAGAACAAAAGTAGTTGCTTATGGTGTTAGCTATCTAGTGCTGCGAGGTTGTTGGTGTTTTACAAGTAATCTTTTGTATGGCCAAGTGTAAGAAAGGTATTATATTTAGGATTTGTATCAACACCTGTAACAAATACATATTACTCGCCAAATTGGAACTGAACGACTGTAACTGTTGCAGCGAGCAGAGCTCGTGCGTGGTGTGCATGTGCGAGTGGGAGGCGCGCCAGACGCTGCGCGTGCTGCCGTGCGCGCACGAGTTCCACGCCAAGTGCGTCGACAAGTGGCTGCGGGTGAGTGCGGTCGTTGCATTGTGTAATAAGGCCTGGCGTTTGATTGAATAGTTGGGGAACAATAGTAATGGCATTGTATGTGTGTTGCAGTCCAATCGCACGTGCCCCATCTGCCGCGGCAACGCGTCCGAGTACTTCGCGCACGCCGAGTGACCGCGCGCTCCGTGCGGGGCTCCGTAGCGCTGCCACAGCTACCTTCGGACACAGTGACGTGTGGCGCCGCCCGCCGCGCTCCTTGCGGGACTCCGTAGCGCGGCCACAGCTACCTTCGGACACAGAAACGTGTGGCGCCGCGCTCCGTGCGGGGCTCCGTAGCGCTGCCACAGCTACCTTCGGACACAGTGACGTGTGGCGCCGCCCGCCGCGCTCCTTGCGGGACTCCGTAGTGCGGCCACAGCTACCTTCGGACACAGAAACGTGTGGCGCCGCGCTCCGTGCGGGGCTCCGTAGCGCTGCGACAGCTACCTTCGGACACAGTGACGTGGGGCGCCGCGCTTTGTGCGGGGCTCCGTAGCGCTGCCACAGCTACCTTCGGACACAGTGACGTGGGGCGCCGCGCTCTTTGCGGGGCTCCGTAGCGCTGCCATAGCTACCTTCGGACACAGTGACGTGGGGCGCCGCCCGCCGCGCTCTGTGCGGGGCTACGTAGCACTGCCACAGCTACCGTCGGACACAGTGACGTGTGGCGCTGCCCGCCGCGCTCTGTGCGGGGCTCCGTAGCGCTGCCACAGCTACCTTCGGACACAGTGACGTGGGGCGCCGCCCGCCGCGCTCTGTGTGGGGCTACGTAGCACTGCCACAGCTACCGTCGGACACAGTGACGTGTGGCGCTGCCCGCCGCGCTCTGTGCGGGGCTCCGTAGCGCTGCCACAGCTACCTTCGGACACAGTGACGTGTGGCGCTGTGCTCCGTGTGGGACTCCGTAGCGCGGCCACATCTACCTTCGGACACAGAAACGAATGGCGCGCGCTCCGAGCGGGGCTCCGTAGCGCTGCCACAGCTACCTTCGGACACAGTGCGACACCTGTCAAGTGAAGAGGGGCATTATCTACCTTCCATTCATTCGTACGTATGGGCGGTTGTTACCGTGGACAGAGTCGTTCAAGCCGCCCATTATGCCTCGCCTATGTCATAGTTAATGACTTCTATCGTGATCGACAGTTTTAAAGCGCCCTCGAAGAAAGCGGATGAAAAAGAAATTAAAAAAGAAAACTAATGTAGATTATTTTAGCTATTTGTAACGCCCATGTAATAAAAATTTGTTCCCATTTCTTACGTAAGATTTTATGTTTCGCTATATTTAAGTTCTTATAATTAAATGAAAAATACAACTTTCTATTTTAACGTTTAAATAGATAGTTCTTGTGGTATCGAAATGTATAATTTAATTTAAATTTTAGTTTTATAGCTTAGCGTCAACATCCTCCAGAAGCAAGGGAATCCTAAATTTGATCAGCCAGTATGTGTCGTTCGTAGCTTAACGCAGAGCGCCTTCTTAGCTAGAGGGCGCAATTTAATAACCTGCTGGATGATTAAATTTATGATATTCTAATTTTTGAGATTGTTTTAATTTACTGTGCGATTTTTGTTACCTAAGACATTGCTGTACGGACATTTTGTTGTAATGCAAATGTATATTATGCTGCGTATACTTAATATATAGAGTTATTAGTAAAACACCAACAACCTCGCAGCACTAGATAGCGAACACCATAAGCAACTACTTTTGTTCGATCATCATCATCATATCAGCCGAAAAAGGCCTCCCCCAACGATCTCCACAACTGCCGCATCCAGCAGTTTCCAGCGACCCGCACAAGATCATCGGTCCATCTAGTAGGGGGCCTGCCCACGCTGCGTCTTCCGGTGCGTGGTCGCCACTCGAGAACCTTTATGCCCCAACGGCCGTCGGCTCTATGAGCTATGTGCCCCGTCCACTGACACTTCAGCTTGGCAATTCTTCGGGCTATGTCGATGACTTTGGTTCGCCTGTGGATTTCGACATTGCTGATTCGATCCCGCAGGGAAACTCCGAGCATAGCCCTCTCCATTGCTCTTTGGGTGACCTTGAGCCTTCTAATAAGGCCCATAGTTTGTTCTATACCTTTCGATAATTTGTTAGATTTTATTTCCGAACAAAAATACGTATTAATAAATTCCTCTCTTGAATGTTTATAACTCTACGAGCATCGCAAAGACGCGCACACACGTGCGAGCTTGGCGTCGTTCGCGCGTCGTCCAATTAAACATAGACCTTATCCTATCTTATCTTTGATGGGGTGTACTTGCGTACAGCACTTCGACCCTTCAGGATCTTTTGTACTATTCCCCACTGGTTTTATTCTATCCCTAAAGCCCTGAATGAAGTCTTCACATAATCCAATACGCTTCTTAGGGGTAGATCCTTGTAGTCTCCTGGTTCTGGATATGCCAGCCCCAGGATGGCCATTCTGTGTCTTGCCAATGCATCGCATTTGCATATTATATGCAGCATTGTTTCCTGTTCTTCCCCACAGGTCCTGCAGATCGGGCTATTCGACAGTCCCAGTTTGTGTAGGTGATAGTTGGTGCCATAGTGGCCCGTGAATACTGCTACTATCAGTCGTAGCTGGTTTCTGCTGTACTTCCAAAGTTTTTTGGACCAGCTTTTGTCTATTCCTTTTATGAGTTGCAAACATAGACCTACAGTCTATTTTTCCTTACTTGTCTTATTTGGTAAACAAACACTACTCGGTACGAAAATCACTAGTTTCGTCATCAATCACGCACTTTTAGTTAGGTATGAACATCTTGATTGTTGGAAGAAACACACACTATATAAATAACACCAAAAACTGCTTCAAATTAACCATTCAAACACATTAATTCTCTTAAAATCTAAATAATATCAGAATCCATTTCCACAGATTAAAAATTATATTGGCAATTTGACATTTCAAAATGCAAGTTTGTCTTTCGAACTTAGAGAAGGGAAAAGTGAATGAATGATTCTGACCAGTGTGAAATTTTTGTAAAAGAACTAAATAATAAAGCAGAATATTTATATATATATATATATATATATATATATATCAAGTTATATGTGTGTATGGTAATGTAAAGCATTATTTTTATAAACTAAAGTTTTTGTTGTAACTGGTCGTAGACTAAAAGTATTATTTGACAAGTGAAATAATACTGTTGTGTGTTTGGACGGTTTTATTCTTTAGACTGACGACCTTTGGCTATTCTTCAAGGACGTCGATAAAATACAAATTTATTGGTCGGGAAATCCTACAATACGAAAATCATTCGGTTACAGCTGTATGAATTCGTTCAGTCCTTCATTCGATAATTTCCCAACTCTATCAATTGTCTTTGGTTACCAGTACGCCATATTTGTTTACCAAATAAGACAAGTAAGAAAAAATAGACTACGAATGTCACGACAGTACAACAAAAACTTATGAAATTTTTTTTCCCATGTAGTTATGTTCGAATCAGTAGAACAAAAGTTGTTACTTATGATCTTAGCTATCTGGTCTTGCAAGGTTGTTGGTGTTTTACAAATAATACACTTTTATATTATTTTGTGAGATTTATAATGAATGGCCCCTAAAACGTGTATGGCGACTATCGGCCTTTTGTGACGTAGACGCTCTGTGACACGGATGGCAATGAAGTGTAATGGCCAACTGTTAACCGCACAGCCACCCGACAGATGACGCCAGGAGTAAACAAAAGTGTGTTAATAAGTAAAAACTGGCTATAGAGATCCTCACTTCCAGGGTTTCCTACTGACATCTTGGTTCGTTAATAGTTTGCCTGTCATGTGGATTGAGTCCTGAAGAATCTTCTTCAGACTCAGACTCAATCAAGAGAAATAACATGTATCTATCTCTGGGAAAATAGACCCAGAAAAGCTCTTACTTCAGTTTTGTCTTCTGGGACTGGCCATTCTTTCACAGCTCTTGTTTTAGAAGGATCCGTGCCAACTCCATGCTCAGAAATAACATGCCCCATAAAATTTACTTGCTTGCATTTTTTGGGCTCATCATATCAGGAGTGGATGCTGGATAAAGGTCTCCCCCACATTTGCCGGTCTTGCGCTATTCGCATCTAGCTGTTTCCAACGACCCGCACAAGATCATCGGTCCACCTTGTAGGGGGCCTGCCCACGCTGTGTCTTCCGAGCCGTGGTCGTCACTCGAGAACCTTTCTGTTCCATCGGCCGACGGCTCTACGAGCTACGTGCCCCGCCCACTGCCACTTCAGTTTTGCAATTCTTCGGGCTATATCGGATTTTGGGCTCAATTTCTCGTAACTTTCCAAAAACTTTTCCAAATTTCTATAAATGTGCATTAATATCACCTATAATAATGATGTTTTCTAAATAGACTAAGCGCGATTCTCCGACAAGACCCTTTAACACATGTTCCATTAATCTTTCAAATGTGGCAGGCGCATTGCGAAGTCCAAATGGCATTGTCTTGAACCGCCATAGACTTTTACCAGTTGAAAAAGCGGTCTTTTCTTTATCTATAGGATCTAAATCAACCTGCCAGAAGCCACTCTTGAGGTCTAATGTTGAACAGCATGTCATTCCTTACAGTGAATCCAGAGTATCGTCGATTCTTGGCAAAGGGTAACTGTCTTTCTTCCTAACCTCATTTAAGCGTCCATAGTCTACGCAGAATCTAGTCGACCATTCCGAAATCATTCTGTATCTATTAAAATGAAGATTGTCGAAATCGGTTCACAAATACCGGACAAATCTTGTTACCTACATACAATCATCATCATATCAGCCGAAAGACGTCCACAGCTGGACAAAGGCCTCCCCCAAAGATCTCCACAATAGCCAGTCCTGCGCTGCCCACATCCAGCGGCTTCCCGCGACCCTTGCAAGATCGTTGGTCCAACTTGTAGGGGCCTGCCCACATAAAACGCCCCCATACAAACATAAATACATACAAAAGACAGACAGTCGAAATGATAACCTCAACTTTAAGTTGGTTAGAAAGGGTCTTGACATACAGACATATAGACGATAGAGTGATTGATCCTATAACGTGGTTACTCTTGAGGTACGTAGCCCTGGAAAAGCAGAGTCATGTTTCAACAAGGAAGTATGTCTTCTTTCTCTTTTCTTCTTGATGAATGTAGTCCTGGCGTCATAGTCGGCGTTGTCATGGCAACGTTCAGATTTACACTGGACATCATCGATGCTAATAAATTGTAGCTGACTAACATTATCCGCAATCCAACGTGTAAATCTAAAATGGAACAATATGAATTTAATAACGTCTCTTGACGCAAATATGAATTTAATCGTGAGCAGGTCTGGAACGTCTGCTGACGCTTTGCATTGCGAATAATGCTATAAAACTACTATTGAATGGGACTTGGGGTTCTCAACATATCTGGCGGCCATGTTTCTAGGAAAGAAAGACGAGGATATTACCAACTACCTCCGAGGGAATACTAAAGGAGAATGGGCAAATATATATGAGCTCTGGTACTCGGCCCAATAGCCATCATATAATGATAATAATAAATTCATTTATTTCTGGCGCGAAACCCATAGTATAAATATCTATAATGACAATATGGAAAACATTAAAATAAAATACAAATTAACAAAAAAATATACTGATATGAAATAAAAATAATAATAATAAATTAAATAATATATAATATTATTTAATTTATTTCATAATATATAGGTGGCCGAAGAGTTTACGTTCAAACGCAAAATTTAGATACTTTATGGTGAGGCGTATCCGAATCACCCCCATGTATGTTGTACGTTTTTGCGTAATTTTCGAGATAGAATTTTAATCGATCCTGAGCTCAAACCCTAATTTTGAAATTGCGAATAAATTCTAAGTCAGTTCTGCAATGACTAGATAAACCATACTCTTTAGGGTGTTAGGTTAAACTATGCTAATTAGCTATCACAAAAAACTGAACCAGAAATGTTCAACAAAACGAGAAAAAAAAATTAAAACTGATGTTACGTGTACTTTACGAAAAAAAATCATTAAAAATATTCTACCTCGAAAACTGCGCTAAATCGTCGAACATACATGGCGGTGATTCGGATACACCTCATCGTAAAGTATCTAAATTTTGCGTTTGAACGTCAACTCCTCGACCAGCATGTATATCATTGGAAAGGTCTTGTATGGGTCAGCGCAGACAGAGAGGAGCGCAGCGGAGAGGATTTTCTTAAGGCACTAGAAAATCAACTTTAAAATTATTTAAATAAAGTGCATGTATGCTTGAATATTATATGCGCGAGACTGCGCGAGCATTTTATGTCAGGTTCAAGCATATATGCACTTTATTCCTATAGATCTAAAGTTGATTTTCTAGTCCCTTAATAAAATCTTCTCCGCTGCGCTCCTCTCTGTCTGCGCCGACCCATACAAGGACTAATGATAACCAAGTCGCCTGTCCCCATTTGCTGTCGGAACCTAGTTATTTTGTATTAAGTATTAAGATTGCAATTAAGATATCAAATAAAACTGGAACTTTGGGGGCTTCCTGCGGTTTTGGGACAAGGATCTGGGACAAATACCCATAGTAAATATTGTTCTGATTAAATGACCTATCCAATGACACCACAATGATTCCTACTGGAACGAGTACCAAATTGCCCATTCTCTTTTGATCTTCCAGTGTATTTCGTACGTAGCTTAACAGCAGAGCGCCTGCCCCGGGTTGGTAGAAGGTGACGGTTCGAGACCATTTGCCATTTTTGAGATCATTGCTGGTGTCAACCTGTGTCACACAGCGCCACAGCGTGCAGTGCCACAAGTGCTAACCCTCTTATGTTAAAACTTTCTTGTTAACACAATATTGTTTGTAATGCCGGCCCATAGATGTCGCTGTTGCGGATGCGTTTAAAATACGATTATTTTGTACTGTTTGTATTATATCAGTTGTACAGACGCCAGCACATCCAGCTGTCCCAATTTATCAAATTTCTCTTATAGATTTTCAACTTTATCACAAATGCATAAGGTTGAATTTCAATTGGGGAAATTTGACAGATTGGGGTAGATTTATGTGCTGGCGTCTGTACAACTATGGTGGAAAGTCCCAAAGGATCGTATTTTAAATTTAATTGATAATAATTAATTTAATGTAATGTTACAGTAATTAAATTGCCCAATGTTTCTCTGGGCACGGGACTGGGGAAGTATTAGTGGAACTATTCTACATACATTGAGCGCTCGCAAAAGGGCTGTGTGGGGGCGGCGGCGAATATCAGAATATCATCATCCCATCTCATCCTGTGGGGGGCGTAGACGGCGACCCGAGGGAATATCTCCGAGAGAAAGGGCAGCAGGTTTTAATGTGTACTGTGACCATCATACTGCGTTCGCCAACCCGTCTGCCGAGCGTAACGATTATGATAACCCCTCAAGATGACTCGGCTTAGGGCCAGACAGGGCAGACAGAGAGGAGCGCAGCGGAGAGGGTTTTATTATGCCACTAGAAAATCAACTTTAAAACTATAGATATAAAGTGCATATATGCTTGAACCTGACATAAAATGCTCGCGCGGTCCCGGGCATATAATGTTTAAGCATATATGAACTTTATTCTAATAATTTTAAAGTTGATTTTCTAGTGGCTATATAAAATCCTGGCTGGCCCTTACAGTTATGCGAAGTACTTACTTACTTATCGTATAGGCAGTGATTACCCTAGTGTCAGAGTTGTCAAGCCGCCCTGTAGGCCTCCGACATGGCTTAACGACTGTTGTCTAATGACTACAAGGCACAGAGACGCTCAGAAATTAAACCACTTTAGCGGTCACCCATCTACGACCGCGAGCCTAGTTGCTTAACCTCACGGTGAGAGCATGTGGCTATGTGCGACGAATAACTGCTCACTTGATAGGGCCCTTAAACTATACCCTCGGTGTTTTTGCAGCTGGCTTATCAAGTTCTCTCGAGGTTCCAGCCTTGTTATATCATTCTGTCTCCCGCTTTGCTCTGGAAGTAGAACTACTCCTTTCTAACTGCTGCTTGTTTCTTTCCTCTTCAATTTGTCTTGTGAACATCAGAATGACTGGCCCAAATGACCGATCAGCTTTAAAATTTAATACTAAAATCTAATACCTATTTGCTACTATTTGATACCTTTGTTTAAATAATTGGTACCTAATTAACAACAGAGAAAATTAATATAAAAATTGGGAATTCATTCTGACGTCAGGATGACTGCCCACATTAGAATCTCCACGTAACGGCTCCAAGATTTCAATTCGGCTTTACAAAAATTTTGTACCTATTTCATACCTACACATATATTTTTTTCTAGATTTTTAGAGCAAAGAATAAAAAAAAAATAAAGAAGATTTTTGTTTACTACTACTGGTAGTGACCATATGTGGTTTGTGTCTGTACCCCGCGACATAGGGATTAATTTGCTTAATGCGGGCGTTATCATTAAATAAAATATATTCAATGTTCTGCTTCTGTCTCCTAAGGTTTACTGTAAGAGAATGCTTTAAAAAAACAGTCATGTCAGCCGAATGACGTCCACATGTCCACTGCTGGACAAAGGCCTCCCCCACAAGATAAGTCAAGGTCAAAAATTCTTTATTCCGTAAAAATTTTACATTTATGTGGAATCGTCATATTTTTTTACCCACCGTGCAGTGCATGACGTGGCAGCTACTGAGAAACACTGCCAGAAAACTCAGTAGGAATCCTTTTTTAAAATCATATATACTTAAGATTAATTACAATCATGTGTGTTGAGTCAGAACAACTCAATTCCAAGCACTTTTATCACTCAAATAATCAGAAATTTTGTAATATGCCCTGCTACACAATTTGGCTTTAATAATTCTTTTAAACTTATTCGTAGACAATTCTCTAATATCATTGGGAAGTTTGTTATAGAATCTTGTACATTGCCCCATAAAAGAGTTACTTATTTCGTGGAGACGGGTAGTATGCAATATGAGATTATTCTTATATCTAGTATTTAAATTATGTGTATCGCTCCTTTTACAGAAGGAATCGATATTTTTATGCACGTATAGTAGGTTTTCATGTATACAACATGTAACGTAATTAACGCACACCCTCAGACACCCCAATTAGAATATTATGTTGTAATCATAATACATACACTACATTTTTTATTTAACATGTATATGCATTGTTATTTACTAAATTAGTTTCTTGTAATAAAGTTTATTTTTCCTTATTTTGTGTTGCGTGATGGAATTTGTATGCATACAAATAAATCTGCGATTTAAAAGTCTTATTACTTTGACTTACGGTCCATTTTAATTTGTTTTGACTGTACAGGGTTAAAATAACAATAATTTCTGTAGTTTTATTTATTTTGAAATAAAAGATTACCTATATTAAAAATGATATAAATCGATTCACTAAACGATTCTGAACAAACTATTTTCAGGATGTGCGTTAATTAAGTTACATATTTATTGTATAATCCACAGTAAAGTTGGGTCCACCATGTGGGGGATACGCCATAATCGCCACGCTTGGCAGACGGGTTGGCGATCGCAGTATGATGGTCTTAGTACACAAAGAAGCGCTGCTGCCCGTCCTCTGGGAGATATTCCCTCGGGTCCACTTCTACGCCCCCACGGGATAAAATGGGGAGGCTATAGTTTACGCCGTGAGCGACACAGATGTAGAATCGTTCGATAATGTTCCTCAGTCCCGTGTGTGAGCAGTGCTTAGTTACCAGCGCGGCGTACAGTTAGTGCGCAGTGGTGCGGCCTTAGGTTAACGTGTGCGTGAGGTGTACATACATAGGTATAGGCGTGTGCGTGTCGTGTTGCGTGTAGGCTCTGGGTTTGTGTAACGCTTAGTTGCGGCCATGTTGGCTGTGGCAGTACTCGTGGAACTGAACTTGTGCTGGTTCGCGAGGAGCTACTTGTCTTACTAGAAGTATTCAGCGGTATGACGCTTGCGACACTCGTGGCAACTGTTCCCCTCCCCGAGGAGTTGAAGCGACCTGACTCACATACTTGACTAATAAATAAGCAACTGCTAATCGCTGCATTCCGCCCCACCGGCAGCAAACATTTAGCGATACCCATTAGTAGCACTGTGCAATAATACAGGTGTATTTGATTCCAAATCGATTCGATCCCCAACAAAGATTTTATTGAATCGATTTTTAATCGATTTATTTTTCGATTAAATCGATAAAGCAGATTCTTTTTTCGTCACAAATTGCTGTTTATACTTCTTCCAGCAATTTTTGATATATCTCATAGTTTCTGATTAATCCGGCGCATTCAATTATTACATCCGATACTAAATGAAATAAATAAATTTCTTACATTCTAATGTAATATATGAAATAAATTGAATAATAATAAATGAAATAAATTTTAAAAATCAAATAAAAAAGAATAGGTACAATAAATTAACTGAAACTTAATAATTTGCTATTTAATTAATTAATTTTAAATCTACTAAAGTATCACAATAATATATATACCTAATTTATAGAAAAAGCGACTCTTGCTCCTAAGCAATAAAGTTCAATTCAGGTTGCATAAGCGCTCAGTGCCAGTTGCCGCTCTCTTCTGACGCGTCGCTCTGTCCCTGTCTGGCGCACTGCACCATAGACAGTGCCCGTGACGTCACAGCGCCAGCAGTTCCCCGAGCGCGGCCACGGCGGACAGTCGCGTGCCTATTTTACTATATTTTTATTACCTAATTAAGAACTCTGTCGCGTGGTTTTGTATTCTTCATGCTAGCTCCAGAGTGGTCTCTATGTAATGTATAATATACGGAAAGCATGCATTTGTTTGGTGTCAATATCTCTACCCTTCTCCTCTCCTTATCCTTTATCTCCCGTCTCTCTTATGCAGTCACAATTGTCGAGTAGACATAAAATGAAATCTATACATATAATAAAATCGTAGGAAAGTCAAAACTGTACATTGAATATTTTTTTAAAAGGATACTTGGGGCGTGATCTACAATCGATAACGAAGCCGAAAATATAGCTTTTAGAATTTTTGTCTGTTTGTCTGTATGTATGTCCGGGCTAAACTCAAAAAGTACTGCATGGATTTCCTTCAAATTTTGCATGAATATTACTAAGAGGTTGGGTCAACATATAGGCTACATATTATCAGGCTATCACCTACAGGGGAGGAGCTGTGATGATTTATAAAGTTTAACGCGGGTAAAACTGCGGGGCACAGCTAGTATGTGATATATCAGTTATCTGGTGTCCATAGTACAAGCTCTGCTTAGTTTGGGATCAGATGGCCGTGTGTGAATAATGTCCCAGGATATTATTATAGTACTACCGAGCAGTCTGATGGCGGGAAGCTTCCTGACACCGAGCTGTCTGCTAATTTATGTCGTCAATGTAAACTATATCGTAAGGGCACGACTTAAAGCCCATATTTGAATGATATTTTATTAGTGGGGTGGTAGCAGAGTCGTGTAAGTGAGCTATAACCTTAATCCCTCGTTGGTCTAGCGGTAGCGTGTTCACCCGCAGAGAAAGAGGTCCTGGGTTCAAATCCCGGGTCGGGATAAAAAAGTGATTTTGGGACTTTTCTGTAAAAAGAAAAATTTCTCAGCATCATCCCGAAGTCTGGGAGTTGGCGGTGTTATACCGCCGTGCCTCGGGGAGCACGTAAAGCCGTCGGTCCTGTACCTGACCTCTTTCCGGTCGTGTCGCTAGGCGTCCCATCGGATCATGAGAGTGATGGAATAGGAAGTGCTCCTGTGTTTGCGCACACACTTGAGCACTATAATATGTCCCGCACAGATGGCTAATCTCTGTTGAAACTGGCCGCCGTGGCCAACATTCGGCTAGGCGGACACTATGATAATCCTTAAACAGGCGGTGGACTATACGATGCCACATGAATTGAAACCTTATGTCTTGGGAATAAGTTCCAAAAATAATGGAAAATTATGATATAACAAAGCCTGGTTAAGGTTTACTCACTTATCGTATGGGCAGTGGTTACCCTGGTGTCAGAGTTGTTCAAGCCGCCCAGTAGTCCGACATGGCTTAACGACTGTTCTCTAATGGCTACAACCGGGACCGACAGCTTAACGTGCCTTCCGAAGCACGGAGACCCTCAGAAATTAAACCACTTTGGTGGTCACCCATCAATGGACTGACCGCGAGTATAGTTGCTGAACCTCGCCGATCACTTACGGACCGGTGAGACCATCTAGCCATGAGTGATTCTGTACGTGCTGATCCGAGACTGCCAACTCGCAATCGTGAAACAGCATTAGCGATGTGCCGTACGCAGAGGATTTTATCTTTGGATTTCAAGCTTCATCCGTATAAAATACATTCAGTCAAAAAAGTATCGGGAATGGATGATTTGTTTATGGTTCCAAATTCAAATTTTTGATTTTGTTTGTTGTTGTTAGATTGGCACAACTGTTTTCCATTTTGGCGCGGAGTTTGAGTTGCATCTGTTATTTATATTAAATACAGTGATGGTTTTAGTAATATCATGTATAGTGTGTATTGCGAATTTCATAATGGACAAAAATATCGAACAAAGAGTCTGCAACTGAAGTTAACATCGCAAAAGTGAAGGAAATAGTGACTGAAAATCCTCATTCAACTCTGAGAGAGATAGCCGCCGAACTTTCTGTATCTCACGAGTCGATTCGTACCATTTTAACTAATCATTTGGGTATGAAACATGTTGCCGCTCGGCTAGTCCCAAGAGATCTGAATTTTCTCCAAAAACTTAATCGCATGAAAGTCGCTGAGGACATGGTAGAAAGAGTCAATTCCGACCCAATATTCATGAAACGCATTGTTACTGGTGACGAGACGTGGGTTTACGAGTTTGACATGCAAACTAGTCAACAAGCTTCTGAGTGGCGCCTTCCAACTGAACCGAAACCGAAAAAACCACGCCAAAGTCGATCAAAAGTCAAAGTCATGTTGACTGTTTTCTTGACTATCGCGATGTTGTGCACTCTGATTCTTACCGGAAAGTCGAACGGTAAATAAAGAATATTATTTGAGCGTTATGCGGCGTTTAAGAGAGCAAATTCGACGAAAAAGGCCAGATTTGTGGAAAGAAAATTCTTGGATTTTGCACCACGATAATTCGCCTTCGCACAAGGCCATCATTGTGAACAAATTTTGACCAAACACTCAACAAATACCATCCAGCAACCACCATATTCACCAGATATGGCTCCAGCTGACTTCTTTCTTTTTCCTAAACTCAAATTACCACTTCGTGGTACCCGTTTTCAATCGGTAGAAGACATAAAGGAGAATTCGCGGCGAGAACTAAACTCAATTCCGAAAGCAGCGCTTAAAAAATGTTTTGATGAATAGATTATTCGTTGGCGTAAGTGTATCGTTTCTGAAGGAGCATGCTTTGAAGGTGATAAAATAAATTTGGATGAATAACAAACATTTTGTATATTATTGATCTTTTCCCGGTACTTTCTTGACAGAGTAGTACAGCTCGTCCAAGAGATAAATGAATATTGCTGGCCATGTTCCCTCTGTCGCCGTACGAGGCGCGGCCCGAGGAGGAGGCGGAGACGGAGAACTACGAGGCGCTGCTGTCGCTGGCGGAGCGCCTGGGCGAGGCCAAGCCGCGCGGCCTGGCGCGCCACGAGATCGACGCGCTGCCCTCCTACAAGTTCGCGCCCGCCACGCACCGGTAATTATCATAATAATTTTGAATTTTATAGCATTATTCGCAATGCAAAGCGTTTATCTAATCTCAAAAATGGGAAATCATAAATTGTTTGCAAGGGAATCATAAATTTGATCTGCCAGCGTGTATCGTTCGTAGCTTAACGCAGAGCGCCTACCCCGGATTGGTAGATGGTGCAGGTTCGAGACCCGCCGGACGATCAAATTTATGATTTCCCATTTTTGAGATTATAATAATAATGTTTTATTCTCTCACCAAAATATTACAGAATACATTGTATAAGGTGTATTAGTTATAGGTAACAATTACAATATTGTGGGAGACTGATGCCTAAGCTAGGCTCAAGGCCTGTATTTCAGGACACCAGGTCTCCACGCTTTATGAACAGATACATTTATTATACATTCTTAGGAATAATACGATCACATGCATATGTACATAATTTGGTTTATAAGAGAACGATGTACGTCGGAACTGATACTAGAGATAGCACCTTGTCGGAACTTTCTCAATATTTTTCCAACTAGCAATCTTTCTTTATCCTCGAATAGATTCGTAGAACTTGTAATTGATTATTATCATAAGAATATTATTTCATCCGGTTCGAAGGACCAAAAAGAAAAAAAATCTACGAATAACCTATGAGATGATATAATATATTTTGATGCGATAATGTTTTATTTATCCTTAACACGCTCGGCGCCAAGCCCTATAAGCCAATACCACCAAATGTTTTTGATATTTTTCTTTGTTTTTAGTCTCTAAAATAGTTAGAGCTAAAGTTAGTGCTAAATTAACACGCTCAGCGCCATCACACTGTCTAAATACTTGTGTATCTCTTCCGATACACGAGCACCATTCCAGTCTAAGTGTATCGCTAACGCGCACACCTTCCATACATTCTGTTTGGCAAAAATGAGGGAAGGGGGATGATAAAAAGCATTCCTCTAAGACTTAGAGTTAATTTAGCATACTTATTTTATGCTGATGGAAAATTATTGTGATTGTTAGACTATTAGTGAGATTAGCTCTACGGAACGCGAACTTGCTTAGATTTAGTCCATACAGGGATCATAATGGGGGCGGGCGAACTGAAAATAAATAAACTTCACTTCTACACTTCTCATCAAACAAATAATAATAATATCTAGGGACAATGTCACACAGATCATCCTAGCCCCAAACTAAGCAAAGCTTGTACTATGGGTACCAGGCGACGATATACATACTTATGTAGATAGATAAATACTTAAATACATAGAAAACATCGATTACTCAGAAACAAATATTCGTGCTCATCACACAAATATTTGTACTTACCGGGATTCGAACTCAGGACCACCAGCTTCGTAGGCAGGATCACTACCAACTAGGCTACGGTGACCGTCATTTATTTACATATAAAAACTTGAATTTACACCAGTTTTTCAAAATGAAAGGTGGTAGCATTAAAGCGCGACCGTCGTTATTAACACAAGGTCCGTCATAATAATAATACACTAATATAGACAGAACCATTGACAATATGTAGTAAAAATATTAGACTTAAACTAGATAATTAAACATAATTTCTTGACAATAACTTGATACGAGCTAGCTACATATCATTGCTATTAAAATAAATTTTATAAATGTTTTCATACAATGTGTACCTAAATATCTATGTTACTAGAAATAATAATGTATACAACTACGAGGGGGCGTTTTTAAGTTCGCGGAATGGAGGGTAAGAAGTGTAAATAAAAATACAAAATTATTTTTCTTTTTCAATATATTCACCTGCTACCCTTATACATTTTTCAGATCTTTCAATTAGCTTATGTATACCTTCATAAAAAAATGTTTTGTCTTTGTCCGAAAAATAGGCTGAAACCGCGTCCTTCACTTCTTCATCAGTAGAAAATTTCTTCCCACGAAGTTCTTTTTTGAGTTTTGGAAAGAGGTAGTAATCACTGAGAGCCAGGTCAGGGCTGTAGGGTGGATGATCTAAAATATCGAAGCCCACGTTATGCAGGGCAGCCAAAGCAACACGGCTCTTGTGAACTGGCGCGTTGTCGTGTAGAAGAAGGACACCTTTGGTTAATTTTCCCCTCCTTTTTTCTTTAATGCTTTCTTTTAACCTCTCGAGGATGGAAGCGTAGTATTGTCCGGTTATAGAAACGCCTTTATCTTTATAATCGATCAACAGGATCCCTTCCGAATCCCAAAACACTGTTGCCATGATTTTTCCAGCCGATTGTGACACTTTAAACTTCTTGGGTGGTGTGTGCCTTTTTTGTGCCACTGCATAGAGTCCTGTTTCGACTCAGGTTCATAATGATGAACCCAAGTTTCATCTCCAGTAACAATTCGACTTAAAAGTCCATCCTTATCTTCGTTACAGAGGTCCAAAAACGTGCGAGAACACTCCACGCGGCGTTGTTTTTGAGGCGGCGCGGCGTGAGCATTCTTGGCACCCATCTTGCACTGACCTTTGTCATGCCAAGATGATCATGTAGAATTTTGTAAATTGTCGTATCCGATACTCCAACCATTTCTGCAAGCTGTTTATTCTTTAGTCTGGCATCTTCCAATATAATTTTTTCGACTTTTTTAATGATTTCCGGAGTAGTCACCTCGGGCGACCGTCCGGGCCGAGGGTCGTCTTCAAGTGAGGTCCTGCCTTGTTTAAAGAGACTGTGCCACTTGTAAACCATTGTTTTACCCGGGCAAGAGTCCCCGTAAACGGATTCCATCTCTTCCAGTATATTTTGAACTGACTTTCCTTGCTTGGTAAGGACCTTTATTACGGCACGGTACTTGATTTTTTCCATAATTCACACTTTCTTTCCGATTGAGTTGTTTGCTTGACGATAGTTCAGAGACTAATGATCCAATTAAGATAAAACTTGGTATTTATACTAATATTGAGTGGCTGAAGTCGTGGCCATCCCGATAATGACCTATTATTATCCCCTCCCCCCCATTCCGCGAACTTAAAAACGCACCCTCGTATATTACTACAAACATGTTCTGACTATTTACAAGCGCTTTTTTAAAGTCTACGTGAATAAAAACCTTTTTTATTTTATTTTATTTATTTTGAAACAGTGCTCTGATGCGTCTTTTTCGGCGCCAAAATCCTGCCTTTGTAAAGGTTTTCATAATGTTGCCATATGAAGGGGTATTGTCCAGGAGCCCGTGCTTGCCATGCGAGTCTGTGACTGTAACCTAGCTAGTACACAGGTATTGCTGGTGTCCGACCACCTGCTGCATCTCTAATTTAAATAACATTTATTCAGCACTTGGGTATTAACCTACATTTGTACCTTGTGTTGACGGTCACCGTAGCCTAGTTGGTAGTGCTCCTGCCTACGAAGTTGGTGGTCCTGGGTTCGAATCACGGTAAGTGCAAGTATTTGTGTGGTGAGCATGAATATTTGTTTCTGGGTCATGGACGTTTTCTATGTATTTAAGTATTTATCTATCTATATGTATAAGTATGTATATCGTCGCCTGGTACCCATAGTACAAGCTTTGCTTAGTTTGGGGCGAGGATGATCTGTGTGACATTGTCCCTAGATATTATTATTATATTATTACTTGTCAAGCTTACAATGCACTACACAAACATAGTCGAATACAGTAAAAAAATTACAAAAAAAATAATTAATTGTCCGTCCGTGCGGTCTGTTTTTTTTTTAAGGACAACGCCCGCACTGGGATTCTAATCCCTGTGTGGCGGGATACTTTATAAACATAATATAGACGGACAAAAATTACATCCAGACTCAGAACTACTATTTATGGGTCACACAAATAGTTGTCCAGCGCGGGACTCGAATTCGAGACGCGTAGCGGATACTGTCTTAGCCACTGCGTCACACGTGCAGTTAAGTCGTGTTTTATCAGATATATTTCTTAAATCCTAAAATAAATAACAAGTTACCACTTAATCTATTATTTTGAAATTTAGTTGTTATAACGGATTGAAACAAATCGGTATAAGTTATAGATTGTTTATTGGGTGTGAACCATGAAAACACAAATACAAATTACACATTATGTAGCGTATCAATAAAATTACAACCTATGCACTATAGACACGTAATATTATTCGACATCGACTCAACTGACACAGTAAAGCAAACATAATGTACTGTCCGGCGGGCGCGCAGCTTGGCCCCCTGCTTTCCCCTCAGGGCTTGCGTCGAAACAGTATAGGGAGGTGCGCGTTATATTGTACTATATTGAAATTAAGGAATTGAAGGCAATGAGCTTTTGGCTAGCGCAGAAGGCTCTTATTTGCCTTTTACGACCTTCATGGGATGGTATAGGGAGACCTTGTTATTCTTTCTGGGCCGGACACCACACGGCTTTATTCGAGTAATCAAGACTCATATTGTTATAATTACAACATAATGCTTCTGTTAGGAGTATTACTCTGTAAACAAAACAAAAGAATGTGGACGCCGACGCACGCGGCGTTGCGCGGGGGCGGCGCGAGCGCGTTTTCTTTTTCTTCTTTTTTTATAAGGCGGGGAATGCCTGCGCGTGCCACCCGCAAGAGGTGTCTGCAGTCTGCGGGTGGGGATATCGCGTGAAGCGTATGAGGTGTGGGTGAAAAAATACTAATCACTACACTTACAAATTTATTAATAACATACTACAAAAATAAACCGGCCAAGTGCGAGTCGAACTCGCACTTAAAGGGTTCCGTAGCAGCAAGTGTTTTAGTTGATTAAATGAAAGGTAAATTGCGGTTTACGGTTTATAACGTATTAAAAAACTACTTACTAGATCTCGTTCAAACCAATTTTCGTCATTAGTTTGTGTGGTAATGTACATGATATATTTCTTTAGTTTTATCATTCTCTTATTTTAAAAGTTACAGCGACACACACACACACTCATTTTTCGACTTTGGAAGTGTCCCTCACACAAAGTATTTTTTTTTTTTTTTTTTTTATTTATTTATTTAAGGAGCTTTTTGTCCACAGATATATCAGCTCCGTGAATAAAAATACAATAATATTACATACTAAACTAAACTAAAAAGCATTTGATCTGCTTCTGAAGTTGGCTCAGCTAGTATACTGAGACAAATTCCTACATCTAGTTTATTGTAATTAAATTTACGCATAAATAATTGTCGCCGATCTTCGTTGCGCACACAATCCATCAGTAAATGTTGCACATCCTCAATTACCTCGCATACTTCACAATTAGGAGAATCGACTTTTTTCATTAAATAAGCAAATTTCCTGGATGGATAGTGTCCCGAACGAAGTCTATGTGCCAACACTATATATGAACAACTCAATCTGCTTGCATCGAACCAAGGCACCCGAGGGGGTTCACATTGTAAAACTTTATACCAAATACCCTTTTCTTTAGAAATTTTATCAAAATATTCCTTCCACATTTGGTAAAGTAATCGCTTATATTTATACAGCACCTCTACAGAGGTGCTGTAATATGTAGAGTGTGGAGTAATATTAGCGTTGTTACCAACTCCCGCTGCTTGCCTTGCTAAGTTGTCAACCTCCTCGTTACCCTGCAAGCCTATGTGTGATGGGATCCACTGCAACTTCAGAAACTTTCCCCTTTCTTTAAGTTCCAAAATTTTTTGGAAAATGGTGTAGGCTGTCGGTACACCTCTGGAACCAGAGGAGCACCGAGCCAAATGTTGAATAGCACTTCTGCTATCCGTGCAAATAACCACCCTATCGCATGATAAAGTATTTGCATAAGAGAGAGCTTCTGAAATTGCCAAGAGTTCCACACTCATAATGGATACCTCAGACATAATTTTATACGACATCTTTTTATTTTGTTTGGGATCATAAAAAGCAGCACCCTGACCGTTAGCGCACTTGGAACCATCTGTATATATTTTATACCAATTATTATATTTCTTATTTAATTCTTCTAATATATTACATCTTAAAACATTAATCTCGTAATCTCTTTTTGAATTTTGAATACTTTGTAAATACGGTTCAATTATAACATCTAAATTTATATACGATGTCCAGACTTTTAAGCTAAAATTTTCTAGAGGATATGCTTTATGTATATTATCAGCCTGAATCTCATCATAAGTAGTCATAAGTAAAGGCTTCTTTTTTCTACTCCAATAGGGATTGTTTTTAAGGTCTCTAAGGTCAGTCAATAAAGATTTAGTAACATGGTCCCATGACACTGATTTCAAACAAAATTTGTATGCCAGATATTGTCGTCTTAAGTGTAGAGGTACCAAACATAGTTCGCTCTCCATGACGTAAATGGGTGTGCTTTTAATAAATCCGCCATTAATTCTTAAACACTGATTTTGTATTTTTTCCAATTTGTACAAGTGCGTTTTAGCACTATTATCAAACAAAAATGAACCAAAATCAAGTCTGGACCTAATTAAAGATATATAGATGGTACGTAGAAATTTAGGATGTATACCCCACCCAGACCCTGACAGAACTTTAAGAAGATTTAAGTATCTCGAAACTTTTCTTGCCATCTCATTTATATGCTTACTCCATAGGAGAGACTTATCTAACCACATACCCAGGTACTTAATACAATCCGCCGACGATACCGCTTGACCATTGATTTTTAAATCTATCTTTATCTTTTTACGTCCTCTACTAAAAATACAAAACTTAGTTTTAGTTGCTGATATATTAAGTCCTAACTTCTGCAGAATCTCAACCATCAGATTTAATGCAGTCTGAATGTTATGCATACATTTCTGAATGTTTCTATCCCCTAAGTAAAAAACAAAATCGTCAGCATATTGACATATCACTATATTATTATTAATATGTTGATATATTTGATGAGTAACTATATTAAATATTAATGACGACATAGGATCTCCTTGTGCGAGCCCCTTATCTGTCCATCTGCAGGTTTCTATCTCACCATTATCATCACAAATAATTAAATGTCTCTCAGATAAGAAATACCATAAATACTGGCAAAATGTCTTACCGACTTGTAAATGATCAAGTGTGCTAACGACATTATAAATATCTACATTGTTGTATGCGTTTTCAATATCTAGAAAACAGGCAAGTGTGGAGACATTTTTAGTAAAACCTATTTGAATATAGGTGACTAAACGCGCTAGACTATCAACACAAGATTGACCTCTACGAAAACCTGTTGTGTATGAAGAAAGAATTTGACGGCTTTCGACTAACCATTCTAAACGTTTATTTATCATAGCATGGAATATTTTACATAAACATGAAATGAGAGATATAGGTCGGAGTTTGGAATCCGGGTTATCAGTTTTGGGTATAGGTATAATCTTAATTTTACGCCACTGATTAGGTATATAACTGTAACGAAATATATGATTATATAAATTAAGCAAAAAGGACTTACCAACCGCAGGAATATTATATACCATTGAATAAGTTATCTCATCCATACCTGGTGCGGTGTCTTTTTTCTTTAAGCAATGATTTAATTCTTGCAATGTAAAATCTGATTCTAACAACGAATTATGAGACAAAAAGACTGGAGGCGAGTTTAAAACTGAATCAGGGGCTAAAGATCGTAATAAATGTTCCTTTTGCGTATTAGAGCAAACCTGTTTAGCTTGACGATTACCTTTCATCCATCTCATACGCTTCCACATTTCCGATACTGATGTGACTTCATCTATACTACTACAGAATTTCTTCCAATTATCGGACTTATATTTTTGAATCATATTTTGCGCTTCAGCTACTTTTTGTTCCACTATATTTAGGCTATCTGGATTTGGATTCCGCCTAAATTCTTTTAAAGCTAATCTGCGTTGTGCAATCATCTTGGATAAAGTTGGACTCCACCACTTTTTGGGAATAAAATTAGCAAACGGATTTGTACACTGTTTTGTTGTTGGGATGTGCATATCTGCTGATTTATTAAGATTTTCGATGAAGTAATCATACATAGCTTGCATGTCCTCCGAATTATATATATAAATTTTTTTACTAAACGGTTCAACTAGACATTTGCTATAATTTTGCCAGTTGGCAAACTGAAATTTCCTTTTTTTAATAAACCTTAATTTGTCTGGCCTGTTATCTATAGACATTTTAATAATAAGGTGATCGCTGCCTAAATTTTCTTGTATTACTTGCCATGTAAAATTGAGAGCTATGTCCGAAGACACAAACGATATGTCAGGGGAAGTTTGTCGGAGTATACCATCAACAAATTTTACTCTTGTTGGATTTCTATTATTAATTGAAATAAAACCATATTCTAAAGTAGAGTCTCTAAGTTGTACTCCTCGTGTATCATTCTTGTACGACCAATTAGTAATTTAACACAAACTATTAAATTTAGAAAAAAATGATTTTAGAAACCTCAATATCATTTTTGAAGATCTTTCCATAAATACCCCACATGTATGGAAACGATGAAAAAAGAATGTTGAGTTTCAATTCTATGTATGGGGAACCCCCAAAATTATTATTCTTTTTCTATTTTTATGTGAAAATCTTAATGCGGTTCACAGAATACATCTACTTACCAAATGTCAACAGTACAGCTCTTATAGTTTCGGAAAAAAATGGCGATGACATATGGACAGACAGACAAACATGACGAATCTATAAAGGTTCCGTTTTTTGCCATTTGATTACGGAACCCTAAAAAGATCATGGGTTCTCAGCCCGCCAATTAGTTATGTCCTTTGGAGGTAGGTGCGCTATGTACTCTCCTGGCTTCGTGAAGGAGATGACGCGTGGTTGGTCAACCTCCGGCCTGACAACCTCCTGGGTTGTCAGGCCGGAGGTTGACCAACCGGGATTAGGCTGATCTGAAGTGTGGCAGAGGCGGTAACCACCAGGTATCGGTAGGTGCACTGTTGAGGTACGGTTGTAGACCGAACTTTGGATCCCAATATGGGGTTGACACTGATCGAAAGTAAAGTTTGTTAAACTAATAACTAATTGTGAATCTTCACGTTACACGACGCGACTAAGAAAATAATAATATTTCTTTTGAAGTGAGTGCGTACGTGCTATCGCAATGAGTGCAGTCTCAGTCTGCCCTACCACCGTTCGCTTAACGACCGCTCGGTGGCTCACGGCTACCGAACCGATTTAGAATTAACCGTCGTTATTAACACAAGGTCCGTCATAATAATAATACCTTAATATAGACAGAACCATTGACAATATGTAGTAATAATATTAGACTTAAACTAGATAATTAAACATAATCTCTTGACAATAACTTGATACGAGCTAGCTAAATATCAATGCTATAATAAAATAAATTTTATAAATGTTTTCATACAATGTGTACCTAAATATCTATGTTACTAGAAATAATAATGTATACAACTATATTACTACAAACATGTTCTGACTATTTACAAGCGCTTTTTTAAAGTCTACGTGAATAACTTTTTTATTTTTATTTTATTTAAATGAGTGGCGGTGAACGAAACAGATAACGAGTTACAACGATATTACAATGACGTGGTAATTAATAACAAAATGAAAACTAACGAGCGTTGAATAGATATGCAACGTTACACGCACTCGCACCGAACCTGCTATGAAATCCACTTAGCGACAACGAAGAAAGCCCGAAAACACGCGAATGCTACTCCGGCACCCTCTTTGAAAGAAAGGAATACATTTATTCGACAATAGACATACAAGAAATTTACAAACAGAACTAACTAAATACATATAAAAATCAAACAATAACATAGTTTAACACTACGCAATATTTATATCACCGGTTTCGAAAAATGACATTATAAAAATTATCTCTAATCTAAAAAATACGAATACTGTTGGTTGTGATGGCGTTTGTACGAAGGTCCTCAAGTATGTAAAGGAAGATATAGCACAGCAATTAGCTCACATTATTAACCTTTGTATTGCTGATGGCATATTTCCAAACAGCTTAAAAAAAGTTATTATTAAACCTTTACTTAAAAAAGGTGACAAAACGAATATGAAAAACTATAGACCCATTGCAAAAATTTCTGTCTTGTCCAAAATTTTTGAGAACGTTATATACAACTCAATTTACACATATTTTGAAAAATATAATTTATTTTGCAATGAACAGAAAGGTTTTCGCAAAAACATAAATATTAACTTGGCACTGTTTGATTTAATTAATAATATTATGACATCACTAGATAAAAAGAATCCAATTTGTACTATTTTTACTGATATGACGAAAGCTTTTGACTATGTTGACCATGAGATATTGCTACAAAAGCTATATGGCTACGGTGTAAGGGGAAATATCCTAAAATTGATAGAATCATATTTAACTGATAGAGTCCAATGCACTGAAGTTTCTCGATTATGTCCCAAAACAAAATTAGAAACTGTATGCTACTCAAGACAGGCATAAAATATGGCGTACCCCAAGGTGGAGTGTTGGCACCACCTCTATTCCTAATTTACATTAATGATCTCCCAAAAATAATTCAGCATAAGATGGTTCTTTTTGCAGACGACAGCACAGCTATAATAGAATGCAATGACATAAATAATTATGAAAATGATGTTAATGAATCTTTAACCAAAATAATAAACTGGCTTAATGATAATAATTTAAAAATTAACTTAAGTAAAACCAACATCATGCAATACCATCAGCGTCGTGAAAATAATAACATTAACATCACTTATAAAAATCATAAAATACAGGAAGTTGATAGTGCAAAATTTTTGGGAATAACTATTGATAATAAAATGACCTGGAACACTCATACTGACATAATATGTAAACGACTTAGTAAATCTGCGTATGCACTATTCCAATTGTCAAAGAAGGTTAATACTGAGACATTGCTAACAGCATACCATGGACTTGTAGCTTCTATTCTACGGTACGGGATTATTTTCTGGGGGCAGTCAGCTAATAGGGAGGTCGTATTTAGGATGCAGAAACGCTGTGTGAGGTCTATGTGTGGTCTAAAAACGACAGATAGCTATTCCACATTTCAAAAAATTAAAAATATTGACACTGCCAGCAATGTACATAATGGAAACTGCATTGTTTGTAAAAAAATTTGCCATTTATTTGTCAGCTTATCGGCAGTCAGAAGAAATCCAGTGCGTACTCAATATTGTAGCAAACTATGTAATGTTAAATGTAAAACAGCCTTAATGCGTAAAAGTTTTTTCGGCAACGCTCCAAAATATTATAATAAATTACCGGATGCCCTTAAAAATATGCAAGTAACAAAATTCAAAAAGGTACTTAATAACATGCTTAGTGACAAATGTTACTACACACTGGATGAATTTCTCAATGATGGCTCAATATAAAAAAAAAATAGTTATTGTTATAATGCTTTGTTTCTGTGTTAAAGGACAAAAACTTAAATGATAAATTAATTTGGAATTGAAATTTATTATTAATATTGACATTTAATAATTTTTGACATTTTGAATTATAGTGACTATTTTTTTTTTTTTTTTCTTTTGACATTTTAATTATTTGAATAAAGGTACTTAGATTATTTTTCTTGACATTTATAATTATATAATTCCACATTAAAATCTAACATCATCAAGTTTTATTATATAATTAATGAATTTATTTTGATAATTAAATTATGCATGATTCTCAAATATGTATATTATTTTTTTTGTGAAATTTAAATTCGTAATTTTGAGCTAGATGCACACCATATTTGTACGCCTTCGGGCATAACATAGCGTTCTGTTCACCAAATGTAAGATCTGTATTTTTTTTACCTGTGTTAACAAATAAAAGTGATTTGATTTGATTTGCAATAGGTCCCGTATGTCCTGCCGAAAGGGTCACCATATCAGCATTTGCTGGCTTACACCCAGCGCTGATCTTCAGTTGGCCTTTGAAGCCATGCTCCCACATAGTGTGAGAAACGTGTCCTGGGAGGACAAATGTATGTCCTCCAATAGCATCCTGAACGCATAATTATATTGGATACGAAGGGCGTTGTAAGATTTCTGAGTATATATAGCCCCCTAGGAGGCACGTATGAACAAAAGAACATTAAGGTTTAAAAGGCACAATTTACTGAACTAATGGTGACCTGGTAACTGTGGAGTAATATACCTTGTCATGTCGTAGCAGCCGAATGCGAATTTCGAAGAACTAGGGATCCTCACTGTACCCAGCCCCTACATATTATATTGGTATTGTTAAGCACTTTTAAAAAATATTCATACCAATATGAAGGAGCAAGGGTTAGCAAGGGAAAAAAAGCGTAGAAAAGATTTTGCCAGCAAATTGAAGCCTCTATTTGATGTTGCTAAACATAGTCCTCATTATCAGGCTGTTAAAATTTTTAATAAGTTACCGATTGAGTTAAAGGGCATGCTGTACACAAGTTCATTTAAACCACAACTTAAGACACTCCTATTGAAAAGATGTCTCGTCTCTATAGACGATTTATAAATCAATATGTTATTAATTTAATAATTTATTAATAATAGCTATTATTATATAATTCATTATGTTATTTGGATTTTTTTATAATTAATAGTTTTTGACATAAATGTCTATGCATGTTCATTTACCTACTTATTTTAAAATTATTGTACTGTTTTTAATTTGTATTGTTTTTATGTTTCATGTTTATATAATATTCACGCACAATTTAAATTGTTCATGAAAAAACCGGCCAAGTGCCAGTCGGACTCGCACATGAAGGGTTCCGTAGCAGCAAGTATTTCAGTTGATTAAATGAAGCAAACTTGTTTTTTAAGCTAAATAGCTTAGTTTTCAAATTTCTTAATTAGTTTTTAAATATTGTTAATGAAAGTGGCCACTTCTATTTATTATGTGTTTTCCATTGCCATTGTTGTAAAACACCAACAACCTCGCCTATAACCATACCTAACATCAATAGCAACAACTTTTGTTCTACAAACTCGAACATAAAGTCAATACATGACAAAAAAATGTTTTTTTTTAAGTTTTTGTTGTACTGTCGGGATGTTTGTAGGTCTATGTTTCATTGTAACGACGCTCCGCACGCGCGCGCTTGCGCTGCTAATAACGATTACACTTTCTTCGCCAGATATTGATTTAGTTCATTTCACGGCTCGGTGTAGGTACTATGACGTTCTGCTAATACACTGAAGTTTGGGTAATCTATACATCTATACAAATAAATAAAATTGGACTGTCTGTTTGTAATATTGAAATAGCCGGTTTTTACTACATAAATATGAATATATATACGGTACATAAACCAAAATAACATTTTTTACAATTTTTGTCTGTCTGTCTGTCTATTTGTTCCGGCTAATCTCTGAAATGGCTGGGCCGATTTTGACGGGACTTCTATTGGCAGGTAGCTGATGTAATAAGGAGTAACTTAGGCTACTTTTATTTTCGAAAAAGTCTTTTATTTTACTAAAAAACTAAATTAACTTATTAAAACGCGGACGAAGTCGCGGGCACAGCTAGTCGGTTATATATTTTCTTCACTTTTACTATATCGGGTCACAGGGCTCACTACCCTATAGAGTTCATTCGTAGACTCACTGTTAGAAAAGAATTTTGTTTTGGTTCGAAATATTTTCAAACGATTTCTTTTTAATTATTTCTTTTAAAAACGTTTGGACGGACGAAGGTGTGCAACCAAGAAGGTCGTCTCAGTACCTTGTACATTGGCATCCCACCTAGCAAGCATCCTCACCATTCCCGTGTATTCGATACTAGAATATTGATACGCCAGGGTAATAAAATTACACTGTAGGTATCGACCTACAATCCGCACGATAAAATTATCGATACAACGCGGCGCCATCTAAAGATTGTGACACTTAGGCACATGCAACGCTTGCGTGCATGCACACTGACGGATGACTGGCGGTTAGAGATATGGGTCAAGTTCAAAGGCGCTAGCGGTAAACTCTCTTCCCTGTGATCTCGCAGGGATATACGTGCGTAATCTTTTCGATGCGCATTGAGTTACAAACATGCAAACGGGAAATTAAGTTAATACTTATATTTGTACGAAAATAAAATCTAACAAATTATCAAAAGTTGTAGAACAAAAGTAGTTGCTTATGGTGTTAGCTATCTAGTGCTGCGAGGTTGTTGGTGTTTTACAAGTAATCTTTTGTATGGCCAAGTGTAAGAAAGGTATTATATTTAAGATTTGTATCAACACCTGTAACAAATACGTATTATTCGCTGAATGGGAACTGAACGACTAATCGTGTTGCAGGGGCGAGCAGAGCTCGTGCGTGGTGTGCATGTGCGAGTGGGAGGCGCGCCAGACGCTGCGCGTGCTGCCGTGCGCGCACGAGTTCCACGCCAAGTGCGTCGACAAGTGGCTGCGGGTGAGTGCGGTCGTTGCATTGTGTAATAGGGCCTGGCGTTTGACTTAATAGTTAGTGAACAATAGTAATGGCATTGTATGTGTGTTACAGTCCAATCGCACGTGCCCCATCTGCCGCGGCAACGCGTCCGAGTACTTCGCGCACGCCGAGTGACCGCGCGCTCCGTGCGGGGCTCCGTAGCGCGGCCACAGCTACCTTCGGACACAGAAACGTGTGGCGCCGCGCTCCGTGCGGGGCTCCGTAGCTCTGCGACAGCTACCTTCGGACACAGAGACGTGTGGCGCCGCCCGCCGCGCTCTGTGCGGGGCTCCGTAGCGCGGCCACAGCTACCTTCGGACACAGAAACGTGTGGCGCCGCGCTCCGTGCGGGGCTCCGTAGCGCTGCGACAGCTACCTTCGGACACAGTGACGTGGGGCGCCGCCCGCCGCGCTCTGTGCGGGGCTCCGTAGCGCTGCCACAGCTACCTTCGGACACAGTGACGTGTGGCGCCGCCCGCCGCGCTCTGTGCGGGGCTCCGTAGCACTGCCACAGCTACCCTCGGACACAGTGACGCGTGGCGCCGCCCGCCGCGCTCTGTGCGGGGCTCCGTAGCGCTGCCACAGCTACCTTCGGACACAGTGACGTGTGGTGCCACCCGCCGCGCTCTGTGCGGGGCTCCGTAGCGCAGCCACAGCTACCCTCGGACACAGTGACCTGTGGCGCCGCCCTTCGCGCTCTGTTCGGGGCTCCGTAGCGCTGCCACAGCTACCTTCGGACACAGCGACGTGTGGTGTAGAGCACCGTAGCGTTGCCACAGCTACCTTCGGACACAGTGACGTGTGGCGCCGCGCTCCGTGCGGGGCTCCGTAGCACTGCCACAGCTACCTTCGGACACAGTGCGACACCTGTCAAGTGAAGAGGGGCCATTCATTATCTACCCTACATTCATTCGTACTTTTGGGCGGATGTTACCGTGGACAGAGTCGTTCAAGCCGCCCATTATGCCTCTCCTATGGCATAGTTAATGACTTCTACCGTGATCGACAGTTTTAAAGCGCCCTCGAAGAAAGCGGATGAAAAAGAAATTAAAAAAGAAAACTAATGTAGATTATTTTAGCTATTTGTAACGCCCATGTAATAAAAATTTGTTACCATTTCTTACGTAAGGTTTTATGTTTCGCTATATTTAAGTTCTTATAATTAAATGAAAAATACAACTTTCTATTTGAACGGTTAAATAGATAGTTCTTGTGGTATCGAAATGTATAATTTAATTTAAATTTTAGTTTTATAGCTTAGCGTCAACATCCTCCAGAAGCAAGGGAATCCTAAATTTGATCTGCCAGCATGTGTCGTTCGTAGCTTAACGCAGAGCGCCTTCCTAGCTAGAGGGCGCAATTTAGAAACCTGCCGGACGATTACATTTATGATTTCCCATTTTTGAGATTGTGTTTTAATTTACTGTGCGATTTTATGTTACCTAAGATATTGACTGTACGGACATTTTGTCTACATAATATAGAGTTATTTGTAAAACACCAACAACCTCGCAGGACTAGATAGCTATCACCATAAGTAACAACTTTTGTTCTACAACTTTTCATAATTTGTTAGATTTAATTTCCGTATAAAAATAAGTATTAATAAAATTCCCGCTTGAATGTTTATAAGTCTATGAGCATCGCAAAGACACGCACACACATGCGAGCTTCCGTTTCCAAATGAAACATAGACCTACGAATGTCTCGACAGTGCAACAAAAACTTTTTTTTTTTCTTGTATTGAGTATGACCAAACTCGTAGAACAAAAGTTGTTGCGTATAGTTATAGCTATCTGGTCTTGCGAGGTTGCTGGTGTTTTACAAATAATACACTTTTATATTATTTTGTGAGATTCATAATGAATGGCCCCTAAACCGTGTATGGCGGCCGTCTAGTTGTGACGTAGACACTGTTTATGAGACGCTCTGTGACACCGGATGGCAGGGAAGTGTAATGGCCAACTGTTAACCACACAACCAACCGGCAGATGGCGCCAGGCGTAAACAAAAATGTTTCAAAAAGTGAAAACCGACTAAAGCAAGTCTCGACCTCAGGGTTCCGTACTGACATGTAGCTTTATAAATAGTTTGCCCGTCACGGATAGAGTTCTGAAGAATTTTTCTTATTTAGACTAACAACTGAAATAAAATGTATATCTATGGGAACATAGACCAAGAAAAGCGTTTTCTACAGTTTTGTCTTTTGCGACTGGCCATTCTTTCACAGCACTTGTTTTTGAAGAATCCGTGCCAACTCCCATGTTCAGAAATAACATTTCCCGAATAATTCACTTGCCGTTGAAAAAAGAGCATTTTTTGGGCTCATCGTAACAGCCGAAAGACGTCCAGCAGTGGATGTTGGACAAAGATCTCCACAATTGCCGGCCTTGTGCTGTTCGCATCCAGCGGTTTCCAGCGCCCCGCATAAGATCATCGGTCCACCTTGTAGGGGGCCTGTCCACGCTGCGCGTTCCGGTTCATGGTGGCCACTTGAGAACCTTTCTGCCCCAGCGGCCGTCGTTCTACGAGCTATGCACACTAACTTACACTTCAGTTTTGCAATTCTTATTATTTGGGCTCAATTTCTCATAATTTTCCAAAAACTTCCAAGTTTCTCTAAATGTGCATTAAAATCACCTATAATAATAATGTTTTCTAAATAGAGTAGGCACGATTCTCCGATAAGACCCGTGTGGCAGGTGCATTGCGAATTCCAAATGGCATTGTCTTGAACTGCCAAAGACCTTTTCCAATTGAAAAAGCATTCTTTTGTTTATCTTTTGGATCTAAATCAACCTGCCATTCAGTGAATCCAGAGTGTCGTTGATTCTTGGCCAAGGGTAACTGTCTTTCTTCCTAACCGTCGTTAAGCGTAAATAGTCCATGCAGCATCTAGTCGCCGAAAAGTGAAAATTGTCAAAATAGGTTCACAAGTAACGGATAAATCTTGTTACATACATACAAACATCATCATCATCATATCAGCCGAAAGAAGTTGCTGGACAAAGGCCTCCCCTAATGGTCTCTACAATAGCCGGTCCTGCGCTGCCCGCATCCAGCGGATTCCCGCGACCCTTGCAAGATCGTCGGTCCAACTTGTAAGGGCCTGCCCCCATATAAACCTAAATACATACAAAAGACAGACAGTCGAAATGATAACCTCCCTTTTAAGTTGGTTAGAAAGGGTCTTGACATCCAGACAGACAACAGAGTAATCCTATAGCGTTACCTTTACTCTTTTGAGGTACGGAACCCTGAAAAAAACGATTGTATTTTCATCAAAGAAGTATTTCTTCCTTCTCTTCTTGGAGAATGTAGTCCTGGCGTCATAGTTGGCGTTGTCATGGCAACGTTAAGATTCTTCGATGGTAATAAATTGTAGTTTATATTAGCTTTATCCGCAATGCAACGTGTAAATCTAAAATGGGAAATTATTAATGAATTAACGTCTCTTGACGCAAATATGAATTTAATCGTCCGCCGGTCTGGAACGTGTGCTGACGCTTTGCACTGCGATTAATGCTATGAAACTACAACTGAACCTACTCCCAGTAGGTGCTCGCAACATATCAGGCGGCCGTGTTTCTAGAAAACAAAGCCGATGGATAACACATCCTCCGAGGGAATCCTAAAGGAGAATGGGCAAAAATATATGAGGTCTGGTACTCGGCCTAATAGCCATAATATACAGGGTGGCCGAAGAGTTTACGTACAAACGCAAAATTTAGATACTTTATGATGAGGCGTATCCGAATCACCCCTGTGTATGTTGTTCGTTTTTGCGTAGTTTTCGAGATATAATTTGAATCGATCCTGAGCTCAAACCCTAATTTTGAACTTGCGAATAAATTCTAAGACAGTTCTGCAATGATCAGATAAACCATAATCTTTAGGGTGTTAGGTTAAACTATACACAAAAAACTGAACCAGAAATGTTCAACAAAACGAGAAAAAAATGAAAACACTTACATCAACGTGTAATTTACGAAAAAAATCATTAAAAATATTCTATCTCGAAAACTGCGCAAAATCGTAGAACATACATGGGGGTGATTCGGATACTCCTCATCATAAAGTATCTAAATTTTGCGTTTGAACGTCAACTGCTTGGTCACCCTATATATCATTGGAAAGGTCTATTTACCAGGATGAATGATAACCGAGTCGCTTGTCCCCATTTGCTATCGGAACCGAGTTTCGTATTAAGTATTAAGATTGCAATTAAGATATGAAATAAAACTGGAACTTTGGGGGTTTCCCGTGGTTTTTGGACAAGGATTTGGGACAAGTGCCCATAGTAAATATTTTTCTGATTAAAAGTGTGTCCAATGACACCACCTACCTAATGTATGTACGAAGCTCAAACTTACATTGGTGAATGAAGCAATTAGTGATACATACATGGCGAATAAATAAATATTGCATTTCATTTCATTTCATCAAACTTTTGAAATTCTGCGTCTATCACGCTGAAAATGGCGGCCACCATCAATAGCAATTATTGAAGAAATAAAAGCAATTGGATAGCAATTCTTCAATATACTTTCAGAGCCGAGATTCTGACGCTCACGACACCGCAATGATTGCTTTTGGATCGAGTACCAAATGGCCCATTCTCTTTTGATCGTGTGTAGTGTGTTTCGTAAGTAGCTTAACGGCAGAGCGCTTACCCCACGTTGGTAGAGGGTGACAGTTCGACACCCACTGGTCGCTTTAATTTATGATTTGCCATTTTTGAGATCTTCGATGGTGTCAACCTGTGTCACACAGCGCCACAGCGTGCAGTGCCACAAGTGCTAACCCTCTTATGTTAAAACTTACTTGTTAACACAATATTGTTTGTAATACCGGCCCATTGATGTCGCTGTTGCGGATGCGTTTAAAATACGATTATTTTGTACTGTTTGTATTATGTCAGTTGTACAGACGCCAGCACATCCAGCTACCCCGATCTGTCAATTTTATCTTATAGATTTTCAACTTTATCACAAATGCATAAGGTTGAATTTCAATTGGGGAAATTTGATAGATTGGGGTAGATTTATGTGCTGGCGTCTGTACAACTATGCTGGAAAGTCCCAAAGGATCGTATTTTAAATTCAATTGATAATAATTAATTTAATGTAATGTTACAGTAATTAAATTGCCCAATGTTTCTCTGGACGCGGGGCTGGGGAAGTATTAGTGGAACAATTCCACATACATTGAGCGCTCGCAAAAGGGCTGTGTGGGGGCGGCGGCGAATATCAGGATATCATAATCCCATCTCATCCTGTGGGGGGTGTAGAAGGCGACCCGAGGGAATATCTCCGAGAGAACGGGCAGCAGGTTTTAATGTGTACTATGACCATCTTATTGCGAAAGCCAAGCCGTCTGCCAAGCGTAACGATTATGATATCCCCTCAAGATGATTCGGCTTAGGGCCAGACAGGGCAGACAGAGAGGAGCGCAGCGGAGAGGGTTTTATTATGCCACTAGAAAATCAACTTTAAAACTATAGATATAAAGTGCATATATGCTTGAACCTGACATAAAATGCTCGCGCGGTCCCGGGCATATAATGTTTAAGCATATATGAACTTTATTCTAATATTTTTAAAGTTGATTTTCTAGTGGCTTAATAAAATCCTGGCTGGCCCTTACAGTTATGCGAAGTACTTACTTACTTATCGTATAGGCAGTGATTACCCTAGTGTCAGAGTTGTCAAGCCGCCCTGTAGGCCTCCGACATGGCTTAACGACTGTTGTCTAATGACTACAAGGCACGGAGACGCTCAGAAATTAAACCACTTTAGCGGTCACCCATCTACGACCGCGAGCCTAGTTGCTTAACCTCACGGTGAGAGCATGTGGCTATGTGCGACGAATAACTGCTCACTTGATAGGGCCCTTAAACTATACCCTCGGTGTTTTTGCAGCTGGCTTATCAAGTTCTCTCGAGGTTCCAGCCTTGTTATATCATTCTGTCTCCCGCTTTGCTCTGGAAGTAGAACTACTCCTTTCTAACTGCTGCTTGTTTCTTTCCTCTTCAATTTGACTTTAAGACAATCGTCGCACCATTTCGTGTCCCGAGTTCAATTCCCGCGCAGCACAACTATTTGTGTGATCCATATGTAGCTGTTCTGAGCATAGGTGTTGTTAATTTCCTTAATGCGGGCGATATTCAATATTCTGCTTCTGTCTCCTAAAGTTTTCTGTAAGAGAATGCTTTAAAAAAAACAGTCATGTCAGCCGAATGATGTCCACACGTCTACTGCTGGACAAAGGTTACAAGATAAGTCAAAGTCAACAATTTAACATTTATGTGGAATTGTCATTTTTTTTTACCCTACCGTGCAGTGCATGACGTGGCAGCTACTGAGAAACACTGCCAGAAAACTCAGTAGGAATCCTTTTTTAAAATAAAATATACTTAAGATTAATTACAATCACAAGCACTTTATCACTTAAATAATCAGAAATTTTGTAATATGCCCTGCTACACAATTTGGCTTTAATAATTCTTTTAAACTTATTCGTAGACAATTCTCTAATATCATTGGGAAGTTTGTTATAGAATCTTATACATTGCTCCATAAAAGAGTTACTTATTTTGTGGAGACGGGTAGTATGCAGTGTGAGATTATTCTTATTTCTAGTATTTACATTATGTGTATCGCTCCTTTTACAGAAGGAATCGATATTTTTATGCACATATAGTAGGTTTTCTTATATATACTGAGATGGTACAGTTAGAATGTTAACCTCTTTGAACTTTTCTCTTAGAGACACTCTCGGGCCATGGATTATATATTTGAAAACCTACTTCAAATATATAATCCACAATAAAGTTGGGTCCACCATGTGGGGGATACGCCATAATCGCCACGCTTGGCAGACGGGTTGGCGATCGCAGTATGATGGTCTTAGTACACAGAGAAGCGCTGCTGCCCGTCCTCTGGGAGATATTCCCTCGGGTCGACTTCTACGCCCCCCACGGGATAAAATGGGGAGGCTATAGTTTACGTCGTGAGCGACACAGATGTAGAATCGTTCGATAATGTTCCTCAGTCCCGTGTGTGAGCAGTGCTTAGTTACCAGCGCGGCGTACAGTTAGTGCGCAGTGGTGCGGCCTTAGGTTAACGTGTGCGTGAGGTGTACATACATAGGTATAGGCGTGTGCGTGTCGTGTTGCGTGTAGGCTCTGGGTTTGTGTAACGCTTAGTTGCGGCCATGTTGGCTGTGGCAGTGTTCGTGGAACTGAACTTGTGCTGGTTCGCGAGGAGCTACTTGTCTTACTAGAAGTATTCAGCGGTATGACGCTTGCGACACTCGTGGCAACTGTTCCCCTCCCCGAGGAGTTGAAGCGACCTGACTCACACACTGGACTAATAAATAAGCAATTGCTCATCGCTGCACTCCGCCCCACCGGTAGCAAACATTTATCCTATCATTAGTAGCACTATGCAATAATACAGGTGTATTTAATTCAAAATCGATTCGATCCCCAACAAATACTTTATTGCATCGATATAAATCGATTTATGTTTCGATTGAATCGATAATGCGGATTCATTTTTCGTCAGGATTGCTGTTGATTCTTCTTGCAGCAATTTTTTATATGTCTCATAGTTTCGGATTAATCCTGCTGAATGCGCAGGCAATCATTACATCCTATACTAAATGAAATAAATAAATGTCTTACATTCTAATGTAATATATGAAATAAATTGAATAATAATAAATGAAATAAATTTTAAAAATCAAATAAAGAAGAATAGGTACAATAAATTAACTGAACCTTAATAATATTATCATTAAAATAACTATACCCAATTTATAGAAATAGTGACTCTTGCTACTAAGCTATAAAGTGCAATTCAGGTTGCATAAGCGCTCAGTGCCAGTTGCCGCTCTCTTCTGACGCGTCGCTCTGTCCCTGTCTGGCGCACTGCACCATAGACAGTGCCCGTGACGTCACAGCGCCAGCAGTTCCCCGAGCGCGGCCACGGCGGACAGTCGCGTGCCTATTTTACTATATTTTTATTACCTAATTAAGAACTCTGTCGCGTGGTTTTGTATTCTTCATGCTAGCTCCAGAGTGGTCTCTATGTAATGTATAATATACGGAAAGCATGCATTTGTTTGGTGTCAATATCTCTACCCTTCTCCTCTCCTTATCCTTTATCTCCCGTCTCTCTTATGCAGTCACAATTGTCGAGTAGACATAAAATGAAATCTATACATATAATAAAATCGTAGGAAAGTCAAAACTGTACATTGAATATTTTTTTAAAAGGATACTTGGGGCGTGATCTACAATCGATAACGAAGCCGAAAATATAGCTTTTAGAATTTTTGTCTGTTTGTCTGTATGTATGTCCGGGCTAAACTCAAAAAGTACTGCATGGATTTCCTTCAAATTTTGCATGAATATTACTAAGAGGTTGGGTCAACATATAGGCTACATATTATCACGCTATCACCTACAGGGGAGGAGCTGTGATGATTTATAAAGTTTAACGCGGGTAAAACTGCGGGGCACAGCTAGTATGTGATATATCAGTTATCTGGTGTCCATAGTACAAGGTCTGCTTAGTTTGGGATCAGATGGCCGTGTGTGAATAATGTCCCAGGATATTATTATAGTACTACCGAGCAGTCTGATGGCGGGAAGCTTGCTGACACCGAGCTGTCAACTAATTTATGTCGTCAATGTAAACTATATCGCAAGGCCACGACTTAAAGCCCATATTTGAATCATATTTTATTAGTGGGGTGGTAGCAGAGTCGTGTAAGTGGGCTATAACCTTAATCCCCCGTTGGTGTAGCGGTATCGTGTTCACCCGCAAAGAAAGAGGTCCTGGGTTCAAATCCCGCGTCGGTCCAAAAAAGTGATTTTGGGAGTTTTCTGTAAAAAGAAAAATTTCTCAGCATCATCCCGAAGTCTGGGAGTTGGCGGTGTTATACCGCCGTGCCTCGGGGAGCACGTAAAGCCGTCGGTCCTGTACCTGACCTCTTTCCGGTCGTGTCGCTAGGCGTCCCATCGGATCATGAGAGTGATGGAATAGGAAGTGCTCCTGTGTTTGCGCACACACTTGAGCACTATAATATGTCCCGCACAGATGGCTAATCTCTGTTGAAACTGGCCGCCGTGGCCAACATTCGGCTAGGCGGACACTATGATAATCCTTAAACAGGCGGTGGACTATACGATGCCACATGAATTGAAACCTTATGTCTTGGGAATAAGTTCCAAAAATAATGGAAAATTATGATATAACAAAGCCTGGTTAAGGTTTACTCACTTATCGTATGGGCAGTGGTTACCCTGGTGTCAGAGTTGTTCAAGCCGCCCAGTAGTCCGACATGGCTTAACGACTGTTCTCTAATGGCTACAACCGGGACCGACAGCTTAACGTGCCTTCCGAAGCACGGAGACCCTCAGAAATTAAACCACTTTGGTGGTCACCCATCAATGGACTGACCGCGAGTATAGTTGCTGAACCTCGCCGATCACTTACGGACCGGTGAGACCATCTAGCCATGAGTGATTCTGTACGTGCTGATCCGAGACTGCCAACTCGCAATCGTGAAACAGCATTAGCGATGTGCCGTACGCAGAGGATTTTATCTTTGGATTTCAAGCTTCATCCGTATAAAATACATTCAGTCAAAAAAGTATCGGGAATGGATGATTTGTTTATGGTTCCAAATTCAAATTTTTGATTTTGTTTGTTGTTGTTAGATTGGCACAAGTGTTTTCCATTTTGGCGCGGAGTTTGAGTTGCATCTGTTATTTATATTAAATACAGTGCTGGTTTTAGTAATATCATGTATAGTGTGTATTGCGAATTTCATAATGGACAAAAATATCGAACAAAGAGTCTGCAACTGAAGTTAACATCGCAAAAGTGAAGGAAATAGTGACTGAAAATCCTCATTCAACTCTGAGAGAGATAGCCGCCGAACTTTCTGTATCTCACGAGTCGATTCGTACCATTTTAACTAATCATTTGGGTATGAAACATGTTGCCGCTCGGCTAGTCCCAAGAGATCTGAATTTTCTCCAAAAACTTAATCGCATGAAAGTCGCTGAGGACATGGTAGAACGAGTCAATTCCGACCCAATATTCATGAAACGCATTGTTACTGGTGACGAGACGTGGGTTTACGAGTTTGACATGCAAACTAGTCAACAAGCTTCTGAGTGGCGCCTTCCAACTGAACCGAAACCGAAAAAACCACGCCAAAGTCGATCAAAAGTCAAAGTCATGTTGACTGTTTTCTTGACTATCGCGATGTTGTGCACTCTGATTCTTACCGGAAAGTCGAACGGTAAATAAAGAATATTATTTGAGCGTTATGCGGCGTTTAAGAGAGCAAATTCGACGAAAAAGGCCAGATTTGCGGAAAGAAAATTCTTGGATTTTGCACCACGATAATTCGCCTTCGCACAAGGCCATCATTGTGAACAAATTTTGACCAAACACTCAACAAATACCATCCAGCAACCACCATATTCACCAGATATGGCTCCAGCTGACTTCTTTCTTTTTCCTAAACTCAAATTACCACTTCGTGGTACCCGTTTTCAATCGGTAGAAGACATAAAGGAGAATTCGCGGCGAGAACTGAACTCAATTCCGAAAGCAGCGCTTAAAAAATGTTTTGATGAATAGATTATTCGTTGGCGTAAGTGTATCGTTTCTGAAGGAGCATGCTTTGAAGGTGATAAAATAAATTTGGATGAATAACAAACATTTTGTATATTATTGATCTTTTCCCGGTACTTTCTTGACAGAGTAGTACAGCTCGTCCAAGAGATAAATGAATATTGCTGGCCATGTTCCCTCTGTCGCCGTACGAGGCGCGGCCCGAGGAGGAGGCGGAGACGGAGAACTACGAGGCGCTGCTGTCGCTGGCGGAGCGCCTGGGCGAGGCCAAGCCGCGCGGCCTGGCGCGCCACGAGATCGACGCGCTGCCCTCCTACAAGTTCGCGCCCGCCACGCACCGGTAATTATCATAATAATTTTGAATTTTATAGCATTATTCGCAATGCAAAGCGTTTATCTAATCTCAAAAATGGGAAATCATAAATTGTTTGCAAGGGAATCATAAATTTGATCTGCCAGCGTGTATCGTTCGTAGCTTAACGCAGAGCGCCTACCCCGGATTGGTAGATGGTGCAGGTTCGAGACCCGCCGGACGATCAAATTTATGATTTCCCATTTTTGAGATTATAATAATAATGTTTTATTCTCTCACCAAAATATTACAGAATACATTGTATAAGGTGTTTTAGTTATGGGTAGAAATTACAATATTGTGGGAGGTGCCTAAAAAGGCCTGTATTTCAGGACACCAGGTCTCCACGCTTTATGAAGAGATACATTTATTATACATTCTTAGGAATAATAGGATCACATTCATATGTACATAATTTGGTTAATAAGAGAACGAGGTACGTCGGAACTGATACTCGAGATAACATTTTGTCTGAACTTTCTCAATATTTTTCCAACCAGCAATCTTTATCCTCGAATAGAGTCGTAGAACTTGTAATTGATTATTATAATAAGAATATTATTTCATCCGGTTCGAAGGACCAAAAAGATGAAAAGTCTACGAATAACCTATGAGATGATATAATATATTTGTGATGCGCTAATGTTTTATTTATCCTTAATTTAGGATACTTATTTTATGTTTATGGAAAATTATTGTGATTGTTAGACTATTAGTGAGATTAGCACTACGGAACGCGAACTTGCTTAGATTTATCCACACACGGAACATTATGCGGGGGGGGGGGGGAGGGGGCGAACTGAAAATAAATAAACTTCACTTCTACACTTCTCATCAAACAAATCGACAGACAAGTAAAATAATATATTTATATTTAATATTAACTTTTATAAAATCAATCTTGTGATTCGATTTTTGGATGAGCAATGTAGGTGATAGAAATGCGGCTAGTTGAAACACCATTCTTTTTCATGTTGCATATTTCTAACATACATATACAACATGTAACTTAATTAACGCACATCCTGAAAATAGTTTGTTCAGAATCGTTTACCGAATCGATTTATATCATTTTTTAATAGGTAATTTTTTTTCCTAAATAATTAAAACTACGGAAATTATTGTCATATTAACCCTGTACAGTCAAAATAAATTGAATGGACCGTAAGTCAAATAATAAGATTTTTAAAATTGAAGTTTTATTTGTATTGGTACAAATTCTATTATTAAATACAAAATAAAGAAAAATTAACTTTATTCCAAGAAACTTATTTAGTAAATAACAATGCATATACATGTTAAATTAAAAATTCAGTGTATGTATTACGATTATACCGTAATATTCTAATTGGGGTGTCTGAGGGTGTGCGTTAATTACGTTACATGTTGTATATGATATAATCTTATTTATTCGAGTAAGCTATCACATCATCAGCCTGATAATGTTCTCTACTGGTCATAGGCCTTTGTAAAGATTTTTCTTTCTTAATTCGGTTTTACGGCTCTGGCTTCTTCGGCCTTATGAGCCTTCTGTAAAATATATTATTATTTCATTTATTTTCGTCATGTCAAGTAAAGTCCGTCACAGTCAAGTCATACGTAGTCCTTGTCGTACCCCAGTAAAGCAGTGGAGACTTTACTAGAGGCTTATATGGAGTTTTAGATTCAACACAGAACATCGCAATTCACGGCAATATGGCACTTTCCTCCACTTGTGTACGTTGTCCATGATGTTATGTCTAAAAGTCCACCATATTTACCCACTATATTCTACTATATAAAAATAAGTCTGGTTTTCCTTCCTGACGCTATAACTCCAGAACGCACGAACCGATTTCCACGGTTTTGCATTCGTTGGAAAGGTCTCGGGCTCCGTGAGGTTTATAGCAAAGAAAATTCAGGAAAAATTTCAACAGAAAAGCGGGAAAATCTTTAATTTATAAAATTTAACGCGGGTGAAAAATCTTTAATTTATAAAATTTAACGCGGGTGAAACCGCGGGGCACAGCTAGTTTACACATAAAAACTTAAATTTACACCAGTTTTTGGAAATGAAACAATGCCCTGATGCGTCTTTTTCCGCGTTGGCGCCAAAACTCTGACTTTGTAAAGGCTATCATAATGTTGCCATCTGAAGGGGTATTGTCCAGGAGCTCGCGCTTGCCATGCGAGTCGGTGACTGTAAGCTAGCTAGTACACAGGTGTAGTTGTCTGACCACTTGCTATATCTCTTATTGAAATGAAATTTTATTCAGCACTTGGGTATTAACATACACTTGTACCTGGTGTTGACGTTCACCGTAGCCTAGTTGGTAGTGCTCCTGCCTACGAAGCTGGTGGTCCTGGGTTCGAATCCCGGTGTGCAAATATTTGTGTGATGAGCACGAATATTTGTTTCTGAGTCATGGATGTTTTCTATGTATTTAAGTATTTATCTATCTATATAAGTATGTATATCGTCGCCTGGTACCCATAGTACAAGCTTTGTTTAGTTTGGGGCTAGGATGATCTGTGTGACATTGTCCCTATATATTATTATTATTACTTGTCAAGCTTACAATGCAGTACACAAACATAGTCGAATGCAGTATAAAAAATACAAAACAAAAAAAAAATTGTCTGCCCGTGCGGTCTGTTTTTTTTAAAGACAACGCCTGCTTTAGGGAATCTAATCTCTGTGTGTCGGGGTACTTTACAAACATATAATAGACGGACATAAATTACATCCAGACTCAGAACAACTATTTATGGGTCACACAAATAGTTGTCCAACGCGGGACTCGGTCTTAGCCGCTGCGCCACACGTGCAGTCAAGTCGTGTTTTATCAGATATATTTTTTAAATCCTAAAATAAATAACAAGTTCCTAATCTATTATTTTGAAATTTAGTTGTACTATATTAAAATTAAGGAATTGAAGGCAATGAGCATTTGGCTAGCGCAGAAGGCTCTTATTTGCCTTTTACTGCACCCATGGGATGGTGTAGGGAGGCCTTGTTATTATTTCTGGGCCGGATACCACACGGCTTTATTCGAGTAATCAAGACTCATATTGTTGTTATTACAAAATAATGAATCTGTTAGGAGCATTACTCTGTAAACAAAACAAAAGAATGTGGACGCCGACGCACGCGGCGCCCCCAGCGCTCGGGCGGCGCGTTTGCTTATATCGCATGAAGCGTATGAGGTGTGGTTAAATAAACTTACAAATTCATTAATAACATACTACAAAAAAAACCGGCCAAGTGCGAATCGGACTCGCACATGAAGGGTTCAGTAGCAGCAAGTATTTTAGTTGATTAAATGAAAGGTAAATTGCGAAAGGTAATTGATCTCGTTCAAACCAATTTTCGTCGTTAGTTTGTGTGGTAATGTACATGATATATTTCTTTAGTTTTATCATTCTCTTATTTTAAAAGTTATAGGATGGGGGGGGGGGAGGGACACTCATCTTTCCACTTTGGAAGTGTCTCTCGCACAAACTATTCAGTTTAGAAAAAAATGATATTAGAAACCTCAATATCATTTTTGAAGACCTATCCATAGATACATGTATGGATACGATGAAAAAAAAAATTTTAAATTTCAGTTCTATGTATGGGGAACCCCTAAAATTATTATTATTTTTCTATTTTTGTATAAAAATCTTAATGCGGTTCACAAAATACATCTACTTACCAAATGTCACCAATACAGCTCTTATAGTTTCGGAAAAAAGTGGCTGTGACATACAGACGGACAAACAGACAGACATGACGAATCTATAAGGGTTCCGTTTTTTGCCATTTGGCTACGGAACCCTGAAAAGGTCATGGGTTCTAAGCCCGTCAATTAGTTATGTCCTTTGGAGGTAGGTGCGCTATGTACTCTCCTGGCTTCGTGAAGGAGATGACGCGTGGTTGGTCAATCTCCGGCCTGACAACCTCCTGGGTTGTCAGGCCGGAGGTTGACCAACCGGGATTAGGCTGATCTGAAGTGTGGCAGAGGCGGTAACCACCAGGTATCGGTAGGTGCACTGTTGAGGTACGGTTGTAGACCGAACTTTGAATCCCAATATGGGATTGACACTGATCGAAAGTAAAATTTGTTAAACTAATAACTAATTGTGAATCTTCACGTTACACGACGCGACTAAGAAAATAATAGACTAAGAAAATAATAATGTTTCTTTTGAAGTGAGTGCGTACGTGCTATCCCACCCGCTCTTTAATTTATACAATTCATTTCTAACATTGTTTTGAATGAAATCACAGATAATAATAAAAAGCTATGATTTAATAAATATACAGCCATTAAAGTTAAATGTCTCACCCAGTTTAACGGGCTAAATAAATAAATATGGGGGGCTCCCGTACAACATGATCTTTTTGCCTTTTTCATAAATAATAGTACGGAACCCTTCATGCGCGTTTACGTGTCCGACTCGCACTTAGCCGGTTTTTTTTTAATTTGAGATTACTATTCTTTTAAAATCATAATAATGCCATAATCAAGCACCCAAATGAAGATTGGAGACTACACTCGAAGTTGTAGAGAACTATATTTACCTAGGACAACTAGGTAGGTCCAACTTCGAGAAGGAGGTAAATCGTAGAGTCGAACTCGGGTAGGCAGCGTTCGGGGAACTACGTAAACTGCGTCTCACGAAAGAAGTCCCACAGGCGCGGCGCTGCGACGGAATGTTGCTAGCCTCTACTGATTTCGACCAGCACTTTTTACAACTTTAGGCATTTTACAATGCCTAAACACTTTAACTAATTTGAATGATAAAAATTTCGATAGCGTTCGAACTCCGTAACAACTGCTGACAACGACAACATGGCCGATCTATCATATTAGTTCCATATTTTGCCGCGGGACTTCTTTCGTGAGATGGAGTTTAAGATCTTCTCGTCCAAAATACCGCAGTGTCTCAAGTTGTAGTATTCGACCATGTGTGTGTTGCCAGTGATAGATTACTTACGGAACAGAGACGTGGTCGCTAACTGTGAGCCTTATTAGAAGGCTCAGGGTTACCCAATGAGCAATAGTCAGAGATATGCTTGGAGTTTCCCTGTGAGGTCGTACCAGAAGTGTCGAAATCCGCAGGCTGAAGGTAACCGACATAGCTCGAAGGAACTAATTGCCGAGCTGAAGGGGCAGTGGGCGGCACATATGTAGCTCGTAGAACCGACGGCCGTTGGGGCAGAAAGGTTCTCGAGTGGTCGACCATGGACCGGAACACGCAGCGTGGGCAGGCTCGTGGTTTTGTGAGGAACGCTGAGAACCACTCTACTACAGCCTCTCCTGCTGATGATAATCACAGATTACGTTTTCAAAATTCAAGGATTATTTATACTTGAATTATCAAAACAGGTGCATGTCGCATGGTGTCCAGTCAGAGCTGTGTGTACGTTTTTCCTCATCATGAATTTAATTGTATTTCTAAAAGAACTTACTTTGTCGGTGTGCAAAATGATGTACATTTTTGGTAATTTTTATGGAGTTCTTAGGGCCGGCGCACATATGGCGGAGCGCAGCGCAGAGTATTTTTCACTGTCAAACTATTATAGTCATTGTCCTCATAGAAATAATATCTAAAATTAATTATACTACAATTAATTCCTGAAGAGCATTGAAGCGACTACTTGAGCAAGGTAGCGCGCAGGGACGCGCATGCGCGTTAGGCTGCGCGCGCCCGGCGCCGGCCGCGCGCTCGCCGAGGAACGCGACGGCGCGCTACTTAATTCCTCTTCTGCAAATAATCAAATCAACAGCTCGTCCCAATCCATCATTTTATAGTCACGAATGTACACGTTTGGACTCTAGAAATTTGTAAAACGAATGACGACGGTGTGTCGATTATGCGCAGTCCAACGCGTACTCGCGCAGTCGCCGCACGGACGCGCGCATTCTAAATAATAAATAAATAAAAATTTCTCGGTTAGAAATTTGCTGAATGTGTCACGCGGTTAGAAAACTTCGCGGGCATGCTCTGCGCTGCTCCGCCATATGTGCGCCGGCCCTTAATAATTCTCGGCAGATAAATAGTTTGCTGTGTGGTGACGTCGGCGAATATCACAATATCATCACCACATCTCATCCGGGAGGGAATATTTACCAGAGAACGGAGAGTTTACTTACTGCGATCGCCAACCTGTCTGGCAAGCGTGGCGATTATGGCATATCCCAAAGATGATTCTGGGGGGGAGGGGGGGGGGGGAGGGGGGGGGGGAGGGGGGGGGAGGTTTACAACTCCTGTTATGATGGTGAAATAGTTGTGTACCAAATGTTGCGATCCTCTAAAACAACAGTAGTCATGTATCCAGTTTTATAACAAACAATAGCAAACATCCGCTAATATTCAGACCAGCTCAAAAATTCAAATAGATGAAGCAAACTTGTTTTTAAAGCTAAAGAGTTTTGTTTAGAAATCTCTTAATTTTTTTAAAAACATTTTAAATGAAAGTGGAGTGGAGTTTTCCATTGCCATAATTTAAACAATAACTCATTGCGCAGAGGACGACCTTTTGCAAGCACTAAGGCAATCACGACTGAACCTTATAATTGAAGGAAGAAAGTTCACTAAACATTGTTGTAAGTTTGTATGACATATACAGAGCTATTGTAAAACACCAACAACCTCGCATGATTACATACCTAACATCATTAGCAACAACTTTTGTTCTACGAGTTCGGACATACTACCTCAATACATCATAAAAATGATTTTACAAGTTTTTTTTGTACTGTCGTGACATTTGTAGGTCTATGTTTCATTCTAACGACGCTCCGCACGCGTGCGCTTATGCTGCTAATAACGATTACACTTTATTCGTCAGATATTTATGTGGGGATAATATGGGAAGATGACATTTTTTTTATCGGGAATAGTCCCTCCCTCTTACCCACCACTGCAACTCCTGTAAGCCAGGATCAACAGGACACTGAGCGGTGAAGCTCAGGCATGTCCCGGGGAATCGCTTTAACTGTCTTGGATTCCGCGACGAATTTAATCAGAAAGACAAATAAAATAAGAGTAAAAATATTTTTTTAATAAAAGCTTTTATTTAAATGCTCTGAAAAGAAGAAAATAAAATTTTCCTTTAAAATTTCAATCATCAACTCATAACCTTATTATACACAATTTATATGTTCATAAAAGCTTGTCGCGCGATTAAAATGCGTAAACAAACTAGTACCTCTTCAATTAAGTAACTTGATTTGCTAAGTTTAAATTAAAAAAAAAAAAAAATTTAATACTTATAGGTACTTAAACCTCGCGACAAGCTTTTATGAACATATAAATTGTGTATATGTGTTGATGATTGAAATTTTAAAGGAACATTTTATTTTCTTCTTTTTAGAGCATTTAAATAAAAGCTTTTATTAAAAAAATATTTTTACTCTTATTTTATTTTTTACATTTTAGTTATCGCTGGCTAGGTTCCTTAGTCTATACATCTCAGTTAACGCATCATTTTTGCAAGGTCGTTTGCCGGTTAATTTCGAACAGTCTAGTTCTTCAACCAGGAGACCTTCTAAAGATTTTACTCTACTCAAGGCCACATATGCTTGACCAGCAGCAACGAGCTTTGAGCCTAAGTAAACAACGGCGTGGTCGACAGTACTACCCTGCATTTTGTGTACTGTGCAAGCCCAACATAATACAATCGGCAGCATTCTTCGTTCTGCGGTACCGTGACTATATTTTGCTGGAAATTGCACAGACTTGGGCTGAATCAGGTAAACACCATCTTTACCAAAGTCGGTGTATATACAATACGGACGGATGGTAGATCAGTGTCATACATTTGTGCTCTTCGGAAGCAGGGCCATATAATTTCTGTAATATGTCCAATAGCACCATTTACCAGACCTTTAGACACATCTACATTGTAACGCAACATCACTTTGGCCCCAACGAATATATCTAGCTCCTTAGGTAGCCCTCCTGTCTTGTTTATATCGGATGGTATAATATTATTTAGATCTAAGTTGTCAGTTTTTTGAGTACAATCTACTAGACTATCCTGTGCTATCATTTTGTTAATAGTTATACCACGAGCTCGGAAATGTTCGAGAACAGTTTTGTTGTGATTGTATACTTGTTGGTTAGTGGGATAAATTCGCAGGGCTTTTTCAATCGCGAATCCGCCAGTTGGTTCTTTGTTTAGCCGATTCATTAAAATCGCGAAATGCTCTGATTGAAGCTCGCCATTTCGTAATGCATTCAGGAGGTCTTTGAAAGTTGTGCTATCTTGTTGTCTCATATTTTCAGTCAATTCAATTAAGGAGAAGCAACGCCATAGGTGCGTTGCTGGGACAAATGTAGAGGGTTGATCGAAAACTTGATTTCCTCGCACAGGAGGTAACTGCATTAGGTCACCAAATACACAAATATTTTTCATTTGATACCCATATTGTAGTAGAGCATCAAAAATAACTATTCCGCCATCTTGGATTTTCCGCCATATTGAATTTAGAATAACGTCACATATTTTTTCGAGTTACTGTCAACAATACCTTTCATTTGATACCCATATTGTAGAAGTGCATAAAAAATCACTATTCCGCCATCTTGGATGGTCCGCCATGTTGGATTTAGGATGACGTCACATGATTTATCATGAATTGTCATCCAAACTAACCGTGTATACAAAATTTCAGCTCAATCGGCTGAAAATATCTGCTTCAAAATTGAGTTGCAAGATCTCACCCGAACATACATACATACATACATTGCAAGTTAAATAAAAGTTTTTAAAAAGGAGGAGTTAGAAAATGAATAGTTCCACTGGGAAGATGACAGCAATAAAACTGGATATATTTTCTGTAGTTTATTTCTCGTCTTCAACTTGTACAACTTTATAACTCTAACTCTAAGCACGTCCGTCCTTGGCAAGCGACCCTTTCAAACTCCACTCGTTCCTTCCGTAATCCTCTGTCCTTCATATCAGTCTCATTCAGTCATCGTTCACTCGTCATCGTCTAATTGGCTAATTAATAACTTTCACTCTCCGTTTAGAAACCATACATCCGTCTTAACATTCATTATACTATTCATTCAGAAACTAATACTTACATTCCCACATTTATCTAGTTTATTTCACGTGTAGGTGTAGATGAATTTGGAAACCTTGTTGCATAATGGCGGCAGGTTTCCAACATATTGGCATCCCACCTGGCAAGCATCCTCACCATTTCCGTGTATTCTACTAGAATATTATATATATTATACTAGAATATTGATACGCCAGGGTAATAAAATTACACTGTAGGTATCTACCTACAATCCGCTTAATAAATTATCCATACAACGCGGCGCCAACGAAAGATTGTGAAACTTAGGCACATGCAACGCTTGCGTGCAACCTCAGAACTGACGGATGCCTGGCGGTTAGAGATATGGGTCAAGTTCAAAGGCGCTAGCGGTAAACTCTCTTCCCTGTGACCTCGCAGGGGTATACATATGTGCGTAATCTTTGCGTTGCGCATAGAGTTATAAACAAGCAAGCGGAAAATTTAATTAATACTTATTTTTGTAGGAAAATAAAATCTAACAAATTATCAAAAGTTGTAGAACAAAAGTTTATTTATTTAAGGGCATCCAGTAGCTGTTACATCTACTTAAATCTAAAATGTTTTAATGTATACAATAATATAATTGAAATGTACAGCTTCTAAAGGTGCCACAACATGCACAATGACATTGGTGAGTAACACTGATAAAAAGAAACAAGGTACAGGCTAGTCACTATCCTCATATTGAAGACACTTAAATTAATACTAATTATAACTAAAAACTATTAATATTAGGTACACAATGCATAATATAGCTATATATAATATTGGTACATTATTATTTATTACTCAATAATCTTAATACAGTATTTCTAAAATTAGTTAAGCTGGAATTGAAGACGTCTAAGTTTTCACTCATGGAATTATACAACTTGCACAAACGTGATATAGCGGCAAACTGTTTAAGATTGGTTCTAACAAAAGGCTGGCTCAAGATTCCGGGTACAGCAGCACGTCGAGGTATATGCCTAGGAAGAGGTAGATGTACAGATTGTAACAAGGTTGGGCAGTCGTATCCGTTACGGAGTATTTTATAGAGAAATGTCATGTCATGGAGTTATCGTTGAATCATCAGGCTGTCCATCTTAAATTACTGCAGTTTGTCTGTGTATGTTGGAAGTTGCTTATGGAGTCTGTATGAAAAAGTTAGATGTTTCACAAATCTTTTCTGGATGCGTTCTATTCGCAGTTGAGGAGTACTATAATGAGGTGTCCAGACTACGCTGCAGTATTCTAGATTGCTTCGCACATACGCGTTGTAAATAGCTATTTTAGTAGCTGGATTGCAGAATGATTTTCCGTTGCGGATTATAAAACCAAGCATTTGGAATGATTTTTTAGTTATTTTGTCAATATGAGGTAGAAATGTCAGTTTAGAGTCAAAAAGAACTCCCAAATCACGTACTACTGCTGCTTCTTCAATTAGTACCCCGTCAATATGAAATGGTGCCTTGATAACATGCTGATTGCGGGTAAAGCATATAAAGTTGCATTTATTAGCATTTAAAGACATGTGATTTGTGGAGCACCAGTCAGATATAGCATTAATATCCGATTGGAGAAGATAACAATCTGAAGGATCCTTTATAGTTTTAGATAACTTCAAATCATCCGCAAAAAGATAGACACTACTATATTGGACACAATAAAATCGTGAATAAAGAGATTGAATAGCCAGGGTCCCAAATGGGATCCCTGAGGAACACCTGACGTGACAGTGTATGACATAGAATTGAGCCCCTTGACAGCCACAAACTGAGTTCTATTTTGTAAATATGATCTGAACCATTCCAGAAGAGTTCCGCAAATACCATAAGAAACGATTTTTTTGGGTAGCACATTATGACATTGTCGAAGGCTTTAGCGAAGTCCATATATAGTACTAATTTGGGTGCCTGCATCGACAGCGTCTGTTAGTTCGTTGTTGCTTTTGGTGTTATCTATCTAGTCCTCCGAGGTTGTTGGTGTTTTACAAGTAATCTTTTGTATGGCCAAGTGTAAGAAGGGTTATATATTTAAGATTTGTATCAACATCTGTAACAAATACATATTATTCGCCGAATTGGAACTGAACGACTAATCGTGTTGCAGGGGCGAGCAGAGCTCGTGCGTGGTGTGCATGTGCGAGTGGGAGGCGCGCCAGACGCTGCGCGTGCTGCCGTGCGCGCACGAGTTCCACGCCAAGTGCGTCGACAAGTGGCTGCGGGTGAGTGCGGTCGTTGCATTGTGTAATAGGGCCTGGCGTTTGATTTAATAGTTGGGAAACAATAGTAATAACATTGTATGTGTGTTGCAGTCCAATCGCACGTGCCCCATCTGCCGCGGCAACGCGTCCGAGTACTTCGCGCACGCCGAGTGACCGCGCGCTCCGTGCGGGGCTCCGTAGCGTGGCCACAGCTACCTTCGGACACAGAAACGTGTGGCGCCGCGCTCCGTGCGGGGCTCCGTAGCGCTGCGACAGCTACCTTCGGACACAGTGACGTGGGGCGCCGCGCTCCGTGCGGGGCTCCATAGCGCTGCCACAGCTACCTTCGGACACAGTGACGTGTGGCGCCGCGCTCCGTGCGGGGCTCCGTAGCGCTGCCACAGCTACCTTCGGACACAGTGCGACACCTGTCAAGTGAAGAGGGGCCATTCATTATCTACCTTACATTCATTCGTACGTATGGGCGGTTGTTACCGTGGACAGAGTCGTTCAAGCCGCCCATTATGCCTCTCCTATGGCATAATTAATGACTTCTGCCGTGATCGACAGTTTTAAAGCGCCCTCGAAGAAAGCGGATGAAAAAGAAATTAAAAAAGAAAATTAATTTAGACTATTTTAGCTATTTGTAACACCCATGGAATAAAAATTTGTTCCCATTTCTTGCGTAAGGTTTTATGTTTCGCTATATTTAAGTTCTTATAATTAAATGAAAAATACAACTTTCTATTTGAACGGTTAAATAGATAGTTCTTGTGGTATCGAAATGTATAATTTAATTTTTAGTTTTATAGCTTAGCGTCAACATCCTCCAGAAGCAAGGGAATCCTAAATTTGATCTGCCAGTAAGTGTCGTTCGTAGCTTAACGCAGAGCGCCTTCCTAGCTAGAGGGCGCAATTTAGAAACCTGCCGGACGATTACATTTATGATTTCCCATTTTTGAGATTGTGTTTTAATTTACTGTGCGATTTTATGTTACCTAAGATATTGACTGTACGGACATTTTGTCTACATAATATAGAGTTATTTGTAAAACACCAACAACCTCGCAGGACTAGATAGCTATCACCATAAGTAACAACTTTTGTTCTACAACTTTTCATAATTTGTTAGATTTAATTTCCGTATAAAAATAAGTATTAATAAAATTCCCGCTTGAATGTTTATAAGTCTATGAGCATCGCAAAGACACGCACACACATGCGAGCTTCCGTTTCTGAATGAAACATAGACCTACGAATATCACGACAGTACATCAAAAACATTTTTTTTTTATTTCTCAGTTACGTCCAAACTCGTAGAACAAAAGTTGTTGCTTATGGTCTTAGCTATCTGTTCTTGCGAGGTTGTTGGTGTTTTACAAATAATACACTTTTATATTATTTTGTGAGATTTATAATGAATGGCCCCTAAACCGTGTATGGCGGCCGTCCTGTGGTGACGTAGACACTGTTTATGAGACGCTCTGTGACACCGGATGGCAGTGAAGTGTAATGGTCAACTGTTAACCACACAACCAACCGGCAGATGGCGCCAGGCGCAAACAAAAATGTTTCAAAAAGTGAAAACCGACTAAAGCAAGTCTCGACCTCAGGGTTCCGTACTGACATGTAGCTTTATAAATAGTTTGCCCGTCACGGATAGAGTTCTGAAGAATTTTTCTTATTTAGACTAACAACTGAAATAAAATGTATATCTATGGGAACATAGACCAAGAAAAGCGTTTTCTACAGTTTTGTCTTTTGCGACTGGCCATTCTTTCACAGCACTTGTTTTTGAAGAATCCGTGCCAACTCCCATGTTCAGAAATAACATTTCCCGAATAATTCACTTGCCGTTGAAAAAAGAGCATTTTTTGGGCTCATCGTAACAGCCGAAAGACGTCCAGCAGTGGATGTTGGACAAAGGCCTACCCCAAAGTTCTCCTCAATTGCCGGTCTTACGTTATCTGCATCCAGCGACCCGCATAAGATCATCGGTCCATCTTGTAGGAAGACGCAGCGTGGGCAGGCCCACGCTGCGTCTTCCGGTTCGTGGTCGCCACTCGAGAATCTTTCTGACCCAACGGCCGTCGTTCTACGAGCTGTGTACACCGCCCACTGCCACTTCAGTTTTACAATTCTTCGGGCTCGGTTTATGGGCTCAATTTCTCGTAACATTTCCAAAAACTCTTCCAAGCTTCTCAAAACGGTCATTAAAATCACGACCAATAATAATGATTCATCTAAATAGACTAGGCACGATTCTCCGACAAGGCCCGCTAATACATGCCCCATTAATCTTTCAAATGTGGCAGGCGCATTTCGAAGTCCAAATGTCATTGGCTTGAACTGCCATAGACATTTTCCAGTTGGAAAAACATTATTTTCTTTATCTTTCGGATCTAAATCAACCTGCCACTCTTGAGATCTAATGTTGAAAACCATGTCATCCCATTCAGTGAATCCAGAGTATCGTCGATTCTTGGCAAACGGTAACTGTCTTTCTTCCTAACCGTCGCTAAGCGTCAATAGTCTATGCAGAATCTAGTCGCCGAAAAGTGAAAATTGTCAAAATAGGTTTACAAGTAACGGATAAATGTTGTTACATACATACAAACATCATCATAATCATATCAGCCGAAAGAAGTTGCTGGACAAAGGCCTCCCCCAATGATCTCTATAATAGCCGGTCCTGCGCTGCCCGCATCCAGCGGATTCCCGCGAACCTTACAAGATCGTAGGTCCAACTTGTCCCTACAAGTTGCCTGCCCACATAAATAGGCCCCCATATAAACATAAATACATACAAACGACAGACAGTCGAAATGATAACTTCCCTTTTTAAGTTGGTTAGAAAGGGTTTTGACATCCAAAGACACAACAGAGTAATCCTATAGCGTTTCCTTTACTCTTTTGAGGTACGGAACCCTGAAAAAAACGATTGTATTTTCATCAAAGAAGTATTTCTTCCTTCTCTTCTTGAAGAATGTAGTCCTGGCGTCATAGTTGGCGTTGTCATGGCAACGTTAAGATTCTTCGATGGTAGTAAATTGTAGTTTATATTAGCATTATCCGCAATGTAACGTGTAAATCTAAAATGGGAAATTATTAATGAATTAACATCTCTTGACGCAAATATGAATTTAATCGTCCGCCGGTCTGGAACGTGTGCTGACGCTTTGCACTGCGATTAATGCTATGAAACTACAATTGAACCTACTCCCAGTAGGTGCTCGCAACATATCAGGCGGCCGTGTTTCTAGAAAACAAAGCCGATGGATAACACATCCTCCGAGGGAATCCTAAAGGAGAATGGGCAAAAATATATGAGGTCTGGTACTTGGCCCAATAGCCATAATATACAGGGTGGCCGAAGAGTTTACGTACAAACGCAAAATTTAGATACTTTATGATGAGGCGTATCCGAATCACCCCCATGTATGTTGTACGTTTTTGCGTAGTTTTCGAGATAGAATTTTAATCGATCCTGAGCTCCAACGATAATTTTGAACTTTCGAAAAAATTCTAAGTCAGTTCTGCGATGATTAAATAAACTATGCTCTTTAGGGTGTTAGGTTAAACTATGCTTATTAGTTATCACAAAAAAACTGAACCAGAAATGTTCAACAAAACGAGAAAACATTGAAAACACGTACATCAACGTGTAATTTTCGAAAAAAAATCATTATAAATATCTCGAAAACTGCGCAAAATCGTAGAATATATATGGGGATGATTCGGATACTCCTCATCATAAAGTATATAAATTTTGCGTTTGAACGTCTACTCCTCGGTCAGCCTGTATATCATTAGAAAGGTCTTTTTACCAGGATGAATGATAACCCAAGTCGCCTGTCCCCATTTGCTGTCGGAACCGAGTTAATTTGTGTTAACTATTAATTTGACGGTCACCGTAGCCTAGTTGGTAGTGCTCCTGCCTACGAAGCTGGTAGTCCTGGGTTCGAATCCCGGTAAGTGCAAATATTTGTGTGATGAGCATCAATATTTGTTTCTGAGTCATGGATGTTTTCTATATATTTAAGTATTTATCTATCTATATAAGTATGTATATCGTCGCCTGGTACCCATAGTACAAGCTTTGCTTAGTTTGGAGCTAGGATGATCTGTGTGACATTGTCCCTAGATATTATTTATTTATTTATTATATTACTTATATTGCAATTAAGATATACAATAAAGCTGGAACTTTGGGGGCATCCCGTGGTTTTGGGATAAGGATATGGGGCAAGTCCCCATAGTAAATATTGTTCTGATTAAATGACCTATCCAATGACACCACAATGATTCCTACTGGAACGAGTACCAAATTGCCCATTCTCTTTTAATCTTCCAGTGTATTTCGTACGTAGCTTAACAGCAGAGCGCCTGCCCCGGGTTGGTAGAAGGTGACGGTTCGAGACCATTTGCCGTTTTTGAGTACATCGATGGTGTCAACCTGTGTCACACAGCGCCACAGCGTGCAGTGCCACAAGTGCTAACCCTCTTATGTTAAAACTTTCTTGTTAACACAATATTGTTTGTAATGCCGGCCCATAGATGTTGCTGTTGCGGATACGTTTAAAATACGATTATTTTTGTACTGTTTGTATTATATCAGTTGTACAGGCGCCAGCAATCTGTCAAATTTCTCTTATAGATTTTCAACTTTATCACAAAAGCATAAGGTTCAATTTCAATTGGGGAAATTTTACAGATTGGGGTAGATTTATGTGCTGGCGTCTGAAGAACTACGGTGGAAGGTCCCAAAGGATCGTATTTTAAATTCAATTGATAATAATTAATTTAATTTAATGTATTGAACAGATGTAATGTTTCAGTAATTGAATTGCCCAATGTTTCTCTCGACACGGGACTGGGGAAGTATTAGTGGAACTATTCTACATACATTGAGCGCTCGCATAAGGGCTGTGTGGGGGCGGCAGCGAATATCAGGATATTATCATCCCATCTCATCCTGTGGGGGGTGTAGAAGGCGACCCGAGGTAATATCTCTGAGAAAAAGGGCAGCAGGTTTTAATGTGTACTGTGACCATCATACTGCGTTCGCCAACCCGTCTGCCGAGCGTAACGATTATGATAACCCCTCAAGATGACTCGGCTTAGGGCCAGCGCAGGCAGCGGAGAGGATTTTATTAAAGCACTAGGAAATCAACTATAAAACTATAGAAATAAAGTGCATATATGCTTGAACCTGACATAAAATGCTCGCGCGGTCCCGGGCATATAATGTTTAAGCATATATGAACTTTTTTTTAATAATTTTTAAGTTGATTTTCTAGTGGCTATATAAAATCCTGGCTGGCCCTTACAGTTATGCGAAGTACTTACTTACTTATCGTATAGGCAGTGATTACCCTAGTGTCAGAGTTGTCAAGCCGCCCTGTAGGCCTCCGACATGGCTTAACGACTGTTGTCTAATGACTACAAGGCACAGAGACGCTCAGAAATTAAACCACTTTAGCGGTCACCCATCTACGACCGCGAGCCTAGTTGCTTAACCTCACGGTGAGAGCATGTGGCTATGTGCGACGAATAACTGCTCACTTGATAGGGCCCTTAAACTATACCCTCGGTGTTTTTGCAGCTGGCTTATCAAGTTCTCTCGAGGTTCCAGCCTTGTTATATCATTCTGTCTCCCGCTTTGCTCTGGAAGTAGAACTACTCCTTTCTAACTGCTGCTTGTTTCTTTCCTCTTCAATTTGACTTTAAGACAATCGTCGCACCATTTCGTGTCCCGAGTTCAATTCCCGCGCAGCACAACTATTTGTGTGATCCATATGTAGCTGTTCTGAGCATAGGTGTTGTTAATTTCCTTAATGCGGGCGATATTCAATATTCTGCTTCTGTCTCCTAAAGTTTTCTGTAAGAGAATGCTTTAAAAAAAACAGTCATGTCAGCCGAATGATGTCCACACGTCTACTGCTGGACAAAGGTTACAAGATAAGTCAAAGTCAACAATTTAACATTTATGTGGAATTGTCATTTTTTTTTACCCTACCGTGCAGTGCATGACGTGGCAGCTACTGAGAAACACTGCCAGAAAACTCAGTAGGAATCCTTTTTTAAAATAAAATATACTTAAGATTAATTACAATCACAAGCACTTTATCACTTAAATAATCAGAAATTTTGTAATATGCCCTGCTACACAATTTGGCTTTAATAATTCTTTTAAACTTATTCGTAGAAAATTCTCTAATATCATTGGGAAGTTTGTTATAGAATCTTGTACATTGCTCCATAAAAGAGTTACTTATTTTGTGGAGACGGGTAGTATGCAGTGTGAGATTATTCTTATTTCTAGTATTTACATTATGTGTATCGCTCCTTTTACAGAAGGAATCGATATTTTTGTGCACATATAGTAGGTTTTCATATATATACTGAGATGCTACAGTTAGAATGTTAACCTCTTTGAACTTTTCTCTTAGAGACACTCTCGGGCCATGGATTATATATTTGAAAACCTACTTCAAATATATAATCCACAATAAAGTTGGGTCCACCATGTGGGGGATACGCCATAATCGCCACGCTTGGCAGACGGGTTGGCGATCGCAGTATGATGGTCTTAGTACACAGAGAAGCGCTGCTGCCCGTCCTCTGGGAGATATTCCCTCGGATCCACTTCTAGCCCCCCCCCCACGAGATAAAATGCGGAGGCTATAGTTTACGCCGTGAGCGACACAGATGTAGAATCGTTCGATAATGTTCCTCAGTCCCGTGTGTGAGCAGTGCTTAGTTACCAGCGCGGCGTACAGTTAGTGCGCAGTGGTGCGGCCTTAGGTTAACGTGTGCGTGAGGTGTACATACATAGGTATAGGCGTGTGCGTGTCGTGTTGCGTGTAGGCTCTGGGTTTGTGTAACGCTTAGTTGCGGCCATGTTGGCTGTGGCAGTACTCGTGGAACTGAACTTGTGCTGTTTCGCGAGGAGCTACTTGTCTTACTAGAAGTATTCAGCGGTATGACGCTTGGGACACTCGTGGCAACTGTTCCCCTCCCCGAGGAGTTGTAGCGACCTGACTCACACACTGGACTAATAAATAAACAATTGCTCATCGCTGCATTCCGCCCCACCGGCAGCAAACATTTAGCGATACCCATTAGTAGCACTGTGCAATAATACAGGTGTATTTAATTCAAAATCGATTCGATCCCCAACGAAGACTTTATTGAATCGATATAAATAGATTTTTAATCGATTTATTTTTCGATTGAATCGATAAAGCAGATTCTTTTTTCGTCACAAATTGCTGTTGATTCTTCTTCCAGCAATTTTTAATATGTCTCATAGTTTCGGATTAATCCTACGCATTCAATTATTACACCCGATACTAAATGAAATAAATAAATTTCTTACATTTTAATGTAATATATGAAATAAATTTAATAATAATACATAAATGAAATAAATTTTAAATATCAAATAAAGATGAAAAGGTACAATAAATTAACTGAACCTTAATAATATTATCATTAAAATATCTATACCCAATTTATAGAAATAGCGACTCTTGCTACTAAGTTATAAAGTGCAATTCAGGTTGCATAAGCGCTCAGTGCCAAACGTTGCCGCTCTCTTCTAACGCGTCGCTCTGTCCCTGTCTGGCGCACTGCACCACAGACAATGCCCGTGACGTGACAGCGCGAGCAGTTCCCCGAGCGCGGCCACGGCGGACAGTCGCGTGCCTATTTTACTATATTTTTATTACCTAATTAAGAACTCTGTCGCGTGGTTTTGTATTCTTCATGCTAGCTCCAGAGTGGTCTCTATGTAATGTATAATATACGGAAAGCATGCATTTGTTTGGTGTCAATCTCTCTACCCATCTCCTCTCCTTATCCTTTATCTCCCCTCTCTCTTATGCAATCACAATTGTCAAGTAGACATGAAATGAAATCTATACATATAATAAAATCGTAGAAAAGTTAAAACTGTACATTGAATATTTTTTTTAAAAGGATACTTGGGGCGTGATCTACAATTGATAACGAAGCCAAAAATATAGTTTTTAGAATTTTTGTCTGTTTGTCTGTATGTATGTACGGGCTAAACTCAAAAAGTATTGCATGGATTTACTTCAAATTTTGCATGAATATTACTAAGAAGTCGTGTCAACATATAGGCTACATATTATCAGGCTATCACCTACAGGGGAGGAGCTGTGATGATTTATAAAGTTTAACGCGGGTAAAACCGCGGGGCACAGCTAGTATGTGATATATCAGTTACCTGGTTTCCATAGTACAAGCTCTGCTTAGTTTGGGATCAGATGACCGTGTGTGAACAATGTCCCAGGATATTATTATAGTACTACCGAGCAGTCTGATGGCGGGAAGCTTCCTGACACCGAGCTGGCTAATTTATGTCGTCAATGTAAACTATATCGTATGGCCACGACTTAAAGCCCGTATTTGAATGATATTTTATTAGTCGAGTGGTAGCAGAGTCGTGTAAGTGGACTATAACCTTAATCCCTCGTTGGTGTAGCGGTAGCGTGTTCACCCGCAGAGAAAGAGGTCCTGGGTTCAAATCCCGGCTCGGGATAAAAAAGTGATTTTGGGACTTTTCTGTAAAAAGAAAAATTTCTCAGCATCATCCCGAAGTCTGGGAGTTGGCGGTGTTATACCGCCGTGCCTCGGGGAGCACGTAAAGCCGTCGGTCCTGTACCTGACCTCTTTCCGGTCGTGTCGCTAGGCGTCCCATCGGATCATGAGAGTGATGGAATAGAAAGTGCTCCTGTGTTTGCGCACACACTTGAGCACTATAATATGTCCCGCACAGATGGCTAATCTCTGTTGAAACTGGCCGCCGTGGCCAACATTCGGCTAGGCGGACACTATGATAATCCTTAAACAGGCGGTGGACTATACGATGCCACATGAATTGAAACCTTATGTCTTGGGAATAAGTTCCAAAAATAATGGAAAATTATGATATAACAAAGCCTGGTTAAGGTTTACTCACTTATCGTATGGGCAGTGGTTACCCTGGTGTCAGAGTTGTTCAAGCCGCCCAGTAGTCCGACATGGCTTAACGACTGTTCTCTAATGGCTACAACCGGGACCGACAGCTTAACGTGCCTTCCGAAGCACGGAGACCCTCAGAAATTAAACCACTTTGGTGGTCACCCATCAATGGACTGACCGCGAGTATAGTTGCTGAACCTCGCCGATCACTTACGGACCGGTGAGACCATCTAGCCATGAGTGATTCTGTACGTGCTGATCCGAGACTGCCAACTCGCAATCGTGAAACAGCATTAGCGATGTGCCGTACGCAGAGGATTTTATCTTTGGATTTCAAGCTTCATCCGTATAAAATACATTCAGTCAAAAAAGTATCGGGAATGGATGATTTGTTTATGGTTCCAAATTCAAATTTTTGATTTTGTTTGTTGTTGTTAGATTGGCACAAGTGTTTTCCATTTTGGCGCGGAGTTTGAGTTGCATCTGTTATTTATATTAAATACAGTGCTGGTTTTAGTAATATCATGTATAGTGTGTATTGCGAATTTCATAATGGACAAAAATATCGAACAAAGAGTCTGCAACTGAAGTTAACATCGCAAAAGTGAAGGAAATAGTGACTGAAAATCCTCATTCAACTCTGAGAGAGATAGCCGCCGAACTTTCTGTATCTCACGAGTCGATTCGTACCATTTTAACTAATCATTTGGGTATGAAACATGTTGCCGCTCGGCTAGTCCCAAGAGATCTGAATTTTCTCCAAAAACTTAATCGCATGAAAGTCGCTGAGGACATGGTAGAACGAGTCAATTCCGACCCAATATTCATGAAACGCATTGTTACTGGTGACGAGACGTGGGTTTACGAGTTTGACATGCAAACTAGTCAACAAGCTTCTGAGTGGCGCCTTCCAACTGAACCGAAACCGAAAAAACCACGCCAAAGTCGATCAAAAGTCAAAGTCATGTTGACTGTTTTCTTGACTATCGCGATGTTGTGCACTCTGATTCTTACCGGAAAGTCGAACGGTAAATAAAGAATATTATTTGAGCGTTATGCGGCGTTTAAGAGAGCAAATTCGACGAAAAAGGCCAGATTTGTGGAAAGAAAATTCTTGGATTTTGCACCACGATAATTCGCCTTCGCACAAGGCCATCATTGTGAACAAATTTTGACCAAACACTCAACAAATACCATCCAGCAACCACCATATTCACCAGATATGGCTCCAGCTGACTTCTTTCTTTTTCCTAAACTCAAATTACCACTTCGTGGTACCCGTTTTCAATCGGTAGAAGACATAAAGGAGAATTCGCGGCGAAAACTGAACTCAATTCCGAAAGCAGCGCTTAAAAAATGTTTTGATGAATAGATTATTCGTTGGCGTAAGTGTATCGTTTCTGAAGGAGCATGCTTTGAAGGTGATAAAATAAATTTGGATGAATAACAAACATTTTGTATATTATTGATCTTTTCCCGGTACTTTCTTGACAGAGTAGTACAGCTCGTCCAAGAGATAAATGAATATTGCTGGCCATGTTCCCTCTGTCGCCGTACGAGGCGCGGCCCGAGGAGGAGGCGGAGACGGAGAACTACGAGGCGCTGCTGTCGCTGGCGGAGCGCCTGGGCGAGGCCAAGCCGCGCGGCCTGGCGCGCCACGAGATCGACGCGCTGCCCTCCTACAAGTTCGCGCCCGCCACGCACCGGTAATTATAATCATAATTTTGAATTTTATAGCATTATTCGCAATGCAAAGCGTTTATCTAATCTCAAAAATGGGAAATCATAAATTGTTTGCAAGGGAAACCTAAATTTGATCTGCCAGCGTGTATCGTTCGTAGCTTAACGCAGAGCGCCTACCCCGGATTGGTAGATGGTGCAGGTTCGAGACCCGCCGGACGATTATATTTATGATTTCCCATTTTTGAGATTATAATAATAATGTTTTATTCTCTCACCAAAATATTACAGAATACATTGTATAAGGTGTATCAGTTATTGGTAGAAATCACAATATTGTGGGAGACTGGTGCCTAAACTGGGCTCAAGGCCTGTATTTCAGGACACCGGGTCTCCACGCTTTATGAAGAGATACATTTATTATAAATTCTTAGGAATAATAGGATCACATGCATATGTACATCATTTGGTTTATAAGAGAACGAGGTACATCGGAACTGATACTATAGATAGCATCTTGTCTGAACTTTCTCTATATTTTACCAACCAGCAATCTTTATCCTCGAATAGAGTCGTAGAACTTGTAATTATTGATTATTATCATAAGAATATTATTTCATCCGGTTCGAAGGCCCAAAAAGATGAAAAGTCTAGGAATAAGCTATGAGAGGATATAATACATTTTTGATGCGATAATGTTTTATTTATCCGTAACACGCTCGGCGCCAAGCCCTATAAGCCAATACCACCAAATGTTTATGATATTAACGAAGAAAGCCCGAAAACACGGGAATGCTACTCCGGCACCCCCTCTGAAGCCATGCTCCCACATAGTGTGAGAAACGTGCCCTGGGAGGACACATGTATGTCCTCCAATAGCATCCTGAACGCATAATTATATTGGATACGAAGGGCGTTTTATTTCTGAGTATACATAGCCCCTAGGAGGCACGTATGAACAGAAGAACAATAAGCTTTAAAATGCACAAAAAAAAAAGGTTTTTATTCACGTAGACTTTAAAAAAGCGCTTGTTAGTTAAGTTATTTCTAGTAACATAGATATTTAGGTACACATTGTATTGATTGTATGAAAACATTTATAAAATTTATTTTATTATAGCAATGATATTTAGCTAGCTCGTATCAAGTTATTGTCAAGAGATTATGTTTAATTATCTCGTTTAAGTCTAATATTTTTACTACATATTGTCAATGGTTCTGTCTACATTAAGGTATTATTATTATGACGGACCTTGTCTTAATAATGACGGTTACGCTTTAATGCTAACCACCGGATATAATGAGCCCCCCACAATTTTCTGAACTAATGGTGACCTGGTAACTGTTGAGTAATATAACTTATCTTGTCATGTCAGCCGTATGACCACCACTACTGGACAAAGACCTCCCCAAAAGATTTCCACAATGGAGCTGTGGAAAGGTAGCAGCATCTCTCTGTGTATTATGACCATCATAAAACAGAGACCGCTGCCTGCTCCCTACAAGATATTCACAGGATGAAATGCGGTGGCGATATTCTATACCGTCGACTACACCGCAAGCAACATATACTTTATCTTATAAGAATAAATAAAATAAAAATATACTATTCTGTCAAGAAAATAATAATATACAAAATGTTTGTTATTCATCCAAATTTATTTTATCACCTTCAAAGTATGCTCCTTCAGAAACGATACACTTACGCCAACGCATAATCCATTCATCCAAACATTTTTTAAACGCTGCTTTCGGAATTGAGTTCAGTTCTCGCCGCGAATTGTCCTTTATGTCTTCTACCGATTGAAAACGGGTACCACGAAGTGGTAATAAGAGTTTAGGAAAAAGAAAGAAGTCAGCTGGAGCCATATCTGGTGAATATGGTGGTTGCTGGATGGTAGTTGTTGAGTGTTTGGGCAAAACTTCGTTCACAATTGCCGAGCTCAAGGGGCAGTGGGCGGCACATATGTAGCTCGTAGAACCGACAGCCTCTGGGACAGAAAGGTTCTCGATTGGCGACCACGAACCGGAACACGCAGAGTGGACAGGCTCATGATTTTGTGATGGACTCTGGAACCACTCTACTACAGCCACTCCTGGTGATGAAATTCGCAGATTGCGTCAATAATTCTTGATTTAACAAAACAGGTACAAGTCGCACGCTGCCAGTTCAGGGCTGTGTGTACGATGAACCAATATCTACGTTTTTCCTCATCAAAAATTTAATTGTTATTCTTGTCATGAGAGAGCTAACTTTGTCTCGTGGAAAATGATGTATATTTTTGGTCATTTTTATGGAGTTCTTAATAATTTCCGGCAAATAAATAGTTAGCTGTGTGGTGACCCCATCTCATCCCGTAGGGGAAGTAAAAGCCGACTCGAGGGACTTTCTGCCAGAGGAAGCTGGGGCTCTACCGGCTAAGTCGCCGAATATAGATTTCTTAAATGGCGTTCAAATAAATAAAGGTTGAAAATGACTTAAACAATCGTTAAATCGGCTTCCATGAGCACATGTGACGGCATAAATGCTCCGGAATGGATTGTTAACGTTGAAGCCGATTTGACGATTGTTTAAGTCATTTTTAACCTTTATTTATTTGAACGTCATTTGAGAAATCGATGTTCGGCGACTTAGCCGGTAGAGCCCCAGCTTCCTCTTACTGCGATTGCCAACCTGTCTGGCAAGCGTGGCGATTATGGCATATCCCCAAGATGATTCTTGAGGGAGGCCTTTTACAGCTGCTGTTATGATGGTGAAATAGTTGTGTACCAAATGTTTCCAGTTTTATGACAAACAATAGCAAACATCCGCTAATATTCAGACCAGCGCCAAGACTCAAATAGATGAAGCAAACATGTTTTTAAAGCTAAAGACTTCGTTTTCAAATTTCTTAATTATTTTTTAAATATTATTAATGGAAGTGGCCACTTCTATTTATGATGTGTTTTCCATTGCCATTGCTATTGTAAAACACCAACAACCTCGTCTATAACCATACTTAACATCAATAGCAACAACTTTTGTTCTACAAACTCGGACATAAAGTCAATACATGAAAAAAAAATGATTTTCAAGTTTTTGTTGTACTGTCGTGATGTTTGTAGGTCTGTGTTTCATTCTAACGACGCTCCGCACGCGCGAGCTTGTGCTGCTAATAACGATTACACTTTCTTCGCCAGATATTGATTTAGTTCATTTCACGGTTCGGTGTAGGTACTATGACGTTCTGCTACTCCAGATCGTCTTCAGGATCTTTTATATATTGCAAATAATACACTGACGTTTGGGTAATCGTTTATATATTTTCTTCACTTTTACTATATCAGGTCACAGGGCTCACTACCCTATAGAGTTCATTCGTAGACTCACTGTTAGAAAAGAATTTTGTTTTGGTTCGAAATATTTTCAAACGATTTCTTTTTAATTATTTGTTCTTAAAACGTTTGGACGAACGAAGGTGTGCAACCAAGAAGGTCGTCACAGTACCTTGTACATTGGCATCCCACCTGGCAAGCATCCTCACCATTTCCGTGTATTCGATACTAGAATATTGATATGCCAAGGTAATAAAATTACACTGTAGGTCACACCTACAATCCGCACAATAAGATTATCGATACGACGCGGCGCCAACGAAAGATTGTGACACTTAGGCACATGCAACGCTTGCGTGCAACATCAGAACTGACGGTTGACTGGCGGCTAGAGATATGGGTCAAGTTCAAAGGCGCTAGCGGTAAACTCTCTTCCCTGTGACCTCGTAAGGGTATACATATGTGCGTAATCTTTGCGATGCGCATAGAGTTACAAACAAGCAAACTTATTTTTGTACGAAAATAAAATCTAACAAATTATCAAAAGTTGTAGAACAAAAGTAGTTGCTTATGGTGTTAGCTATCTAGTGCTGCGAGGTTGTTGGTGTTTTACAAGTAATCTTTTGTATGGCCAAGTGTAAGAAAGGTATTATATTTAAGATTTGTATCAACACCTGTAACAAATACATATTACTCGCCAAATTGGAACTGAACGACTGTAACTGTTGCAGGGGCGAGCAGAGCTCGTGCGTGGTGTGCATGTGCGAGTGGGAGGCGCGCCAGACGCTGCGCGTGCTGCCGTGCGCGCACGAGTTCCACGCCAAGTGCGTCGACAAGTGGCTGCGGGTGAGTGCGGTCGTTGCATTGTGTAATAAGGCCTGGCGTTTGATTGAATAGTTGGGGAACAATAGTAATGGCATTGTATGTGTGTTGCAGTCCAATCGCACGTGCCCCATCTGCCGCGGCAACGCGTCCGAGTACTTCGCGCACGCCGAGTGACCGCGCGCTCCGTGCGGGGCTCCGTAGCGCGGCCACAGCTACCTTCGGACACAGAAACGTGTGGCACCGCGCTCCGTGCGGGGCTCCGTAGCGCTGCGACAGCTACCTTCGGACACAGAGACGTGTGGCGCCGCCCGCCGCGCTCTGTGCGGGGCTCCGTAGCGCGGCCACAGCTACCTTCGGACACAGAAACGTGTGGCGCCGCGCTCCGTGCGGGGCTCCGTAGCGCTGTGACAGCTACCTTCGGACACAGTGACGTGGGGCGCCGCCCGCCGCGCTCTGTGCGGGGCTCCGTAGCGCTGCCACAGCTACCTTCGGAAACAGTGACGTGTGGCGCCGCCCGCCGCGCTCTGTGCGGGGCTCCGTAGCACTGCCACAGCTACCCTCGGACACAGTGACGCGTGGCGCCGCCCGCCGCGCTCTGTGCGGGGCTCCGTAGCGCTGCCACAGCTACCTTCGGACACAGTGACGTGTGGTGCCACCCGCCGCGCTCTGTGCGGGGCTCCGTAGCGCAGCCACAGCTACCCTCGGACACAGTGACCTGTGGCGCCGCCCTTCGCGCTCTGTTCGGGGCTCCGTAGCGCTGCCACAGCTACCTTCGGACACAGCGACGTGTGGTGTAGAGCACCGTAGCGTTGCCACAGCTACCTTCGGACACAGTGACGTGTGGCGCCGCGCTCCGTGCGGGGCTCCGTAGCACTGCCACAGCTACCTTCGGACACAGTGCGACACCTGACAAGTGAAGAGGGGCCATTCATTATCTACCTTACATTCATTCGTACTTTTGGGCGGATGTTACCGTGGACAGAGTCGTTCAAGCCGCCCATTATGCCTCTCCTATGGCATAGTTAATGACTTCTACCGTGATCGACAGTTTTAAAGCGCCCTCGAAGAAAGCGGATGAAAGAGAAATTAAAAAAGAAAACTAATGTAGATTATTTTAGCTATTTGTAACGCCCATGTAATAAAAATTTGTTCCCATTTCTTACGTAAGGTTTTATGTTTCGCTATATTTAAGTTCTTATAATTAAATGAAAAATACAACTTTCTATTTGAACGGTTAAATAGATAGTTCTTGTGGTATCGAAATGTATAATTTAATTTAAATTTTAGTTTTATAGCTTAGCGTCAACATCCTCCAGAAGCAAGGGAATCCTAAATTTGATCTGCCAGCATGTGTCGTTCGTAGCTTAACGCAGAGCGCCTTCCTAGCTAGAGGGCGCAATTTAGAAACCTGCCGGACGATTACATTTATGATTTCCCATTTTTGAGATTGTGTTTTAATTTACTGTGCGATTTTATGTTACCTAAGATATTGACTGTACGGACATTTTGTCTACATAATATAGAGTTATTTGTAAAACACCAACAAGCTCGCAGGACTAGATAGCTATCACCATAAGTAACAACTGTTTGTTCTACAACTTTTCATAATTTGTTAGATTTAATTTCCGTATAAAAATAAGTATTAATAAAATTCCCGCTTGAATGTTTATAAGTCTATGAGCATCGCAAAGACACGCACACACATGCGAGCTTCCGTTTCCAAATGAAACATAGACCTACGAATGTCTCGACAGTGCAACAAAAACTTTTTTTTTTTCTTGTATTGAGTATGACCAAACTCGTAGAACAAAAGTTGTTGCGTATAGTTATAGCTATCTGGTTTTGCGAGGTTGCTGGTGTTTTACAAATAATACACTTTTATATTATTTTGTGAGATTCATAATGAATGGCCCCTAAACCGTGTATGGCGGCCGTCTAGTTGTGACGTAGACACTGTTTATGAGACGCTCTGTGACACCGGATGGCAGGGAAGTGTAATGGCCAACTGTTAACCACACAACCAACCGGCAGATGGCGCCAGGCGTAAACAAAAATGTTTCAAAAAGTGAAAACCGACTAAAGCAAGTCTCGACCTCAGGGTTCCGTACTGACATGTAGCTTTATAAATAGTTTGCCCGTCACGGATAGAGCTCTGAAGAATTTTTCTTATTTAGACTAACAACTGAAATAAAATGTATATCTATGGGAACATAGACCAAGAAAAGCGTTTTCTACAGTTTTGTCTTTTGCGACTGGCCATTCTTTCACAGCACTTGTTTTTGAAGAATCCGTGCCAACTCCCATGTTCAGAAATAACATTTCCCGAATAATTCACTTGCCGTTGAAAAAAGAGCATTTTTTGGGCTCATCGTAACAGCCGAAAGACGTCCAGCAGTGGACGTTGGACAAAGATCTCCACAATTGCCGGCCTTGTGCTGTTCGCATCCAGCGGTTTCCAGCGACCCGCACAAGATCATCGGTCCACCTTGTAGGGGGCCTGTCCACGCTGCGCGTTCCGGTTCATGGTGGCCACTTGAGAACCTTTCTGCCCCAGCGGCCGTCGTTCTACGAGCTATGTACACTAACTTACACTTCAGTTTTGCAATTCTTATTATTTGGGCTCAATTTCTCATAATTTTCCAAAAACTTCCAAGTTTCTCTAAATGTGCATTAAAATCACCTATAATAATAATTTTTTCTAAATAGAGTAGGCACGATTCTCCGATAAGACCCGTGTGGCAGGTGCATTGCGAATTCCAAATGGCATTGTCTTGAACTGCCAAAGACCTTTTCCAGTTGAAAAAGCATTCTTTTGTTTATCTTTTGGATCTAAATCAACCTGCCACTCTTGAGGTCTAATGTTGAAAACCATGTAATCCAATTCAGTGAATCCAGAGTGTCGTTGATTCTTGGCCAAGGGTAACTGTCTTTCTTCCTAACCGTCGTTAAGCGTAAATAGTCCATGCAGCATCTAGTCGCCGAAAAGTGAAAATTGTCAAAATAGGTTCACAAGTAACGGATAAATCTTGTTACATACATACAAACATCATCATCATCATATCAGCCGAAAGAAGTTGCTGGACAAAGGCCTCCCCTAATGGTCTCTACAATAGCCGGTCCTGCGCTGCCCGCATCCAGCGGATTCCCGCGACCCTTGCAAGATCGTCGGTCCAACTTGTAAGGGCCTGCCCCTATATAAACATAAATACATACAAAAGACAGACAGTCGAAATGATAACCTCCCTTTTATGTTGGTTAGAAAGGGTCTTGACATCCAGACAGACAACAGAGTAATCCTATAGCGTTACCTTTACTCTTTTGAGGTACGGAACCCTGAAAAAAACGATTGTATTTTCATCAAAGAAGTATTTCTTCCTTCTCTTCTTGGAGAATGTAGTCCTGGCGTCATAGTTGGCGTTGTAATGGCAACGTTAAGATTCTTCGATGGTAATAAATTGTAGTTTATATTAGCTTTATCCGCAATGCAACGTGTAAATCTAATATGGGAAATTATTAATGAATTAACGTCTCTTGACGCAAATATGAATTTAATCGTCCGCCGGTCTGGAACGTGTGCTGACGCTTTGCACTGCGATTAATGCTATGAAACTACAACTGAACCTACTCCCAGTAGGTGCTCGCAACATATCAGGCGGCCGTGTTTCTAGAAAACAAAGCCGATGGATAACACATCCTCCGAGGGAATCCTAAAGGAGAATGGGCAAAAATATATGAGGTCTGGTACTCGGCCCAATAGCCATAATATACAGGGTGGCCGAAGAGTTTACGTACAAACGCAAAATTTAGATACTTTATGATGAGGCGTATCCGAATCACCCCCATGTATGTTGTACGCTTTTGCGTAGTTTTCGAGATAGAATTTTAATCGATCCTGAGCTCCAACGATAATTTTGAACTTTCGAAAAAATTCTAAGTCAGTTCTGCAATGATTAAATAAACTATGCTCTTTAGGGTGTTAGGTTAAACTATGCTTATTAGTTATCACAAAAAAACTGAACCAGAAATATTCAACAAAACGAGACCGAGACGTGTAATTTACGAAAAAATATCATTAAAAATATTGGGGGTGATTCGGATACTCCTCATCATAAAGTATCTAAATTTTGCGTTTGAACAGCAACTCCTGTATATCATTAGGAAGGTCTTTTTACCAGGATGAATGATAACCCGAGTCGCTTGTCCCCATTTGCTGTCGGAACCGAGTTATTTTGTGTTAAGTATTAATATTGCAATTAAGATGTCAAATAAAACTGGAACTTTGGGGGCTTCCCGTGGTTTTGGAACAAGGATCTGGGACAAGTCCCGATAGTAAATATTTCTCTGATTAAAAGAAGTATCCAATGACACCACAATGATTGGTATTGGAGGAAATACTAAATTGCCCATTCTCTTTTGATCTTCCAGTGTATTTCGGACGTAGCTTAACAGCAGAGCGCCTGCCCCGTGTTGATAGAAGGTGACGGTTCGAGACCATTTGCCATTTTTGAGATCATTGCTGGTGTCAACCTGTGTCACACAGCGCCACAGCGTGCAGTGCCACAAGTGCTAACCCTCTTATGTTAAAACTTTCTTGTTAACACAATATTGTTTGTAATGCCGGCCCATAGATGTCGCTGTTGCGGATGCGTTTAAAATACGATTATTTTGTACTGTTTGTATTATATCAGTTGTACAGACGCCAGCACATCCAGCTGTCCCAATTTATCAAATTTCTCTTATAGATTTTCAACTTTATCACAAATGCATAAGGTTGAATTTCAATTGGGGAAATTTGACAGATTGGGGTAGATTTATGTGCTGGCGTCTGTACAACTATGGTGGAAAGTCCCAAAGGATCGTATTTTAAATTTAATTGATAATAATTAATTTAATTTAATGTATTGAACAGATGTAATGTTTCAGTAATTGAATTGCCCAATGTTTCTCTGACACGGGACTGGGGAAGTATTAGTGGAACTATTCTACATACATTGAGCGCTCGCAAAAGGGCTGTGTGGGGGCGGCAGCGAATATCAGGATATTATCATCCCATCTCATCCTGTGGGGGGCGTAGACGGCGACCCGAGGGAATATCTCCGAGAGAACGGGCAGCAGGTTTTAATGTGTACTGTGACCATCATACTGCGTTCGCCAACCCGTCTGCCTAGCGTAACGATTATGATATCCCCTCAAGATGATTCGGCTTAGGGCCAGCGCAGACGGAGAGGATTTTATTAAAGCACTAGGAAATCAACTATAAAACTATAGAAATAAAGTGCATATATGCTTGAACTAGACATAAAATGCTCGCGCGGTCCCGGGCATATAATGTTTAAGCATATATGAACTTTTTTTTAATAATTTTTAAGTTGATTTTCTAGTGGCTATATAAAATCCTGGCTGGCCCTTACAGTTATGCGAAGTACTTACTTACTTATCGTATAGGCAGTGATTACCCTAGTGTCAGAGTTGTCAAGCCGCCCTGTAGGCCTCCGACATGGCTTAACGACTGTTGTCTAATGACTACAAGGCACAGAGACGCTCAGAAATTAAACCACTTTAGCGGTCACCCATCTACGACCGCGAGCCTAGTTGCTTAACCTCACGGTGAGAGCATGTGGCTATGTGCGACGAATAACTGCTCACTTGATAGGGCCCTTAAACTATACCCTCGGTGTTTTTGCAGCTGGCTTATCAAGTTCTCTCGAGGTTCCAGCCTTGTTATATCATTCTGTCTCCCGCTTTGCTCTGGAAGTAGAACTACTCCTTTCTAACTGCTGCTTGTTTCTTTCCTCTTCAATTTGACTTTAAGACAATCGTCGCACCATTTCGTGTCCCGAGTTCAATTCCCGCGCAGCACAACTATTTGTGTGATCCATATGTAGCTGTTCTGAGCATAGGTGTTGTTAATTTCCTTAATGCGGGCGATATTCAATATTCTGCTTCTGTCTCCTAAAGTTTTCTGTAAGAGAATGCTTTAAAAAAAACAGTCATGTCAGCCGAATGATGTCCACACGTCTACTGCTGGACAAAGGTTACAAGATAAGTCAAAGTCAACAATTTAACATTTATGTGGAATTGTCATTTTTTTTTACCCTACCGTGCAGTGCATGACGTGGCAGCTACTGAGAAACACTGCCAGAAAACTCAGTAGGAATCCTTTTTTAAAATAAAATATACTTAAGATTAATTACAATCACAAGCACTTTATCACTTAAATAATCAGAAATTTTGTAATATGCCCTGCTACACAATTTGGCTTTAATAATTCTTTTAAACTTATTCGTAGAAAATTCTCTAATATCATTGGGAAGTTTGTTATAGAATCTTGTACATTGCTCCATAAAAGAGTTACTTATTTTGTGGAGACGGGTAGTATGCAGTGTGAGATTATTCTTATTTCTAGTATTTACATTATGTGTATCGCTCCTTTTACAGAAGGAATCGATATTTTTGTGCACATATAGTAGGTTTTCATATATATACTGAGATGCTACAGTTAGAATGTTAACCTCTTTGAACTTTTCTCTTAGAGACACTCTCGGGCCATGGATTATATATTTGAAAACCTACTTCAAATATATAATCCACAATAAAGTTGGGTCCACCATGTGGGGGATACGCCATAATCGCCACGCTTGGCAGACGGGTTGGCGATCGCAGTATGATGGTCTTAGTACACAGAGAAGCGCTGCTGCCCGTCCTCTGGGAGATATTCCCTCGGATCCACTTCTAGCCCCCCCCCCACGAGATAAAATGCGGAGGCTATAGTTTACGCCGTGAGCGACACAGATGTAGAATCGTTCGATAATGTTCCTCAGTCCCGTGTGTGAGCAGTGCTTAGTTACCAGCGCGGCGTACAGTTAGTGCGCAGTGGTGCGGCCTTAGGTTAACGTGTGCGTGAGGTGTACATACATAGGTATAGGCGTGTGCGTGTCGTGTTGCGTGTAGGCTCTGGGTTTGTGTAACGCTTAGTTGCGGCCATGTTGGCTGTGGCAGTACTCGTGGAACTGAACTTGTGCTGTTTCGCGAGGAGCTACTTGTCTTACTAGAAGTATTCAGCGGTATGACGCTTGGGACACTCGTGGCAACTGTTCCCCTCCCCGAGGAGTTGTAGCGACCTGACTCACACACTGGACTAATAAATAAACAATTGCTCATCGCTGCATTCCGCCCCACCGGCAGCAAACATTTATCCTACCATTAGTAGCACTGTGCAATAATACAGGTGTATTTAATTCAAAATCGATTCGATCCCCAACAAAGACTTTATTGAATCGATATAAATCGATTTATGTTTCGATTGAATCGATAATGCGGATTCATTTTTCGTCAGGATTGCTGTTGATTCTTCTTGCAGCAATTTTTTATATGTCTCATAGTTTCGGATTAATCCTGCTGAATGCGCAGGCAATCATTACATCCTATACTAAATGAAATAAATAAATGTCTTACATTCTAATGTAATATATGAAATAAATTGAATAATAATAAATGAAATAAATTTTAAAAATCAAATAAAGAAGAATAGGTACAATAAATTAACTGAACCTTAATAATATTATCATTAAAATAACTATACCCAATTTATAGAAATAGTGACTCTTGCTACTAAGCTATAAAGTGCAATTCAGGTTGCATAAGCGCTCAGTGCCAGTTGCCGCTCTCTTCTAACGCGTCGCTCTGTCCCTGTCTGACATGAACCATAGTCAATTACCGTGACGTCACAGCGCGAGCAGTTCCCCGAGCGCGGCCACGGCGGACAGTCGCGTGCCTATTTTACTATATTTTTATTACCTAATTAAGAACTCTGTCGCGTGGTTTTGTATTCTTCATGCTAGCTCCAGAGTGGTCTCTATGTAATGTATAATATACGGAAAGCATGCATTTGTTTGGTGTCAATATCTCTACCCTTCTCCTCTCCTTATCCTTTATCTCCCGTCTCTCTTATGCAGTCACAATTGTCGAGTAGACATGAAATGAAATCTATACATAAAATTAAATCGTAGAAAAATCAAAACTGTATATTGAATATTTTTTTAAAAGGATACTTGGGCGTGATCTACAATCGATAACGTAGCCAAAAATATAGTTTTTAGAATTTTTGTCTGTGTGTCTGTTTGTCTGTATGTCTGTCCGGGCTAAACTCAAAAAGTACTGCATGGATTTACTTCAAATTTTGCATGAATATTACTAAGAGGTCGGGTCAACATATAGGCTACATATTATCAGGCTATCACCTACAGGGGAGGAGCTGTGATGATTTATAAAGTTTAACGCGGGTAAATCCGCGGGGCACAGCTAGTATGTGATATATCAGTTATCTGGTTTACATAGTACAAGGTCTGCTTAGTTTGGGATCAGATGGCCGTGTGTGAATAATGTCCCAGGATATTATTATAGTACTACTGAGCAGTCTGATGGCGGGAAGCTTCCTGACACCGAGCTGTCTGCTAATTTATGTCGTCAATGTAAACTATATCGTAAGGGCACGACTTAAAGCCCATATTTGAATGATATTTTATTAGTGGGGTGGTAGCAGAGTCGTGTAAGTGAGCTATAACCTTAATCCCTCGTTGGTCTAGCGGTAGCGTGTTCACCCGCAGAGAAAAGAGGTCCTGGGTTCAAATCCCGGGTCGGGATAAAAAAGTGATTTTGGGACTTTTCTGTAAAAAGAAAAATTTCTCAGCATCATCCCGAAGTCTGGGAGTTGGCGGTGTTATACCGCCGTGCCTCGGGGAGCACGTAAAGCCGTCGGTCCTGTACCTGACCTCTTTCCGGTCGTGTCGCTAGGCGTCCCATCGGATCATGAGAGTGATGGAATAGGAAGTGCTCCTGTGTTTGCGCACACACTTGAGCACTATAATATGTCCCGCACAGATGGCTAATCTCTGTTGAAACTGGCCGCCGTGGCCAACATTCGGCTAGGCGGACACTATGATAATCCTTAAACAGGCGGTGGACTATACGATGCCACATGAATTGAAACCTTATGTCTTGGGAATAAGTTCCAAAAATAATGGAAAATTATGATATAACAAAGCCTGGTTAAGGTTTACTCACTTATCGTATGGGCAGTGGTTACCCTGGTGTCAGAGTTGTTCAAGCCGCCCAGTAGTCCGACATGGCTTAACGACTGTTCTCTAATGGCTACAACCGGGACCGACAGCTTAACGTGCCTTCCGAAGCACGGAGACCCTCAGAAATTAAACCACTTTGGTGGTCACCCATCAATGGACTGACCGCGAGTATAGTTGCTGAACCTCGCCGATCACTTACGGACCGGTGAGACCATCTAGCCATGAGTGATTCTGTACGTGCTGATCCGAGACTGCCAACTCGCAATCGTGAAACAGCATTAGCGATGTGCCGTACGCAGAGGATTTTATCTTTGGATTTCAAGCTTCATCCGTATAAAATACATTCAGTCAAAAAAGTATCGGGAATGGATGATTTGTTTATGGTTCCAAATTCAAATTTTTGATTTTGTTTGTTGTTGTTAGATTGGCACAACTGTTTTCCATTTTGGCGCGGAGTTTGAGTTGCATCTGTTATTTATATTAAATACAGTGCTGGTTTTAGTAATATCATGTATAGTGTGTATTGCGAATTTCATAATGGACAAAAATATCGAACAAAGAGTCTGCAACTGAAGTTAACATCGCAAAAGTGAAGGAAATAGTGACTGAAAATCCTCATTCAACTCTGAGAGAGATAGCCGCCGAACTTTCTGTATCTCACGAGTCGATTCGTACCATTTTAACTAATCATTTGGGTATGAAACATGTTGCCGCTCGGCTAGTCCCAAGAGATCTGAATTTTCTCCAAAAACTTAATCGCATGAAAGTCGCTGAGGACATGGTAGAACGAGTCAATTCCGACCCAATATTCATGAAACGCATTGTTACTGGTGACGAGACGTGGGTTTACGAGTTTGACATGCAAACTAGTCAACAAGCTTCTGAGTGGCGCCTTCCAACTGAACCGAAACCGAAAAAACCACGCCAAGCCGTCGATCAAAAGTCAAAGTCATGTTGACTGTTTTCTTGACTATCGCGATGTTGTGCACTCTGATTCTTACCGGAAAGTCGAACGGTAAATAAAGAATATTATTTGAGCGTTATGCGGCGTTTAAGAGAGCAAATTCGACGAAAAAGGCCAGATTTGTGGAAAGAAAATTCTTGGATTTTGCACCACGATAATTCGCCTTCGCACAAGGCCATCATTGTGAACAAATTTTGACCAAACACTCAACAAATAGCATCCAGCAACCACCATATTCACCAGATATGGCTCCAGCTGACTTCTTTCTTTTTCCTAAACTCAAATTACCACTTCGTGGTACCCGTTTTCAATCGGTAGAAGACATAAAGGAGAATTCGCGGCGAGAACTGAACTCAATTCCGAAAGCAGCGCTTAAAAAATGTTTTGATGAATAGATTATTCGTTGGCGTAAGTGTATCGTTTCTGAAGGAGCATGCTTTGAAGGTGATAAAATAAATTTGGATGAATAACAAACATTTTGTATATTATTGATCTTTTCCCGGTACTTTCTTGACAGAGTAGTACAGCTCGTCCAAGAGATAAATGAATATTGCTGGCCATGTTCCCTCTGTCGCCGTACGAGGCGCGGCCCGAGGAGGAGGCGGAGACGGAGAACTACGAGGCGCTGCTGTCGCTGGCGGAGCGCCTGGGCGAGGCCAAGCCGCGCGGCCTGGCGCGCCACGAGATCGACGCGCTGCCCTCCTACAAGTTCGCGCCCGCCACGCACCGGTAATTATAATCATAATTTTGAATTTTATAGCATTATTCGCAATGCAAAGCGTTTATCTAATCTCAAAAATGGGAAATCATAAATTGTTTGCAAGGGAAACCTAAATTTGATCTGCCAGCGTGTATCGTTCGTAGCTTAACGCAGAGCGCCTACCCCGGATTGGTAGATGGTGCAGGTTCGAGACCCGCCGGATGATTATATTTATGATTTCCCATTTTTGAGATTATAATAATAATGTTTTATTCTCTCACCAAAATATTACAGAATACATTGTATAAGGTGTATCAGTTATTGGTAGAAATCACAATATTGTGGGAGACTGGTGCCTAAACTGGGCTCAAGGCCTGTATTTCAGGACACCAGGTCTCCACGCTTTATGAAGAGATACATTTATTATAAATTCTTAGGAATAATAGGATCACATGCATATGTACATCATTTGGTTTATAAGAGAACGAGGTACATCGGAACTGATACTATAGATAGCATCTTGTCTGAACTTTCTCTATATTTTACCAACCAGCAATCTTTATCCTCGAATAGAGTCGTAGAACTTGTAATTGATTATTATCATAAGAATATTATTTCATCCGGTTCGAAGGCCCAAAAAGATGAAAAGTCTAGGAATAACCTATGAGAGGATATAATACATTTTTGATGCGATAATGTTTTATTTATCCGTAACACGCTCGGCGCCAAGCCCTATAAGCCAATACCACCAAATGTTTATGATATTAACGAAGAAAGCCCGAAAACACGGGAATGCTACTCCGGCACTCCCTCTGAAGCCATGCTCCCACATAGTGTGAGAAACGTGCCCTGGGAGGACACATGTATGTCCTCCAATAGCATCCTGAACGCATAATTATATTGGATACGAAGGGCGTTTTATTTCTGAGTATACATAGCCCCTAGGAGGCACGTATGAACAGAAGAACAATAAGCTTTAAAATGCACAAAAAAAAAAAGGTTTTTATTCACGTAGACTTTAAAAAAGCGCTTGTTAGTTAAGTTATTTCTAGTAACCTAGATATTTAGGTACACATTGTATTGATTGTATGAAAACATTTATAAAATTTATTTTATTATAGCAATGATATTTAGCTAGCTCGTATCAAGTTATTGTCAAGAGATTATGTTTAATTATCTCGTTTAAGTCTAATATTTTTACTACATATTGTCAATGGTTCTGTCTACATTAAGGTATTATTATTATGACGGACCTTGTCTTTATAATGACGGTTACGCTTTAATGCTAACCACCGGATATAATGAGCCCCCCACAATTTTCTGAACTAATGGTGACCTGGTAACTGTTGAGTAATATAACTTATCTTGTCATGTCAGCCGTATGACCACCACTACTGGACAAAGACCTCCCCAAAAGATTTCCACAATGGAGCTGTGGAAAGGTAGCAGCATCTCTCTGTGTATTATGACCATCATAAAACAGAGACCGCTGCCTGCTCCCTACAAGATATTAACAGGATGAAATGCGGTGGCGATATTCTATACCGTCGACTACACCGCAAGCAACATATACTTTATCTTATAAGAATAAATAAAATAAAAATATACTATTCTGTCAAGAAAATAATAATATACAAAATGTTTGTTATTCATCCAAATTTATTTTATCACCTTCAAAGTATGCTCCTTCAGAAACGATACACTTACGCCAACGCATAATCCATTCATCCAAACATTTTTTAAACGCTGCTTTCGGAATTGAGTTCAGTTCTCGCCGCGAATTGTCCTTTATGTCTTCTACCGATTGAAAACGGGTACCACGAAGTGGTAATAAGAGTTTAGGAAAAAGAAAGAAGTCAGCTGGAGCCATATCTGGTGAATATGGTGGTTGCTGGATGGTATTTGTTGAGTGTTTGGGCAAAACTTCGTTCACAATTGCCGAGCTCAAGGGGCAGTGGGCGGCACATATGTAGCTCGTAGAACCGACAGCCTCTGGGGCAGAAAGGTTCTCGATTGGCGACCACGAACCGGAACACGCAGAGTGGACAGGCTCATGATTTTGTGATGGACTCTGGAACCACTCTACTACAGCCACTCCTGGTGATGAAATTCGCAGATTGCGTCAATAATTCTTGATTTAACAAAACAGGTACAAGTCGCACGCTGCCAGTTCAGGGCTGTGTGTACGATGAACCAATATCTACGTTTTTCCTCATCAAAAATTTAATTGTTATTCTTGTCATGAGAGAGCTAACTTTGTCTGGTGGAAAATGATGTATATTTTTGGTCATTTTTATGGAGTTCTTAATAATTTCCGGCAAATAAATAGTTAGCTGTGTGGTGACCCCATCTCATCCCGTAGCGGAAGTAAAAGCCGACTCGAGGGACTTTCTGCCAGAGGAAGCTGGGGCTCTACCGGCTAAGTCGCCGAATATAGATTTCTTAAATGGCGTTCAAATAAATAAAGGTTGAAAATGACTTAAACAATCGTTAAATCGGCTTCCATGAGCACATGTGACGGCATAAATGCTCCGGAATGGATTGTTAACGTTGAAGCCGATTTGACGATTGTTTAAGTCATTTTTAACCTTTATTTATTTGAACGTCATTTGAGAAATCGATGTTCGGCGACTTAGCCGGTAGAGCCCCAGCTTCCTCTTACTGCGATTGCCAACCTGTCTGGCAAGCGTGGCGATTATGGCATATCCCCAAGATGATTCTTGAGGGAGGCCTTTTACAGCTGCTGTTATGATGGTGAAATAGTTGTGTACCAAATGTTTCCAGTTTTATGACAAACAATAGCAAACATCCGCTAATATTCAGACCAGCGCCAAGACTCAAATAGATGAAGCAAACATGTTTTTAAAGCTAAAGACTTCGTTTTCAAATTTCTTAATTATTTTTTAAATATTATTAATGGAAGTGGCCACTTCTATTTATGATGTGTTTTCCATTGCCATTGCTATTGTAAAACACCAACAACCTCGTTTATAACCATACTTAACATCAATAGCAACAACTTTTGTTCTACAAACTCGGACATAAAGTCAATACATGAAAAAAAAATGATTTTCAAGTTTTTGTTGTACTGTCGTGATGTTTGTAGGTCTGTGTTTCATTGTAACGACGCTCCGCACGCGCGAGCTTGTGCTGCTAATAACGATTACACTTTCTTCGCCAGATATTGATTTAGTTCATTTCACGGTTCGGTGTAGGTACTATGACGTTCTGCTACTCCAGATCGTCTTCAGGATCTTTTATATATTGCAAATAATACACTGACGTTTGGGTAATCGGTTATATATTTTCTTCACTTTTACTATATCAGGTCACAGGGCTCACTACCCTATAGAGTTCATTCGTAGACTCACTGTTAGAAAAGAATTTTGTTTTGGTTCGAAATATTTTCAAACGATTTCTTTTTAATTATTTCTTCTTAAAACGTTTGGACGAACGAAGGTGTGCAACCAAGAAGGTCGTCACAGTACCTTGTACATTGGCATCCCACCTGGCAAGCATCCTCACCATTTCCGTGTATTCGATACTAGAATATTGATATGCCAAGGTAATAAAATTACACTGTAGGTCACACCTACAATCCGCACAATAAGATTATCGATACGACGCGGCGCCAACGAAAGATTGTGACACTTAGGCACATGCAACGCTTGCGTGCAACATCAGAACTGACGGTTGACTGGCGGCTAGAGATATGGGTCAAGTTCAAAGGCGCTAGCGGTAAACTCTCTTCCCTGTGACCTCGTAGGGGTATACATATGTGCGTAATCTTTGCGATGCGCATAGAGTTACAAACAAGCAAACTTATTTTTGTACGAAAATAAAATCTAACAAATTATCAAAAGTTGTAGAACAAAAGTAGTTGCTTATGGTGTTAGCTATCTAGTGCTGCGAGGTTGTTGGTGTTTTACAAGTAATCTTTTGTATGGCCAAGTGTAAGAAAGGTATTATATTTAAGATTTGTATCAACACCTGTAACAAATACATATTACTCGCCAAATTGGAACTGAACGACTGTAACTGTTGCAGCGAGCAGAGCTCGTGCGTGGTGTGCATGTGCGAGTGGGAGGCGCGCCAGACGCTGCGCGTGCTGCCGTGCGCGCACGAGTTCCACGCCAAGTGCGTCGACAAGTGGCTGCGGGTGAGTGCGGTCGTTGCATTGTGTAATAAGGCCTGGCGTTTGATTGAATAGTTGGGGAACAATAGTAATGGCATTGTATGTGTGTTGCAGTCCAATCGCACGTGCCCCATCTGCCGCGGCAACGCGTCCGAGTACTTCGCGCACGCCGAGTGACCGCGCGCTCCGTGCGGGGCTCCGTAGCGCTGCCACAGCTACCTTCGGACACAGTGACGTGTGGCGCCGCCCGCCGCGCTCCTTGCGGGACTCCGTAGCGCGGCCACAGCTACCTTCGGACACAGAAACGTGTGGCGCCGCGCTCCGTGCGGGGCTCCGTAGCGCTGCCACAGCTACCTTCGGACACAGTGACGTGTGGCGCCGCCCGCCGCGCTCCTTGCGGGACTCCGTAGTGCGGCCACAGCTACCTTCGGACACAGAAACGTGTGGCGCCGCGCTCCGTGCGGGGCTCCGTAGCGCTGCGACAGCTACCTTCGGACACAGTGACGTGGGGCGCCGCGCTTTGTGCGGGGCTCCGTAGCGCTGCCACAGCTACCTTCGGACACAGTGACGTGGGGCGCCGCGCTCTTTGCGGGGCTCCGTAGCGCTGCCATAGCTACCTTCGGACACAGTGACGTGGGGCGCCGCCCGCCGCGCTCTGTGCGGGGCTACGTAGCACTGCCACAGCTACCGTCGGACACAGTGACGTGTGGCGCTGCCCGCCGCGCTCTGTGCGGGGCTCCGTAGCGCTGCCACAGCTACCTTCGGACACAGTGACGTGGGGCGCCGCCCGCCGCGCTCTGTGTGGGGCTACGTAGCACTGCCACAGCTACCGTCGGACACAGTGACGTGTGGCGCTGCCCGCCGCGCTCTGTGCGGGGCTCCGTAGCGCTGCCACAGCTACCTTCGGACACAGTGACGTGTGGCGCTGTGCTCCGTGTGGGACTCCGTAGCGCGGCCACATCTACCTTCGGACACAGAAACGAATGGCGCGCGCTCCGAGCGGGGCTCCGTAGCGCTGCCACAGCTACCTTCGGACACAGTGCGACACCTGTCAAGTGAAGAGGGGCATTATCTACCTTCCATTCATTCGTACGTATGGGCGGTTGTTACCGTGGACAGAGTCGTTCAAGCCGCCCATTATGCCTCGCCTATGTCATAGTTAATGACTTCTATCGTGATCGACAGTTTTAAAGCGCCCTCGAAGAAAGCGGATGAAAAAGAAATTAAAAAAGAAAACTAATGTAGATTATTTTAGCTATTTGTAACGCCCATGTAATAAAAATTTGTTCCCATTTCTTACGTAAGATTTTATGTTTCGCTATATTTAAGTTCTTATAATTAAATGAAAAATACAACTTTCTATTTTAACGTTTAAATAGATAGTTCTTGTGGTATCGAAATGTATAATTTAATTTAAATTTTAGTTTTATAGCTTAGCGTCAACATCCTCCAGAAGCAAGGGAATCCTAAATTTGATCAGCCAGTATGTGTCGTTCGTAGCTTAACGCAGAGCGCCTTCTTAGCTAGAGGGCGCAATTTAATAACCTGCTGGATGATTAAATTTATGATATTCTAATTTTTGAGATTGTTTTAATTTACTGTGCGATTTTTGTTACCTAAGACATTGCTGTACGGACATTTTGTTGTAATGCAAATGTATATTATGCTGCGTATACTTAATATATAGAGTTATTAGTAAAACACCAACAACCTCGCAGCACTAGATAGCGAACACCATAAGCAACTACTTTTGTTCGATCATCATCATCATATCAGCCGAAAAAGGCCTCCCCCAACGATCTCCACAACTGCCGCATCCAGCAGTTTCCAGCGACCCGCACAAGATCATCGGTCCATCTAGTAGGGGGCCTGCCCACGCTGCGTCTTCCGGTGCGTGGTCGCCACTCGAGAACCTTTATGCCCCAACGGCCGTCGGCTCTATGAGCTATGTGCCCCGTCCACTGACACTTCAGCTTGGCAATTCTTCGGGCTATGTCGATGACTTTGGTTCGCCTGTGGATTTCGACATTGCTGATTCGATCCCGCAGGGAAACTCCGAGCATAGCCCTCTCCATTGCTCTTTGGGTGACCTTGAGCCTTCTAATAAGGCCCATAGTTTGTTCTATACCTTTCGATAATTTGTTAGATTTTATTTCCGAACAAAAATACGTATTAATAAATTCCTCTCTTGAATGTTTATAACTCTACGAGCATCGCAAAGACGCGCACACACGTGCGAGCTTGGCGTCGTTCGCGCGTCGTCCAATTAAACATAGACCTTATCCTATCTTATCTTTGATGGGGTGTACTTGCGTACAGCACTTCGACCCTTCAGGATCTTTTGTACTATTCCCCACTGGTTTTATTCTATCCCTAAAGCCCTGAATGAAGTCTTCACATAATCCAATACGCTTCTTAGGGGTAGATCCTTGTAGTCTCCTGGTTCTGGATATGCCAGCCCCAGGATGGCCATTCTGTGTCTTGCCAATGCATCGCATTTGCATATTATATGCAGCATTGTTTCCTGTTCTTCCCCACAGGTCCTGCAGATCGGGCTATTCGACAGTCCCAGTTTGTGTAGGTGATAGTTGGTGCCATAGTGGCCCGTGAATACTGCTACTATCAGTCGTAGCTGGTTTCTGCTGTACTTCCAAAGTTTTTTGGACCAGCTTTTGTCTATTCCTTTTATGAGTTGCAAACATAGACCTACAGTCTATTTTTCCTTACTTGTCTTATTTGGTAAACAAACACTACTCGGTACGAAAATCACTAGTTTCGTCATCAATCACGCACTTTTAGTTAGGTATGAACATCTTGATTGTTGGAAGAAACACACACTATATAAATAACACCAAAAACTGCTTCAAATTAACCATTCAAACACATTAATTCTCTTAAAATCTAAATAATATCAGAATCCATTTCCACAGATTAAAAATTATATTGGCAATTTGACATTTCAAAATGCAAGTTTGTCTTTCGAACTTAGAGAAGGGAAAAGTGAATGAATGATTCTGACCAGTGTGAAATTTTTGTAAAAGAACTAAATAATAAAGCAGAATATTTATATATATATATATATATATATATATATATATATATATATATATATATATATATATATATATATATATATATATATCAAGTTATATGTGTGTATGGTAATGTAAAGCATTATTTTTATAAACTAAAGTTTTTGTTGTAACTGGTCGTAGACTAAAAGTATTATTTGACAAGTGAAATAATACTGTTGTGTGTTTGGACGGTTTTATTCTTTAGACTGACGACCTTTGGCTATTCTTCAAGGACGTCGATAAAATACAAATTTATTGGTCGGGAAATCCTACAATACGAAAATCATTCGGTTACAGCTGTATGAATTCGTTCAGTCCTTCATTCGATAATTTCCCAACTCTATCAATTGTCTTTGGTTACCAGTACGCCATATTTGTTTACCAAATAAGACAAGTAAGAAAAAATAGACTACGAATGTCACGACAGTACAACAAAAACTTATGAAATTTTTTTTCCCATGTAGTTATGTTCGAATCAGTAGAACAAAAGTTGTTACTTATGATCTTAGCTATTTGGTCTTGCAAGGTTGTTGGTGTTTTACAAATAATACACTTTTATATTATTTTGTGAGATTTATAATGAATGGCCCCTAAAACGTGTATGGCGACTATCGGCCTTTTGTGACGTAGACGCTCTGTGACACGGATGGCAATGAAGTGTAATGGCCAACTGTTAACCGCACAGCCACCCGACAGATGACGCCAGGAGTAAACAAAAGTGTGTTAATAAGTAAAAACTGGCTATAGAGATCCTCACTTCCAGGGTTTCCTACTGACATCTTGGTTCGTTAATAGTTTGCCTGTCATGTGGATTGAGTCCTGAAGAATCTTCTTCAGACTCAGACTCAATCAAGAGAAATAACATGTATCTATCTCTGGGAAAATAGACCCAGAAAAGCTCTTACTTCAGTTTTGTCTTCTGGGACTGGCCATTCTTTCACAGCTCTTGTTTTAGAAGGATCCGTGCCAACTCCATGCTCAGAAATAACATGCCCCATAAAATTTACTTGCTTGCATTTTTTGGGCTCATCATATCAGGAGTGGATGCTGGATAAAGGTCTCCCCCACATTTGCCGGTCTTGCGCTATTCGCATCTAGCTGTTTCCAACGACCCGCACAAGATCATCGGTCCACCTTGTAGGGGGCCTGCCCACGCTGTGTCTTCCGAGCCGTGGTCGTCACTCGAGAACCTTTCTGTTCCATCGGCCGACGGCTCTACGAGCTACGTGCCCCGCCCACTGCCACTTCAGTTTTGCAATTCTTCGGGCTATATCGGATTTTGGGCTCAATTTCTCGTAACTTTCCAAAAACTTTTCCAAATTTCTATAAATGTGCATTAATATCACCTATAATAATGATGTTTTCTAAATAGACTAAGCGCGATTCTCCGACAAGACCCTTTAACACATGTTCCATTAATCTTTCAAATGTGGCAGGCGCATTGCGAAGTCCAAATGGCATTGTCTTGAACCGCCATAGACTTTTACCAGTTGAAAAAGCGGTCTTTTCTTTATCTATAGGATCTAAATCAACCTGCCAGAAGCCACTCTTGAGGTCTAATGTTGAACAGCATGTCATTCCTTACAGTGAATCCAGAGTATCGTCGATTCTTGGCAAAGGGTAACTGTCTTTCTTCCTAACCTCATTTAAGCGTCCATAGTCTACGCAGAATCTAGTCGACCATTCCGAAATCATTCTGTATCTATTAAAATGAAGATTGTCGAAATCGGTTCACAAATACCGGACAAATCTTGTTACCTACATACAATCATCATCATATCAGCCGAAAGACGTCCACAGCTGGACAAAGGCCTCCCCCAAAGATCTCCACAATAGCCAGTCCTGCGCTGCCCACATCCAGCGGCTTCCCGCGACCCTTGCAAGATCGTTGGTCCAACTTGTAGGGGCCTGCCCACATAAAACGCCCCCATACAAACATAAATACATACAAAAGACAGACAGTCGAAATGATAACCTCAACTTTAAGTTGGTTAGAAAGGGTCTTGACATACAGACATATAGACGATAGAGTGATTGATCCTATAACGTGGTTACTCTTGAGGTACGTAGCCCTGGAAAAGCAGAGTCATGTTTCAACAAGGAAGTATGTCTTCTTTCTCTTTTCTTCTTGATGAATGTAGTCCTGGCGTCATAGTCGGCGTTGTCATGGCAACGTTCAGATTTACACTGGACATCATCGATGCTAATAAATTGTAGCTGACTAACATTATCCGCAATCCAACGTGTAAATCTAAAATGGAACAATATGAATTTAATAACGTCTCTTGACGCAAATATGAATTTAATCGTGAGCAGGTCTGGAACGTCTGCTGACGCTTTGCATTGCGAATAATGCTATAAAACTACTATTGAATGGGACTTGGGGTTCTCAACATATCTGGCGGCCATGTTTCTAGGAAAGAAAGACGAGGATATTACCAACTACCTCCGAGGGAATACTAAAGGAGAATGGGCAAATATATATGAGCTCTGGTACTCGGCCCAATAGCCATCATATAATGATAATAATAAATTCATTTATTTCTGGCGCGAAACCCATAGTATAAATATCTATAATGACAATATGGAAAACATTAAAATAAAATACAAATTAACAAAAAAATATACTGATATGAAATAAAAATAATAATAATAAATTAAATAATATACACTCGCGAGCAACCAAATCGACTCAAGCCTTGTCGGCGTACACATACATTGATACAACTAAAATCATGAATGGAAATTATTAAAATGATATGTCATTCGAAAGCTTAAGATGTCAGCTTTAATTTGATATCATTATCATTGAAATCCATCCATCATTTTTGAAATAAATGATGTCTGAATGCAAGAGTAGGAAAAACGGGAATTTAGGAAAAAGGGTATGTGTCTCGTATTTGACAAATTAAACAAAAAAAATTAAAAATAAAATTATTTTATTTAAATCAGTATTTCGTATTGCCCCCTCTAGCCCTAATTACATCCCGCAGTCTGTTTTTCATGGACCTTATCAATTTTTTGACATTTTCTTGAGGAATGCCGTCCCACTCCTCTAATAATGCTGTCTTTAGCTCGTCTACGCTTGAAGGGACTGGATTTCTGGCCCGAATTCTTCTTTTAAGCTCGTCCCATAAGTGCTCGATGGGATTCATGTCAGGACTGAGCGCAGGCCAGTCCATCGTGCGTAATTCGACCTCTTGCAGAAACTGTCGAGTGACTCGTGCCGTGTGGCAGCGGGCATTGTCGTGCATTAACACGAAGTCTTCACCGACAAACCCTGCGTAGGGCACAACATGATCCAGTAGAATGTCGGTGATGTACCGATCAGCTGTTAGCCCGCCTCCTCGGCCGCCCCCAGGCACGAAAACAAGTTCGGTTTTTCCCTCTAAAGAGATACCAGCCCACATCATGCAGGAACCGCCGCCATATGCCACTGTTTCAGCGAAACAACATTGGGCAAATCGTTCTCCCGGACGCCTGTAGACTCGGCCTCTCCTGTCACTGCCATGCAGACACATTCTGCACTCATCAGTAAACAGGACCGATCGCCATTGCGCAACGCTCCAATTGAGATGCTCTCGAGCAAATTGAAGGCGCGCTTGTCGGTGGCCTGCAGTCAACTTAGGGCCCGTCGCAGGTCTTTTTGGCGTCAAGTTGGCTTCCTTCAAGCGTCTTCTCACTGTCCACTCGCTGACAGCCACTTGTCGTACACGTCTCAGTTCTTGCTGCACATCAACGCCCGTAAGGTGTCGATTGCGCAGCGAGGTTGAGACAATGAAGCGGTCGTCTCTCTCTGAAGTGCACCGGTGGCGGCTCGTTCTTGGTCTCCGATTGAAGGCACCAGTCTCTTGGAACCGTCTGTATACTCGGGATACAGAAGACTGGCTCAAGTGGAGCTGGGCAGCGATTGCTCGCTGACTTAACCCTTGTTGCAACAAGGCAACAACTTGAGCGGCTTCTTCTGGTGTGGTATCCATGGGTTAGCGAAAACAAGGAATGCAATTTACGGAGATGTGTACCGGTCAACCTGTAACAAGCAACTGATAAGATAAACCGGAAGTGGGGGGTTTTATAGCGGGAGCAGGTAGCGCAAGTCGTGGATTCCTAAAGAGGTAATTTACGCTGACGGCCAATTAAAATGTGTCAATAAATCAGCGCTTAGTTTTTTTTAAGGTATTGATGTTAATTGAAAGCCTAATTCTTCAGCTTTCGAATGACATATCACTTTTGTAATTACCATTTATCGTTTTAGGAAAATCAATGTATATGTGCGCCGTCTAGGCTTGAGTCGATTTGGTTGCTCGCGAGTGTATAATATTATTTAATTTATTTCATAATATATAGGTGGCCGAAGAGTTTACGTTCAAACGCAAAATTTAGATACTTTATGGTGAGGCGTATCCGAATCACCCCCATGTATGTTGTACGTTTTTGCGTAATTTTCGAGATAGAATTTTAATCGATCCTGAGCTCAAACCCTAATTTTGAAATTGCGAATAAATTCTAAGTCAGTTCTGCAATGACTAGATAAACCATACTCTTTAGGGTGTTAGGTTAAACTATGCTAATTAGCTATCACAAAAAACTGAACCAGAAATGTTCAACAAAACGAGAAAAAAAAATTAAAACTGATGTTACGTGTACTTTACGAAAAAAAATCATTAAAAATATTCTACCTCGAAAACTGCGCTAAATCGTCGAACATACATGGCGGTGATTCGGATACACCTCATCGTAAAGTATCTAAATTTTGCGTTTGAACGTCAACTCCTCGACCAGCATGTATATCATTGGAAAGGTCTTGTATGGGTCAGCGCAGACAGAGAGGAGCGCAGCGGAGAGGATTTTCTTAAGGCACTAGAAAATCAACTTTAAAATTATTTAAATAAAGTGCATGTATGCTTGAATATTATATGCGCGAGACTGCGCGAGCATTTTATGTCAGGTTCAAGCATATATGCACTTTATTCCTATAGATCTAAAGTTGATTTTCTAGTCCCTTAATAAAATCTTCTCCGCTGCGCTCCTCTCTGTCTGCGCCGACCCATACAAGGACTAATGATAACCAAGTCGCCTGTCCCCATTTGCTGTCGGAACCTAGTTATTTTGTATTAAGTATTAAGATTGCAATTAAGATATCAAATAAAACTGGAACTTTGGGGGCTTCCTGCGGTTTTGGGACAAGGATCTGGGACAAATACCCATAGTAAATATTGTTCTGATTAAATGACCTATCCAATGACACCACAATGATTCCTACTGGAACGAGTACCAAATTGCCCATTCTCTTTTGATCTTCCAGTGTATTTCGTACGTAGCTTAACAGCAGAGCGCCTGCCCCGGGTTGGTAGAAGGTGACGGTTCGAGACCATTTGCCATTTTTGAGATCATTGCTGGTGTCAACCTGTGTCACACAGCGCCACAGCGTGCAGTGCCACAAGTGCTAACCCTCTTATGTTAAAACTTTCTTGTTAACACAATATTGTTTGTAATGCCGGCCCATAGATGTCGCTGTTGCGGATGCGTTTAAAATACGATTATTTTGTACTGTTTGTATTATATCAGTTGTACAGACGCCAGCACATCCAGCTGTCCCAATTTATCAAATTTCTCTTATAGATTTTCAACTTTATCACAAATGCATAAGGTTGAATTTCAATTGGGGAAATTTGACAGATTGGGGTAGATTTATGTGCTGGCGTCTGTACAACTATGGTGGAAAGTCCCAAAGGATCGTATTTTAAATTTAATTGATAATAATTAATTTAATGTAATGTTACAGTAATTAAATTGCCCAATGTTTCTCTGGGCACGGGACTGGGGAAGTATTAGTGGAACTATTCTACATACATTGAGCGCTCGCAAAAGGGCTGTGTGGGGGCGGCGGCGAATATCAGAATATCATCATCCCATCTCATCCTGTGGGGGGCGTAGACGGCGACCCGAGGGAATATCTCCGAGAGAAAGGGCAGCAGGTTTTAATGTGTACTGTGACCATCATACTGCGTTCGCCAACCCGTCTGCCGAGCGTAACGATTATGATAACCCCTCAAGATGACTCGGCTTAGGGCCAGACAGGGCAGACAGAGAGGAGCGCAGCGGAGAGGGTTTTATTATGCCACTAGAAAATCAACTTTAAAACTATAGATATAAAGTGCATATATGCTTGAACCTGACATAAAATGCTCGCGCGGTCCCGGGCATATAATGTTTAAGCATATATGAACTTTATTCTAATAATTTTAAAGTTGATTTTCTAGTGGCTTAATAAAATCCTGGCTGGCCCTTACAGTTATGCGAAGTACTTACTTACTTATCGTATAGGCAGTGATTACCCTAGTGTCAGAGTTGTCAAGCCGCCCTGTAGGCCTCCGACATGGCTTAACGACTGTTGTCTAATGACTACATGGCACGGAGACGCTCAGAAATTAAACCACTTTGGCGGTCACCCATCTACGACCGCGAGCCTAGTTGCTTAACCTCACGGTGAGAGCATGTGGCTATGTGCGACGAATAACTGCTCACTTGATAGGGCCCTTAAACTATACCCTCGGTGTTTTTGCAGCTGGCTTATCAAGTTCTCTCGAGGTTCCAGCCTTGTTATATCATTCTGTCTCCCGCTTTGCTCTGGAAGTAGAACTACTCCTTTCTAACTGCTGCTTGTTTCTTTCCTCTTCAATTTGACTTTAAGACAATCGTCGCACCATTTCGTGTCCCGAGTTCAATTCCCGCGCAGCACAACTATTTGTGTGATCCATATGTAGCTGTTCTGAGCATAGGTGTTGTTAATTTCCTTAATGCGGGCGATATTCAATATTCTGCTTCTGTCTCCTAAAGTTTTCTGTAAGAGAATGCTTTAAAAAAAACAGTCATGTCAGCCGAATGATGTCCACACGTCTACTGCTGGACAAAGGTTACAAGATAAGTCAAAGTCAACAATTTAACATTTATGTGGAATTGTCATTTTTTTTTACCCTACCGTGCAGTGCATGACGTGGCAGCTACTGAGAAACACTGCCAGAAAACTCAGTAGGAATCCTTTTTTAAAATAAAATATACTTAAGATTAATTACAATCATGTGTGTTGACTCAGAACAACTCCATCCCAAGCACTTTTATCACTTAAATAATCAGAAATTTTGTAATAGCCCTGCTACACAATTTGGCTTTAATAATTCTTTTAAACTTATTCGTAGACAATTCTCTAATATCATTGGGAAGTTTGTTATAGAATCTTATACATTGCCCCATAAAAGAGTTACTTATTTTGTGGAGACGGGTAGTATGCAATATGAGATTATTCTTATATCTAGTATTTACATTATGTGTATCGCTCCTTTTACAGAAGGAATCGATATTTTTATGCACATATAGTAGGTTTTCATAGATACAACATGTAACGTAATTAACGCACACCCTCAAACACCCCAATTAGAATATTATGTTGTAATCATAATACATACACTACATTTTTTATTTAACATGTATATGCATTGTTATTTACTAAATTAGTTTCTTGTAATAAAGTTTATTTTTCCTTATTTTGTGTTACGTGATGAAATTTGTATGAACACAAATAAAACTGCGTAGTCTTATTACTTTGACTTACGGTCCATTCCAATTTGTTTTGACTGTACAGGGTTAAAATAACGATAATTTCCGTAACTTTAATTATTTTGGAATACAAAAAATCCTATATTCAAAAAAATATAAATCGATTCAGTAAACGATTCTGAACAAACTATTTTCTGGATGTGCGTTAATTAAGTTACATTATTGTATAATCCACAATAAAGTTGGGTCCATCATGTGGGGGATATGCCATAATCGTTACGCTGGGCAGACGGGTTGGCGATCGCAGTTTGATGGGCATAGTACTCAGAGAAGCGCTGCTGCCCGTCCTCTGGGAGATATTCCCTCGGGTCCACTTCTAGCCCCCCCCACGAGATAAAATGCGGAGGCTATAGTTTACGCCGTGAGCGACACAGATGTAGAATCGTTAGATAATGTGCCTCAGTCCCGTGTGTGAGCAGTGCTTAGTTACCAGCGCGGCGTACAGTTAGTGCGCAGTGGTGCGGCCTTAGGTTAACGTGTGCGTGAGGTGTACATACATAGGTATAGGCGTGTGCGTGTCGTGTTGCGTGTAGGCTCTGGGTTTGTGTAACGCTTAGTTGCGGCCATGTTGGCTGTGGCAGTGTTCGTGGAACTGAACTTGTGCTGGTTCGCGAGGAGCTACTTGTCTTACTAGAAGTATTCAGCGGTATGACGCTTGGGACACTCGTGGCAACTGTTCCCCTCCCCGAGGAGTTGAAGCGACCTGACTCACACACTGGACTAATAAATAAGCAATTGCTCATCGCTGCACTCCGCCCCACCGGTAGCAAACATTTATCCTATCATTAGTAGCACTATGCAATAATACAGGTGTATTTAATTCAAAATCGATTCGATCCCCAACAAAGAGTTTATTGAATCGATATAAATCGATTTATGTTTCGATTGAATCGATAATGCGGATTAATTTTTCTTTAAAATTGTCATTGAAACTTTTTTCAGTAATTTTCGATATGTCTCATAGTTTCGGATTAATCCTGCACATTCAATCATTACATCCGATACTAAATGAAATAAATAAATTTCTTACATTCTAATGTAATATATGAAATAAATTTTAAAAATCAAATAAAGAAGAATAGGTGCAATAAATTAACTGAATCTTAATAATATCATTAAAATATCTATACCCAATTTATAGAAACAGCGACTCATGCTAACTAAGCAATAAAGTTCAATTCAGGTTGCATAGCGCTCAGTGCCAGTTGCCGCTCTCTTCTAATGCGTCGCTCTGTCCCTGTCTGGCGCACAGCACCATTGTCTATGCCCGTGACGTGACAGCGCGAGCAGTTCCCCGAGCGCGGCCACGGCGGACGGCCGCGTGCCTATTTTACTATATTTTTATTACCTAATTAAGAACTCTGTCGCGTGGTTTTGTATTCTTCATGCTAGCTCCAGAGTGGTCTCTATGTAATGTATAATATACGGAAAGCATGCATTTGTTTGGTGTCAATCTCTCTCCCCATCTCCTCTCCTTATCCTTTATCACCCGTCTCTCTTATGCAGTCACAATGAGGGCTACCGTTTTTGTGCTCACCAGTCGGCGCCACTGTTGCGGAAGGTCCACTATAGCTGTTAAAATCATTGTTATTGTGGACGCGACCAATGTTTTTACGAAAAATATTTACATTGTTACTCATTTTGTAATTTATTTAGTTTTAAACCAAAATTTTTAGTTATAATCGCAGTTTTTTATTAATAAACAGCGTAACCCGAACAAAAACAGTGTATTTTGACGTTTCGTAGACCTGCCGCGATGCTAGCGCCTCTAGCGGCAAATTGATACGCGGTAGCCCTCATTGTCAAGGAGACATGGAATGAAATCTATACATATAAAAAAAAAATTGTGAGCCGTCACGGGACGCCTGGCAGATGTGAAACATCGACATTATTTTTTAAAATTAATATGCAAAAAAGAACATATTTTGATATGAACTAAATATGTCGTAATGATAAAATATAATCGTAATATTTTACGATTAATAATCGCACAGTAGATTGTTTTGTTTCACATCAAAAAAAAAACGTGGCGACGCGTCGCTCCCCCAGAAATCTTTTTTCGTGCGGCTATAGATGTTTCACATCAATAAAATCTTAGAAAAGTCAAAACTGTACATTGAATATTTTTTTTAAAGGTTACTTGGGGCGTGATCTACAATCGATAACGAAGACAAAAATATAGTTTTTATAATTTTTGTCTGTGTGTCTGTTTGTCTGTATGTATGTCCGGGTTAAACTCAAGGTTAAACTCACTTCAAATTTTGTATGAATATTACTAAGAGGTCGGGTCAACATATAGACTACATATTATCACGTTATCACCTACTGGGGAGGAGCTGTGATAACTTACAAAGTTTAACGTGGGTAAAACCGCGGGGCACAGCTAGTAATGAAATGTATTCATCACTTGGGTATTAACATATACTTGTACTTGCCAAGCTCACAATGCAGTACATAAACATAGTCGAATACAGTATTAAAGTAACATAAAAATTATTAATCCGTCCGTGCGGTCTGTTTTATCACATACAGCATGTAACTTAATTAACGCACATCCTGAAAATAGTAAGTTCAGAATCATTTACTGAATCGATTTATATCATTTTTAATATAGGCAAATTTTTATTGCATATTAATTAAAACTACGGAAATTATTGTCACATTTAACCCTGTATAGTCAAAACAAATTGAAATGGACTGTAAGTCAAAGTAATGAAACTTTTAAAATCAGTTTTATTTGTATTCATACAAATTCCATCATTTAATACAAAATAAAGAAAAATAAACTTTATTCCAAGAAACTAATTTAGTAAATAACAATTCATATACATGTTAAATAAAAAAAACAGTGTATGTATTATGATTACAACATAATATTCTAATTGAGGTGTTTGAGGGTGTGCGTTAGTTACATGTTGTATATATTTTCTTAAATCCTTAAATAAAGTTACTAATCTATTATTTTGAAATTTGTTTCTACTATATCAAAATTAAAGAATGGAAGGCAACGAGAGCAGTTGGCTAGCGCAGAAGGCTCTCAGCCAGTGGCTTAATTTAAGCGACTAATATTTGAGGGCACCCTTATGGGCCTCGGGCCACAGCTCAGGGGGCCGCTGATTCTAAGAGAGGGTATGATCAGTTGCTCGGGACCACCGATGACGCGTTAAGGGGCCAACACGATCGCCGCCGCTGAGGAACCTACCCTAGCTAACCTGGGGCTCTACCGGCTAAGTCGCCGAACATCGATTTCTTAAATGGCGTTCAAATAAATAAAGGTTAAAAATGACTTAATCAATCATTAAATCGGCATCCATTAGCACATTTGATGTCATAAATGGTCCGGAATCGATTGTCAACGTTGAAGCCGATTTAACGATTGATTGAGTCATTTTTAACCTTTATTTAATTGAACGCCATTTAAGAAATCGATGTTCGGCGACTTAGCCGGTAGATGCCCTGCGGCTTTCTCTAGCTCAAAGCCACAAAGAAACTCCAGGCTTGCTTGTTTCGTGTTCTTTTGCTTTTTGTTTTCGATTCGATCTTATATTTTACTTACATTGTGATGAATGCACGCACAGAACTGTGAATTTAGTGAATCAAAATAATTGCGAGATAACAAATAACAACAATTCAGAATTACAGAAAAGATAAAATGTGCGTGTCTCCAGATTCCTCAGTCCATAGTTCGTACCTTCAAGTTGTGATCGCTCCAATTTTACCAATCAATCATTTATTGCTGAACATAGGTAATTACAAAATATAATACATTTCAAGATGTCAGATGAATGTAGGTATGGTCAATATGTTCTGCCTGAGGGCATGCAAAATATTATACAACAAATTCACAAATATTAAATTAAAAAGTTAATAATATAAATTTCATTTCATGTCAATACAAATTTACACTTGTGTTATTTTTAATAACACATAAATAAATCAAAACGAATTGTATCACAAATCGGACCTACGAAGTGTTCGCCTAAATATCTAGCTTATCGGTTAAATACTCTTTTAGAGAATAGTACGCCTTACTTATTAAAAGTTCGAGAAGTTTTTATTTGAATTTTTATGACAGAAACGTTTGATTGTTTATGCTTTAAAATATGGTATACTTATAATTTCGATTATAACAATGAGGAAACTGGAGACACATACATAAAGATAAATATCTTAGGAAAAAACTTGTGTGTACTTATGTACACGCGTTAGAAGTTATACTTCTTAATAAACAACTTGAACATAGTTATCAATTTTCATACCACCTAGAACTAACGTCATGCTGTTAAATTTTTTGATGTCGGTGTGCGCGCGCATCGTAAAAATTCACTCTCATCATATTTCTCCATCGCGCCAAAAGAAGTATAACTTCAATAAATAATAATGTCCTCCCGACCGAATTTCACCACGGCGGCCAGTCTCAATGGAGACGAGCCGATTGCCCAGGACATATTATAGTGCACAAGTGTGTGCGCAAGCACAGGGACACTTATTCCATCACTCTCATGATCCGATGGGACGACTAGCGACACGACCGGAACGAGTTCAGGTACAGGACCGACTGCTTTACGTGCTCTCCGAGGCACGGGGGTGTAATACCGCCAACTTCCAGAGTTCGGGCTGACTCTGAGAAATTTTTTTTTACAAAATATTCTCAAACTCACTTTTTGGCTCGACCTGGTATTTGAACCCAGGTCACGCTACCGCTAGACCAACGAGGCAGTCTTAGGATATCAAATGGTATAGCAACCAGACAACTGACAAACTTAATACAGGGTGGCTCAGAATAATTAAAATAAATTGTTTCCTTTATAACTTGTGGAGACGGAAGCTTGGTCACTTTACGGGATAACAGCGCGCTTGCGCAGTGCGTACATGTTATACGTTCGAGTAGAGCACTAATTTGACGGTCACCGTAGCCTAGTTGGTAGTGCTCCAGCCTACGAAGCTGGTGGTCCTGGGTTCAAATCCCGGCAAGTGCAAATATTTGTGTGATGAGCACGAATATTTGTTTCTGAGTCACGGATGTTTTCTATGTATATAAGTATTTATCTATCTATATAAGTATGTATATCGTCGCCTGGTACCCATAGTACAAGCTTTGCTTAGTTTGGGGCTAGGATGATCTGTGTGACATTGTCCCTAGATATTAATTGCGCAGTATGAGGTGAGCGTCAGAATGGCTGGTTGCCTATATCTAAGTCGTCAACAGAACGGGTGGGTGACCCATAATTGTAAACGCCTGCAAGATTTGAACAACATTCTGTAGCACAAAAAAAAACTGTTGCCTTGCCAAATTATCAGGCACTTCTTCGTACAAATATTAATAAAGGCTATATTTTTTTGCATAATATACAACATGTAACGTAATTAACACACTTCCTGAAATTAGTTTGTTCAGAATCATTTACTGAATGGATTTATATCATTTTTAATATAGGTAATTTTTTAAACAAAAAATTAAATCTACGGAAATTATTCTCATATCAACCCTGTAGAGTCAAAACCAATTGAAGTGGACCGTAAGTCAAAGTAATAAGACTTATAAATCGTAGTTTTATTTGTATTCAAACAAATTCCATTACAGAATAAAGAAAAATAAATTCTATTCCAAGAAACTAATCTAGTAAATAACAATGCATAGGTATACATGTTAAATAAAAAATTCAGGGTATGTATTATGATAACAACATAATATTCTAATTGGGGTGTTTGAGGGTGTGCGTTAATTACGTTAAGTGTTGTATGTACGAAGCTCAAACCTAAATTGGTCAATGACGCGATTCGTAAGCAATTATTGATACATCAAACTTTTAGAAATTCTGCGTCTTTCACACTGAAAATGGCTGCCACTATTCATCCTGACGTCAGAATGGCTGGTCAAAAAAGTATTCATATTTCTATGAATGTATCATATGTAGCAATTGATGATGACCGACTTTCGGCCACGGCGGCCGAGCGCGCACTCTTAATGGAGACTAGCCAATTGCGCAGGACATATTATAGTAGGTACACAAGTGTGTGCGCAAACACAGGGGCACTTTCTATTCCATCACTCTTATGATCCGATGGGACGCCTAGCGACACGACCGGAAAGAGGTCAGGCACAGGACCGACGGCTTTACGTGCTCTCCGAGGCACGGGGGTGTAATACCGCCAACTTCGAGTCTTCGGACTGACACTGAGAAATTTCTTTTTACAAAATATTCCCAAAATAACTTTTTGGCTCGACCCGGGATTTGAATCCAGGTCACGCTACCGCTAGACCAACGAGGCAGTAATGAACCAGGCGGTAATACCGCCAAATTCCAGACTTCGGGCTGATACTGAGAAATTTCTTTTTACGGAAAAATCCCAAAATCACTTATTGGCCCGACCCGGGATTTGAACCCAGGACCTCATTATCTGCGGTTGAACACGCTACCGCTAGACCAACGAGGCAATCAAATGTAGCAATTATTGAAGAAACGAAGCAAATATAAGCAATTGGATAGCAATTCTTCGATACCTTTAGACCCGCCTGGCATAGGCAACCAGACATTCTGACGCTCACTGCGTGAAGCAGTGTCCAAGTGCCCCATTGATTAGGCATTGGATCAATTACTTTGGAGAGAAAGCTCCGCCGATGCTGCGTCGCTGCCCAGGTCTTGCACGAGCTGTTCGGATCGAAGAAAGACTAGAGGGAGTTAAATGTCAGCCCACTTACACAACTCTGCCCCAACACCGCTCCAAACTAAAACGGCTGCCCCAAACTGGTTGGCAAATGGTTGATTTCACGACGGAGGTCGTGGGTTCGATTCCGGGGACAGATATTTGTGTGCATGAACATGTCTGTTTGTCCTGAGTCTACGTGTAAGTATCTATACAAGTATATATTTACAAAAGAAAAATAGTATATGTGATATATCAGTTATCTGGTTTCCATAGTACAAGCTCTGCTTAGTTTGGGATCAGATGAGTGAACATCAGAATGACTGGCCAAAGTGACCGATCAGCTTTAAAATATTACTAAAATCTAATACCTATTTGATACCTTTGTTTAAATAATTGGTACCTAATTAACAACAGAGAAAATGAATTTAAAAATTGGCCAGTCATTCTGACGTCAGGATGACTGCCCACATTAGAATCTTCACGCAAGGGCTCCAAAATTTAAATTCGCCTTTACAAAAATTTTGTACCTATTTCATACCTAAATATATTATGTTTTTTCTAGATTTTTAGAGCCAATAATAAAAAAATATATAGAAGTTTTTTGTTTGGGCAGTCATCCTGACGGCCTTATCACTACACCCTGATATTGGCGAAATTGTGGTCGTATATCCACAAAAGCCATTGTAGAAGAATTGAATTGAATGTTTTATTGTTCTAACCGATAATTGCATAACATGTTTTACATGGTTTGGTGAAAATATTCCTATAAATAAAATCTTTTTAAAAATATTTATTCTGTCTCCCTTAAATTAAACCGAGTATGATCATGAAATAAAATCCATTATTCATAACCTATTTTTATAATTATTATTTATTTGTTACGCACAAAAACTTTGTGGGGTTTAAGTTTTCATGTTTATTGGTTATTTATTTGACTAATTTTTATTTTGAGTACATTTGCAAAGACAGTTAAAGACTGAAATCATTACGATCACATTAATCACTTGCAGTAAATATCAAACTAGAGGTCTTGTCATTTTAATAACTTACATTATGTTAAGTTGTTCATTATTTAAATGTATTAATATCGTTAATTAATAGATAGATATTAAAAAAGTGAGTTTTACAAGAGCAACTGACACTTGACAGTATGCGTAACGATCCCCGCAAACGGTAAAAAAAAGAACTGTCAATGTCTATCTGGCTGTCATGCATAGAGTACATTTTATATACGGAAACTGTCATGTTTACTTGGTGAAAAACAAGCATGGTTTTCGGATGTTTTTATCGTTTGTTGCCACTGTTTTTGTTTTAATTAAGTGTGTCGCCGCCGTTCGTTGTTAGGTCAGGCTATAGTTAGCTTAATTCTACTGTTGTTAATGTTCAATTAAAGAATAACATGCCAAAGCTTATTCTTTCTCTTTCATATTGAGTGTCATTATCGTTATTGCTTGATAGTTCTAGCATCATCTTACCTGTAAAAAACTATTTAGTTAAAGGGGACATATTTCATATTATTCTTACATTGTTGCAGAGCCCATCTTTCAATTTACCAATAATTTTTGAGTAGGTACTCACCTACACCTAACCTCAAAACTGAACTTTGATTTATATTATTAAGAAAACCCCACAAAATATTTCTATATTTTTTACTTTATTATATGTCATGATATCACTCCTCTTTTACCTACAATTTTGGTAATCATACAAAATTATTTACAGAGGGACGAAGCTCTATAGAAGAATGGGCAATTTCCTTTACACCATTTTTATCATTTATTCAGTACTAAAGTGCTTTGTCCGTCACAGCGGACATTGTCAAATACACAGAGATATAGTAATTTGTTACTACGACCGCCGAGGCGGACTTTGCCAAACTGCGTAAAAGTTTTTGAAGTTATACTTCTTTTGGCGCGATGGAGAAAAATGATGAGAGTGAATTTTTACGATGCGCGCGCACACCGAAACCAAAAAATTTAACAGCATGAAGTTAGTTCTAGGTGGTATGAAAATGTATGAGAGTGAATGTTTACGATGCGCCCGCATCGTGCGCGCGCATCGTAAAAATAACAGCATGACGTTAGTTCTAGGTGGTATGAAAATTATCAATTTTCATACCACCTCTATGTTCAAGTTGTATAGTTATTAAGAAGTATAACTTCTAACGCGTGTACATAAGTACACACAAGTTTTTTTTTTTGTTTTTCGTTTCTGATAATTTTATTGTTCGTGCTAAACAACAGCATAGCCGTGCTAGCAAGATAACAGCTTTAGTTCCCAAATCAAATTCCATGACTGTAACGCATGATTATGGTAGTTCTGACTCTATTGCAGCCTTTCTTGGATCCTCATTTGCATATTTACACGTCTGAAGATGAATCTGTAAATGAAAAAAATCTTAACAGGATTCCGAACACTGTACCCCATTCTTCACGAAATCGCAGTATCTAATTACGACTGAATACCTTCACCATCTGCAATACCTTCGCTTCCACCAACACCTAACACAAATTCTTCATTAGCATCTCCAAAAACAAAATCAAACAATCTATGGCACCACGTGCAATAAAACCTCTGGCACCACCTGCAAAAATACCTCTGGCACAACCTGCAAAAATACCAAAATTCACCAAACTAACTTAAAAATGGATATTGGCAAAGTTCGAACACGGTGCAACTATAGATGATGATGATAATTATATCAATATACCTGAGGACTACAATGGCTCCTTTAGACTAGGTATTGTAGTGTGTATTTAGATATAAAGGTACGAATGTGTGTGTGTTTGATATATATGTAACCCAATGTAGTATTAATACAGTCAGATTTGAGCATCCAATTTATCTAGTTTAATTTACATCATCACCGAACCTTATATGGCGACACTGCCAGGCGCCTCAGGCTCGCGTCATCCCGTAAAATGTTTACATTCCATTGACCATCTTAAGAACTAGTGACAATGATCGTTAATAAATTCATTAAATTAATCTTCGGCTATTGGTCTAATCGCGTGTGTATCCATCGGACCTTATAACGCATAATCATGGGTTCTAGTACTTCTAAGGAGGAAGTGATATTGGCTCAAAACGCTGCTGGAGGGAGCAACAACGCTGAAATTGAACAGTTACGGTTCCAAGCCACGACGACTAATATAGTTTTGATCGTTGACCTTTCCCCGTCGTCGCCGTGAAGATAAAGAAGAAGAAGTCTAGATGATTCGTATGGAGTCCTGATTTCCCATTTACATATACTAGAGTTTGACATGAGAGTACCTATTTTCTTTTCTCATGTGGAAGACACATAAGGAACAGCTGGCTTGCTGACGTCATAATGGGGAAAAATAAAGTGTAAAGTGCAGTGTGTGAAAAATCGGTTTTCGGATCGTATAATTGTAATATGAAGTGCGCGTAATATTCGTTATTAAAAAAAATAAACTATTTAAAACTTTATTTGCGTTATAGTATTAACTGGATTTTGATATGTCTTCACTTCAAGTTCCAGTATCATATTTGGTATGAAAAAAAATTTTTTATTTATTCATAATCCTTATATATAATATAATGTCAAGAAAATATTATGGCTTATAAAATTAATGAGTTGTATGAAGACTTATTACAGATAGAAAAATATTTAATAAAAATCGGTCCAAACAGACGTAAAGGTCAAATAATTTTAACGAAATTATCGGAAGCCGATGCTGTATTACAAGAGTATAACATTTTCTTGGAAAAATTAGATAGTTTAAAGTTAACAATAAAAGAAGAGGAATATAAATTGATAGACGAATTGTGTAAACAGTTTTTAGAATTGTACGAAACAATTATTAGTTTATGTGGTGAAACTTCAGATTCAATTAACAAAATGTCTCAATTTGATTTAAAAATTGCTTTGAGTTTGTTGCCAGTTTTGACGAATAGTGAAGATAGCGTAAGACAACTTATTGACGGTATTGAATATTACCAAACCCAAAAATTGATTACTTTCGTACTTAAAAGTAGGCTGTCGCAGGCTGCAAAGTTAAAACTGTCAGATAGTTATGACAATGTCACGGACTTAGTTAATGATATGAAATCCCAATTATTGCCCAAAAAATCTGTTTCAGCTATTCAGCGTAAATTGCAAAATTTTCGGCAAGAACATTTGACCATCGACGAATATGGTAAACAAATCACAGAAATGTTTGTGGACCTTACAATATCCCAATCAGCTGGTAGTACTGATAGTTACAACATTTTAAAACCATTGAATGAGAAACATGCAATAAAGTGTTTCGCCGACGGTTTGAGAAACCGTAGGCTAAGCACTGTAATTTCGGCGAGGAATTATAATAATTTGAAGGACGCCGTGCAAGGCGCAGTTGATGAAGATGTATGTTCACCATCTACTTCGGCAGATATAATGTCGATTAACAATAAAAAACATTATCGCAATTTTAGAGGTCACTCCGGTCAACATATGGGGTACAGAGGCGGTACATCAGGTACGTCATATACTTCATCGTGCGTGGGCGCGCTCGCGGTTGGCGAGGCCAGCCGACCCCCGTCGCCGCCGGTCGCGGGCCATCGAGGTCAGGCCTAGAGGTAGGTATAATAATAATAATAATAGGTTTCAAGTGGAACGCCAAAATATACGAGCTATAGAGGAACCGCAAAACGTATCAGATCCCGAAATCCCAAACGAGTTTTTTCGTGCCTAAACATACGATTTTACATAGACTCACGCCTTTTTCCCAGAGGGGTAGGCAGAGAAAACATACAATTATGTCTTGTAATAATACAAATACATGTAGCATAACTTTATGTTCATCGAATAATTACTCATACACTTTGTTAATTGACACCGGGGCATCGATCTCGGCCGTCAAATATGAGCACGTATTGGAACACAATCTTCTAATACATAAAAGGAACATCTCTGTAAATGGGCTAGGTGGCAAAGTCCAGTCCATTGGATATGTTTATATAAATTTATATTTTAGGAGCCAGGTGTTGCGTCATAAGTTTTATGTTTTTGACTTCTTACCTTGTAAAGGTAGCGGCATAATCGGTCAAGATTTTTTAAACAAGTACAAGTCGATACTGAATATGGGTAATAAAACCCTCCTTTTATGGAATAATAGTACTAAAATAAGTATACCTTTAAATATTAGTAGTAACAATATATTTTTACCAGCTAGGTCTGAGTCCATTCATTTTGTGCATACGCATGTAAGTAATGAATCAGTAGTATGTGCCTCAGAACTGCGAGATGGGATTTTCATAGCAAGTAGCTTAGTTACACCGGTGAACGGGAAAATACCTATTCGCGTACTTAACACAACGGAATTAGATTTAACTTTAAATGAGATCAATCCTATCGTACAAAATGCTAATGAATATAATGTCTGTTCTTTCGATAAGTTAGATTTAAATGCTGAGCGTGTTAAAAAGCTATTTTCACATTTAAAATTAAATTATATGAATAAAGAGGAACAAATATCTATAGAGAACACATGTGCAAAATATTCCGATATATTTTATTTGCCTAATGACAAATTGACGACTACTTCGATATATAAGCATAAAATAACATTAAAAAATAATGTTACACCTGTCTATACTAAGCCTTCCAGACTTCCTCATTCTTATAAAGGGGAAATAAAGAACCATATTAATGAAATGCTTAAACAAGGAATAATAGAGCCGTGTTCCAGCGAGTGGTCCAGTCCCGTTCTCCTGGTACCAAAGAGATTAGATAAAAATGGGGAAAAGAAATGGCGGTTGGTCATTGATTATAGAAAGCTAAATAATGTAATTCAGGACGATCAATTCCCGCTTCCTAATATTACGGAAATACTAGATTCTCTATCCGGTTGTGTTTACTTTAGTCATTTAGATTTAAACCAAGGATTTTATAATGTTGAATTAGACAAGGAAAGTAGGAAGTACACAGCCTTTGACTCTGGAAGATATCAACTGACACGTCTTCCTATGGTTCTCAAGACCAGCCCGAGCTCATTTTCAAGGATGGATGGATGAAGGATGACAATGGCAATGGCCGGCCTCACATACGAAAAATATCTTATTTATTTAGATGATCTTATTATACTGGGAAAAAAATTATCAGACCATAATAAAAATCTCATAGATGTGTTTGAACGATTACGGAAAGTTAAATTAAAACTAAATCCAGCGAAATGTACATTTTTGGAAAAGGAAATGCTTTATTTAGGCCATGTGGTGTCGAGTGAAGGTGTTTTGCCTGATCCACAAAAAATCTAAATTATTAAAAATTATCCAGTTCCCAAATGTACAGACGATGTAAAACGTTTTGTTGCATTTGCGAATTACTATAGGAAATTTATACCCAACTTTGCTGAAAAGGCCCATCATTTAAATGCACTGTGTAGAAAAAATATCAAATTTGAATGGAACGCGTATTGTGAAAAATCTTTCGAATCCCTAAAAATGAGTATGATGACACCACCTTGTACCCAGATTTTTCAGCTAAAAATCAATTTATTGTACAGACTGACGCGTCAGGATACGCGGTTGGGGCAACGTTATCAAATTCGGATGGCCGCCCAGTGGCTTATGCCAGTCTAAGCTTAAATAAAGCTGAGAAAAATTATGGAACAATAGAAAAGGAATTGTTAGCTATTGTCTGGGCAGTCAAACATTTTCGACCATATCTGTATGGAAGACAATTTAAAATACGTACAGATCACAAGCCCTTAATTTATCTATTCAATATGAAAGACCCATCATTTTTAAAATTTAGACTAGTATTAGAGGAATATAACTTTGTTGTAGAATATGTCAGGGGTCGGGACAATGCGGCTGCAGACGCGTTATCTCGTCTCTGTATATCGTCCAAGGAATTAGTCGAAATGCACGAGTGCGTGTGCGTAATGACACGCGCACAAAGACGAAAAGTAGATAGTGTATCTTCGTCGATTGATAAAGTTCCTACTGACGATCGGTCTGATCACCCGAGAGTCGTAGAAACTCATATCAAACCGACGAGCGCAGTAGAACTAAAGTTCATTAATAATAAGAATAAGAAAAAATTAACATATGAAAATAAATTAAAATATAAAAATAAATTATTTGCGTACGATGACACTAAGAAAAATATATTAATAAATCCAGCTTCCCAATCGCAATTTACTCCAGAAGAATTTGTGAGGGCACTGGTACAATTTTGTAAAGAAATAAATGTAGCTCAAGTATACTTTTTAAAAAATAAATATAATAACTTATTTACTGATAAATTATTAAATGAAATAAAAAGTTATATAAATAGTTAAACGCATTGAAAATAGTGACGAAAGGAAAGTAATTCTCAATGATTTTCATCTTTTGCCCACGAGTGGCCACGCGGGCATTAGACGAATGGTAAATAATATTATTTTTGGCCAGGACTTGAAAACGATGTGAAAAACTATGTTATGAAATGTTCAAAGTGTCAAAAACAAAAATATACCATTTAAGTAAAAGAGCCTATGGTCGTTACTACGACAGCTAACTCAGCATTTGAGAAAATATTTCTTGATATAGTAGGACCCTTGGATAGAGACTGTAATAACTATAATTATGTACTTACGCTACAATGCGAATTAACAAAATATGTTTGCGCGTATCCACTTATCACTAAAGGTGCAAATGAAGTGGCTAATACATTTGTAAAAAACTTCGTGCTACAACATGGCATTCCGAGGGAGATCGCTACAGATAGGGGCACAGAGTTTATGTCTTCAGTTACACAAGAGGTATGTAATTTACTTAATATTAAGAAACTCAACTCCACAGCTTATCATCACGAGAGCATAGGGGCGCTGGAGAATTCACATAAAAATTTAGGTGCTTATCTACGGATACAAATTGAAGGTAAGTCTGATACGTGGAGTACTTGGTTACCATACTGGTGTTTCGCGTATAATACTTCTGTACACACTTCAACAAAATTCACGCCCTTTGAATTACCTAGTATTTGGTAAGAAGTGCAATTTGCCCACTAATCTAGCAAAGACAGTAGAACCCCTATACAATTATGATAGTTACCCCCTCGAGTTAAAATATAGGTTGCAGTTATCGCAAACGGAAGTGCGAAAGAATTTAATCAATAGTAAAATAAATAGAAAAGTAAAGTATGATAGTTACTTAAACCAAATTACTTATAAACCAGGAGATAAAATATTAATAAAAAATGAAACAGGAAACAAACTCTCGAGTTTATATTTAGGACTGTATGTAGTATTAAGAGATTTGACCCCAAATGTCGAAATAAAAATTAACGACAAGGTAGACATAATACATAAAAATAGAACGAAACCATACTATGAATAAGTGATGATATATTTTTTTTTTGTTTGTTAGAATGTAGTAATTATACAAAATATATTTTGTTCTTGAAGAACTTGGACATTCTTTAGTATATAGTTTAATATTTGTGTCTAGCAAAATAACAATGTAAGCTATGTCAAAATGGATTTTGTTTAACATTAAACAAAATCCATTTTGACAAAAGAATTATTATTATAACATTATAATAATAATTCTTTTGTATTTTTTTTAATAATAATAAAGAAATGTCATCATGACTATTATAATAAAATAGATCTGTATTCTTTAACTTTTCATATATTATCCAAAAAAAAAAAACAAATGTAATTTTTTTTTTTTACTCCCCCATGGGAGGTGTAGTGTGTATTTAGATATAAAGGTACGAATGTGTGTGTATTTGATATATATGTAACCCAATGTAATATTAATACAGTCAGATTTGAGCATCCAATTTATCTAGTTTCATTTACATCATCACCGAACCTTATAGTATTTTTATGTGTTCTTTACCACAGACATTATAATAGATATAGGTAGTAAAACAAGCAACCTTCTACTCAATCCATGAAACCGGGAGAACCATCCAACTGAGGGGAGTTACGTGACTTTTTTGCCATCATTTGGATGGCAAAAAAGTCATTGATGGGTATTGTTTATATGCCGTCATATCTCGACTATTAGTCAGGACAGCTATTCGGGCGATGATTATAAGATGCGTCCTATTTTGGAAATCCTATTTTGACTGCCTCGTTGGTCTAGCGGTAGCGTGTTCACCCGCAGAGAACGAGGTCCTGAGTTCAAATCCTGGGTCGGGCCAAAAGTGATTTAGGGAAAAAGAAAAATTTCTCAGCATCAGCCCGAAGTCTGGGAGTTGGCGGTATTACACCTCCGTGCCTCGGAGAGCACGTAAAGCCGTCGGTCCTGTACCTGACCTCTTTTCGGTCGTGTCGCTAGGCGTCCCATCGGATAATGAGAGTGATGGAATAGAAAGTGCTCCTGTGCTTGCGCACACACTTGAGCACTATAATAGATGGCTAATCTCAGTTGAGACTGGCCGCCGTGGCCGGAATTCGGCTAGAAGGACATTATTTTGGAAATTATAACACAGAATTGTTTAAAACATTCTGTTCCAAGTTCCTTGTGCAAATTAAAGAAAATTTGTATAGATGAAATGATGATAGCAAAGATAATTCCTTTATGAGCTTCTTGTGTAATAAAATCATTATTTCAAAAGAAGCAAGACTGATCCTCCAAAAGTGAACCAGCCTACTGTATCTTGTCCGGCTAGCCCACAGAAATATTACTACGTGATAATATTACTTGATCACTTTCCCTCGATGGAAGAAGAAGGAAGATACTGCCAAAAAAACGTTTCTGTTTGGCATAAAATGTCATATGCGGCTTTGTTTTGTAACAAGAAAAAGTCCAAGGAAATGTTTTCTGTACTTTCGTACAAATTAAATAACATTCAATGTGTTTCTTGGTGTTTTTAATAACTAGTAATATAATTATTAACTTTTGTATAATTTATAATTATTTCCCTTGTTTAACAAGGTACGCCAGAACGGACAAGCACATTCAATCCTTATTTATAGGCTAATTGGTGACTTCGTGGTCACGTCGACGGACATGCTTTTCCTAGAAAAGTGAAAACAATATAATATTTATTTTATTTTTGTGGCCTTAGAACTAATCTAGATATATCTATAAAGAAAAAAATATACAAATATCAAACTGTTTTTACTTTGCCAAATTAAGGGTTAAAATAACCACTGGTTTATTATGAATTGAAAAAAAATAGGAATGGCCACCCTGTACATACATCATCATCATCATATCAGCCGAAAGACGTCCACTGCTGGACAAAGGCCTCCCCCAAAGACAGCCACATGCATTAACCCCCCTTGTACACACATATTATAGATTAATTATACCCAAACAGAACAAATATGCTAAAGATTTATCTCATGTGGGAATGCAACATACGACCTCTGGCTCAGCAGGCAGGGTCTCTAACCCATAGACCAGCAGGCCAGCAATGTTTTCTGTAATTCCCTCCTGGGTGGTGAGAGATTCAAATGAAAATTGAAGGAAGTGTTTGTAGTGACAACAACTACAGTATAAAACTTACTTTCTACAAATTCTCTATGATAGTGAGTGACGTTTAAAAAAGAATATAACTTCAAAATTAAGTCAAGAAATAAAATTATTTTTACATGTTAAAAAAAAAAGGTGTAGTGGCAACAACTAAACTGCGTCTCATGAAAAAAGTCCCACAGGCGCGGCGCTGACCGTCATGCGACGGAATGTTGCTTGCCTCTACTGATTTCGACTCCCATACTTTTTTAATTGTGTTTTCAACAACACTTTAACTAATTTGAATGATAAAAATCTCGATAGCGTCCCAACTCCATAACAACTGCTGACAACGACAACATGGCCGATCTGTCATATTAGTTCCACATTTTGCCGCGGGACTTCTTTCGTGAGATGGAGTTTACAGTATAAAACCTACTTTCTACAAATTCTCTATGATAGTGAGTGACGTTTAAAAAAGAATATAACTTCAAAATTAAGTCAAGAAATAAAATAATTTTACATGTTAACTCGCTTATGATTTTCTACTCCTTCTAATAATTTATTAGTCTCACCAAATTGGTGACTCCTACTAAATGTTTATTCGTAAGGTAAGTTTCCATAGAGAGCGTAAACCTAGCCTCATAGTGAGCTCGCTCTGTGTTAGTCTAGCCGGACATCACAGAGACTGTGGGGTCTGCTTTTGCTAGTCTGTAGTTCCCTACAGTGTACTCTAGTAACAATATATTAGGTCTTTACCTATGAAATTGCCGTTCTGCAGTACTGGCCATTTCAAATCAAAATAATTTTTGTTTGGCTAAGAATTCTAATTTCAAATTAATTTTATTTTAAAAACATGGATTCTTTTTTCCAAAAGTAGTCATTTCTTTATTGATTAGTGTTACATTTTCATCGCATTTCAATCTTTTTCGTCATCATGGATACGTTAAAAATTCGAGTAATTATGGAATATGAGTACCGTCGTGGCAGCAACGCGGCACAAGCGGCACGCAACATCAACGACGTTTACGGAGCTAACACTACAAACCAACGCACCACCTGTTATTGGTTTGCTCGCTTCCGTTCTGGAAATTTCGACCTGAAAAATGAACCTCGCGGTCGTCCGAAGACTTTGGTCGACAATGACGAATTAAAGGCGGTTGTGGAAGCTGATGATACACAATCTACGGCTGAATTAGCAGCAGCTTTCGACGTTAGCGTCAAAACAATATTGGTCCATTTGCGTCAAATTGGCAAGGTAAAAAAGCTTGACAAATGGGTGCCCCACGAACTCAATGATCGCCAGCGCGAAGTACGCGTCGAGACGTGCCTTGCACTGCTCAACAGACACACAAATGAAGGAATTTTGAACCGCATTGTTACCTGCGATGAAAAATGGATTCTGTTTGATAACCGCAAGCGCTCAGCAAGTTGGTTGGATCCTGGTTCAGCACCTAAACAATGCCCTAAACGAAAACTTACCCCTAGAAAAGTGATGGTCACTGTTTGGTGGTCTAGCGCCGGTGTGATTCATCACAGCTTCTTACCAAACGGGGTGAGCATTACTGCAGATGTGTACTGTGAAGAACTGAGCACAATGATGGAGAAGCTGGCGCATCTCCAACCAGCATTGGTCAATCGCTCGTCTCCGCTGCTCCTGCACGACAACGCGCGACCTCATACTGCACAGCAGACGGTCTCCAAGTTGCAAGAACTGGGGTTGGAAGCTCGCCGTCATCCGCCCTACTCACCAGACCTTGCGCCTACAGACTACTACTTTTTCCAGAATTTGGATAACTTCTTGGCGGGAAAAAAATTCAATACCCGAGAGGCAGTACAAAATGCCTTTGAAGAATTTGTTGCCTCCCGTCCAGCTGATTTCTTTAAGAAGGGCATCAATAAACTGCCACTGCGATGGCAAAGATGCATTGATTGCATGGGTGATTACTTCGATTAATACAAATAAAAAAATTCATGAAAAAAATTCGTTTAAATTTTTTCATACAAAACGGCAATTTCATAGGTAAAGACCTATTATATGTGGGGCGGGCAGCCACAAGCAGGGCAGGCCGGGGGCGTACCAGACACTGTCAGCACCTGCAACATTCTGTACCGGACTGATTTCTTCTTTATCTGGATATGTTGAAACCGGTAGTAGATGAACCCACTGAGTTTGTTTCGCTGAGTCTTCTCAGTTGGGCCCATTGGATCCGGTGATAGCATTAAAGCGCGACCGTCATTATTGACACAAGGTCCGTCATAATAATAATACTTTAATATAGACAGAACCATTGACAATATGTAGTAAAAATATTAGACTTAAACTAGATAATTAAACATAATCTCTTGACAATCACTAGATACGAGCTAGCTAAATATCATTGCTATAATAAAATAAATTTTAGAAATGTTTTCATACAATGTGTACCTAAATATCTGTTACTAGAAATAATAATGTATACAATTATATTACTACAAACATGTTCTGACTATTTACAAGCGCTTTTTTAAAGTCTACGTGAATATAAACCTTTTTTATTTTTTTATTTTATTTTAAGACCGGCATATTATTACATGGTTGCCAATCCGCCTTCGTCGGAATGCTCATGTACTTTCTTTATTATATAACACTCTCTTTAACCCCGCTACACCTATATACCTTATAAACTGTTTCGAGTTTCTCTGTGATACGCATACCAGATTCCTAAGATCATCACACAACCTAAAGCTGCATACTCCTATGCACTCTACAATATTTATGAGCAAGTCATTCTCAGTACAAGCAGTACAATTGTGGAATTCCTTGCCAGTTACTATCAGACGTGCCCAAACTCTTACCACGTTCAATAAAGCAGTTAAAGAGCACTACCTACGTTTGTAAAGTCACCTATTGTCTACTACAATATTTATGTATTTTTTAAGTTGTATAGTATGCACTGTACTGTATTTATCCATAGTATTATTATATCTATATATTTATGTATATGTTTATATTTATTCATGTTTTTATACTTATCTACTTTTTAATTTGTTGCACACCTACTATTTTTAAAATAATTACAGCTCCTATCCATCCAAAGGTTGTCTGGAAGAAATCGCTTGATGCGATAAGACCGCCCATTGTACATGATTGTGTTATTAGTGTTCTATGAATTTGTCGTGTGTGAGTGTGTACAATAAAGAGTATTAAATTCTATTATTACTGTGAATTATCGAATACCTCGCGGAAACTACTTTTCGGAACTACTGTGTAGGTACGTGGCTTGACGCGCGACTTTTCCACTACTAGCAAAGCCATGTGATGACGGTCGCAATAAGCCTGGCCAATGTTTTATTCTGGATATGCGAAAGTAATCTAGAAGAAAATACAAGAACATCTGCAATTTACTTTTTTTATATTCCTAAAGACAGCTGAGATAATAGCAATCAAAGTACGCATTTTCGAGCGATATTATTTCAAACCGCAAGCGGCGTTTGATCGCGCTGTGACGTCACGTGTCCCCTCACGCAGCGCGCCGGCCGCTTTGCGGGCATAAATCTAGGTACTATTCATTTAATCACCGCTGCTGGTGGCTCGTACTTGCGATTTTATTACGAGAAAATTATTAGAAAATGCTGAGCAGTGCCCAAGAGTTTTAATTCAAATGTTAACACACCCAAAAAGTGTTTTTAGTATACCTAAAAATCCTATGATAAGGAAGAAATAGGTGACCGCAATACGCAGGCAGGATTCAATAGGACTGAAAACTATTGCATTTTGTTATGAATATTATTTTGATGTCAATAACAATTGTATATACTTTTCTCATATAGCACTACGTTATCTATTGGTGCATTTTATAATCACCAATAGATAACGTAGTGCGTCATCGTCTATCCTTAAATGACCTTTGTCATTTAAGGATTTTACAAATTAATCTTATAACAAATAGTTTATTGATTCTTCTAAATAAGAGACATTAATATTGTTATTATGTATCAGGAACCTTGACATCAGGATGTTATAATAAATAGATAAACCAACCATGTCGTATTTTTTTAATGAGAATAGGTGAATGTTACCTAACCTAATACCTACTGACCTAGATTAAACATGGGATATTTGGAAAAATATATTTTACCTACTTATACAATATTTCGTTATTATTATCTACTTTGACTTTAACCACTAATACTTAATAAGTAAAAATAGGCATGTTGAATATAAGTGAAGTAAAATTGACTGCAAGTGTGGCACAGCGGCTAACACAATCGCCGCTGTGTGTCCGAGGTTTGATTCCCGCACCGGACAACTATTTGTGTAACCAGTAAATATAGTTGTTCAGAGTTTGGATGTAATTTGTGTCCGTCTATTATATGTTTGTAAAGTATTATAGTATTATTATTGTCTTTGAATAAAAAACGTTAAGAATGACAGTGGTATTAATCTACAGCTGTTAGCGTGCCGCTGAGTATAGTACCTACCTTCGTGCGTTAGTATACTTGGAGATGGTGTACAACTTTTTACAAACATTTTGCTAGAAATATAATAGTATCGGCCCTCATTTTATCGTAAATACTACAATACATATCGTTAACGCTTTTGAAGATTTACACAGAGTGAGTTTATCCTCTGCCGTTTGGTCTTATTTTGGTCGTCTATAATGGCATCAAAATTTTGAATTATATGTAAATATAAAAAGGTACCTACTTATATTTTGATTTTATTTTATATTAGTTTAGTTAGTTCTTTATTACATTTAATAAAAAAGGTGCTGAAAACAAAAAATAAGTAAGTAACTAAGTCGACAGCATTATTGGTAGACTAAGAAACTTTGGATTCTTGACGCCGCATGTTAAAGTCAATCAAAGTTTGTCAGTCGTGTAAGGAAATCTTCCACTTCCAGGGTGCAGATATATGTAACTCACAAGGTATTTAACAGGTTGATGTAATACAATAATAACAAATTAATAAATAAAGCTATGATACAAGTACAGCGCGCGCGCGTCTTCTCTTCAATGTATGGCGCGGGGCACGAGCGCACGGAGCGACCCGACAGCTGACGTCACGCGTCGAGCGCGCGATATCTTGGAAATTTAAAAGTGCTCAAAACTTCTCACAGTCATAACTTCCGTAATACTGCATTGATTTACGTGAAATAAAGACTAATCTAATGTACGTAATTTAATCTTTATTGTTAAGTAGCTTTTAGTGCAATATTCGCATGTGTTGGTCACCCTCATTAAACAATAGATTTACAGAAAACGACAACTCATTTACTCATTAAGCCATCAGTTTATATAGCTTTACACATACATACACAAATAGACCATTGTATTGCACAATTTCTTACCGGACACGGCATTATTAAAAGTAAATTGTTTAGTTTCAAATTGGTATCTTCACCAATCTGTATTTGCTGAACTTCCTATAGTAAATATGAACAAAACGCTCACCACATACTTTGGGAGTGTGGTCTTTGCCAAAATAAGCGGGATATTATGTTTAATAGCTTGCAACCAATATCTGGAGTAGTTTATTGTAGGGATCTTGTAGCAACAAGGAACAACTTCCGTGCGTTTAAGCGCTTTTGCCATACCTACTATTGGAATCAAGTATAACAGCTCACTTAGGACCCTTAAATTGATCCTCGGTGCTTTTGCAGCTGGCTTCTTAGTTGTTAATTCTCTCGTTTTATGAGGTTATAGCCTCGTTATATCATTCTGTCTCCCACTTTGATCTGGAGGGAAGTGGAACTGTACATTTTCTAACTCCTTGTTCTTTCTGATTAAATTCGTTGCGTGATCCAAGACAGTTAAAGCGATTCCCTGGGACATGCCTGAGCCTCACCGCTCAGTGTCATTCCATTGTGTGCTACTGTTGATCCTGGCTTACAGGAGTTGCAGTGGTGGGTAAGAGGGAGGGACAAGTCCCGAAAAAAAATACATAAAGAAGTGCATAGACATTTGCACCCACACTACACTATACCTACAGAGAGAGATAAGACTTTTCAGAACTCTTATTGGCTGGACAGAGAGCATTCCCGCTACCACTACTTCATATCTGCCTTATACCTTCGCCATACCTAAGTATTTATAAGTCTTTAATGCACAGACAGAACTCAAGTGGATGGAATCTGAAAGTTTAAACGTTAATTAGGTTCTGTCTGTTTTCACACCTGTGTTCAGAGACAACCTAAAGTGAATGGAATCTGAAAGTGTATCTATGCCTAGCATTAGCGCGAAAGAGAGACCTCAATAGACAATACAACACACCTGTTTGTCTAAACCTAAACACAGGTGTGATATATATTATCTATGGAGGTATATATTTTGCGCTAATGCTAGTCATAAGTTGACATATCAACCTAAAAACGAGGGTGTCCTCTTGTTTCGTGTTCGAACGCCGGACAGCACAACTATTTGTGTGACCCACAAATGGTTGTTCAGAGTCTAGTTGTGATGGTCTGTGACTTTCATGCTTGTAAAGTACCTACACGGCGATATAGGGATTTATTTCCGCAGTGATACGTTGTCAAAATGATGTCGTTTTGGTCGAATTCCAGCCATGGCGGCCAAACTCCACGGTGACTAGCCAATGCACAAATATGTGCGCCAGCACAGGTGCGCTGTCCTCTTACTCTCAAGAACACATGGGACGCGCTAATTCAAAATATTTATTTCGGAAAAATATCCATATAATGTTAGTATAACTTAGCCTAATGTTAGTATCAATTACATTAAGGGTGTCTGGACTCTTACCCACCTGTATAAAAGGGGAGAATCCCACCGCTCAGAAAACTCATTCAGGATGCCATTGGAGGAGAAGCGCAAGCGCCACCACATGATCGCGGCGAATCTGTCGACGCACGACTCCGCGAACATCCCCGACGTGCTACACCGCCACGGCAACCCCATTCGGCTAACCGACACCACCGGAAAAGCTTTAAGTGCTCTGTGATAACACTCCTCAGTCCCTTATTATGAAATTTCAAACAAAAAACCGGCCAAGTGCGAGTCGGTCTCTCCCATGAAGGGTTCCGCAGCAGCAAGTATTTCAGTTGATTAAATGAAAGGTAAATTGCGGTTTACGATTTATGACGCATTAAAAGAAAACTACTTACTAGATCTCGTTCAAACCAATTTTCGTTGTTAGTTTACATAGTAATGTACATCACTATTTTTTTTTCAGTTTTATCATTCTCTTATTTTAGAAGTTACAGGGGGGGGGGGGGGACACTCATTTTTCCACTTTGGAAGTGTCTCTCGCGCAAATTATACAGTTTAGAAAAAAATGATATTAGGAATTTCAATATCATTTTTGAAGACCTATCCATAGATACCCCACATGTATGGGTACGATCAAAAAAAAATAAATTTGAGTTTCAGTTCAGTGATAAAAAAAAAGGTTTTTATTCACGTAGACTTTAAAAAAGCGCTTGTAAATAGTCAGAACATATTCGTAGTAATATATAATTAATTTATAATTATTTCTAGATACATATAGATATTTAGGTACACGGATTGTAGGAAATAATTGACAATAAGAAATTATTTTATAACAGTAACGATATTTAACTAACTTAAATTAAGTTATTGTCAAGGATCATGTGTAGGTTTAATTATCAAAATTTTAAATTTTAGCTATATTTTTACTATGTATGGGGAACCCCTAAATTATAATTCTTGTTCCATTTTGGTGTGAAAATCTTAATGCGGTTCACATAATACATCTACTTACCAAGTTTCAACAGTACAGCTCGTATAGTTTCGGAAAAAAGTGGCTGTGACATACGGACGGACGGACAGACAGACAGACATGACGAATCTATAAGGGTTCCGTTTTTTGCCATTTGGCTACGGAACCCTAAAAATGGACTCTTCACTCGCCTTAGGAAACGTCTATTGTAATTCGTTGCCTGTTTTCTATTTCTATTGGGCTAGACTGCCAATCGGCCTTCATTTTATTATGTTCTATTAAATACATCCTTGTAGCGTTGCAAATTTAGTACTCCCGCTTCCTCATCACCATTACGCGGTCACAGTCAGGAGAGGCTTTGGTTTAAAAAGAATATTGGAACGAAGTTCCTTATCGCGCGTTGTGAAAGGGGGCTGGACGGAAAAAATTGTTACGAAAAGTTTTCACGACACTTTGCAGCTGTGCGGCGTGCGCATGTTTCTCTGTCTGTCTCTCTCTCTCTCTCTCTTATAGAAAGCAAGCCAGATATTTTCATTTCTATTTCGCATTGAACAGTGTGGTGTCGCGACGATTAATTTTGTTGAGTGTATACAGGATTTTTGTACATAATAAATAATAAGAAATAACTTCGTTCCATCCGGGTGTCCCTTGACACCTCTCAAGTTTTGTATTTACTGGACATAAATTCCAGGGTCCAAAGTACGGTCTGCAAATTGCAACCGTACCTCAACATCGCACCTACCGGTACCTGGTTGGTGGTCACCGACACAGCCACACTACAGACCAGCCTTATCCCAGTGGGTCATCCTCCGGCCTGGCCACCTCCTGGATCTCCGCGTGGTCACCGTCATCGTCGAAGCCAGGAGCGTCTTATTATCTTATCTTTGATGGGGTGTACTTGCGTACAGCACTTCGACCCTTCAGGATCTTTTGTACTAACCCCACTGGTTTTTATTCTATCCCTAGAGCCCTGAATGAAGTCTTCACATTATCCAGTACGCTTCTTAGGGGTAGATCCTTGTAGTCTCCTGGTTCTGGATATGCCAGCCCCAGGATGGCCATTCCAGCCAGCCAGGAGAGTACTTGGCGCACCTACCACCATAGGGCATAAATAATTGACGGGCTTTTTAGTACCTATGACCATTTAACTTTTTAAATAAATTTGTAAGTGGTGAGAGTAGTGGTTTTGTTCAATTTAAGTTACGAACCACACGCGCACCCTCTTAAATAACGCACACCCTCAAACACCCCAATTAGAATATTATGTTGTAATCATAATACATACACTGAATTTTTTATTTAACATGTATATGCATTATTATTTACTAAATTAGTTTCTTGGAATAAAGTTTATTTTTCTTTATTTTGTATTAAATGACGGAATTTGTATGAATACAAATAAAACTGCGGTTTATTAGTCTTATTACTTTGACTTACGGTCCATTTCAATTGGTTTTGACTCTGTAGAGTCAAAACAATAATTTCCGTAGTTTTAATTATTTTGGAATAAAAAAAGATATAAATCAATTCAGTAAAGGATTCTGAACAAACTATTTTCAGGAAGTGCGTTAATTACGTTACATGTTGTAGTAATATAGCTTATCCATCCGAATAACACATCACACTAATATTATAAAATGCGAAAGTTTGTGTGTGAGTGTGTATGTTTGTTACTTCTTCACGTCTAAACGGCTGGAGCGATTTTAATAAAATTTGGTATGGAGATAGCTGACACCCTGAATTAACACATACGCTATAATTTATAAAGTTTAACACGAGTAAAACCGCGGGGCACGGCTAGTATTATAAATGCGAAAGTTTGTGAAGATATTTTTTACTCTTTCACACAAAATCTGCGAAACGGATTTTTATGGAACTTTCTATGTTAGTAGAAAGTTCCACAAAAATCCGTTATACATCCGAATAACACATAGGCTATAATTTATAAAATTGAACGCGGGTGAAACCGCGGATAACGGGTAGTATTAAAATAATAAGAACACATTTATTACGTATAATTTATTATTATTATATACTATACAAAATATAAAATTTAAATTTACTCTATTTGACATTTCTTCATACGTGTTTCTCAGCCTTAAATAATGGCTTAACGACAATTGTCTTGTGGCTACAACCGGGACCGACAGCTTAACGTGCTATCCGAAGCACGGAGACGTTCTGAAATGAAACCACTTTGACGGTCACCCATCTATGGACTGACAGCGCACTTAGGCGCTTTCCCTCGTGAGTGTATGAGCGCCTTTGACAGGAGTCAAATAATTTTATTATATTAGTATATAGTATGTTGTTTTTCTTTTTTCAGTTTGAGAAGTGAATGCGGGTAGGACAAGAGCGGCAGTGCCTTCGCATGAATGGCTCAAATGTATATGTTAATATGGACATACCCCGGGATCCCGATTATTATTTAATCTATATATAAATCTTGATCCTGGCTTACAGGAGTTGCAGTGGTGGGTAAGAGGGAGGGACTAATCCCGATAAAAAAATCTATATATAAAAGTGAATGTTAGTCTGTATGTCCTTTATAGAGTCGTAAACTATGCATTTGATCATGTGATGGTCTTCAGCAAAATGTTGTGCATGAGCCCTTGAAGGTTTCCGAGTTGGTGCTATCAATCTTCGACAGATGGCGCTATTATCAGTCCATTTTTTTTATTTATAGTTAGTGGCGTAGGAACGCTGGTAGGCTACAGCTAGTAAATTATAAATTTTATGAACATTGCGTGCGATTCAGCCTTTTACATAACTAAACTAATTAAAACCGAAATGTCATTACTTCTCTCTCTAATGCAGCTCCTATGAAAAGAACAGGGCATATACAGAGTGGCCGAGGAGTTGACGTTCAAACGCAAAATTTAGATACTTAATGATGAGGAGTATTCGAAGCATAAACCATAATCTCGTCATTTAAATTTCTTTTTGATACTTTGAAAATTTATAAGTCCTGAGCTCAAACCCTAATGTTGAACTTTCGAATAAATTCTAAGTCAGTTCTGCAATGATTAGATAAACCATACTTTTTAGGGTATTAGGTTAAACTATGCTAATTAGTTATCACAAAAAAAAACTGAACCAGTAATGTTCAACAGAACGAGAAAAAAATCGAAAACTGATGTCAGGTGAAATTTACGAAAAAAATCACAAAAAAATATCTATCTCGAAAACTATGCAAAATCGTAGAACATACATAGGGGTGATTCGGATACTTCTCATCATAAAGTATCAAAATTCTGCGTTTGAACGTCAATTCCTCGGCCAGCATGTATAGAACGGTCAACATCTAAAACTACGCACTCATACGCATCGGATCCATAATTATGGATCCGATGCGTATGAGTAGATATTATAATTATAATTAGTCGGCAAGTTGTAACGTGAAGCTTATTTTTACACAGCAATTATCAAAACTAAAGAAGACAATATGTTATGTATTTTTCATAAGAACTTAAAACACGCAAGATGATAAAGAGAGAAATGTTCGAACAGATGAATATTTTCAATTTCTCGATTTTACTGTTAGAGGGTATGTCCACGTTATGCCACCGTAGCCGAGATTCGTGGAGTGGCACTCCCTATGCCGACCCCCGGTGGCGGGTGACTCAGAGTGTGTAGTCGTTGGCATCGTAGAGCTCCGACAGCAGCCGGTACATGTACGACGGGGAACTGCCTCCTCTGCAACAAGAAGCGTTATCAGGACAAATTATCGTCAAAATGTATTTTTACGGCGAGCGAGCGAGATTTAAACAAACACCAAAAAACTCACAACTTTGTCATTTTTAATACTACTCCAGAAGCAATACGACGGGTGATTAGCAAAGAGTTCTTTCTGAGACATCTATAAAATTCATGTATTGATGATTTCACAATGTATATAATAGTTATATCGCTGTTCTTTTATATATTAACTTGCTTCTTGCTAAAAATCAAAATCAATAGTCATTTATTCCGTTAAAATATTAGATTTGTGTGGAATCGTCAATTTTTGTTTACCCTACCGTGCAGTGCATGACGTGGCAGCTACTGAGAAACACTGCCAGAAAACTCAGTAGGAATTCTTTTTTAAATTTTTTTTTTTCACATAAAATTACATTGCATTTAAAAGTGTTAATTTAGAGCGACTCAATCCCAAGCTGTTTTTTCACTTAAATAATCAGAAGTTTTGTAATATGCCGTTTTTTTTTTTTTTTTTTTTTTTTTTTTTTTTTATTTTTATTTTTTTTTAACTTGATTCGTGCAGTTATGCGTGGGCTCTAACCGCCTAGCAAAAATTCAACTACAAACTAAGTACCCGCGCCGGAGGGCGCCCCCTGTGGGGCTCGAACCTCGGCTCTGGGCGGTTACTGACGTGGAGAGGGTAAGATATCGTGGTTTTAGGGGATTTTGTGCAACTGTCGCTCTACGTTAATGCGCGACGCGGGCCTCGCTACCGGTTTAGGTCCGGAGCGGGCATTCATCGGATCGAAATATGCCCTGCTACACAATTTGGCTTTTACACTTCTTTTAAACTTATTCATAGACATTTCTCGGATATCATTGGGAAGTTTGTTATAGAATCTTATACATTGCCCCATAAAAGAATTACTTACAAGCGGGGACCTGTAATTGGCTTTATGACGCTTAGTAACGCCATTTATATTTGTATTTAAAGCTGTTGGTCTTCCTATTAAATAAATAAATAAACCAATATATATTTTCACCGTCTACAAAAGAAGGAGGTTGTCGTCTGGACTCTGGCATACCAGTAATGTGCTTTGTAGTCTATATGAGGAGGCCACGTCTCTCACCCCTCTCACCAAGAGACTGTCACCACGGTCGATAATATTACTTGCCAGACGCCAACCAGAACGACTCGTTCTGGTCACTGTTCGTTCCCAGACGAACCGAAGGTGTTATTAGTTCATTCAATCAGTCTATCTTATATTTTAGCGCAGTTCACATGTGTTTTCATAAGTTCGCATTATTATCCCTACAATACAGTCCATTAAACCAATGTGTGCAGTTTCATTTCAAGATAAACAGGACCAGGCTGCACAGTCACAAGGTACGATTTCCGGACTATAATCGACCGCGGTGACGGTCTCTGGGGGGGGGGGGGGGGGGGGGGAGTAATGTTGCCTCCTTATACAACATGTAACGTAATTAACGCACATCCTGAAAATAGTTTATTCAGAATCGTTTACTGAATCGATTTCTATTATTTTTTATATAGGTAATTTTTTATACCAAAATAATTTGTAATGGACCGTAACTCAAAATAATAAGACTTTAAAATCGCCGTTTTATTTGTATTCATACAAATTCCATCATTCAACACAAAATAGACAAAAACAAACTTTATTCCAAGAAACTAATTTAGTAAATAACAATTCATATAAATGTTAAATTAAAAATTTAGTGTATGTATTATGATTACAACATAATATTCTAATTGGGGTGTCTGAGGGTGTGCGTTAATTACGTTACATGTTGTATAGACTACAAAGCACATGATTGGCTTATATTGTCAAAGCACTTCGACATAATCACTCAAATTCAGTCAGACAATACGCTAGTTCCAACCAGGGGCTCTACCGGCTAAGTCACCGAACATCGATTTCTTAAATGGCGTTCAAATAAACAAAGGTTATAAATGACTTAATCAATCGTTACATCGGCTTCCATGAGCACATGTGACGTCATAAATGGTCCGGAATCGATTCACAACGTTGAAGCCTATTTAACGATTGATTAAGTCGTTTTTAACCATTATTTATTTGAACGCCATTTTAGGAATCGATTTTCGGCGACTTAGCCGGTAGAGCCCCAGAGTCTTCGTAGATTGTTTCGTCGTGAAACCCTCGGGTCCCGGTATTATAATTGCCCATAACAAAAGGACTATACGATTTTTTTATCGCTAGGGCATGCTCTCGTATAGCCTCAAATACATTTTGTTTTAATCGGTTGCCTAAAAAAACAAAGTTGGTTTAATCTTCAAACAGTCGTTTATGTATAATAATAGGTGAGGGTTAAGCAATCAAGTTCCCTTAATCCTCCCCCACTTCCCCCATACACACACACAGACAGTCGCCTCACCGCTTCGTGTCGCGAGTTCGAGTACCGCGCAGGAAAACTATTTGTGTGACCCATAAATAATTGTTCTAAGTCTGGATGTAATTTGTGTCGGTATATTATGTTTGTAAAGTACCTCGCGACATAGGGATTAGATTCCCTACTGCGGACGTTGTCTTTAAAAAAACAATAGACCTATGTAATAATCATCGTAATATTATGGTGTAGGAAAGGTCCGAGGTCCGAATACCCCAAGTCCGGGGTGGGGTAACTAGAGCCCCCCATTATCTATTCCCCAAGTAGTTGACACACTTACAGGTTGGTGATGAACAGCGTGATGTGGTCGGGCGGCGTGAAGTCGTACGCGGGCGCAGTCACGTGCACGCAGCTCAGCTCGTGCCGGCTGCACACAACAACAACAACATATACATATGTATACATTGAATTGTACTTACTTACAATATATCTATATATTATGTATGTATTTAGTATACATGTATTTAGTATACAATGTATGTATATAGTATGTATGTATTTAGTATACAATATATGTATATAGTATGTATGTATTTAGTATACAATGTATGTATATAGTATGTATGTATTTAGTATATATAGTAGGCTCTTGTACTGAGTACCAATGGGTACTGTTAACAAAGTATAAGTACACCGACAACTGCCCTCTTAAATAATCCCTATTATTGTCCATTCTTTGGTTGTCTGGAAGAGATCACATTTTAGTGATAAGACCGCCAATTGTATACTTTTTAATTGCATGCTCCTGTACTGTATGATTTTAATATTGGTGTACAATAAAGAGTTAATCTATCTATCTGAATATCTTACAAATATTATTTATATCTACAAACATGAAATTTTTACAACAAGCATTTCAAATTTGCAAAAAGATTTTATCTAATGAATATATATTCATTTTTTTTTTAATGCACATCAAATATTTTAATTGACGTTCCTGATGGCGTGGTTGGCAAATGCTTGCTTTTCACGGCGGGGTTTTCGTGGGTTCGATTCCCACTTAGGACAGATATTTGTGTGCATGAACTTGTCTGTTTGTCCTGAGTCTGGGTGTAATTATCTACATATGACGGTCACCGTAGCCTAGTTAGTAGTGCTCCTGCCTACGAAGCTGGTGGTCCTGGGTTCGAATCCCGGTATGTACAAATATTTGTGTGATGAGCACGAATATTTGTTTCTGAGTCATGGATGTTTCCTATGTATATAAGTATTTATCTATCTATATAAGTATGTATATCGTCGCCTGGTACCCATAGTACAAGCTTTGCTTAGTTTGGAGCTAGGATGATCTGTGTGACATTGTCCCGAGATATTATTATTATTATTGCTAAGACAATTATATTTTGTGATAAATATTTTGCTGTACTTTTATTTAGAATACGGAATTATCGACGAGCCTGTTGGCGTGGTTGACAAATGTTTGTTTTTCACGCCGGAGGTTGTGGATTCGATTCCCACCCCTGACATGATATTGTCATAACATGTCTGTTTGTCCTAAGTCTGGGTGTAATTATCTACATAAGTATGTATTTACAAAAGAACAGTAGTATACATAGTATATCAGTTATTTGGTTTCCATAGTACAAGCGCTGCTTAGTTTGGGAATAATCTTCCAGGATATTATTATCAGGTAATAGTTATTCTTGTTTTAGGGGTTAATATATAGGACATTGTTTTTTTTTTTCATATCCAAATGATGGTCTTTGAGGCACACCAACGGTTATGTGACTCGTGCAGCAGCGGGTATTACAATGTGTAAGGGCTACGTGCAGCAGGGGGTATTACAATGTGTAAGGGCTACGTGCAGCAGGGGGTATTATAATGTGTAAGGGCTACGTGCAGCAGGGGGTATTACAATGTGTAAGGGCTACGTGCAGCAGGGGGTATTACAATGTGAAAGGGCTACGTGCAGCAGGGGTATTACAATGTGTAAGGGCTACGTGCAGCAAGGGGTATTACAATGTGTAAGGGCTACGTGCAGCAGCGGGTATTACAATGTGTAAGGGCTATGTGCAGCAGGGGGTATTACAATGTGTAAGGGCTACGTGCAGCAGGGGGTATTATAATGTGTAAGGGCTACGTGCAGCAGGGGGTATTACAATGTGTAAGGGCTACGTGCAGCAGGGGGTATTACAATGTGTAAGGGCTACGTGCAGCAGGGGGTATTACAATGTGTAAGGGCTACGTGCAGCAGGGGGTATTACAACGTGTAAGGGCTAAGTGCAGCAGCGGGTATTACAATGTGTAAGGGCTACGTGCAGCAGAGGGTATTACAATGTGTAAGGGCTATGTGCAGCAGGGGGTATTACAATGTGTAAGGGCTACGTGCAGCAGAGGGTATTACAAAGTGTAAGTGGTACTGACTCGTAGGGCAGCGCGGCGCTGGGTGCGGCGGGTGCGGCGTGCTGCGGCGCGTGCAGCGGGCACAGCTTGTACAGCGGGGCCAGCGCCAGCACCTGCGGGGCACCATACACACTTACTACTAGTAGTAATAATCATTATATTTCGGACAACTAAAAGATTCATAAATATCGATATTGTTAGGACGTTGGAGCCAAAAACACAGGGACTTATGGTAGCGCTGTAGGGACCTACAAGCCATAGAGTGCCATAGAGCGCAGCGCAGTGGGCGGCCGCTCCATAGAATGGCATAGTCACCGCCTGCGCGTGCGCCGGAGGTGCAGTGGTGGCGAGGAGCGACAAGTCCCTGCGTCGAGGACCATGGAACACTGTCCAATGGATTCAGTTGGGCGCCACGCGCGTTCATTCTCATCCTCAGCAGAGCATCAAACTTGGATCGCGCCTATTGGTTGGATATCACAGTATGACGTTCATGCCCGTTCTCTGGTAGATATTCCCTCGGGTCAACTTCGACGCCTCCCACGGGATGAGATGGGGTGATGATATTCAGATATTGACCGCCGTCACCACAAAGCAAAGTAACTTCATACCATTGTTTAAAACAGGCTTTAAAGACGATCCCTGCAATTATCGTCCCATCTCCATTTTACCAGCATTCAGTAAAATATTTAAAAAAACACATACTCAAGCAGTTACTCAAGCATTTAAATTTTAACTACCTCTTACACCACAACCAGTTTAGTTTTACTAAAGGGCGATCTACTGCAGCTGGAGCGATTGCGCCGATAAAACATATATTTGATGCATGGGAGAAGTCACAGAATGCTATTAGGGTGTTTTGTGACCTTTCAAAAGCATTTGATTGAGTTTACCAAGATTCGCTATTACTGAAATTACGACACTATGGCGTAAGGGAAGTTGCACTTGACGTGTTGTCCTCTTGCCTTAATCAGAGAGTTCATTGTGTCGGCGTAGGTGGAATTAAGTCAAATGATCTACCCGTCAATTTAGGTGTGCCACAAGGGTCCATTCTTGGTCCCTTCTTATTCATGGATTAAACAAAATCTGTGATGTTATACTTTTTACGGATTACACTTCTCTCATCTTTAAAGTAGACCGAAACTGAGATAACCTTGCCGAAATAAATAGTCCTGTCTCACTGATTACCGAATGGTTCACGGTTAATAAATTAGTTCTCAATGCCAAAAAACATAGTTGTAAGAAGATCTAACTATAAACAACCAATTCTAACTTCTTTTTTGTTTAAAAGGGATGATGGATTGGATACCTATTGGAATCCTTTTTATTAATATGTCGGAGAATAATAAATAAACTATGAACGATTCTATAAGAATAAAGTGGCAACACTAGTTAATCATGGAGATCATAATAATGGAGTAGCAACGCTGTTGTACGTGTCATCGTGATTTGAAGGGTTGACATTTGACGTTGTCAATGAACTAATATCTGTCAGTAGTGCGATTGAACTTGACACTTGTTCTAGTACCGTCGCCTGCGCCGGGTGTGCGCACTGATCGATTTTAAAAATACAACATGGCGGACACGGACCTCGTTGACGTCGATTCTAATCCATCTGAATCTGCGACAAATATATATGTACATATGTATCGATTAGATCCGCGAATAATGAAATCTTTAGCTGCGAATAAGGAATTGGGTCGTATTTTTTTAGTCTGCAAAAAGAAGCTTTGTGTATCAGTTGTCTGGTTAGCATAGTTCAGGCTCTGCCTAGTTGGGATCAGATGGCAGTGCATTAGTTGTCCCGAGACATTTCTGCTGTATGTATGTATGTGTACGCACCGGCACGCTGTAGAAGTGCGCGGCCTGGGTGACGGCGTGCAGCCCCGCGCCCGCCAGCGCCGCGCCGCCCGGCAGCGCCGCCTCCACGCCCACCACCACCTGGAAATAACAACAACACTAATAGCACTGAAGCGCCAAGGGCCCCGATACCAAATCAATATTCTTATTAAAGTAATCATGACCATTGTATCAGCCGAAAGACGTTCACTGCTGCACAAAGACCATAATTGTCACGCTTGGTAGACGGGTTGGCGATCGCAGTAAACGGAGAGACAGTGCCTCTAGATGACGTCTATGCTCCTCCTTTTATATATACATATATTGTATGCGATGCTTTGATCCAATTTTGGGGTAGTTGTAACATAAATAGTGGATAGGGTTACAATTTCAGGATTTTCTTAATCTGGCTGGACTTTACTGATCTCATGCAAACTCAGGAATTTTTGAATTTTCAGTAAACAAACACAGTATGCTATTGGGGAGTTTTGGGACTTTTCTAACTAATAAGTCCTTAATATATTAACATGTCATGTCCAATAAATTAATTTACAAATGATAGTACTTATATATAATGTAGTAATGATTTAATTTATTATTAAGAATTTGATTTCATTCATAATTTCATTTATGTCTATACTTCAGAAATTCATCTACTGTATAAAAACACTTTTCGACTAGAAATTTATATAATTCAGTCTTGAATTTTGTTTTGCTTAATGACTTAAAATATTCAGGTAGATGATTGTATAATTTAACTGACATATGGTTTGAATTTCTGGCTGCGATATCAGTTTTACTTCCTGGAAGTAATAGTTTATTTGGAAACCTTGTGTTGCGTTTACTGAAATCACACTTCTTATTATAAAGTTCCAGGTGATCATTAACAAAGTTGCACACTTCATATATGTAAAGACATGGCAAGGTGAGCAAATCCAGACTTTTGAATAGTGGTTTACAGCTAGTTAACGGAGTTACGTCACAGATTGCGCGAATGCATTGCTTTTGTGATATAAATGCTCTTTCTATTTTGACTGAGTTTCCCCACAGCAAAAGGCCATATCTTAAATTTGATGCCACAAGGGCTGTTTTAACATTGCTTACTTTTGTCAGCCTGCATAATGCATATGCAAAACGATTAATTTTTGAGCAAACTTTATCCACATGCTTTTTCCATGTGCAACAATCATCCAATACTAAACCTAAAAATGTAGTCTCATTAGCTTCAAAAATTGTATAGTCTTGGTATGTTATAGTCAAGTTTTTCTTCGAAGCTTGTCTACTTCCGAACAGTACGAACAACGTTTTGGTCATATTTACTTTTAAAAGATTATTATTTATCCAATTTATAATTTTCGCAATGCAGTCGTTGATATCATCATTATATGTTTGTTTCGAGACACAGGGAACTATAGCTGAAATATCGTCAGCAAATAATGTGCAGCGATGCTTTGTCACATTCGGTAGGTCGTTTATAAAAATTAAAAATAGCAAAGGACCCAAAATGCTGCCTTGAGGAACACCAACTCTTATTTGTTTAGTGTCAGATTTGTTAATTTCTTCTTCCGTGTATTTATTAATATTACATATTTCAACAAATTGTTTCCTATTGCTAAGATAACTTTCTATCCATGCTAGTGGTGGTCCCCGTATACCATAAATTTCACATTTCCTAAGCAATAGGGAGTGTGATACCATGTCAAATGCCTTGCTTAGATCAAAAAAGACTCCTGTTGTAGGTATTCTCTTATTTACGTTTTCAACTATATTTGCAATGAGATTAAACGCAGCTAAACTCGTGGATTTCCCTTTCTGAAATCCATTTTGGTCAATATTTATAACATTATACTTGTTTAAGAAACTTCATATTCTTTTATGCATAGCCTTTTCAAACACTTTTGCTATAACTGGTATCAATGCAATAGGTCTATAGTTATTTATATCTGTTTTTTCACCTTTTTTATACAAGGGTTTTATTTTGGATATTTTCAGTCCTTCAGGAAATGAACCTTGTAAAAATGATAAATTCATTAAGTAATTCAAAACATGAGATATTTCATTAGAGCATAATTTAATTATTTTAGTAGATATTTCGTCATAACCTACGGCGTTAGTATTTTTCAGACTTATTATAATATTGAATACCTCGCTTTCACTAGTTGGGGCTAAAAACATACAATATGAATATAATGTCACTCCACGATAAATTGTAGAAGCATTCACGAAATTTCCTAATATTGTCGGGATGATAGTCTCTTCTTTTCTGGTACCAAAATTGTATGGGTTCTTTTTTATTTATAACCGGAATTGATAACATCTGACCTGTGTTATGATCAGATAAGTTCAGATGCAGGAGCTGGCTCTTAGCATCTGAAACATTACTTATAATTTGATCAATGCAGGCATTCTGTCTCGTAGGCTCACGTATGTGTATAAAAAAGTTTTGGCTCTCAACGATTCTATTGAATTCCATTGAGGCAGGCGTGGGTTTCAATAGGTCAATATTAAAGTCACCTGTAATGACTATTTTTCTATTTATTTTATGTCTAAGTCGAGTAAGTAAATTTTCTAACCTATTTAAAAAGATAAGTGGGTTACTATTTGGTATTCGGTAAATGCATATTACTATACACTTAATTTTGGTAATTTCTATCCCACAAATTTCAAAACAATAGTCTTTGCATAGTTCTTCCAGAAAACTTAGATTACTAAATTCTATATAGTCTCGGCAAAATATTGCGACTCCGCCACGACGGTGCTTGGATCTAGACGGTGCTTGAATGAATACTTATTTTTGTACGAATATAAAATCTAACAAATTATCAAAAGTCGTAGAACAAAACTTGTTGCTTATGGTGTTAGCTATCTAGTCCTGCGAGGTTGTTGGTGTTTTACAAGTAGACCAGTATATTTGACTTTGACGAGAACGCTGGATAATGTTGAATTCATATGTCTCTCTCTCTTGACAATAACTTGATACGAGCTAGCTAAATATCGTTGCTATATTAAAATAAATTTTATAAATGTTTTCATACAATCAACACAATGTCTACCTAAATATTTATATTACTAGAAATAATAATGTATACAACTATATTACTACGAACATGTTCTGACTATTTACAAGCGCTTTTTTAAAGTCTACGTGAATAAAAACCTTTTTTATTTCATTTATTTATTTATATGCAAATAACGTAATTGATCAATTTACTTGACACTGGCAATACTCTATTCGAGTGAGAACTTATAATAAAAGTAAGACGGTACCTTGTTGACGCGCGACATGACGGCGTACACGGAGGCGTGGCTCACCACGGTCACGCCCACGCCCGCCGCGCCCAGGCGCCGCGCCATCGCGTGCGACTGCGCACACACACACACACATTATAATACTAGCTGTGCCCCGCGGTTTTACCCGCGTTAAACTTCATAAATTATCGCAGCTCCTCCCCCGTAGGTGATAGCGTGATAATATGTAACCTATATGTTGACCCGAATGATACTCTATATCATAATATTATAAAGAGGTAACGTTTGTGAGTTTGTGACGTTGTAAGGAGTAATCTCTGGATCTAGTGAACCGATTTTCAAAATTATTACACCAATAGAAAGCTACGTTATTGTGCAATGTCATAGGATATGAAAAATTCCGAAATTAACAACGCATTTTACTTAAACTTGAATAATATAATCAAAGTTGCGGGACAAACCGGCAGGGGCAAAAATATTTATAACGCGGAAAGAAGTCCGCGGGCACTGCTATGATAAATAAAAGTGTATTTACTTGTGCGACATCGGGCGACTCGGCCAGTATGAGCCGGTAGTTCCTGGCGGCGGCGGCGCGCAGGAACCGCTCCACCAGCCCCGACGCGCCGTACGTCAGGATGAGCTCGTCGCCGTGCACGTGCGAGCGCGCCTGGCTGGAGATCGCTGACGCAGACGACTCCAGCTCCAGCCGCAACTGGAATATGGCATCATTTAGTTGGCAGCTGGAATTCTTTATTAACTGGAATTAATCGCATGTTGCACCCACTCTAGTTAAGGTTGGAAACTCTGCACTCGAAGTTGTAGAGAACTATATTTACCTAGGACAGACCATCCAACTAGGTAGGTCCAACTTCGAAAAGGAGGTCAATCGTAGAATCCAACTCGGCTGGGCAGCGTTCGGGAAGCTACGTAATATCTTCTGGTCCCAAATACCGCAGTGTCTCAAGTCGAAAGTCTTCGACCAGTGCGTGTTGCCAGTGATGACTTACGGAACAGAGACGTAGTCGCTCATTATGGGCCTTATCAGGCGGCTCAAGGTCACCCAAAGAGCAATGGAAAGGGCTATGCTTGGAGTTTTCCTGCGAGATCGAATCAGAAATGCTGAGATCCGCAAGCGAACCAAAGTAACCGACATAGCCCAAAGAATTGCCAAACTAAAGTGGCAGTGGGCAGGGCACGTAGCTCGTAGAACTGACGGCCGCTGGGGCAGAAAGGTTCTCGAGTGGCAACCACGAACCGGAAGACGCAGCGTGGGCAGGCCTCCTACACGGTGGAACGACGATCTTGTGCGGGTCGCGGGAAGCTGCTGGATGCGGACAGCACAGGACCGGCTATTGTGGAGATCTTTGGGGGAGGCCTTTGTCCAGCAGTGGACGTCTTTCGGCTGATATGATGATTTAATCGACGGTCCGGTTGGCGTGGTTGGTAGATACTTGCCTTTCACGCCGCAGGACAGATATTTGTGTGACTGAACATGTCTGTTTGTGGGCGTAACTATATATATAAGTCAGTTGTGGCGTACATCGATAGGCATCGATCTCATCTTGCGTGGGACGGAGGATCTTACGCCGCGGCCGTCACTGGTAAATGCCTCGGGCTTGGAGGACCTATGAAGCGAGGAACGACAACATGCCGGCGTCGATGCAATCTATGTACTAAGTTCGCGAAGGCGCGTGGAATTTATATATGAGAACATCACGAGCGGACGAGCGCAGTTTTCGTAATGTCGGTCTTCGCTGATTAGCTGATGTAAATGTTTTATAACAGATATTATGCTCGGCTGACGTGTTTTCATATCACGATCTGATCTTCGTTTCCTTATGAAATCCGTCCACCAAAGGCTAAGTCGAAAATTCTTCTGCAGCGCAATATTAGTGGTATGAACCTTGAAAGTTTTCGAGAAGCTGCCGGGGGTATTGACTGGAGCTTAGTTTGGGATTCCATATCAGTCAATAACAAGATCGATATCTTTAATTCCATACTAATTGATCTGTACGACAAACATGCGCCTATTCGTGCTATAAGGGTCAAGCACCTGCCGGCGCCTTGGCTAACTGACGAGATCAAGAACCTCATAAGCCTCAAAGCAGCAGCGAAATCAAAATATAAGTGTCGCCCATCCGATTATTCTCGCGAAAAATACTTTTCCATCCGAAATCGCTGCAACAAGATGTGTAGGTACGCCCAACGCCATAATATCCATAAATCCATCGAAAATGGAGATCCAGCCAAAATTTGGAAATTTCTTAGATCACACGAGTTGGAAAACCTAGAGATATATTTTCAAACAACTTAGACATTAATTCTCTAAACCAGTACTTTTTCTCTTCAACTTCGAGTAATGCGTCAGCTAAAGCTCAAACTTTAAGCTATCTTTCATCTCTTCCAACTGCTGATCATCCACCTTTTGCTTTCAATCAATTCTCCGATTGTGATGTTAAGAAAAGTATCCTGTCGATATCTTCCAATGCGGTCGGTAGCGACAGTGTTAGCCTTGATGAAATCCTACCCATTATCACCCATATTCTTAATTGTTCCATATCCTGTGGCTTTTTTCTTTCCGCATGGAAAGAACCTCTTGTCACTCCCCTTCCTAAAACTAGAAATCCATCTTCCTTTTCCGATTACCGTCCCATATCTATTCTCCCATTCCTATCAAGCCTTCCAACGGCTTCTTTACTCCCAACTGAACTCCTATGTTTGTAAACATAATCTCCTTAACCCTATGCAATCCGGTTTCCGTCCTGGTCATAGCACCGCCACAGCACTGGTCCATATTACGGATGACATCAGAAGTGCCATGGAGAATGGAAATCTTACAGTTCTCCTTTTACTTGACTTTATCAATGTTTTTAACACTGTAGATTTTGACATTCTCCTTGGCATTTTGACTTCGCTTAACATATCTCCAACGGCAATTGAATGGTTTCGATCTTACCTGTTTGGCGGCCGGCAAAGAATTCGTATTAATGACTTGTTTTCTACATGGTCTAATACAGTTGCTGGCGTGCCGCAGGGTGGCGTTTTGTCTCCATTACTTTTCGCTTTATTTATAAATACGATTTCTAATAATCTTGCTTCCGCCTACCATCTTTATGCAGACGATCTGCAAATTTATTCCCATGGTTCGCTTACAAATTTACCCAGTGTCATTACGGCAATAAATGGTGATTTAGCTCGGATAAAGACGTGGAGTAATAGCTTTGGTCTTAACATCAATCCATCTAAGACCCAAGCTATAGTAGTTGGCAGCTCTCGAATGATTTCAAAAGTGGACTGGTCTCAACAACCCATCTTTGACGGGACTGTTATCCCTCTCAGTAATAACGTCAAGAATCTGGGAATTATTATTGATAGTACGTTGTCCTGGGGTCCTCATCTTAAAAATGTCAGTGGTAAACCTTTTCATGAGCAGGTTCCCTCAGGCGTCTACGCAATTTGCTCCCTATTACCACTAAAACTGCTCTTGCACAATCACTTCTCTTACCTATTCTCGACTACGCCGATGCCAGCTATCTAGATCTCACGGAAGAACAACTGGATAAACTTGAGCGTCTCCAAAACCTTTGTATAAGATTCATATTTGGTCTTCGCAAATATGATCACGTTTCATCATTAAGTTCAAAGCTCAAGTGGTTGCCAATTCGCCTTCGTCGGAATGCACATATTCTTTCCTTATTATACCTTAAAAACCGATTCGAGTTTCTCTGTGACACGCATTCCTGATTCCTAAGATCATCACATAACTGAAAACTGCATAATCCTATACATTCCACAATATTTATGGACAAGTAATTTGCCGTTGAAGCAGTAAGGTTATGGAACGCCCTGCCAATTAATATTAGACGTGCCCAAACTGTTGCTACGTTTAATAAAGGTGTTAAAGAACACTACCTGCGTTTGTAAAGATCCTTCCTCTTTTATATATTATTTATGTATTTTGTTACTTTATATATTATACACTGCATGTATTTTATAGAATGTATATATTATGTAATGTTTATGTATGTATTTATGTTTATCATATATGTAGACATAGATACCATGTATTTGGTATGCCCATTTACACTATTATACACATTTTTTTAATATATTTATCCACTACTTCATTAGTTGCACACCCACTTTTTAAAACAATTACAGCTCCTATCCATCCAAAGGTTGTCTGGAAGAAATCGCTTAATGCGATAAGACCGCCCATTGTACTAAATTGTATTTTTTTTGTCCTACCTATTTATCCTGCTTGTGTGTACAATAAAGAGTATTCTATGTTACTCTTAGGGTCTGTTTCACAATCTATACATATAATAAAATCGTAGTAAAGTCAAAACTGTACATTGAATATTTTTTTTAAATGATACTTGGGGCGTGATCTACAATCGATATCGAAGCCAAAAATATAGTTTTTAGAATTTTTGTCTGTGTGTCTGTATGTATGTCCGGGCTAAACTCAAAAATTACTGCATGGATTTACTTAAAATTTTGCATGAATATTGCCAGGAGCTCCGGTCAACATATAGGCTACATATTATCACGCTATCACCTACGGGGGAGCAGCTGTGATGATTTATAAAGTTTAACGAGGGTAAAACCGCGGGGCACTAGCTGTGCCCCGTACGAATAAAGTGTCGGATAGCTAACTAACAAATAAATAAACTGACAAATATAAGTTCCGGATAAAACACATTGCGTTTCACCATCACCTTCCCGATAAATTATTTGACAGATAGCTATTCGGCAGTTACTAATACGTAGGTTTGGCAACGTCGCATTTTGTCGTTCCGTCTTACGAAACAGACAACCTATAAATACATTTCTTATGATAAACACACCTAAAAATATATTTTTACTCATTTTTTATGGTTAGCATTTTCAGGTTTGCATAAATACTTTGAAATGTATCTTCTAACTATTATTTTATCAGACAAAAATACATACATAAATTAATTTTCTTTGCGTGTAATTAAACGTACGAAATACAAATAAATAAACTTCAAATGTTAATATCAACAAATGCATTTCATTTGTTGCGGTGTTTCGGTGGTGTTTTTCTTAGCGGTGTCGGATTTATGCGCGGTTCCGTTACACGATCAAAAAATTCTTCAATTTTGTCTTCAATAGTAACAAATATTACCATTTTATTAAATTATTCGCAATAAAACACAAGTCTAACAATAAACACCACCGAAATAAGCATCGAATGACATCTGTCAGATAACTTACCTATCACTTAACTTTGCTATCTGAAGTTTGATCTGACCAATAGTTTACTTTGCAGTTTATTTGCCAGTTAGTACTATTTATGGATTATGAAACGCAAACGATGTCTGTATTCGATAGATAAGTTGCAAGTAGCTTATTCGGGACTTTATCTGGACATTGTGAAACAGACCCTTAGAGTTAATAATTTGTATACTTAAGTAAGCCAATTACAACAAATATATTTCCAAAATTCTACTGTATTCACTCTAATCTCCCCGGAATAATCAAGGCAGCTAAAATATATTTAAAATAGTATATGTAGTTATCAAGTTTTCATAGTGCAAGCTCTGCTTAGTTTGGGATCAGAGGTGTGTGAATAATGTCCCATGTATTGAGTTATGTCCAAACTCGTAGAACAATAGTTGTTGCTTATGGTGTTAGCTATCGAATGCTGCGAGGTTGTTAGTGTTTTACTAGTAAGACAAGATTACTCTTTATTGTACACTAAAACATTATAGAATACTAGAATACAATAACATAGTAACATTAAAAAAATGTACAATTGGCGGCCTTATCACTGAATGTGATCTCTTCCAGGCAAATAACCAAGTAATTTAAAAAAATGTTTTCCTACTGCGTGTTCTGGCAGAGTATCTCAGTAGCTGCCACATCTTGCACTACACGGAAGGGAAATTGGCAAATAAATAAAATAAAATGTTTATTTGAAGAGATTAGCTCACCTCAGCTATATGTTCTCTCAAGGGCTCCCTCAGGTCGTGGCTGGCGGCGCCCAGGGTGGCTCTGCGGGCGCTCGTGGCCAGTACTAAGCGCTGCAAGCTCTCTCCCGAAGCCTCACAGCTCTGTAGTATATAAACGAATACAAAGACTTATTTACATAGTATATTTTTTATATGGAATAGCAAGAAGTCGAGCGAGCTGGCCACCTGATGGTAAGTGATCACCTCCGCAACACCAGAGGAGCCGGATGTGGCCGCTTCTTGGGTATTTAGAGAATAACTTTGTCATTAATTCCGCCTTTGTCAAGTTTTGTCAATAAAGTTTTATATAATATATATATATATATTATTATTTATCTATATTGTTGTATATATTTAATTTACATATTCATATATAATATTTGTATGTACTCTCCGTTATGTGAAGTATCTTTTAATTCTTTCTTTTTCATTTAGTAATATGTTTTGTATGTCCTCTTAACTTGCTTTGTCCTTTATCCAAATTTAAAGTGCACCTACTATAGTTTTGTCTGCACCACCCAAAGGTCGACTGGTAGAAAATGCTTACGGCATTAAGTCCGCCTCTGTACTTACATGTGCATGAAGTTTTAAAATAAATAAATTAATCAATATTTGTTTTATTTTCTCATCCCGTGGGGAGAAGTAATATAATATCTGGGGACAATGTCACATACATCATCCTAGCCCCAAACTATGCAAAGCTTGTACTATGGGTACCAGGCGACGATATACATACTTATAAAGATAGATAAATACTTCAATACACAGAAAACATCCATGACTCAGAAACAAATATTCATGCTCATCACACAAATATTTGCACTTACCGGGATACAAACCCAGGACCACCAGCTTCGTAGGCAGTAGCACTACTAACTAAGCTACGGTGACCGTTTACCGCTAGAAGTGGTAGTAGTCGTCCAGAGAACAGCAGTGTCTTTGTCAGTACTTTGACCATAGGATATTAAGATAGGATTATCAAGAACTTCCGTATGTTCTATATTAGAACGAATAGCCAAAGCAGCATTATTAGGATCATACCAAATTGGGCTAGGAAGAGAAGGTTGATGCATTACAGGAGGCCCCCTAAACTTCCATCTGAGTTGCAAGTCTCAGATTCTGTCGAGTGTTCCCTCCTCTACCACGCGATGGACCCGGTTTTTTGCACGGTGAATCCATGGAATGCTAAGAATTAGGTCTTTTGTGAGATCTCTAAATGGTTGTACTAAGTCTATGTTTTTGAAGTTAAACTTCTATATAGAGTGTGAATGATGGTAAAACCAGGAAGGGGAGACCTAGAACATTCTCTCCAAATTGGAGATGTTCTCAAGTAAGGCCAGGTCTGAAGTACCTTTTTATATTATTGATATTAAGACAGTCGCCTCGCAATTTCGTGTCTCGGGTTCGGTTCATCATATCAGCCGAAAGACGTCCACAGCTGGACAAAGGCCTCCCCCAAGGATCTCCACAATAGCCGGTCCTGCGCTGCCCGCATCCAGCGGCTTCCCGCGACCCGCACAAGATCCTCAGTCCACCGTGTAGGAGGCCTGCCCACGCTGCGTCTTCCGGTTCGTGGTCGCCACTCGAGAACCTTTCTGACCCATCGGCCGTCAGTTCGAGTAGCTATGTGCCCCGCCCACTGCCACTTCAGTTTGGCAATTTTTTGGGCTATGTCGGTAACTTTGGTTCGCCTGCGGATCTCAGCATTTCTTATTCGATCTCGCAGGGAAACTCCAAGCATAGCCCTTTCCATTGTTCTTTGGGTGACCTTGAGCCGCCTGATAAGGCCCATAGGTTCAGTTCGCAGGCAACTATTTATGTGACCCATAAATAGTTCTTCTGAGTCTGGATAATGTAGATATAGACACGGCTAAGCTAGGAACGAGCGTCGGCTTCAATATTATTATGTTGTGTGTCATTACTGGGTAACGCTCCCAACTGCCATGACTATTAGTGAGAAGCGCTAGCGTTCCAAGGATGAGTTGATTGCGACATACAAGAGTGACATTACCTGGTTGGCGTGCGCCCTGTTCTCGTCGCGGATGGCGCGCAGGATGCGGCGCGCCACGTTGGCGGCGCTCACGTGCTGCGGCAGCGCCGCCGTTATGCGACGCCCGGCGCTCTTCACGGCACCGCATAGTTCACTGCACAATAAGTATAGAACATTTATTTCTCTCATTTTAGGTACATAGCATCTTAAACATAGTTACAATTTGATAGTTTAGATTTACACCTTTGTGAGAGCTGGAGTCTATACTGGGTTCAAGACCTGTATGACAGATCTCCAGGCAATCACCCTCTTAAATTACTTAACTTAATGCGGATATAACTACATTCAAAACGGAATGATCATTGTATTGGTATTGAGCGGAAAACTGAAATACGATTTAAAAAAAAACTTGTGTGTACTTATGTACACGCGTTAGAAGTTATACTTCTTAATATACAACTTGAATTGGTACGATTTACGATGCGTGCGCATCGTAAAAATTCACTGTCATACCACCTAGAACTAACTTCATGCTGTAAAATTTTTTGGTGTCGGTGTGCGCGCGCATCGTAAAAATTCACTCTCATCATTTTTCTCCATCGCGCCAAAAGAAGTATAACTTCAATAATTAATATGTCACAAAGTTAAAAAATAAATACAATAAAATATAATAAATCTGATTGGGGTATTGTAAACAGGGTCGATTTCAACGCCACCAAAACACAGGCGTATCTTTTTTCCGCCAAGAGGACCCCGTTCTGTCGGACACCTATATTCCGTGATGTGAGAGTACCAATATCCAATCACCTAGACTTATTGGGTCTCAATATATCTTGCAACCATACATGTAACCACATGGAAAGGCCCGCCTGGCAAACGCCGAGCAGGGCGACCCTACATGAGATGGGAGGACGATATAAAACAGATCGCAGGAACTAGCTGGATACTGACTGCCAAGAGTAGAAAAAAATGGAAATCTTTGGAGGAGGCCTTCATATAGATACTTACCTAACTGCTAGCAATATATTAACAACTTATTATAAATTTTTTATAAATTTTTCTTATTATTTTTTCTTGCTAGTAGTATATAAATGTCTAACTATAAATCCTAATTGTGTAACTGAATGTTTATTTAAATATGTGCATGGAATAAAAGGCTTTTTTATTTATTTATATCTTGCAACCTGAACTTCGACCATTCTTATTTTTGAAGTGAAACTTCAAGTCAACAATGCGTAATATGCTTAACTTAGGAAGTAAACTGGTGAGTGCGTGATCAAAGCTTTAGAAAAAGCCCGATTGATCGAGACGAACGGAATTCAAGAGGGAAATAAGACGATAAGTTCCACCTTATTTCCCTCTCAACTACAGTTTGCCTCGATCAATCACGCTTAAGGGGATAAGTTCACATACAATGGTCCACATCGGGACTAAGTGCGGAAACCATACCCATATTAGTGGGGACTAGATGATGATGATGAAGGGGATAAGTTAATAAAACAATATGGCCAAGTGCGAGTCAGACTCGCATACAAAGGGTTCTTTACTATCGTACAAAGTTGTCAAACATCAAAGAAAGAGCATGAAAACATCATGTTTCAATAGCAGTAAAGTGGAAATTGGTACAAGGGATACACTTTACATAAAACCAGACAAGTGCGAGTCAGACTCACAGGGGAAAGGTTCCGTACCATCGTACAACATTGTTAGTAATCAAGCAAATATTATAGAACAAATCATGTCAACTGCAGGGAGTTAGGAATCGGAGTCAAGGTATAGTGAACAGACCAATGAGCGGCATGATTATGTGTAGTACTCACAAGGCTGTAGCGTGCTGCGACTCGTTGATGATCTGCTCCAGCAGCGACAGCATCGACAACGCGATGTTATTCGAGCCAGACAGCTTGCTGGAAACATATGAAACACTTTGTACATTATATGATTTTGGAGCATGATCCCTAAAAATGGTTAAGTATCAAAATAATAATAACATTATTTACACATGGCTGGTAGTATGGGACTCAGATAACTGATATACTACTTTTCTTTTGTAAATACATACTTATATAGAAAATACAACCAGACTCAGCCATCAGGACATACAGACATGTTCATGTCCTAGGTGGGAATCGAACCTACGACTTGTGTAGCTTACTACAAAACTACACAAAAATCTCAACAATTGCTGGTCTTGCACCACCCCCATCCAGTGGCTTCCAGCCCCTCTCACAAGATCATTGGTTCATCTTGTAAGAAGCCTGCCTTCACTGTGCCTTCCAGTTTGTGGTTGCTACTGAGAACCTTTCTGCCCTAATGGTCTTCGGTTCTACTGGCTATGTGCCCTGCGTACAGCTACTTTAGTAATAATCTTTATAATTATAATCTTTATTCACAGAATACAGGTAATAACACTAAAATTGTTATAGTGTTTGTATTATGCCCTATAATATACCACCGCCTCATAAAAGAGTTACTAGTTTGGTATAGAATAATGTGTCTACTTCTAGTTAGAATGCACTTCTAAGAAATGCAACAGTGACATTTATTTTTTATCATTTACTAGCTGTGCCCCCGCGGTTTTACCGGCATTAAAAAAATAAATAAATAAAAAAGGTTTTTATTCACATAGACTTTAAAAAAGCGCTTGTAAATAGTCAGAACATGTGTGTAGTAATATAGTTGTATACATTATTATTTCTAGTAACATAGATATTTAGGTACACATTGTATGAAAACATTTATAAAATTTATTTTATTATAGCATTGATATTTAGCTAGCTTGTATCAAGTTATTGTCAAGAGATTATGTTAAATTATCTAGTTTAAGTCTAATATTTTTACTACATATTGTCAATGATTCTGTCTATATTAAGGTATTATTATTATGACGGACCTTGTGTTAATAAACCTAATAAATTATAGCCTATGTGTTGATCTAGGGTATCAGCTAACTCCATACTACATTTTATTCAAATCACTCCAGCCGTTTAGATGTGAAGAAGTAACAAACATACACACTCACAAACTTACACCTTTATAATATTAGTGTGATATTAATTAAAGAACTAATCTACCCAATTGTTGTGCACTCCGGACCACAAGTTTTAGTTGTTTTAGAGTTCTTAGTATACTCTCACCTTATCATACATGCTGGTATAGAAAGAGATGCATACAGAATCACCAGCAATGTTGATTATTAATAAAATAAAATAAAAATAATTTATTTCGTTTATTTTAAAATTTTAACATTTCCCTCATCTAAATAGCATTCATATAAAGGAGTCATTGTCCAATAAATCAGAGATGTAAGCACAAAAGTGAAACTTACACGACGCATTCCATCAGCTGATGCAATCACTAAACATTACTTTTAATAACCAAAATATAGGCTTCATCCAACCAAAAGAAAAGAAAACGTACTGATTCACAAACTTCCTTCATCATTAAGTGTTTTAAAACTAAGACAACACTCAGTTTAAGCGAATAACTAATAAAAATAGTCAACTTACCCGTTCTGTATGTCTGACACAAATTTACCAATTAGATCGACAAACTTGTCGTCTAGGTCTTTAGTTATAGTTTCAGCAGGCATGTTGAGGATTTATAATGAAGATTAAGGTATTAAAAGCATTAATTTAACACAAATATACGGGAAAAAAACATATGATCACCTTCATTGACACGATAACATAACCTAACCTTATGGCCAAAGAGTATGTATCAAATTATTATTATGCTTATGGCACTTCAGCCCCTCAGCCATGTTATATATGACAACAAGTCTTTTTACCATGGACAATATAAGAAAGACAAACCATTCACATCGGCCATAATAATTGCCTTCACAACTAACATAGAAGTAGTACTTTAAAATATATTTTTCATAAATGAAATAAATTTTATTGCAAAATATGGTAACTTTAAAAAAATATCTAAAATTGAAATACAAACTGAATGGCTCCTGCGGGAGTGGCACCTAGCCTAGTCCACTAAAGGCACCTTTCAATTGTTTCGGCAGGTGCTCTTCGTGGATTCAATTTATTATTATAACTCTGAACTACTTAGTGTGTGTTTAAAATTCCGACATTGCCAATTTCCCGAAAATATGTATGTATCTATGTTTTCCTTAATCTGTTTTTCTTAGCTTAGTTTAATTTGTAAATATAACTACTAAAAACTACTAACCATGACAAATATAAATGTATCTTAACTCAAAATGTGAACCGTACTACTAACTCTACTAACCGTGTGACTTTGAATGCTGTGGTTCTCTATAATTGTTACAACACTATTTCCTATTCTATATACATGTGTCATTTGTCTTTCTTAAGTGTCTGTAATGTTGATAATCCTTAAATAAATAAATAAATAAATTATTATTTACATTCTTGTCCACGAAGAGCACGAACGACTCAGTAACCTAGGTTATTAAATGAAAGATATCGATAAAAATCACTAGAACGTTTATTGTTAATAAACGTTCTAGTGATTTTATTACACACATATTGATAATATTACACACGTTAAGACTAGTATTCTCTTATGTTTAAGCAAATGTTACACATTAAAATTAAACTACTATCTATCCGTTAGTATTCGTTAATAAAAACCGGCCAAGTGCGAGTCGGACTCGCACATGAAGGGTTCCGTAGCAGCAAGTATTATGATTAAATGAGAGGTAAATTGCGGTTTATGGTTTGTGACGTATTAAAAAAAACTACTTGCTAGATCTCATTCAAACCAATTTTCGTTATTAGTTTACATGGTATCGTATATCATATATTTTTTTTAGATTTATTATCCTCTTATTTTAGAAGTTGCAGGGGGGACACTCATTTTTCCCCTTTGAAAGCGTCTCTCGCGCAAACTATTCAGTTTAGAAAAAAATGATATTAGGAACCTCAATATCATTTTTGAAGACCTATCCATAGATAACCCACATGTATAGGTACGATGAAAAAAAAATTGAGTTTCAGTTCTATGTATGGGGAACCCCTAAAATTATTATTATATTTTTCTATTTTTGTGTAAAAATCTTAATGCGGTTCACAGAATACATCTACTTACCAAGTTTCAACAGTACAGCTCTTATAGTTTCGGAAAAAAATGGCTGTGACATACGGACGGACAGACAGACAGACATGACGAATCTATAAGGGTTCCGTTTTTTGCCGTTTGGCTACGGAACCCTAAAAAGTAGTTGAATTTCAACACGTTAAGATGATTTATCGCGTGGTCGCGCTTAATTATAATTTTTAGGCACCAAATTTGGTTTCATAGAAAGCAATTTTTTTTGTATTCGTTATAAACTGCATTTGGCGCATGACAAAGAGTGGTCACAACTGATTTTGGGATAATATTTGTGATAGTTTCTCGCACATGCTTTGGCAAAGTATCAGCTTCGAATCTGTTGAAGCGAAGAGGTTACTCTTTTAAATGTTATCTCAATGCATGCTAAGGTTGAATGACGAACAATCAGAAGAAAAATATTGTTGACAGATTTAACAATTGAATTTGTTCTTTGATTGACATCCTTGAGAAAAATTGGTTTTTCTATAATGTAATTCCGTGTAAATAATATATCTATTATTCCAGTGTGTATGTATTATTTGTTATACCTGTACAAATAATACTATTAATATATTTATGCGTTTCTATGCTGAAACTGTGGTTTTAATTTAAACTCTGCAAGATACCTTAATGGAAGGTATTGTGTGTTGCTAGAGCCAGCAGCACATAGAGAGACTTTCAAACAAGTTATGGGCCGAGCTCTAGAAGAAAACGCTGAATTATGAATGACTCTGGACACGGAAATGCAGTAAGTGAGAAATTGAATATGTCCCAAGGTAGTACCACGATGAGTCCGAGTCCTCTATCAATAGAGAAGCTAGATGGCAATATGGATTACAGTACGTGGAAGTTTATGATGGAACTATACCTAATCCACGAAGACCTGTGGGAATATACATTGTCTACACCGAGTGCAAGTGATGTTGCAGGTATGAAAAGAGACCAAAAGGCCAGGGCAAAAATTTGCTTGATGGTAAAGCCACATTGTTTGATCCATGTTGTACGCAACTCTAAGTCTGCAAAAGAAGCGTGGGAGGCGCTTAAGGCTGCTTTTGAAGATAAGGGCCTAAATAATAGGTGTAGACTGTTGGCAAAATTGGTCAATCTGAAATTGGAGCAATTTCATTCTGTGAGAGAATATGTAACAGCCTTGATGACGGTAGCTCAACAGCTTCATGATCTTGGCAAAGAAATAGACGATGAACTGCTAGCGGCGTTAATGTTACAAGGTTTAACAGAGGAATATGCACATTTGAGACTAGCGCTTGAGAACATCAATGCTACGGTAAGTACCGACTATGTCAAAACAAAACTTCTACAACTAGATGGAGATAAACCATACGCAAGTACCAGTACTTCAAATGCATCCAATTCGGCACTACTAGTAAAGCAACCAAGGAAGAGGGCTAAGTATAAAAACTTCAAAAAGAAGCCTTTAAAATGTTATATTTGTGAAGGGCCACACAAAGCGAAGGATTGCCCAAGGAAACCAGTAATGAAGAAGGATGCTTTGACGTCAATAGCGATGGCGACTGCGACGAAGCAGGAATCTGGTGAATGGATACTTGACTCTGGTGCAACGAACCATATGACGAATAGAAGACACTGGTTAACGGACTGTAAAAAGCTTTACCAACCAGTAGAAGTAGCGTGTGCAAATGGAGAAAGTATGTATGGAGAGGCAGTTGGTAATGTAGTAAACAAAGATATGGATGTTTCAATAAGTAATGTGTTGTTTGTACCTGGGTTAGCAGCTAACCTTCTGAGTGTGAGCACAATAGTAAGTAGAAACCTAGTTTTTGTGTTTGACAAATCTGACTTTAAAATTATGAAAGCAGAAGGATGCAAGATTACTGGTAATGTTTCTCATTCTGGTGTTGTAGAGAATGGTGTCTATAAACTTAAGTATTGTTCACAGAAAATGCCCTTAGCTTCAACAGCTTCTGACCAAATGATACTATGGCACAGGCAACTGGGACACCTAGGGGTACGGAACCTTACACTACTTAAGGAGAAGATGGCGCAAGGGGTAAGTTTTTCTAACAGCACTTCAAAACTCGTATGTGAAGCATGTGTAATGGGGAAACAAACTACGCTACCCTGCAAGAGAACTGGTGCTAGCAGGGCAAATGAGGTCTTGGGCTTAGTTCACACTGATGTTTGTGGACCTATGAGTGAGAGTTCATATGGAGGTTATCGATACTATCTCACATTTATTGATGACCTCACGAGGAAAACGATTGTTGACATGTTGAAGAATAAAGGAGAGGTCTTTGACAAGTTTGCCGAATTTGTGAGACTGACTGAACGTCAAACAGGGAAGAAGTTGAAGATTATTCGATCTGATAGCGGCAAAGAATTTGCAAATAAGCGAATGGATGAGTTTTGTAAAATGAGGGGCATTCGTCATCAACTGACGGTAGATTATACACCTCAACAAAATGGAGTAGCCGAGAGAGCTAACAGAACCATCACAGAGAAAGCTAGAACTATGCTGGAAGAATCTGGCTTAAGCAGACGGATGTGGGCTGAAGCAGTTAACACTGCAGTATATATCATGTTGTATTTATGTTTATGGTGTACAATAAAGAGTATTCTATTCTATTCTATATTTGAAGAACCGGTCGCCTACGGTAGCTGTGAAAAATATGACCCCAGAAGAGGCCTGGACTGGAAAGAAGATAGATCTGAGCTCCTTAAGAGTTTTGGATGCAAGGCTTACCTTCATATTCCAGACCAGAAGCGAAAAAAGTGGGATTCTAAAAGCCAAGAGTTAGCCCATGTTGGTTATTGTGAAGAAACAAAGGGCTATCGCTTAGTTAATCCAGTGACGGTTGAACTGCATAGGGGAAGAGATGTGGTGTTCTTTGAGAATCAGAAATATGGAAACAATAGTGAAAAATGCATAGGAGAAGTTAACCCACTAACAGATACTATTATTGAGCTAGAGAGAACCACGGAAGCAACTCAAGACGAAGGAGTTCCAGATATTCGTTTACAACAACAAGATAGGCGTTATGTCGAACCTACAGAGGTGGTTCCAGTGAACGATGTTGTTGATGATGATGCGTGGCACTCCTCTAATGAAAGAGAATCAGATGCTGAGGAAAATCTGCCAAATAACGGCACTGAGACTTCATGCAGAAGATATCCACTTCGGCGAAGGGAAACAAAACAGTTTCCAGATTTCGTGACATATAAAGCTACTTCTTTATCCCAAGATCCCTTGACAGTCGATGAGGCGTTAAGTAGGGATGATGGTATGAAGTGGATAGCCGCAATTGAGGAGGAATTACAGGCTCTTAAGAAAAACAATACATGGACTCTTGTGAAGCCACCGAAGTCGTGTAACATCGTTGATTCAAAATGGTTATTTCGAATAAAAGAAGAGGCGGGGGGAAAGACCCGTTACAAGGCACGACTCGTGGCAAGAGGCTTTAGTCAACGAAGAGGCGTGGATTATTTTGATACGTTTTCGCCTGTAGTAAGGCACAGCTCGCTTAGAACTTAGATCGCCCTAGCAGCTAATATGGATTTGAAGATTGACCAAATAGATGTGAAAACGGCGTTTGGGTCTTATAATGAGAGACGACAGGCCATTACACACCATGCGGGCGTAGTGGGGGTTGGCAGACTTCACATGGCACCATGAATATTTTGGTGAACTCTCAGACATCCAGGCCGTTTCCATGATGTTTTCCTTCACCGTTTAAGTACGACAACTTTGATACGCAGTTGAAGTTTAAAAGTCAGTGGTTGCATTGTGATGCATTGGGTTGAACTCGAGACCACTGACCCACAGTCTAACCCCTAGGCTATCTCGACTATTTTTAACTAATATGCAAGATTAGAATGTGTACGAGAATATATATTTCATTTTAATCCAGCGTTCAATTATTACATTCTGTGTCAAAAATGTTTTTCTAGGTTGATTTTTTGGCAAAATATACAGCAACTGAGAGGAATGATGATACAAATAAAAATAAATCCGACTTAAACGTCTGATTGAATTACAAAAACAACACGACTCTTAAAATTATTTAAAACCCTTTGACCTTGAAACCCTTGCTTTGACCCTTTAGCATGGTGAAACAATAACAATTATAAGCCATATCGCTATTTTGATTTTTTCCATGGCATTGGTTTAAATTCAACAGTCTACAGTACCACAAACTTATCTGGCCCGCTGGCAGCGTCGCTGTTATCGCATTTAGTGTTGCTAGTAACTATTTTTTGCAATAAAGTGGGTAAAAATAATATGCACATTGTAACGTAAATATTACTAGACTAAAAAGCAAACAAATACTGTCATTACAAATCTTTATATTTTTATACAATAATTATGATCATTTAGGTACATAAAATGTATGCTGAGTGTCCTCTAACGGGGATACTCCAGGTATTATGATTTCACCGGAATTGTTTAATTCAAAAGTCTATTTTCATCATCATCATTATCATAATCTCTGCTTTCACTTTGACTATCGCTACTTAATTGATTGATGAAAGGCTCGTCTAAGTATCCATTCCTTTTTCGATACTCATTTTAAATATATTTTACATGATTGCAATGCTTTTGCCATTCATTGACTGTTATTTTATCAAAAGCTTCTGCAATCAATGTACGCATTTCAGAATCCGATCTACCAATATTCTGAACTGCTATAAATTTTTGCATCTGCTTGCTCTTTTTCTTTCACAAGTTTTCTTACAAATCACTCCCCGACACCTACAATGGAAATAGCAAAAATTTAATAAAATTATGAATATTTTAAAATATGTATTTAAATTTAAAGTGCGAGGGGGAGTTTCGTATTTTTTCAGAAGCTGACAACACTAACCTGTAGCAGCAGCTACGCGTTCATACAACTTATTGAAGCGTATAATTGGTGCCTGAAGGTGTTTTTCTTCATTCATATAACTCAATACTTGTAATATAACGTTCCTCGCATCACTTTTTAAAGCTTTCGACATTTTAAACAATTAAAAACCCCAAAAAGAAAAATAAATACGCTCAACAAACAATCAATGGCAGGAATGTCAGGGAATACCAGCCGATTGACATTTCCAACTGGCGTCGTTAGTTCTACTGTTGGCCACCGGGCCAGATAAGTTTGTGGCACTATACAAGTAGTCTAATCTAATCACATAATGGGACCAAAGAGTATTAAACCTACAAATGGTACTAGGTGTAACAACCAAAGATATTATAATATAACAAGATTGCGCACTCCAAGATTTAGTTCAAAGTAAAATGAACTCAAAATCTTTAAGATACAGTCCATTTCTCTTTGTAGTGTACCAATAGGAAAAAACGGACCACTTGAGAGGCTCTCGTTTTGGAATCTGTCCCTGTCTAACCGATGGCCAGCCTAAAAATAACTTACTTGACGTATAAAATAGTAGAATTTTTGGTCAAAAACCTAGGATTATGTTTTCATATAACTATAATTAAATAATTTTTATTTATTTAAGACGTACACAACGTTTTTTTAAACTATGTCTTATTCTTTGATAGCTTTTTAAATACATTTAATTTGGGTTTAGTAAATTCAATAGCAGTATTTATAAGAAATGACGTTTACCACACTCAATTTGTAAACAAATATGGCGAATGTTTGTTTTGAAATTATTTATCGTATTGTGCTCCAATCCAGTTCCAATTTGCTTAAAAATGGTTTTAACTTGTTGCGTAAAAGGGTGTAAAAGTGAGGGTCATCTGGGGAGTGGTATATCTTTTCACAAGTAATTGTTATCTTGTAATGTTTTTATATTTTGGCTAAGTTCAGCAACAGGGTAACCATTCGTTACGTATTTAATGGATCGTTTTTCTAGATTTCCCAAAAACGAGGAATTGAAACAAAAAAGGATGAATATTGTTCCCGGTAAATAATAATCTGATATAGCAATTAACTGTTTTATTACAAATAACATTCACATTTGTTTTAGAGTTTTTGCACATTGACACAAAATACTATTCCCCACTACCAGCCACTAAGCATACCTACTCGAGATTGTTGCCTCTTACAACAAACGATTTTTCCAACCTGTCGTAATGTATATTAGGTATTTTATACCTACGTAATAATTGTCTGCTGTGTGGTGACGGCGACAAATATCAGAATCAGAATATCATCACCCCATCTCATCCCGTGGGGGGCGTAGAAGTCGACCCGAGGGAATATCTACCAGAGGACGGGAAGCAGCTTCCTTCTGAGTACTACGACCATCATACTGCGATCGCCAACCCGCCTGCCAAGCGTGGCGATTATGGCATATCCCCTCAAGATGATTCTTGATGGAGGCTTGTCCAGCAGTGGACTTATTTAAGCTGTAATGATGATGATGATGATGAATAATTGTCTATTTCACTATATCTAACACTAAAACGAGGCTACTGTTTCCTCGTGTCAGTGTTTGTTATGAGTAAATAGGTAAGAAATAGACAATTGCTACACTCTTATTAATAACAAAAGATATAAAATTATCTCAGTTGTTTAGATTAAGCCACTTAGAAGATATTTTCAATTAAGGTAGTGAGTATAGTACTATCCGTGGAATAAATTTAAGAATCGGGCCTGTAGTCTATTAGTGTTACCTGATTTTCACAATCTAATCTATATTGAATATATGTATTACAATAATTATCCTAGAATACTATAGCCGACTGACACAAAACACTTGTTGCGAAAAAGAATATAAGTAAATAAAACATATAATATACTTGAAAACTAGTTGGATACATTACGAATATATAATATTTGGAAAGTCTACTGCCTTTGTCCAAAATATCTACCACTACTCACACTTACATTAGGCGGGAATTGTACTATAAATAATTATATAATTTCCTAAACGTATAAAAATCTACGAATAAACTTGGTATAATTTAATTTATATTGCTTGCAGAGAGGCATACAAAATAAAGAAAGTATAAGTAACGAACACATCTCGAATACGTATACCTAGGTATGCAGTGGGGCGAACAGTAACTTTAAAAGCACTGCACAGGTAGTATGATTATACTTCAAAAGTAAGTTTATTAATTCTCATAAAAACAAAATTTTAAATTTGGCGCGTTAAAACATTCGCATAATTCCACGACGCATGGTCACTCTATTAGAAGGAGATGCCATCCAAAACAGCGACTTCTTGCTCGGGCCGTTTTTGCTCCCTCAGTGCGCAATCTTGTTATATTATAATATCTTTGGTAACAACAACCAATAATATCTTCGACAACAACAACACACCCTAGCAATCAGGCAGCTGTCAAATTTAGTGTTACCAAAATGAACACTTTTTACAAAACTTGGCGAAAGCTTTAAATTTAAGGCAACAGTATTGTTTTTTATTTTTAATATGAGATATACAGTTAGTCTAGCGGTAGCGTGTTCAATCGAAGATAATGAGGTCCTGGGTTCAAATCCCGAGCCGGGCCATAAAGTGATTTTGGAATTTATCCGTAAAAACGAATTTTCGTTGGCGGTATTTCACCCCCGTGCATCGGAGAACACGTAAAGCCATCGGTCAGGCACCTGGCCTGTGTCCGATCATGTCGCTAGTCGTCTCATTGGAAAATGAGAGTGATGAAATAAAAAGTGCCCCTGTATTCGCGTACACACCTCTGCACTATAATATGTCCTGTGCACTTGGCTAGTCTCCGTGAGACCGGCCACCGTGGTCAAAATTAGGCCTGGAGGACATTGTACAGATTTAGTAATGGTCACTTTTAAAAACTTGTAGATATTTGAGATTATAGTTTAATTTTGTTTATTAAAGTTATTTCGATTTTGGTATGGATTCAATTCAAATCAGTAATTACAGTGATCTGTTTTAGTCTTCTGAAAATAAAGGTCTCAAAATATGTCTAATGGGAAAATTTAACACTTTGAAGATCCCAATTGGAATATGCATGCTGTGTGTCGAATCCATTTTATAGCAAATATGTGGATCAAATTGAGGCTGTACAACGTAAGTTCCTTAGTTTTATGCACTATAGATGCCACCGTGATCGTCGAAAATACTCGCAGTTACTGAGTAGATACAAGATGCTACAATAAATTATGTTACTTAGTTCCAAGACACCGTCGCGTGCCCTCACCGTCGAGGGGTGAGGGCACGCGCACTATTTGCAATTGGGACTTGTAGAATCAACGCTGGTGTGCGCGCTCCCATGCATCGGCTAGTGCATAAATACAATATCCATTTTTAAATTAATTAAAATTTAATTTTTGCATGTTCTATGTACCAATTTAAGAAAAAGATCATTGAGGTGCTTGGCGGAAGTAATTAATCATCGTACTACTCCACCAATGTTAGAACACACTCATAATATTTTTATATAATATCTTCATTGTTTTTCTTTTTTTAAATAATGTTAAATCACATATTCATTACTTTTCTCTCTTCATAACTTTTGAACTTCAAAAAAATGCTTTTAATCTAATGTGCTTGCATGATAATACTAGGCTATGCTATATATAATACATAGGTACCCTTAGATTTCTCAAATAAATGTAATGTTGTGTCTCTGGTTTATATTCCTGAAATTATTATGGCAACCTGTGGAAAATGTGGTTGGACATACATTTCATAAATTTGTATGTTTAGAATTAAGTACCTAATGCTCAATGTATATCTGTTTGTTTTCCCAAATGAATTAAATAAATATTTGCTAAGTATGATATTAATGAAAGGCTTAAGTGGAGCTAAGATAATACAGACTTGTTCTGACTTAGACTCAGACTGAAGTTCGCGATGACTCCACAACACATACAATTTTTTTACAACTGTGATCAACATTTAAACAAAACACTTATTTAGTATTTTTCTCAACGATATTTATATCAAATTTCGATATAGATCATTAAATATTTTTTTATTTTTTAACACCAAATGGATTAATTTTTCCGAAATAAAAAATATACAATACAATACATATTTCCAATATAATAATATAGTTACAGTTCCGCAAACTTATCTGGCCCGCTGGCAGCGTCGCTGTTATCGCATTTAGTGTTGCTAGTAACTATTTTTTGCAATAAAGTGGGTAAAAATAATATGCACATTGTAACGTAAATATTACTTCACTAAAAAGCAAACAAATACTGTCATTACAAATCTTTATATTTTTATACAATCATTATGATCATTTACATAAAATGTAAGCTGAGTGTCCTCTAACGGGGATACTCCAGGTATTATTATGACACCGGAATTGTTTAATGCAGAAGTCATTTCATCATCATCATTATCATAATCACTGCTTTCACTTTCAATATCACTACCTAATTGATTGATGAAAGGCTCGTCTAAGTATCCATTCCTTTTCGATACTCATTTTCAATATTTTTTACATGATTGCAATGCTTGTGCCATTCATTGACTGTTATTTTATCAAAAGCTTCTGCAATCAATGTAGGCATTTCAGAATTCGATCTACCAATATTCTGATCTGCTATAAATTTCACAAGTTTTCTTACAAATCACTCCCCGAAACCTACAATGGAAATAGCAAAAATTAAATAAATAATTTATATTTTAAAATGTGTATTTAAATTTAAAGTGCGAGGGGGAGTTTCGTATTTTTTCAGAAGCTGACAACACTAATCTGTAGCAGCAGCTACGCGTTCATACAACTTATTGAAGGGTATAATTGGTGCCTGAAGGTGTTTTTCTTCATTCATATAAGTCAATACTTGTAATATAACGTTCATCGCATCACTTTTTTAAGCTTTCGGCATTTTTCACAATTAAAAACCACAAAAAGAAAAATAAATACGTGGAACAAACAATCAATGGCAGGAATATCAGGGAATAACAGCCGATTAACATTTCAAACTGGCGTCGTTAGTTCTACTTTTGGCCACCGGGCCAGATAAGTTTGTGGAACTATACTCTAAAGTTTTCTCTTTTTATTTAACTAGTTCATATTGATTGAAGTTCTATGATCTGGCATCACCAAATCAGTCAGCTGTCACGATGGCTGTCACTAAATAAATCAATAATCTGTTTTACCTTATTAATTACAATTTCTTATTAATTACTTATTTCTATCAGCAATGTAGGGGTAAAGAAACGACCAGGGCATATAACTGCATATTTTAATTGTAGTTTCATTGAACATTTTTGTTAGTATCGATGTATTTATGGTCGGACACTTTTGTAACGGTTGACCGGTTGTTTAGTCCGGAAATGTTTGTTTCTATTGTGGTTTTCTTGTGGAAATAAGGAAAATGGACTTGTCTCCAGACGAAGATCACTTCCAGGGCCGCCTCCTCCACCAGGTGACTTAGTTATTGAATTTCAAACATGACTTAGTAATTTAGACTAAGATTTTATTCGTCCATCGCATGACTGCGATTCGAGAGTTAATTGCATATGTTGGGAATGTAGGAGGTGGTACAAGGTCTGCCGTTATTACTTAGCATTCGAACGATTTATTAAAATTGTTTTAATTAGTAGATTTGCCAGTTTGTTTTGTGTTAGAACTAAAATAGAGGTGTGTATATATGATTTACCCAAACAGCTGATTGTGAATAATATATGTTTGTTTGAGTAGTTTCTGACATTAAAAGAGGGGTCTTTTAGTGTTGAGAATTAAAGTTAAATAGAAATATAAATGTACTTTAATGTAATTTATTTAATTAAGTGTGATTAAAACATATGAAAAAAAAAAAAAAAATGTGTGTACACGCGTTAGAAGTTATACTTCTTAATATACAACTTGAACGTAGTTATCAATTTTCATACCACCTAGAACTAACGTCATGCTGTTATTTTTATGATGCGCGCGCATCGTAAAAATTCACTCTCATACATTTTCATACCACCTAGAACTAACTTCATGCTGTTATTTTTACGATGCGCGCGCATCGTAAAAATTCACTCTCATACCACCTAGAACTAACTTCATGCTGTTAAATTTTTTGGTGTTGTGTGCGCATCGAATAAATTCACTCTCATCATTTTTCTCCATCGCGCCAAAAGAAGTATAACTTCAATAAATACTTAGAAGTTAATCATTTGATTAAACATAGAGTAATATTAATATCTAGGGACAATGTTACACAGATCATCCTAGTCCCAAACTAAGCAAAGCTTGTACTATGGGTACCAGGCGACGATATACATACTTACATAGATAGATAAATACTTATATACATAGAAAACATCCATGACTCAGAAACAAATATTCATGCTCATCACACAAATATTTACACTTACCGGGACTCGATCCCAGGGCCACCAGCTTCGTAGGCAGGAGCACTACCAACTAGGCTACGGTGACCGTCTAAATAAATGTCTCACTTTTAAGTTGTAACAATTAGACAGTGTGTCTACTTGGGAATTATGTCCTTGTTTCATGAACTCTATTAACATATATCTCAAGGACACATAGTACACCCAGATGCTGGACAACAGTTCACACATAAAGTTGTCCTGCCTGTCCTGAGGCTGCCAAGGTGATGAAATAATAAAATAATGAAATTTATTCAGCACTTGGGTATTTACATACACTTGTACTTGTCAAGCTGACAATTTATTACATAAACACAGTAATTAAAGCAACAAAATATTTTGAATTTGTCGGCCCATGTGTGTGGTCTCGTCACATATATTTTTAATATCCTTAAATAAATAATAAATAGCAAGTTATCCTCACATATATTTTTAATATCCTTAAATAAATAATAAATAGCAAGTTACTAAGCTATTATTGTTACATTTAGCAATTGTATATTAAAATAAAAGAATTGAAAACAATGAGCAGTTGGCTAGAGCAAAAGGCTCTCAACCAGTAGCTTAATTAAGCGACTAATAGCTGAGCGCACCCTTATCGGGTTTGGGCCACAGCTCCGGCGGCCGCTGAAGTAAAAAGATGTTAACCACTGTACCACACTTAAAGTTGATTGAATGCAACATAAGTTTTGTTTCTATTCTTTACATTGAGTATGTTTCGCCGGAGCGGCTCAACTGGGCCGTGTTGAAACCGGTAGTAGAGACACCTGCTGAGTTGGTTTCGCTGGGTCTTCTCAGTTGGGGCGCATTGGATCCGGTGGTAGCATTAAAGCGCGACCGTCGTTATAAACACAAGGTCTGCCATAATAATAACATTTAATTTGTACCTTAATATAGACAGAACCATTCGAAAATATGTAGTAAAAATATGGCTAAAATTTAAAATTTTGATAGTTAATCCTACACATGATCCTTGACAATAACTTAATTTAAGTTAGTTAAATATCTTTACTGTTATAAAATAAATCTTATTGTATATTATTTCCTACAATCCCTGTACCTAAATATCTATATGTACCTAGAAATAATTATAAATTAATTATATATTACTACGAATATGTTCTGACTATTTACAAGCGCTTTTTTAAAGTCTACGTGAATCAAAACCTTTTTTATTTTATTTTTATTTATTAAACTGGCCTATTGGTGTAGTGTGTAGTGGTTAGTGTCACTGACTGTTAAGCAAGAGGTGGTGGCTTTGATCCCCATCCAGGGGTTCTACCGGCTAAGTTGCCAAACATCAATATCTTAAATGGCGTTCGCTCTATGTGAGCTCTGAAACATAGGACTTGACAGATCATTGTGTCAGAGTTATTCTACTCTCACAGTAACTCTCTGACATGGCTATACAAATAGGACAGATGGCTTATTGTGCCCTCTGAAACATAGGACTTGACAGATCATTGTGTCAGAGTTATTCTACTCTCACAGTAACTCTCTGACATGGCTATACAAATAGAACAGATGGCTTATTGTGCCCTCTGAAACATAGGACTTGACAGATCATTGTGTCAGAGTTATTCTACTCTCACAGTAACTCTCTGACATGGCTCTACAAATAGGACAGATGGCTTATTGTGTCCTCCGAAACATAGAACTTGACAGATCATTGTGTCAGAGTTATTATACTCTCTCAGTAACCCTCTGACATGTCTATACAAATAGGACAGATGGCTTATTGTGCCCTCTGAAACATAAAATTTGACAGATCATTGTGTCAGAGTTATTCTACTCTCTCAGTAACCCTCTGACATGTCTATACAAATAGGACAGATGGCTTATTGTGTCCTCCGAAACATAGAACTTGACAGATCATTGTGTCAGAGTTATTCTACTCTCTCAGTAACCCTCTGACATGTCTATACAAATAGGACAGATGGCTTATTGTGCCCTCTGAAACATAAAATTTGACAGATCATTGTGTCAGAGTTATTCTACTCTCTCAGTAACCCTCTGACATGGCTTAAGAACTGGGACATATGGCTTAATGTGACCTCTGAACCATAGAACTAGAACACAGATCATTGTGTCAGAGCTATTCTACCTCTGAATAACCGTCTGACATGGAGTAACAATTGGAACAGATGGCTTCATGTGCCCTCTGAAACAGATGCTCAGAAATCAAACCATAGGTCCTGACCCATCTGCAGACTGCAGGGCGAGGGGCAATAACTCGCCGATATTTTACGCCCCAAAAGTTATTGAATACCACAGTTTCTCTCTCTGACTTTTACCATCATACCTCGCAATCAAGCTATGATCATCCTATACTTATCGTATGGGCAGTGGCTACCCTAGTGTCAGAGTTGTTCAAGCCGCCCAGTAGTCCTCTGACATGGCTTAACGACTGTTGCTTAATGACTACAAACGGGACCGACAGCTTAACGTGCCCCCTGAAGCACGAAGACGCTCAGAAAATAAACCACTTTGGAGTCACCCATCTAAGGCCTGATCCAGAGCCTAGTAGCTTAACCTCGACTGCCTTGTTGGTCTAGCGGTAGCGTGTTCACCCGCAGAGAACGAAGTCTTGGGTTCAAATCCTGAGTCGGGCCAATAGTGATTTAGGGACCTTTCTGCAAAAAGAAAAATTTCTCAGCATCAGCCAGAAGTCTGAGAGTTGGCGGTATTATAGCCCCGTGCCTCGGAGAGCACATAAAGCCGTCTGCCCTGAACCTGACCTCTTTCCGGTCATATCGCTAGGCGTCCCATCGGATCATTAGAGTGATAGAATAGAAAGTGATCCTGTGTTTGCGCACACACTTGTGCACTGTAATACGTCCCGCGCAGGTGGCTAATCTCTATGGAGACTGGCCGAAACTCGGCTTGGAGGATATTATTATCACATGTTTATTAGCACTATTATTTACCATATATTATATAAGGCTATTTTAATACGAATACAACTTATAAAATATATGGGCTACATGGAGAGAAATTTCCGCACAATCCTGGCATTCGCCAGCAGAACCGCCTTCTGCATGTAACTCTCCAGCCAGATATCAAGCCCTAAACTTGCAAGGTTGATTTTCAGGGATTTAGGAATAACTCCATTTGTGATTATAACAATAGGTATGACCGCAGGTCTTTCGGTTCTCCAAATTTGCGCATATTCAAAACTCAGATCAAGGTATTTTGATTATTTTTCTTTCTGCGTTAGATATGTTTTCATCATACGGTATTGTTATATCCACAAAGGAGGTCTTTTTCGTTTGTTTATCGAAGACGACAATATCGGGTCGATTGGCACCTACCATTCGGTCAGTTAGTTTAATTATTATTAACCTCGCAAATCACTTGCGCACCGGTGCGTGCATCTGCTATGAGAGTCTGACCTTATTAAACCCAAACTGTCTCCAGGCTGCCCTATGGGACAACCTGGAACTCCTTCAGGAGCTGGTGTCATCTGGCGCGCACGTGAACGCCCTGGACAACAGCAGCCGCACGGCGCTGCACGCGGCCGCGCTGGCCGAGCGCAGCCGCTGCCTCGCCGCGCTGTGCGCTGCGGGCGCGCAGCTCGACGCGCACTCCGACACCGCCACTGGGGGGAAGGTAAGCTTTGCGTTATTGGGACTTGTTCCTCCATCTTATCCACCTCTGCAACTCCTGTAAGCCAGGATCAACAGTGGCACACAATGAATTGACACCGAGCGGTGAGGCTCAGGCATGTCCCGGGGAATTGCGACAACTGTCTCGGATCCCGCAACGAATTTAATCAGAAAGAAAAAAGGAGGAGTTAGAAATGAATAGTTCCACTGTGTTGTGTTACTGCGCTTCTTGAAATATTTGATTCAGATAACCTTTTTACTTTTGTGTGACCTCAGTGCCGTGTAGTTGACGGCGACCAATATACCACCCCATGTCATCCCGTGGGAGGCGTAGAGGTCATCCCGACGGATTATAATAGTATCCTGGAACTTTATTCAATCACGGCCATCTGATCCCAAACTAAGCAGAGCTTGTACTATGGAAACCAGATAACTGATATAATACATACCTATACTACTTTTCTTTTGTAAATACATACTTGTATAGATAATAATAATAATTTATTTCGGATAATTAGAATCCATTTTTGTTAGTAAGTCACACTAATATTATAAAGGCGAAAGCTTGGGAGTGTGTAGTTTGTTACTTATTTACGACCAAACGGCGGGAGTGATTTTAAAAAATTTGATATGGAGATAGCTGACACCCTGGATTGACACCTATAAAGTTTAACGCGGGTTAAACCGCGGGGTACAGCTAGTCATTTATAAACTTAAACACTATTGTTTGTTAATACCTTAAAGCTAAACATTCAAAAAACACCCCACTGGGGTTTGTTTGCGCATCCAAAGTTCCAGTATTGGGCTGTCCCACCGGTCCACAATCGTGTTCAATATGCTATTGGGACTGCCTCGTACCCTGCTCATAATACAAGCGCATCGCTTACGCATGCTGGCGTGGAATCGTCCGTGCGTGCTTCGGCGAACATTTTTGACGCGCTACAATGTCTTGGCAGTCCAATAACACACCTATACTCACGACAAACAGACATGTTCATGCACAAAAAATATCTATCCTGTCTGTTGGGAATAAATCCTTTTTTCTTTTTCTTTGCGAGTATTTTAAGCAGATGTTTGAATTTCACAGACAGCCCTCCACATTGCTGCAGAAAGGGGCCACGTGGAGAATGTGAAGACCCTCCTAGCCGCTGGCGCCCGCCTTAACGTAGTGGATGCTGGAGGAGACACGCCTTTAGCCCTGGCTGAGAAGAACAGTCACCGACACGCAGCACATGCGCTGAGAGAGGCGAGGGGTGAGTAGTTCCGTTAAATGCACCTTGCCCAAGAGCAGTAACAGTTCGAAATTGTATGTCAGTCAGCTGAAAGCTGGACAAACCTGGATAAAGGACATAGTATCTCGCTATACTCGCATCCAGCGAGATCTTCACAAGATCGCTTGTCTATACTGTGTCTTACAGCTCGTGACCGCCACTTCCGAATCTTTCTGCCCAGGGGCCGTCGTTTCTACGACCTCTGTGCCCAAATGCTACGACAGTTTGGCAAGTCTTCGCGCTATGCCGATTACTTGAGTTAAACAGCCCATTTCGACATTTCTGATTCGATCCTGCAGGTAAACTCCGGGAATAGTCCTCTCCATTACGTTTTAGGTGACCTTGAGCCTGCTTATGAGGCCCATAGTACGCGTCCACATCTAAGTCCTTAAGTTACTAAACACTGGAAGAAGAGTTGAGACTCTAATCAGTCTACTCGTCAGTTCCTGGGGCAATTGGAGCGTCACACGCAGCGACAACAGCAAAGATTCCTACAATAAAGAATGGTAAGTTTCTTGAAGACGACGATGGCGACGGAGTTATTGTTTTGTACCCTGTCTCTTTCTTCTTCTCAGCGTGTCCATGGCATATTAATTAAAATTTTGTAGCCCAGAACGTTGCCACACTGATTGCCCTGCTTGTGCCATTCCTAAGATCCTGCCATGAACATGTGGCAGCGCAGGCTGAGCACGATGTTAGATGGTCCAGAAATACAGTCCATTTTGGGGGTGCTCGACAGTCCCCACCTAGACATGTTTTCGTTGCTTCGGGCACCTGAGTCCGGAGTCTATTTAGGGACTTCCATATCGGCCACGGCAATTGATGTCCAGGCGGGAGGCTTCCAGAAGGCGTGACCAAATGATCCGGTAAGCATTTCGCTGCACGCCAGATGCTGCATCTCGTTGGTCAAACGGTAGCGTGTTTCACCACTGTTAGTGAAATCCCAGTTTTAATCCTAGTACGAGGCAAAAAGAGTAATAGAGATATTTTTGTCAAGAAGACTCCAAATATATTATGAACAATCTATACTTCTATACAGATACATAAAGCCGAAGAGTTTGTTTGTTTTCTTGAACGCACTAATCTTAGAAACTACTAGTCCGATTTGAAAAATTATTTCAGTGCTAGCCCATTTATCGAGGAAGGCTATAGGCTATATATCGTCACGCTAAGACTTCGTGTAGACGGTTAAAGTTTCCCAAAATCTTTAATTTGTTTTAGTTTCAAAATAGACATCTATTTTTTTAAGGTTGGCTCACTATAACCTAAATTATTCCAAAATAATGCATTGATTGCGAAGGTGTTTTTATAAACATGATATTAATCCATATCCAAATAAAAACATTATTCATCATAGGTAATTAATTTTAAAACAAAACTGCTTTTTTCATCGTTCGATTTCAATGAATATCTTAGTAGATATCGCAGTTTTAAAATAACATCGCAGCAAAATAATGATCAAGTACTGCTCCACAATAATGTCCCTGAATATATATTATTATCTATACATATAATAAAATCGTAGGAAAGTCAAAACTGTACATGAAATATTTTTTAAAAAGGATACTTGGGGCGTGATCTACAATCGATATCGAAGCCAAAAAAATAGTTTTTAGAATGTTTGTCTGTGTGTCTGTTTGTCTGTATGTATGTCCGGGCTAAACTCAAAAAGTACTGCATGGATTTACTTCAAATTTTGCATGAATATTACGAAGAGGTCGGGTCAACATATAGGCTACATATTATCACGCTATCACCTACGGGGGAGGAGCTGTGATTTTTTATAAAATTTTACGCTGGTAAAACCGCGGGGCACAGCTAGTTACAGAATAAAAGAAAAAGAAAGAAAAGAAATAATGATCAAGTACTGCACGCGAGTTTATCATGTGCATGCATTTCTTGCATGCATATACATGCATGCGACGGGCACTCGTAAGGGGGAAGGGCAGTGACCCCAGCTATTTAAAAATATTTTCACCTTCTACGTAAATATAACCACGGGTTAAAGTCAGCGTAAGCCCAAAGTAACTATTCCACGCGGACGAAGTTACGGGCATAAGCTAGTAGCTATATTAATATTTTTCTACATTGCGTTAAGATGTTGCAGCATCGAAAGAATTATACCGAGTCCAGTACTTATGCGATTATATATTGTGATTATAATGTTTAACAATGATTTTATTAGATGTAAATTTAAAGATTGATTGTCTAAGTCATATGCATGTTAAAGTAACTGAAATTTGTAATTTCTTATTGAGAAATAAAATTCTTTAGCCACATATAATTAATTCCGATCTCTATGGTGCGGTGGTAGAGTTAACTCAAATGGCTGTGCAACGGGGTGTTGTTCGTGGGTTCGATTCCCGCAATAAATTTATACAATGCATTTCAAAGTTAAGGGTATGGCAGTAAAATAATGAAAGTAGAATAAATGCAGTAGAAATGAGAGCTCTCAGACTTATGTGTGGTGTGATTTTGAGAGACCGAATACGAAATACTGATGTAAGAGAGAGTTATGGCTTGAAAGAGGACGTCACAAATGAAAAAGGTATGCTGAGATGGTTAGGGCATTTAGGAAGGATTGATAAAAGAAGATTGACAAAAGAAGTATACCTGGACTGTGTGAATGGGACAACCGGAAGGTGAATGGGACAACTCGTAGAACATTATCTGACCAAATCGAAGACGTTCTCAAGAAAGAGCAGGTCAGAAGTACCCTAAACCGGCGAGCGTGTATGAACAATATAATGACAGTAAACGAGGCAAAAGACGTGTGCAAAGATCGTATTTAAGGGAATTCCGTTGTCTCTGCCTATCCGTCTGGGAAACAGGCGTGAGTCTATATTTTAAAGATGTCAGAAACTTAATGTCAAATATAATTAAGTGAAATAAAGTTTAACGTTCCAAGAACCAGATAATTGATATACTACATATACTACTTTTCTTTTGTAAATACCTACTTATATAGATAATTACACCCAGACTCAGGACAAGCAGACATGTTTATGCACACAGACATGTTTCTGGAATCGAACCTACCGACAGCATCTAGCAACCACGCCAACTGGATTAGTTAGGATCATCATGTCAGCAGAATTGTGTCCACTGCTGGATAAAGCCTCTCCTAAAGATCTCCACAAAGTGGTTGCGTGCTGTATCCCATAGTCGCCTCTTACGACACCCACGGGTTGTTATAGGGGGGGGGGGGGGGGGGGGGGGGCTGTTATTCTTTTTGAGCCGGAAACCACACGGGATCAGTGTTTTTTATCTGTGCAGTTATCTGTATTAGCGTATAAACAATCGGTTATCGCGCTAAGTGGTTGTGTTGTTCAGTAAGCGCGCGGCGGTCGGCGAGGTCGCCCGTGTCGTGTGCGGCGAGTGCGGTGCGGTTTCTGTAATCCGATCTTGTTTACGAGATACGTTGTGCAATAGTTACAGATATTGTCATGTTCAATGACAACAATAATAATAATATAATCGTTTATTTCACTCAAAAAGGTACAAATAAAAGTACGTTACATCTTAGATTAAGAGTACAAAAACTAACATTGATTTTGAACCTACAATACCTTTAGATTTTGTATGTTTAAGTGCAAGCTTCCGCCCGCATAAATTATTCGGTCGTCTAAAAGTCAATTTTAGTATCTGACATTAGATGTCAGCTAGTGAGAGTTCCGTCAAATGGATCTAGCCCTATCGGAGATTAGCTGGAACAGACAGACAGACACGCGAAAGTCTTAGTGTCTTTTTCTTAATTATAGCCTTTATTCTTAGAATGCAGGTTAAAATACAAAAGTTTTAGTGTTGGTATTGTGTTCTATATTCTAACTTAAAATATACATATATTATTATCACACTAAAATTACAAAGTTTGTGAGTGTGTGAGTGTGTATGTTTGTTACTTCTTCACGTCTAAACGGCTGGAGCGATTTCAATAAAAATTGGTATGGAGTTAGCTAGCCCTGTCGGAGATTAGCCGGAACAAATAGACTGACACGCGAACTCGTAGTTTTTCTTTTCATAATCTTAGTCACAGAATACAGGTTAAAAATATACAAGTGGTTATAGTGTTGGTATTGTGCTTTATATTCTGCCTTTAAATAAGGCTTGCGAATAGTATTTTATATTTTTTACATTCATCTTAAATAGTATCTAAGTAAGTAGTAGAAAATAATTAAGATTTAAGAATGAGTACATATATTTTAACCACGTACGCAAAATTTAGATAATATCTAGGGACAATGTCACACAGATCATCCTAGCCCCAAATTAAGCAAAGCTTGTACTATGGGTACCAGGCGACGATATACATACTTATATAGATAGATAAATACTTAAATACATAGAAAACATCCATGACTCGGAAACAAATATTCGTGCTCATCACACAAATATTTGCACTTACCGGGATTCGAACCCAGGACCACCAGCTTCGTAGGCAGGAGCACTACCAACTAGGCTACGGTGACCGTCATCTAAGTAAGTAGTAGAAAATAATTAGGATTTAAGAATGAGTACATATATTTTAACCACGGACGAAAAATTTTTATACTTTATGATGAGGAGTAACCGAATCACCCCCATGTATGTTCTACGAATTTGCGTAGTTTTCGAGATAGAATTTTTTAATGACTTTTTTCGTAAATTTCACTTAACATCAGTTTTCGATTTTTTTCTGGTTATGTTGGACATTCCTGGTTCAGTTTTTTTTGTGATAACTAATTGGCATAGTTTAACTTAACACCCTAAAAAGTATGGTTTATCTAATCATTGCAGAACTGACTTAGAATTTATTATATATAGACGGTCACCGTAGCCTAGTTGGTAGTGCTCCTGCCTACGAAGCTGGTGGTCCTGAGTTCGAATCCCGGTAAGTGCAAATATTTGTGTGATGAGCACGAATATTTGGTTCTGAGTCATGGATGTTTTCTATGTAAATAAGTATTTATCTATGTATATAAGTATTTATATCGTCGCCTGGTACCCATAGTACAAGTTTTGCTTAGTTTGGGGCTAGGATGATCTGTGTGACATTGTCCCGAGATATTATTATTATTATTATACGAAAGTTCAAAATTAAGTACAGCCACATAAGTATAGTCGGGACCGACGGCCTTTAACAGGTCGTCTGATGCATGGAGACGCTCACAAATCAAAGTACCAGAACGGTCACCCATCTATAGACTTACCGCGTGCCTATGTGCCTATTTGAATGCCTCGTTGGCTTAGCGGTAGCGTGACTAACCGCAGAAAATGAGGTCCTGGGTTCAAATCCCGGGTCGGGCCAAAAAGTGATTTTGGTATTTTTCCGTAAAAAGAAATTTGACAATATCAGCCCGAAGTCTGGGAGTTGACGGTATTATACCCCCGTGCCTTGGAGAGCACGTAAAGCCGTCGGTCCTGTACCTGACCTCTTTCCGGTCGTGTCGCTAGTCGTCCCATCGGATCATGAGAGTGATGGAATAGAAAGTGCCCCTGTGTTTGCGGACACACTTGTGCACTACAATATGTCCTGCGCAATTGGCTAATCTCCATTGAGACTGGCCGCCGTGGTCGAAATTCGGCCGGGAGGACATCATGTGCTGGCAACGTGGTAACTAGGTTGATGGGAGCTTAAATCCCCTGTTTTAACATTAGTTAAAAATTCATAAATCAGTGTTTTGTATATAAACAAAGTTAAGGAGGCGAACGGAAGTTAAAAAGCAACGCATCTATCACGGAGAGTGTTCTGAGGAATTGTTCGAGCAGACCCTCTCGTCAGAAGTGGAAATTCCATCCTTTTCACCTGGATGAATGGTCATCTACCACCGCGCGTTTCACAAGAAACATTTGCAGCGCATTACCGCAATGTGGAATCAATTGTGGTTGTAGGTGGTAGCATTAATGCGCGACCGTCGTTATTAACACAAGGTCCGTCATAATAATAATACCTTAATATAGACAGAACCATTGACAATATGTAGTAAAAATATTAGACTTAAACTAGATAATTAAACATAATCTCTTGACAATAACTTGATACGAGCTAGCTAAATATCAATGCTATAATAAAATGAATTTTATAAATGTTTTCATACAATGTGTACCTAAATATCTATGTTACTAGAAATAATAATGTATACAACTATATTACTACAAACATGTTCTGACTATTTACAAGCGTTTTTTTAAAGTCTACGTGAATAAAAACCTTTTTTATTTATTTAAAATTAGCTGCCGATCCGGTATGACATGGCAACCTTCAAGAAGCGAGCCTATTCTTAAAGGCCGGCAACGCACCCGCGACTCCTCTGGTGTTGCGAGTGTACATGGCCTGCGGTGATCACATACCATCAGGTTATTAAAAAAGAAAAAAAAACTTTTACTTTTTGTCGTCTTTAACACAGCTGATAGTAATAAACCGTTTTTTATTCTGTTGGGTGGAGATACTGCCGAACTGCTAATGAGTGCAGATTGCATCAATCAATAACGTATTAAAATTATTCTTGACCGATGTAAGCTACTTTTATATGTTGCATCACGATAGCGCAATGTTGAGAAATATACACTAGATCCAGCGGAATTAGTTCCATGGAACTAGTGAGAATTACTTTCGCAGTGATCATTCTCACTAGTTCCATCGGGAATAGTGGAATTGGAACTAGTGAGCAAGTTTTTATTAAAGGAAGTAGGTCGTTATTTAAGTAAGTAATTTATTTGCATAAACATATGTAGACATATAATACATGTATTTAAGTATTTATCTATCTATATAAGTATGTATATCGTCGCCTGGTACCCATAGTACAAGCTTTGCTTAGTTTGGGGCTGGGATGATCTGTGTGACATTGTCCCCAGATATTATATATTATATTTTAATGAAATTGCATGTAAGACGTATTTGGTTCAGACATGTTTGCCATACAATGGCGTGCAAATATTTTAATGTACAATAATTATGTCAATTGAAAGAAGAAAGAAAATAACAATCTGTACACAATAAAAATAAATAATAACTAATTACCATATTATGTCAATTTTAAAATCATGTCGTAAAATGATTTGAATCCTAATATTATGATTGAACTATTAATAACAATATGTTTTAAAACTTATCAGCTAGATATTCGGAGACATTATAATAAGTTTTGTCAACTAAAAGCTATTTTATTATGTTCTTAAAAGTATTGTCAGGTAGTTCTTTGCTTTATAACATTATTCGCAATGCAATAATGCGTAACTACGCGTTCCATTACCAATATTCCCGATGGAACTAGTGAGAATGATTCCTGAGAAAATAATTCTCACAAGTTCCATGGAACTAATTCTAATGGAACTAGTGAGAATGATCAATTAATTCAACAAATTAAACCGCAGATTATACTTACTTAATAATCGTATGGGCAGTGGTTACCCTAGTGTCAGAGTTGTTTAAGCCGTCCAGTAGGCCATTGACATGGCTTAACGACTGATGCCTAATGACTACAACCGGGACCGACAGCTTAACGTGCCCTCCGAAGCACGGAGACGCTCAGGAATTAAACCACTTCGGCGGTCACCCATCTATGGACTGACCGCGAGCCTAGTTGCTTAACCTCGCCGATCACTTACGGACTGGTGAGTGCATCTAGCTATGAGCGCCGCAGTTAATGAGATCATAGGTTCAAATGCCGGGTGGGGCCAAAAAGTGATTTTATGATTTTTCGGTAAAGAAAAAATTCTGAGTATCAGCGCGAAGTCTGGAAAATGGCGTCACACCTCCGTACCTCACATCTTTCCGTTCGTGTCGCAAGTCGTCCCACGGTATCATGAGAGTGCTGGAACAAAGTTGCCCCTGTGTTTGCGCACGCACTTATGCATTATAATATGTCCTGCGCAGATCACAAGACTCCATTCAAGTCCGAAATTTGACTCTGAGGTCACTATTATTATTATGTAACAAGATATATTGTAGCCATGTCGAGCTAAATTAGTTTAATTCAATGTAAGATGTTGGTATACAGGGTGCCGAGTAGTTGACGTTCAAACGCAAAATGTAGATACTTTATGATCAGTAGTATCCGAATCACCTCCATGTATGTACTACGATTTTGCGTAGTTTTGGAGTATAATTTTATTAATGATTTTTTTGTTGTTAATTTCATCTGTCTTATCTTATCTTTGTTGGGGTGTACTTGCGTACAGCACTTCGACCCTTCAGTATCTTTTGTACTATCCCCACTAGTTTTTATTCTGCCCTGAATAAAGTCTGCACATAATCCAGTACGCTTCTAAGGGGTAGATCCTTGTAGTCTCCTGGTTCTGGATATGCCAGCCCCAGGATGGCCATTCTGTTTCTTGCCAATAATTTCATCTAACTTCAGTTTTCGATTTTTTTTCTCACGTTCTGTTGAACATTTCTGGGTCAGTTTTTTGTGATAACTAATTAGCATAGTCTAACATAACACCCTAAAAAGTATGGTTTATCTAATCATTGCAGAACTGACTTAGAATTTATTCGAAAGTTCAAATTAGGGTTTGAGCTCAGGTCTCATAATTTAGTATTTATCTTGCTAATATTATAAACGCCAAAGTTTGTAAGTATGGATGGATGTTTGTTAATCTTTCACGTAAAAACTACTGAATGGATTTTAATGAAACTTTACAATACTATAGCTTATACATCAGAATAACACATAGGCTACAATTTATAAAGGTATTGTGTGAATTGTCCAAAATATGACTATAAGTGTCAAGTAAGTAGGAAAAAATCTACCACCTGCGAGCTATTCCGGTGTGCACTGCCAAAAACACATCCTACTAATACAATAAATGCGAAAGTTTGTGAGTATAGATGTATGGATGTATGTTTGTTACTCTTTCACGCCAAAACTACTTTAACGCGGGTGAAACCGCGGGGCATAGCTAGTATCTCATAATTAAAGTATCAAATAGTAATTAAAATGGGGAGATTTATTTATTTGTTAACCAACTTACTTAGATTATGGTTTATGATTCGGATACTACTCATCATCTATACATATAATAAAATCGTAGGAAAGTCAAAACTGTACATTGAATATTTTTTTTAAAGGATTCTTGGGGCGTGAACTACAATTGATATCGAAGCCAAAACTATAATTTTTAAAATTTTTGTCTGTTTGTCTGTATGTATGTCCGGGCTAATCTCAAAAAGTACAGCATGGATTTACTTCAAATTTTGCATGAATATTACTAAGAGGTCGGGTCAACATATACATATATACATATTATCACGCTATCACCTACGGGGGAGGAGCTGTGATAATTTATAAAGTTTAACGCGGGTAAAACCGCGGGGCACAGCTAGTAAAGTATCTAAATTTTGCGTTTGAACGTCAACTTCTCGGCCACCCTGTATGATTAAGGTAGGTATATATTAATTATGTCTAAAGCACACTCGCTATTATTGTCCCAGTTCTTGCTGGCATTATTACTAAGCGCTAAGTAAATGACAAGAAGTAGTTATCCAGTCATAGTATGTTTATTATTTTGACTGCACGTGTGGCGTAGCGGCTACGACAGTCGCCTCGCCGCTTCGAGTCCCGCGCCGGACAACTATTTGTTTGACCCATACATAGTTGTTCTGAGTCTGGATGTAGTTTGTGTCCGTCTATTATATGTTTGTAAAGTACCCGCGACACAGGGATTAGATACGCTAGAGAGGTTGTTGTCTTTATAAAAAAATATTATTACAGTAAAATTCTAAGATCACTTTTAGTCCGACCCGGGATTCGAACCCAGGACCTCTTTATCTGTGTACTCGCTAGCGCTAGACCGAGATAGGTATTTGTTTACTTAATAGCGAAACCGGACTAACAAGTGAGCGTCAGTTGTAAAAACCTTGCAATACAAAAACACGGCGAGTACTCGCCGTATGTAATTAGCTAAACATAATTACATACATACATACATTCACAGACATACACCCTGTCTATGTATGTGTGTGTTGACTGCCTCGTCGGTCTAGCGGTAGCGTGTTCGCAGATAATGAGGTCCTGGGTTCAAATCCCGAGTAAGGCCAAAAAAGTGATTTAGGGATTGTTCCGTAAAAATAAATTTTTCAGTATCAGCCCGAAGTCTGTAAGTTGGCGGTATTACACCCCCGTGCCTCGGAGAGCACGTAAAGCCGTCGGTCCTGTACCTGACCTCTTTCCGGTCGTTTCGGTAGTCGTCCCATCGGATCATGAGAGTGATGGAATAGAAGGTGCCCCTGTGTTTGCGCACACACTTGTGCACAATAATAAAAAGTGATTTTGGGATTGACCCTGGACCTCATTACCTGTGAACACGCTACCACCAGACCAATGAGGTAGGTATTTGTTTACATAGCGAAACCGGAGAAACAAGTTAGCATTAGTTATAAGAAGCTAGCCGCACAAAAACACGGTATTCACACAGTATCAAAATCAAAAATATTTAGTGCACTCTTAGGTACATTACAAACACTTATGCACGTCAATAGAAAAAAATACAATATAATCAAACTACATACCAAATTAAATTGCAAACATGTCAAATAAAATTTAAAATAACATTAGTAAAAGAAATGAAGAAATTAGAAAGAAAATAGTAATTTTATAAATTAATAATATTGGTAAATGTAATTTGTCTGTCCATTGCAAGCTCTAACTAAGCTACCAAGGGGTTTTGTCATCAATACAATCTTTGATTGTATGATATATGCTTTTTCAATAAACATTTTTTTATCTCCGATTTAATCTATACATATAATAAAATCGTAGGAAAATCAAAACTGTACATTGAATATTTTTTAAAAAGGATACTTGGGGCGTGATCTACAATCGATATCGAAGCCAAAAATATAGTTTTTAGAATTTTTGTCTGTGTGTCTGTTTGTCTCTATGTATGTCCGGGCTAAAGTCAAAAAGTACTGCACGGATTTACTTCAAATTCTTTATGAATATTACTAAGAGGTCGGGTCAACATGTAGGCTACATATTATTACGCTATCACCTACAGGGGAGGAGCTGTGATAATTGATAAAATTTAACGCGGGTAAAACCGCGGGGCACAGCTAGTATATAATGTAATTTGGGATCTGTTTAAACATAATTACTGTTTAATAAATCGTAAGAACGACTTGGACTTTAACCTCTATATTAATGTATTTAAGGTCAGTCACCTATTGCTTGCATAAAGAGATTACACAACACAATGCCTCTCATTTTAATATACCAACTAAACCCCATTTATTTCTAACGTAGCGTAGCTCTCATGAAAAGGATAGTTCTTTGGTTGTGACATTTCAGTTTTGGCGCGAATTATTGAGTATAAAATAAATAAGCGACTCTGTAGGACCTGTCGACTAGACTCTGTCCGTTTGTTTGTTATCTAGTGATGCCCTGACACGCAACCGAATCGATTTGAAATAATATTCGATGCAGTAGAACTTTCAATCGATCGAATTCATCGAATAATTTTTACTTTAAATATTAATAACAAGCTGTGCCCCGCGATAAATTATAGCCTATGTATTATATATAAGCTATATTACTACGTTTCATCAAAATCCGGTCGTGAGTTTTTGTTTATAATAGTAATAAACATCCATACATTCATACTCACGACCATTCGCATTTATAATAGTAGTAAGATTACTATATCATTACATTACTAATTTTATCATAAGATCGTTTTATCTTATTTGAAGATCTGTTTTGTTGTCTGTGGTTGTTTGTTATGCGAAGGGCACTTCACTAAGGGGGGTTACCTGTTAAAAAAGTACGACAACGCTTACTTATTACATTATTCTGAAAAGAAAACGGTATTTCCTAGGTGAGCTGTCAAAAAGATAATAATTTCATTCGCTCAAAAAGCAACCCGACTGGGGAAGTACCTCTACCTTACAGAAGACATTCCTTAATATAACATTAATAATTTTAATGTTGTGTTTCCGAGTGTGAGAAGGTCACCAGAGCTCATTGGAGTGGGAGAAGGGTCAGCAACACTGACTCTTAAAGGCCGGCAACGCGCCCGAGACTGCTCTGGTGTCGCGAGTGTCCATGGGCGGCGGTGATCACTTACCATCAGGTGACCCACTTGCTCGTTTGTCGCCCGCTGATATAAAAAAAAACTTGTGTGTACACGCGTTAGAAGTTATACTTCTTAATATACAACTTGAACATAGTTATCAATTTTCATACCACCTAGAACTAACTTCATGTTGTTCACTGTCATACCACCTAGAACTAACTTCATGCTGTTCACTGTCATACCACCTAGAACTAACTTCATGCTGTTCACTGTCATACCACCTAGAACTAACTTCATGTTGTTCACTGTCATACCACCTAGAACTAACTTCATGCTGTTCACTGTCATACCACCTAGAACTAACTTCATGCTGTTCACTGTCATACCACCTAGAACTAACTTCATGCTGTTCACTGTCATACCACCTAGAACTAACTTCATGTTGTTCACTGTCATACCACCTAGAACTAACTTCATGCTGTTCACTGTCATACCACCTAGAACTAGCTTCATGCTGTTCACTGTCATACCACCTAGAACTAACGTCATGCTGTTATTCACTCTCATACCACCTAGAACTAACTTCATGCTGTTCACTGTCATACCACCTAGAACTAACGTCATGCTGTTATTCACTCTCATACCACCTAGAACTAACGTCATGCTGTTCACTCTCATACCACCTAGAACTAACTTCATGCTGTTAAATTTTTTGGTGTCGGTGTGCGCGCGCATCGTAAAAATTCACTCTCATCATTTTTCTCCATCGCGCCAAAAGAAGTATAACTTCAAAAAAACTAATGGACAGGGTATAATTACGTGCCTAGTGCGCGTATAAGTGAGCAATTTTTGAATTTGGCAATTGTAGGTAACCCTGTCCTAGTCATACGAAGACGAAGTCTCAGAGAGAGATGTAATGATATTTAAATGAGCAATATCAACTAATGTCTTTTTGCATAGTTATTATGAAAAGGATCCGCATCTTTTGTTGTGTCAATTTAGTTTTGGCGCTATACACTGTGGGGAAAAAAGCGACACGTTAGATACTGTCCACAATTTTTGCATTTTTTAGGGTTCCGTTGCCAAATGGCAAAAAACGGAACCTGTCTGTCCGTGTCCGTCCGTATGTCACAGCTACTTTTTTCCGAAACTATAAGAGCTGTACTGTTGAAACTTGGTAAGTAGATGTATTCTGTGAACCGCATTAAGATTTTTTACACAAAAATAGAAAAAGAATAATAATTTTGGGGGTTCCCCATAAATAGATATGAAACTCAAAAAAAAAATTTTCATCGTACCCATACATGTGGGTCTTCAAAAATGATATTGAGGTTCCTAATATAATTTTTTTCTAAACTGAATAGTTTGCGCGAGAGACACTTCTAAAGTGGAAAAATAAGTCCCCCCCCCCCTGTAACTTCTAAAATAAGAGAATGATAAAACTAAAAAATGATGATGTACATTACCATGTAACCTAACAACGAAAATTGGTTTAAACGAGATCTAGTTAGTAGTTTTTTTTTAATGCGTCATAAATCGTAAACCGCAATTTACCTTTCATTTAATCAACTGAAATACTTGCTGCTACGGAACCCTTCATGGGCGAGTCCGACTCGCACTTGGCCGGTTTTTTACCTTTGGAAACTTTCAATGCTTCGCCGGAACATATGGTCGTGGGTTCAATAGTATAGCAAATAGAACTGCTGCCTCTGTGTTTTAATTGGAACAGTAGGAAATTAATTTTGCCCACATCAATATTGACGGTCACCGTAGCCTAGTTGGTAGTGCTCCTGCCTACGAAGCTGGTGGTCCTGGGTTCGAATCCCGGTAAGTACAAATATTTGTGTGATGAGCACGAATATTTGTTTCTGAGTCATGGATGTTTTCTATGTATATAAGTATGTATATCGTCGCCTGGTACCCATAGTACAAGCTTTGCTTAGTTTGGGGCTAGGATGATCTTTGTGACATAGTCCCTAGATATTATTATTATTAATATTATATTTCGCGGTCACACGGCCTTAAGAGTCGGAGCAATCTTGTGTTGCAATCATGACAACTTTAGACAAGTCTCTAACTGGGGACAGCTCAACTTGGTAAGTTCAACCTTTGCTGTGTGGCCACACAGCAAAGGTTGAACTCAATAGCAGGATATCATCACCCTATCTTATCCCGTTGGAGGCATAGAAGTTGCCCCGAGGGTATATCTACCAGAGGATGGGCAGCAGCTTCCTTCTGAGTACTATGACCATCTTACTGCGATCGCCAACCCGTCTGCCAAGCGTGGCGATTATGACATATATCCCCCATTCTTTGAAAAGACGTAAGAACATCTTCGAATTTAACCTCTATATTAATTTAGTTAAGGCCAGTCACCTATTGCTTGCATAAACAGATTACATAACAATGTATCTCATTTTAATATACCAACTAAACCCCATTCCTCTCTAATATAGCTCTTATGAAAAGGACAGTTCATTAATAATAATATCCTGGGACATTATTCACACACGGCTAACTGATCTCAATTATGGCGTACGTATCGAAAATTATTGCGTGCCCCCCTAAGATGATTCTTAGGAGAGTTTTGTCCAGCATTGGACTTCTTGCGGCTGTTCTGATGAACTTCAAGTCACTAAACTTTTACAGCAAAAAACGCTCTCATTTTCAAACCTCAACAGTTTCAAAACGATCCTCTTGATATAATGCTGAGTGTTGGGATTCTCGGCGTGGACGTCGAGAGTGTAGTCAAGTTTTGCCGACACCTGGAAGACAAGGCCAAGTTCGCCACCAAAAGGCTGGGTGTCCTTGGCAGAGCTAGGCGTACCACCTTGCGTTTCACAAGAAACTTTATACCGCGCACTACCACTCTGGTGTCAATTAACTGCGGAGGTATTTCCGATACGATATGACATGGCAACCTTCAAGAAGCGAGCCTATTCCTTTATCACAAAAAAACTGAACCAGAAATGTTCAACAGAATGAGAAAAAAATCGTAATCTGTTTTAGGCAAAATTTACGAAAAAATCATTAACAAAAATCTATCTCGAAAACTACACAAAATCATACAACATACATGGGGGTGATTCGGATACACCTCATCATAAAGTATCAAAATTTTGCGATTGAACGTCAACTCCTCGGTCAGCCTGTTTATTTTTTTTTCGTTATATTAAAAAGACAACTTCTGCACTAGTTGATATAATCCCTGTGTCGCGGGGTACTTTACAAACATATAATACATACATACATACATAGACTCACGCCTGTTTCACAGAGGGGTAGGCAGAGACAACGGATTTCCATTTGTAACGATCTTTGCACACGCCTTTTGCCTCGATTACTATCATTATATTTCGTCGCTGCATCCTCGAGATTTTCATATTACACAGTAGTACACTCTTCAATGTACTGGACATCGAACACTTTTTAGAGCTTGCAACATTAAAAAGACAAAATGTCAACGTCATTTTTCCGCCGCCACCTGGATGACACCTCATTTCACTTTTCGTGTTGGGCATCGAAACATCAATTCTTTTTATTTTATCTTATTTTCAGTAAACAAGTGTTATAATTATATTATAGTGACATTTAATGTGAATTACTGTATTGGCCTATAAAAATGGGCTAGTTTAAGTGCACGAAGAAGGAATATGAAGAAAAATTTGGTGCCGATTGAATCTACGCAAATGTCGAGTGTCAGCAAAAAATGTAAGTACATACTTACTCTCCAGCAAATATACAACATATTGAATCTTAAGGTGACCGACGGTTACAACGATACTATCATTTTATTTTATTACCAATTATGATTACATTACACACCCCTGGCAAACAGGCGTGAGTGTATGAATAATTAGATTTTAGTTTTACAAGCTGAATGTTTTCTGGCATTATTAGATTATTCTAACCTATTTTACAGTTAGCCATTCTATGGAATAAGATCTGCCCTTTGTGTCAGATAGTACAAGCCCTGTTTTTACAACAGGTATGTACCTGTTGTAAAACCCTAATAATTACAATGCCCTGGGGCAATGTTTGGGTTAAAATCATATGGAGTTGTGATGATTTATTATTAACAACCTGATTACTTTACTTACAAAACTAACCTAGATATCTGCCACGTGTTCTCTGAACAATGGGGGCAAATTATAATGGACGCACTTAGCAAGGAGAATACAGGACTGAATCCTGAAATAGAAAATTTTCAGTTCCAGGAATTCATTAATGCTATAGAGGTTATTTTCATTCAACCATTCAAATAGCTTAATTCTAAATAATCTGCAATGTAGTTTCTATTTAGATTAGTAGGTAACAGAAACGTACGCACATAGCCAGAATGCTTTTATTATATTTGATTAACCAAGTACACGTACAACTCAAGTACAAGTCCCGATGTTGATCCCGTCTACTTCTAGAACATTTGTATTAGTAACATGGGTTACCAGTATAGCGAATATTTGATTGATTTGCTAGTTTTGCAGACATGGTTTTTTCCAGTTAAGTTGACTGTGATTGTTGTAAAAAACCTGTGGAAAATAGAATTCGTTTATGGTAAACGTGTATTAGTTTTGTTTGATATCCAGTATAAGAGAAAAGGTTGTTCATTGCTTGTCTATCAATTTGAAATGGTATTAGTCATTTGCTACGTAACTACGTAACAAAGTAGCTATAAATATTCGATCTATTAATTTGAATATTATAAGTTAATTATACAGTATATTATATACATAATAACAATAAATAAATGTCTTGCCATCTCATCGCAGACTGGGCAGAACCAGTACTGTTGTCATAGTGGGGCCAACAGACAACTGATAAATATACTTGTATATCAGTAATTACATACAAATTATAGATGAATTGCACCCAGGTACGGAAGTAGTAATCGTGCTAATCGAACAAATATTTGTCCCGAGTGGGGATCGAACCCACACCGTATGGCTTAGCAGTCAGGAATATTAAAATTTTAATAAAACCATTAGAGGCCAATATTAAAATTAAATTTAAGATTATCATGTAGTTTCCTTATTTTGATACGGTTACTCGTATTGTTAGATGCATACATATATTTACTTTAATTTAGTATGCTATGTTTAGCAGAGAGATCGGGCTCCCCAGTTCTAGAAAACAAGTTCAGGCCTACTTTTTAAATGAAAAATGACCTTGATATATTTACTGGAAGAAGGATACTAACGCTTTCAATATAAATGTTTACCCTTAATTAGAAATAGGTATTTTTTCTTTTGCTTGTTTCCTCCGTTTTTCACCAATTTTAAAATGATTATGCAAGATAATAGACAACCTGGCAGTAGATATTACTGTCGTTCCTAACTCGCCTAGTGAGATGTGAATCTAATCTGTGTGGCAAAGCCAATAAAGAGGCCTTTTTTTGTAACAAGCACTCAAAATGAGACAATTGAATTAATGATTGCATCTCTGTCAATAAAGCGATAACGACGCAGCGTGTAAAATTTATAGAATTTTGGTCATAATAATAACATTGATGATTAAAAAAAAAAAAATAAATAAATATTAATCCTGTAGCATTAAACTTCATTACATAACAGGAGCTAATTTCTCATCTGAAAATACATTCCGTTCAGCACTTTCTCCCATATTGAATAAACGATTTAGTTCATATGCTAATATCAGGATATGGCTTATAGGTATTAACAAAACTCAATACTGTGGTACTTGTTTTGTAAGTAGATGCTACCCAAATGTAGAAATACCATTGACAACTAAATAATAATAATAATAAAAAAATTATAGCACCTGGTTGTGCTACCAATGTTCTTACATTCACTTCTAAAACCATATTTATTTGCAAATAAATCGTTGAATTTGACTTTATTATAATGTATATTTTAAAGAGTCGTGATGTGATTACGACCGAATATACGAATACCACACCAATGAACCATGATGGCATTACGGTTATTTACTCACATATGTATTGTAGCCTAAGCTGGCGTCTAAAAATATATATATTAAAGAGTAGTGATGCGAATATAATTATTGAACCGTAATGCGATTACGGTCATTTACTCACATATGTATGTGTTTTATCTGACGCAGATTAGCAGAGGGTTTGCTGGCGTTTAAAAATGTATATTTTTAAGAGTCGTGATGCGATTACGACCGAATATACGAATACCATACCAATATACTTATTGAACCGTGATGCGATTACGGTCATTTACTCACATATGTACGTGTTTTATCTGACGCAGATTAGCAAAAAAGTATTTCTGGCGTTTAAAATGTATATTTTAAAGAGTCGTGATGCGATTACGACCAAATATACGAATACCATACCAATATACTTATTGAACCGTGATGCGATTACGGTCATTTACTCACATATGTATGTGTTTTATCTGACGCAGATTAGCAGAGGGTTTGCTGGCGTTTAAAAATGTATATTTTTAAGAGTCGTGATGCGATTACGACCGAATATACGAATACCATACCAATATACTTATTGAACCGTGATGCGATTACGGTCATTTACTCACATATGTACGTGTTTTATCTGACGCAGATTAGCAAAAAAGTATTTCTGGCGTTTAAAATGTATATTTTAAAGAGTCGTGATGCGATTACGACCAAATATACGAATAACATACCAATATACTTATTGAACCGTGATGCGATTACGGTCATTTACTCATAATTATATGTATTGTATTTGATGTAGATAATGAATTTGAGCATTCATTTTCATCAAATCTGTGAATAAGCTCCGTCATATCGATACTGTTGGTCAAGATTAATACCCATAAAATTAAAGAGTCATGATTTGATTACCGAATATACGATACCAATATTATTTCTGAACCGTGATGCGATTACGGTCACTTACTCGCATAATAATATGTATTTTTCCTGATACAGATAATGTATCTGAACATTCATATTTATTTAATCAGTGAATACGCTCCGTCCGTCCGTCCTCGGTATAGTTGGTTAAAGCTAATACGGATTATATTAAATAGCCGCGATGCGATTACGACCGAATATACGAACACCATATATCAATATTATTTCTGAACCATGAAGCGATTACGGTCACTTCCTCATATATGCATTTTTTTTACTAATGCAGATAATGTATCTGAGTATTCATTTTCATTAAATCTTGGAATAGGCTCCGTCGTATTTATACTGTTGATCAAAGCTAATACCTATAAAATTAAAGAGTCGTGATTCGATAATGACCGAATATACGAACACATTACCCAATATAATTATTGAACCATGATGTGATTATGGTCACTTACTCGCATATTAATATGTATTTTTTTTTTCTGATGCAGATAAAGTATCTGAGCATTCATTTTCATTAAATCTTAGAATACGTACCGTCGTAACGTTGGTCAAGGCTAATACGCATAAAATTAAAGAATCTTGATTCGATAACGACCAAATATACAAACATCATAACAATATAATTTCTGAACCGTGATGCGATCCTTGGTTTAGTCGAAAACCATCCAATGATATTGCTTGATCCACAGTTCAACTGTAGTTTAGTTTTAGACTTCGTTTTTTAAATAAGGGTGATAATGTATATTTTATTTTATGTGAATAATACATCTGAACATTCATATTTAGCAAATTAGGGTATACGCTCCATTTTTGCCGAATAATATTGACCCGATTACACATACTCTTGATAATGTTGTCGCTACGCAGGATCCTACCGCTGATATTGCTACCCCGACCAAATAATCTAATAAAGATGAACTCTCAGCACCCGAGCTTTGGCCGCAGGCCTTTTGGGATGCCTTAAGTGTATCAAAAATTAAAGTTGTCATTTATGAACCTAAGATAAGAGACGTTGTTTCAAATATTAGGAATAACGATTCCAATATTTAAAATTCTTGTAAGCGAGGCCTCAATCGCATCTAATTCTTTTATCACAATTAGAAGGAGATATGCCCAGGGAAAACCCTGATAGCATACATAGAACTAATAGGACCGTTTAGAGACACGTCTATCGCAGAAAGGTTAATATATATACCACAACGCAACTGTGTCCACAATCAGCCGCTGTGTCCAGCAAGTATTGCAAGAGAGCGGATATTGACGCAAGCGTATACTCTGCGCATAGTGCTCGCCACGCAGAGACGTCCGTCGATGCGTTTCCATTGAAGTGATTAGGAAGGCAGCAGAATGGTCATGAAACTCCCACGGATTTAGTAAATTTTATGACAAATCGAATAATGATCCTGTATTTAAAAATTCCAGTTGATTATGGTTAAGTATAGTTAAAAATGATTAAGTTAATAAGATAAAGTAAATTATTGCATGTATTAATTCGTTTATGGGTATTGGTTCAATACTCTTACTAACGATTTCCCTAAAGCTCTAAACATCTACTGTGTAATATGAAAATCTCGAGGATGCAGCGACGAAATATAATTGAAGGTTAAACAAACTTACCTTAAGTGAAGTTTGACCATAATTATATGAGTCGCTGCATCCGAAGAGATTTTCGATCCCTCCCTCCCTTAAAGTATTCTTGTGAATACTTTCTTCCCGTTATTTGATTTTAATGCTTTGCCTTTAGTGAAATCTAAAGTAGATGCTGTGTTACTCTGAAAAGAATGAGGTGTCATCCAGGTGGCGGCGGAAAAATGACGTTGACATTTTGTCTTTTTAATGTTGCAAGCTCTAAAAAGTGTTCGATGTCCAGTACATTGAAGAGTGTACTACTGTGTAATATGAAAATCTCTTCGGATGCAGCGACTCATATAATTATGGTCAAACTTCACTTAAGGTAAGTTTGTTTAACCTTCAATTATATTCTTCATACATGCTCGCCGGTTTAGGGTACTTCTGACCTGGCCTTTCTTGAGAACGTCTCCGATTTGGTCAGAGAATGTTCGGAGAACATATAATAGCCGGACACAAATTACATCCAGACTCAGAACAACTATTTATGGGTCCCACAAATAGTTGTCCGGCGCGGGACTCGAACCCGCGACATGAACCGGCCAGGCGACTGCCCTAGCCGCTGCGCCACACATTGATTTTTATTAGATTTTTGTTCGAACTCGTATAATGAAAGTTGTTTATTGCTTATCTAGTCCTGCGAGGTTGTTGGTGTTTTACAAGTAATCCCTGTATACAACATGTAACGTAATTAACATTTAATCATAATACATACACAGATTTTCTTATTTAACTCGTATATGCATTGCTATTTATTAAATTAGTTTCTTAGAATAAAGTTTATTTTTCTTTTTTTGTATTTAGTGATGGAATTTGTATGAATACAAATAAACCTGCGATTTTAAAAGTCTTATTACTTTGACTTACGGTCCATTTCAATTTGTTTTGACTGTACAGGGTTAATATAACAATAATTTCCGTAGTTATAATTATTTTGGAATATAAAATTACCTATAGTAAAAATGATATAAATCGATTCAGTAAACGATTCTGAACAAACTATTTTCAGGATGTGCGTTAATTAAGTTACATGTTGTATAAATCTATACATATAATAAAATTGTAGAAGGGTCGAAACTGTACATTGAATATTTTTTTAAAAGGATACTTGGGGCGTGATCTTCAATCGATATCGAAGCAAAATATAATTTTTAGAATTTTTGTTTGTGTGTCTGTACCTATGTATGTCCGGGCTAAACTCAAAAACTACTGCATGGATTTTCTTCAAATTTTGCATGAATATTACTAAGAGGTCGGGTCAACATATAGGCTACATATTATCACGCTATCATCTACGGGGGATGAGCTGTGATAATTTATAAGATTTAACGCGGGTAAAACCGCGGGGCACAGCTATTATATTTATACATATGCCTATACATACATATATTTGTCATCGTTCATTGCTCTACAGTTAACTTAATCTGTGACCTTGACGACGCTACAAGTACACACGCCCACCAACTCGCGAAGCCTTACTGATACTGTTACGTATGTTTGTTTGAGGACGTTGACGATTTCGGCTTTGTAACTTAACCTACCTAACTCTGTTGTGTGACCACCGCACGTGGCCGCTGGGGCACGTGGGCGCACATAGCCTGGTGACACCGAGCGAGGTTTAAGCGCTGACTATAGCCACTTTTTTTTATGATTGAGGATTTGTAACGTTCTGTTGAATGAAACTAGAGCCATCTTTAATTGGTATAATCCCTTTCGACCTTCACGCTACTGGTATACATTTGTGTAATGATCCTTCTCAGCAGAACAAGCTGAGAAGGATCATTACACAAATTTATACCAGTAGCGTGTTGAGTTATGTTCTCTAAAATTTAAACTTTTATGACAAGTTCATACATACTATAATGCGAAAAGATTTCCTCAACCTAATATTAATATGATGGATATCGGATATTTTCACTGTTGTCACAACAGATGCTGTTCGATAGCATAGATGAGATCCAATTAACTCCAGATATGGGATGTCAATTGACTCAATTGATTAACTTCCGGCAAACGACTTTAGGTCATTGTGTGATACGTAAGAACCAGTGCCGTCATTAGCCTTTTCTGCGCCTTATGCGAGCTTCTGTTATTGTTTTTCTGTTGTACCTTTTTTTTGCGTGGTGGAAATGCTCTAGTCGCATGTCATGTATGGCTCGACTAGTGTTGCCATATGACAGGCGTTAGCCGCATTTGATTTTAAGGTTTAGACAGGCGTGCGGCCGGCATTGCTCTGAGACAGGCATTTTCGCAGGCTCTCGGCAACGCCCAGTGGACTAAGACAGAAATCGGCTGACAATTGAATCAGAAAAGCAAAATTGATTACACAGGAAAATTACAAAACTGTATCTTATGAAGATTTTTACGTTATATATTAGAAAAGAAAGAACTATTAAAAAATATTTCTTCTGACAAAATAAATACCCTTCTTCATTATTATCTGTTGGCTTTTACTTATTAACTACAGCGTTTTGCTTCAGACAGGCACTTTTCTGAAATTTTAGGTATCATAGACAGGCATCCCTCTATTTATGTATGGTAACCCTAGGCTCGACCCACTAAAACCAGCACGGTAGCCAGCCTCACAGTGCCTGTAGCGGGGGCTCTGGGAACTCGTGAAAGATCTCGCCAGTACCCCCGCTGTACACTGAGCGTCCGCGAGACTCTCACCCGGGGAGGGGAGGGGCCTGAATGACCCCCCCCCCCCACTCCCCAGTACGCACAAGCATGTTACCTAAGCTACAGCAGGTTACCCTTCCCGGGACCGCTGGCGCTCGGAGGAAAAAAACTCCATTCGTTCCCTCCTCCAAACGCCAGCGGTCCCAGGGTTCTGTTGTACACTAGCCTATAAAAGCGGGAACTTAACTGGAGCAAACCGAAGCAAAACCGTAATATAATAGTCCTGCCTGGAGGGCTATGATGAAGGTTAAAAATTACTAAATCATTCGATCAATAGACTTCGATGTTAAATATCAATTCCGGACCATTTATGACGTCACACGTGCTCATGGAAGCAGAGTAGCCGCCCATGTCATAATCGCCACGCTTGGCAGACATTGGTGATCGCAGTTCACAGAAAAACGCTGCTGCCCGTTCTCTGCTAAGTATTCCCACAACAGAATATATAAACCATATATAAACTTGGTCCGCCAGAATCTTTGAGAGAGAAGTTTAAAGAGATTAACATTCTGACTGTATCATGTCAGTATATATATGACAATCTAATTTATATGCATAAACATATAGACTCCTTCTGTAAAAGGAGTGATACTCAAAATAGAAATACTAGATATAAGCATAACTTTGTGTTACATACCACCCGTCTCCACAATGTAAGTAACTCTTTTATGGGGCAATGTATAAGATTCTATAACAAACTTCCCAGTGATATCCGAGAAATGTCTATGAATAAGTTTAAAAGAATTATAAAAGCCAAATTGTGTAGCAGGGCTTACTACAAAACTTCTGATTATTTAAGTGACAAAACAGCTTGGGATTGAGTCGCTCTAAATTAACACATTTAAATACAATGTAATTTTATGTAAGAAATAAATATTTAAAAAAAGGATTCCTACTGAGTTTCTGGCAGTGTTTCTCAGTAGCTGCCACGTCATGCACTGGACGGTAGGGTAAAAAAAATTGACGATTCCACATAAATATAATATTTTAACGGAATAAATGACTTTTGATTATGATAGAACTGAAACTCAATTTTCTTTCATCGTACCCATACATGTGGTTTGTCTATGGATAGGTCTTCAAAAATGATATTGAGGTTTCTAATATCATTATTTTCTAAACTGAATAGTTTGCGCGAGAGACACTTCCAAAGTGGAAAAATGGGTGTCCCCCCGCCCTGTAACTTCTAAAATAATAGAATGATAAAACTAAAAAAAATATATGATGTACATTACCACACAAACTAACAACGAAAATTGGTTTGAACGAGATCTAGCAAGTAGTTTTTTTTTTAATACGTCATATATCGTAAACCACAATTTACCTTTCATTTCAACTGAAATACTTGCTGCTGCGGAACCCTTCATGAGCGAGTCCGACTCGCACTTGGCCGGTTTTTTATATAATAAACATAAATGTAAATTATCAATAAAAAGAAATTATTTGGGGTCAGATGGCTGTGTGTTAGTTGTTACAAGAAATTTATTTATTCAAGCACTTTAGGGGCGTAGAATTGGTCCCGAGGGAATATCGACCAGAGAACAAGCAGCAACGTCTCTCTGTGAACTATGACCATCATAATACGATCGCCGGCCTTGTTGAGGAGGTTCTTGTCCAGCAGTGGTCATCATTCGGCTGGCGAGATCGGCACAATAAAATCATGTCAAGTCAAAGTCAAAAAATATTTATTCCGTAAAAAAAATAAATTTATGTGGAATCGTCATATTTTTTTACCCTACCGTGCAGTGCATGACGTGGCAGCTACTCAGAAACACTGCCAGAAAACTCAGTAGGAATCCTTTTTTAAAATAAAATATACTTAAGATTAATGACAATCATGTGTGTTGACTCAGAACAACTCAATCCCAAGCACTTTTATCACTTAAATAATCAGAAATTTTGTAATATGCCCTGCTACACAATTTGGCTTTAATAATTCTTTTAATTATTCGTAGACAATTCTCTAATATCATTGGGAAGTTTGTTATAGAATCTTATACATTGCCCCTAAAAGAGTTACTTATTTTGTGGAGACGGGTAGTATGCATTATGAGATTAATCTTATATCTAGTATTTACATTATGTGTATCGCTCCTTTTACAGAAGTAATCGATATTTTTATGCACGTATAGTAGGTTTTCATGTATATATTGAGACGATATTCGCAACAAACTTCTGGCAACCTCCATTCCGGTTTTTGTCATCATTATCAGCGGCGATCTTTCAACCGCTCAAATTTTATTCACTAATAGCGTTATATTATTAATCTTAACGAGCTGATATAAAAAAGATAAGTTTTTCATAGTACGAGATCCAATGATATTATTTGTACTCTCACCTCTTCTATAGTAATATTATAAAGAGGTAACGTTTGTGAGTTTGTGACGTTGTATGGGGTAATCTCTGGATCTACTGAACCGATTTTCAAAATTATTTCACCAATAGAAAGCTTCGTTATTGTGGAGTGTCATAAAAAATCCTATATTTATCCCGAACTTTTAACCCGAAGTATTACGCGAGACAAATGGGCTGGGACAAAAATATTTAAGGGAATTATAAAACGATCGAATAGAAAAATACTTAGCGACTGATGTTGAGATACTGTTTTAATAACTTGAGCGGCATGAATTTGAGTAAGCGAATAATTAACTAAACTAGCGATCCCTAGTCAGAGATTCCCTTATATGCTTGTTCTTAACACATTCCATCAGCAAATGTTGCACATCTTCAAAAATCTTACAACGCTCTTCGTATCCAGTACAAGCGTTCAGGGTGCTGTTGGGTCTGCCACGTTTCTGTAGCGCATCGGGCAAGTTTGCTGAAGCCAGAGTGCACTGTTTCTACGCCACAATGCGCAAGTGGTGTGCATCCCTGGTGAGCAGGATTCGTGGCCACTCTAACAGCATTCTGGCCATGATCGCAGGCAGATTTGACTGCCTATACATGAATCACTGCTGCACTGTTTCTCACGGAATGGGGCATCAGTGATTCATGTATTCCACTAAACAAATTTTTGCTATATTTTTACTAACATAGAATAATTATGTATTACTAACTCTTTTGTTTCCTAAATATAATCTAAATTAATATTGATTCAGACAACCGATCGAGCAGATATTGTGTTTGCCTACTAAATCACGTGTTCATGCCCGCTTGAGTATGTTTCGCCGGACCGTCTCAACTGGGCCGTGTTGAAACCGGTAGTAGATGAACCTGCTGAGTTTGTTTCGCTGGGTCTTCTCAGTTGAGGCGCATTAGATCCGGTGGTAGCATTAACGCGCGACCGTCGTTTTAAACACAAGGTCCGTTATAATAATAATACTGAATTTAAATAAATAAATAAAATAAAATAAATAAAAAAGGTTTTTATTCACGTAGACTTTAAAAAAGCGCTTGTAAATAGTCAGAACATGTTTGTAGTAATATAGTTGTATACATTAGATATTATTTCTAGTAACATAGATATTTAGGTACATCTTGTATGAAAACATTTATAAAATTTATTTTATTACAGAAATGATATTTAGCTAGCTCGTATCAAGTTATTGTCAAGAGATTATGTTTAATTATCTAGTTATAAAAGTCTAATATTTTTACTACGTATTGTCAATGGTTCTGTCTATATTAAAGGTATTATTATTATGACGGACCTTGTGTTAATAACGACGGTCGCGCTTTAATGCTACCACCGGATCCAATGCGCCCCAACTGAGAAGACCCAGCGAAACAAACTCAGTGGGTTCATCTACTACCGGTTTCAACACGACCCAGTTGAGACGGTCCGGCGAAACATACTCAAGCGGGCATGAACACGGGATTTGGTCCAATTAGAGTAATTATTTAGTAGGCAAACACAATATATGCTCGATCGGTTGTCTGAATGCTTATTATTTTAGATTATATTTAGGTATACAAAAGAAAAACTTCGAAACAATAACATTATTCATTTTGAGACAGAGTCAATAATTTTAAATTAAGTATATGATAGCAATCATTTACAGATAGTTCACGTAACACAGCAGATCAGTCATGTCTATATGGCTACAAGATCTCCAGCGAGCAATGTGCAGGTAGGAAGTGAGAGCCAGACGTCTTTGTCATCGATGTACTCTTTAGTGGTGTAATAACCCCTAGCCATAAGTACACGTTTAATATGTGTTTTAAAACTTGTGTCAGGCAGATCAGTAATTTGAGTAGGAAGCTTGTTATAAAACCTTATACAATTTCCTAAAAATGATTTATTAGTTTTGCTTACTCTAAAGCCTGGCATGGCTAGTTTGTTTTTATTCCTAGTATTTATATTATGCAGTTCACTTTTCTTTTTATAATTATGAATTTTTTTTCTAACAAACATTATATTCTGATATATATATTCCGATGGCACAGTAATTCATACCGTAATATAGACAGAACCATTCAGACAATATGTAGTAAAATATAAATTTCAATAATTAAACCTAAACAGAATCTCCTTGACAATAACTTAATACAAGCTAGCTAAATGTCACTACCATTATAAAATAAATTGTATAAATGTTATTACATTCCGTGTACCTAAATATCTGTAATAAGTAACTAGAAATAATAACTGTATTACTACAAACATGTTCTGACTATTTACAAGCGCTTTTTTAAAGTCTACGTGAATAAAAATTTTGAGTCTTTGGTTACTTTAATAAATAACTTTATTATTATAATGTGTGAACGAAGTCGCGGGCACAGCTAGTATGGTATATGTTTTTTATATATCGAGACCGTCTAATGTTCAGTTCGTCTCATCCAACCCCGCATACCTACCAGGTGTTAGCTCACGAAATGTCGATGTGACATTTATCTCAAGATAACATCTGCACAATTCACAGAATGCATAAAATTGCTATTTACCAAATAAATTCTAAAACCGGTCAAGTGCGAGTTGGACTCGCGCACGAACGGTTCCGTATCATCTATACATATAATAAAATCGTAGAAAAGGCAAAACTGTTCATTAAATATTTTTTTTAAAAGATACTTGTAGTTTGATCTACAGTCGATATCGAAGCCAAAAATATACTTTTTAGAATTTTTGTCTGTGTGTCTGTTTGTCTGTATGGATGTCCGGGCTAAACTCAAAAAGTACTGCATGGATTTACTTTAAATTTTGCATGAACATTACTAAGAGGTCGGGTCAACATATAGGCTACATATTATTGTTATCACGCTATCACCTACGGGGGAGGAGCTGTGATAATTTATAAAATTTAACGCGGGTAAAACCGCGGGGCACAGATAGTTATCTATAAAAACGAGAATAAAATTCACGTTTAATGTATGGGAGCCCCCTTAAATATTTATTTTATTTTATTTTTTAGTATTTGTTGTTATAGCGGCTACAGAAATACGTGTTAGTGCTGTTTCCCCCCGTTCTTGTTTCTCACGAAAGTTATTAAAACGATTTTTAATAACTTCATACATATGTCAACTATCGATTGCCCACGAAATAATTTTCAGGGGGAAACACGAACGGGGGCAATCAGAACTTACCCAGAAATATATCATCTTCATCATATCAGCCGAATGACGTCCACTGCTGGACAAAGGCCTCCCCCAAAGATCTCCACAATTGCCGGTCTTGCGCTATTCGCATCCAGCAGTTTCCAGCGACCCGCACAAGATCATCGGTCCTTCTTGTAGGGGGCCTGCCCACGCTGCGTCTTCCGGTTCGTGGTCGCCACTCGAGAACCTTTCTCCCCCAACGGCCATCGGTTCTACGAGCTATGTGCCCCGCCCACTGCCACTTCAGTTTTGCAATTCTTCGAGCTATGTCGGTGACTTTGGATCGCCTGCGGATTTCGACATTTCTGATTCGATCCCGCAGGGAAACTCCGAGCAGAAATATATCATCTGTGAAAATTTCAACTGTCTAACTATCACAGTTCATGAGATACAGCCTAGTGACATACGGACGGACAGACAGCGAAGTCTTAGTAATAGGGTCCCGTTTTACTTTAAGTACGGAACCCTAAAAAAACTAGTTAGTACGTATCGAATGTCGTAAAAAGTATAAACATTGAAATTGATTCCATCAAAACCGGTTCAGTAGTTTTGGCCGTAGGAGACATGGACAAATATACCGCCTACATTCACCATAAATAACTGCCTCGATGGTCTAGCGGTAGCATGTTCAACCGCAGATAACGAGGTCCTGGGTTCAAATCCCGGGTTGGACCAAAAGTGGTTTTGGGAATTTTGCTGTAAAAAGAAAAGTCTCTTAGTATCAGACCGAAGGTTAGGTGTTGGCGGTGTTATACCCCCGTGCCTCGGAGAGCACGTAAAGCCGTCGGTTCTGTACTTGAACTCTTTCCGGTCGTGTCGCTAGGCGTCCCATCGAATCATGACAGCGATGGAATAGAAAGTATCCCTGTGTTTACGCAAAGTCAAAGTCAAAAATTATTTATTCCGTAAAAAAATTACATTTATGTGGAATCGTAATTTTTTTTTACCCTACAGTGCAGTGCATGACGTGGCAGCTACTGAGAAACACTGCCAGAAAACTCAGTAGGAATCCTTTTTTAAAATAAAATATATTTAAGATTAATTACAATCATGTGTGTTGACTCAGAACAACTCAATCCAAAGCACTTTTATCACTTAAATAATCTGATATTTTGTAATATGCCCTGCTACACAATTTGGCTTTAATAATTCTTTTAAACTTATTCGTAGACAATTCTCTAATATCATTGGGAAGTTTGTTATAGAATCTTATACATTGCCCCATGAAAGAGTTACTTATTTCGCGGAGACGGGTAGTAGGTAATATGAGATTATTCTTATATCTAGTATTTACATCATGTGTATCGCTCCTTTTACAGAAGGAATCGATATTTTTATGCACATATAGTAAGTTTTCATATATATATACTGAGATGGTACAGTTAGAATGTTAACCTCTTTGGGCCACTGGGTCACCGAAGACCTTAAAGACAACATGGATATGGAGAGAGAGCGCAGGGCGTTGTGTATCCGCTGTAATATGTTGGCTCGCAGATTCGCTCGTTGCACGCAACAAGTGAAGGTTACACTATTTAGGGCGTACTGTCAGACCTTCTACACGTGTAGTTTGTGGGCTAAATACACGCAGGGGACGTATAACGCCTTGCGTATACAGTATAACAACGCGTTCAGGGTGTTGATGGGGCTGCCGCGCTTTTGTAGCGCGAGTGGCATGTTCGCAGAGGCGTACGTGGATGGCTTCCACGCCATCATGCGTAAGCGCTGTGTATCGGTGACGGCACGGGTTCGCGACAGCCCCAGCGCCATTCTGGTCGCGTGTGCCAGCCGCTGGGACTCGGTACTGATGGCTCACTGGATAGGCCTTCACGCAAGATCAAGCGCCTGACGTATTTGTACCTTTTACTAACACTAGGCTAAGAAAATTGTTACTAACTACTCGTAATCTGTATTTTTACTAACAATAGGTTAAGAACACTGTTACTAACGAATTTATGGACCAAAGTCTGAAATAAATGTATTTATTATTATTATTTGAACTGTTCTCTTAGAGACACTCTCGGGCTAGATTTTAGATGGCGGTTCTGTACCTGACCTCTTTCCGGTCGTGTCGCTAGTCGTCCCATCGTATCATGACAGCGATGGAATAGAAAGTGTCCCTGTGTTTGCGCACATACTTGTACACTATAATATATCCTGCGCAATTGGCTAGTCTCCAGTGGGACTAGCCACCGTGCCCAAAATTCGGCCTGGAGGACACACACACACACACACATTTATCCAAGCGACCTCTACCGTTAGCGAAGGTAGCGATTAGCAAGGGATTAGACTAGATATAAAGACATAACATAGTTACTGCCTGTACATAGGCTTCCGATGATCATAGCGTGCTTATCTATACATAAAAATAAAATTGGGGTGTCTGTTTGTAATATTGTAATAACCATTTTTTACTACATAATAATAATATCTGGGGACAATGTCACACAGATCCTCCTAGCCCCAAACTAAGTAAAGCTTGTACTATGGGTACCAGGCGACGATATACATACTTATATAGATAGATAAATGCTTATATACATAGAAAACATCCATGACTCAGAAACAAATATTCGTGCTCATCACACAAATATTTGCACTTACCGGGATTCGAACCCAGGACCACCAGCTTCGTAGGCAGGAGCACTACCAACTAGGCTACGGAGACCGTCATACGTACATGTATATGAATATATATACGGTACATATACCAAAATATTTTTTTTACCATTTTTGTCTGTCTGTTTGTTCCAGCTAATCTCTGTAATGGCTGGACCGATTTTGACGGAAGTTTTATTGGCAGGTAGCTTATGTTATAGGGAGTAACTTAGGCTACGTTTATTTTAGAAAGCATCATTTATTTAAGAAACAAACAAAAAAATAACTAAATAAACTAAATAACACGCGGATGAGGTCGCGGGCTGAGCTAGAAACGTATATAACAAGAAAGGTTTTCGTAAAGCAAGTGTTCCTATGCAAGTGTCGTCAGCTGTATAAGCGCACGTCTGACGCCGATATCGAGTTACTTATTGCGTATATGATTCCTTGACTGCCTTGTTCGTCTAGCGATAGCGTGTTGTGAGGTCTTGGGTTCAAATTCTGGATCGGGTCCCTGTGATCACACCCTCTTAGTAGAACTCCGTCTAGCTACTGGTAGAGAACCTTCTGTGGTAGCCAACTGCTCAGTGTCTTCAATTTAATGATGATGTCGTTGTGACATTTATCTCAAGATAACATCTGCAGAATTCACTGAATGCATAAAATAACAATTTACCAAATAAATTCTAAAACCGGCCAAGTGCGAGTTGGACTCGCGCACGAAGGGTTCCGTATCATTATCTATAAAAACGAGCAAAAATTCATTTTTGCACATTGCGTATATCCTTTCTTGACTGCCTTGATCCCCACTACCACTTTGGAAGTGTCTGTCGCGCAAACTATTCAGTTTAGAAAAAAATGATATTAGAAACCTCAATATCATTTTTGAAGACCTATCCATAGATACCCCACATGTATGGGTACAATGAAAAAAAAAAATGGTTGAGTTTCAGTTCTATGTATGGGGAACCCCCAAAATTATGGTCCTGTTTTTAATTTTATGTGAAAATTTTAATGCTGTTCACGGAATACATGTACTTACCAAGTTTCAACAGTACAGCTCTTATAGTTTCGGAAATAAGTGGCTGTGACACACGGACGGACAGACAGATAGATAGAGAGATATGACGAATCTATAAGGGTTCCGTTTTTTTTTCATTTGGCTACGGAACCCTAAAAATAATATTAGAAGACCATTCAAATTCAAATCATTTTTGAAGACCTATCCATAGATACCACACATGTATGGCTTCGATGAAAAAGATTTTTTAGAGTTTCAGTTCTATGTATAATAAAAAAATAATTTATTGCTTTTTCCTATTTTTGTCTGAAAATAGAAACGCAATACAGCTCTTATATTCGGAAAAAAGTGGTAGTGACATACGGACGGACAGACAGACAGACATGACGAATCTATAAGGGTTCCGTTTTTTGTCATATGGCTACGGAACCCTAAAAACGCAGATAATACCGGCTTCTTTATTATTAATTCACTGTTTGTAGTACGTCCGTCGGTTCCGCAAACAATATTAAATAAAGAAGCAAAGCAATAACAAACATAAAAAAACTACAGTCGAAATGGGAACATCCTCCTTTTTAGGGTTCCGTACTCAAACGGTAAAACGGGACCCTATTACTAAGATTTCGCTGTCTGTCTGTCCGTCTGTCTCCAGGCTGTTTCTCATGAACCGTGATAGTTAAGACAGTTGGAGTTTCACAGATGATGTATTTCTGTTGCCGCTATAACAACAAATACTAAAAATCTAAATAAAATAAATATTCCCCATACAACAAACGTGAAATTTTTACTCGTTTTTATAGGTAACTAGCTGTGCCCCGCGGTGTTACTCGCGTTAAATTTTATAAATTTTCTTTGCTATAAACCTCACGGAGCCCGAGACCTTTCCAACAAATGCAAAACCGTGGAAATCGGTTCGTGCTTTCTGGAGTAATAGCATCAGGAAGGAAAACCCGACTTATTTTTATATAGTAGATGGTACTGAACCCTTCATGCGCGAGTCCGTCTGCACTTGGCCGGGTTTTTAAGTCTGTTAATAAATTGCCTTTAAAGTCTTAAGAACGTGAAAACAACGTGAACTGTTTAAATACAGTTCTAAGTGTAATTAAAGTGCGCTAAAACACGAGACTGAGTAATAAGAGCTATAAAAAGTGTATTAAAATCCTACGAGAAGTAAAAATGACGTCTTTGAAAAGAAGTCGTTCTCTCCGCGACCGCTTCCGTTGGGCGGCGCGCCGCGTGGTGGAGACGCCTCGACCCTTGATCCTGGAGGCAGCTGACGCGGCGTTTGACGCCAGCCACTACTTTATTGACGACGTTGCTGACCCTTGGAGAGAAGGAGGTGAGGATTGCACCATTACATTTCAGAAGGCACGAAGTTCTAATACATCCATACATAGACTCACGCCTGTTTCCCAGAGGGGTAGGCAGAGACAACGGATTTCCATTTGTCACGATCTTTGCACACGTCTTTTGCCTCGATTACTGTCATTATATTCTTCATACATGCTCGCCGGTTTAGGGTATTTCTGACCTGCCCTTTCTTGAGAACGTCTCCGATTTGCTCACAGAATGTTCGAAGAGGTCTTCCCCTTCCGGTTGTTCTATTCACACAGGCCAGGTATACTTCTTTGGTCAATCTTCTTTCATTAATCCTTTCTAAATGGCCAAACCATCTCAGCATTCCTTTTTCAATCTTTGTGACTACATCTTCTATCACACCACAACGCTCTCTTACATCATGTATTAAACCTCTATCCTGGAGGCTGATGCAGGATTAGGGACCTATGGGAAGAGAAATGGAGTCTACCATTATGGATTAACAGGAGCCTGGCTGCGAACTTGAACCTCCCCATACAGGAGATCGACTTAGCATTAAACACGTCACTGAACCTTGAGGGTACAGAGGTAAGTCCTTCTCCATGAATTAACAGGAGCCTGGCTTTGGTCATATATTTGTATCTCGTCTATAGGGTATTGATGCAGCATCATCATGGTCATGAGGATAGAGAGGTGAGTCTTCAATCATTAAGCAACAGGAGAAATTGGTGCAGCATTAAACACGTCGCTGTCCAATGAGCGTACAGACGTCAGTTTTCCATCATCAAATAACACGAGAGTTTGCTGCAGCATTAAAGACCTCGGTGATCCCTGAGGGAACAGAGGTGAGTCTGCCATCATAAATTAACAGGTGGCTTTTTTAATGCTTTTGGAGGCAGACAAGCTGAAGCTGATTTTGGGATTATTTCTCATTATCATCCCGAAATCTGACGCCCCCGTGCCTCGGAGAGCACGTAAAGCCGTCGGTCCTATACCTGACCATTTTCCGATCGTGTTTCTAGTAGTCCCATCGGTTCTCATGAACCGATGGGAGTGATGGAATAGAAAGAGCTCGTGTATTAGCGCACACATTTGTGCACTAAAGATATCCTGAGCAGTTGTCTAATCTCGAGAAACTATGAATAAAAATCGCCGTAGCCGAAATTCGGCAAGGAGGACATAATTTTTCCAATGTCTCTCACTTGGTCACTTGTCACTTGGTCTCATTCCGCATTTATCACGGGGAGTGTTCAGAGGAATTGTTCGAGCTTATACCTGCCGCCACATTCCGCCACAGACCCTCTCGCCAAAAGTGGAAATTTCATCCTTATCACCTGGATGAATGGTCTTCCACCACTGTGCGTTTCACAAGAAACTTTTTGCCGCGCACTACCGCTCTGTGGAATCAATTAGCTGCGGAGGCATTTCCGATCCGGTATGACATGTCAACCTTCAAGAAGCGAGCCTATTCTTTTCTTAAAGGCCGGCAACGCACTCGCGACTCCTCTGGTGTCGCGAGTGCGTTGCGGCGGCGGTGACCACTTACCATCAGGTGACCCACTTGCTCGTTTGCCATCCGAAATATAAAAAAAAAAAAAATCTAATCCACTGCTTGTGTTCCCCAGATGCGCTGGAACGCGAGCGTCTGGCCCAGCACGCGGCACTGCGGGAGCTGGTCTCCCGTGGCGAATGTATCCAGCTGAAGAACCGCTTGGCTGCGCTGGGAGACAGCGCTGGACTGATAACCAACCTCACCCCTGGTGGGGCGAACACGCTGTTATACGTGTAAGTAGTCAGGCATCTGCTAAGCGTCGAAGGAATAATAATAATATCTCGGGACATTATTTACACACGGCCGATCCTAAACTAAGCAGAGCTTGTACTGTGGAAACCAGATAACTGATTTCACCATACTAAAGTTTTTATTAACAGTACAGAATAATTAGTTAAGAAATTAACAACATGGTCACGCTCACACATCACATAAATATTAACCTATCTATCTATATAACTATATCTTACATATATTTGAAAATACGTATATTCTATATTAACTTAAAAGAATATTTCATTTGATAAGTTCATAGGAATCTAAAATTGTAACACACGCTCACCATTTGTAATTTTTTTTTGTATTAGGTGACCAGCAATGTTGAGTTTACTGTAAGTAATTTTGTATAATTTAAGCTTTATTTAATGATGATTGTAAACTTGTTTGTGGTTTCAAATAAATAATAAAAAAAAATCAGTTTTCTTACGACAAATCACAATTCACAAAACGACATACACATTAAATACTACACTTGAACTAAAGATTAGTCGATAGGTAAACTGACAGCTTCCGCATACTCGGCCATATATAGGAGGAGTCAACGGGTGCCTCTTTCACTTTGGAACCAGACACCGAAGCATGCGGAAGCTCTGTCGGTTTACATATGTCTTACAAGAGACATCAGTCGTCTTGAAAATCCTTACACTACATACACTACTTTTATTTTGTAAAAACATACGTATATAGATAACTTTCTGTGCCCTGCGGTTTTACCCGCGTTAAATAAATAATCACAGCTCCTCTCCCGTAGGTGATACCGTGATAATATGTAGCCTATATGTTGACCCGGCCTCTTAGTAATATTCATGCACAATTTGAAGCAAATCCATGCAGTACTTTTTTAGTTTAGCCCGGACATACACAGACAAACAGATAAACAGACAAAAATTCTAAAAACCATATTTTTAGCTTCGATATCGAATGTAGATCACGCCCCAAGTATCCTTTAAAAAAAAAATTCAATGTACAGTTTTGACTTTCCTACGATTTTATTATATGTATAGATTATTCCCAGACTCAGGACAAACAGACATGTTCATGCACACAAATATGTGTCCTGGGTGGGAACCGAACCCACCCTCTGCGGCGTGAAAGGCAAGCATCTACTGTTGGTATTTACGTGCGTGGTTGGTAAATGCTTGACTTTCACGCCACAGGTCGTGCATGCATGAACATGTCTGTTTGTCCTGAGTCTGGGTGTTATTATCTATATAAGTATATATTTACAAAATTAGCATATGTAATATATCAGTTAGCTGGTTCTCATAGTACAGACACTAGTACATCAAGCTACCCCAATCTGTCAAATTCCCCCAATTGAAAGTGAACCTTATACTTTTGTGATAATGTTGAAAATCTATACAAGAAATTTGACAGATTGGGGTAGCTGGATGTGCTGGCGTCTGTACAAGCTCTGCTTAGTTTCAGATGACCGTGTGTGAATAATATCTTAGGATATTACTCAGTATTACTATTGTTCTACTTGATCTTCCGCAGGGCATCTGAAGCAGGCCTCACCTCAGCAGTGGCCTCTCTTTTAGAAGCTGGAGCTGACGGGAGGGCGCACCCAGTCACCAAGTACTGCCCCCTATACATCGCGTGTTACCATGGACACGCTGACATCGCCAAGCTGCTGCTAGCTTCCTTTCCTGAGTCTGTGCAGGTGAGGGGGCAACTTGCGTTCTTTTACTACAGACCAAAATAATAGAAAAGAATATACAATCATTATTTTCATCATATCAGCCGAAAGACGTCCACTGCTGGACAGATTTGACGGTCCCCGTAGCCTAGTTGGTAGTGCTCCTGCCTACGAAGCTGGTGGTCCTGGGTTCGAATCACGGTAAGTGCAAATAAAGTGATGAGCACAAATATTTGTTTCTAAGTCATGGATGTTTTCTATGTATTTAAGTATTTATCTATCTATATAAGTATGTATATCGTCGCCTGGTACCCATAGTACAAGCTTTGCTTAATTTGGGGCTAGGATGATCTGTGTGACATTGTCCCTAGATATCATTATGTTATTTTCATTTATATACAATCATCATCATCATAATCATATCAGCCGAAAGACGTCCACTGCTGGACGAAGGCCTCCCCCAAGGATCTCCACAATTGCCGGTCCTGCGCTGCACGCACCCAACGGCTTCCCGCGACCACGAACTGAAAGACGCAGCGTGGGCAGGCCCCCTACAAGGTGGACCGACGATCTTGCAAGGGGAGCGGAAAGCCGTTGAATATACATTTACCTAACAAAAATTTAAGAGAGGTAGGGCAATGCGTACCTGGTCTCAAAGAGCAGCCCGACTGGGGAAGTACCTCCACCTTACAGAAGACATTCCTTAATAATAACATTAATAATTTTAATCTTGTGTTTCTGCGTGTGAGTAAGGCCGCCGGAGCTCATTGGGCTGGGGGGAAGGGTCAGCGATTGATATGATTTTCTCCACTCTTCATTCTTCGTTCAATCTGTCCTTCTCTGGAATGCGCTACCTCCGGAAATCAGAATGGCTAAGACTCGTTTCACTTTTAAAAGGAATATATTATATATATATATATATAAATATAATTAAATGTATTATAGTTTTTTTATACGTTTATTAATATTAATTTTGTTTTATATACATATATATATTTTATGTTATTAGGTTATGTTATATTATGTAACTATACCATATTCTCCAATTTTAGTGCACCTACCATAATATTTCTGCATCACCAAAAGGTCGTCTGGAAGAGAATGCCTTCGGCATTATGTCCGCCTCTGTACAAACTTGTGCAAAAAATAAATACTTGTTTGCTGACTCCTACACCCTTATTTAAAAACGAAGTCTAAAGTTAAATTTCAGTTGAACTATGGATCAAGCAATCTCATTGGATGGTTTTCGACTAAACCAAGGATCAACTGCAGTTTAACTTTGGACTTCGTTTTTAAATAAGGGTGTTAAAGGCCGGCAACGCACCCGCGACTCCTCCGGTGTAGTTAGTGTCCATGGGCGGCTGTGATTACTTACCATCAGGTGACCCACTTGCTCGTTTGTCGTCCTGTGATGTAAAATAAAAGTAAAACACTATACAGCTACACCAACGGAACAGTAGAAGTAGGTGGAATTCATAAAACAGGCTATAAATTTCAATACATAATATTATAAACTTCAACTAAACATAATCTCCTTGACAATAACTTAATACAAGCTAGCTAAATATCACTAGTATTATAAAATAAATTGTATGAATGTTTTAACATTCCGTGTACCTAAATATCTGTAATAAGTAACTAGAAATAATAACTGTATTACTACAAACATGTTCTGACTATTTACAAGCGCTTTATTAAAGTCTACGTGAATAAAAACCTTTTTTATTTTATTTTATGATTATAATTAGTGGATGTTTGTTTTCCTTCCAGCAAGAGACGGTGGAGAAGTGGCTCCCGCTCCACGCGGCGTGCATCGGGGGCCACGCTGGCCTGGTCACTCTCCTACTGGACTACCCCTACCCTGAGACCGTGCTGAACACTTACACGTGAGTTATCTTCTCCTCTTAAAGACCGCAGTGTCTCCAAGTAGAAACTCTTCTTCTTTTTAGGGTTCCGTAGCCAAATGGCAAAAACGGAACCCTTATAGATTCGTCATGTCTGTCTGTCTGTCTGTCCGTCCGTCCGTATGTCACAGCCACTTTTTTCCGAAACTATAAGAGCTATACAGTTGAAACTTGGTAAGTAGATGCATTCTGTAAACCGCATTAAGATTTTTACACAAAAATAGAAAAAAAAAAAGAATTATTTTGGGGGGTCGCCATACATAGAACTGAAATTCAAAATTATTTTTTTAATCGTACCCATACATGTGTCTCTATGGATAGGTCAAAAATGACATTGAGGTTCCTAATATCATTTTTTTTAAACTGTATTGTTTGCGCGAGAGACACTTCCAAAGTGGTAAAATGAGTGTCCCCCCCTGTAACTTCTAAAATAAGAGAATCATAAAACTAAAAAAAATATATAATGTACATTACCGTGGAAACTAACAACGAAAATTGGTTTGAACGAGATCTAGCTAGTAGTTTTTTTTAATACGTCATAAACCGCAATTTGCTTTCATTTAATCAACTGAAATACTTTGCTGCTTCGGAACCCTTCATGTGCGAGTCCGACTTGCACTCGGCCGGTTTTTTTAATTCAGTTTATTTTTTAGTTGTTTTAAGGCACTGGCTTCTTCGGCCTTATGAGCCTTCAGTAGTTTTATTTAATTAAAATGATAAATGATAAGCAGAAGGTACTGACTTAATGATAAGACCATTATATATTATACATACATATATTGACTGTTTAAATTAAGTTATTATAATTGATAATTGTGTTTAAGATATTTGACATTTTGTACCATATATTATTTAGTTTAATCTTAAATTATTTTGTACGCCTTCTATTGGCAAAACATAGCGAATATTTATTTCTATTTATTATCATCTATTGTACCTTATACCTATGTTTACAAAAATAAATATTATCATTATGATTAATTTTCGTCATTAAGTCAATGTTAAGTAAAGTCCGTCACAGTCAAGTCATACATAGTCCTTGTCCAACCCCAGTTAAGCAGTGGAGACTACTAGGCTTCTATGGAGTTTTATATTTAACACAGAAAATAGCAATTCACGGCAATGTGGCACTTTCAAAATCCACCATATTTACACATAAAAACTCGAATTCACATCAGTTTTTGAAAATGAAACATCGCCCCGATGCGTCTTTTTCCGCGTTGCCGCTAAAACTCCCCTAGTAACTCTTCGACCGGTGTGTGTTACGCAACAGAGACGGGGTGGCTTACTTTGGGCCAATAGAGAAAGAGATTAGAGCAATAGAGAAGGCTCGGAGTTTCCCTGAGATATCGAATCAGAAATGTCGATATCCTCAGGCGAACCAAAGTAATCGAACTAGCAGTGGGCAGACACATAGCTCGTAAAACTGACGGCCAATGGTTCCACTTGAGTGGTGACTGCCGCCGCGATCGGAAGACGCAGCATGGTGGCAGCTACAAAGGAGACCAATGATCTTGTGAGGGAGGCTGGGAGCAGCTGAATGTAGAGAAGTAAAACCGGCAGTTGTGGCAAACTTTGGGGGATCCTCCCCAGCGGCGCACTCTGCTAACGTATGCAGTGCCGTGTCCTCCCGACATTCGACGCAGTGGAGATACCGGGCGTCCGGCTCCCTGTTTATACGACACAGGTACTTCCTGAATTAACCATGCCCCTAGAGCACCTGCGTCACCCAACACAGGGATCCGTGCCTCCTCCCGAGCCAACGCTCGAGCACCGGCCGGATCGCCTCGATAGTGACGAGGCCGGTGGTGAGGCGTGAGAGCCTGTCCCGCCATTCTGCCACCAGGGTCCCCGAAGCGTTCTCTCGGCTTATTAGACTAAGTGCTGTCGAAATATCGACTACCACCGGTAAAAATTACATCTGCATATGAAGACATGAAATTACACGACATTGATCTAGGATCCCTAAAATCGTTCTGAGTCGAAGTACCACTCCAAAGTTATAAAGGTGTCAGTGTCACCCCCTTGCCGAGAAAAAAAAAGTAATGCTGATTTTCCTGAGCTTCCTCTCGTATGGGATTAAGAGAGCACAAACACGGTCATGGTTCGTTAGACTTTGTTAAAACTGATGTGTGACAAATTATTGTGCAGTGTGCTTGCACAATAATTTGTGCAACCTGTGCAAGCTGGCTTAACTTTTACCATTTTGCACAGAGACCCAGGTGGGCCATGGGAATATCTGGCAGCATTCGACGTGAACGCCCGCGATGTCAGCGGTCAGACCGCGTTGTACGTCGCCTGCACGCTGGGCAATATGGCTGTTGTGGATGCACTGCTAAATTATAATGTAGTCGCACGCCCAGCGTCGCGGCCGCAGCAGGTGAGTGTAGTTGTACAGCTGAAATATATTTAACATGTTTTGCACAGCTTTGTGCTAACTTAATCTATTAGTACTTTTTCTTACTGGCACAGTTAAACATACTTATAATAGGTCTTTACCTATGAAATTGCCGTTTTGTATGAAAAAATATAAACGAATTTTTTTCATGAATTTTTTTATTTGTATTAATCGAAGTAATCACCCATGCAATCAATGCATCTTTGCCATCGCAGTGGCAGTTTATTGATGCCCTTCTTAAAGAAATCAGCTGGACGGGAGGCAACAAATTCTTCAAAGGCATTTTGTACTGCCTCTCGGGTATTGAATTTTTTTCCCGCCAAGAAGTTATCCAAATTCTGGAAAAAGTAGTAGTCTGTAGGCGCAAGGTCTGGTGAGTAGGGCGGATGACGGAGAGCTTCCAACCCCAGTTCTTGCAACTTGGAGACCGTCTGCTGTGCAGTATGAGGTCGCGCGTTGTCGTGCAGGAGCAGCGGAGACGAGCGATTGACCAATGCTGGTTGGAGATGCGCCAGCTTCTCTATCATTGTGCTCAGTTCTTCACAGTACACATCTGCAGTAATGCTCACCCCGTTTGGTAAGAAGCTGTGATGAATCACACCGGCGCTAGACCACCAAACAGTGACCATCACTTTTCTAGGGGTAAGTTTTCGTTTAGGGCATTGTTTAGGTGCTGAACCAGGATCCAACCAACTTGCTGAGCGCTTGCGGTTATCAAACAGAATCCATTTTTCATCGCAGGTAACAATGCGGTTCAAAATTCCTTCATTTGTGTGTCTGTTGAGCAGTGCAAGGCACGTCTCGACGCGTACTTCGCGCTGGCGATCATTGAGTTCGTGGGGCACCCATTTGTCAAGCTTTTTTACCTTGCCAATTTGACGCAAATGGACCAATATTGTTTTGACGCTAACGTCGAAAGCTGCTGCTAATTCAGCCGTAGATTGTGTATCATCAGCTTCCACAACCGCCTTTAATTCGTCATTGTCGACCAAAGTCTTCGGACGACCGCGAGGTTCATTTTTCAGGTCGAAATTTCCAGAACGGAAGCGAGCAAACCAATAACAGGTGGTGCGTTGGTTTGTAGTGTTAGCTCCGTAAACGTCGTTGATGTTGCGTGCCGCTTGTGCCGCGTTGCTGCCACGACGGTACTCATATTCCATAATTACTCGAATTTTTAACGTATCCATGATGACGAAAAAGATTGAAATGCGATGAAAATGTAACACTAATCAATAAAGAAATGACTACTTTTGGAAAAAAGAATCCATGTTTTTAAAATAAAATTAATTTGAAATTAGAATTCTTAGCCAAACAAAAATTATTTTGATTTGAAATGGCCAGTACTGCAGAACGGCAATTTCATAGGTAAAGACCTAATATGTATTTATTTGATTAACTTATTAGTTTTCCGATTTCAAGGAATTTAAATTTATTTCTCTTGAGTATTCTGACATGTATTAGTAATTTCATTTTAGTTCTCTGGCCCCAGTCTGTCAGTAACGATACTGATTTCTATGGTTAGAAATTAATTATGGTTTTATTTTTTTATTAGGATTCCCTATAAAGACTAAAAGCTGAGCTACTGACTTATTGGCATTTGTTGCCTGAGTTTCCTTCGTATAATGCCTCCAGGCAAATATAATTTATGATTTTAATGTACTTCCTCAGTTTAGTTTTTAAAATAGTGAATATGAACATTCTGGAAATAGGAGTTTGATATACACCTAGTACTCTGTTATATTTTTCTTGTTTTATAGCAACATTTTACCTAAAAAAAAAACTTGTGTGTACTTATGTACACGCGTTAGAAGTTATACTTCTTTGGCGTATGGAAAAAAAATAACTAAAATGCAGTAGTGATTAACGATAAATATTAAAATTAATCAAAAAGATTTTATTTAAATAAAAATACTAGAATATACAACTTGAACATAGTTATCAAATTTCATACCACCTAGAACTAACGTCATGCTGTTAAATTTAGGTGTCGGTGTGCGCGCGCATCGTAAAAATTCACTCTCATCATTTTTCTCCATCGCGCCAAAAGAAGTATAACTTCAATAAAAGACAAAACATCGGAACAGTCTGGATATAAAATTCTGCCACATACCTAGCAGGTTATGTGCAGTAGCGTTAAAACATATTTATAACCAAAGAGTCTAGAAATATGAGTTTGCACAGGTAATATCCATGTATAATCTGTGCTAAATGGCAGACGACTTCTTCAACGATAGCATACCATGCAATCGAGGCGATAGTTGAAGTAGGATTTTCTAAAATACAAACATACAATCTTGAAATTCGTAGGCTGAGAATTAAAAAATATATACAGATATTAGCTAATACTAATGATATTTTATTTGTTATGTGCGATATAACAAATAGTTGTACATACCATTCGTAACTCTATGTTATTAATGACCTTTGTTTGATATATTTTTTCTGTGCAACCTGGCTTTTTTACACATTATTCGTGTAACAATTATTCTAATTAGACGCCTATAACTAACTTACATTGTCCCGTAGCAGGAAGAAGATTCAACTGTAGCTAGCCAAGCACTGAGTCCCCAGCGCGGCGGTATATCGCTCGGTATACATGCCATAGTCAATAAGCTTACTGGATCTGCTAACAACGTGAGTAGCGCGCTAGTAGTGTCACTACTGAACTTCGTAGTGTAAGTGGGACTTTTAGTTCAAGGAGTGAGTCTTATTTAAGTATTTATCTAGATTTGAAAACACCAACAATACTAAATAAGTAGTTTAACTTACTAGTAGTTTAACGCCATTCGTTTAATAGTTTTATATAGAGAGCAATTTGTTTAAGTCTGAAAGTCCCAAAACCTTTTTTCTACCTATATTAAGGAAAGAGGCGGAACAGATTCGTTCCCACTTACGTCCCGTTATGACTAATGATGCTACTCCAACTCGATGGACAAGACATTTATGAAATGTTTGCTACTAGTTTCTCATATGTTTATTAAGACCGCGAAAGCTTTCGACCGCGTTCCGCATGATATCTTCTTAGACAATATTATGTGCATACGGCATTTACCTGCTTTCTACTTAATTACTGAAAGATGTGTCTTGAAGAGGCGTCATTTCTTTGTCGCAGAAAATAGTTTCTAGACTGGGGTATACAGAATCTCTTCGGGTGTACCGCAGGGCTCTTATATAGGTCCCTTTCGGAAGGTTCCTTTTGAAGTCTTGTTAGAGGCCTACTGAGCGAATTAACCAATTCTGACACGATAGTAACCACGACCCATACGACAAAGTCAAGTAATGTGCCGTGAGGCTGACGGCAACGAATATCACTGCCTCATCTCATCCCGTGGCGGTGAAGAAGTCTCTCTGTGTATTATAACTATACTGCGATCGCCTATCAAATACCGTTGTAGATGTAGATTTAGATATTTTGGGGACCCCTTTGTCCAGTAGTGGACGTCATTCGCATGACATGACAGTAAAATAATTGCATATCCCCTATTCTTAGGGCAGGTTGTTGTCCAGTAGGGGATGTCTTTCGGGTGCCGTGTTGCTGATGCTAATGCGGTCGGGGTGTGGTGTGGTCCGCAGGAGCGGCGGTCGGAGCGGCGCGTGTGGCCCGTGCAGCGCAACGCGGCGCGCGGCGCGGACGCGTGCGTGGCGTGCGCCGCGCGCGCCGGCCACGTGCGCCTGCTGCGGCGCCTGCTGGCGGCCGGCGCTGACCCCAACGCGTCTGCAGCCCCACCCAATGATGCTGTGAGCTTTCTTTGTGTTGTGCATGTTCTTTATATTTGTCACATTATCACTAACATGTTTTCCGCTTTTTTCGTCTCCGTGTATGAGACATCTTTCTTCGACCTGAAGACTTACAGAGGTAGTGGCCCTTGGTTTTACAAGGAAATTGGCAGATAATGTTACCCTCCAAGTTCATATCATACTCAAAAATATCTTCGAGAGAGAGTTTTCCCAAACGTCTGAAAACTTTGCTTTTATAACGCCAATATATAAATGTGATGATAAATATAACATACATTAACACCAAATTTTCGACCTATTTCAATATTGTCCACTTTGTCGAAGCTTTTTGAGTCTCGTGTGTGGTGAGTTAAGACTAATTATACCCGGCGAGTATGGATGCGTACAATATCGCTCGACCACTACGAACCTTTTTACAAACTATTTATTTGTTAATACTGACGACAAGCTTGAGATTGATACTGTGTACACAGACTTTCAGAAGGCATTCGACAAAGTTGATCATAAGCTGCTTTCTGAGAAATTAGCCTACAACGGCATTCGTGGATATTTATTACGCTGGTTCACAGCCTATATTTTGAATAGGACCCAAAAATTAGTAACTAACGGTTATAAACCCGATTCTTTCACGGTTACTTCTGGAATCCCACAAGGATTCAACATCTGCCCTTAAATGAAATTTCCCCTAACACTGTTTTTGACTTAAGTGATATAAAAATAAAATCGAGATCAACTTCTCTCCTCGCCAACCGATTGGAATAGACTTTATACGGGATCACATATACAAAATCAAGCCACTGTATTTTAAGTTAGGTTAAGAATAAAACGGTTTTGCCAATCAAATTTCATTTGGTCCGTTAAAATGGTACATTTTTACCCTGCCGTGCAGTGCAAGACGTGGCAGCTACGGAGAAACATTTCGGGACGTTGTCGCTTTCGATACCACTGCACCGCCGGCGCATACACAAGCCGCGGTTACTATGCCGTCATTTGGAAAGGCGTCTCAGTGCGCGCGCCGCCGTGATCCCGGGCGGTCGTTCAGTGCGCTGCGCGATCTAGCGGCGGCCGGACGTATGATGCACTCGTATGACATGTAGGCCACTACATATGTATGTGGAAATTGTAATATTTCCTAATATGATATTTCTTCTTATATAAAATTAGCAGTCGGACTCGGTGCGCGACAGACGCCGGTCCCGCAGCGCGTCCGCCGCGCAGTCCGGGTCTCGGTTCAGCGCGCCGTCGCCCGCACGCCCGGGATATAATGCGGACCGTGAGTATGTAGCACATTGCTTCGGTCGGACTCGGGCGGGACTGACGCCGGTCCCGCAGCGCGTCCGCCGCGCAGTCCGGGTCTCGGTTCAGCGCGCCGTCGCCCGCACGCCCGGGATATAATGCGGACCGTGAGTATGTAGCACATTGCTTCGGTCGGACTCGGGCGGGACTGACGCCGGTCCCGCAGCGCGTCCGCCGCGCAGTCCGGGTCTCGGTTCAGCGCGCCGTCGCCCGCACGCCCGGGATATAATGCGGACCGTGAGTATGTAGCACATTGCTTCGGTCGGACTCGGGCGGGACTGACGCCGGTCCCGCAGCGCGTCCGCCGCGCAGTCCGGGTCTCGGTTCAGCGCGCCGTCGCCCGCACGCCCGGGATATAATGCGGACCGTGAGTATGTAGCACATTGCTTCGGTCGGACTCGGGCGGGACTGACGCCGGTCCCGCAGCGCGTCCGCCGCGCAGTCCGGGTCTCGGTTCAGCGCGCCGTCGCCCGCACGCCCGGGATATAATGCGGACCGTGAGTATGTAGCACATTGCTTCGGTCGGACTCGGGCGGGACTGACGCCGGTCGACCTTAGTATCAACCAGTTAAAGGCGACTACTATCACAAATCAAAAAGACTATTGCCCTAGGCCACATAACTGAAGTAAAAGTTAGATACACGAAACGTAACTGGCAATGATAGATAAGAGAGAAAGAAAATTTGTGCTCGCATCTCCCTCTCTTGCCCCTACAGTAATATACGAAACGTAACTCTCTCTCTTTCTATCTTCACTAACTTATGTATATCTGCCTCTCATCTTCCGTTCGCCCCGTCCAATTTCACTTTTCGTAACGCTCTCGTCACGCATTCACCAGCTTAGGCCCCAAGCCAAACATTCCACAGGCCTTGTCCATGTTGGCAAATGCTTGCTTTTCACGCCGGAGGTCGTGGGTTCGATTCCCACCCAGGAGATATTTGTGTGCATGAACATGTCTGTTTGTCCTGATTCTGGGTGTAATTATCTATATAAGTAACGATTTACAAAAGAAAAGTAGTATATGTAGTATATCAGTTATCTGGTTTCCATAGTACAAGGTCTGTTTGGTTTGGGATCAGATGACCGTGTGAATAATGCCCCAGGATATTATTATTATTACATTGTTTATAAGAATAACTAATCTCCATTGTCAGGTGAATCACCCTGGACAGCTCTAAGCGTCGCGGCGCATGCCAAAAACGTCCAGATAGTGGAGATTCTGCTGGAACACGGTGCCACAGACCCGCACTGCAGAGCTATCAGGGAGTGTCAGAGGCATTCGCTCACCGATCTGCTGGCTAAACTGTTGGCAACCAAGGTGAGTCATAAGCGATAAGGCGATGGGTCAGGGGATTGGAAAAGAAACTAGTGTTTGCAGAGGAACTTCATTGGCGTCGACAATGACCGTCGGTTCACTACTAAGATCACGTTGAGACAGATAAGCCGCACCTACTTTTTCTTAGGGAGACGCAGATCAATAGTACGACAGACACGACATACCTCAACTACCCAGGGTAGCACTGCTTCAAGCCTCATGCTGGGGTCTGTGGATATGTTCGTGATAACATTTGCAGCCGACGACGTCTTCGTAACTTTGAAGACCCTAGTTTCTCCGTGTTGTGGGTTTTGGTGGACACCGGCAATGAGAAAATTGTGTATTCGGTAGAATAAAAATCACATGCAGGCGACCAGGAGACAACCAGGCTCTTCAGCTACCTCAGTGCGAAAGGTGATGTGGCCCAAAAACGCTACCTGTCGGCTCAACTTGTGTTTCTGGGGGATTACAACGCTCACCACGAAGTGGAAGTGGCTAAGCCCATACGGAGACACCAATCACGCTGGGCGAGAGGCGCGACGATTTGAACTTTCGCTAAATCTCACCCAGCTTGTTGATCAACCGACACGTGATGAAATAATGATGAAATAATGAAATTTATTCAGCACTTGGGTATTAACATACACTTGTACTTGTCAAGTTCACAATGGAGTACATAAACATAGTCAAATACTGTATAATACTTGCAGTCGGTACGAACTGGGCGGGATATAATCCTACAGGGTACTCAATAAAAAACCTGATAGGATATATCTGATCTGATCTTTAATATGATCTATCGATTACAAAGCTCTCGATAATCACACAATACAAAAAAAATCTTACGACTATATCAATGTGCGGAGAATCTCAATAGCGACTTCTAACTTTTGTCTGCTATGGTACAATGCCATCTAGTGGTGCTAAGCGGAAACATTATGTTCTTTAGTACATCAATCTACTAATTGATGTATGGAGAATCTCACTGCGGTGCAACGCCATCTAACGACGTTACAGTGAACTTACAAACAACGTGAACATACCGCCCACCAAGGACAATATCGAAGAATATGGCCTTAATTAACAAACCCAGTAAACACTAATATTTACTATATAAGATCATATACTTAAAGAGGGCTAAATATCACATAAATATTTGAACAGTAACCAACTACATATATCTCTAATTTACTTAACAAACTAGCCTTACAAACTTATAAGCTATTCAACCGATGACCACTTAAAACATTGATCTCTTCTTGACTATCTAAAATGTTTATTGTAAACTTTTTATAATATGAACTAATTTAACTATCTTAAAATTATACACGTGAACTTCTTATAACTTAATCTATTTATTTACTGGTAAAATGCATAATTTTGACGTGGGTCGTTTCAAAATGCTACCCTTAACTTGTAATGTGACTACTCGGGTAACACCGTCAGACCCTGGGTGTTTTTCGAGGATTCGACCAAGTAACCAGCGAGCAGGAGGTAAATCCGTTTCTTTAACAAGAACAACATCACCAGTATTCGGTTCAGGATTTTGAAAAGTCCACTTGTATCTATGAACTAACGTCGTGAGATATTCATCAGACCAACGTCGCCAAAAGTTTTGCAACATCCTTTGTATGAACTGCCACCTATTCAAAGGACTTATATATGAAGACTCATAGTTAGGTTCAGGAACAGTCACCAAGGGTTCACCGATTAAAAAATGACTTGGTGTTAAGGGCATTGGTTCATCAAGACTTTCACCATTAATGACCGTCATAGGCCTAGAATTTAAACAAGCCTCTACCTGGGTAAGTAAAGTGCTCATCTCCTCAAACGTGAGCGTTGAATCTCCTATGACTCTTTTTAAGTGAAACTTGGTTGATTTCACGGCCGCCTCCCATAACCCTCCAAAATTAGGGGCATGAGGCGGTATGAAGTGCCATACAGTGCCAGTGGTCTCCAAGTGTCCTGCAATATCTGGTTGCTTAGCTGCCAGTGACATTAATTCCTTAGAGGCCCCAATAAAGTTGGTTCCATTGTCGCTCCATATCTGAGCACAATGTCCACGCCTGGATACAAATCGTCTAAATGCAGCCAAAAAACCTTGTGTACTTAAGTCACTTACTACTTCTAGATGTATGGCGCGAGTGGCCATACAAACGAACACACAAATATAACCTTTGTATGACTTATGTCCTCTACCTTTAGTTGTCCTAAGATTGATCGGACCAGCATAATCTAGCCCACTGTGAAGAAAAGCTCTTGTTGGTGTGCATCTCGCGGAAGGCAGTGATCCCATTAATTGAGTATTAACCTTGGCATTATGTTTTACACATGTAACACAGTTGCGCACATGTTGTTTAACAAGGCTCTTAACTCCAATTATCCAATATGCAGATCTTAAATAATTGATCATAAGCAATGGACCACCATGTAAAGTTCTGTCATGAGCATCTGCTACCAATAATTTAGAGAGATGCGCATTATGAGGTAGAATGATAGGGTGTCTCGTTTGTTCTGACAGAGGAGGTTCATGTAATCTACCACCAACACGAATTATGTCCTCTTTGTCTAAATAAGGACATAAAGATCGTATTTTACTATCCTTAATCTTTATATTACTTTTAGTTTTTATTAACAGGTACTCATTACGGAATTCTGTCTGCTGGCAATTCCTAATGCAGCATTTTAACGTTTCTTCAAGTTCTATCTTTCTTAAGTATCTTGGCCTATCCTTATTTAATTTATAATATATAAATCTTCTACAGTACGCTAAAACTCTTAGCAACCGCCACAAAGAACTAAAATTTGCCCAAGGTGACTCATCATCAGCTATAGTAACATAAGACTTTACAGACTCTTCTAAGACAATCTTCTCATTCATGGGTCGGCTATAAACTATGTCAAAATTGTACAAAAACTGTGGGCCTTCAAACCAAATTTTATATTCCCATAATGTGCTAGGCTGAACGCCTCTTGATGCGCAATCAGCTGGGTTTTCCTTAGAGCTTACATGCGCCCATTGATCAGAATCAAGTGTGGTTAATATCTCCGACACCCTATTTGCCACGAAGGTTTTCCACCTACTTGGATGGCTGTTCAACCAAGCAAGTACAACAGTTGAATCGGTCCAGGCATGAATGTTAGCCTTTGGTATTTTCATTGCCTTAGCCACATCGACTAGCAAGCGAGATAACAAGACTGCTCCACAAAGCTCGAGGCGAGGAATGCTGATCTGTTTAATTGGTGCCACCTTTGTTTTTGCAACCAATAAAGAGACACGCACATCATTATCGTGGTTGATAGTTCGTGTATATACCACAGCTGCATATGCTGATTTTGAAGCATCACTGAAGCCATGCAACTCCACGCAACTATCATTACCAGTAATACCTAACCATCGAGGAACACGCACTTGAGATAGCTTTAACAATTCTGCCCGGTAATTCTGCCATTCTTCCCGCAACATATCTGGTACTTCATCATCCCAATTAATTCCTGTCAACCAAAGCTTCTGAATGAATATTTTCGCTAATATTATACTAGGCGCCAGCCAACCTAATGGGTCAAATAAACGCGCAATGTCTGATATAATATTACGTTTAGATACCCTTTCGGATGTCGAAGGTAATTGAACTGTATACCTGAACTCATCTGCACCACGACACCAGGTAAGTCCTAATATTTTTGTACTCTCAAAAATTTCTATTTCTTCCCTTTTATTAAATTTCTGTCCTGTCTTGTTGCTATCCTCGTATGAATCGACTTCCTTTAATATTTCTTTATTATTACTGTTCCATTTCTGTAATTCAAATCCGGCCTTTCCGAGTAAATCTCTCATTTCCTTACACAATCTCTTCCCTTCTTCTACTGTTGTACAACCTGTCATTAAATCATCTATATAATAGCTATTGAGAACCTTTTCAGATGCTGCTGGAAATTGTTCGCCTTCGTCTACTGCAACTTGATGTAATGCTTTTACTGCCAAGTATGGAGCTGATGCTGTACCAAAAGTTACGGTAGTCAAGAAGTAATCCTTTATACGCTCATTAGGATTATCACGCCACAAAATTCTCTGGTAAACCACATCTTTCTCGGCAACTAAGACCTGGCGATACATTTTTACGATGTCCGCTACTAGGGCTATTTTATGCGTTTGCCAACGAAGAACTATGTGTCGCAAATCAGACTGCAGCGTAGGACCTACCATAAGAGTTTCGTTGAGCGAAACACCGTTCTTGTTCTTACAGGAAGCGTCGAATACAACCCGTACCTTTGTTGTAGACTTGTCGTCTCTGATAACTGCGTGATGCGGTAAGTACACAGCTTCATTTATTTTATTATCGTTCTTATCTACTTCTTTCATATGACTTAAATGTAAATATTCTCTAATAACCTCTGTATATTTTTCTTTCAGATTTTGGTCTCTATTGAATTTGTTTTCTAATAACTTGAACCTTCTCAATGCAATTTCTCTACTATTACCACCTACACATGCAGGGTATTGTTCTTTAAAGGGTAATCTTACAATGTAACGACCATCTTTTGACCTTATAGTTGTAGATGCAAATAACTCCTCACATCTTTTCTCTTCTTCTGTTAATAATTTTTCAGCATTTGGCAACTGATCTTCAATTTCCCAAAACTTTTTCAAGATATCGTTTTCCTCTATTTGTAAATGCATTGCCGTGATCTTGTCTGTAGTGTTGACCTTTTCTTTTAGATAAGCTGAACCAGAGAGGATCCATCCTAAACTGGTACACTGAGCAACAAACGACCCAATCGGAGCCTTTTTTACACCATCTCTTAATATCTCGCCGTATACGTCAGCACCCAACAAGACATCAATCTTGTTAGGCTGATTGTATTGTGGATCTGCCAATACCAGATGCTCTAAGTCTGGCCATCTTATCGGCTCTAATTGCCGCTCAGGCAGATAAGCAGTTATATTCTTTAACACGTACGCTTGAACTTTTATCTGAAAACCAGAATCGACCAACGATTCTAGTATTAATGTCACCATATAGTTAGCAACAGACCTTTTCTCATTACCGATGCCATATACTATTCCCCTAATTGGACTTCTTTTCAACCGTAGGAACTGAACTGCAGCTTCCGTTATGAAAGACGCCTGAGAACCCTGATCTAACAACGCTCGAACTATTTGAAAATTGTGCGCCGCAGTCTGAGCTTTTACTAGCGCTGTGGCTAGTAAAACTTGACGTGGGTGAGCAACTTTTGTAGAAAGACAAGACATTACTGGAACACTAACATCTGATGGTTTTGAACCATCCGAAGAGGTACCATGCTTGTCCTCTTGACCTCTAGACACATGACTTGTCCCGTCCACATGTAAAAGAGTATGATGCCTTTTATTACATAAACGACATACCGTAGCCTTTTTACATTGACCTACCATATGATTGCCACCGAGACAATTAAAACAGACTTTGTTTTTCGACACAAATTGCTTTCTTTGATCTAAATCTAGCTGTATGAACTTTTTGCAGAAACACAACTTGTGGTCTTCCTTACAATACTCACACCGTAATTTAAAAGCAGAGTCTGTTTTATGAGTCGATAACATAACCCTGTGCTTTACCAAGTGAGCCCCCTGTGGCTGTGCCCTTACCTTGTAAGGTTCCATAAATTCGAGTGCTCTAAAACGACTTTCTATAAATTCTTTGAATTTTGTTAAGGTGGGCAACTCGGTTGAACTATCCGCAGCTACCTTTAGCTCCCATTGCTTGCGAGTTTCTAGATCGAGTTTGGATGACATAATATGAATAACAATGATATCCCAAGTAGTCACATCAATACCTAAATTTGCTAATGCGCTCATGCAGTCTGTTGTGGTATCTAACAAATGTTTAAGAGTGACCGATGACTCCATGCCAACCCGCTTTTGACTGAAAAAACGTTGCAAGATGCTATTGGCTAAATGACGTTTATTGTTGTATCTATGTTCTAACTGTTTCCAACAAACATCATAATTAGAAGCGGTTATAGGGATTTGGCGAAGTAACTGCTCAGCTTCTTCCCTCAAACACCCTTTCAAATAATGCAATTTCTCGACCTTATCTATACTTTTGTTATTGTGAACTAGGGATGTAAAAAGATCTCTGAAGCTAATCCACTCGGAATAACTCCCCGAAAAAGTCGGAAGATTGATCTTTGGTAATTTAACATTACACGTTTTACTACCACTATGAGATCCCTGATCACTAGAGTCTAAACGGCTATCCGGTCCTAGCGTATTTGCCTTAGAGTCCTTTAATTCTGACTTGTAGTCAATATATATCTCCTCGGTGGTTTCATAAAACCCTGATACAAAATACGGACCTTTCATATCATCTGCTGTGGCTTGCTCAATAATCTCTGTATGAGTTTTATTAAATTTCGTCCATTGTTTTTCTAAAGCCTCTAATCTGGTCTCGATATAACCCAAAGTTATTCTAACTTTTGGAGATTTTTTAAAATTAATTTTCGCTTTTTCTATGCTATTTTTCGTGTCAATTTGAACCTTAAACAATGTGTCCATTTTGTATGTATTTAAATTGTTACACCAAAAGGTAATAAGCAGCTACAACATATGATAATGAATAAAATAAAATAATAACAACAATAACTAAACTATACAAACAACAATAAAATTAAATCAAATAAGTCTAAAACTACCAATGTTACTAAAACTACAAATTTATTCTAAGTTAAAAATTACCAATCAAAATTTTTCTAAGTGTTTTAATTACTTTTTTTTTTTTTTTTTTTTTTAACGGGCGTAGGTTCCCCGTCTGTACACTTTTCTTAAATTATTCTAAGTCTAAACTACGAACTCTAAAAGTCAACCAACTTTTATGTTCTATCTACTCACTGAATCTAAGTAAGTATAATGTAAAGTACTCACAGTTGTCCACAGCACTCACTCTCACTAAATTTCCAACTCCGCTTGCACTGATGAATCCGATGTCACTTGCTCGCGGTGTGGCCCCACACCTCCGTTGATCTGGATTCCGCTACAGCTTGTGAATCCGCCTTTGCTACCGCCCTCTCGGTGTGACTTCGCCTTGATCACCTCGATGTCCAACTGCACCTTAGCACCATCAGCAGCAATCCACTACTGTATCGGCACGATCTCCAGTCTTCAGTGATGACTAGCTCACCAGCAGTCACCATCCGGCTCGAAGGACCATGTATAATACTTGCAGTCGGTACGAACTGGGCGGGATATAATCCTACAGGGTACTCAATAAAAAACCTGATAGGATATATCTGATCTGATCTTTAATATGATCTATCGATTACAAAGCTCTCGATAATCACACAATACAAAAAAAATCTTACGACTATATCAATGTGCGGAGAATCTCAATAGCGACTTCTAACTTTTGTCTGCTATGGTACAATGCCATCTAGTGGTGCTAAGCGGAAACATTATGTTCTTTAGTACATCAATCTACTAATTGATGTATGGAGAATCTCACTGCGGTGCAACGCCATCTAACGACGTTACAGTGAACTTACAAACAACGTGAACAAGTACATAAACATAGTCAAATACAGTATAAAAATTACAAAAATATAATTAGTCTAAAAAAAAAATCTATTATTTGAAATTTAGTTGTACAATATTAAAATTAAAGAATTGAAGGCAATAAGCATTTGGCTAGCGCAGAAGGCTCTTAACCAGTAGCTTAAATTAAACAATTAATACCCGAGGCCACCCTTTTAGGGTTCGGGCCACAGCTCCGGGGGCCGCTGAAGCAAAAGGACAGAATTCTAAGAGAGGGTGTGATCAGTTGCACGGGATCACCGATGACGTGTTAAGGGGCCAAAGCGATCCTCGCCGCTGAGGAGCCTACCCTAGCTAATCTGCGGCTTTCTCTAGCTACCTAGGTGGACGACCCGAAGAAGAAAGCCACAAAGAAACTCCAGGCTTGCTTTTTTCGTCTTCTTTTGCTTTTTGTTTTCGTTCTTTCTTTGTTTTTTTTAAATCATGTATTTTCGTACATTGTGATGGGCGTTATGTAGGCTAATGCACGCACAGAACCGTTGTCATGTAATGAATCAAACGTATCCCCGATATCGAAAGCCACACTGCATACTGCCTAGACCTTCTGCTGACGACTAACCCAGATTCTTACTCGGTCAGCGTAACCTCCCCTTTAGGCAGCTCTGACCACTGTCTGGTGAAATCTGTATCCCACTTTTCTCCATCCGATATAAGCCCAAAGGGAAACAGGCGGATGTGGCGATATAAGTCAGCAGATTGGGATGAGATGCGCCACTTTTTTGCTTCATATCCTTAACGCGCGACGTGACTTCAACTTGCACCGATGCTATGTTGATGTTATACGGCAGGGTATGGAATACTTTATCCCATACTCTGATGTTTCCACCAATTATGCAGCCCGTCCATGGTACAATAATGAATATGTATGTACCGAATGCCACACTAGTGTGGCCCTTAAGCAGACGGCGTACATGGAGTGTGTAGAGAGCACAAGCGCGAAGTACTAGGGCGTCAGATTTACGCAATAAAAAGAAAGCCTTTAAAAATATGCAAAAAAGTATTAAAAAGAGCCCGTTTCAACCACTTCGCTCGAATTGGTTCTAAACATGCTAGCTACTCTAAGGGTTGCAAAGCTTTTTGGTCCCTGGCCAAATCGGTTGATGCTTTACTACTTTTGCTGATCTTCACTACCTCCACTGACAAAGCCCGACGGGTCACTGGCCCACAATGCAAAAGAGAAAGCGGAATTACTCGCATACCTTTTAGCTAGCAACTCTTCGCTAGATACATGCAGCCAACTTCCACCACAGATTCCTCATTGTGGCTCAGAAATGTCGGATGTCGACATACATCAAAAAGAGGTCCTAAAAGCGCTGCGTGGACTAGATGTGAATTAGACCAATGGACGCGATGAGATCCCAGCGGTAGTACTAAAGCCATGTGCACCTCAGTTGTCCCCTATACTCACACGCCTATTCCGGTTCGCTCTGAGATCGGGTCGTGTACCCAAATCATGAAAGCTTGAAAATGTTCAAAACGGCTAGTTCTATCCAAGAAAGGTAGTCGTAGTCGTGCAGACCCGTCGAATTACAGACCCATCGCAATCATCTCCATAATCTATAAGATTATGGAACGTGTATTGAACGCCCAAATCCTCAATCATCTCGAGAAAATTGATCTTCTGTGTGATCGCCAATTCGGCTTTCGTCGAAATCGATCTACAGAACATCTTCTAGTGCTTGCGACTCACCTCTGGGTCGAAGCAAGCGAGAAGCCTTAGCGGTTTCGGTTGACATCTCAGGGTCTGGCATAATAGTCTGGAGCGCGGCTAAGCTGTGGAACACCCTCCCAAACGACGTGTTTCCAGACTCATATAACATGGGTTTATTCAAGGATAGCCTGAACAGGCATCTAATGGGTTTGCGCGGTCCACCTTCGACAACATCTTCATTTTACATCAGATGAGATCGTGGTCAAGCGCAAACCCATTTAGCATAAAAAAAATGAAATTGGACAAGGAAGATATAATTATTATTGTGTTGTGTACAGGCGTACCCCGATCCGGACTACAAGCTCAACAAGTCCACGATATCGGAGGCCGTGTTCAACTCGAAGCAGCACGACTCGTCGCTGACGTACAGTGCGTTGTGCCCCACGGCCGGCGTCATGGTCAACTGGCGCGAGCTGTACGCGCAGCTCACTTATATACGGTGAGTTGGACGAATATCTACCTAACGATATCCACAATAATAATAATACATTGAGACATTATTCACACACGGCCACCAGGTACGGCCACGGCTACCGCCTAAGTTGCCGATCATCGTGATCGACGTTTAAATACATAAAGGTTATAAATGACTACTAAATCATTCGTTCAATCGGCTTCCATGAGCACACGTGACGTCATAAATGGTCCGGATTCGATTTTCCACGTTGCAGCCGATTGAACGAATAATTTAGTAATTGTAAACATAGATAGACTCACCCTTATTTCCCAGAGGGGAAGGCAGAGACAATGGATTTCCATTTGTCACGATCCTTGCACACCACGTTTACTGTCATTATATTCTTCATACAGGCTCGCCGGTTTAGAGTACTTCTGACCTGGCCTTTCTTGAGAACGTCTCCGATTTGGTCAGAGAATGTTCTACGAGGTCTTGCCTTATACTTCTACTTACTTCTTTTGTCAATCTTCCTTCATGCATGCTTTATTTTTAACCTTCAACTATTTGAACGCCGGCGGTAGCCCCCTGGAGTCAAAGTTGTTCAAGCTGCCGAGACCGACAGCTTCAAGGCGCAGGTGGTAGGTCCCCTTGGTGGTATTCCCCATACGATAAAGGAAAGTAGAGTAACATATGTCCCGGCGCAGCATGTCGTGGCTGCGGCTGGGCGCGCTGCGCGTCAACTCCAAGCTGAGCTCGCACGGCGCCGCGCTGCACGCCGTCACCAGGGTCGACGTGTCCAACAACGAGCTGCGCCTGCTGCCGCCCGAGCTGTTCTCCATGATTAGCCTCAGGTGAGTGAACAGCTGTAAAAGCCCACTGCTGGACAAAAGCCTCCCACAAAAAACATCTTGGTGGATATGCCATAATCGCCACGCTTGGCAGACGGGTTGGCGATCGCAGTAAGATGGTCATAGTACTGAGAAGGAAGCTGCTGCCCGTCCTCTGGTAGATATTCCCTCGGGTCGACTTCTACGCCCCCCCACGGGATATGAAAGGGGTGATTGCAATCTCGCCTCCTTTAATTTTTATATGATCTTTTATATGATCTATCATTCGTCGATCGTGTAATCCTAGATAAAGTACGGTATCTTTTTCTAATAATATGTTATCTCCAAGTTTCACTAGTGGGCAGGTCCTTGGCGCAGTGTAATTGCCACATAAGCTAACTTGGCGCTCGCCCCAATTCTCCATTTGTGCAGCCAGATATGTATTTCTTGAAGGCCAAGTTGGAGTGCTTCTGACGTTTTCTTGGGGCCTTTATGACACGCTTATACTGCGGTGTCATCAGCATAGGTCGCCGTAGTGACCCCAGAGGTAGTCAGTAGATCTGCTGTGTATAGAGTGTATAGGCCAGGCCCCAAGACAGACCCCTGTGGTACTCCCGTCTTTTTTTTTTGCATTTTTTTCCCGATTTTTAAGGTTTCTCCGCCTTCTTTAACGTAGAACAACCTATCAGTGAGATACGATTCAAGGATACAGAAGAAGCTGCGTGAGAGGTTTAATTTAATTCTGTATAGCAAGTACTTGTGCCATACTCTGTCGAATGCCTGATGGATATCAAGAAACGCCGATGAGCAGTATTCTTTGTTTTCAAGAGCATTTCTGATAGTGGCTCAAACTCTGTGCACCTGTTTCACAGTTCCATGTTGTCTCCTAAAGCCAAACTGGTGGTCTGGTATTATTTGCTGTTCTTGGGGAATAGGCCACATTCTGCTCAGGAAGACCTTTTCAAACATTTTGGACAGTACGGCCAGTTTCTCGTGTTGAGGTTTTCCATATCTGTAGATCATTATAATCTCTGGGACTATCCATAGTCTTGGGAAGTAGTGAGTTCGGAGAATGGCATTAAATAACCTTTTTTTGACAATTCAAGCAGGACCTCTCTAGTAATAAGATCAAAACCCGGGGCTTTTCTACGGTCAGGATTTCTTATTATTCTTAAGACTTCTTTTGGTGAGACAGGCTTTAGTGGTACCTTAGGTTGAAAATCAGTGTGTAATACAGAGCCTAGGTACTCCTCAGTGTCATGTTTTGATGCTTCATTGGTTGCAAAGAATGTTAGGTGTTCGGCAAACAATCTTTCTTTTTGTTTATTTGTCTTTCCCCATTTACCTGTAGTGTATCTCAGGGGAGGTTTGCATTCTTGCGGTCTATCATACGCCTTTGCCATTTTTGCGATTTGTAGCGTATGTTGCAGTCAGTGACTCCAATTTAGGGCTGTGTCGTCTGCTGGGTGCCGACTTTGGTGCCAAATTCGACGAAACCTGCGCTTTTCTATATTTAATTTTTAATTTCTAGCGGACGATTCTGAGTAGGTGCGCTTTTTGACGGAATGGGAATATTTTTCTAGCAGTAAAGCATATCGCCACCCCGTCTCATCCCGTGGGAGGCGTAGAAATCGTCCCGAGGGAATATCTCTCAGAGAACGGGCTGCAGCGTCTCCTGTGTACTAGTTACCACTGAGAATGTGGTCGCTAACTCACATGCCAAGCGCGGGGACCTATGCAAACCCCTCCAATAGAAATGTTGTGGAAATGTTTGGGAGAGACCTATGTCGAACTGTGGACGATATGATGATGATGAATAATTTATATAGTATACGACAGAAACATTGAAAATTACTACCTCAATATATGGCAGCCGCTATACTCTATTGGATCTATTTTAAATTGGCTCCTGCACATATTTCTGTTCCGAAGGTATCTGAACGCGGCACAGAACAAGCTGGAACGTCTCCCCACCAGCGAAGACCCGTTCGAAGACGAAGCAGATAATAAGAGACGGAAGAAGAAGAAGAGCAGACCAGAGTTGTACACCGCGCCGGTGTTGCAGGAGATATATCTCCAGGTACATATACATATACGTCGAGGTTGTGAAATGAACTCCCTATTACGGTTTTCCCAAGAGACTACAGCATGGGACCCTTAAAAAAAAGAGAGTTATGAGGTTTGTAAAGGTTCGACAAGAGTAAGAGGTTCTGATCCCCCTGGTGTTGCAAGCGTTCATAGGCTACGGTTACCATTTACCGTCAGGTGGGCCGTGTGCTTGTTTGCCAACTAAGTTGTATAAAAAAAAAACTTGTTTTAAGTATTTCTGGTGGATGCGTTGTCTTAGTTCTGTGTTCATGTTGTTGGACCGCTATTAGGAAGACCGGGATATGACGTAGAGGCTACAGAGGTACGATAAAACTTAAACCGGGACCGTGCTTTATTTTAACGTGCCTTCCAAAGCACCGCACACTCAGAAATTGTATAGGTTTACTAGTAAAACACTAACAACCTCGCAGGACTAGATAGCTAACACCATAAGCAACAACTTTTATTCTACAACTTTTTGATAATATGTTAGATTTTATTTTCGTACAAAAATAAATGTTAATTTAATTTACCGCTTGAATGTTACAAACATTCACTTGCGCGCATCACAAAGATTACGTAAATATACCCTTGCGAGAGCGCGGGGAAGGGGTGCAACGCTAGCGCCTTTGAACTTGACCTATTTCGCTTGTCGCCAGTCATCTGTAATCATTTTCTTTTTCATGTATTGAGTTATGCCCGAACTCGTAGAACAAAAGTTGTTGCTTATGATGTTAGCTATCTAGTCCTGCGAGGTTGTTGGTGTTTTACAAGTAACCTGTATATACTGAAAGTACATAAACAAAATATTCCCTCAGGACAACCGCCTAGAAGAGCTCCCCCCGGCCCTGTTCCGGCTGCCGGCGCTGCAGACGGTGGACGTGTCCAACAACAAGTTGCGCCAGCTGCCCGGCGCCATGTGGGCCGCGCCCGCGCTGGCCGACCTCAACGCGGCGCTCAACCACCTGCGCGACCTGCCCACGGGCCGGGAGGTACCGCCCCTCACACTCACACACACACACACGTACACGTGACCTGCCCACGGGCCGGGAGAAACTGCCCCTCACACTCACACACACACAATATACTTTGTTCCTAGCAAAAATAATTAGGCAGTACAAAACTGACTAAATAGTCAGGTTTTACACTGATTTATTAAAATTGTATCCTGACCTTATGTACTTATCCAAGGCAGACATTCTCATAATATCCAGATTATTTTTTGTATATCCGCCCAGAGTCCACTATGCTACCGTATTGGTGTTTAATCGCTTTACATATTATATCATCTTTTTGAATAGTTATTCTTACAAAAATGAATAATGTTTATGATATCCTTGAAGACCTAGACTCTTTAGGGAATAATGAATTTTATCACTGTTCCCCAGCAAAATGCACTCAATTATTAATGGATAAAAACATTGAACATTCCTTAAAAATACTACAATTAAATATACGTAGCATTAACAAAAATTTTAACAACGTGTTAGTCCTCCTAACTTCCCTACAAACTAGATGTGATGTCCTAATATTCTCAGAATGCTGGCTTAACAAATTACATAATATTCCTTATCTCCAGGGTTATTCCTCCTATTACACTACCAATACGTTTAATCAGAATGATGGTCTTGTCTTATATATAAATTCAAATCGCACTCATAATGTCACAGAACCCAAATTTATGGATGCTAATTGCCTTGTCTGTATACTGAGCCCTGATACCGTCATAATCGCTATTTACCGGCCGCCATCTTTCCGTCACATAGATAACTTTCTTAATAGCCTGAACAACCTGTTTGAGTCAATGTCAAATTATAAAAATATTCTCTTGATTGGCGACATTAACATAAATATCTGCCCTGCCAATAGTGATCCTCACTATAATGAGTATATGAACCTCACCGCTACATACGGACTGTTACCGGGTTATACCTTCCCAACTAGAGAGAATAACTGTCTGGATCACACAATGCTAAGGGCCACAGGTGCGGTAACTTTTTTCATATTAGACAGCCATATTACTGATCATGCTCCCGTGTTAGTTTGCTTAAATAAGGTCTCTAATTCACAAAAAAACACTAAAACTATTTCTAAAATTAATTATAGAAAAGTAGCCTTAGACATCGCCGATACAGACTTTAATTTGATACTACTAAATAACAATCCTAATCAGGCAACAGAACTTTTCATAAACAAAATTTCATTCATAATTCATAGTAATACTACAATTCGCATCATTCCGTCAAAGCTTAGAATTCTCAAGCCCTGGATTACCCCTGGCTTATTAAAGTGTATAAGGAATAGAGACGATTTGCATAAAAAACACAAAAAATCGCCGGAAAATTACACTTTGAAAATAACTTACATTAGATATCGTAACTTCTGTAATAAATTATTATCCCGGTTAAAACACAATTATGAGAAAAACGAACTCACTAAAGCTAAAAATAATCCCAAAGTTACCTGGAAAGTAATTAATGACATTATCCATAAAAAAAAAACAAAATCCGTTCCCTCGGAGCCATTATCTATTGCTGGCGACTCTTTATCCTCAATTAACTACATTAACGAATATTTTGCAAACGTTGGACAAAATCTTGCGAATCAGCACTCCATTTCTCCCACTCACCACTTACCTCACACTAAAGAAGACAGACGACTCAACTCACTTGTCCTGCTAACACCCGAGCAAGCCGAGGTAAAGACCATAATACTAAACCTCCGTAAAGACTCTGCTGCGGGGTGGGACGGTATAACCGCTGGCATTTTAATTAACAGCAGCCAGATATTGGTCCCCGTTATTTCTCATATCACTGATTTGTGCCTCACTCAAGGTATATTTCCCCGTGTCCTCAAAAAGGCTGTTGTACACCCAGTCCACAAAAGTGGTGACAGGGACAGTGTCAATAATTTTAGACCCATTTCTGTTCTTCCTGCAGTGTCGAAAATTTTAGAAAGAGTTATTAACAACCGTCTCATCAACTTCCTAGAAGCACAAAACATATTATCGCCAAATATGGTTTCCGTATTGGGAAGTCTTGCGAAGATGCCGCTGCTGCTCTTATAGATGACGCCGTTAAGACACTTGACAGGAAGTCTAAATGCCTGGGCATATTTTTAGACTTATCTAGGGCGTTTGACACTGTCTCTGTCCCTGTCTTATTATCCAAGTTGGAAAGAATCGGAGTGAGGGGCACGGCGTTAGCGTTACTTCAAAGCTACCTATCAGAACGGACACAATGTGCCAAAATTGGTTCTGTAATAAGTGATGAACACCCCATATCCTTCGGAGTTCCACAGGGCTCAATTTTAGGCCCTACATTGTTCCTTATTTATGTAAACGGTCTATGTAGCTTATCCCTACCTCACTGTAATATATATACTTACGCAGACGATACGGCTCTTCTTGTACATGGACGAGACTGGGTAGAAGTGCGCGAGCGTGCAGAATTCGCGTTATACATAGTCTTGGCGTGGCTTTCTCACAACCTTTTAACACTTAATGTGGACAAAACAACTTATTTGACTTTTTCACATAAATTATCCTCTCAACCAGATAACCAGTTTACGATTAGAGCACATACTTGCAACGGTCATTTCGACACTTGTGTCTGCCGCTCCTTGGCAAAGTCTAGCAACGTCAAATACCTGGGTATCTTTATAGATAGCTTCATCTCGTGGAACGTCCAGTTGAGGGCGCTGGCCGGCAGGGTGAGGAAACTTATCGGGGTGTTTAGAAATCTCCGTCATAGTGCAGATTTTCATACACTGCGTATGGTTTACTACTCGCTCTGCCGGTCAGTGCTGTCTTTTGGTATAACGGTCTGGGGTGGAGCTCCTAAGTCAAACTTCCTGCAATTAGAGAGAGCGCAGAGAGCCGTTCTTAAGGTCATGACTTTCAAACACTTTCGGTACAGTACCACACAATTATACAAAGACTGCCAAGTTCTGACCGTGAGAAAGCTCTACGTGCTCAACACAGTACTGCGCAGACATAGGTATCTGTCTTATGACCCACTCCTTACATTAAGACGTCGTAATACAAACGTTTGTACGGTTGAAAGCCGCAAAACAAAAATGGCGGAAAGACATTTCCTCTTTTTGGGTAGCAAATTATATAATTTAGCAAACAAATTTTGCAAAATATATGGAACCAATCTCCATCTTTGTAAAAGAAATCTGATTGACTGGCTTATGACCCTTACATATGACGACGTAGAAAATTTCTTCTCAAACTCTTTAAGTTAATATATCCAGTCACAGTTCACCACCTCACACACATTCAAACACACCCTCTCACCCTCACACATACACACATGTACACACCCTCTCACACACCCCCTTACACACCCTTACATACACACTTTTAAGCATAGAGGCTTTATTGTAATCTTAATTAGTTTATATGTAAAAATCTCGTATTAATTAATTTATTAATATTAATTTCACTTCTTCTAAATACACTCATAACTAATTGATTATTCCTAAATTCGCAGACACTCAATTAATAATAATTGTATTCATTAGGAAATTGGATTAAGAGAGAGCCCTGGCACCCATAACACAAGTTTAATCTTAGCTTGGGTGTCAGAGGATCACAACCTGCGTAGTGTACAATTTTTACAGATTAGAAATAACCAAATGTATGGATTTAGTCTTAAGTGAAATTGTACTTTCTGGAAATAAAGTTATTATTATTATTATTATTATTATTATTATTATACACCTAAAATTATATTTTTTGTCTTGTTCCAGACGGTAGAAGGAGTGAGTCCAGTCCTCTCCCCCGCCGACTCGTCCCCACAGCTCAGCGCCTCGCCCTCTATCGGCAGCGCACAGTTCGCTGTGGCTAGCAGTTCGCTATCTGTAAGTATTCACAGTCAGCATCGTATAATACACTTTAACCTCCAGAAATAAGGTACGCTTTTTCAATAAAAGTTATGTGGAGTTGTACTGTGTACAGAAGGTTCAGTTGCTTAAATCAGTTGTGATGAAATTATCGGCATTTTGTTTTTTAGATTAGCTGCTGGGTTGTAGTAGCAGTAGGCGGGGCATAAAGCCCGTAGAAACATCTGCCGCCAGGGCAGAAAGGTTCTCGAGTGGCGACCACGAACTGGAACACACAGATTTGGCTGGACTGATTATTTTGTAGGGTCGCTGGAAGCCGCTTTTTTTTTAATGTGTATCTGCAATCAGCCCTAAGACTATGAGCTAAGGCTGTCATGCGGAGTGGCCTCCCATTGGAATCATCAACTTCTCTGCTGCCCAGAGCTACTGCCGGTCTGCCAGCTCTAGGATATGGTGACGTTTTAGTCGGCGTGATGGGTTAACCGTTCTTTGTATTAAGCTGCCAGACTCCGGATTTTCTCTTTGATTGTTCTCATCTCAAGGTATTTATGGACTTCATTGTAGATTTTTGGGGGAAGTCTATGTCCAGTAGTGGACGTCTTTCGACTAACATGATGCTGATGATGACAATTTGGGGTCAATCAATATTAAAGAAAACTATTATTTCAATAGTTTATTGAACTCCATAATGATAGATAAACTCTTTATTGTACACCTTAAGAAATAATACAAAGCGACAACATACAAATTATTATAGTACAATTGGCGGCCTTATCACAAAGTGTGATCTCTTCCAGGCAACCTAGGTACTGAAAGGAGAAAGGAGTTACAGAGATGGGGCAGTTGCAAGTGTACAAAGTACTATATTATAAGGTACTATTTGTACCATACTTAAAACTATATATACCTACTTACTAATTATATGTACGTTCATAATAATAATACGTGACATTATGTGAACTAATGTGTAGCGGTCTCGCTTTAAAACTACCACCGGAGCCAATGAAGAGCCAGCGAAACAAACTCAGCGAGATAACCTCGCCAATGGTGTAAGGTCCCTCGCCCACTGCTACTTATAGTAGTGATGCACTATTAGCGCGCGTTAGTCGCATTTGCGACGCGATACAGTAGTGATGCTAAGGCGCTACAGTATCGCGACTGCATCCATGCAAACGCGCGCCCGTTTCGGACGACATCGGGGAGAGAGTGGAGGGAGGGTGGCGCGGGAGTGGAGAACCGCACATCACTTTTCTGCCACACGTTTGCATCGCGACAGAAGCGCGACTGCATTTTGTTCAAGTGGACGAGGACACACAGCTAGCGACTGCATCGCGACTGTATCAATGCAAAAACGCAACAGTTTCGCGACTGCATCACTACAAAAAATCGCGGTAGGCGAGGGGCCTAAAGACTAGAGAGCGTAACTGACTTGATCATAGAAGTCTAATTTTAATTCAAGTGTTTTTTGTTTTTTTATAGAAGTCATCGTCCCGCAGTCCGTCCATAGAGCGCAGCGAGTCGGATACCGCGGATGACGATGACGCAACGCCCACGCTCGCCAACCGCGCGGGGAATGCTGTGTAAGTATGTTTATTATATTATAGAAGCTTTTGTCCCACAGGCCCTCCATAGACGAAGTTGACGCAATACCATATCTAACTTCTTGCCAAAATGCTTTAACCCTTTGCAGTTGCAAGTATCTTTTAGCGAGCGCATCATATAAACACCTTTTTATCGACATAAAATTGCCATAGGTACTATAATCGACTCAAAGCATTTGTAACAATGTTTAAAATAACTTGTAGTACGATTATTCAAATCCGCACCATTAGCCGTTGATGGATACAAATTTTGCAAGGCTTTTTGATGGTTCCGATTTAACATTTCAAAGGGTCAATATAACTTTGGAGTTTATTTAACTCTTCTCATTTTTAGGGTTCCGTAGCCAAATGGCAAAAAACGGAACCCTTATAGATTCGTCATGTCTGTCTGTCTGTCTGTAAGTAGATGTATTCTGTGAACCGCATTAAGATTTTTACACAAAAATAGAAAAAGGACAATAACTTTGGGGGTCGCCAGACATAGAACAGAAACTCAATTTTTTTTTTCATCGAACCCATACATGTGGGGTGTCTATGGATAGGTCTTTAAAAATGATATTGAGGTTTCTATTATAATTTTTTTCTAAACTGAATAGTTTGCGCGACAGACACTTCCAAAGTTGTAAAATGAGTGTGTGTCCCCCCCCCCCCCCCCCCTGTAACTTCTAAAATAAGAGAATAATAAAACTAAAAAAAAATATATGATGTAGATTACCATGGAAACTAACAATGAAAATTAGTTTGAACGAGATCTAGCAAGTAGTTTTTTTTTAATACGTCATAAACCGTAATTTGCTTTCATTTAATCAACTGAAATACTTGCTGCTACGGCACTTCATGTGCGAATCCGACTCGCACTTGGCCGGTTTTTTTTTCATAAGAGATAACTCTAGCACTGGGGAATCTAATACCTGTTTCGCGGGGTACTTCACAAACATAAACAAGATTATATCTATTTAGGGGTAGGAAGGTGATGGCTGTCCTCGGCGGTGTATATCTGCCTATGAGGTATACCTACAAAAAGCCAAGATATGCCAATAGCGCCTGTCCAGGGGCGAAACTGGATTATCTGGCGCTGCTAGTTCTGCCGTCATACTGGCCAGCGGCGGGCCCATGAAATTTCGTGGGTCGTCTATCCTGGGCAATGTTGCAGTCACAATGATCATCTACACATCATGACATCAATAGCAGAGTAAGAAGGGCATAGGCGAACTATCGGCGCCTTAAAACCGATGACTAGGTAAGGGAAACAACCCTGACAGAAAAACCAGCGTGTAGCCCGTAAGGGTTGCCCCAGACCGTAAACCTGTGTGTATGTACATTGGAACGGGGGTCTGACCTTCGCCACTTGGACTGTGAGAAGAGTAACCTCAAATAAACTCCTAATCCTAAGGTATGGAGCGTGTGCCGAGAGGATGAATGGCTGGCAAGATAGCCCAGTGACCAGCCGCCAACCTCGACGGATCAGGAACAGGAATCGTCGTTGTAGTTAGCTTTCTTCTGAGAATAGGTGTCACCTCAGAAGCGACCAGATATATCGTCCTCACTTGTGGGTACTATATGGAGAACTTTGAACAATCATCATATCCCAGCAAAAATTCCTCCGGAGTGATTGACAAGGCTCCGGTCTCAGGAAATGCAACTGGACCAAAAAAACTTGTAAAACAGGCTTTACACCCTGGGTTGTTTATATCCAGAAATAGAACTGTATCAACAAGCAGTTTACCAAACTTAGATGACCAAGATAAGCCTGTCATACCACCTCCTTGGCAAAGAGTCCCTCAGACACAATACCCTAAAAGGAAGAAACTATACAGCTCAGCCTCACCGTCCAAAGAAGACCTCGAAACATCCAACATCTTTAGGGATCTCACAGACGACAATACATCTCTTCCAACGAAACCAAGTAAACTGCCCCCAATAATTCTATATGGAATAGAAAACGTCAACAAATTGACAGAACTCCTCCAAATAACAATTACAAACGATGAATTCACATACAAAATCATTAATAAGAACCAGCTTAGAATTAATTGTACTTCCGTAGATAATTATAAGAAGCTCAGAAGTGTAGTTCGCGAAAAAGGACTCATAGGACACACCTTTAACAAAAAAGATGAAAGGTACTTAAAGGTACTTAAAAGTACTTAAATGGTCATAAAGAATTTACACCACTCTATACGAATTGATGTTATCAAGGAGGAAATTGAAAAACTGGGGAAAAAGTTTATGGTGAAATCATTAATGCTAGATATGGCCCAGACAAAAAACCTACCTCTACATTTTTTGTGAACTTGTTGTCAGGACACAAGAATAAAGTGGTCAAGGAACTTAAATATATATATATATATATATATACCACCAATCGGTGACCATAGGAGATCCAAAAAGGAAAAATATATTGTACAGTGCTAACGGTGCCAACAGTACGGTCACTCAAAAAATTACTGCATGCGACCATACTGATGCGTAAAATGTGCCCAACCACACAAAACTTCCGACTATCCAAGAAAGGATCGCAACACTCCTGAATGTACTCAGTGGAACAGGTGCACAGAGTTTGAGCTACTATCAGAAATGCACTTGAAAAACAAAAATACTGCTCATCTGCGTTTCTTGATATCCAGAAGGCTTTTGACAGAGTATGGCAGAAGGTCTTGCTATGCAAAATTAAATTAAACCTCCCACACAGCTTCTTCTGTATCCTGGAATCGTATCTCATTGATAGGTTGTTCTACGTTAAAGAAGGTGGAGAAACCTAAAAAAACCTACGAAGTAAAGGCGGGAGTACCACAGGGGTCTGTCTTGGGGCCTGTCCTATACACTTTATACACAGCAGATATACCGACTACCTCTGGCGTCACTACGGTGACCTATGCTGATGACACCACAGTATTAGCATGTCATTAAGACCCGAAGAAAGCGTCAGAAGCACTCCAACTTGGCCTTCAAGAATTACACATCTGGCTGCACAAATTCAGAATTAGGGCGAGTGCCACCAAGTCGGCTCATGTGACATTTACACTGCGCCAAGGAAACTGCCCACCAGTGAAACTAGGAGATAGCAAATTACAATAAGACCAAAAAGTTCCATTAATTAGTTACGAATATAAGGCCTAAGACACAAAAGGCGAATACCTACTTAATACAATATAAACAGAAGAAATTAAAAGCAATGATGTCTTCACAAACACAAAAATAGAAATAAACAGGTAGCCGTTGTTATATATAAATGTCTGTTGCATCGGTATTTAACCAATGCAATATACATTTCTTCTACAATATATCTGGTATTATGAAAATAACAATACAAAACCGTAATTTAGGTATTTAAAACTCTAGAAGAAACCTTGTAAATTATGTCACCCGCTTTCTTCTTGAAACTATCCAGAGACAAAGCAAATATGTCCACGTCTTCCAGTCCTTATCAAAAGTGCGAAAGTTTTTAGCAAACAGAGTTAATTACATATTCGTAATCAGCAAAATGAGCTCTATATTTTCTTCTTAGACAGTTTTTACGTATCTATCACCATTCCAGTTTTTTCACTAGACATAACTGCAATATATCGGAATTTTATATTTGTGTTACTTATCAAGAGTAAAATAACTTGAGTTTTGGCAAGGTAAGCTAAATTTTTATGCAATATTACTAGTAATAACTGCAATAAGCGGAATAATTTTACTTTGAATAAGAACATTCTTAATTTAATGACCACATTTTCTAGTCATAAGAGCAATAACTTTGCGTTACTGCATATCTTTTACTCGTCAAAAGTGCAACAAGTCGAGTTATTACATTTGATGACCTTATTTTCTAGACATAAGGGCAATAACTTTGCGTTAATGCAGCTTTTCTACTAGTCAAAAGTACAACAAGTCGAGTTATTAAAACAGTTTTATCTGTTCAGCGACATAAATATAACGTATTAGCACAACGGTTAGAGTTCCGCGTTGATGAAACAGTAGGACAAGGCAAGTCAGTGCGCGGTGCGTTTTTGCTATTGTAGTTGTGGTGTTGCAGCTGGACGGAGGCGCGGCGCGCGCACGTGTGGCGCGGCGTGGTGGAGCGAGCGGCGGGCGCGGGCACTCGCGGCGGCAGCGCGCTGGCCGCACTCAACCTGGCGCACAACCAGTTCACGTGCGTGCCCGCCGCGCTGGCGTGCCGCGCGCCCAACCTCACCCGGCTCAACATGGCCTACAACTCGCTCAGGTGAGGCGCCCTTACTACTTCCGCTCGCGTGGCGGGCGCAGGCACACGCGGCGGCAGCGCGCTGGCCGCACTCAACCTGGCGCACAACCAGTTCACGTGCGTGCCCGCCGCGCTGGCGTGCCGCGCGCCCAACCTCACCCGGCTCAACATGGCCTACAACTCGCTCAGGTGAGGCGCCCTTACTACTTCCGCTCGCGTGGCGGGCGCAGGCACACGCGGCGGCAGCGCGCTGGCCGCACTCAACCTGGCGCACAACCAGTTCACGTGCGTGCCCGCCGCGCTGGCGTGCCGCGCGCCCAACCTCACCCGGCTCAACATGGCCTACAACTCGCTCAGGTGAGGCGCCCTTACTACTTCCGCTCGCGTGGCGGGCGCAGGCACACGCGGCGGCAGCGCGCTGGCCGCACTCAACCTGGCGCACAACCAGTTCACGTGCGTGCCCGCCGCGCTGGCGTGCCGCGCGCCCAACCTCACCCGGCTCAACATGGCCTACAACTCGCTCAGGTGAGGCGCCCTTACTACTTCCGCTCGCGTGGCGGGCGCAGGCACACGCGGCGGCAGCGCGCTGGCCGCACTCAACCTGGCGCACAACCAGTTCACGTGCGTGCCCGCCGCGCTAGCGTGCCGCGCGCCCAACCTCACCCGGCTCAACATGGCCTACAACTCGCTCAGGTGAGGCGCCCTTACTACTTCCGCTCGCGTGGCGGGCGCAGGCACACGCGGCGGCAGCGCGCTGGCCGCACTCAACCTGGCGCACAACCAGTTCACGTGCGTGCCCGCCGCGCTGGCGTGCCGCGCGCCCAACCTCACCCGGCTCAACATGGCCTACAACTCGCTCAGGTGAGGCGCCCTTACTACTTCCGCTCGCGTGGCGGGCGCAGGCACACGCGGCGGCAGCGCGCTGGCCGCACTCAACCTGGCGCACAACCAGTTCACGTGCGTGCCCGCCGCGCTGGCGTGCCGCGCGCCCAACCTCACCCGGCTCAACATGGCCTACAACTCGCTCAGGTGAGGCGCCCTTACTACTTCCGCTCGCGTGGCGGGCGCAGGCACACGCGGCGGCAGCGCGCTGGCCGCACTCAACCTGGCGCACAACCAGTTCACGTGCGTGCCCGCCGCGCTGGCGTGCCGCGCGCCCAACCTCACCCGGCTCAACATGGCCTACAACTCGCTCAGGTGAGGCGCCCTTACTACTTCCGCTCGCGTGGCGGGCGCAGGAACACGCGGCGGCAGCGCGCTGGCCGCACTCAACCTGGCGCACAACCAGTTCACGTGCGTGCCCGCCGCGCTGGCGTGCCGCGCGCCCAACCTCACCCGGCTCAACATGGCCTACAACTCGCTCAGGTGAGGCGCCCTTACTACTTCCGCTCGCGTGGCGGGCGCAGGCACACGCGGCGGCAGCGCGCTGGCCGCACTCAACCTGGCGCACAACCAGTTCACGTGCGTGCCCGCCGCGCTGGCGTGCCGCGCGCCCAACCTCACCCGGCTCAACATGGCCTACAACTCGCTCAGGTGAGGCGCCCTTACTACTTCCGCTCGCGTGGCGGGCGCAGGCACACGCGGCGGCAGCGCGCTGGCCGCACTCAACCTGGCGCACAACCAGTTCACGTGCGTGCCCGCCGCGCTGGCGTGCCGCGCGCCCAACCTCACCCGGCTCAACATGGCCTACAACTCGCTCAGGTGAGGCGCCCTTACTACTTCCGCTCGCGTGGCGGGCGCAGGCACACGCGGCGGCAGCGCGCTGGCCGCACTCAACCTGGCGCACAACCAGTTCACGTGCGTGCCCGCCGCGCTGGCGTGCCGCGCGCCCAACCTCACCCGGCTCAACATGGCCTACAACTCGCTCAGGTGAGGCGCCCTTACTACTTCCGCTCGCGTGGCGGGCGCAGGCACACGCGGCGGCAGCGCGCTGGCCGCACTCAACCTGGCGCACAACCAGTTCACGTGCGTGCCCGCCGCGCTGGCGTGCCGCGCGCCCAACCTCACCCGGCTCAACATGGCCTACAACTCGCTCAGGTGAGGCGCCCTTACTACTTCCGCTCGCGTGGCGGGCGCAGGCACACGCGGCGGCAGCGCGCTGGCCGCACTCAACCTGGCGCACAACCAGTTCACGTGCGTGCCCGCCGCGCTGGCGTGCCGCGCGCCCAACCTCACCCGGCTCAACATGGCCTACAACTCGCTCAGGTGAGGCGCCCTTACTACTTCCGCTCGCGTGGCGGGCGCAGGCACACGCGGCGGCAGCGCGCTGGCCGCACTCAACCTGGCGCACAACCAGTTCACGTGCGTGCCCGCCGCGCTGGCGTGCCGCGCGCCCAACCTCACCCGGCTCAACATGGCCTACAACTCGCTCAGGTGAGGCGCCCTTACTACTTCCGCTCGCGTGGCGGGCGCAGGCACACGCGGCGGCAGCGCGCTGGCCGCACTCAACCTGGCGCACAACCAGTTCACGTGCGTGCCCGCCGCGCTGGCGTGCCGCGCGCCCAACCTCACCCGGCTCAACATGGCCTACAACTCGCTCAGGTGAGGCGCCCTTACTACTTCCGCTCGCGTGGCGGGCGCAGGCACACGCGGCGGCAGCGCGCTGGCCGCACTCAACCTGGCGCACAACCAGTTCACGTGCGTGCCCGCCGCGCTGGCGTGCCGCGCGCCCAACCTCACCCGGCTCAACATGGCCTACAACTCGCTCAGGTGAGGCGCCCTTACTACTTCCGCTCGCGTGGCGGGCGCAGGCACACGCGGCGGCAGCGCGCTGGCCGCACTCAACCTGGCGCACAACCAGTTCACGTGCGTACCCGCCGCGCTAGCGTGCCGCGCGCCCAACCTCACCCGGCTCAACATGGCCTACAACTCGCTCAGGTGAGGCGCCCTTACTACTTCCGCTCGCGTGGCGGGCGCAGGCACACGCGGCGGCAGCGCGCTGGCCGCACTCAACCTGGCGCACAACCAGTTCACGTGCGTGCCCGCCGCGCTGGCGTGCCGCGCGCCCAACCTCACCCGGCTCAACATGGCCTACAACTCGCTCAGGTGAGGCGCCCTTACTACTTCCGCTCGCGTGGCGGGCGCAGGCACACGCGGCGGCAGCGCGCTGGCCGCACTCAACCTGGCGCACAACCAGTTCACGTGCGTGCCCGCCGCGCTGGCGTGCCGCGCGCCCAACCTCACCCGGCTCAACATGGCCTACAACTCGCTCAGGTGAGGCGCCCTTACTACTTCCGCTCGCGTGGCGGGCGCAGGCACACGCGGCGGCAGCGCGCTGGCCGCACTCAACCTGGCGCACAACCAGTTCACGTGCGTGCCCGCCGCGCTGGCGTGCCGCGCGCCCAACCTCACCCGGCTCAACATGGCCTACAACTCGCTCAGGTGAGGCGCCCTTACTACTTCCGCTCGCGTGGCGGGCGCAGGCACACGCGGCGGCAGCGCGCTGGCCGCACTCAACCTGGCGCACAACCAGTTCACGTGCGTGCCCGCCGCGCTGGCGTGCCGCGCGCCCAACCTCACCCGGCTCAACATGGCCTACAACTCGCTCAGGTGAGGCGCCCTTACTACTTCCGCTCGCGTGGCGGGCGCAGGCACACGCGGCGGCAGCGCGCTGGCCGCACTCAACCTGGCGCACAACCAGTTCACGTGCGTGCCCGCCGCGCTGGCGTGCCGCGCGCCCAACCTCACCCGGCTCAACATGGCCTACAACTCGCTCAGGTGAGGCGCCCTTACTACTTCCGCTCGCGTGGCGGGCGCAGGCACACGCGGCGGCAGCGCGCTGGCCGCACTCAACCTGGCGCACAACCAGTTCACGTGCGTGCCCGCCGCGCTGGCGTGCCGCGCGCCCAACCTCACCCGGCTCAACATGGCCTACAACTCGCTCAGGTGAGGCGCCCTTACTACTTCCGCTCGCGTGGCGGGCGCAGGCACACGCGGCGGCAGCGCGCTGGCCGCACTCAACCTGGCGCACAACCAGTTCACGTGCGTGCCCGCCGCGCTGGCGTGCCGCGCGCCCAACCTCACCCGGCTCAACATGGCCTACAACTCGCTCAGGTGAGGCGCCCTTACTACTTCCGCTCGCGTGGCGGGCGCAGGCACACGCGGCGGCAGCGCGCTGGCCGCACTCAACCTGGCGCACAACCAGTTCACGTGCGTGCCCGCCGCGCTGGCGTGCCGCGCGCCCAACCTCACCCGGCTCAACATGGCCTACAACTCGCTCAGGTGAGGCGCCCTTACTACTTCCGCTCGCGTGGCGGGCGCAGGCACACGCGGCGGCAGCGCGCTGGCCGCACTCAACCTGGCGCACAACCAGTTCACGTGCGTGCCCGCCGCGCTGGCGTGCCGCGCGCCCAACCTCACCCGGCTCAACATGGCCTACAACTCGCTCAGGTGAGGCGCCCTTACTACTTCCGCTCGCGTGGCGGGCGCAGGCACACGCGGCGGCAGCGCGCTGGCCGCACTCAACCTGGCGCACAACCAGTTCACGTGCGTGCCCGCCGCGCTGGCGTGCCGCGCGCCCAACCTCACCCGGCTCAACATGGCCTACAACTCGCTCAGGTGAGGCGCCCTTACTACTTCCGCTCGCGTGGCGGGCGCAGGCACACGCGGCGGCAGCGCGCTGGCCGCACTCAACCTGGCGCACAACCAGTTCACGTGCGTACCCGCCGCGCTAGCGTGCCGCGCGCCCAACCTCACCCGGCTCAACATGGCCTACAACTCGCTCAGGTGAGGCGCCCTTACTACTTCCGCTCGCGTGGCGGGCGCAGGCACACGCGGCGGCAGCGCGCTGGCCGCACTCAACCTGGCGCACAACCAGTTCACGTGCGTGCCCGCCGCGCTGGCGTGCCGCGCGCCCAACCTCACCCGGCTCAACATGGCCTACAACTCGCTCAGGTGAGGCGCCCTTACTACTTCCGCTCGCGTGGCGGGCGCAGGCACACGCGGCGGCAGCGCGCTGGCCGCACTCAACCTGGCGCACAACCAGTTCACGTGCGTGCCCGCCGCGCTGGCGTGCCGCGCGCCCAACCTCACCCGGCTCAACATGGCCTACAACTCGCTCAGGTGAGGCGCCCTTACTACTTCCGCTCGCGTGGCGGGCGCAGGCACACGCGGCGGCAGCGCGCTGGCCGCACTCAACCTGGCGCACAACCAGTTCACGTGCGTGCCCGCCGCGCTGGCGTGCCGCGCGCCCAACCTCACCCGGCTCAACATGGCCTACAACTCGCTCAGGTGAGGCGCCCTTACTACTTCCGCTCGCGTGGCGGGCGCAGGCACACGCGGCGGCAGCGCGCTGGCCGCACTCAACCTGGCGCACAACCAGTTCACGTGCGTGCCCGCCGCGCTGGCGTGCCGCGCGCCCAACCTCACCCGGCTCAACATGGCCTACAACTCGCTCAGGTGAGGCGCCCTTACTACTTCCGCTCGCGTGGCGGGCGCAGGCACACGCGGCGGCAGCGCGCTGGCCGCACTCAACCTGGCGCACAACCAGTTCACGTGCGTGCCCGCCGCGCTGGCGTGCCGCGCGCCCAACCTCACCCGGCTCAACATGGCCTACAACTCGCTCAGGTGAGGCGCCCTTACTACTTCCGCTCGCGTGGCGGGCGCAGGCACACGCGGCGGCAGCGCGCTGGCCGCACTCAACCTGGCGCACAACCAGTTCACGTGCGTGCCCGCCGCGCTGGCGTGCCGCGCGCCCAACCTCACCCGGCTCAACATGGCCTACAACTCGCTCAGGTGAGGCGCCCTTACTACTTCCGCTCGCGTGGCGGGCGCAGGCACACGCGGCGGCAGCGCGCTGGCCGCACTCAACCTGGCGCACAACCAGTTCACGTGCGTGCCCGCCGCGCTGGCGTGCCGCGCGCCCAACCTCACCCGGCTCAACATGGCCTACAACTCGCTCAGGTGAGGCGCCCTTACTACTTCCGCTCGCGTGGCGGGCGCAGGCACACGCGGCGGCAGCGCGCTGGCCGCACTCAACCTGGCGCACAACCAGTTCACGTGCGTGCCCGCCGCGCTGGCGTGCCGCGCGCCCAACCTCACCCGGCTCAACATGGCCTACAACTCGCTCAGGTGAGGCGCCCTTACTACTTCCGCTCGCGTGGCGGGCGCAGGCACACGCGGCGGCAGCGCGCTGGCCGCACTCAACCTGGCGCACAACCAGTTCACGTGCGTGCCCGCCGCGCTGGCGTGCCGCGCTTCCAACCTCACCCGGCTCAACATGGCCTACAACTCGCTCAGGTGAGGCGCCCTTACTACTTCCGCTCGCGTGGCGGGCGCAGGCACACGCGGCGGCAGCGCGCTGGCCGCACTCAACCTGGCGCACAACCAGTTCACGTGCGTGCCCGCCGCGCTGGCGTGCCGCGCTTCCAACCTCACCCGGCTCAACATGGCCTACAACTCGCTCAGGTGAGGCGCCCTTACTACTTCCGCTCGCGTGGCGGGCGCAGGCACACGCGGCGGCAGCGCGCTGGCCGCACTCAACCTGGCGCACAACCAGTTCACGTGCGTGCCCGCCGCGCTGGCGTGCCGCGCTTCCAACCTCACCCGGCTCAACATGGCCTACAACTCGCTCAGGTGAGGCGCCCTTACTACTTCCGCTCGCGTGGCGGGCGCAGGCACACGCGGCGGCAGCGCGCTGGCCGCACTCAACCTGGCGCACAACCAGTTCACGTGCGTGCCCGCCGCACTGGCGTGCCGCGCGCCCAACCTCACCCGGCTCAACATGGCCTACAACTCGCTCAGGTGAGGCGCCCTTACTACTTCCGCTCGCGTGGCGGGCGCAGGCACACGCGGCGGCAGCGCGCTGGCCGCACTCAACCTGGCGCACAACCAGTTCACGTGCGTGCCCGCCGCGCTGGCGTGCCGCGCGCCCAACCTCACCCGGCTCAACATGGCCTACAACTCGCTCGCTTACTACTTCCGTAACTATTCCAATTTATATATTCGCGATATGGACCACTCGCTATTTTGTCAGTTCGATATATATACCAATTGCTATTGTGGCAGCTCGATATTTGGACCATTCGCTATTTTGATCAATCGCGATTTTGACGGTGTTTCAGTCACTTGACCAGGTGGGATATTGCCCATACGCGACGAATAATTCTTGGATATTTGATAATATCCGTGGAGAGTTATTGAGTGAGAGTGATATGTGTTGATTATTGTCCCCAGGTCAATGTCCTATGTCACCTCGTACCCCACGAGTCTCCGGCAGCTGGATCTTAGTCACAACGAGATTACATGCTGGCCGAGTTTACCTCAGGTTTGTATTGAACAGTTGTCTTAAAAACAAACTGCTTACTAAAAAGTATTCAATATTGATAAACTAATTTATTATTTACTATAAAATATTATGTATCATTGAAATTATTTCATACTTTTTAGCAGAATTCCGTTGACAGTTGTACCGAATACTACTTACTCCTCGCTGGGTAAACTTTTAGCGGGAAAAATGATTTCAGAAAAGAAGGTGGTGCAAGTTTCCATTTCTTCATACACATGCAACAGTCCCATAGATTACAGACAGATTTTCCCAATTTTCAAAAATATAAGAGCAGATTGTGAATAAGAGACTTACCTCTTACCTCGAAGTAAGCAAGTTACTTCCAGGTAAACAATTCGGTTTCAGACAAGGTAGGTTAAATTAAGACCCGATTGTTCTGGTGAGTAAGCTTGTTACTTCTCGTGACAATGTCTAAAAGTGTACTTGGGTTATTTTCGACCTCGCGAAAGCGTTTGACACTGATGCAGCCTCTCTACAGCTAATAAAGCTAGAGAGAGTTAGTGTCAGGGGATTGGCTTTAAAATGGTTCTCAACTTACCTCTCACACCGCAGTCAAAGAGTCAAGGTGGGTGATTGCATCGCAGTAGTTCTAAATATGTTGAATTTGGCATTCCTCAAGGTAGTATTCTCAGCCCTGTGCTGATCATAATGTACATGAATAATATTCATTGTATGTATAATCACTGAAAATGCTGAATCTGTATGTTTTACAGGTGACAGTGATTGACTGTCACAATAAATCTGGCCATTCCCTACATAAGTTTACTCAAAACGGTCTGAAGATATTTATATTTTAGAAATGTCGACATTTGTTAAGTCCAATCCAAATCTATTCCTGCGTAAGGAAGAGAGAGTCTCACGGAACCGGCGTGATAATAGTGGCTTATGTCTACATCCGGCGAAAACTTCACTTATGCGCAAAAGTGTTGTCTGCATGGCTCCTATCATTTATAATAAAATCCCAAAGAGTTGCAAAGAGCTTAGCAATGATGCATTTAAAATAAAAGTAAAGTCATTTTTTGTGGACAAAGCTTACTATAATATTACAGAGTTTTTAAATGAAAATCTCGGCGGTTAACAATCATTACTGTAATTTTTATTAATAATAATTTTTATTTGATGAAATGTACGTTCTTTGAATTGTTGTGTGTGTACCTATTGTTTTATATTCAAATTTGTATAATATTTGCATACCAGTACCTGGTTAGACATGTAGTAACTTATTATAATTATTTTTAAGACCTGTAATGACCATGTTTAAAGCAAATAAATGAATCTTATCTTATCTTAAAAGCATGTTAAGAACTGGCTTGAACTGACTCTTTTATCACACAACAACAAAAAACGAACGATATAGTTTTTATAAATTTCTTGCCTCAGTTCCTAATATTTCCGCTTGTAACTGTCAATATATTAAATTTCTCTCTTTCGTATAGAGATCGACTTGTCGGTTGCAAAACGACCAATTGGCCGGTTAAGCCGGTCTTTCAGAGGAGTTCGGGTAGCATATGCATTAAAAGAACGTATTTCGTAGGTAGAAAGTTTCGGATCGACGGAAGGCGAGCCCCTCGCGTGCTACTGCCCCGACACGGGCGCCCCGCCCAGCGCGCGCGCGCGGCCGCGCTCGGGCGGCTCCGTGCGCTCGCAGCTGCTCAGCGCGGCGTGTCCGGCGCGCCGCCACCTGCGCCTGGAGGGGCTCCGGACCTTGGTGAGTACCAGGTCACCCCTACCAGGATTTGACCAAGAGTCCAACAGATTTTGCCCACTTGCTAATGTTTTCAAGATCATTATTGATGGCAGCAATGGCTTCCCTAGTGTCATTGGCCTTTAAAGTGCCGATATAGCTGCAAGTCGTCTGCATAGAGATGATAGTTAGAAGTAAAGGTTTTAGTGATGGCGTTTATAAAAACGGAGAATAAAACAGGACACAGTACGCCACCCTGAGGCAAACCCGCAGTAAGATCACACCATTGAGAGAAAGATTCTTCATAGTGGACAGACTGTGAGCAACCTCGAAGAGGCGCTAAGACATTCAATGAAGAAAGGATACCAAGCAGGATGTCAAAGTCTACTGAATTAAATGCACTGTTAAAATCCAGTGGGACTAAGATGATTAGTAGCTTTTGTTCCATAGCCAAGCGAGTGTCGTCTGTCATTTTCTCAAGTAGTTATTTATTCAATATGATTTTTTCGAGCTCACAGTGGCATTTTACTACGAAACCACTGATAAATGTGTTATGTTTTAAAGTTTGTCTGTATATTTGCCTGTAGATCCTTGCGAACAACTTGTTGACAAGGATACAGCTGACGACGGATGACGACGGGAACACGCCAGCGCCGCCGGACGACAACACCAACGACGAAGATGATGAATGGGTGAGTCTTTGTCAGCAGGAGCGTGGTTACCCGGAGATAAAGAGGTCCTGGGTCAAAAAGTGTAACTGGGATGTTTCTGGCAAGAAAAACGCTGTTACAGGGCGTTTTTCTTGGTCGAGTCTGAAATTTGGCGGCGTTATACGTCCGCGGCTCGCTCTCGTCCGTCACATCGGATTCGGTGAGTGGACTTATGTATGAGCACACATACCTGCACTAGGATATGTATATGCGTATTACGCTCCCACTATTGGGTGGGGGGTAGATGGCTAGATAAAGTTAAGGTTTTTAATGAGGACCTAGGACTGACCTTTGAACGGCTGTCTCCTTCCTCCTGTGCTGTTGAGGTGTGTACAGCTGCGATTGGCTTATACACTATACACTATGCTGTAGCTGGCCAGCTAGTGGGTACACAACAATAGAATTCGATGTTCAATATTGTCTAATGTCGAAGATTTCAATTATTATTTTAATGCATAATGCACAACATTTTTCAGTTTTTCCTCCTGGGGAGAAAACAAATAGTGGTGAACGAACAGAAACAGAACAATGAAAAAAACAACAATGTCTCACAATCTTCTGTCTCATTCGCACACACACTTTTTGGAAATTATTAAATATTATTTTTATTTAATATAAACCTTCTCCTGACAATAACGAACACACAAAATAACGATTTATCCAATTTGGTGCAGTCGTTTGGTAGTTACGAGCATACAAATATTTCCGTGATTCATTTTTTCTATACCGAGTTACTTGTAAAACACCAACAAGCTCGCAGGACTAGATAGCTAACACCATAAGCAACAACTTTTGTTCTACAACTTTTGATAATTTGGTAGATTTAATTTTCATGTAAATATAAGTATTAATTTAATTTCCCGCTTGAATGTTTCGAACTCTACACGCGTGCGGGCTTAGCTTAACTTGTTCGCGCGACGTCTTTGCGTCTATGAATGAAACATAGACCTACAAATGTCTCGAAAAAACAACAAAAACTTAAAAAAAAACAACACGTATTGAGTTATGGCCGTACTCGTAGAACAAAAGTTGTTGCTTATGGTGTTAGATATCTAGTCCTGCGAGGTTGTTGGTGTTTTACTAGTAACCCTGTATAGATTGTACAGACGCCAGTACATCCAGCTACCCCAATCTGTCAAATTTCTTTTACAGATTTTCTACTTTATCATAAAACCATAAGGTTCACTTTCAATTTGAGAAATTTGACAGATTCGGGTAGCTTGATGTACTGGCGTCTGTACAATAATGCTTAAATTTTTTTACACCTGCAATCTGTGGAGCAGATATACGCAGCGGGCATTCAGTGCATTGCGTGTGCAGTACAACAATGCGTTCAGGATGCTGATGGGGCTGCCACGTTTTTGTAGTGCATCGGCGATGTTTACGGAGGCGTCGGTTGATGGTTTTGCTGCCATCATCCGCAGGCGTAGCGCTTCAATATTGCACAGAATGCGTGTCAGCTCCCACAGCATTCTGAGCGTATTATGTGATAGGTGGGTTTTCCAATGTTAAAGCACTGGATTCAGCTACATACCAGGGTATTGTGATACCCAGTTGTGTGGTTGTTATTCAGTGCATTGTTTGTTACTATATTATAAGATTACTAACATTAGGTTAAGAACTTTGTACTAACAATATATGGAGGAATCCGAAATAAACGATTATTATTATTATTATTAAAGGGCAAGGAAGTTGAATATGAAGTATATGCTTCGGTTCCAGAACTCGGGCTCGACGCTGAAGGGCCGCCTGCTGTTCCCGCTGCTGTCGATGCTGGACGTGTCGTGCAACCTGCTGCGCGGGATCCCGCCCGCCATCCACGAGCTCACCAACCTGTCCGTGCTCAACATCAGCGGTAACAAAGGTGAGTAACTGCTTTATATTAGTGACAGTGATTCATGCGCTGAATGTGCGGTAAAAAGTACATACATGCCTCACGCCTGTTTATGCTAGACTGTATACAGTATTTCTTCTAAAATAAAAAACCGGCCAAGTGCGAGTCGGACTCGCACATGAAGGGTTCCATAGCAGCAAGTATTTCAGTAGATTAAAAGAAAACAAATTGCGGTTTATGACGTATTAAAAAAAACTACTTCCTAGATCTTGTTCAAACCAATTTTCATTGTTAGTTTACATGGTAATGTACCTACATCATATATTTTTTTAGTTTTATCATTCTCTTATTTTAGAAGTTACAGGGGGGGGGGGACACTCATTTTACCACTTTGGAAGTGTCTCTCGCGCAAACTATTCAGTTTCGAAAAAATTTTTATTAGGAACCTCAATATCATTTTTGAAGACCTATCCATAGATACCCTACATGTATGGGTAGGATGAAAAAAAATTTTTGAGTTTCAGTTCTATCTATGGGGAACCCCCAAAATTATTGTTCTTTTTTTATTTTTGTGTAAAGATCTTAATGGAGTTCACAGAATACATCTGTGAACCTTACACATTACCAAGTTTCAACTGTATAGCTCTTATAGTTTCGGAAAAAAGTGGCTGTGACATACGGACGGACAGACAGACAGACATGACGAATCTATAAGGGTTCCGTTTTTTGCCATTTGGCTACGGAACCCTAAAAATATCAAGAGTGCTTCAGACCACACGACTGAAGTAAAACTTCAAACGTAACTGGTTATGAGAGATAGGGATAAACAAAAGCTGTGCTCTCACCTCTCTCTTGCTGCTACAAGTAATAAACGAAACGTAACGTAATATCTCTTTCTATCTTCACTTACTTATTCAAATACTTTATTTCAGACATACATAAGTCCATAGTGTCAGTAGAAAAAAGATAGCTTAATAAATAGTGTTAGTAATAATTGACGGTCATCGTAGCCTAGTTGGTAGTGCTCCCGCCTACGAAGCTGGTGGTCCTGGTCCTGGATTCGAATCCCGGTAAGTGCAAATATTTGTGTGATGAGCACGAATATTTGTTTCTGAGTTATGGATGTTTTCTATGTATATAAGTATTTATCTATCTATATAAGTATGTATATCGCCGCCTGGTACCCATAGTACAAGCTTTGCTTAGTTTGGGGCTAGGATGATCTGTGTGACATTGTCCCCAGATATTATTATATTATATTATTTATTATAATAATGCTGCGAACATTACAACTGGTGTAGATACTTACCCAGTGACGCAGCAGAGGGGCGTCCCACCGACCTGAGAAGACGCTCAGGAGACTATTAGTGCTAGTGCGCAGTCAGCCTACCATTGATGCCTACCTCTTTCTTTTTATAACATAGAAGTCATCAGTGTGCGCCTCCGCAATCATACCGGACGCACTACAGTGCCACGACAAAAATAAAATAAAAAATAAAAAAGGTTTTTATTCACGTAGACTTTAAAAAAGCGCTTTTAAATAGTCGGAACATGTTTGTAGTAATACAGTTATTATTTCTAGTTACTTATTACAGATATTTAGGTACACGGAATGTTAAAACATTTATACATTTTATTTTATAATGGTAGTGACATTTAGCTAGCTTGTATTAAGTTATTGTCAAGGAGATTATGTTAAGTTGAAATTTTTAATAATAGGTCTTTACCTATGAAATTGCCGTTTTGTATGAAAAAATTTAAACGAATTTTTTTCATGAATTTTTTTATTTGTATTAATCGAAGTAATCACCCATGCAATCAATGCATCTTTGCCATCGCAGTGGCAGTTTATTGATGCCCTTCTTAAAGAAATCAGCTGGACGGGAGGCAACAAATTCTTCAAAGGCATTTTGTACTGCCTCTCGGGTATTGAATTTTTTTCCCGCCAAGAAGTTATCCAAATTCTGGAAAAAGTAGTAGTCTGTAGGCGCAAGGTCTGGTGAGTAAGGCGGATGACGGAGAGCTTCCAACCCCAGTTCTTGCAACTTGGAGACCGTCTGCTGTGCAGTATGAGGTCGCGCGTTGTCGTGCAGGAGCAGCGGAGACGAGCGATTGACCAATGCTGGTTGGAGATGCGCCAGCTTCTCCATCATTGTGCTCAGTTCTTCACAGTACACATCTGCAGTAATGCTCACCCCGTTTGGTAAGAAGCTGTGATGAATCACACCGGCGCTAGACCACCAAACAGTGACCATCACTTTTCTAGGGGTAAGTTTTCGTTTAGGGCATTGTTTAGGTGCTGAACCAGGATCCAACCAACTTGCTGAGCGCTTGCGGTTATCAAACAGAATCCATTTTTCATCGCAGGTAACAATGCGGTTCAAAATTCCTTCATTTGTGTGTCTGTTGAGCAGTGCAAGGCACGTCTCGACGCGTACTTCGCGCTGGCGATCATTGAGTTCGTGGGGCACCCATTTGTCAAGCTTTTTTACCTTGCCAATTTGACGCAAATGGACCAATATTGTTTTGACGCTAACGTCGAAAGCTGCTGCTAATTCAGCCGTAGATTGTGTATCATCAGCTTCCACAACCGCCTTTAATTCGTCATTGTCGACCAAAGTCTTCGGACGACCGCGAGGTTAATTTTTCAGGTCGAAATTTCCAGAACGGAAGCGAGCAAACCAATAACAGGTGGTGCGTTGGTTTGTAGTGTTAGCTCCGTAAACGTCGTTGATGTTGCGTGCCGCTTGTGCCGCGTTGCTGCCACGACGGTACTCATATTCCATAATTACTCGAATTTTTAACGTATCCATGATGACGAAAAAGATTGAAATGCGATGAAAATGTAACACTAATCAATAAAGAAATGACTACTTTTGGAAAAAAGAATCCATGTTTTTAAAATAAAATTAATTTGAAATTAGAATTCTTAGCCAAACAAAAATTATTTTGATTTGAAATGGCCAGTACTGCAGAACGGCAATTTCATAGGTAAAGACCTAATATTATGTATTGAAATTTATATTTTACTACATATTGTCTGAATGGTTCTGTCTATATTAAGGTACTAGCTGTGCCCCGCGGTTTTACCCGCGTTAAACTTTATAAATTATCACTACTCCTCCCCAGTACGTGATAGCGTGATAATATGTAGCCTATATATTGACCCGACCTGTTGGTAATATTCATGCAAAATTTGAAGTAAATCCATGCAGTACTTTTGGAGTTTAGCCCGGACATACATACAGACAAACAGACACACACACAAAAATTCTAAAAACGAAAATTTTGGCTTCGATATCGACTGTAGATCACGCCCCAAGTATCCTTTAAAAAAATATTCAATGTACAGTTTTGACTTTCCTACGATTTATTATATGTATAGTTGAATTCAGTATTATTATTATAACGGACCTTGTGTTTAAAACGACGGCCGCGCTTTAATGCTACCACCGGATCCAACACCAACAGTATCCTGAACGCCTTCTTATATTGTACGCACAGATCGCTGTGTGTTTATCACCGTCTCAACTTCCGTTCAACTCGCCCGATAACCAGTTTTACCCCAAGTCAAAGAAAGAAGTTTTACTTCAAAGAATATTTTATCATTATTATTTATTACCAGGCAGGAAGTTGAATCAACTGGTAAATGCCTGTGTTAGGCGTAGCTATTGGTTTATTCCTACTATTTGGAGAGGTGTTCTTAGTTAAACAAGGTATTCCAGACTGAACATGAAATCATTTTATTTACTCCAATATATATACAAATTATAGTCACAAACATATCTTATCAAAAACTAAACATTTATTACACAGCCAATCAGAGGCAGCGCTGCTATGTAAATACACAACGCAAGTACCACGCTGCATATAAATATTGACGCCCCTCACAAATCGTGTCGCAGTGCCAGATAGCTGTCGCGCGCGCACGTATGTTCCTCAAGCCGGTGTTGTGTGCCTCACACGCGCCAGTATTGCGTCGCACGCGGTGCGAGGTGGATGGCCCATACCTGTATCTTGCTGCTCTCCGCTAGCTTTCCTAGCAGCTGAAATATTTGTCTAGTCTGTTTATGAATTCGTTTACGTTTCGGCCTGAGATAAAAAATTTGCTCAAATTTGGATAATTGGCATCACGTTGCAAACTTCTTTCTTTTTATAGGTAAGTACCACTGCAGCTCCTGTAAGCCAGGATCAACAGTAGCACACAATGAAATGACCCTGAGCGGTATAGCTCAGCCATGTTCCGGGGACGAGCTTTAACTGTTTTGGATCCCACCACGAATTTAATCAAAAAGAAACAAGGAGGAGTTATACTTATTCTTCTGGTGGCGGCTATTTCCGGTCCCCGGAGGTCCTGGTAACACTGCGTTCAGTGATGAACTATTGTGCTCGCCAATCCAAATAAACTTCCCTGTCTAACCCTGCAACATAGATAAATTGCAGAATCTTTTTGGCAGGAGTATCGATAACATCGTCCTGGTGCAAGAAGTGTTGGCCCAGGACGGTGATACGTTTATGCATCAGTGGCTCACAGTGACAGAGCAAGTGTAGAGGTATTTCGTCCGCGTTATTGCAAAACCTACACGCTCTACAGTCTCCGATGCCCACCGTAGTCAGGTGTTTCCTGAGACGGTAATGTCCCGTTAACACCCTAGTTATGATGCATAAATTCCTCCTATTAAGCGCGAGAGCTTCATTTGCAGTTTTTCGGTCGTAGCCCTTGATAACTTTTTTGGAGTGAGTTAAACCTGGAAGTTTTTGCCAGCGTTTAATAGCTTCCTGTTGGCAATCGTTCCTTAGGATGAGTTGGACTGTGCTTTTTGGTATTCCGCATATCGGCTCAGGGCCGTATTGGACCAATTTAGCTCCAGCCCGTGCAAGTTCGTCAGCACTTTCGTTGCCCTCGATACCCGCATGACCCGGTACCCATCGAAGTATCACCTTGTTCCTAAGGCACAGGGTATTGAGACTGTCAATGCAGTTCATAACCAGCCCTGACGTAATAGTGTCAGAGTTCAAGGCTAGGAGAGCCGCTTGACTGTCTGAATGGATGTAGATTGTGTGATTGACATATGTAGTCTTTTTGCAGGTTGGCTTCTGCACATACAATGATGGCATAAACCTCTGCCTGGAAAATTGAGGCGTATTTTCCCAGATTTTGACTGGCTTTAAATCTGGGTCGCTCCCCAAAAACTCCACACCCTACGTCATTTCCCATTTTGGAGCCATCGGTGTACCAAATTAGGCTCTCCTTCCAGGATACTTTGTTTGTTAGTTCAGTCGTCCCTGGAAGGTATCTTACACATTCCACACAATATTTCCTGGTGCCGTTATATCATGAGAACAAAAAGTCTGATTTCATGCCTACTAAGGGGTTCTGTTGCACTAGGTCACGTAGAGACCTCAGTGCCTTTGAGAGCCACGTCTCAGTCCCCTGTGCGGCTGCTCTCAGCATGCGGGCCTTTGCCTCAGACTGTATGAACAGTGAAAGAGGCGGCAGGTTCAGCAATGCCTCAAGTGACGCTCCAGGAGTGGAGGACATGGCTCCCGTGACTACCATACATGCAGATCCTTGCAGGTTGTTGAGCCTGTTTATTACTGTCGTTTGGTTGGTTTTGCTCCACCAGACTACCGAGCCGTACGCAATGGGCGGTCTCGCTATAGCAGTGTATAACAATAGGAAAAGTTTGAGGTGGGATCCCCACCTTCTCCCTACCAGGCGACGCCCTATACCTAAGGCAATTTTTGCCTTTTGTATAGTTTTCTTGATATGTGGGTTCCATGTGAGCGTTTGGTCAAAAATAATTCCTAAATATTTAACCTCATTGGAAAACTGTATCTCGCTGCCGTTCATTGCTGAAGGGGCTAATTTTTTTAGAGCCCTCTTTCGAGTAAACGGTACGAGAACTGCAAGGAGTTAGAAAATGAATAGTTCCACTTCCCTCATGGGGAAAGCGGATGACAGAATGATATAAAGAGTCTATAGCCTCATAAAACGAGAGAATTGCAACTAGAGAAGCCAGATGAAAAAGCACCGAGGATCAATTTAAGGGTCCTAAGTGAGCTGTTATACTCGATTCCAATAGTAGGTATGGCAAAAGCGCTTAAACGCACGGAAGTGGTTCCTTGTTGCTACAAGATCCGTAAGCTGTTGTCGGTTTTCTACTGTTTCATGGAGAATGCGCTCAAGACCTCCATGAACTTATCCCTCCTTCCCCCTTTTTTCATCGGACTACCAAGCGTCAGGAGGGTTGCCACCGCTATGTTGTTGACATCCCATTCTGCCGTACGAAGCGTTTTGCTTCCTCCGTCATCTTACACACGGCTAAGTGGAACACCCTCCCGAACGACGTGTTTCCAGACTCATATAGCATGTTTATTCAAGGCTTATTCAAGGCTAGAGTGAACAGGCATCTTATGGGTACGCGCGGTCCACCTTCGACCACATCTTCACTGACCATCAGGTCAAGATCGTGGTCAAGAGCAAACCCATTTTCAATTAAAAAATAACTGGACAATTATTCCACTCTCGAACTACTCTGTTGCTTATAAAGTGTTTGTAGGGATTATTAAAGTGTTTGTGGGGATTATTAAAGTGTTTGTGGGGATTATTAAAATGTAATTAAAATTTCGTTCAAATATGTTCTCAAAGTCTTTTATGTCTTATCTCAATTATATATCTCAATTAAATACCCGCGTTCTCTGCAAGTCACTCATATGTTGTAATGTTCGTTTAGGACTACGTTCTAGTCAACGCCACCTAGTGAGCGTATAGCTAAGTTAACGCCACCTAGTGAGCGTATAGCGAAGTCAACCTCGTTGCAGACATCACGGAGCTGCCGGCGCAGATGGGGCTGCTGTCGCGGCTGTGGAACCTGAACACGCTGGGCTGCGCGCTGGGCGAGCCGCTGCGCTCCATGCTGGCGTGCGGCCGCTACAAGAGCATGGACATCGTGGGCTACCTCAAGTCCGTGCTGCAGGAGGCCAGGCCCTACACCAGGATGAAGCTCATGTTCGTGGGGCTACAGGTAGGATGGAACCTGAACACGCTGGGCTGCGCGCTGGGCGAGCCGCTGCGCTCCATGCTGGCGTGCGGCCGCTACAAGAGCATGGACATCGTGGGCTACCTCAAGTCCGTGCTGCAGGAGGCCAGGCCCTACACCAGGATGAAGCTCATGTTCGTGGGGCTACAGGTAGGATGGAACCTGAACACGCTGGGCTGCGCGCTGGGCGAGCCGCTGCGCTCCATGCTGGCGTGCGGCCGCTACAAGAGCATGGACATCGTGGGCTACCTCAAGTCCGTGCTGCAGGAGGCCAGGCCCTACACCAGGATGAAGCTCATGTTCGTGGGGCTACAGGTAGGATGGAACCTGAACACGCTGGGCTGCGCGCTGGGCGAGCCGCTGCGCTCCATGCTGGCGTGCGGCCGCTACAAGAGCATGGACATCGTGGGCTACCTCAAGTCCGTGCTGCAGGAGGCCAGGCCCTACACCAGGATGAAGCTCATGTTCGTGGGGCTACAGGTAGGATGGAACCTGAACACGCTGGGCTGCGCGCTGGGCGAGCCGCTGCGCTCCATGCTGGCGTGCGGCCGCTACAAGAGCATGGACATCGTGGGCTACCTCAAGTCCGTGCTGCAGGAGGCCAGGCCCTACACCAGGATGAAGCTCATGTTCGTGGGGCTACAGGTAGGATGGAACCTGAACACGCTGGGCTGCGCGCTGGGCGAGCCGCTGCGCTCCATGCTGGCGTGCGGCCGCTACAAGAGCATGGACATCGTGGGCTACCTCAAGTCCGTGCTGCAGGAGGCCAGGCCCTACACCAGGATGAAGCTCATGTTCGTGGGGCTACAGGTAGGATGGAACCTGAACACGCTGGGCTGCGCGCTGGGCGAGCCGCTGCGCTCCATGCTGGCGTGCGGCCGCTACAAGAGCATGGACATCGTGGGCTACCTCAAGTCCGTGCTGCAGGAGGCCAGGCCCTACACCAGGATGAAGCTCATGTTCGTGGGGCTACAGGTAGGATGGAACCTGAACACGCTGGGCTGCGCGCTGGGCGAGCCGCTGCGCTCCATGCTGGCGTGCGGCCGCTACAAGAGCATGGACATCGTGGGCTACCTCAAGTCCGTGCTGCAGGAGGCCAGGCCCTACACCAGGATGAAGCTCATGTTCGTGGGGCTACAGGTAGGATGGAACCTGAACACGCTGGGCTGCACCCCCACGGGATGAGATGGGGTGATAATATTCTATGTCGTCACCACACAGTAACACACAACCACATGTGATGCCATAAATGGTCCGGAATCGACTTTGAACGTTGAAGCCGATTGAACGAATGATTTAGTAATTTTTAACCTTCATCTATGTATTTGAACGCCGGTCACCATCTCGATGATTGGCGACTTAGGCGGTAGGTCCCCCTAGTGGCTTTCCCATAGGAACCCTTAGTTAGTTAGTTAGTTGGGCGATAGGTTTCCGCACTTAGCCTCCCAATTGGGCCATTGTGCGTGATACTTGTTTGGCTACTCGAACCATTTTAGTTCCATCCAGAAGTCCAGGAGACCACGAAAGGCTTGAGGGCCTCCTGCAGTGTCTTCGGATCATTCAGGAACTTTGCCCGTTGGTGAGCAACACTCTTGCAGTGTAGCAGTACGTGTGCTGGAACATAAACAATAGGAACCCTTATTGTGTTCTGGTGTTGAATAATGGAAAATTATCTTTTTATGCAGGGTATAGGCAAGACCAGCTTGCTAGAGTGCCTGAGACATGAATCAGCGATACAGCATCGGAGGAAACCCACTGAGGTGAGGTCACATCTCTTTTTAATCTAAAAGTTCTAACTACGAACCTGCTTTCCAAAAGTTGCGGATTGGATTCTCGCACAAGAAAAATATTTGTGTTCATGAAAGTGCCTATTAGCCGACGCTGCGTTTTCCAATTCGCGGTCGCCACTCGAGACCCTTTCCGCCCTAATGATGATAATGATGATGTGATGATTTATAAACGAATCCAGCCTGGAGTGCAAGTGTTAAAATAAAAAAGGTTTTTATTCACGTAGACTTTAAAAAAGCGCTTGTAAATAGTCAGAACATGTTTGTAGTAATACAGTTATTATTTCTAGTTGCTTATTACAGATATTTAGTTACATGAAATGTTAAAACATTTATACAATTTATTTTATAATAGTAGTGATATTTAGCTAGCTTGTATTAAGTTATTGTCAAGGAGATTATGTTTAGGTTTAGTGATTGAAATTTATATTTTACTACATATTGTCTGAATGGTTCTGTCTATATTAAGGTATTCAGTATTATTATTATAACGGACCTGGTGTTTAAAACGACGGTCGCGCTTTAATGCTACCACCGGAACCAATGCGCCCCAACTGAGAAGACCCAGCGAAACAAACTCAGCAGGTTCATCTACTACCGGTTTCAACACGGCCCAGTTGAGACGGTCCGGCGAAACATACTCAAGCGGGCATGAACACGAGATTTGGTAGTAGTTATTTAGTAGGCAAACACAATATCTGCTCGATCGGTTGTCTGAATGAATATCAATTTAGATTATATTTATGAAACAAAAAAAAAACATTGAAACAATAACATTATTAATTTTAAGACAGAGTCAATAAATTTAAATTTAGTATATGTTAGCAATCATATTACAGATAGTCACAGATAGTTCACGTAACTCAACAAATTAGTCATGTCTATATGGCTATGTTGTTCTGTTTATCAAACTATGGCACGCTTGTTAACATGTCCTGCGTGCCCTAACTCCTGAATGTTCCATGAAATAATGGACGCTACTGACTAATGCGCAAGTCGTAGCTGAATTCTGGACTTAATATAGATTGCCATTGACACGCTAAAATAAAAAAGTACCTTTTTTTAAAGATTTGATATTTTTTTTCTAATTCTCGCTCAGGTTTTGTGTGTAGTCAATTTTTCGTATATCCTTATTAGGGTAAAATGGGACCCTATTACTAAGACTGAACTGTCTGTCCGTCCATTTGTCTGTCTGTCTATCACCAGGCTATAAAATAAAATAAATTTAATAAAAAAGGTTTTTATTCACGTAGACTTTAAAAAAGCGCTTGTAAATAGTCAGAACATGTTTGTAGTAATACAGTTATTATTTCTAGTTACTTATTACAGATATTTAGGTACACGGAATGTTAAAACATTTATACAATTTATTTTATAATGGTAGTCACATTTAGCTAGCTTGTATTAAGTTATTGTCAAGGAGATTGTTTAGTTGAATTTTTTAATATTATGTATTGAGATTAAAATTTTACTACATATTGTCTGAATGGTTCTGTCTATATTAAGGTATGAATTCAGTATTATTATTATAACGGACCTTGTGTTTAAAACGACGGTCGCGCTTTAATGCTACCGCCGGATCCAATGCGCCCCGGCTGTATCTCATGAACCGTGATAGTTAGAAAGTTGAAATTTTCGCTGATGATGTATATCTGTTGCCGCTATAACAACAGAATAAAATTAATATTTAAAGGGACTCCTATGCACCAGACGTGATTTTTTGGCTCGTGGTACGGGACCCTTCGTGCGCGAGTTCGATCGCACTTGTTTATTAATTGGGTCTTTCTTGACAATTTGTTTCGTAGCACTGGGCCAAGCGCATGGGCAACAAGTCTTCGCGGCGGGGGAACGTGTCCACGGTGGGTGTGGACATTGGCACCTGGGTGTATGAGAAGCATCGTTCCACGCGAGGACCCATCACTTTCAGGACTTGGGACTTTGGAGGGCAACAAGAGTGAGTATTCTCTAAGCAAGCTAACCTGATGCACTGCTTGTTACATGCGAAGCTACAAGTACATCGACACGTCCTCATGGAATGGAAGAAAATGGCAAAGGCGTAAGTAATTTCTTGAGACTTAGGAGAATAGCGGAAGTGAGTTATTTTTCGAAGTACAATAAATTACTCCACAGGTTGCACAGTTGGTAAGCCCTTGTGTTTCAAGTTCGAACCCTTTTGGACGATGACGAACAAAGTCGATGGATAACACCTACATCATCCAAAAGGGTGTTAGCAAAGGAATCGACGGATCAAGTGGCGTGGTTGTGGGTTCGGTTCCCACCAAGGATAGATATTTGTGTGAATGAACATGTCTTTTTGTCCTGAGTCTGGGTGTAATTATCTTCATAAGTATGTATTTAGATAAGAAAAATAGTACATGTAGTATGTCAGTTATCTGGTTTCCATAGTATAAGCTTTGCTTAGTTTGGCATCCGATGGCCCTGTGTGAATAATGTCCTAAATTTGATCTCACAGCGTGTATCGTTCGTAGCTTCAAGCAGAGTATCTACCCCGGATTTGTAGAGCGTGCTGGTTTGAGATCCGCCGGATTTATTGTTGTATTTCAGTACAATCGGAATGTACATAGGCGGACTTAATGCCAAAGGCATTTTCTTCCAGTCAACCTTAGAGTAGTGCAGAGCTATCATGGTAGGTGTACTAAGGTATAAAAAATGTAAATGTATTATCTGTACAGGTATTACTCGACGCACCAGTACTTCCTGTCGCGGCGCTCGCTGTACCTGGTGCTGTGGCGGGTCACCGACGGCCGGAAGGGGCTCGCCGGGGCACTCACCTGGCTCAGGTAACATGGCAGACGAAACACCTCGAGATAGATGGATAGATAGATAAAATATTCTCTATATTTTCGGACCGGGTCGGGCCAAAAGAGATTTTGAAACTTTTCTGTAAAAAGAAAAACTTTTCAGCATCATCAGCCCGAAGTCTGGGAGTTCGAGGTATTACACCCCCGTGCCTCGGAGAGCACACAAAGCCGTCGGTCATGTACCTGACCTCTTTACGGTCGTGTCGCTAGGCGTCCCATCGGATCATGAGAGTGATGGAATAGAAAGTGCTCCTGTGTTTGCGCACACACTTGAACACTATTATATGTCTCGCGCAGATGGCTAATTTCTGTTGAAACTGGCCGCCGCGGCTGAAATTCGGCTAGGAGATAATGGCCAGTTTCCACAGAGATTATATTATTATTGTACACACTCAAAAGGAAAGAAAATCATCATCACCGTAATATCAGCCGAAAGACACCCATTGCTGGACAAAGGCCTTCCCCAAAGATCTTCTTGTCTTGCGCTATCCGCATCCAGCGACTTTCACAAGAAAGAAAGAAAATACATTGGATATAAAGAACATAATGTGCAATCGCTTCAGGGGATCTTATCGCCTTAAGCGATTTCTTCCAGACAACCTTTGAATGGATAGGAACTAAACTAAGGTAAACAGTAGCAGGAGTGCAACAAATAAATTGTACTAAGGAACTGTGATATATATATTGCATACTACTGAAAAATTAAATAAAAATCCTTTCTGCTAATTATGCCAACAAATACCCAAATGCCTTTTCTTTACTCCTGGTCCATTCAACGGTTGCCTGGAAGAGATCGCACTTAGCGATAAGGCCGCCATTTGTACAATCCTAACATACTCATAGTTCTTTTTATGTATTATTTTTTGGTATACAATAAAGCCTTCATTTAAATATCATTTTAATATCATTTTACCAGTAGTAAGTATATTAATACTTACTTACTACTGGTAAAATGAAGGCCTAGGTATATTTTGGGCGATATGCCTTGATCACCACGCTTGTACACCACGGGGCATAGTACTTTTATTATATTAAGCATGTTGTTAAGTTTCAGAGAAGAATTAAGGTCCTTTCACATCACCAGGTTGATATTGTCCACTACTGGAAATCGGCATCCCCAAGGGGGTTTTTTTGAAGTTATACTTCTTTTGGCGCGATGGAGAAAAATGATGAGAGTGAATTTTTACGATGCGCGCGCATCGTATAAATAACAGCATGACGTTAGTTCTAGGTGGTATGAGAGTGAACAGCATGACGTTAGTTCTAGGTGGTATGAGAGTGAACAGCATGACGTTAGTTCTAGGTGGTATGAGAGTGAACAGCATGACGTTAGTTCTAGGTGGTATGAAAATTGATAACTATGTTCAAGTTGTATATTAAGAAGTATAACTTCTAACGCGTGTACATAAGTACACACAAGTTTTTTTATATATCAGAGGGTGACAAACGAGCAAGTGGGTCACCTGATGGTAAGTGATCACCGCCGCCCATGGACACTCGCAACACTAGAGGTGTCGCGAGTGCGTTGCCGGCCTTTTAGAGTCAGCAAACAAGTGTTGCTGACCCTTCCCCCACCCCAATGAGCTCTGGCGACCTTACTCACACTCGGAAACACAACATTAAAATTATGAATGTTATTATTAAGGAGTGTCTTCTGTAAGGTGGAGGTACTTACCCAGTCGGGCTGCTCTTTGAGCGAATTAACGCTATGCCCTACCTCTAATAATTACTTTCCATAACGGGGCCATATTTGCCTAGGTCCCCGTGGGTGGTAGCTTGTACACAGTCGCGCTACCCTGCTGTATCCCTTAGACGGGTTACGACACCCACGGGATGGTATGGGGTGATTCTGGTATTCTTTCTGGGCCGCAAACCACACGACTATTTTTTTTTTTAACGGGACTAGTCCCTCCCTCTTACCCAACACTGCAACTCCTGTAAGCCAGGATCAACAGTGGCACACACGGTGAGGCTCAGGCATGTGCCGGGGAATCGCGACAACTGTCTTGGATCCCGCAACGAATGTAATCAGAAAGACAAAAAAGGAGTTAGAAAATGAATAGTTCCACTTCCCTCCAGAGCAAAGCGGGAGACAGAATGATGTAAAGAGGCTATAGCCTCATTAAACGACACCACACGACTATTTGTATAAATGTGAGTCTGGGCACTTGTCTGGTTGCCATAGCAGAGGCTCTGCTTAGTTTACAGATGGCAGTGTGATAGCTGTCCCAAGATATTTATATTGCCTAGTCTGTTTTTTTTATTCCGTTTTACGGCTCTGGCTTCTTTGGCCTTATGAGCCTTCAGTAAATATATTATATATCATTTATTTCCGTCATTGACAAGTAAAGTCCGTCACAGTCAAGTCATACATAGTCCTTGTCCAACCCCAGTAAAGCAGTGGAGACTTTACTAGAGGCTTTTATGGAGTTTTGGTTACAACACGGAAAATCACAATTCACGGCAATATCGCACTTTGCTCCACTTTTGTACGTTGTCCATGATGTTATGTCTAAAAATCCACCATATTTACACGTAAAAACTCGAATTTACACCAGTTTTTGAAAATAAAACATAGCCTCGATGCGTCTTTTTCCGCGTTGGCGCCAAAACTCCGCCTAGCCTGTAATGTGTATTACACAAGATAAATAAATGAAATAAAAAAGGTTTTTATTCACGTAGACTTTAAAAAAGCGCTTGTAAATAGTCCGAACATTTTGGTAGTAATATAGTTGTAGGTATACATTATTATTTCTAGTAACATAGATATTTAGGTACACATTGTATTGATTGTATGAAAACATTTATAAAATTTATTTTATCTCGTATCAAGTTATTGTCAAGAGATTATGTTTAAGTACACGGATTGTATGAAAACATTTATTGTTTAAGTTTAATTAGCAAAATTTATAATTTTAGCTATATTTTTACTTCATATTGTCAATGGTTCTGTCTATATTAAGGTATTATTATTATGAGGGACCTTGTGCTGATAACGACGGTCGCGCTTTAATGCTACCACCGGATCCAATGCGCCCCAACTGAGAAGACCCAGCGAAACAAACTCAGTGGGCTCATCTACTACCACAAGGTTAAGGTTCTCGAGTGGCGACCACAAACCGGATGACGCAGCTTGGACTGATCCCCCTCAAGGTGGAGCTGTGATTTTTTACGGTCGCTGGATGCGGATAGCGCAAGGCCGGCAATGGTGGAGATCTTTGGGGGAGGCCTTTGTCCAGCTGTGGACGTCTTTCGGCTGATATTATGCTGATGATGATATGTATTGCGCTTACTGTAATAAAGAGTATATTATTAATCGTTGTAATGTGTTGTAGGTCTATACAAGCCCGCGCCCCGGGCTCGCCCGTGATCATGGTCGCCACGCATTACGATCAAGTGAATAATGTAAGTTTCATTCCATTAGATTTTTTTTTATTTTTCATGGGTTTACAAAAGTGTTAGAGGTGACGGGTTGGTTTAACGTACGTATGTTAATAAAATGAATTAATAAAAAATACAAATAAATAATTTGATTTATGTAGGAACGAAATGTTATGCTTTATGCGTATAATGAATCATAACCAATTAGGGTGAATGTAATGCATGATTGTGTGAAACAGAGAAAATAGTAAAACTTAAGGAGATAAATAGATTGAATGGAAGTTAAAACATTAGGTTAAGAACTATGGTTGGTAAGAAAATAAACTAGAGAATCCGAGGAATCCATTTAATTTTGGTTCCAAGTGAACCAATCCTACATTTATGGTATTTTGATTAGTTTGTTTTATATTTAATTTTATTATTTTTAAGTCTTTTAGTTATCAAAGCACGCTGTGTTCACTATTTTAGGGCATACAATTTGGATATTTGTTTTATATACATTTGTGTTTTATATGAATGAGTTATTGTCCCATTTGTGAACCAATAAAAAAAATGTATTGTTGGGATAGTAGGAGCACGGTAATGTTATTTAACAGTATTACATCTTCGTACAAACGCGAAAACCTACGCGCCTTGAGTTTGACACACACTCGGTACACAAACAGTTGCAGACTATGAACCTGACTGTTATGGGTTCGATCCCCACCTAGAACCAATCTTAATAATGGTAAAAAAAACAATTGTGTAGCAGGGTATATTACAAAATATCAGAGTATTTAAGTGATAAAAGTGCTTGGGATTGAGTTGTTCTGAGTCAACACACATGATTGTAATTAATCTTAAGTATATTTTATTTTAAAAAAGGATTCCTACGGAGTTTTCTGGCAGTGTTTCTCAGTAGCTGCCACGTCATGCACTGCACGGTAGGGTAAAAAATATGACGCTTCCACATAAATATAAAATTTTTACGGAATAAAGAATTTTTATTTTTGATTTTGTACTCATCACGCAAGAGCGTGATGAGTACAATTATTTGTTCTATGTCTGGGGGTAATGTATCTAGACGAGCTGGTTGGCGTGATAGGTAGATACTTGCTTTTCAAGCCGCAGGTTGTGGGTTCGATTCCCACCCAGGACAGATGTTAGTGTGCATGGACATATCTGTTTGTCCTGATTCTGGGTGTAATCTATACATATAATAAAATCGTAGGAAAGTCAAAACTGTACATGGAATATTTTTAAAAAAGGATACTTGGGGCGTGATCTACAATCGAAGTCGAAGCCATATAGTTTTAAGAATTTTTGTCTGTGTGTCTGTATGTATGTCCGGGCAAAACTCAAAAAGTACTGCATGGATTTACTTCAAATTCTGCATGAATATTACTAAGAGGTCGGGTCAACATATAGGCTACATATTATCACGCTATCACCTACGGGAGAGGAGCTATGATTATTTATAAAATTTAACGCGGGTAAAACCGCGGGGCACAGCTATTATCTATATAAGCAATATTATACTGTGTTCAGCGCGTTAAGGTTCACTTTCGACTGGCACAGAGACAGGAGTAATTAAGACGTGTATTTGCTTCAAAGATTTATTTTCAACTGGTTAATGGAATATAACATGCTTGGACTTAAATGACTAACACAACTGTTACATAAACTATAGACAGGTATAATCCTTCCCAACATACCGCCCACCAAAGAACTAAAGTTCTTTTATACAAATAAAATATGATGTTACAGTAATTTACACATTGCAAATAATAATCAAATAATAGAAACAAAATGGTATATAGTCAGAACTATGACCAACTGTAAACTAAATGACATTAAATGCTCAGTAAATCCAACTTATTGTACATACAATTTAATAAACCTATACGGTATGCATATTACATTAAAGCTTGGTGTCTACAGGTAGAAGACATAATTTACCAATGGATCGCTTAACTATGTGGTTACCGGTTTTCACACTATACACCCTAGTAACTGCATCTTGGCCTGGGTGTTTTTCTATAATGCGTCCAAGTGGCCATTTCCCTGGAACAGCGTTGTCCGTCTTTACGAGCACTATCTGACCAATGTCCAATTCTGGAACTGTCTTTAACCACTTCGGCCGTTGCTGCAGTCTTGTTAGGTACTCATACTGCCATCGCTGCCAAAAGTCATTCAATAGCTTTTGACTATGCTGCCATCGAGATAGCTTGCTGACAGGTAAGTCTTTCAGGCTTGGTGAAGGTACGGTGATTGGGGCTTCCCCGATCAAAAAGTGTCCTGGAGTGAGTACCTCCATGTCTTCCTTGTCTGCGTCGTCGATGGGGCACAACGGTCGCGAGTTTAGGCAAGCCTCGATCTGGCACAGGAGCGAATGTAATTATACATTAACTGTACACTTCCATGTGAAGTTACCATATGTGCATCGGATACAATCAGTCTTGTCAAATATGATTTATTATCTAAGATGATGGGGTGTTTTCTGTCTTTATCTATATTGGCGTGTCTAATTCTACCGCCCACCCTGAGAATATGATTCCGATCCAAATACGGATTGAGTGACTTCAGTACACTCCTATTCTTAACCTTACCTTTTTCTTTCAGATCTTTAATTTCTTCTTCAAAATATTCTCTTTGTGTTATTTGTATACACTTGTGTAATGATTTTTCTAATTCTTCAGTGTTTATACTAATTTGTGTTTTTTCCCTTTTCAGGTTCAAGAATTGTCTACAGTATGTCACTGCTCGCAATAACTCCGTCAGTTTGTCACAAACCTCGAAGCGGATTGACCCATTTTTCTCTTCGACAGATTGTTCTTCAGTTACCACATTTACATTTATAATCTTTCTGGTCTCTAGGTCTGTCGAAGTGTTTATGCTTGTGAATATTATTTCATTGCGTTTCAGCCATTCTGGTCCTTCCCACCATAATCGACAATTCTTCAGCTCCGATAGCAGCATGCCTCTGGATACGGCATCTGCAGGGTTTTCCTTTGATAGTACGTGGAACCATTTGCCACCGATGTTATCAATGATCGTCACGACTCTGTTTCTCACAAAGGTTTGCCATCTTGAAGGATCTCCTTGCAACCAGGATAAAACAATTGTCGAATCTGTCCATGAGAATATTTGATTAGTCGGAATTTGCATGGCTTCGCTTATTTGCTTTAATAATTTTGAAAGAAGTACTGCGCTGCGCCGCATAGCTCCAGTCTCGGTATTGACATTGGTTTTACAGGTGCAACTCTGGATTTGGCAGCAATGATGGTCGTTTTGTATAGATGGTCATCTCCCAGCACCCTCAGATAAGCTACAGCTCCATACGCTTTTTCAGACGCGTCACAGTAACCGTGTACAGAGGCCTCCTTCATGGTTTTAATTGTGCATTGTAACCATCGCTGCAGTTGAACTACCTTCAAATGTGATAAGCTTTCTCTTATACTAATCCATTCTTTTTCTGTTTCAGGGTCTACTTCGTCATCCCAGGCGGTTTGCTTCACCCACAAACTTTGAATTAGTATTTTTGCAGGTACTATCGCCGGAGCCAGCCATCCTAGCGGATCGAATAGCCGGTGAACGTCAGCCAAAATCTTTCTTTTGGTCACGACTCCCGTCATAAGGGCGTAATTAAGATGATAATGAATAGTGTCGTCACCCATGTTCCAGGATAAACCCAGTGTTCTGATAGTACCTTGCAGCTTCATGTCTATTTTAACTTGCTTACTATGCTGTTCTGCTTCAAATTGATTAAGAAATTTGCTACTGTTAGATGCCCACTTCTGCAGCTTGAAACCTCCCTTTTACAGGATATGGCTAATATTCTTAGCTACTTCTATAGCCTGTTCTACTGTATCTTGTCCAGACATTAGATCATCTATGAAAAAATCCTTCTTGATGGTTTCAGCTGCTATAGGATAGTCTTTGCCTTCATCTACTGCTAGTTGTTGCAGTGTTTTCACCGCAAGGTAAGGAGCAGAAGCAGTTCCGAATGTTACTCGTAGCAGACGATATTCCTTGATTGATTCAGTTGCGTGCTGACGCCAAAGAATACGCTGGTAGTCTGCGTCTTCTTGCGTCACTAACACCTGTCTGTACATTTTTTCTATATCAGACACGAAACAGATAGGCTTCATCCTCCACCTCATGACTAGATATCTCATGTCTTGCTGAAGTTGAGGTCCTATCAGTAGTTCATCATTTAGAGATATATTGTTACAACCCTTGGACGAAGCATCAAAAACAACTCTAACCTTTGTTGTTTCACTGGATTCCTTCAAGACTGGATGGTGTGGTAAGTATACTGCCGAATTATCTATCTCGTTTATTGGAACTATTTCCATGTGTTTTAGTTCAATATACTCTTTCATTATCTTTGTGTATTCCGTTCTCAACTCAGTATCTTTCTCAAAGCGCCTTTCAAGTTGCATGTATCTTCTTAATGCTATATCTCGAGTTTTACCTTCACATGACATAGGTTTTATTGTTTTAAGTGGTAATTTTACCACGTATCTTCCTTCAACGTTTCGTTTGTATGTTTCTTTGTATATTTTCTCACAAGTTTCTTCTTCTTCTGTTAACTTCTTCTTACCGTCATCTTCTACTTCCCAAAATGATTTCAACATATTTTCAATGTCAATATGCTGATGCATGACGGTAATATCTTCCGAAGAAGTGGTTTCATCTACCCTTCCAAAAAGAATCCATCCTAGGCGTGTATCTTGTGCACTTGGTGAGCCTGATGGACCTTTAACTAGACCGCCCTTCAGAATAATGTCATAAATTTGAACACCTAATAAAAGGTCCACTCGCCCTGGTTGATTGTAACTTGGGTCTGCCAGAGTGAGGCCTTGTAAATGCGGCCAGTCAGCAATTTTGTGGGTGAAATGTCTAGGTGGCAAGTTGGAGGTTATGTTCTTGGGTATGACGTATGCCTTCAGTGAAATCGTGAAATTCTCTTCACACCGTGATAAGAGATCCAACTCCACGATGTGGTTTATGTGTGTCTGTTTCCCTCCAACTGTGGTGATTGTTCCTCTGCTTGATTTGCGTTTTATCTTTAATCTTTGTGCTGCTCTCTCGCTGATAAAACTTTCATGTGATCCTTGATCAATTAAGGCGCGCAATACTGTTGTTAGTCCATTATTGTCCTTAACATATACTAGTGCTGTTGCCAGCAAAGCTGTGGACTTCTTCGTGGTGAAGTGTGATGCTATTGCGACGTCTTCTTTTAATTCTTCTTTATTCCCCTTTCCTTCGATATGACTGTGCGGAGTTTGTGAATTGTCCGACTGCTTGTTACTATTTCTCTGCTGATGCAACAGTGAGTGATGGCGACGATTGCACCGACGGCAGAACACAGGTATGCGACATTTCCAGGCTGAATGCCCTGGTGCCAGACAATTATAGCAGAGGCTATTCTTCTTAACAAACTCGCTCCTATCCATAGGTTGAAGCTTTATAAAATCTTTACAATGGCATAAGGCGTGGTCTTCCTTGCACATTGTACACGTCTTCGCTGCTGTGGTCGCCGAAACATGGCATGACTTATCCTTTATAGTTTTCTCCTTTGAGGCTGTTGAACTACAACTAGCTGTCACCAACTCCAATGTACGGAACTTAGACTCCAAAAATATAAAAAAATCTTTCAACGTGGGTAACTGTTTAAACTCCTGAGTGTATGTATGCTCTTCCCATTCCTTATGGGTCTCGGGGTCTAATTTCTGAACCATTAAAAATATAATTAGAGGGTCCCAATTTTCAATAGATAAATCCTGATTTTGTAGGCTATTCAAACACTCAGCTGTAGTGTCTAGCAAGGACTTTATCTGATTTGCAGTTGGTGTCTTGATCGGCTTTTGACCGGTAAGTCGTTTGAACAAACTATTTACTATCACTCGTTTATTCCCGAAGCGATTTTTCAACATATTCCACGGTTGTTCGTAGTTATTTTCCGTTACCTTTATATGTTTCAGCAAGCCTTCTGCTTCACCGGTGATACTTGATTTCAGGTATTGCAACTTCTGTACCAAACTGAGCGACGTATTGTTATGGACTAGTGATATAAACAAGTCATGATAAGTGGGCCAATCATCGTAATTACCATTAAACTCAGGCATCGAGATTCTCGGTAATTTAACTTGTGTTTGGTTGAGCGTCGAGATGTTATTACATACTTCGCCTGCTGGTGACAACGTAGAAATCATGTCCTTTAAATCGCCTTGTAAACACAAAAATAAGTCCTCAATAATGTAATAATCTTCGTTAACAAAGTACTTGATGGTCGCTCGTTGATCTTTCGGTGTACACTTAACGAGTTCATCATGCGTCGACTTAAATGACTTCCAATATTCTTCTATACATTGTAATCTTGCTTGGATGTAACCCTTTGTTAAACGTGCCTTGGGACATTTCTTTAAGTTAACTTGAGTTTTCTGCATTTTACCAGCTATTTCTTCTAGAAGATTGAGTAATTGACTGCTCGAAGTACTCATTTTAGTAACAGGGCACTTTTAACAGTTCGATTTAAACCCAAAATTCAAGTAAACACTAAGTTATATCGATGCAATAACTCGTAATTTATAAAATCTTCACTAATGAGTTTGTTGTTCACTCTTATCGTTGAGGAATGTGCGATCCTTTTGTATTCGGTCGGCCGGGCCGTTTTTATTACTTTACAAAACAGCACTAATGCATCCGGCTCGAAGGACCATATGTTCAGCGCGTTAAGGTTCACTTTCGACTGGCACAGAGACAGGAGTAATTAAGACGTGTATTTGCTTCAAAGATTTATTTTCAACTGGTTAATGGAATATAACATGCTTGGACTTAAATGACTAACACAACTGTTACATAAACTATAGACAGGTATAATCCTTCCCAACAACTGAGAATGCGCTCAGAGATGTTATGATGTGGCTAAATGTGAATCTGCTAACTTTAAATGTTGATAAAACTTGCTACATTACTTTCGCTCATAGTACTGATTTACAACCGTCAATAGAGTTTAAAGTTAGTGCACATACCTGTGTTATTATAAATAAATGCAATTGCCCCATACTAACTCGTACGCAAAATATAAAATATCTTGGCCTCATAATAGACAGTTCCCTAAACTGGTCAGCTCACATATGCCAACTTACATCCCGTATAAGGAAACTTATCCCTGTATTTAGAAAACTTAGAAATTCAGCTGATCTTCCAACGCTTTTATGCGTTTACCACGCCCTTGCTCAGAGTTTGCTGCAATATTGTATTATTGCTTGGGGTGGAATCAATAAGACTACTCTACTTCCAATAGAACGTGCACAGAGAGCAATATTAAAAGTAATTCTTGGAAGACCGCGAAGATACAGCACTGAGCTCTTGTACAGGGAATGTTCAATACTGACCGTAAGACAGCTTTTTATTCTTGTCGCTGTTCTCCATAAACATAAAACTATTGGACAATGGTCCCTCATAGAACTACACTCGCTCGACACCAATACTATATAATTAGTAACAAATTGTACAACGCCGCAAATGATGTAAATAACATCTACACACTTTCGACATATAAATGCAAGATTGTTTTACGAGACTGGCTCTTACGCTTAAATTATATTGATACAGAAAAAATTGTAAATGCTTAAAACACACACACGCACACACACACAAACACACACACCCACAAACACACTTACACACACACACACACAGTGTATTTGAGATAATGTATATGTCGGGAAGAGGGTCACCAGCATTATAATAAAATATAGAAATAACTCTTCAGCACTTGATTATATTTAATTAACAACTTTATAACTCATTTCGACAATCACTTTCACTAATTAATTATTAATAGCACCATAGCAACACTATATAAGACAAGCACGGTACAGCATGTGTATCGGGCGACTGTCGACGAACGAATCCCCCCTGTCCGGCGTGCATCGCCTTTTATATAGGAAATACGGCGAACGTCGGCTAGCGACAGGCGCAGCTGCCACAGCTGCTCATTAGTGGTTGCACCTGTTGTTTACCAATGTAGTTGCGATGCCGTCATATACCTTATAATAGTATTTGTTTTATGTACTTAGCACAAATCTTAGCTAATAGTTTGTTTATTTTTAGTTTTTAATCTTAGTTTTTTGGGACTTGGTTATTGAGTAAAGACAATGTAAAATTTGCAAAAGAAAAGTGGTATATCAGTGGTCTGGTTTCCATAGTACAAGTTCTGTCTAGTTTGGGGTCAGATGGTAGAGTGTAGTGTAGATGATAGAAGTACAACAGTGCGGTGTGTGCAGTGCAACTTGCCGGAGAGCGAGAGCCCCGAGTGCCTGCAGCGCCTCATCCGCTCGTCCATCATGGGCGCGCCGGACGCCGACAAGCTGGGCCTGCCTCGAGTGCTGGACTCCTTGGAGGTGAGTCGACAGATCCACTGCAAATAAGCATACCCCTGTCACCTTTTACTCGTAAAACACCAACAACCTCGCAGCACTAGATAGCTAACACTATCAGCAACAACGTTTGTTCTACGACTTTGATAATTTGGTAGATTTTATTTTCGTACAAAAATAAGTTTTTTTAAGCCATTGCATAGCTTCTATCGCGGGCCTTGAGCGTGAGGACCGAATCCAGAAATTCCGTAACGAAAAAAACCTAACACTCCCCACTCCGACCGCCATCTATCGATAAATACCAGAACTTTTAATGACTTTTTGAAATATTACGCTTGTCTTTTTAGTTCAGCAACCGCCTTTAGGTGGCATTGGTTGTATTGGAAAACTACCGCAATCAGCTGTTTGTGAGAAAGCATATAGGTGTATAGGTATTTATCATCTACGTACAACAGTGAATATCTGTACTCGTATAATTTGTGTACAAAGTGTTTTAAATATGAATAAACAAAGTGCATTTATTAATGAAGAAAGTCACAAAAAAATAGTGAAAGAATATGAATTAGTACTCTATATACATTCATTTTATTATTATTATTATCACAAATGCAGTATTATAAAATAAATAAATAATTATAATTGCATAAGTTGATAAAAAATACTATGCAATAGCTTTACCGCGGCAGTCTACGAGTGCCACACGTCTTTTTTTCACTTGAATGTTTATAAATTACTACGCGCATCACAAAGATTATGTCAATTTACACTTGCGAGGACGCTGGGAAGGGGCCCAGTGCTAGTGCCTTTGAACTTGACCCATTCTCTCTATTCGCCTGTACATGTAAAATCTTTTTTCTATCATGTATTGAGTTATGTCCGAACTCGTAGAACAAAAGTAGTTGCTGATGGTGTTAGCTATCTAGTCCTGCGAGGTTGTTGGTGTTTTACAAGTAACCCTGTTTATGTATGTATTTATTTATATATTATTAAAAGTCCAATAATCCACTAAATATGCCAATAAACACCCCAATCCTGGTCGATCCAACGGTTGTCTGGAAGAGACCGCACCTAGCGAAAAGGCCATTAGTATAATCTTGTTAAACATGCTTATATTCCATTTTATGTTATTATTTTGGTGTACCATAAAGTGTCATTTATTAACTTACATAAGGCCCTATTGATGGTATGACGCCTGAATTAGCCATGGCAAACAGTTCCATAGATATATGGATATGTGACGTTCGAACGCGGTTGCGGGCGCCGAGTGCCAGATCCCCTCTATTGTTGGTGAATAATTTCGGTAACATTCTGATGTTTCCTGATATTTAGTCTTATTTAATCTTCAATAAATATATGTAATATAACATTAGATCACATGAAACAGATTTATTTACTTTCTTTATTTATGAAAATTATATTATGGGAACGTTATTGAAAGTCAAATACCATTGTAGCAGCACTCGCACCACGGTGCACTCGATAGCTACCTACTGTACTGTACAACCGCGAATTCGATATAGGGTAGTGTAAAATTATTATTTGTAAATGCGTGTATGTTGTATTTGTCCAAATTGTTCCTGTTCTCCGATTGGCTAATTGTATGTCCTTGTAATATCCAAATCTGTACTGTTTGTAAAACCTATTTTTGTTATAATACGTGTGTAAATATAATAAAACATTAGTACTCAGTTACTACGAGTTTGTTCTCATCTACGTAAAATAGATAGTAATCGGCTAAGAGATATTACTACACCATCAAGTGGAAGGGGCAAGTGGTGACGTCAACGGCGAGGCTCCCTACCGCGACACACTTTTGCTTGGGTGCTCGGTTGCGACGGACGTGTACTTAGACAATCTTTATTTTCAGTAATTTTGCATTTACTTTTTTAAAAATTCAAATAAAGTTCTGATGCGGAAGAATATATTAATTTCGTTATGTTATGAAATCTTCCAAGTGTTGTCTGCATGGCTCCTATCATTTATAATAAAATCCCAAAGAGTTGGAAAGAGCTTAGCTATGATGCATTTAAAATAAAAGTAAAGTCATTTTTAGTGGACAAAGCTTACTATAATATTACAGAGTTTTTAAATGAAAAACTCTTGAGTTGTAGGCAAATGCAATTTAATAGAACGAATTTATAAAATATATTCCATATTAATAATTTCTGTAATTTTTGTTTGATAAAATGTATGTTCTTTCAATTTTTGTGTGTGTACCTATTGTTTTATATTCTAATTTGGATAATATTTGCATACCAGTACCTGTTTAGACATATAGTAAATTATTGTAATTATTTTTAATACCTGTAATGACCATGTTTAAAGCAAATAAAGTTATCTTATCTTCCTAACAATTAATAATAATAATAATACCTTAATATAGACAGAACCATTGACAATAAAAAATATTAGCTTAAACTAGATAATTAAACATAATATCTTGGCAATAACTTGATACGAGCTAGCTAAATATCATTGCTATAATAAAATAAATTTTATAAATGTTTTTAAACAATGTGTACTTAAATATCTATGTTACTAGAAATAATAATGTATACAACTATATTACTACAAACATGTTCTGACTATTTACAAGCGCTTTTGTAAAGTCTACGTGAATATAAACGTTTATTATTATTATTATTTTTTTTGAAGTTATACTTCTTTTGGCGCGATGGAGAAAAATGATGAGAGTGAATTTTTACGATGCGCGCGCACACCGACACCAAAAAATTTAACAGCATGAAGTTAGTTCTAGGTGGTATGAGAGTGAACAGCATGAAGTTAGTTCTAGGTGGTATGAGAGTGAACAGCATGAAGTTAGTTCTAGGTGGTATGAGAGTGAACAGCATGAAGTTAGTTCTAGGTGGTATGAGAGTGAACAGCATGAAGTTAGTTCTAGATGGTATGAGAGTGAACAGCATGAAGTTAGTTCTAGGTGGTATGAGAGTGAACAGCATGAAGTTAGTTCTAGGTGGTATGAGAGTGAACAGCATGAAGTTAGTTCTAGGTGGTATGAGAGTGAACAGCATGAAGTTAGTTCTAGGTGGTATGAGAGTGAACAGCATGAAGTTAGTTCTAGGTGGTATGAGAGTGAACAGCATGAAGTTAGTTCTAGGTGGTATGAGAGTGAACAGCATGAAGTTAGTTCTAGGTGGTATGAGAGTGAACAGCATGAAGTTAGTTCTAGGTGGTATGAGAGTGAACAGCATGAAGTTAGTTCTAGGTGGTATGAGAGTGAACAGCATGAAGTTAGTTCTAGGTGGTATGAGAGTGAACAGCATGAAGTTAGTTCTAGGTGGTATGAGAGTGAACAGCATGAAGTTAGTTCTAGGTGGTATGAAAATTGATAACTATGTTCAAGTTGTATATTAAGAAGTATAACTTCTAACGCGTGTACATAAGTACACACAAGTTTTTTTTTTTATTTGCTTTGCCTACAAAGCGTGTTATGACATTAATAGCGAGATTAATGTATATAGCAGTAATGATATGCTTGTAACGTTGGCAGGTGTCGTGCAGCACCCGCCACAACATCCGGCTGCTGGCGGACATCATCTACTCCGTGGCCTTCAGCGTCAAACCACCAGGTAACGACAGATATGTTCACACAGAACAGTTCGGTGAAATTGACGAAAAAAATCATCAAAAAAATTCTGTGTGTACTTATGTACACGCGTTAGAAGTTATACTTCTTTGGCGTATGGAAAAAAAATAATTAAAATGCAGTAGTGATTATTAATCACTACTGCATTTTAATTTTTTTTTAACGACAAATATTAAAATTAATCAAAAAGATTTTATTTAAATAAAAATACTAGAATATACAACTTGAACATAGTTATCAATTTTCATACCACCTAGAACTAACGTCATGCTGTTCACTGTCATACCACCTAGAACTAACGTCATGCTGTTCACTGTCATACCACCTAGAACTAACGTCATGCTGTTCACTGTCATACCACCTAGAACTAACGTCATGCTGTTCACTGTCATACCACCTAGAACTAACGTCATGCTGTTCACTGTCATACCACCTAAAACTAACGTCATGCTGTTCACTGTCATACCACCTAGAACTAACGTCATGCTGTTCACTGTCATACCACCTAGAACTAACGTCATGCTGTTCACTGTCATACCACCTAGAACTAACGTCATGCTGTTCACTGTCATACCACCTAGAACTAACGTCATGCTGTTCACTGTCATACCACCTAGAACTAACTTCATGCTGTTCACTCTCATACCACCTAGAACTAACTTCATGCTGTTCACTCTCATACCACCTAGAACTAACTTCATGCTGTTCAATTTTTTGGTGTCGGTGTGCGCGCGCATCGTAAAAATTCACTCTCATCATTTTTCTCCATCGCGCCAAAAGAAGTATAACTTCGAAAATGTTATCTCGAAAACTAACGCAAAATGCTAATAACTATCGCAAAATGGTAGAACATACATGGAGGTAATTCGGATACTCCTCATCATAAAGTATGTAAATTTTGCGTTTGAACGTCAACTCCTCGGCCACCCTGTATATTAAAGACATCGTGATAAAGAGAATAATAGGTTGAGGAAAAAGATTCTTCGCATTTTTTAAGAAATAACAAGACATTTTTTAATATAGTTTATTTACATTTAACTAATTTGCCATCTTTTAGGTAGGGTCATTATCCCACTGCTATAGAAATTTTGGGACTTCTGATCAAAATACCACGACAAATGGATTAACTAACGAAAATGGATTCTAATTATCTGAAATAAATTATTATTATTTCAACGAGAGAATCTGGTCATCAATGTGTGTTCCCGTCCCTCAGGCAGCAAGGAGCCGCTGCTGGAGCAGCGCATCCCGGCCACGTACCTGGCGCTGGAGGAGTGCGTCACCGCGCTGGCCAACGACCTGCGGGACCCCGTGCTGCGACACGACGAGTACAAGCGACTTGTAAGTGTTCGTAGAGGGAGCTTGCTGTACTGGTACTAGGCATATCTATACTAACATTACGAAGAGGTAACGTTTGTGAGTTTGTGACGTTGTAAGGGGTAATCTCTGGATCTACTGAACCGATTTTCATAATTATTTCACCAATAGAAAGCTACGTTATTGTGGAGTGTCATAGGTTATGTGTCATCATCATTATTTTTGATGTGAAACATCTATAGCCGCACGTAAAACTGATTTCTGGCGTGGCGACGCATGCCGTGGTTTTTTTTTTATTTCCTATCGCAATATGTTCTTTTCGACTTCGACTTCTACTTGGACTTCGAGTTGACTTCGACTGCAACTTATACTTCGACTTCGACTGTGACTTATACTTCGACTTCGGCTGCGACTTATACTTAGACTTCGACTTCGACTGCGACTTGTACTTCGACTTCGACATGACTTCGACTTTGACTGCGACTGCGACTTATACTTCGACATCGACTTCGCCTGCGACTTATACTTCGACTTCTGCTATTACTATTATTACTATTATATTATAATATATTATTACTATTACTTTTACAAAATAATGTCGATGTTTCACATCTGCCAGGCGTCCCGTGACGGCTCGCAATTTTTATTTATCCCGAACTTTTATCCCGAAGTATAACGTGGGACATACGGGCGGGGACAAAAATATTTATAACGCGGAACAAAGTCCGCGGGCACTGCTAGTCCGCTATATACCTGGACTACACCTAACTCAGAGACTGCGTTACTGCGCAGGCCAATGGTCTGACAAACCACAGCATACCGTTACGAATCACTGTCCCAAGATATACAGATTAGTTTAAAAAGCTCATGGCTAGATGCTCTCACAGGTCCGTAAGTGATAAGGTTAAGCAACTAGGCTCGCGGTCAGTCCATAGATAGGTGACCACCGAAGTGGTTTAATTTCTGAGCGTCTCCGTGCTGGCACGTTAAGCTGTCGGTCCCGGTTGTAGCCATTAGGCAACAGTCGTTAAGCCTACAGGGCGGCTTGAACAACTCTGACGCCAGGGTAACCACTGCCCACACGATAAGTGAGTAAGGAATAAGTGTATGTCCGTTGCAGGTGACGCAGTACATGCAGCAGAAGACGTACCGCATGTTCCGCGACGCGGCCGAGTTGCACCAGGCCACCATGTTCCTGCACGACAACGGTAAGCATTCTATTCTAGTATATGTGGAAGAAATTAAGTAAAAGGATTGTTTACGTACTAGTAACGCCATCTATTAGCGTTTGGAAAACACTACTCACTGAGTCAGTAGTTCGAGTCGAGGTTGTCTATGAACTGTCGCATGTGACGTTTGACGTCTGTCAGTTGTCTAAGTGACATTAGTGTGTTAGCGACACGACACAGTTGGCATACAGAGCTCGACCGCGCCGAGTGTGCGCACTGATTCCTTTAACCACGTGCATGATGGCGGACACCGACGATGTTTCGGAGTTAAATCCGTCAGAATCTCCGACATATATAACACTCTAATTTACATACATAAACTCACGCCTGTTTCCCAGAGAGGTAGGCAGAGACAACGGAATTCTATTTGTCACGATCCTTGCACACATGTTTCGCTTTCGCTTAGTGTATAATCTATATCATAAAATATTTATTGTAAAATGACATTATAATATAAGTAATAATAATATAAGTACACAAATGTAATTAAGAATGTGTTGTTGCCATGCCTGATAAGGCGACTAAGTTATAAGTTTGACCGTAATTTTAAGACCCTCTGTAACACTTAGTCCGCAATAAAATCTTTGAATCTTCGTTTATTTATTTTAAACTTTATGCAAATAAGTACAAAAGCGGACTTAATGCCTAAGGCTTTTTCTCCCAGTCAACCTTAAGGTTAAGGTTTACTGGCATTATATTCTTTATACATGCTCGCCGGTTTAGGGTACTTCTGACCTGGCCTTTCACTAATTTCCGAAAAATAATTGACGGTCACCGTAGCCTAGTTGGTAGTGATCCTGCCTACGAAACTGGTGGTCCTGGGTTCGAATCCCGGTAAGTGCAAATGTTTGTGTGATGAGCAAGACTATTTGTTTCTGAGTCATGGTGTTTCTATATATTTAAGTATTTACCTATCTATATAAGTATGTATATCGTCGCCTGGTACCCATAGTACAAGCTTTGCTTAGTTTGGGGCTAGGATGATCTGTGTAACATTGTGCCGAGATATTAATTACAAATTATCAAAAGTTAAGAAACGGGGGTTTATCGATAATAACAGTGACGTGGAAACGATGTTATCTCGGCGACTCAAGCAAAACTGGGCTGGTGCCTATTTTTTTAACATGAAGTATGCAGGTAGCCTTATAAAGGTAAGCGAGGGCTCTAAATGTCTAGCAAATATGTATACTACAAACTAAGTACCCGCGCCGAAGGGTACCCCCTTTGGGGTTCGAACCTCGACTCTGGGCGGTTACTGGCGGGGAGATGCGAGAGGGCGTATCATTTTAGGGTTTTTTTGTGCAACTTTCGCTCTACGTTAATACGCGACGCGGGCCGCTGTTCCGGTTTAGGTCCGGAGAGTGCATTTCATCGATTCGAATGCAAACTAAGGGTCACGGAGGACGCTGCCTGGTGGTCGCGCGCGATGCGTTCGCGGTCGTAGGGCTGGTGCCTGGTACGCAACGCCCTTTTATACTTTTGACGACATTGTAAAAATGTATAAATATAAAAATAAAATAAATAAAAAAGGTTTTTATTCACGTAGACTTTAAAAAAGCGCTTGTAAATAGTCAGAACATGTTTGTAGTAATATAGTTGTATACATTATTATTTCTAGTAACATAGATATTTAGGTACACATTGTATGAAAACATTTATAAAATTTATTTTATTATAGCAGTGATATTTAGCTAGCTCGTATGAAGTTATTGTCAAGAGATTATGTTTAATAATCTAGTTTAAGTCTAATATTTTTACTACATATTGTCAATGGTTCTGTCTATATTAAGGTATTATTATTATGACGGACCTTGTGTTAATAACGACAGTCGCGCTTTAATGCTACCACCGGATCCAATGCGCCCCAACTGAGAAGACCCAGCGAAACAAACTCAGTGGGTTCATCTACTACCGGTTTCAACACGACCCAGTTGATTGTTTGGGAGTATTGCTCTATAATATTATTACCTGGCCTCTGCCTACGGCTTCGTCACCGTTGTTGCCTTTGGAAGATAGCTTTTAGACGACCGAGTAGTTTTTGCTTCCGCTAGAATATTATAATACTCTTTATTAGACCACTCCAGCTCCAGTGCTTTCGGAGGTTAGCCTGAACAAATAGCCAAACAGAACATTACTTTTTGCCTATACACCTGTACCTGTACTTGTAAAACACCAACAACCTCGCAGGACTAGATACCTAACATCATAAGCAACAACTTTTGTTCTAAGAGTTTAGATAATTTGTTATGATTTATACATACATAGACTCACGCCTGTTTCCCAGAGGGGTAGGTAGAGACAACGGACTTCTATTTGTCACGATCCTTGCATACCTCTTTCGCTTCGTTTACTGACATTATTACACTGACGTTATACTTTATGTCATGCGTCACTATTAGTTCCACTCAAATTGTCATGCTGTGTACACTTGTTTAGGAATACTGTCTAGAGCTAAACCTTAATGTATACTTTTCTGTCATGTATTGATGATATTCTGTTTTGTGTGCCAATAAAATAAAATAAAAATAAAAAATATTATATTCTTCATACATGCTCGCCGGCTTAGGGTACTTCTGACCTGACCTTTCCTAAGTACGTCTCCGATTTGATCAGAGAATGTTCTACGAGGTCTTCCCCTTCCGGTGATTTATGATTTATTTCCATACAAAAATAAGTATTAATTTAATTTCCCGCTTGAATGTTTATAACTCTACTTTCATCGCAGAGACGCACACTTCATGAATGTGACATAGACCTACAAATGTCACGACAATAAAAAAAAAATTAAAATCATTTTTTTTTTCATGTATTGAGTTATGTCCGAACTCGTAGAACAAAAGTTGTTGCTTATGGTGTTAGCTATCTAGTGCTGCGAGGTTGTTGGTGTTTTACAAATCACCCTGTAGGTGTCGGCCGTCAAATAAAACTCCTTTTAGTGGATACTCCGTTGTAATCTCCAAACGTTCAACAATACAATATACATATATTACGAGTTTTCGTGTCGTCTAAGTGTGGCGGCGATTGCCGCTACAACCCTTTATACACTTTCATAAGAATTTTGTACAAAGCTGTTATTCTAACATTAGCAGTTACTTCAACTTTATAATATTTATGGGTAAGATCGGCGATGTAATGCACTTAGGCTGAGATCTATAGAGCGTACTTAGACTTTGCTCAGACTTTACTTAGACAGAAGTTAATGCATGTAACGAAATTACAATTGGTAATTGGTCTTCAAATGTTATTAGTTAGTGTATAGTTAAAATTAATTAATACTTTTTAGCTGGTTTGTTTTCATACAGTTTTCATGAATTAATTACACTGTTGTATGTATTTTAATGTAAGTACAATAATATGTGTCTATCTATGAAGTGGTCCTTTAAACCGGATGATACTGGCTCGAAGGACCATTTAACGTAGTATTATGTTTTTGTTGCCCAGGTGTTCTGCTGCACTACGACGATGCTACTCTTAAGGAGTTGTACTTCCTGAAGCCGCAGTGGCTCTGTGATGTGTTGGCGCACGTTGTCACTGTGAGAGAGATCAACCCATTCGCGAATAATGGTGAGTATTATTTAAAAACCTGTTTAATAACAATTACATATAATTTTCAATGGGTCGCACAAATAAGTACCTTAAACTCTAAAGTATATATTAATATACTTTAGAGATATTGAAAATTAAACTCTGATATGGGTGAGTTGGCTTAGTTGGCAGATACTTGCTTTTCACGCCGCAGGTTGTGGGTTCGTTTCACACCCAGGACAGATATATGTGTGCATGAACATATCTGTTTGTCATGTTTCTGGGGGTAATTATCAAATAAGTATGTATTTACAAAAGAAAAGTAGTATATTATGTATAATCGGGTGTCACGTGGACGGTGTCTGCGTGAACAACATCAGCTACGCTGATGACATGGTACTATTGGGACCATCTATTAGTGCATTGAGAAGGCTTCTCAAAATTTGTGAAAGTTATGCAGTGTCTCACGGGCTCAAATATAACACCGATAAGAGTGAATGGTTGGTTTTTAAATCAGGTTCGTTAAGCTACAAACAGCTGCCTGAACTCTCACTCTCTGGGTCTCCTTTAAGCCGGGTCTCGAAGTTTAAATATTTGGGTCACTGGGTCACTGACGACTTGAAAGACAATGTAGACATAGACAGGGAGCGCAGGTCGCTGGCTGTCCGTTGCAACATGCTGGCCCGCAGGTTTGCACGCTGTACTAACCCTGTTAAGATAACGCTCTTTAAGGCCTTCTGCCAGTCGTTTTACACGTGCAGTCTGTGGATCAAGTATACCCAGCGGGCATACAGCGACCTGCGCCTACAGTACAATAACGCATTCAGGGTGCTCTTGGGGTTGCCATGGCGGTGTAGCGCGTCGGGGATGTTCACGGAGTCGTGCGTCGACGGGTTCGCCGCGATCATGCGGAGGCGCTGCGCTTCCATGATGGAGCGCTAGCGCTTCTCCTCCAATGGCATCCTGAATGTGTTTTCTGATCGGTGGGACTCTCCCCTTTTACACAGGTGGGTAAGAGTCCAGACACCCTTAACATAATTAATTTAATTGATACTAACATTAGGCTAAGTTATACTAACGTTATATGGATATTTTTCCGAAATAAATATATTTGAATTGAATTGAATTATATCAGTTATCTGATTTCCATAGTATGTAAAGCTTAAGGAATTAAGCAGAGCTTGTATGTACAGATCAGATGGCGGTGTGTGAATAATGTCCCAGGATATTATTATTATTAATCTTCGTGTGATGAGCACGATTACTTGTTCTGTGTTTGGGTGTAATTTATCTATATTATGTATGTATTTAGAAATATATAAGGATGTTTGTCAGAATATGGTTGCCATAGTACAGGCTCTGCCTAGTTTATGATCAGATGGCAGTGTGTAAGTTGACCCAAGAAATTTATTTTTTTATTGCGGAAATAGATTATGTTTGATAAACATTGTCCAATCGGTGTTTAAAGAAAACTTAACTTTGGTTTAACCGACTTTCATAGAAGAAAGTTATCTAGTGTCCGGTATGTTTTTAATGTGATAATTATTATTTTAAATCGTAGGAATGCTTAGTGAATGGTCTTTATAGAGTTACTTGTAAAACACCAACAACCTCGCAGCACTAGATAGCTGACACCATAAGCAACTACTTTTGTTCTACGAGTTCGGACATAACTCGTACATGAAAAAATAAAATTACTGGCGACTCAAGAAATGGGTCAAGTTCAAAGGCGCTATATCTTTTCCACGTGACCTCGCAAGGGTATATTTACGTAATCTTTGTGATGCAAGTAGAGTGACATAAACATTCAAGCGGGAAATTAGATTGATACTTATTTTTGTACGTAAATAAAATCTAATAAATTATCAAAAGTCATAGAACAAAAGTTGTTGCTTATGGTGTTAGCTATCTAGTCCGGCGAGGTTGTTGGTGTTTTACAAATAAACCTGATATAAGTTCATGTATTATTGCCTTTGAACTTGGCCCATTTCTCTAGTCGCCAGTCGTCGGGATAAAATCATTATTTTCCTTCATGTATTGAGTAATATCCAAACTCGTAGAACAAAAGTTGTTGCTTATGGTGTTAGCTATCTAGTCCTGCGAGGTTGTTGGTGTTTTACAAATAAACCTGATATAAGTTAATGTATTATTGCCTTTGAACTTGGCCCATTTCTCTAGTCGCCAGTCCTCGGGATACAATAATTATTTTCTTTCATGTATTGAGTAATGTCCAAACCCGTAGAACAAAAGTTGTTGCTTATGGTGTTAGCTATCTAGTCCTGCGAGGTTGTTGGTGTTTTACAAGTAACGCTGATATAAGTTCATGTATATTGTGCCTTTGAACTTAACCCTTTTCTCTAGTTGTCAGTCGTCGGGATAAAATAATTATTTTTCTTCATGTATCGAGTTATGTCCGAACTCGTAGAACAAAAGTTGTTGCTTATGGTTTTAGCTATCTAGTGCTGCGAGGTTGTTGGTGTTTTACTAGTAATCCTGAATATATTTCGTTCTTCAATAATTAAATCAGTTGTTATTCTTCCAATGAGATAAAGTATTATTTGTTTTGTTTTCTAGGAATAATGAAAATCGAGGACCTGGCCCACGTGTTCAAGGCGTCTCCGATGCTCGCCAGACGGGACGAAGCGAGCTCTCTGGGCGTGTCGCTACTGAACAAGTTCGAGCTGGCGCTGTGCTGGGACTCGAGGTTGTTGCTAGTGCCGCCGCTGCTGCCGGCCACTGAGCCGGCGGCGCCTCAGGTATGTTGAGGTATTTTATTATATATATATATAAGAGAAATATTTAAACTTAAAGTTACTGATAGTTGTATACCTATTTTCAAAGTTCATAAAGTCTTTACATATTAGAAGTAGCCAAATTTGTTAAAAGTATTTCCAGCGTTAAATGAAACCCGAAAACGAACCGTACCTCTAAGATCTCAATATAAAAATATGTTAAGTACCGGACACCATAAAACTGCCCTCTTAAAAAAAGTGCATTTGGTATGGCACCTTTAATTTACAACAAAATTCCTTCAGTAATCAAAGAGCAACCATATAACACATTTAAGAATAGACTGATCACTCTATTACTAGAAAGGTGCTACCACTCAGTTACGGATTACTTAAATGATTCATTCGAATTATAGTTTTGTAATTTAATTAAATACAAATTTAATTTAGTAATTTATTTGATTCCCTATTTAGTTTTATTCTAGTTTTAAGTCATTGCAATGTTTGTATACCAAATTGGCAGAATGTACTCGGTATGTTTTTTATTTCTAACATCACACATTGTAATCACCTACATTCTATGCAAATAAAGAATTATTATTATTATTATCATCAGCCTGATATCATCCACTGCTGGACAAAGGCCTCCTCTAAGGATCACCACAATTGCCGGTCATGCGCTATCCGCATCCAGTGACCCTCACCAGACTATCGGTCCATCTTGTAGGGGGCCTGCCCACGCGCCGTGTTCGTCGTGGTCACCACTGGAGAACTTTTCCTCCCCAGCGGCCGTCGGTTCTACGAGCTATGTGCCCTGCCCACTGCCATTTCAGCTTGACAATTCTTTGGGCTATGTCGGTTACTTTGGTTCGCCTGCGGATCGCAGCATTTCTGTTTACTATATGTAATTAAAATTGGGATTAAGATTTTAAAGGCGGTGTTCCTCCGTTGTGGGCATGAGTGACGTCGGTATATGCTTGCAGTTGTCCGTCCGCTCCCGCTCGTGGTCCGCTCGTGGCACCCCGCGGCGCGCGTGGCCCGCGCAGCTGTCGCACGCGCCCGACTGCACCGGCGCGGACTCGCCCACACTCATACGTAAGTAGACGAGCAGGGGGCAGTGTGTTAATTATCACACGATATTTTTTTTTTTTTTTTTTTTATTTATTTATTTAAATAATTAGTAACTTAGGTCTAATACATTTTTAAACTCGCCAAACTATATTTTTTAACGGCGCGAAGCGCTCTTATTCTACCACTTAAACCTACTTTACTCTATATATTATACTAAATATCAACTAATAAGCTACTTAATCATATTATAACTATCAACAGATATCATATGTACTTAATTACTACAACAGTGCATTTTTTAATTTCTTTTTTAACAAGCCAATTTTTGAGTTCTGTCTTAGTAGATTCATTTTATTAAATATATTGGGAACCATAAATTTATTTGTTCTTTCTCCATAATAGTTAGTCACTTTTGGTTTAGTTAGCATTTGTTCCCTCGCCCTTCTGGTTTTATATTTCCACAGTTCATTCGTATAACTATACTGGGTTACTTGTAAAACACCAACAACCTCGCAGGACTAGATAGCAAACATCATAAGCAACAACTTTTGTTCTGCGAGTTCAGGCATAACTCTATACATGAAAAAAAAAATGATTTTATAAGTTTTTGTTGTACTGTCGAGACATTTGTAGGTCTATGTTTCATTCGTTCGACGCCCAACTCGCGCATTTCGCTGCTAATAATAATAAGGTTAGCGTTGTAAGTGAGCGTTGTGTGTTGTTTTAAATTTACATGTTTAATAAAGAGTTGGCGGACAGTTAAGACGTTGCATTTTTAATACAGGAAGGCACGTAGGAAAAAGGAAAGGTCGAAAAGTTGCAACTTTTAGTATTGCTCTTTGGGCTCGTTCAATGGTTAACATTAAGGTTTCTGGAGCACCACCCCAGGAAGTAACACAGTATTGAATAATAGGTTAGACAAGCGTCTAATGTATTTCATATCAGAAATATGGCGTAGTTTTTTACACAAGAATATAAGCTTCCGTACCCGATTTGACAAGGCAAAGATATGTTGTTTAAAGTACTGTACTTCAAGCTATTTGCGTTAACAATAACTGGACGCGAGGAACCGAGAGGCTGGGACAATAGTGTGCATATATGTTATCTTGTTTAGAAAGTCTGTAGTTTTTACGCATGACAATTTATTTACATGAACATTGTCTTCCAGATTATTTCTATGCCAGTTATTTATTACATTAAACCCATGCTGTGCGTAATAATGAACCGCAGTACTGTTTAGCGCATAAAAAAAAATATTATATATAAATTATGCCGTGTCACCAACATGGGAAATTACTTTTCCATAGTCTAGTTTTAAGGAACCCAGATCATTTATTTAGATCAGGAATAGGGTAGGGCCTAGTATACTCCCCTGAGGATTCCAAAAGCAGGATTTTTTACGTCCATACTGATAATTTGGTAAAATTTTACACATTGAGAACGGTAATTTAAATAGCTTGCGAAGAGTTTCAACTGGGTGCCCCTAATTCTTAATGTCCTAACTTGGATAGAGAATAGGAATAGACACGGTGTCGAATGCCTTCGCTAAATCAAGGAAGATACCAGTTACTAGGTTCTCTTTTCCCAGTTCCTCTGTGACAAAATCAGTTGGAATGTTAAACCGCGAAAGATGTGGATAAGTTAGCTCTAAAACCAATTTGAAAGCAAAGAGTTATTTTCTACATATAAGACAAGTCTATTGTTCATTATGTTTTTCATGATTTTGGAAAAGGAAGGTAGTAAAGAAATTGGCCTGTATTTACAAGATCCTTACTCCCTGATTTTTGAACGGGAATATCTACGGCTTTTTGAGGCATTTGGGAAAAATTCCATTAGTAATGAATACTTATTTTAGTATTCAAATGAATACTAACAAATAAGCAAAAGCTGTAGAACAAAAGTTATTGCTTTTAGTGATAGCTATCTAGTCCTGCGAGGTTGTTGGTGTTTTACAAGTAACTCTATATAAATTACGATTGTTAATGTAGAGGAGCCCGCGCTGTCGGTGTGCGGGCGGCGCGCCGGCGCAGCGCTGCGGCGGCTGCTGCTGCTGTCCTACGTGCCGTGCGGGTTCTGGCCGCGCCTGTGCGCGCGCCTGCTGGCCGACACGCAGCTCAGCGACGCGCCCCACCAGCTCTACCGGCTGCCCCCAGAGGTATGGCTGTCCTACCCTGCACAGGAGCCTGTGCTGCTGTCCTACGTGCCGTGCGGGTTCTGGCCGCGCCTGTGCGCGCGCCTGCTGGCCGACACGCAGCTCAGCGACGCGCCCCACCAGCTCTACCGGCTGCCCCCAGAGGTATGGCTGTCCTACCCTGCACAGGAGCCTGTGCTGCTGTCCTACGTGCCGTGCGGGTTCTGGCCGCGCCTGTGCGCGCGCCTGCTGGCCGACACGCAGCTCAGCGACGCGCCCCACCAGCTCTACCGGCTGCCCCCAGAGGTATGGCTGTCCTACCCTGCACAGGAGCCTGTGCTGCTGTCCTACGTGCCGTGCGGGTTCTGGCCGCGCCTGTGCGCGCGCCTGCTGGCCGACACGCAGCTCAGCGACGCGCCCCACCAGCTCTACCGGCTGCCCCCAGAGGTATGGCTGTCCTACCCTGCACAGGAGCCTGTGCTGCTGTCCTACGTGCCGTGCGGGTTCTGGCCGCGCCTGTGCGCGCGCCTGCTGGCCGACACGCAGCTCAGCGACGCGCCCCACCAGCTCTACCGGCTGCCCCCAGAGGTATGGCTGTCCTACCCTGCACAGGAGCCTGTGCTGCTGTCCTACGTGCCGTGCGGGTTCTGGCCGCGCCTCGCCTGCTGGCCGACACGCAGCTCAGCGACGCGCCCCACCAGCTCTACCGGCTGCCCCCAGAGGTATGGCTGTCCTACCCTGCACAGGAGCCTGTGCTGCTGTCCTACGTGCCGTGCGGGTTCTGGCCGCGCCTGTGCGCGCGCCTGCTGGCCGACACGCAGCTCAGCGACGCGCCCCACCAGCTCTACCGGCTGCCCCCAGAGGTATGGCTGTCCTACCCTGCACAGGAGCCTGTGCTGCTGTCCTACGTGCCGTGCGGGTTCTGGCCGCGCCTGTGCGCGCGCCTGCTGGCCGACACGCAGCTCAGCGACGCGCCCCACCAGCTCTACCGGCTGCCCCCAGAGGTATGGCTGTCCTACCCTGCACAGGAGCCTGTGCTGCTGTCCTACGTGCCGTGCGGGTTCTGGCCGCGCCTGTGCGCGCGCCTGCTGGCCGACACGCAGCTCAGCGACGCGCCCCACCAGCTCTACCGGCTGCCCCCAGAGGTATGGCTGTCCTACCCTGCACAGGAGCCTGTGCTGCTGTCCTACGTGCCGTGCGGGTTCTGGCCGCGCCTGTGCGCGCGCCTGCTGGCCGACACGCAGCTCAGCGACGCGCCCCACCAGCTCTACCGGCTGCCCCCAGAGGTATGGCTGTCCTACCCTGCACAGGAGCCTGTGCTGCTGTCCTACGTGCCGTGCGGGTTCTGGCCGCGCCTGTGCGCGCGCCTGCTGGCCGACACGCAGCTCAGCGACGCGCCCCACCAGCTCTACCGGCTGCCCCCAGAGGTATGGCTGTCCTACCCTGCACAGGAGCCTGTGCTGCTGTCCTACGTGCCGTGCGGGTTCTGGCCGCGCCTGTGCGCGCGCCTGCTGGCCGACACGCAGCTCAGCGACGCGCCCCACCAGCTCTACCGGCTGCCCCCAGAGGTATGGCTGTCCTACCCTGCACAGGAGCCTGTGCTGCTGTCCTACGTGCCGTGCGGGTTCTGGGGGCGCCTGTGCGCGCGCCTGCTGGCCGACACGCAGCTCAGCGACGCGCCCCACCAGCTCTACCGGCTGCCCCCAGAGGTATGGCTGTCCTACCCTGCACAGGAGCCTGTGCTGCTGTCCTACGTGCCGTGCGGGTTCTGGGGGTGCCTGTGCGCGCGCCTGCTGGCCGACACGCAGCTCAGCGACGCGCCCCACCAGCTCTACCGGCTGCCCCCAGAGGTATGGCTGTCCTACCCTGCACAGGAGCCTGTGCTGCTGTCCTACGTGCCGTGCGGGTTCTGGCCTGTTGGCTGAAAGGCAGTTAACCCCACCATGTCGACAGGCTTCCCACAGAGTTATGGCTCTCCCGCCTTTGTACAGCAGCCTCCGCTGCTGTCTTCTTCCTAAATACGGGACACCATTGTTTAAGTATGCTAATGCTAATGATGTCCAGTTGGAGCTGGACGAGAGCATCTCGCGGGCGCTGGAGCTGTCGTGGGGCTGGAAGCTGTGGCGCAGCGGCGTGGTGTGCGTGAGCGGGGCACTGCGCGCGCTGGCGCTGCGCCAGCTGCCCGCGCGCCGCGACACGCTGCTGCCGGGGGAGCCCGCCGAGCTGGACCACGCCTACCAGCACGTCAGGTCAGTGGGGGTGGGGGATATGCTATAGTACAGACCAGGTATTGATGACCGTCCTGACTCAGTTGGGTGACAGGGGTCCTCTCGCCCTGCGGAGAGACGTGGTGTCTCTATGTGTCTTATACCGCATTTATCAGGGGGAGTGTTGAGATGAATTGTTCGAGCTTATATCTGCCGCCACATTCCGCCACAGACCCTCTCGCCAAAATCCTTATCACCTGAACGAATGGTCATCTAGCACTGCTGCGATGAGATGCTCAGAAATTGAAACACTGGCGGTCACCCATCTATTTCTTTTGACCGCCTTCTGATTCAAGGGTTGCGGGTATGTTGGCTTTATGAACATGGCTATTTATCTTTGTCTGGGTGTATTCTATGAATTGTTCACCCAGGTCAGATATTTGTGTGCATGAACATGTCTGTCTGGGTGTAATTATCTATGTAAGTATGTAATTACAAAAGAAAAGTAATATATGTAGTATATCAGTTATCTGGTACAAAGTACAAGCTCTGCTTAGTTTGGGATCAAATGGCCGTATGTTTATAATGTCCCTGAATATTATTAATTTCACCTTCTACGTAAAAAAGTCGCGGGTCAAAGTTAGCGTTAGCCCAAAGCAACTATTCACAGACGGACAGAAGTTATTGTAATATATTGGTGGTATGCAGGTTCCGTGTTCGTCAGGAAGGCGTGTGGTGTGAACTGGATGTAGAATCCTCAGCCTGTATAGAGATACTGCTGCCTGCGCAGGTGTGCGTCGTGAAGCGGGAGGATGGACTGCCCATCGCCGGTTATCAGGTATCTCATCATCATTATCAACATATCAGCCGAAAGATGTCCACTGCTGGACAAAGGACAAATGTCGAGATCTTTTGGGGAAAGCCGAACGCAGTATAAGGTTTGGAATCTTGATACAAGTAAGATTAAAATAAATAAGTAAATAAAAAAGGTTTTAATTCATGTAGACTTTAAAAAAGCGCTTGTAAATAATCAGAACATATTCGTAGTAATATATAATTAATTTATAATTATTTCTAGGTACATATAGATATTTAGGTACACGGATTGTAGGAAATAATTTACAATAAGATTTATTTTATAACAGTAACGATATTTAACTAACTTAAATTAAGTTATTGTCAAGGATCATGTGTAGGTTTAATTATCAAAATTTTAAATTTTAGCTATATTTTTGTGTTAATAACGACAGTCGTGCTTTAATGCTACCACCGGATCCAATGCGCCCCAACTTGGAAGACCCAGCGAAACAAACTCAGCGGGATTAGTATAATATATGGAGTAAAGTAGGTTTAAGTCGTAGAATAAGAGCGCTTCTCGCCGTTAAACAATATAGTTGGGCGAGTTTAAAAATGTATTAGACCTAAGTTACTATTTATTTAAACAAAAAAAAATCACATCTGGAACAATGTGTCAAATGCACGTAGCGGCCCAGCGCGTCATTGTGACACGACGCATAACGTTAGGTCATCAGATGGCGCTGTTAGTACCGGAAAGTTATTAAAGCCCTGTATCGATTATAATTACTTTTGTATCGATATGTTTATGGTATTTGAGAGATTTAAAATGTATTCTTCTTGCAGAGCATAAGCCTGGAACCAAACCCAGAGGTGTTGGCCAAGATGTTGGCTCTCGTGTCAGATCACGTGGATTTACTGCTTGAAGACTGGTATCCATCATTAGGTGAGTTAGTTTTAATAGTAATAATAAAGGCTGCTCAGCTTAAATGGGACTGGGCAGGACATGTCTGTCGCATGCCGGACGAGCTGTGGGCACGCAAAGCTCATGATTGGTACCCTGAAACAGTGACACGGGGTCGCGGCAGACCACGAAGGAGATGGCGGGACGAACTGGATGTCTTCCTTGAGAATTGGAAAGAGATGGCACACAGTCGTGAACGTTGGAAAGAATGGAGGGAGGCCTTTGCCCAGCAGTGGGACAATACAGGCTAATAAAAAAAAAATAAAAAAAATAAAGGCCTCCGTGGCCATCTGCGCGGGACATATTATAGTGCACAACACAGGGGTAGATTCTATCCTATCACTCTTATGATTTTTTATATAATTTATTTTGACTGAAAACTGCACTTTGTTGCTCATATAGATTATATCACTGCCAAGGCTTTTAAACTTTTTGGCTTTGTTAGACGGACCTGTATCTCGTTCAAGAAACCGCCACTTTCTTATTATTATACAAGTCACTCATTCGGTCACAACTGGAATACGCCACATGTGTTTGGGACCCACTTTATGACAAATATAATGTCCAAATAGAATCAGTACAACGCAAATACCTTCGTTACTTAAATTATAAAGTTGAACGGAAGCGGTACCCATATGAGACTCAAAAAAAATTCTCTAATAACTCTCAAAGAAAGAAGAATGTACCTTGACCAAATGTTGCTTTATAAGATCTGTCAAAATAAGCTAGACTGTGATATTAGTTAATCCGCGCAGATGCGCGGGACATATTATAGAGCACAACACAGGGGTAGATTCTATTCTATCACTCTTATGATATGATGGGGCGCCTAGTGACACGACCGGAAAGAGTTCAGGTACAGGACCGACGGCTTTATGTGGTCTCCGAGGCACGGGGGTGTGATACCGTCAACTCCTATATTTTGGGCTGATACTGAGAAATTTTCTTAAGCGGTTCAGTGCGGTAGACTACCAAATATTTCGTGGCACCTTTGAGGAGCCAAGCGCCATAGAACATGATGGCGCCCTTAAAGCGCCATTCAACATTGTAACTTGTTCTGTTTTCTTCACTTGCCATCGATATTGAACGTAAACCATACACCACAGGTAAAAGATTTCCATGGCGCCCCTGGGGCGCCATCCGCGTTGAACCGATTAACAGAAAATTCCCAAAATCGCTTTTTAGCCGAACCCGGGATTTGAATCCAAAAACTCATTGTCTGCGGTAGAATATACTACCACTAGACAAGACAGTTTTAATTCTATTCAGTTGGCGGTTAAGTAGACACGTAGAGTACAACAAGAGTTGCTATGCCCCGCAGGCACCCGCTTCGTGCACACGTCGGAGGGGCGCTGCCTCATCACGCGCGCCGTGCCGTGCCCCGCCTGCCTGCGCGCCGCGCCGCCCGACCTGCTGCAGCCGCACCCGCCGCACCAGCCGCACCCGCCGCAGCAGCAGCACCAACAGCACCAGCTCGCGCAGGTCACCCGCTCTCATCATTCCCTATTTCTGTTTGCAGCTATCAACCGATTTTCAACGTATCGAATGTTTTAACTCTTTAAACTTGGCCCTCCCCTTTGTGAACGGCTGGTACATACCTAGCCGTTCTTTAGTTTTTAGCGCAAAACACAGAATCTCACAGTTCTTCTTTTTTTAGCTTCGTTCGTCTACTTTCGAGTTATGTTACTACAGAAATTATTAATAAAAGCTACCTTATCCCTCTTGTTCAGTCTTATTTTACCTTTAGGACTTGCATGACGTTTCAGCCAAAGCGGACAGCGTTGCCCAATTTTGGTAAGATAAAATCTAATTCTTACCCGATGGTAAAAGAGTGATGGCTGCCCCCAATACAGTAAGTACTGCTCCTTGCTTCTTCTTCTTATCGTGTATCGACACGATAAGAAGAAGAAGAAAGGAGCAGTACTTACTGCATTGGGGGCAGCCATCATGAGATCTTCCAAAGTGCCAGTATCAGGACATGAAGATACGCAAGGGCTTGCGGCATCGACTGCACCTGTGTACCACAGCGACTTTGCGTCTCATTCTCGCCAATCATGTCCCACTTATGGAGGTTCAGCCTGCAGCCACCCAGTAGCACTCGGAGTCGGTTTAGGGTTCTCCAGTCATGGCCTGGTGGTGGCTTCTCCGCAGGTTGTACAAAGTCCCCTAATGAAGGAAAATTTACTTTCCACATGTCAAGCCGAACGTCACCTGCGCCTGCTTTCCAGCTAGTTGATACAATTTTGCCAGCGGAATTAGCTTGAGTCAGCCAGTCATTGTGCGGCATATCTCACACAGTCAACTTTCGCTTCTGATGATTGCTTGTAGCTTTCCGTTACGATTAATGATTATTTTAATCCTAGTGTCTCGAAGTTCTACGATCTTAAGACGCCTGGCAGGAATCGCAAGAGTTAAGCTAGGAACAATATACACCGGTGGATAACATTTACGAGGTCCCTTTCTAAATCTCTTACGCAAGATATAAACGGCATTCATCAACTTTACTAGCCACCACCTAACTGAGGTAGCCAAATCGCATGCCAAGCGCGGTGGACCTAGGCAAACCCTGGAGGTATTTGTCTAACTCAATGGTAAGAAATGGCAGCTTTATAGCAAAGTTTTGTTTAATTATTGACTAAAATCTTTTTTTCTGCTGTTTAGGCCTTCAGAAGACTAGAATTGGGTGGAGGAGAACAACCTCGTAGGCTACGTTTATCTGAAGAGTCCAGGACTTCGGACGGAGACAGTGGGGTCGGTGCTGAGTCTAATGGTGAGTCTATGCCGAATATTTTACGCTCACAAGGGAGTCAAAACTTATTATTGTATCCCGTTATCCTATCATTATGAAATTAAAGAAGAAGCTGAAAGTGGAAAAAGCGTAAGCCGAAAAGTTTTAGGTACACCACAAGAGACAACACACGAGAAAGATCTTCAAGACTCGATTCCCGTGATGGAGGAACTTCATCACGTTAGCTGAAAGACCTCCATTGCTGGAAAAGAGCTTCCCCCAGATTGAAAGCATAGGCCATAATCGTTATATTTAGAACGCAGGTTGGCGATCGCATTAAGATAGTCATAGTTCACAAAAAGTCGCTTGCAAACAAGTATATGTTAATACCCAAGTGCTGAATAAATTTCATTATTTTATCATCATTATTTCAAGTTCTACTTTAATAAAATGTATTGTATTGTTCCAGCCTCCTCCCGTTTGGGCTCAGTGGAAGGTGTCTGTGGAGAGCCAGCCCCCTGGAGCACGGCCACCGCCTGGACCGTGGAGCAGTGCATCCTGGCCGCGTGTACCAACAGCTCGCTGCATTGTCCTACACACGAGGACATAGAGCTGAGGCACGTGGCACCAGATACAGTAAGTCTACGCTGTGCTACGTACATATGTCAGTATGTCACAATTTTTCAGAGCAGATCGACGTGCATATGCTTCTATATCAGAGCGTTTTTTGGGAAAATAATCGATTGGTATTAAAACTCAGACATGCGGATTCTCTCATGATACTTTCCTTCACAGCTTTAAGTAGGAGAGTTCGTAGTCTCTAAAGAATTATGTTTGCCGGATCATAAAACCGGTTAAGCGTGCTCCTTTACATTTAATCATGTTAATATGTTTACGGAAGTCAAACTTTGCATCCACCACAACACCCAGATCTATAATGCTCGAGAATTCAGTGATTCAAATGATCGAAAGATCATGGAATCCCGTTTACGAGTAAATTGAATATAAAAGAATTTCAAATTATTAATAGTCATTCCATTTAAATTACATCAATTGTTGATTACGTTGATGTTCTTTTGAATGCAGCGAGTTTATATCATTAAGATTCGATATAGTTCGGTACAGCGTCCGATCCTCCGCAAACTTTTGGTATCCAGATGTTATAATTGTCATTCACATAAACTGATAGAAATAAGGGTCCTAAGTGTGAGCCCTGAAGTACACCAGAAGGCATTAGTCTTATTACAGATTTATACTCTGATATATACTCTGATTTTTACGAGGTATGATCTATTCAAAAGGTAGGTTTCACCATCTAAGCAAAAAGCCACAGTTCCCTCATGAGCCAGCCGTCACACCAGAAACTGTGATTAACCACATCAAAGGCCTTTGAAAAATCGATGAAGATGGCTTTTATTTACATTTTGGCTTCATAAATATTCGTGACATACATTCTTTTGTATACCTAAATATAATCTAAAATAATAAGCATTCAGACAACCGATCGAGCATATATTGTGTTTGCCTACTAAATAATTACTCTAATTGGACCAAATCCCGTGTTCATGCCCGCTTGAGTATGTTTCGCCGGACCGTCTCATCTGAGTCGTGTTCAAACCGGTAGTAGATGAACCCACTGAGTTTGTTTCGCTGGGTCTTCTCAGTTGGGGCGCATTGGATCCGGTGGTAGCATTAAAGCGCGACCGTCGTTATTAATACAAGGTCCGTCATAATAATAATATCTTTAATATAGATAGAACCATTGACAATATGTAGTAAAAATATTAGACTTAAACTAGATAATTAAACATAATCTCTTCACAATAACTTGATACGAGCTAGCTAAATATCATTTCTGTAATAAAATAAATTTTATAAATGTTTTCATACAAGATGTACCTAAATATCTATGTTACTAGAAATAATATCTAATGTATACAACTATATTACTACAAACATGTTCTGACTATTTACAAGCGCTTTTTTAAAGTCTACGTGAATAAAAACCTTTTTTATTTTATTTTATTTTACACTAAACGGTTCGTAGCAGTAGATTTGCCTGCTAAGAATCCAGGCGGTTTTCGTAAACAAACTCTGTAAAATCAACTATAAAGTCACTATAAAATATGTAATATATAAAATCACTTGAAATCTGATCTAGATATTGTTTTGTTCCAGCTCTTACTGGACGTAGAAGAGTCGAAGCGTGCTCGCTGGGAACACATCACCCGCGGCTCCGTGGCGGGGCGCGGGGCCTTCGGCACCGTGCTGGCCGCCACGTGGCGCGGCAGGCGGGTCGCACTCAAGGTACGCACGTGGTACAGCTCCTAGTAGCCTTGCGAGAGTCGGAGCGTGCTCGCTGGGAACACATCACCCGCGGCTCCGTGGCGGGGCGCGGGGCCTTCGGCACCGTGCTGGCCGCCACGTGGCGCGGCAGGCGGGTCGCACTCAAGGTACGCACGTGGTACAGCTCCTAGTAGCCTTGCGAGAGTCGGAGCGTGCTCGCTGGGAACACATCACCCGCGGCTCCGTGGCGGGGCGCGGGGCCTTCGGCACCGTGCTGGCCGCCACGTGGCGCGGCAGGCGGGTCGCACTCAAGGTACGCACGTGGTACAGCTCCTAGTAGCCTTGCGAGAGTCGGAGCGTGCTCGCTGGGAACACATCACCCGCGGCTCCGTGGCGGGGCGCGGGGCCTTCGGCACCGTGCTGGCCGCCACGTGGCGCGGCAGGCGGGTCGCACTCAAGGTACGCACGTGGTACAGCTCCTAGTAGCCTTGCGAGAGTCGGAGCGTGCTCGCTGGGAACACATCACCCGCGGCTCCGTGGCGGGGCGCGGGGCCTTCGGCACCGTGCTGGCCGCCACGTGGCGCGGCAGGCGGGTCGCACTCAAGGTACGCACGTGTTGCAGCTCTTATTAAGGCAACCACAATCGTGTTCATAAGTCCAAAAGCAGGTTCACGAAGCTTGGTTGCATTTATTTTCTGTTGAGCTGATTACATGTCTGCGGTTCTCAATTGAATTAGATGTGATGGCTATTGGACAGGACCGGTGGAAGATCAAGCGTTGAAGCGACAGCTTTATGCGCTCTTCAAATCAGGAACCTATAAAACCGCAAATTCCACATTCCAGGCTACTGCTAGATGCGTTTCTTCTTCACCTGCAATAGTAATTCTTGCACCCGCACTTAAATTTATACTATTCATTTTAAAGATGTATGTAAAATAATTCTTGCCCCGACCCAGGATTTAAACCCAGGACCTAAGTGGTCCGGGATATGTGCAATCTGGTTGAACGCTACCGCTAGAACGATGGGGCTTCAAATAATACTTATCTAAATGATTAACTGTTTATTTTGCAGGCGCTGCAGCCCGTCCCGCCGCCACCCACGGCCGATGCTAGCGCTCACCACGCTTACAAGGTACACCTAAACATCAGTATCTTAAAAGAAAAAAAAACCTGGTTTTCTTCATTAGATTTTAATGAAGCGCTTTTGAATAGCCAGGACATGTTTTTAGTATTATAGTTAACTACACATAATTAATCTTAGGTACTTTTTTACCTAGATTTAAATCTGACTGTGTAATGGAAGTTGGGCTTTAATGCTACCACCAGATCCAAAATGCTACTACTAACACGCATCTATGTGGTTTAAAAACCTAACATAAAAAGTCAGCAAGGCTATCTGGGAACTTCCCAACATAGGACAACGGATCTACTGGAAAATCTTCTCTAAACTCTTTCTCTTAAATTTTCTTTCTTTCTCTTAAATATTTATCTTGACTCACTGACTGCGTTCCGTGAATGTATTCATAAGATCCATGTAAAACCCTTATTTTTTCACTTTATATAGATGCCCTCTGTAATGTATGTTTGTGTACACAGACGGACCAATAAAACTGCCTTGAACCACCCCCATATGTAACATACTTTTCAGAACTCGTGATCTTACTAAAGGTCATTTCTGTTTTCGAGTACTTAGTTAGTCTTTAAATAAAGTGAGAAGAATCACTTTTATGCTGTGTTTTTCTAGTCTGACCTAAAAAATGGGGATAGATACTGTGTCGAAGGCTTTATTAAGATCGAGGAAAACTCTTTTCTCCTCTGTTTATTATCTAATAATTACCGCCACTATAACCCATCTGGGTTTTAGTGGAGGCAAGTGTCATCACTGCATTTTCACACTAAAATAATTTGCATGCACGTAATATTGATACCGCATGTACACGAATGAAGTTAATTGGGGGGAGCGTTAGTTTTATTTGCTCTCCAAGTGTTTAATACTCTTCGTGTTGGTGTTAATGATGCATGCATTTCTGTACGCCAGGCGTCCCTGTCCCGCTGGGAGCGTGAGCCGGCGGCAGGAGCCTGCCGCGCGTACTGCGGCCTGCGCCAGGAGCTGTCCGTGCTTTCGCAGCTGCGCCACGCGCACGTCGTGCCACTTCTCGCAGTGTGCGCGGCGCCGCTGGCACTACTCATCGAGCTGGCTCCTATGGTGAGTGCGACTCCTTAGGTGTTGCGAGGGTCCATGGGCGGCCGTGATCACTTACCATCAGGTAACCGGCTTGCTCTATTGTCGCCCTCTGATATATAATAAAATCTTTTAAGCAGAAAAATTGCTCATTTGATTACTGATACATCAAGTTCCATTTTAACACTAGCATAATAAATAAACTTTTAAAACAAAATTTTGTAAAATAAAATTTTGTCTGGGTCCTACAATGTAGCAGGAATGAGGGACTTGTTTACTCTAAGTGACAATCAATATTTGAGAGGACACTCCCTAAAATTAAGCAGAATACCGCACAAAAGAAATCCACTAAAACACTTCCTGCCAAACCGTGTGGTCAATGAGTGGAATAAACTTCCTGAAACTGTCATAAAGGCACCCAATTTAAACTGTTTCAAAAACAGACTTGACAAATTTTCCAAATTGCAAACAAAAACACACGCATCAGCTTACTAGCTGCTAGTGTGATAAACACTTAATAATAATAATAAGGATCTAATAATGTTTTGTGTCGGTAGGGTGCACTCGACAGTGTCCTCCGAGGCTACAGGTCATGTGGGGCGCGATGCAGCGCTCGGCTGGCGCGAGCACTGGCGCTACAAGTGGCGCGAGCGTTGGAGTATCTCCATGCGAGGAGAGTTGTATATAGAGATTTGAAGGTGAGTTCTTAGTTAACCATATTTTTAACATCCTTGCGACAGATTGTATTACCAGTGTGTATTTAAAAGGTACTGAATGCTGAAATACTAGTGTAAATAAATGGCAACAGCGTTATAAATAGGGATGAAAAGGTAATCCGAGAATTCATTTTTTTCTCTATAGCTATAACTTTCTCGTCAGTGTGTATAAGTTAGTGTCACGTCACAGCTCTGAGCGTGTCTCCAAAATCAATTATGCACTATTGCCAAAACTGGCTAGTGTAAATGGTACTTGTTCAAACAGGTAACTGCCAAGTTTTCAAGACTAAGTTAACTAATATTGAGACAATCGTAATCCTATATAACATAAACCTCATTGTTGTCTCCAGTCTGAGAACGTGCTGGTGTGGGAGATGCCGCGCGCCAGCGAAGTCGCGGGCGCGGCGCTGCGCGTGCACGTCAAGCTGGGCGACTACGGTGAGTGGCGCGTGTACAGCCGCCATTGGCACCTCATATTGTTGTGTCTCCAGTCGGAGAACGTGCTGGTGTGGGAGATGCCGCGCGCGGGCGAGGCGGCGGGCGCGGCGCTGCGCGTGCACGTCAAGCTGGGCGACTACGGTGAGTGGCGCGTGTACAGCCGCCATTGGCACCTCATATTGTTGTGTCTCCAGTCGGAGAACGTGCTGGTGTGGGAGATGCCGCGCGCGGGCGAGGCGGCGGGCGCGGCGCTGCGCGTGCACGTCAAGCTGGGCGACTACGGTGAGTGGCGCGTGTACAGCCGCCATTGGCACCTCATATTGTTGTGTCTCCAGTCGGAGAACGTGCTGGTGTGGGAGATGCCGCGCGCGGGCGAGGCGGCGGGCGCGGCGCTGCGCGTGCACGTCAAGCTGGGCGACTACGGTGAGTGGCGCGTGTACAGCCGCCATTGGCACCTCATATTGTTGTGTCTCCAGTCGGAGAACGTGCTGGTGTGGGAGATGCCGCGCGCGGGCGAGGCGGCGGGCGCGGCGCTGCGCGTGCACGTCAAGCTGGGCGACTACGGTGAGTGGCGCGTGTACAGCCGCCATTGGCACCTCATATTGTTGTGTCTCCAGTCGGAGAACGTGCTGGTGTGGGAGATGCCGCGCGCGGGCGAGGCGGCGGGCGCGGCGCTGCGCGTGCACGTCAAGCTGGGCGACTACGGTGAGTGGCGCGTGTACAGCCGCCATTGGCACCTCATATTGTTGTGTCTCCAGTCGGAGAACGTGCTGGTGTGGGAGATGCCGCGCGCGGGCGAGGCGGCGGGCGCGGCGCTGCGCGTGCACGTCAAGCTGGGCGACTACGGTGAGTGGCGCGTGTACAGCCGCCATTGGCACCTCATATTGTTGTGTCTCCAGTCGGAGAACGTGCTGGTGTGGGAGATGCCGCGCGCGGGCGAGGCGGCGGGCGCGGCGCTGCGCGTGCACGTCAAGCTGGGCGACTACGGTGAGTGGCGCGTGTACAGCCGCCATTGGCACCTCATATTGTTGTGTCTCCAGTCGGAGAACGTGCTGGTGTGGGAGATGCCGCGCGCGGGCGAGGCGGCGGGCGCGGCGCTGCGCGTGCACGTCAAGCTGGGCGACTACGGTGAGTGGCGCGTGTACAGCCGCCATTGGCACCTCATATTATTGTGTCTCCAGTCGGAGAACGTGCTGGTGTGGGAGATGCCGCGCGCGGGCGAGGCGGCGGGCGCGGCGCTGCGCGTGCACGTCAAGCTGGGCGACTACGGTGAGTGGCGCGTGTACAGCCGCCATTGGCACCTCATATTGTTGTGTCTCCAGTCGGAGAACGTGCTGGTGTGGGAGATGCCGCGCGCGGGCGAGGCGGCGGGCGCGGCGCTGCGCGTGCACGTCAAGCTGGGCGACTACGGTGAGTGGCGCGTGTACAGCCGCCATTGGCACCTCATATTGTTGTGTCTCCAGTCGGAGAACGTGCTGGTGTGGGAGATGCCGCGCGCGGGCGAGGCGGCGGGCGCGGCGCTGCGCGTGCACGTCAAGCTGGGCGACTACGGTGAGTGGCGCGTGTACAGCCGCCATTGGCACCTCATATTGTTGTGTCTCCAGTCGGAGAACGTGCTGGTGTGGGAGATGCCGCGCGCGGGCGAGGCGGCGGGCGCGGCGCTGCGCGTGCACGTCAAGCTGGGCGACTACGGTGAGTGGCGCGTGTACAGCCGCCATTGGCACCTCATATTGTTGTGTCTCCAGTCGGAGAACGTGCTGGTGTGGGAGATGCCGCGCGCGGGCGAGGCGGCGGGCGCGGCGCTGCGCGTGCACGTCAAGCTGGGCGACTACGGTGAGTGGCGCGTGTACAGCCGCCATTGGCACCTCATATTGTTGTGTCTCCAGTCGGAGAACGTGCTGGTGTGGGAGATGCCGCGCGCGGGCGAGGCGGCGGGCGCGGCGCTGCGCGTGCACGTCAAGCTGGGCGACTACGGTGAGTGGCGCGTGTACAGCCGCCATTGGCACCTCATATTGTTGTGTCTCCAGTCGGAGAACGTGCTGGTGTGGGAGATGCCGCGCGCGGGCGAGGCGGCGGGCGCGGCGCTGCGCGTGCACGTCAAGCTGGGCGACTACGGTGAGTGGCGCGTGTACAGCCGCCATTGGCACCTCATATTGTTGTGTCTCCAGTCGGAGAACGTGCTGGTGTGGGAGATGCCGCGCGCGGGCGAGGCGGCGGGCGCGGCGCTGCGCGTGCACGTCAAGCTGGGCGACTACGGTGAGTGGCGCGTGTACAGCCGCCATTGGCACCTCATATTGTTGTGTCTCCAGTCGGAGAACGTGCTGGTGTGGGAGATGCCGCGCGCGGGCGAGGCGGCGGGCGCGGCGCTGCGCGTGCACGTCAAGCTGGGCGACTACGGTGAGTGGCGCGTGTACAGCCGCCATTGGCACCTCATATTGTTGTGTCTCCAGTCGGAGAACGTGCTGGTGTGGGAGATGCCGCGCGCGGGCGAGGCGGCGGGCGCGGCGCTGCGCGTGCACGTCAAGCTGGGCGACTACGGTGAGTGGCGCGTGTACAGCCGCCATTGGCACCTCATATTGTTGTGTCTCCAGTCGGAGAACGTGCTGGTGTGGGAGATGCCGCGCGCGGGCGAGGCGGCGGGCGCGGCGCTGCGCGTGCACGTCAAGCTGGGCGACTACGGTGAGTGGCGCGTGTACAGCCGCCATTGGCACCTCATATTGTTGTGTCTCCAGTCGGAGAACGTGCTGGTGTGGGAGATGCCGCGCGCGGGCGAGGCGGCGGGCGCGGCGCTGCGCGTGCACGTCAAGCTGGGCGACTACGGTGAGTGGCGCGTGTACAGCCGCCATTGGCACCTCATATTGTTGTGTCTCCAGTCGGAGAACGTGCTGGTGTGGGAGATGCCGCGCGCGGGCGAGGCGGCGGGCGCGGCGCTGCGCGTGCACGTCAAGCTGGGCGACTACGGTGAGTGGCGCGTGTACAGCCGCCATTGGCACCTCATATTGTTGTGTCTCCAGTCGGAGAACGTGCTGGTGTGGGAGATGCCGCGCGCGGGCGAGGCGGCGGGCGCGGCGCTGCGCGTGCACGTCAAGCTGGGCGACTACGGTGAGTGGCGCGTGTACAGCCGCCATTGGCACCTCATATTGTTGTGTCTCCAGTCGGAGAACGTGCTGGTGTGGGAGATGCCGCGCGCGGGCGAGGCGGCGGGCGCGGCGCTGCGCGTGCACGTCAAGCTGGGCGACTACGGTGAGTGGCGCGTGTACAGCCGCCATTGGCACCTCATATTGTTGTGTCTCCAGTCGGAGAACGTGCTGGTGTGGGAGATGCCGCGCGCGGGCGAGGCGGCGGGCGCGGCGCTGCGCGTGCACGTCAAGCTGGGCGACTACGGTGAGTGGCGCGTGTACAGCCGCCATTGGCACCTCATATTGTTGTGTCTCCAGTCGGAGAACGTGCTGGTGTGGGAGATGCCGCGCGCGGGCGAGGCGGCGGGCGCGGCGCTGCGCGTGCACGTCAAGCTGGGCGACTACGGTGAGTGGCGCGTGTACAGCCGCCATTGGCACCTCATATTGTTGTGTCTCCAGTCGGAGAACGTGCTGGTGTGGGAGATGCCGCGCGCGGGCGAGGCGGCGGGCGCGGCGCTGCGCGTGCACGTCAAGCTGGGCGACTACGGTGAGTGGCGCGTGTACAGCCGCCATTGGCACCTCATATTGTTGTGTCTCCAGTCGGAGAACGTGCTGGTGTGGGAGATGCCGCGCGCGGGCGAGGCGGCGGGCGCGGCGCTGCGCGTGCACGTCAAGCTGGGCGACTACGGTGAGTGGCGCGTGTACAGCCGCCATTGGCACCTCATATTGTTGTGTCTCCAGTCGGAGAACGTGCTGGTGTGGGAGATGCCGCGCGCGGGCGAGGCGGCGGGCGCGGCGCTGCGCGTGCACGTCAAGCTGGGCGACTACGGTGAGTGGCGCGTGTACAGCCGCCATTGGCACCTCATATTGTTGTGTCTCCAGTCGGAGAACGTGCTGGTGTGGGAGATGCCGCGCGCGGGCGAGGCGGCGGGCGCGGCGCTGCGCGTGCACGTCAAGCTGGGCGACTACGGTGAGTGGCGCGTGTACAGCCGCCATTGGCACCTCATATTGTTGTGTCTCCAGTCGGAGAACGTGCTGGTGTGGGAGATGCCGCGCGCGGGCGAGGCGGCGGGCGCGGCGCTGCGCGTGCACGTCAAGCTGGGCGACTACGGTGAGTGGCGCGTGTACAGCCGCCATTGGCACCTCATATTGTTGTGTCTCCAGTCGGAGAACGTGCTGGTGTGGGAGATGCCGCGCGCGGGCGAGGCGGCGGGCGCGGCGCTGCGCGTGCACGTCAAGCTGGGCGACTACGGTGAGTGGCGCGTGTACAGCCGCCATTGGCACCTCATATTGTTGTGTCTCCAGTCGGAGAACGTGCTGGTGTGGGAGATGCCGCGCGCGGGCGAGGCGGCGGGCGCGGCGCTGCGCGTGCACGTCAAGCTGGGCGACTACGGTGAGTGGCGCGTGTACAGCCGCCATTGGCACCTCATATTGTTGTGTCTCCAGTCGGAGAACGTGCTGGTGTGGGAGATGCCGCGCGCGGGCGAGGCGGCGGGCGCGGCGCTGCGCGTGCACGTCAAGCTGGGCGACTACGGTGAGTGGCGCGTGTACAGCCGCCATTGGCACCTCATATTGTTGTGTCTCCAGTCGGAGAACGTGCTGGTGTGGGAGATGCCGCGCGCGGGCGAGGCGGCGGGCGCGGCGCTGCGCGTGCACGTCAAGCTGGGCGACTACGGTGAGTGGCGCGTGTACAGCCGCCATTGGCACCTCATATTGTTGTGTCTCCAGTCGGAGAACGTGCTGGTGTGGGAGATGCCGCGCGCGGGCGAGGCGGCGGGCGCGGCGCTGCGCGTGCACGTCAAGCTGGGCGACTACGGTGAGTGGCGCGTGTACAGCCGCCATTGGCACCTCATATTGTTGTGTCTCCAGTCGGAGAACGTGCTGGTGTGGGAGATGCCGCGCGCGGGCGAGGCGGCGGGCGCGGCGCTGCGCGTGCACGTCAAGCTGGGCGACTACGGTGAGTGGCGCGTGTACAGCCGCCATTGGCACCTCATATTGTTGTGTCTCCAGTCGGAGAACGTGCTGGTGTGGGAGATGCCGCGCGCGGGCGAGGCGGCGGGCGCGGCGCTGCGCGTGCACGTCAAGCTGGGCGACTACGGTGAGTGGCGCGTGTACAGCCGCCATTGGCACCTCATATTGTTGTGTCTCCAGTCGGAGAACGTGCTGGTGTGGGAGATGCCGCGCGCGGGCGAGGCGGCGGGCGCGGCGCTGCGCGTGCACGTCAAGCTGGGCGACTACGGTGAGTGGCGCGTGTACAGCCGCCATTGGCACCTCATATTGTTGTGTCTCCAGTCGGAGAACGTGCTGGTGTGGGAGATGCCGCGCGCGGGCGAGGCGGCGGGCGCGGCGCTGCGCGTGCACGTCAAGCTGGGCGACTACGGTGAGTGGCGCGTGTACAGCCGCCATTGGCACCTCATATTGTTGTGTCTCCAGTCGGAGAACGTGCTGGTGTGGGAGATGCCGCGCGCGGGCGAGGCGGCGGGCGCGGCGCTGCGCGTGCACGTCAAGCTGGGCGACTACGGTGAGTGGCGCGTGTACAGCCGCCATTGGCACCTCATATTGTTGTGTCTCCAGTCGGAGAACGTGCTGGTGTGGGAGATGCCGCGCGCGGGCGAGGCGGCGGGCGCGGCGCTGCGCGTGCACGTCAAGCTGGGCGACTACGGTGAGTGGCGCGTGTACAGCCGCCATTGGCACCTCATATTGTTGTGTCTCCAGTCGGAGAACGTGCTGGTGTGGGAGATGCCGCGCGCGGGCGAGGCGGCGGGCGCGGCGCTGCGCGTGCACGTCAAGCTGGGCGACTACGGTGAGTGGCGCGTGTACAGCCGCCATTGGCACCTCATATTGTTGTGTCTCCAGTCGGAGAACGTGCTGGTGTGGGAGATGCCGCGCGCGGGCGAGGCGGCGGGCGCGGCGCTGCGCGTGCACGTCAAGCTGGGCGACTACGGTGAGTGGCGCGTGTACAGCCGCCATTGGCACCTCATATTGTTGTGTCTCCAGTCGGAGAACGTGCTGGTGTGGGAGATGCCGCGCGCGGGCGAGGCGGCGGGCGCGGCGCTGCGCGTGCACGTCAAGCTGGGCGACTACGGTGAGTGGCGCGTGTACAGCCGCCATTGGCACCTCATATTGTTGTGTCTCCAGTCGGAGAACGTGCTGGTGTGGGAGATGCCGCGCGCGGGCGAGGCGGCGGGCGCGGCGCTGCGCGTGCACGTCAAGCTGGGCGACTACGGTGAGTGGCGCGTGTACAGCCGCCATTGGCACCTCATATTGTTGTGTCTCCAGTCGGAGAACGTGCTGGTGTGGGAGATGCCGCGCGCGGGCGAGGCGGCGGGCGCGGCGCTGCGCGTGCACGTCAAGCTGGGCGACTACGGTGAGTGGCGCGTGTACAGCCGCCATTGGCACCTCATATTGTTGTGTCTCCAGTCGGAGAACGTGCTGGTGTGGGAGATGCCGCGCGCGGGCGAGGCGGCGGGCGCGGCGCTGCGCGTGCACGTCAAGCTGGGCGACTACGGTGAGTGGCGCGTGTACAGCCGCCATTGGCACCTCATATTGTTGTGTCTCCAGTCGGAGAACGTGCTGGTGTGGGAGATGCCGCGCGCGGGCGAGGCGGCGGGCGCGGCGCTGCGCGTGCACGTCAAGCTGGGCGACTACGGTGAGTGGCGCGTGTACAGCCGCCATTGGCACCTCATATTGTTGTGTCTCCAGTCGGAGAACGTGCTGGTGTGGGAGATGCCGCGCGCGGGCGAGGCGGCGGGCGCGGCGCTGCGCGTGCACGTCAAGCTGGGCGACTACGGTGAGTGGCGCGTGTACAGCCGCCATTGGCACCTCATATTGTTGTGTCTCCAGTCGGAGAACGTGCTGGTGTGGGAGATGCCGCGCGCGGGCGAGGCGGCGGGCGCGGCGCTGCGCGTGCACGTCAAGCTGGGCGACTACGGTGAGTGGCGCGTGTACAGCCGCCATTGGCACCTCATATTGTTGTGTCTCCAGTCGGAGAACGTGCTGGTGTGGGAGATGCCGCGCGCGGGCGAGGCGGCGGGCGCGGCGCTGCGCGTGCACGTCAAGCTGGGCGACTACGGTGAGTGGCGCGTGTACAGCCGCCATTGGCACCTCATATTGTTGTGTCTCCAGTCGGAGAACGTGCTGGTGTGGGAGATGCCGCGCGCGGGCGAGGCGGCGGGCGCGGCGCTGCGCGTGCACGTCAAGCTGGGCGACTACGGTGAGTGGCGCGTGTACAGCCGCCATTGGCACCTCATATTGTTGTGTCTCCAGTCGGAGAACGTGCTGGTGTGGGAGATGCCGCGCGCGGGCGAGGCGGCGGGCGCGGCGCTGCGCGTGCACGTCAAGCTGGGCGACTACGGTGAGTGGCGCGTGTACAGCCGCCATTGGCACCTCATATTGTTGTGTCTCCAGTCGGAGAACGTGCTGGTGTGGGAGATGCCGCGCGCGGGCGAGGCGGCGGGCGCGGCGCTGCGCGTGCACGTCAAGCTGGGCGACTACGGTGAGTGGCGCGTGTACAGCCGCCATTGGCACCTCATATTGTTGTGTCTCCAGTCGGAGAACGTGCTGGTGTGGGAGATGCCGCGCGCGGGCGAGGCGGCGGGCGCGGCGCTGCGCGTGCACGTCAAGCTGGGCGACTACGGTGAGTGGCGCGTGTACAGCCGCCATTGGCACCTCATATTGTTGTGTCTCCAGTCGGAGAACGTGCTGGTGTGGGAGATGCCGCGCGCGGGCGAGGCGGCGGGCGCGGCGCTGCGCGTGCACGTCAAGCTGGGCGACTACGGTGAGTGGCGCGTGTACAGCCGCCATTGGCACCTCATATTGTTGTGTCTCCAGTCGGAGAACGTGCTGGTGTGGGAGATGCCGCGCGCGGGCGAGGCGGCGGGCGCGGCGCTGCGCGTGCACGTCAAGCTGGGCGACTACGGTGAGTGGCGCGTGTACAGCCGCCATTGGCACCTCATATTGTTGTGTCTCCAGTCGGAGAACGTGCTGGTGTGGGAGATGCCGCGCGCGGGCGAGGCGGCGGGCGCGGCGCTGCGCGTGCACGTCAAGCTGGGCGACTACGGTGAGTGGCGCGTGTACAGCCGCCATTGGCACCTCATATTGTTGTGCACGTCAAGCTGGGCGACTACGGTGAGTGGCGCGTGTACAGCCGCCATTGGCACCTCATATTGTTGTGCACGTCAAGCTGGGCGACTACGGTGAGCGCGCGGCCACAGCGCCCGCAGCACGCGCCCGCAAGCATGCTGGTCTTTGTGGTCGTCTTTCGGCTGATATGATGATAAGATGTACTTCCGTTGTTGCAGGAATCAGCCGGTTGGCGCCCCCGTCGGGCACCAAGGGCTTCGGCGGCACGGAGGGGTTCATGGCGCCCGAGATCATGCGCTACAACGGGGAAGAGGAATATAATGAAAAGGTACTTGTTGTCTTACTTTTCTGGCCCCGATATAATAAAAGTTGGACCAAAGCTGCGATCTTTGTTTATGCCTCTGGAAATATAGCTCCCGCCATATTTTAAAGTATGGTAATAATAAAGTCCGTGGTACGTGCGCGCACGTCGTGGCATCTCGGTATCACGTGGTAGTGGAGTTAATCCCGATTCCGCCGACCGTCCGCAGTAAGCCGGCCGTTCGACTGCCGTAGAAGTTGGAACAAATGGTTTTCGAATTAGTTTTGTAGTTTTGCTTATCATTGGTGTCATTATCTTCATATATGTAAGTTGTTAAGTGAGTCTTTACTGCTTGCACTTAAACTCAATTTCTAGAAAAATGTTTGGTACAACAATTTAAGACAATTGAGCAAGTAGAAAATTTTATAAAACGCTTTAGGAGGGTTGGCAGTGACCTTACAGTTACAAGCGTTCATAAGCTACGTTAACCACATCAAAGCAGTGGTATAATATTTCCCGGACGTAGTGGTATTAAAAAAACGACAATAAAAACATTGTTGATCTTTATGGTCTTTCGAGCCGGACATATGTGCGTATACTATATTGGATTATTGTTTTTGCGCAGGTGGACTGTTTCTCATACGGAATGTTGTTGTATGAGATAGTGACGGTGAGACTGCCGTTCGAAGGTCACGAGGCGGTGAAGGAGGCTATATTGGAAGGAGCCAGACCGTCCTTATCACCCAGGGTAAGTTTTATCTCTTGATATTTTGCTTCCTCTGCACACAAACTTTAATAAGAAAATAAACTGAAAATGATTTTCTCCGTACTTGTCACTATAATAACACAACGTATGCGTTGTACCTCAGCTGCTCATATGTAGCGTCTGATTGTAGATCTACAATACGTGCATGCGTGGTACTATATAATTCTGTGTCTTTGTATCGTTCTGTATACGTCGTTTTGTTTTATATGGGATAGTACATATTTGTAACTAACGCGAAGAGTAATGGCGAAAGAACTTCTCCCTGTGGCACGCCATCGGTTGTATTGCAGCAGGTGTAGACTGTATCCTGAATGACAATCGTCGTGTGACGGCTAGACAGGTAGTTGTGAAAACTGCCGCCAATAATATATAGAGATATATTGCGAGAACGAAAAATCCGAGCGTTATATTGTGATCTACAGTGCTAAAAGCTTTACTGAAGTCTAGGAATGAATGACTCGTAAAATTTCCTCTATTCATGTGTATTATTATATCGTCATCGATTATTCCTAGAGCAGTAGCCGTACTATGATCAGGATGGAATTTAATTTGCCTATGTTTTCAGGATCTAGAATACCCGTGTTGCATGTTGGAGACGATGCGTCGCTGCTGGGCCGGAGCCCCGGCGCTGCGGCCGTCGGCCGCCGCGCTCGTGTCCATCGCCGCCGCGCCCGAGTACACCGCGCTGGTGGACGCCGCGTGCACCCGCCAGGCCGGGGCGGCCGCCAGCACGCCCATCGCCAACGTTACGGGTGAGCTCCTGGTAGGCTAGCGTCCTGATCGTACTCGTAGGTGGCAGCGGCAGTCGATAGCCAAACTCCCCTTCGGAGTTTCCAAGTAGTGTTCCAAGCTCCGCCGTATGCAAGCACAGCACAGTAATCTGTTTGTGGCAAAGTCGCTGTGCACGACTGGCAGGACTACACCCAGGGTAAGTGCCTCCATCACCTGGGGCATGGCATAAAATGGGCAATATAGCAGCATACCCGTGTTCCCGTGAAGTCTACAAGTTTAATTTAGTCGTTAAAAAACCCGCAGACACTTTTTATGGGTGGCAGTCCTGTCCAGTCTTCGCAGAAATAAAAGGATGGACGGATATTGTTTCTAAATCGCGTATTTTGATTGGTTCGAATACGATAACGATGAATCTAGCGTGAATGTTTGGAACCGTGTCGAATTTATACTGTGATGTGCTAATTACTATTACTAAAGATAATTGGTCACTTGAACTTAACACTCGATAATCACATGATTACATTCAGCTATGTGCCAAATTTCACTTTCTTCCCCTCAGTACGCGTCGCGAAATTAGTGACATCACGTATCTGATGAACATACTATCCGGTTCAATTGATTGTCCTTATCTCCTTTTAAATATCCACTTCAACGATCCCACGAAAGTAGTAAGACACCATACTCCAATCCATCTTCCATTACTAAATACTAAGAAATTTGATTTTGATATTTTTAATTCGAATCCAGAATCAGTGAGACGGCAGCTCAGTCAAGACTTTTTCTCGAAATTTAGTGTTCAATAATCATTTGTTTGATCCTTATACGACTCACATCTAACTTATATCCGAATTCATATTCGTGGAGACCTATAAATGGCTAACTGTTGTGTAAATCTAATCTATTAAGTTATTGTAAGCTGTTGGTCTTCCTAATAATGTTAAATAAATAAATAATTTACTTTACAACAAAAAATATTTAACTATTTTTTGTTGTAAAGTAAATATGCACAAGAATTAATTTATTCTCATGAACCGCAAGATCGCAAAGGCTAGAAGAATGAACGACTCAGAACAATTTCGATGAATTGACCTTAGCTTTTGTGAGAAGTTATTAAAAAATAAACGATTTGATTTGATTATGCCTTGGGAAACTGCAGACGAATGTGAAATGCATTCGTGAGAGCGAATTTTTTAAATGAAATTAGCATAAATTCTCTTGCTTTTTCATAGTTTTCGTATTTTAGTAGATAATTTGCAAACTTTTACGCTCATTAATTTAACCAAGTAAATCTGCATCTACAGAGGAAGGTGTCCTCGGCTGGGAGATTTGGTACGGTGGAGGGGAGCCGGAGCGTGCCCACACGTTGCTGGCCACCCCCACGGCGTTTACACACCATCACACCGTCAGAATACCGGTGCCACCAGGTAAGCCAAACAGCTGCTTAATAGCAGTAAGAGCGGATAACAAATCCTTTGTATTAAAGCTTTTGGTTGCCAGTTCCTCCCTCCCCCCCCCCCCTCGAAGGTGACCTTGCAAACCACAACTTTAAAATAATGGAGCAATTATCCGCAGCTAATTCTGTAGGTGCTATGTCTTTAACCTACAAAAGGTACACATCGGCACAACAAGTTTACGAGTTCTCTTTCTAACAGAAAATATTGGTGCCATCTATCTACTTCTAGAAACATAGATGACTGGTATGTTCACAGTTGCATGTGAAAGATCATATCATATTGATACCACCACCCAAACTATCAAATAATACCAAACCTTAGCCAGAAAACTCCGTAGGAATCCTTTTTTAATATCAAATGCTGTATGGGTTTGCGCTAGACCACGATCTCACCTGATGGTAACTAAAGATATGGTCCAAGATGACGTACCCATATGATGCCTGTTCACTCTAGCCTTGAATAAAAACATTTTGTATTATGAGTCTGGAAACACGTGCGTTTGATGAAAGAGGAAGCAAAACGCTTCGTACGGCGTAATGGGATGTCAACAACATAGCGGTGAAGACCCTCTCGACTCCTGGTAGTCCGATGAAGAAAGGGGGAAGGAGGGATAAGATTAATTACAATATTCTTATGTGAGTTGACTCAGAAGAACGCAATCCCAACCACTTTTGTCACTTAAATAATCAAAAATGTTGTAATAATGCTACACAATTTGGCTTTAGTTATTCTTTTAAACTTATTCGTAGACAATTGTCTAATATCATTGGCAAGTTTGTTATACAATCTTATATATTGCTACATAAAAGAGTTATATCTAGTATTTATATAATGCGTATCGCTCCTTTTACGGAAAGTACCGATATTTTATGCACATATATTTACATATATTTATATATATAATATACATTTTTGCACCTTATAAGTATATGATACATGAAAAAATAGTTTTTACCTTATCATATCTTGTCTAAAGTCATCATCATGGCAGCCTTATGATGCCTGCTGGTCTAAATCCTCTCCCACATGCCATGATCGCCACGCGTGACAGACAGGTTGGCGATTGGATATAGAACACAGAGGGATGCTGCTACCCGTTCTTCTACGCCCTCTACGGCATGAGATGGGGTGGTGGTATCATGAATATAAAATGTATGTCGTGTTACGGTACACAGATAAAGCGGAGCCGGTGCTGGTGACGGCCATCTGCCGCGTGGGGAACAAGATGTGGCTCGGCGACTCGGTGGGCAGGATCAATGTCTACTCGTGAGTATATTTCGTACACAGAATGGCTGAGGAGTTGACATTCAAACGCAAAATTTAGATACTGCCTAATTAGATGTTGTTACCTTTACTAAGAGAAAACCTATTGATACAGTCCACACAACAAATTGTTTTTATTATAAGTTCAGTTACAAATAAACTATCGTAGTGAACGCACGCTGTTTTAATATAAAAATCCCGACAAGCGCAAATCAACCTTACGTACTTAACATATACTTTATGATGAGGAGTATCCGAATCACCCCCATGTATGTTCTAAAATTGTATGAAAATAAAATCTACTAAATTATCAAAAGTTGTAGAACAAAAGTTATTGCTTATGGTGTTAGCTATCTAGTCCTGCGAGGTTGTTGGTGTTTTATAAGTTACTCCTATATGGAGTAACTATCATCTTTTATGGCAATATATGGCTAATTATGTATAGTAATAGTCTGTAGCCAGCTTGCAGCGCTTTAAGAGTACGTAGGTTTGTTAGCTCCCCGGGATCGGTAATCGGGGACAGTAATAGTAATAAAAATATCCTGGGATATTATTCACACACGGCCATCTGATCCCAAACTAAGTAGAGCTATGGAAACCAGATAACTGATATACTACTTTTGTTATGTAAATACATGCTTATATAGATAATTACACCCAGACTCAGGAAACACGATATGGTAATGCACGCAAATATCTGTCCTGGGTGGGATTCGAACCCACGACCTGCGGCATGAAAAGCCATCATTTGCTAACCACGCCAACAGGCCCGTCAAACAGTTACAGTGTGTGTTGCCAGAGATGACTTACGGAACAGAGACGTGGACGCTCACTATGGGCCTTATCAGGCGGCTCAAGGTCACTTAACCGATTCATGGCCAATGACTTAACAGTTGAGTCATTAAAAAACCTTTAGGAAGGCCGATGGCTCAATTGGTGAGTCAAACCAAAATTGTATAAAAACGGATATTAAAAAAAAATATCACTTAAACTACCATTTTTCAGATCTCATTAAACATTTCCGTGAATATCAGACCTGGCCCTTCATTTTACAGAATATTTTAAATAGTCAGGTGTCATAAACCTTTTGTTAGCCGATAGCCGAGGTGGCCGATTCATGGCCAATGACTCAATAGTTGAGTCAAACGTGTGCCGACACGTTATGGGCCGAAATGTTATGTGCACATGGGTGAAGTTAAATCTATCTACTTCGATTTTTATACATACTATCTGTATATTTTTATACAGGTATTTCTCTAATAAGATTATATTACAAACAGCCTAACAAATGACGCAAAAATACATTTAACATGGCAACATTACGCTGCACCACTAGCGCCACATGCGAATGCGTCTCCATCTTGCGGTAGCGTGTATTATATGAACTATTATTAACTATTCTATTCGGCAAGAATGTGCAATGTTGCCAACTTAGTGCTTTCGGCACTAGATCTAGTGCATTTCTTGATGTTTTAGCGCTCAAAATTCCATAACAGTGCCTAGTGCCTCTAGCGCATTTTTAAAAGTCTGCAATTTATCACGCACGTTGGTAAAAACTATTAGTTTTTCATAATTAACAAGATATTGATTTTATTTATTTGGTGGTATTTTATTAAAATTAGCACAAACCTAGTGCATTTTAGGTTTTGTTTAGCGCATTTCTTACAATAGCAGTTGGCAACACTGAGAATGTGTCATTGTGTCTGTCACTGGCGTTACTTTGTTGTGAAGATTTCCGCTACGGATATCACGTTTATCTAAAGTTCCTGATTTTTCTGACTAACCTGGCTGTGATTTTTGGATTTGTTATTGATTTCATATAATGTGACCTGGCTGCAATTCAAGGTTTTGTTATTGGATTTTTTTTATTGTGACCTAGCTTCGATATATGGACTCTGTTATTTATATGTGACTTTGAACTGTAAGGTGTTGCATTACCTATTGTGATCCCGGTTACAAGGATTCCGAATTTCTGTAAGTATATACATAATTACCATTACCATTTTCACTAGATACATATTTACTACTCGCAGAAGTTAACTTGACACATGGAAGGAATGTGGCCGCTCTCAATTTAATCAAATAATTTAATTATTTTAACATTTAATTTTAGATTTTGCAATTATATGCTCATAATGAATAAAAAGTACATTGTTTCGTTTCATAAACTTTTATTTTAGAATGCAACATTAAATAGGATAGGTAAAGGAATTGTCCCTATATTACCCGATTAACACATGATTTAAAATCAACTATAGTCCAATCAAATAAATAAAAATTAAAGTGTTTTTTTTAATGTACCATATGTTTTTTTTTGTTATGTAAATGAATATTATTTTTCAGAAATATGGATCAACCATCCACGTCCAGACAAACAATTGAAGACATGTTAGGTGCAATGACATCTCCAAGAGAATGCATAGCAGTACCCGGTGACTTTTCACTGACAGACCAAGACCTCTATGGTATTTTGGTTGAAGGTACTTATCTAGAAATGCATGATAAATGGATAGACATCATCGAAGAAGAAGTTGTCACAACAGAAATTATAGACACTCAGCAAGCAGGTGTTGAATCCTCTTCAATTTGGATACCAGGCAATCCAACAGAAGTTAACACATTTTTATTTACCGGTAACCCTGGTATTAAACAAGCCATGTCAGGTACACAGCCTATTGATTATTTTAATATTTTATTTAATATGGATTTCTACACTCTTTTATTGACGTGTACAAATAGAAATGGAGATATTCTTAAAAGAAATGCCAGCGGTCCTTATGCAAGGTTTCGTAGATGGCAGCCAGTGACAATAGAGGAGTTTAAGGTGTTTTTAGGATTAGTCATGCTTATGGGTGTCATTAAATTGAATAGATTGACTGATAATTGGAAGAAACATAATCTTTTTGATTTAACGTTTTCCAAGTACATGTCAAGAAATAGATTTTGTATGATTTTGAGAGCACTTAATGTACAAACAGAAGCAGGAAACCAAAGCCTCAATAAAGTGAAAACATTAATCGAACTATTTAATAAAACGATGGAAAACTTATATTACCCTGCTAGAGAGATTGCAATAGATGAGTCGATGATATTATGGACCGGTCGTTTAATTTTCCGTCAATACCTTAAAAATAAAGTCCATAAGTATGGTATAAAATTATATATGTTAGCAGATAAGCACGGTATTTGCATGAAAATACATTTGTATGCTGGGTCTCAAGACCAAGTCGTGGGTGGAAGAGACCATGTAAAAAAAGTAATGCGTGTTTTAATGAGCAATTACGTTAATAAAGGCCACTCTTTATATGTGGATAATTATTATTCAAGTGTAGGTATGGCTGAAGAATTGTTAAATAAAAATACTTATTTAAATGGTACGTTACAATTTAATAGATAAGGCAATCCTGCACAAGTCATGAATACCCGATTACAGCCAAAAGAAGCATGCATTATGCACAATAGTAAAAATGTTACGGTTACTAAATGGAAAGACAAGAGAGAAATTAGTTTTGTAAGTACAGAGCATACTAGTGAATATATACCAACCCAAAATAAATATGGAAATATTTCCTTTAAACCAAAAGTGCAAGTCAAATATAATAAATACATGAGAGCCATTGATAAACATGATCAACTGTTGAGTTACTATTGTGCTGAACATAAAACATTAAGGTGGTATAAAAAAGTTATCATTCATGTGATTCAAATTAACATAATTAATGTTTTTTTAATGTTTAATTTAGACAGAGAAACAAAGATTAGTTTGTATGATTTTAGGCTTCAAATTATAGAGTTTCTCTTGCCTAAGAAATCAAGCGTAGAAAGATGTTCTGTGCCAGGTAGGGTTCATGTGCCTGACCATTTGCCTAAAACAGATGGAAAAAAAATTAGGAAGAGATGTAGACAGTGTTATAATACATCAAAAAAAAGAGTGCAAGTTTATTTTGGTTGCCCAGATTGCCCAGGCTTTCCTGGGTTATGTCTGGGGAATTGTTTTAGATCGTATCACAATTATTAAACTAATTAATATTTTCTTGGTTGATTTGTTATTAAACTAGTTATTCTTTGTTAATCAACAAAGAATAACTAGTAGTAAGAATAACTAATCAGTCATCACCATAATATGACTGCCATCAGAATATGATTATAATATACAAATTAATGGAAAAAATTTGTACCTGCCTGATTTTTAAAAATATGAATCTTGTAATTAGTTATTCTTATTATATTATTATTAATAAATGTCTTGTTTAATATCTTTCTTTATTCTTTCCCTTCATATTGTCTAACAGTATTAATTAGTTTCTCATAACACTCTAAACGTTTGTCTGCTGGTACATTTCTCAACCTAAAAGCAAGCATTATGCCTAAATCATGCTCAAACTGAGCATAAATTGGAGGCAACTCATCTTGTGTATTCAATTCTGCTGTGAAATGCTTAGAGAATAATGCATTAAAATATTTTTTTGCTGCACAGCAAACATGTTCTGTTTTTTTTTCTATAGAGACCTCATTATTCATTTTATTTTCATTCATATGAAAACTATTTTTTTTTCTTTTAATATCTTCGTCTTCATCAGAGTCCAAAATTTCTTCAATGATAGTATCTGAACTGTTGTTAGAAACTTCATTGCAACTATTACGAGATTCAGTGAATGGACGCTTCTTTGGTATACTTTTTTGTAAAATCGATTGACTACAGCTTGGAAAACCTTGATTTTCCTTATCTTCATTTTGTTGATCATGGAAATCAGTAAACATTGCCTGGCTACATTCAGTAAAATCGTCGTAGTCCTGATTATCTACAAATAATATTACAATAATAAGTAATGATTGAATACATGTAGGTAAGGTTACTAAAATGTTTACTACCTCTGCAATATTTCATTAAAATCAAAAAATACTAGCTTGAAACGCCATATTCACTTTTAATATCCACAAATTCGAATAGGAGAACACAGTAACACGTTTCTGGTTGTCAGACTGGCTCGAATGATGGCGAAAAGCATTAAATCATTACAAGGAGCCAATGACTCATCAGTTGAGTCATCCTTCAGGGAGGCCGATGACTCAAATGGTGAGCCACCGACCAATGAATGGGGCCTGGCTGAAATGTTCACGAAAATTAAGGTGGCAATGAATCGGTTAAGAGCAATGGAGAGGGCTATGCTCGGAGTTTCCCTGCGAGATCGAATCAAAAATGTCGAAATCCGCAGGCGAACCAAAGTCACCGACATAGCCCGGAGAATTGCAAAACTGTCGATGGGGCAGAAAGGTTCTCGAGTAGCGAACCGGAAGACGCAGCGTGGGCAGGCCCCCTACTAGGTGGACCTATGATCTTGTGAGAGTCGCTGAAAACTGCTGGATGTGGATAGCGCAAAACCGGCAATTGTGGAAATCTTTGGAGGAGGCCTTTGTCCAGCAGTGGACGTCTTTCGGATGGTATGATGAAGATGATGATGATGCAGTTAGTGGGCTATAATATGATGCTGTCCCGTTGCAGGTCGTCCAGCATGAGCCCGCTGTGGGCGGAGCGCGTGCAGGAGGCGGTGGGCGGCGCGCCGTCCGGCGTGGCCGCGCTGCAGCCGCTGGCCAGCCTGCAGCGCGTGGCCGTGGCGCTCGGCTGCGGCAGGTAACCGACCCGTCCCAGCGGGGTAGGGGATAGCCCATCCCGCTCGCAGACCTAGCCCAACTCCCCTCGGGGCTGCGGTGGCAGTATGAGAAGTGTCCAGTGTGACAGCGATCTGTTTGTGGCACAGTCGCTGTGCCAGACTGGCAGGAGTCGGCAATAGGGGAGGGCAATCCCGAGCCCTCCCAGGGTACATGTCCCGACCATCTGGGACATGGCGCAAAAGGTGGGCACCGGAGCAGCATACCCGCGTTCTAGGGGCTCCCCCATCAGGTGCCAAGAGAAGTCCACGGCAGGTAGGTTTATGCGGTGCAAGTCCAACATACCCACTCGCAGACTCTTCAAAAAAAGGTAACCAATCCATAGACAATGTCCTCAATGAAGTCTACTAGGGACATACTATAGTGCACAAGTGTGTGCACTTTCTATTCGCTCACAGCCAGATGCTCGCACCGGTCCGTAAGTGATTGGCGACGTTAAGCAACTAGGCTCGCGGTCAGTCCATAGATGGGTGACCGCCAAAGTGGTTTAATTACTGAGTTTCTCCGTGCTTCGGAGGGCACGTTAAGCTGCCGGTCCCGGTTGTTGCCATTAGGTAGTCTTTAAGCACTGACCGCGAGCTTACCGGTGAAAGCACCTGGCCGGTCTGGAGAGCGTCTCAATTTGTGAAGTCTGTCGTTAATCTGAGTCAGTTCGACAAATAGAAAAATATATTATTTATTGATATTTTTGTATACAAATTAAAATTATGTTTGTAAATAATACCATGTGGCGTCATAATTCTCTTGCGTGTTACTAGATGGCGCTACTAGGCGGTTGTCAAATAGATACCGTGATAGTATGTTCTTTAATAAAGATATTGGATTTTTTTTTCAGATTATTCTTGGTGACGTCACAGCGACCTGAAGCTGAGGGCAGCTTTGTGCTAACAGAGCTGGGCACTGCGACGGAGCTGTGTTGCCTCACCGCCGTGCCGACCTTACACGGGTGAGTATATATATCGATATCTTGGTGCAACTAACACCGACCTGAAGCTGAGGGCAGCTTTGTGCTAACAGAGCTGGGCACTGCGACGGAGCTGTGTTGCCTCACCGCCGTGCCGACCTTACACGGGTGAGTATATATATCGATATCTTGGTGCAACTAACACCGACCTGAAGCTGAGGGCAGCTTTGTGCTAACGCAAAAAGTGCCGCAAACGCGCAGAAAACACGCCGAAAATATGCCGCTAACGCGCCAAAAACGAGCCACAAGCGTGCTGCAAACGAGCCACGAACGTGCCGAAAATATGCCGCAAATACGCTGCAAGCGGACCGCAAACAAGGCGCAAACGCGCTGCAAACGAGCAATTTAATTTGCCCAATGAAGCCATAATGCAATTAGGCTTCGTATCATTGCGAATCATTCCACTAAAGAAGAACGAGAACTCGCACGAGAAGACCGCCGCGATAGTATTAACAAAGAGAAGAAAGCGCGTAAAATAGTTCGATTGGTAATGAGAAATCACACAGATCAACAACGAGATTATCGTAGACGTGAAAGTAAAGATGCTTCAAGTGGTTATTGAAACCGAACAGCGTGTCTATGGTTCAAGACATAGTATACACATGGACATCGCATCACACGCCGAAAACACGCCGCAAACGATCCGAAAATACGCCGCAAGTGTAACGGAACACAGCCTAACGGCGCCTTCTAGCGTCGCTCTCCTTGTTCGCTGCCGTCCATGTCGTTCACTCATTCTCAATACCTTTGTATTTGCATCTATTATGTTATGTTTATGAATGTATTCATGTTTATCTATACATATAATAAAAAAATGTGAGCCGTCACGGGACGCCTGGCAGATGTGAAACATCGACATTATTCTGTAAAAGTAATATGCAGTAAAGAACATATTCTAATAGGAACTAAATATGTCATGATGATAAAATAAAAAGTCGATTGCGCATGGCGACACGTCGCCACACCGTACACACTACTATCGTATAGCGTGGCGACGCGTCGGCACGGCATGCGTCGCCACGCCAGAAATCTGTTTTACGTGCGGCTATAGATGTTTCACATCAAAATCGTAGGAAAGTCAAAACTGTACATTCAATATTTTTTTTAAGTATTCTTTGGGCGTGATCTACAATCGATATGGAAGCCAATATATACTTTTTAGAATTTTTGTCTGTGTGTCTGTTTGTCTGTATGTATGTCCGGGGTAAACTCAAAAAGTACCGCATGGATTTACTTGCATGAATATTACTAAGAGGTCGGGTTAACATATAGCCTACATATTATCACGCTATCACCTACGGGGGAGGAGCTACGATATTATTAATTTATAAAATTTTATGCGGGTAATACCGCGGGGCACAGCTGTCGTATATGTAGACATACCATGTATTTGGTATGTTCCTTTACATTATTATACACTTTTTTTTGTTATTCACTACTTTTTAAAACAATTACAGCTCCTATCCATCCAAAGGTTATCTGGAAGAAGTCGCTTAATGCGATAATAAAATAAAATAAAAATAAAAAAGGTTTTTATTCACGTAGACTTCAAAAAAGCGCTTGTAAAATGTCAGAACTTGTTCGTAGTAATATATAATTATTTCTAGGTAAATATAGACATTTAGGTACACGGATTATAGGAAATAATTTACAATAAGATTTATTTTATAACAGTAACGATATTTAGCTAACTTATATAAGTTATTGTCAAGGATCATGTGTAGGTTTAATTATCTAAATTTTAAATTTTTCTTATTTTTTTTACTACATATTGTCTGAATGGTTCTGCCTATATTAAGGTACGAATTAAATGTAATTATTATAGCGGACCTTGTGTTTATAACGACGGTCGCGCTTTAATGCTACCACCGGATCCAATGCGCCCCAACTGAGAAGACCCCGCGAAACAAACTCAACGGGTGTCTCTACTACCGGTTTCAACACGGCCCACTTGAGACATACTCAATGGGGCATATACACGAGATTTGGTCCACTTACTGAAATTATTTAGCAGGCAAACACAATATATGCTCGATCGGTTGTCTGATTAATTATTTATTTTAGGTTTAATATATTAGAAAGAGAAAATAAAAACGTCAAAATAAAAGTAACATTAATCATTTTGAGACAACCAACAGTTCCGAAATTCGTAGAATATTTTAATAATATGTAGATAGTTTTATTACAGATAGTTCATGTAACATAAAAGATTACTCATGTCTATATGGCTAAAAGGTCCCCAGCGGACTATGTGCAGGTAGATGCCGACCGCCAAATGTCTTTATCGTCAATGTAATCCTTAGTAGTGTAGTAACTATTAGCCATAAGTTCACGTTTAATGTGTGACTTAAACTTATTATCAGGTAGTTTAGTTATATGAATAGAGAGCTTCTTCTAAAACCTAATACAATTTCCAATGATATACTTAATTATTAGTTTTGCCAACTTGAAAGGCTGGTATAGCTAATTTGTCCTTATTTCTAGTATTGACATTGTGCAAGTCACTCCGTTTTTTTATATTTATCTATATTTTTCCGTACAAACATTATATTCTGATATATATATGTATATAAACTCAAACTCAAATATTTTATTTGCTTAAATATGGGTTATAAAAGATCTTAAAAATAATACAGCGTACAATCCATATTAGCCTTTCGGCGTGCAAATATTGTCAATTAAGGTATTTACCAATTTCATAACTAATCAAATTTATTAAATTATTTAATTTTCCCATTTTATTAATATACTTATATAATTACACATTATTGATTTGACTACATTTTATATTTTACAATTATGGATTCCTACTTAATAATGTCATCTTAATCATAACTTATCATTTAAATATTCATCAACTGTATAGTAAGCTTTATTAATAAAAAAATCATACAGATTTTTCTTAAATATTTTCGAGTCTTGGATACTTGTTATATTTCTTGGAATCTTATTATAAATCCTGGGCGCCATACAGAAAACACTCTTATTAAACAGAGCTGTCTTATGTAATGGCATTCACACTTTATTTTCATGTCTTTTACTCTTTAAAGAAATAAATAGTTCCTTGTTTGTATTGACGAAAATAACTGTTTCATACATATACAAACAAGGAAAAGTCAAAATCTTATATTTAATAAAATGCGGTTTGCAGGAATCTGTTTGCTGCATATGAAATACTGCCCTGACACATTTCTTCTGGCCCTGAAAGCTCTATCTTTCTCGGTTGAGTTTCCCCAGAACATTACCCCGTACCTAAGAACAGAAGTGACGTATGCATGATAAGAAGTAAGGACAGCGTCTTGATTCACAACCTTGGATAACATAAAAAGGGCATATGAAAACCTACTCAATTTATTACATATGTAGTCAATGTGTGATTTCCAATTAATATTTTGATCTATTATTAATCCTAGAAATTTGTTTTCATGTTTAGTCATAATAGGCTTATTTTTGTGTTTTATGTCAATATCATAAGTATTACTCTGCGTCCTATAATTATTTTTAATTGTCATAATATATGTCTTGTCAATGTTTAGAATTAAATTATTTAATGTCAACCATTCTATTATTTTTATTAAGTCATTATTTATATCTACTTGCAAATTAGATTCGATTTTTTGAGAAAATACTACCGTACTGTCATCTGCAAACAATATCATCTACATAAATGACTTCCCACACTCAATTGACCAACAATTGAGTGTGGGAAGTCATTTATGTAGATGATAAATAATAACGGCCCCAGCACACTCCCTTGCGGGACCCCGTATTCCACTTTTCTACTATCAGACATGTACTTTATTTTTAGTTTAGTGTTTGGGCATATTTTACTAATCTGAGTAACTTGACTTCTGTCCTTTAAATACGACTTTATTAAATTAATACAATTACCTCTAACCCCATATACGTATAGTTTTCTCAATAGAATGTCATGATCTACGAAATCGAAAGCTTTTGTCAAATCCATATATAAAGCAAGTAGGTAGTAATTGGGGTTCCTGGATCAAAATAGATCCAGAAACACCCAATTACTCCCATTATTCAGTATATTCAAATTCAAAAGTCTTGTTCTAATAAATGTATAAATCTATTTCTTAGAATAACTAAATTGTCGTGATGGCCTTTTTACACAAACTAAAATTTGTTGCTAGCATTTGTTTCTTATATATTTGTATGAGGAAATATACTCATTATTCAGTCTATTCAAGATAGATCTAATTCAAAAATTATTATCGAATAATTCTATATAATTTTACGGAATATTCCTCTTGCCTGCAGCATTTTCAATAGCAATATCTCTCGTAATAGATTTAGATTTCTTCTATTAGGTCTAAAAGACTGTTATCAATTCTTATTATTCGAGCCCATAACGTGAACCCCTCATAGTGAATTCTGGGGTATACACCATCTCCTCGTTTGCAGGGTAATAATATACCACTATATTGTTCATGATTTATAATATTTACAATATGAAGTCCACACAGTCGCTTTTCTACTATTATTATCTGCACCCGGTCTCCAATATTCAATGTCATGGTAACTAACTAGCACAGTACATTTATTTTATTTGTTCCTCATATTTATACTGACTGACTGAGACTTCTGAGTTAGATGAAATGGGGGAAGGAAATATGAAAAATAAAAAAGGGGATATTTATTTAAAAAATTTATTATCATAGCACCATTTCTTTAAACACAAAACATTTTTTAAAGCACATATTGAATCATGATACATGCAGCTGTACAAATCATCAGAATTTAAATAGCGATCATATAGACTTAACAAATTAGGACAATTTTTATCTTCTAAATTAATTACATTATTAGACCTTAAAATACCTTTCAACCACAACACTTTTTCACAACCCTTAGCATAAACACACTTATCTCTTAAGATATCTAAGATTAAATGTTGATAATTAGGGTAAGGTATAAATCCTTCAGACCAGTATATTTTTCTGTTGCGCTCAATCCAGCTGACTTGTCGTCTTTCTGATTTTGTTAAATCATAAAAAGGGAATGGCTCTCTAATTAGAAATACTTGCAAATTTTTACCAAACCATACAGCAATTTCTTTCACTATAAATTCATTTGCTTCTGTTTTAAAGCCTTGGACGTCAACAATGGCAGTCATGATAACCTGCGTACTATATTACTTAGAGGTTTGTATTCCACAACCCGATCATTTATGATCAGACAATAAGCCGCAGTATTATCTGGTATTGGTGAGGAACATTCGATTTCTAACCGAACATCTACTGGACCTGTTTTAAGAGTATCGTTTTGTCTTGAACAATCAAGTATAAACAGGGGAGCCTTCTCTTTAAAGTTCTTTAGACAAAGCAAGGGGTCTGATGGACAGTTATAATATGACTGACGAAATTTGGCATACATTTCATATAATATATTATACTTGTTTTCAGAAAACTTTAAATTCAAAGGTTCATACGGGTAATATTGTGAGTTTAGAAATAAGGTTACGTTGGTTACTTCACAATGATCAAAGAGTGAACTATCTTTTAGGCTATTATTTTTTCTATCTGTTTGTAAACAGAAGATTACATATCTAGGTTTTTCTAATTGCGATGCCGTTTTAACTGACCATGTGTGTTTTGTGGTTTTTGGTAGTAAAGGGTACTCATACAAATCCCAATTCCGAAATGCCATTTGAATAGCTTTATCTTTTTCCAAATATTTTAATAGTACTAACCGTTCACGATCAGAAACTTTAATATGTGGTACCCTCCACTGTACTCTTTCTACATCAATACGAAAATGTACATTATTATCAGGCAGAATAACGCTGTTTAGGTTAGAATTACTTCTATTCAATATAAGTTCATGTTTACAATTTATCACAATTCTATTGTAATCTTCTGCAAAACCTAGAATCTTATTTAATGGTATTACAGCACTAAAATAGCCATCACTTTTAAATCCATTCAATTTCCACCCCCACAGAGCTGCCACTTTATTTTCAGCTTCATTGAATGAAATATATGATTTTATTGTTGACGTGATTCCAGAATTTTTTATGCGATCTATTTCAATACCATTTATTTCGTATCTGATGTCTTGGAACAAAAACATTATAGGGTTATTACTAAATGTAACAGCTTTCTCAACTGGCTTCCCATCTTTATCGAAGATCCTCACTCGACCCTCAATGTAAATTGAACTGGCTGATGGTAACACGTATATATCTTGCTGATGTATAGGAATTCTGATTTCATCATTTTCTCTAAAGCTGTTACCGTAGGGATTGTAAGAATGCACTTCATAACTTTCGATCGATGTATCGAACTGTGGTAAATCATTAATATGTAGTATATTCATATTTTAAAACCTAAGGCTTTAAGAAATCGTATGTTCGATTTAGTCAACTTGTTCACTTTTTTCTTACGTCTTTGCACCTTAGTGGATGTATTAGAAGTAAGATGTTTTATTTTGAGTTTAGGGTTTATATTATACAAAATCATTTTACTTTTCTTATATGAAGTCTCAGCTGAATATGTTCTATAAAATTGATACTGTGACCAAATTGATCAACAACTTTAATACAAACAGATGAAATTGTAGTTTTGTTCACAGGGAAGTAAATAACATTTTGGGGCTTTTCTAAGTAATAGTTGCCTGCAGAAATATTAGCTACAAATTCGTGAATTATATGATTTGGTATTCCATTATTGTAGGAATTGTATATTAAATCACATTCGATTCTTATTACTGGAAGAGTTTTATTATTATTAGGATGTGAATTTGCTTTCGAGTTTAATACTGAATAATACAGCAAACCGCACTCATACTTTCCATTTAAACTTAGGGATGGTTGAAAATATGATTCTAATTCCGATTTATTACCAGAGATCGTTACTGTTATAGACATACTTGTATAATGAATATTTTTGATCAGTCATGTTTATTTTATGCTGTGTTGACACCAAAACTTGTTCAAAAACTTTAAGCAAAGATGTCCGCAGTTAAAAGGATGACTGCCCTGTATGTTTTCATGATTGTAGTGAACTTTTGACCCTAAGTATTTTATAAATTCCTTGAATGGTTTAAGATTTCCGTAACTATCAAAATATTCGATATAATCATTGTGTTTTGCATAGGCTACCCAATGAGAACCAGGATTGTCCGAGCTGTCTAAATTAATAACTCCACATTCTTTTTGGTAAGGGTATTTAGGAAGCTCGTCCCTCATAAAAACACCTCTGAAATAGGGAATCTCATTCCCATATTTTAAAATGTCAAAGTTAGTTAAAGCTCGTTTGGGTAGCCTATATTTTAGTTTTTTTTTTGCTTTGAAACGAAAATTCCAAGTCCATTTTTATGAGGTTTAAGATGTAGCCCTTTTCCAATGCAAAGAGCCTCCATCTTTTCATTATGTCTCTTGGATTCGTTATACAGCTTTTTTGCCATCTTTAGTTCATTTATGGTTTTTGCAATACCAGCTGCACCGCCTGCAAGAGCTCCTGCTGCAGATAATCCCGCAAAGATAGGAATCAGTGGTAATACTCCGCCTGTTTTAGGTATTGGTATAACACGAGGAACTTGAATGCTTGAATTGGAACCTAATTCTCTGGCAGCGGCCATGGCTAACTCTATAGCCGTTTTATTGCATTTAGGTTTAATTTTTTTGAAGCATGTTTTTGTAACAGAAATTACTTTTTTAAATTTATGTTTTAGTCCTTTTATAGATGAACTTTTTTTTCTCAGTTTTTGACTACGAGTTCCAACACCTGCGCCTATTTTAATTTTCGCCAACATAGCATTGCTTACCAAACGTGCTGCTAATTTTTCTCCTACACTTGCATCGGGGGCAATAGTTCGTTTTTTCGCCATTTTAAATAATGTTAAATCTGCTTTATGTCGTTCCTCTAAATTTGATGACTTGTGATATGCAATATCGTGTTCTTTACAATATTCGTCTAATTTATTTATACCTTTATCTCTACGTGCAAGTCGTTTAATTAAGTTTGTGCCAGGTCCGCAATACTTGTACCCTGGTAAATGAATTTCAAATGGTAAATGATTTATTAACCAATTAACGAGACTACTCTCTCCAATACACATTATAAGAATGATCAATGGAATATTAAACACATAATAATATATTGATCCAAAAATTGATATACAAACTTTATTATTCACAAAACGTTTGACTTATCAATCCAGCTATTTTCAGTAGAAGAAAAACCTAACCATTTCACGAAAACCTTATTCCCTTTCTTTCTAAGCACTTTTTCAACTAAATATACATCAGGATTTTTTGTCTTTTGGAGCTCCTGTTCATAAAATGCTCCCAAAATTGGCTGACCCCTGAGGGTATCGTCAATTAAGTATGTAACAGGAATTGTATTCTGTTTACGTCTAATTTTAAATATTTCTGTTGACCAATTAGGAGTATATCCTTTTTCAAATGTTCCTTTATACTTACTGATACGGACATAATCACCTACTTTTAACTTACTTTTCAAAGTACTTATTTTAATCAAGCTATTATATCTCTCTAATATATGTTTTTTATTTATGTTATTCACATTTGCCGGTATTTCTTGAATTGTGCGATGGATAGTGTGATTATATTTATACATTATATTATTGAGGGTATTATTTGTCCAATTATAATTACCCTTTAAACTAAATTCTTTATATAATTTAGATTTCAATGTTCTGATAAATCTCTCAACTATGGAAGCTTTCTTTGATGAGAATGTTGAATAATGATTAATATTATATGATTGCATAAGATTTTTAAATTTATTATTATAAAATTCTGTACCATTATCTGTTTGTAAATTTTTAGGGACACGCTTCTCATCTAATAAATTCTTAAAGGTCTTAAATATCTCATCTTTGTTCTTATTTTTCAGGGGAAATGCCCAAGCGTATTTTGAAAAAGTATCGATAATGGCGAGAATAAACCTAAACTTATAATTTTCTCCAGAAATGGATTGCATATCGATTAGATCTGCTTGCCATAAGTCATCTATATCTTTCATAATAACATGTCTTCTTGGAAAATTGACCCTTGCATTCTTATGAATTTCATTTACCACATCGGCTTTGTACTGCATTATTTTTATAGACTTTTAAAAGAGATTTATGCACATATATTCGAACACTATTTGTTTATAAAAACATACATTAATAAGGAATGACTTTATAATACTGAATCACTATATTTTTAGCAATTAGTATTTATGCTTTTATTATGTTTGCTTCCTTTAATTCTTCTATTATTGATAAAATTTCATTGTCGTGATTGGTGTTGCCAGCTTCTTTTGAAGCTACTAATAATTTTAGTCTTTCTACCAATTCATTGGGATCGTCCCAATATACAAAATCTGTATTTTTTTTATATTTTTTTAGTTTTGGCAAGCTACCACCGAGTTTTATGTTATTTTCTTCCTTTAATGTCTCAAGAAATAATGGCTTGATTATTTCTCGATATTTTAAACCTTTATCACCTCTCATTTGACCATCAGGATTATAATCTCTCTTATGAGCGTTAGTAGAATTTAGCATATCTTTATAGACAAGCTTATCGACTTTTGTTATTAACTTCATATCAGGTTTCCTCCGAAGTAAAAGTTCTTTTAGTCCAGGGGTTAGATCGTAAGTTCTGTTTCCGATTTTAATCAAAATTGTATCTAAACTTCCAGATTTAGAAAATGATACTGAGGAGTTACCCATCATTAAGGACTTATTTTCAGTTCTTACTCCAAATGGAACATTTAAGCCATCGTAAATGCCATACATGTCTTCATTGTCAAGTGAAATATCTAATTTATTTATTAATTCGGTTTTAGGAGAACTTGCAGAATTTATATCAGCATCGTAAAAATCATCAAGTTTAGCAGAAGAGCTATTACTATTTTCGTTCGAATCTGTTTCTATGGAATTTTCAAATGATATATTATTTTCATCATTTTTAGTATTTTCTAGAAATCTTTGTGAATTAGCTAGGATTTTTAGTGGTTCGGAAACAGGTTTAAACATTTTATCAAGAGTTAGATTAACTGCATGCTCTTGATTTTTGATTTCCTTTAGTTTATTTTTTATGGAATTGACTGACTTCATTAATTCTATTTTAACAGCTTTCTCCATCTTATTTCGGACACCGTATACCATCAAGTTAACAATAATACTAAATGTATTTATGAACTACACTAATTTATAAGTTCATTCAAATCTAAAATATACATCCAAGTTTTTCCTGTATCTTCCATTGTTTAATAATGAATCTTTATTTATGCTAATAAAATTATAAGGTTCATTCCAAACTGTATCACAAATATTTTTAAATTGTTTCCATGACATATCAGAGCTCACATGTTCTTCATAAATGTGTTTTAAATTGACATCATCTTGTTTAAATATTACAAGAAAATTAGCATTGTCACGTAGTAACTGTTTTGGAATTTTTGAATAGGTTTGAGATAAATAAAAACAATCGATTTGTTTATGTCTACCCATTGAGAAATAATTTCGAATGTTTATTTGTTTCTCACAAGCAACATCATCAAAAATAAATACAGAATTGTTTAGAGCTTTATCTGGAGCAACAACATCTTTATCATCATTGAACTGATAAAATTTAATCTGTGGTACTCTTTTAACTACTTCTCGCAAGAATTGATACTTTGGTTGAAAAGTAGTCTTAGAGTAAAGGTATAGATTCCGAAATTTGAGCCCATTTTCATGTAATAACAAACTAATTATAACATTGGTTTTACCACAACTTGATGGACCACATATTATACAGCGAATTGTATTAGGTAATAGAACACTATGTCTGATTTGATGAGAATAATCATCGAGGCTGATATTACTAACGTTCAGTGATACGGGCTGTTTGATCAACTTCATCTTGCAATTTAATTTAATACCTTGTTTCTACGCTTAATATATACATGTAAATGACATGTATATATCATTATTGAACGGTAAAATAAAGGTGAGAAAGTAAGGAGAGGTTCCATATATCAGAAATAAAATAAAAATAATATAATTTAAACATATTATATACTTTATTCAATTACTTTAACACAATTATAAATACTAACAAACTGTAAATACAACTACATACTATTTAACAATTTACAATACCATATCAGAATGCCCCCAAGGTAATGTATTTATTTGATTTGATTGTATATGTATTTTATCATCAACTCTTTTTAATATTACTTTTTTAAGTTCTTGTGAATAGAGGACATGCCCCATTGATTTGATCATATTCATCTTGCACTTTAACTCAATATTATTAAATAATACTTTTTTATAACTAGATGTATTTAATTTCCTTGTAATTGCCTTTGACACTCCTTTAGCTTTATTAATTTGCGTCTTTAGTGATTTAATACAGTAAAGTTTCGGTCTTAGTCCAATAAATTCTGTAATTATATCACCACCCAGTTCATCTTTAAACAAACCGGGTACTTTTTCGTTAATTTTAGGTATACCATAAGGATTATGAGAATCAAAATTACTAGTATCAAATTCTTGTATATTATCTCGCATGTCTTTGTAAATATCAGGTGTATGTATTAGGTATAATAAACTATCAGTATCGGTATAACATAGCTTGACATTTTCACCATATTTATTCTTTATGAAATTGTAATGAAAATCGTACATATGTTGTTTTGAATATTCAAGCACAGTAAATCCAATATATATTGGTCTATCTAAAATAAGCTTTTCATGACTCAGTTGTACTGCAATAAAATTTTCATTAAATATAGAGATGCTTTTCAAATTTGGTTTTGCAATCCATTTCTCTGCACCTATTAATTTATTTGTTTTATTACATTTATCATTCCATTTAGTAACTAATTTGACGTTGACTCGTTTACGTTTATTTTCAATTGTTTTACCAAATACAGAATTATTCAAAAGTTTGAAAAAATCTTTTTCAAACGGTGTCGAAGCTGCTTGACGTAATTTAGTATTTAAGTCAATATATTTCTTTAAAAAGTTCTCTTGCCTGAATTTAAGGATTCTATGAATTCTTTTTAATACAAGACCATTTCTTAGACATTTTTTCAGGTGAACAAAATGTATTATGTAATTATATTTATCATACAAATTGGCAATTAATTTTGGTGTCTTCCCTCCAATAGGTATAAATTTTTCTGGAGCAAACGGTAAGTCACTGTGTAAATTATGTAAATGATCCGGATACATCATATCAACTTCTAAAATGTAACCGTGACTACCATCATCAGGAACATCAAGCACATTGAATGTCACAATCTCATCATGTTTCATAAATTTAAAATCTGATATGGGCAATTTTTTTGTCATAGCATAACCATAAAGATTGTTACAGTCAAGATATATTAAATATGTTGATGGTTTGGAAGCATCAAAATTAGGTAAATAACAATTATTAGCTTTAGCATATCGATGAGTGCACTGTGCTAGCCCTCCACGTATGCCTTTTTCTATCATTTGATAAATTTCCAAATCGTTAATTAGCTCTAATTGAACACCTGTATAAAATAGCATGGCATCCCAACTTAAACTTGGTGAAGTAACATAATAGGCAGGATCAAGATTATAATTTTTTAAAGATATTTTTCTAAAATTTTCGAAAACATCACATAGCAAAAGTACATCGGATTTTAAATATAAATCCGTGTATTCACCAATAGAGCTAATATTAAAACATTTCCAAACGTTTTGAGCATGTTCATATTCAAGATTTGTTATATTTTTCATTTGCAAGCTGTTATAGAAACAATCTTTACTTGGGATTTCGGTTTCATTATATTTCTGCCATGAGTTAACGTATTCATATGGATATATACCTTTTATTCTTATTAAGTCGAATTGTTCTTTGTGAGGGTAATGGGATGATAAGTGAATGAAATCTTCGTCATTCAAACTTTTAGTTAAAGTATCAACGCTTGAACTTAAGAACTGAAAAGAATCTATAAATTTAATTTGTACAGGCTTTCTATCAATATCTGATTTAATCAGTTTTGTTATAGATAAATATTTTTCTTTTGTTTGAGGTATGATTTTTATTTCACCATCGTGTTTAGAAAGTTCTGTAATAAATATATGAGCATCATAGCCGGATAAGTTATGAAATATAACAGGTATGAATGAACATACTTGAAACGATATATTACAATGTGAATGAGCTGCGCCTCTATATTCAGAAGTGATCATATTACTTCTGAATATAGAGGCGCAGCTCATTCACATTGTAATATATCGTTGATATGATCACACACTTTGTCATCAAATAATAATTGCTTGCAAATGTGACATATTGTTGCATTACAGTAATCATCAATTTGTTCTTTAGTCATTGGTTTCATGGGCTTTTTTGAAATTAAAATCTTGTGAAGTGTCTGTGCGTCTTTTATCAATCTATTAACAAATACTTGTACACAGTCTTTTCCTCTATACGTAACAAATTTATTCAAGCTTCTGTCATGGGAACAACATATATAATAGGCAAAACATGATGGCTGGTGACATTTATTTCTTACTGTATTTTTATCTGAATTCGGTTCTTTAAACTCAGATAAAAGACATTCAAAATCTGCATATATAACAAAGTTAATTTTATTCTGTCGCTCATAATGATTAAATTTTAAAAAACTATTTTTTTCTGGTAATACGGTGATAATCTTAGAACAGCAATGCGAAGTGTATTTTTTTTCAGTAGTAAAAAATTGTAGACATAATTCACATAAATACATTTGACCTTTATGATGTGAGATTTGACGTCTGACTAGACGCATTAGATTTTTTATCAAACAATAATGACCTTTGTTGTCGGTTTCAAAATACAGCAAGTTTACGTGGTCCATCCTCTTAGTACTAGTAACATATAGAGGACCAGTAACTTTATGGTGCCTGTCTAATCCATAAACATTTACACTTATTCCACAATTATTTTTTTCAAACAACTCAATATCTTTATATGAGGGTGGAAATGACATCCCCTCAATATTAAATATTGAGTTTAAATTCGGATATGAGCTTGGTCTACAGACATTATTTTTCTTGGGGAATAATGCTGCAGCTATACTCCACAAAAAACAATAATTATCATTATTCTGTATATTTATGCAACTTTTTGTATTCTTAATTTTCTCAGGTAAGTCGATATAAGATCCTCCCCGCATGGGAGAGTACTTATTAATATTTATTTCCAAGTGACAAAAAGACATCAATGACCATCCAGATTGACAATGCTCGAATTCCGTCAATTTCATTTTATATGTCTCCTTTACACGGGAAAACAATTCATCATAATCAGTATTTTGGTATACGGTTTCATATTTAGTATTAAATGACTTCAATTGCTTTTCACCTGTTGCGGGTAGCATAAAATAGGCAAACAACTCGAAGTTCACTTTAATACTGATATGTTTCAGTATAGTTAATTCAATTAGTTTTAATATATCGACTCGCTTTCCATCTAAGAACGCCTCTATAAAAAGGTACTCGTCTTCTTGAGATGGATGTAAGCGATATGTCATGATTCTGTTTTTGAATGCTGTGGCAACAATATCAACATTTTCAAACTTTGTCTTTATAAAACTATTTGATTTATGAATATTAGTTCTCTTATGATATCTGTATTCATGTTCTGGAATCTCAATATTGCATTTATCACAATTAATATAAGTGCTTGATTGTGAATTAGAAGACGGTTGAACTGCAAAGGAAAAATGCGATTGAATGGCTTTGAATATTTATTTAGAAAGATTAAACAATGGATAACATAAGTATATTAAATTATATAATGATTATAATTTTAATATTACCGATTAATAGAAATAAATTTTACAACTGTTTGTAGTATAATGACAGTTATAATAATATTTATTATTATTGATAGGAGCTAATAAATGTAGGAGGGCAGTTCAAAAACTCTTTTTTAACGCACTTAATATACGTATTTAAATGACTCCAAGACTCGGATTCTGTTTCACACTTATTTTTTATAGTAATAATCGAGTGCCGCCATCTATTAACCGGTGGCACTCGTTCAATATCTTTACAATTATAGATTTTCATCTCAACATAAAAACCGCCTTTCTTATTATCATAAACTTGTCTGGAAAAACCGTTCGCAAGTCTACGAGTAACATATGAAGAGATCGGGTGATGTTTTTTACCAGTTGCCTCCAGTTGTTCGTCTCCAGAGTCACTTCCAAACAAGTCACTGCACGTTGGTCGCGTCGCTGACTTCAATCTTTTGCTGGTGGAGGGCTGACACTCAGTGCTTCTCTGCGGGGACTTGCGCTTCCTTTTTTCTGTCTTGGTTTTTATTGAAGTTTCTGGTCCTGATTCATCTTCAGACGGGAAAAGTTGGTCTGCATTATGTTTGGACCTAAAGACAAAAAAAAAACATATTTAGTATATTATCTTAAAAATTATTAGAAAACTGGATAGTTCCCAATTTATAATTATTAAAAACACATTAAAATTGCTACATAATATTCAATTCAATAATAAAAATAAAGTGAAAACTTTGATGGATTGAAATGAAAGATAGAAACGAATGACTAAACAGGTGAATTATCGAATAGTTTGAATAATAAATGGAAAGTGTAAACTTTGAACAGGTGAGTAATTAAAATGAATAATTGAAACGAATGATTAAATAATTGAATTATTCAATAGTCGAATAACAAAAAGAAAGTGAGAATTTTTAAACAGTTGAATGATTGAAATTAATGAAAAAAAATCAAAAAATCAAAAAAAATCAAAAAAAAATCAAAAAAATTGGATATACTTACATTTTTATGTTTGTAGATTGCTGCTGTGAAGATCTGGTATACTTTTTGTGAACTTGTAGGATGATCTCGCTGGCTCTCCAAGAAGTGATTTGTGGTCGAACTTTCGCATCCCGGCTTTTAAATAGCTCAAAATACACGTCATATTATCCCGAATATGGAATAGGACACGTGTAAGATGTTAAAACGCTGAGTAGATTGCACCACACACACACATAAATTGTACATTGTCAGCAATATTGAAATATGTATCTACATTGCACTAGTACATTATAATACGCGACTGTGTCAAACAAAAGAGGATAATGTGTTTTTTAACTTTATAGATGAAAGTTTTTTCGAAATATTCTGGTAGTATTATTTATTTTACAATCATGTCAATATTATAATAGTGAAAATTTGTATGTTTGTTACTCATGTACGCAAAACTGCGCAATATGAATGAAATTGAGCTCACACATAAGTTATCTATCTAATCTGTATTAACCTAGGGATAAGTATTATTCCCCTCTTTAATAGACAGGCAAAGCCGTAGTAACTATTTTTTGTGTAATTACAAGTTTATATATGTCTATGTCTTTAGAAGTTAAGTGGATGGAAAGAAAAAAAACATTATTTGAAATGAAGCATAAATAGCAGGCTAAAACCGGGTGCATAAACTAGTACGTTAATTCTGTCTATCTTAATGTCACTCCTAATAAAGAATTACTTGCGTTGCAGATTTATTCTCAATCATACACTAGTTACATGCAATGACGTTGCTTGTTGAATATTTTTAATAATACACATACAATGAACAAATGAAGTAGTTTTAATTTTATGTAGCTAATATTATAAATATGAATGTTCGTATGTTTAGATGCTAGAATGTTTGTTATTAATCATAGCTGAAATAGTTTTGAATTAATTTGATCAATCAAATAATTAAAAACATGGCTTAGCATTTAGGAATAAAAAAAAAAAAAAAAAAAAAAAAACACACACACACACACACACACACACACACACACACACAGAGACTCACACACAGATACATACAGATATATCATGCATAGACACATGTATAATTGAATAAAATCCATTATTTTAATAATTTTTAAATAATGCATAAATAGAAGGCTGAAGCCGGGTGTATAAACTAGTATGTCAATATACCTCTTTGTTTTGATTGTCTCCTTATAAAGAATTACTTAAGTTGCAAAAATATCCTCAATGATATACTAGTTACATACAATGACTTCACTTGTCAATCTTCTCAATAAAATGTATGAACAATTTTACAATGAACAAATGCACAGTAATATTTATTTTATTCATAATGATTATAGTAAACAATAAAGTCTTCGGCACCAGTCTGTCGCGATTATCAGGTTTCAATTTCTTTCACGCATACCTTACCATATTTGTTCTTAGCAACGTGTAACTAAAAAATATGTTTTGGATTTTGAACTCTATAGATTTAAAAAAAAAATATATAAAAGGGGAACAGTAATATCTAAAAATTCATTATTTTTCTTGCATTTGAGGCTCATACGAGGTAGATCGTTAATCACATTATGTCGGTAAGTCTTAACACCTTGTTATTAAAATACATTTTATTTAATAATTTTATATATTTATTTTAATTGATAATATAGGATATAATTTAGCAAGTAAATAACTGAATATCTGATGTTTCTATTTTATCTATTATACTTAATTATATGTTTTATCTAAAATATATAAATAGGAAAAAAAATGGTGTATTAATTTGTAATTATTTTACTTTTTCTAGGACGTGGAAGAACAACTATTTAATTTCATACCTATGGAAGACCCAATAGCTCAAAAAAAACCTGGACAGAAGTCGCTTGGTCTTTCTCGTAAGAGGCAGAGAACCGATCAAACATTTTTCCAATATATAAAGAAACCGGTCACCCGAGGAACAAAAATAATAAAAATCGAAATATATGATGCAGAAAATTTTCCCAAATCCGAACAGCCGATGTGCAATTGTGAAGCTGGTGTCTGTGTTCAGCATGTTGTTAAAGCAATATTATTCGATGATATATACTCCACCACAAGAGAATTAATAGCAAAAATTCAAGATGACATCGAACCAAAAGCATAGGAATTATATTAAGCTTCGTGTGGTTATTTCAATTTTGTATTTTTGTTTTCCTTTATTTCTTTTGTTTTGTATGTATATATTTACCATAAGTTTTTTTTTTATTTTTTATTTTCACTAATATAATATTTAAGTTAGTAGATATAGATATAGATAGTTTATGTGTACTGAGCTACTACATTCATTAATATTAATAAATTAAATAAATAATAATTCGATGAATTACTTTTAATTCTGTAGAAGTAATTCTAACCTAAACAGCGTTATTCTGCCTGATAATAATGTACATTTTCGTTTACTACTGAAAAAAAATACACTTCGCATTGCTGTTCTAAGATTATCACCGTATTACCAGTAACGCCTCTACCTACACCATCGAGGTAAAAATGTGAGTTTGTGTATTTAATATTCATAGTTAGTACAGTGGACTCTCATTATAGCGCTCTTCATTTTATCAAAACTCCGATTCGATTGGTGTTACTGAAAATTGAATTTTATTATTATTATATCGAGTAACATTATATTACTTAAATATAGTTTTATAATAAATACATGACATTCAGTAAATAATGTTTATTTAGAAAATGTTACTATATCGGGCACTCACTGTATAATGTACGAAATCCCCTGCACTATAAATGTAACGCAGCGGTGAGCACAAATGCATTCCTTTATCATCAGGTTACCAGGTTGAATAGATTGTATCTAATTATATTCAATTGTACCTACTCATTAGTATTTGAATAGTTGAATGATAAAAATTACATGAGAGATGAAGATACTCATTTATACTGAACACTGAAATGAATAAGAAATAAATAAAAAGCTAAAGTTTGTGTGAAGATTCAATCCGATAATTCAATCATTCTAAGAAAAGGTTCAAATAATTAAAAACATGGCTTAGCATATAGTTTCATGTAATATAGTTAGTTTAATACAGAACAAGAATGTGAATAGGCTAAATAATGAGAGTAATTGAGTGTTTCTGGATCTACTTAGATCCTTTACCTTACATAAATATATAAGAAAGAAATGTTAGCAGCCAACTTCAGATTGTATGAAGGTACAGCACGACAATTCAATCACTCTAAGACAAACTTTAAAATATTTTAGAACATACATTTTGAATAGACTGAATAATGGGAGTAATTGGGTGTTTCTGGATCTCTTTTGATCCAGGAACCCCAATTACCACCTACTAAAGCACTCACTGGTTTCTTCTTATCTAAATTTGTCATGACCTTGTTAAGAAAATTAAAAATAGCCATGTTAATATTTTTGTTTTTTCGAAAGCCCACTTGACTATGGTTTAATATATTATTTAGTTCTAGATACTCATATAAACAGTTATGTATGTCTCTCTCAAAAATCTTGGAAAAAAACTGGGCTCTGGTCTGTAAAATTTCATATATTCCTTGTCCTCCTTTTTGTGAATCGGCAATATTAATGTCTCTTTTAAACTTTTTGGGTATTCTCCAGCACTTATGCAACAATTCACTATGTGCGCTAAAATAGGTGTTATAGCAATAGCTACACTTTTTATGACTTTGGTACAAATGTCGTCTATACCAGTACTGTTTGTTGATTTTAAGCTATTTATAATGCATAATATTTCTTCAAACGTAGCAAGTTTTATAAAAATGGAGTTGGGTTTGTTCCATGTGACCTTGATTTTATTTTTATCACTTCTTGAACATTGTTTGGTTACTTCATCTATAAAAAAATCATTGAAGGCTTGTGCTATTTCACTCGGGTCATTTATTTGTTTGTTATTCCTTTTTACACATTCAATTTCGCGTTTAGTCATATTATTTTGACAGTCATTTATGATTTTCCAGGTAGCTTTCGCTTTATTGGTTGCATTCTTTATTGTGAAGTCATTTTGTGCTTTGCGAGTCAACTTAATTATTTTGCTCAGTCGTCTATTATACATCTTAAATTTAATCTTATTAGATTTGTTTGGGTATCTTTGATAATTAATTAATATTTGCCTTTTACGGTGAGAACATGCCTTTATCCCTTTACGAGACCCATCTTGATTTCTTATGTCTTGTTATTTTCACTTTTACTTCCGGAAAGCAGAGATTATAAAAAAGCTTAAAAATGTCTAAAAACTTATCATAGCCAATATTGGGATCTTCACAGTCATAAACTTCCTGAAAGTTAATGTTTTGTAAGGCGCTTTTAAATTTATTTATATTTTCTCTATTATAATCACGTTTTAGTATAAACCAATGTGCATAATGATAATTGTTTTTAGCTGGACATTTTAAAATTTGAGCAGTATGATCTGACAGGGCTAATTCTATAATGTCTGTTTCACAGCCCCGTATATTATAGAAGAAGTTATCAATACAGGTTTTGCTGATAAGTCTTGTTGGCGTATTTAATGCAACTTTGAGATTAAAACCATTTAAAAGTTCCTTAAACTCTCTGGATATATTTGTATTTTTTAGCAAATCGATGTTAAAATCCCCGCATATAATTACCTTATTTTTCTTCTTTAGACAATATAAACTTAGAGCGTCATTAAATTTCTTAAAAAATATATTTAAGGCATCTTTATTAAGTTTAGGGGGTCTATATAGTTATAGGGCATATAATTATAATACTATCTTTTACAATTTTTATTCCGCTACATTCTATGATATTAGAGACAGAATATTCTTTTATTTCATGCAGCGTTTGAAATTCACATTGTTCCCTAACCAGAATACAAGATCCACCATGCCTATTTTTCCTATAAAATGAAGAAGCTAACTTAAAATTTGGTATTTTTAACATACATATGTCAGTCTGCATCATATTGTGTTCTGAACACATAAAACATCAATAGATTGACTATTTCTAGAGAGTTCATGTAAGTGCATTGATATAAGATCTGCTTTCCCTATAAAACCATCAATATTTTGATGTAAAACCCTTATTATATCTTTAGGAACGAAAATTATTTATACCACCAATGACACCTCCATTTGCGGAATTGTCATTTTCACAATCTATAACGTCTTCGTTACTTACACATTCATTATTTGTTTGAGTACTTTTATCAATTTGTATCCTGTTATTCACTTCTTTATTTCTATTAAACAATATTAATTCATTTTTATAATTAATATGGAGTATATCTCTTAACAAATTTCGGCAAATACTTACAGCTATCCATTTTGGATTAGAATGAACGTTATGATAATTGATATTTACACAACTTACATATTTATACTGATTACACAAAAATTTGAATTTATTGTTGAGTTTAGTCTCACTGAGATATTTGTTGCATGAAATTTCACATATTAGAACATTTGTATGTGATACTGCGAATAAATAAAAAATATATATATATATACAACGTGTAACGGAATAAACGCAAGACCTCAGACACCCCAATTAGAAAATTAAATTATAGAACTAAAGAAACATCTGTAATTCGATTTACCTAAAGAACGCTATGTTTTTTTTATAAAATAGTTGTCCTAGCTGGACGCATAATGTTTGAGCATACTACTGTATCCCTACGCACACACTCATAGCGCACACTCGTGCGCGTGCCTACGTAACATGTAGGTCGCGTGCCTACGTAACATGTAGGTAGGAATAGAGGGCAATGCATGTAAGCTTAGGTATGTATCTTTACGTTTAATGGCCGAATATTACGTACCTAGCTGATATTAGTAAGTTGTGATATTACCCTATTAATTATTGTTGCCAGCCTTTGCCCAGCTGTGGGACAGTATACGCTAAATAAAAATAATAAAAAATATTGTTAGTTGCTTAACTAGTAAAATAATGATTTCATCTTTCCATCACACTTACAGGCTTTTTTTATGGTGGGAAAAATCATCTAATGACGAATCCCGCTCTTGGGCGGAGCGAGAGACAGTGTCAGACTCTTACTGACTAAACGACCCACCCCGTTCCAACGTTGCCTTTCGCACTGGGTCCAGGCCTTCTTTTCAGAAAAAGAACCCGGGCCCCAGCTGGCTTCGACCCTATTACAGGGTCCCTACGTTTTTCGGACAACTCCTTGAGGCGCGCGGGAACAGTGCGTGCCGTCGACGACTGGGCTTGGTCCGGAATCATACCAGACGACTGAACGGCGAACTACCCATTGCTCGCCGTCCGCTCACTTACTACTACAGGCTTTGAACTTCGAATAATGCAGTTCAACTACGGATAGCTAAGAAAGTATTTTTAAATTGAGCAACCTTTCATCCCACTGCGATTTATCAGTTCGGCAATACCTAAAGTCAGACATGTCACGCGTCTTTTAACCGATTTCGCGATATTATCACCTACTCGTCAGTGTGTTTACATTTTTAGAGTTCCGTACCAGGAGGATAAAATTGTCCCTGTTGTTAAGACTTCGCTGTTGCCGCTATAAAAAGAAATACTAAAAACGGAATAAAATTAATATTTAAATGGGTTATTCATACAACAAACGTGAATTTTTGGCGGTTTTTTGTCGATAATGGTACGGAATCCTTCGTGCGCGAGTCCAACTCGCACTTGGCCGGTTTTATTATTACGTAGGTATAAAACGTATTCAGTGTTTAAAAGATTTCAATCATTTATGTATTTACAGTAGTAAAATCGTATTACGAAGGTACATACCTGAGCTATTTACACTAAACACTTCTTCTTCGTCCTCTTTTTAAAAGATTTTCAAAATGTCCACCACCTTGCTCGATACACATTATTGCACGTTTTCTTAAGTTAATTTTTAATTTGTTAAGCACTTCAGTTTCACTTTTCACTTTAACAAACGCGAGTTCAATTTTATGTTTGAGGTCATTTATACTGGTTGCTTCGTTTACATACACTAGCGATTTTATTCGACCCCACAAAAAAAAGTCCAACGGTGTTAGATCGGCAGATCTGGGAGGCCACGGTATAGGTCCTCCACGTCCAATCCAATGAGAGCCATACTCCGCATCAAGATGCCGTCGAACGTTCCACGTGAAATGCGCGGGAGCTCCATCATGTTGGTAAAACACGGGTCGTCGTAACAACGAGAGAGGGACCTCCTCCAATAACTGAGGCAATATCTCTTGCAAGAAGTGTAGGTAGGTATCTCCAGTCAACCTCGGTAAAAACACAGGGCCGAGTATGTGTGTACCTACAACTCCCGCCCACACGTTCACGGAGAACCTGTGCTGAAATGAGTCTACACGACATGCATGTGGATTTTCGTGCCTCCACAAATGCATGTTATGTTGGTTGTAAATACCAACTCGTGTGAAGGTGCTCTCGTCCGTCCAGATGATGTTTCGTTGCCAGTTTTCCAACAACCATCTACAAAATTGGAGTCGTGGCAAGTAGTCAGTCGGCATTAGCTCCTGACAACGTCGTAGATGGAAGGGGTGTTCGCCATCAGCACGTAACGTTCTCCACACGTACATGTGGCTGCAGTCAAACAACGGCGCTGCTTCCCTCGTGCTGCTCTCTGGATGTTCATCGAAATAATCGAGAATGTTTTCCTGCAAACGAGTAGAGCGCACATTCGTCCCTCTATCCAAGGCCGTGTTAGGACGAAACGTACCGAAGTCCCTCAGGCGCTGAGTTGCACCTAGCATTGTCCTGGCGCTCACTCTGGTACCATGTCGTTCATTGAAGACTCGACACGCTAACTCCACATTATCGTCGCAACGAGCCAGTGTCCTCACCATCTCAGTGCACTGGATATTACTGTACCGGAAAGCCATCGCGCGCGTAAACAACAACAACAAAATTGCGTAATTCACTTGTCGGTTGCCGGCGAATGACTAATTTGGCGGCACGTGCGCCGGCGGCATATCAAACAAATGCGGCAACTCAAAGGGCTAAGTCAGTAAATTATTGCATCTCGCTCTTTCACATTGATTTAGCGTTTGCAAAAAACGTACCTTTGATTTTCTAATATTTTGTCATTTCTCAACAAAATATTGTGAATACGGAATTACAAATTCAGTAATGCATTTAAAAAAGCTTTATTGCTTTGAGATAAGTTTGAAATTTCCTAAAATGATGTTTTTATTTAACTAGCTTAAATGTAAAAACCTACGTGTGTGTGTAGGTAAGGATAGAAATGATATTTTTATTTTTACAAATTCGGTTGTGCAGTTAAGTAAGACGTATTGCTTGGAAATAAAGACTAATCTTTCTTAAATTAAATATTTTACCTTTCGCACACTATCATACTTTATTCTAAAATGTATTGATTTTTTTACGTGTGTGTATGGATGGATATTAAGCGATCTACAAATTCAGCCGTGCATTTTTATGGGCTTTTATTACTTTGAGCTAAGGCTTATAATTCCCTAAATAAAATATTTGATTACGTTGGTTTTATGCAGTGGTCCTAATTTAGATTAAATGAAGGATATTTCTGGAGAAAATTAACACATATAAATAATGATGGGAATCGATTCAGAAGCCGATTCTGAGCAAACTACTTTCAGGTCTTGCGTTTATTCTGTTACAGGTTGTATATATAGCTCTGACTGCTCTTTTTTGTAATACGAAAATAGCACTTATGTCAGCTGCTGAGCCCCACAGCAGAATACCATAATATATATAATGCTATGGAAGTAAGCAAAATATACTAGTCTAGCAGTTGGTTCGTCTGACAATTGTCTGATTTTCCAAACTGCATATGAAGCTGAACTTAATTTGGCAGATAATTTTTCAATATGCGGACCCCATTGTAATTTTGAGTCCAGTGTTATTCCCAAAAATACGGTTGAAGGAACTAAATCTAAAACTTCCTCGTCAAGTGCAACCGTTGGTTTAATATGAGTCACATTCGGCAATGAGAATTTATGCATTTGGTCTTTCCTGCATTCAAAAGAAGATTATTTGCCGAAAACCAATTTGATATGAGGCCGAGAGTTTTATTAGGTTCTATAAGATCCTTATCTTTCGTACTCACTTTAAATATGAGTGACGTATCATCAGCAAATAGAATTAGGTCTGATACTTTCTCTACTAGATATGGGGGATCATTGATATAAACTAGACATAAAAATAAAATGGGCCCAAAATCGATCTTTGGGGCAACCCCATTTTGACAGAATGTCGTGTTGAATTTACCCCGTCTGTTGAAACCAGTTGTTCTCGACGTGATAAATAGGACATTACAAGATCAAGAGATGTGCCAGAAATTCCATAGTATTTTAGTTTCACAATGAGCGTATGGTGGTCTACGCAATCGAAAGCCTTAGAGAGATCGCAGAAAACTCCCAGCGCATCCTGCGACCCCTCCCAACTCTCCAACACAGACCTCACTAGTGTACACCCCGCATCCTGAGTTGAACGGCCCCTTGTAAACCCAAACTGCTTGTCATGCAATATCCCATTCATGTTAAACTGCGACAACATCTGGCTGAGCATGAGCTTTTCAAATATTTTACTTAACGCTGGCAGTATAGAGATGGGTCGATAATTTGTGGCATAATTGGAACAACCTGATTTGAAAACAGGTACTACCTTACTGATTTTCATGAGGTCTGGAAAGACGCCATCACTTACACAGCAATTGAAGATGTTTGCAAGGATGGTAGCAATGTTTTGTATGACTGATTCAATTGCCATTACAGACAGTCCCCATAAATCCTCTGTGCCTTTTTTTTTAATGCTCTTAAAAGCTTTTAAAATGTCAGCATTTGTAACAAATCGAAAACTGAATTTGGGCACAATTGGTTTAATAGATTGTTTTAAAAAGATTTCAGCCACATCCGGTGACGCTGGGAGGCACTTAGTAGTAACTAGAGGTATATTTGTAAAAAAACTCGGCAAAAACGTTGGCAACGGTAAGTTTGTCTGAAACGAGTTCGTCATTAATATTTAGTTTTATTGTTTGGTCTCTCAATCTTCTTTTACCAGTTTCAGTATTTATTATTTGCCAAGCTGATTTTATCTTATTATCGTAGATTTTTTATTTTTCCGCTTATATACAAACATTTAGCTTGGATGCAAACTTTTTTGAAAATTTTGGAATAGTTGCAAACATAATTTTTAAAATTGACTTCAGATGTATAGGATCTTCTGTCATACAACTCATATAGGACATATCTACTCCGTCTAATGCCTTGAGTTGCCCAATTAGTAAATATTATATTTTTATGGTCAACTTTAATGTTTTTTATTTTACAAACTTTATTAAATTCGTTAAGATTCGATTCGATAAGACCGCTAATTGTACAAGATTGTATTATTTTGTTCAACTTTATCCTGTTTGTGTGTACAATAAAGTATTCTATTCTAATCTGATATAATATCAATGATTACACTACATATTAAATAGTATTAGGCTGTTTGAATTCTACACTTTAGTTCGTATCGGTTCAATGGACGTTAATCGTTGTGTGGGGCGCATTGGATCCGGTGGTAGCATTAAAGCGCCACCGTCGTTATAAACTCAAGGTCCGCCATAATAATAACATTTAATTCGTACCTTAATATAGACAGAACCATTTAGACAATATGTAGTAAAATATAGCTAAAATTAAAAATTTCTATAATTAAACCTACACGTGATCCTTGACAATAACTTAATTTAAGTTAGTTATATATCGTTACTATTATAAAATAAATCTTCTTGTAAATTATTTCCTACAATCCGTGTACCTAAATATCTATATGTACCTAGAACTAATTATAAATTAATTATATATTACTACAAACATGTTCTGACAATTTACAAGCGCTTTTTTAAAGTCTACGTGACTAAAAACGTTTTTTATTTATTTATTTTTATTTATAAATGTGTCCGTGCCAGCTGGGAGGTGTGGGCGGGCGGAGACTCGCTGTACGCGTACGCGCTGGGCGCGGGCGGCGTGTGCGCGGCCGAGGCGCTGGGCGCGGCGCCGCGCGTCACGCTGCTGGCCGCCAGCGGGGACGAGCCCTTCGTGGCGGCCTACTGCGAGCCCGGTCAGTGCACAGATTCCTCTCATTCATCTATATATATAACAATCAAGTGCTGTTCGTTAGTCTCGCTAAAACTCGAGAAAGGCGGAACGGATTTATTTTATCTTGGTCTTGAAATGTTCGTGGAGAAAAATTCAAATAATTGCCGGGAAAACCATAAAAACAGCCCTTTTCTTTTTCCCATATAAACGTTTACTAAAACAAAAGTTAAGGTCTTTTATTTTTCGATTGAGGCAGTACGAAGTCTGCAGGGTCAGCTAGTCTCATATAATTTAAAGTATTTTAATTGCGCAAAACACAGAATTAGCATCAATAAGCCATTTCCAGCTAAGATTTTCCCACCCAATTATTTAAAATTGTGAGGATTTTTAGAGTAAAATTAGTTTGAATGTTGTGGAAAAAGAAGTTTGAATTTCGGTTGGAAATGAGTTTGAATAATGGGTGAAATGAGTTTGAATTTTGGGGCGTAATGATGAAAATATTTTTATATCGGACTAGCTGTGCCCCGCGGTTTTATCCGCGTTAAACTTTATTAATTATAGCCTATGTGTTAATCAAGGTTATCAGCTAACTCCATGCCAAATTTTATTAAAATTGCTCCAGCCGTTTGAACGTGAAGAAGTAATAAACATACACACTCACACAGTCACAAGCTTTCACCTTTATTATATTAGTGTCATTACTCCATAAAGTGTTAGTTATAAAAGTCTTATCCTATGTTAGTATCAGGGTTCAATCAAAAATTCGATTCAAATTAAAACAAATAAGCAAGTAATAAACAATCATTAAATTTAAATCTAACGTTAAAATTCATTAGGTAATGTCAGGTCAAATAATAAATAAAACAACAATACTAATGTTCAGCTGTTCAGCCCAATAGTATATTTAAGCAAAAAATCAGTGATGAGTTTTTATTTTGGGAAAATGAGTTTGAATTTTGGAGGAAAATGAGTTTGAATTTTAGGTGAAATTAGTTTGAATTTAGGGTAGAAAGTATACATGTGTTCAGATTGCTAGTCTCCAGTGAGACTGGCATTGGTACGCCACATTATTATTGTATTGTCTTGTTATTCAGGAGTATGCGTGTACCAGTGGTCGGTGGTCACCAAGCAGCAGTGCGCTCGGCTGGACTGCAGCAAGCTGGTGCCTTGCTCCGAGAGCTTGCAGTCCATTGCCTTGGACTCGCATCTCACTGAAGATAAATGTAGGGTAAGTGGCATATAGTATCTTCGGACATTATCCACACACGAGCATCTGATCCCGAACTAAGCAGAGCTTGTACTATGGAAACCAGATAACTGATATACTACATATACTATTGGAACGAAGTTCCATATCGCGCGTTGTGATAGGGGGCTAGACTGAAAAAATTCTTACGAAAAGTGGTCACGACACTTTTTGCAGCTGTGCGGCGTGCGCATGTTTCTCTGTCTGTCTCTCTCTCTCTTATAGAAAGCAAGCCAGATATTTTCATTTCTATTTCGCATTGAACAGTGTGGTGTCGCGACGATTATTTTTGTTGTGTGTATACAGGTTTTTTGTACATAATAAATAATAAGAAATAACTTCGTTCCATCCGGGTGTCCCTTGACACCTCTCAAGGTTTTTTTCTTTTGTTAATATGTATGTATGTGCGTGGCAGGTGACGGCGCTGTGCGCGCTGCGCAGCGAGCTGTACGTGGGCACGGCGTGGGGCTGCATCATCGTGGCCGACTCCTCCACGCTGCGCCCCGTCACCGTGTTCCGGCCCTACGAGCAAGACGTGAGTATACACCATCTTGTTACTCGTGAACGGGTGATGCTTGCGGTAACGGGCCGAATTGCTGTTGGGGTACTTACTTAAATATTTTTTCATACAGTCGTCGTCTCTAGTAGAATTCGTGTGACTTTGTTCGTCTTGCATTTGTATACTAATGTGAATTAACAGAAATTGATGAACCAGAAACGACTTTTGTGTTTAATTTATATGCGGTGAAAGTGGGCCTCTAACACTCATTAAAAGACTTAGGATTATCAAGAACTTCCATAATTCTATTTTAGAACGAGATTCCAAGCGGCATTATTAGGATCATACCAAATTTGGCTAGAAATAGGGGGGAACACTGAGAAACAGCGTTGATGCATCACAGGGGGCCACCTTAAACCTACATTTGAGTCGCAAATCTCTCTGTTGAGTGTTCCCTCCTCTACCACGCGATGGACTTGATTTTCGCACGGGGAATCCATGGATTGCTAAGAATTTGGTCGTATTTCCGCTTGAGAGAAATTGAATCATCATCATCATGTCAGCCAAAAGACGCCCACTTCTGGATAAAGGCCTCCCCCAAAGATCTCCAGAATTGGCGGTCTTGCGCTATCCGCATGCAGTGACTTCCAGCGTCCCTCACAAGATCATTGGTCCATCTTTTAGGGGACCTGCCCACGCAGCGTCTTCCGGTTCGTGGTTGCCATCCATTCCGTGGTGGAGCAATGGGAAGGGCTAGGCTTGGAGTTACCTAGCCCTTCTCATTGTTCTTTGGGTGACCTTGAGCCTTCTGATAAGGCCCATAGTGAGCGACCACGTCTCTGTTCCGTAAGTAGTCACTGGCAACACACTCTGGTCGAACACTTTCGACTTGAGACTCTGCGGTATTTGGGACGAGAAGATGTTACGTAGCTTCCCGAACGCTGCCCAGTTGGATTCTATGATTGACCTCCTTTTCGAAGTTGGATCTACCTAGTTGGATGGTCTGCTTTAGGTAAATGTAGTTCTCTACAACTTCGAGTGCAGTCTCCAACCTTAACTATATTGGGTGCAAAATGAATGTTCGACATGATTTTCGTGTTGAGAGACTCTGCTGACGTCATCAAGCATTGTACTGAGGTTTTATTTTACTGGTCTCAGCCATGACTACTATATCGTCGGCAAATCGAAAGTGGGTGATGTACTCGCCATTGACCGTTGACCTTATTATCAATTACAGACCAATTTCTATGCTACCAGCTTATCCAAAGTACTTGAAAGAATCATGAACAACAGGTTAATCCAGTATCTCGAGAAAAACAACCTACTCTCTCACAACTAATATGGTTTTCGTTCGGGTAAATCGACTCCGATGCAGTTTATGATTTCACTAATCACGTTGTTACCCACATATACACGGATACTTTTTGAAGGTTTTAATCCGATGGACAAGAGGTTTATCTTACCAAGTACTATTCATTAGTGATTAATTTTACATGATATCTCTAAAATAAAAAAAAATAGAAAGTGATAATGTAATACTCGCATAGTGCGTGAAACCAATAGTAACGTTTTAGTAAACTACTCGTGTATACGCTAACGTAGGTACGCGCTTCGCTCGAACGACCGAGGTCATTGACTCGCTCAGCTGATATGTTATAATGCTAATGCGTTGTGCCTAAGTTCTGGGACCTAATTAGATTAAATTAAGTAATCTAGCATTTATGACGTATTTAAAAATGTGGAATCATAGTTATTTACAACGATTTAAAAATAAGAAACTGTAATACTGAATAATTAAACGATTCAAAGATTCTGTTACGTACCTAATAATTAATCACCTCTGTCCTACACTCATTTAACACTAACACTTTACGCCTACACCACATCTAAACTTCGCGATAGCGTAGGAATTGTTCCAAATGTAATCCATTTCGTTCAATAGTCCTTCTTTCTTTGCATGAGCACTCACGTTAAACCTCTTTGCGGCCATATTCGTACTTCGTCTGGGATCCCGTTCGAAGTACGTTACGATATCTTCATCCAGTTGGGGTGTGTAGACTGGCTGGCGACCGCGACCCTGGGCGGAATTCTCCGTGATCTAACAAGCGCTGCATTGTGGCGGATACGCAGCGCGCTGCGTATCCGCCACAATTGTATGATCAGATGGAATTTGAGGGTCGCGTATACCACGCAGCCGTAATGATTCCAAATGGTGTGGTTCTCTAACGAGCTGTTTGCACATCGTAACCCGAAATCGCGTAAAATTGCACTATGGCAACAAACTCCAGGTTGGAGTACTGATAATTACGGGACGTCATTAGAATCGCGCAACAAAGATCGGAAACAATAATGGACGTATGACCGGTATGACGTCTTAAAAAACTGATTTATTTACAAGACGGTGATGAGCTCGATGCGCGAGGCGAGGAGCGCGGGGCGAGGAGAGAGGGATGCGCGGGGCTTTTTTAAAATTTCCAATCAAATAGGGCTTGAGGGCGGAGTTTGGCCAGCATTGGCTTATTAGTATGAGTCCACGTGGACTGCGAATACGCAATTTGTTGAAATGATACAAAATTAATAATTATGTCGCGGTCGATTGGCTTATTAGTATCAGTCCACGTGGACTGCGATTACGCAATTTGTTGAAATCGCGGACGGCTCTTTGAATGAAAGTACGTACTTACTAATGGTTCTCATAATGTTTTCTCTGAAGCACGACTTGATTCGAGTTGATAAGAAAAAATAATTTTATATGTTAATTTTATCTACATAAATCGATGGTGTTTAAAGGCATGTAAACGATCATAATGTAACCGTGTATAAAGGGCAGAAAGTTTTGGGTATATTTTTGGATCTACCTAAAGCTTTTGATACGGTCTCTGTACCTATTTAAATTAAAAAAATAGAGAGCCTAGGTAAAGAGGGACACAGTTAGCTCCTTATTCAGACTATTTCACGGAGCGCACCCAGTGCGTTAAGGTTGATGTCCATATCAATGATGAATGTCCAGTTACGTACGGTACGCCCCAAGGTAGTGTGCTCGGGCCAACATTGTTTCTAATATATATTAACAATTTGGGAACGATCACGTTTACGAATGGCAGGATCATCATTTTTGAAGACGATACAGTTCTCTTATTTAGTGCGTGTGTCGAAATCGAAGGACAGAGTATTTATATATTACTTTCTTCATCCTCTAAAACCACTAAACTTTTACTTATTGTCCCCGCGTATCACATGCAAGCGTTTCCTAATCTTATGTGCCCAACGCTTTAAGGCTAGAAGCTAAAAATCAGTGTTACAGTGTAGGCTGTAACGATATACTGAGCAGCCTTTTAGACACTTCTTTAATACCTACTCTTATATAGATATTGTATTGTAGCTTTTATGCATTAACCTACACTTGACTTCGCTGTTTTGGTTTATTTCTTCTTGTAGAGTTTAAATATATGAGTGTGTGTGTTGATTTTTATTTTTGTACTTTTTATGTTGTGTCTTATAAAACCTTTTTCTCTCTTTCTTTCTGTATATGGATCCAAATGACTTTGCAAGGCGTAAACGATCAAGCATTTTAATTTTCACTTTTAACGGTATCACAGGTTTTTTCGCACGAACTTTTTTTTTAATTTTTTAAAGCCGATAATATTCACCGTCTATATATTAAATCTCCCGTTACTTCTTATCGTATAGGTGTCAGAGTTGTTCAAGCCGTCCTGCAGGCCTCTGACATGGCTTAATGACTGTTGCATAATGGCTACAACCGGGACCGACATATTAACGTGTCCTCTGAAGCACGGAGACGCTCACAAATTAAACTACTTTGGCGGTCACCCATCTATGGACTGCCCGCGAGCCTAGTTGCTTAACCTCACCAATCACTTAAGGACTGGTGAGATCATCTGGCTATGAGCGCGAGATGCTCTATCCCATAAGAACGTTAGCAAGGGAACTCGGGAATTTTATCTGCCGGTGTATATCCTATCCTTTCACTCGAGCTATATCAGAGGGAGATGTAAATGACATTGAGTTACTATTCCAGGTCCGCGTGATAATCACGCACTTTGCCTCCTGGTGCGTGAACTTAATTGGCTACTCCAACCATTGCAGTTCCTTCGAGAAGTCCAAGAGGGCTCGAAAGCTTGGCTTGAGTGCTTCCTGCAGTGTCATCTGATCGTTTAGGAACTTTGCCCGTTGGCTGGCAACGCTATTTCAGTGCAGCAGTACGTGTGCCGATGTTTCTTCAGATTCAAGACATTTGAGTTATGATTCCAGGTCCGCGTGATAGTCCCATTGGGCTCTCACAAGGAGGGCGAGGCGGGCTACCTGGCCACCTTCGGCCACGACTACCGGCCGCTGCTGCAGCGCTACGCCCCCCACGTAAGTGCCACAGCTGACTCACTATATATAGAACATGTAACGTAATTAACGCACACCCTCAAACACCCCAATTAGAATATTATGTTGTAGTCATAATACATACACTGATTTTTTCATTTAACATGTATAAGCATTGTTATTTACTAAATTAGTTTCCTGTAATAAAGCTAATTTTTCTTTATTTTGTATTGAACGATGGAATTTGTATGAATACAAATAAAACTGCGATTTTAAAAGTCTTATTACTTTGACTTACGGTCCATTTCAATTTGTTTTGACTGTACAGGGTTAATATAACAATAATTTCCGTAGTTATAATTATTTTGGAATATAAAATTACCTATATTAAACATGATATAAATCGATTCAGTAAACGATTCTGAACAAACTATTTTCAGGATGTGCGTTAATTAAGTTACAGGTTGTATATACACCAACAATCTCTCAGGACTGGATAACTATCATCATAAGCAACAACTTTTGTTATATGAAAAAAGCAATGATTTTACATGTACGACTGGCGGCTAGAGAAATGGGTCAAGTTCAAAGGTGCTACCGCTGCACCCCTTCCCCGCGCCCTCGCAGGGGTATTTTAACGAGAGTTATAAAAAGCAGGAACATAAATTGATACTTATTTTTGTACGAAAATAAAATATAACAAATTATCGAAAGTTGTAGAACAAAATTATTGCTTATGGTGTTAGTATAGTATAGTCCAAAGTCAAAGTCAAGAATTATTTATTCCGTAAAAATTTTACATGTATATGGAATCGTCATTTTTTGTACCCTACCGTGGCAACTACTGAGAAACACTGCCAGAAAACTCAGTAGGAATCCTTTTTTGAAATAAAATATACTTAAGATGTATTACAATCATGTGTGTTGACTCAGAACAACTCAGTCCCAAGCACTTTTATCACTTAAATAATCAGAAATTTTGTAATGCTACACAATGTTGCTTTTAAACTTATTCGTAAACATCCTGCGAGGTTGTTGGTGTTTTACAAGTAACCCGGTATAATTTCTAAGCATTCCATACTTTGGAGGGCACGTTAAGCTGGTATCCGAATAATGCGTAGGCTTTAATTTATACGGGTTGACGCGGGCGTCACCGCGGGGCACAACTAGCATTGTAAATGGAAAGTTTGTGAATATGGATGCATGGATGTTTGTTAATCTGTCACGTAAAAACTATTTCACGGATTTTAATGAAAATTTGTAATAATATAGCTTACATATTCGGATAACATATAGGCTATAATTTATTAAATTTAACACGGGGGTAACCGCGGGGCACAGCTAGCATTATAAATGAGAAAGTTAGTGAAAACGGTTTTCGATGAAAATTTGTAATCATATATCCGAATATCATTTAAACTGTTTGACGCGGGCGAAACCGCGGGGCCTTGCTAGTAATATATATATTAGTAATGATACCTGTCTCTCCGCAGTCGTCCAGCGCCAGCAGCACGCACAACGGCTACCACTGCCTGCTGTGGCGCACGCAGCACTGGCTACCCGACTGAACGACACACTATATTATATACGTCACTTCCTATGTTAAATTGAAAACAATTTGCCACGCCTGCCTAAGGTTTCACCTGGACAGCATCTTGCTATCGGAGGTTCCAGAATGATTTATAGTCCGGCATTCTCAAACTAACCAGTTAGCCACGCCTGGCTAGGAAGAATCCCTAGCCAGGTGTGGCTAACTGTTTAGCCCGCTATGAAGATGGTGCCAAAGTTAATATTTTGGAAGCATGATCGTAGAGGGCAGTACAGTAATTATAATTTTATTCGTCGTTTGATTTAATATCCTAAACATTAAAAAGTTAGCCACACTAGCCTAATGATTAATTTAAATTTAATTTATATACACCTAAAATATGATCCGTCACTTCCTAAATTAAATTGACAAAAAATTGCCACGTCTGGCTAAGGTTCAACCTTGACAGCATCTTGCTATCGGAGATTACTGAATGATGGACATATATTCCACAATCTCACTTTGATTTAATATTTACAAAACTAAAAAGTTAGCCTCAAACTAGTTAAGTCCCTTATGAAGGTTAATATTTTGGCACCATCTTCGTAGCGGGCTATACAGAATCTTATGTTTTTCATCGTTCCCACTTTGATTTATTATCCAAACCATTAAAAAGTTAGTCACACCTGGCTAATGATTAATTTAAATTTAATTTATTTAAGCCAACAATATTATACGTCGCTTCCTAAATTAAATTGAAAAATAATTACCACGCCTGGAAAAGATTCAACCTTGACAGCATCTTGCTATCGGGAGGTTACAGAATGATATATATTCCGGAATTATCACTTTGATTTAATATTTATAAAACTAAACAGTTAGCCACGCCTGGCTAAGAATAATCCCTAGCCAGGCGTGGCTAAACAGAATCATAGCTTTTTCATCGTTCTCACTTTGATTTAATATCCAATACAGAATGAACGCGATGACATTATTCAGACATCTTTAATTCTAATGCATTGTATGAAATTACAGTTAATTGGAAAAGCTATAAGTTAAGAAGTGATGAGATTTAGTTCTTATTATCAACCGACTTCGAAAAGAAGGTTATCTATTGGCCTGCATGATTTTTTATGTTTGTAAGACGATTTTGAACATTACTATTGGATATGGTATTCTTTCAAGGCGATCCCATACAAGTTATGTTCAAATCGGTCGCTGTACAGAATAGTTGGACTCTGTTGTATGTTAATACGGTTGGTATTAATGTTATTATATTAGGTCTTTACCTATGAAATTGCCGTTCTGCAGTACTGGCCATTTCAAATCAAAATAATTTTTGTTTGGCTAAGAATTCTAATTTCAAATTAATTTTATTTTAAAAACATGGATTCTTTTTTCCAAAAGTAGTCATTTCTTTATTGATTAGTGTTACATTTTCATCGCATTTCAATCTTTTTCGTCATCATGGATACGTTAAAAATTCGAGTAATTATGGAATATGAGTACCGTCGTGGCAGCAACGCGGCACAAGCGGCACGCAACATCAACGACGTTTACGGAGCTAACACTACAAACCAACGCACCACCTGTTATTGGTTTGCTCGCTTCCGTTCTGGAAATTTCGACCTGAAAAATGAACCTCGCGGTCGTCCGAAGACTTTGGTCGACAATGACGAATTAAAGGCGGTTGTGGAAGCTGATGATACACAATCTACGGCTGAATTAGCAGCAGCTTTCGACGTTAGCGTCAAAACAATATTGGTCCATTTGCGTCAAATTGGCAAGGTAAAAAAGCTTGACAAATGGGTGCCCCACGAACTCAATGATCGCCAGCGCGAAGTACGCGTCGAGACGTGCCTTGCACTGCTCAACAGACACACAAATGAAGGAATTTTGAACCGCATTGTTACCTGCGATGAAAAATGGATTCTGTTTGATAACCGCAAGCGCTCAGCAAGTTGGTTGGATCCTGGTTCAGCACCTAAACAATGCCCTAAACGAAAACTTACCCCTAGAAAAGTGATGGTCACTGTTTGGTGGTCTAGCGCCGGTGTGATTCATCACAGCTTCTTACCAAACGGGGTGAGCATTACTGCAGATGTGTACTGTGAAGAACTGAGCACAATGATGGAGAAGCTGGCGCATCTCCAACCAGCATTGGTCAATCGCTCGTCTCCGCTGCTCCTGCACGACAACGCGCGACCTCATACTGCACAGCAGACGGTCTCCAAGTTGCAAGAACTGGGGTTGGAAGCTCTCCGTCATCCGCCCTACTCACCAGACCTTGCGCCTACAGACTACTACTTTTTCCAGAATTTGGATAACTTCTTGGCGGGAAAAAAATTCAATACCCGAGAGGCAGTACAAAATGCCTTTGAAGAATTTGTTGCCTCCCGTCCAGCTGATTTCTTTAAGAAGGGCATCAATAAACTGCCACTGCGATGGCAAAGATGCATTGATTGCATGGGTGATTACTTCGATTAATACAAATAAAAAAATTCATGAAAAAAATTCGTTTAAATTTTTTCATACAAAACGGCAATTTCATAGGTAAAGACCTATTATTATATGAACAGCTGGCGTTATTAACCAGGCTGGTATAGAACCATATCAATTTAGACCTTATAACTTTGAGATAAGATCAAAAATCAAACAAAAAATTTGCGCCATGCCTGGCTAAGGATTAACCTTATAGTTCCTTTGTAACTGACTGTATATTAGCAATTTTGACCTTATTACTTTGAGATAAGATCCAAAATCAATAAGAAAATTAGAGCTATGCCTGCCTAAGAATTAACTTAGCCAGCATCTTTCTAACGGACTGTATAGATCCTTAACTATTTCGACAGTAACACTGCGATGTAAGATCGAAAATGTTAGGCACGTCTAGTTAAGGTTTAAACTTGACAGCATCTTTATAACTTACTATACAGAACTATATGAATCTCGATCTTATTACTTTGAAATAAAGTCCGAATTAATTGTAAAAATTAGCCACGCCTGGCTAAGGTTTAACTTTGACAGCATTTGCTATCGGAGGTTATAGAATGACATACATTCTATGACATTCAGGCCTGGCTAAGTATAATTAACGCTGACACGTCCTTATGTCGTAGCAGTAAGGTCTGTTTTTGTACTTCAAGTGTGTACGGCGGTAGGAAGAAATATTCCAAAGTTAGATCTGTAAAACTGGTGAGTAGGACTTGTCTAGAATAGGATACGAAATAAAAACATTCACTGTACGTCTCCCAAATTATCAGAAGTTAACAGGTTATATGGCAAAAGGAGTATAGTTACCATATTTTGATCAGTATTGGCTTGTAATAAAGTTGAAAATCAATCAATGTTTCCCATACTTACTGCCTTATACATTGGAAAGATGTATAGTCAGTCACACTAATATATATGCTAACAGTTCAGATAATACATAGATATTAAAGCATCGGTGAATAATACATATGTATACATATAATATATATATATATATATGTATATATATATATATATATATATATATACATATATATATATATATATATATATATATATATATATATATATATATATATATATATATATATATATATATATATATATATATATATATATATATATATACGCACGCCAGTTTTTTAGTTTAAGTAGAAATTGACATGAAATTGAATCTGTGTTAATATTATATAGAAACACTACTTACTGCTCTATATCGTAATATTATAGAAATGCTATTTACTATGCCTTAATGCATTCAATGCCTGTACATAATATTATTATATGCATACACCTTAGATACTAAGTCTCTAACTTAGACTAGGTCTAGCGGTAGCGTTTCGAACTAAAGATAAATATCTCTGGTGTGGCCAATAAGTGTTATTGGCGATTTTCTTGTGGGGATGTCGCCATTTTCCGTTGTGGTGCGCCATTTTTCAGAATCATTAGTCAATGCATGTTCCGCATGCGTATGCGCAGGCGGCCCAATATCGGGCTGGTATGAATAAATACTTGTGTGAATGGGGCAAAATGTTGGTTTAGCCCCAGATAATAAAGTCCTGGATTCAAATCCCGGGTCGGGCCATTAAAAAGTAATAATGGGATTTTTTCTGCTAAGAAAAATCCTGATTATATAATCAGTAGTTTGCGGTGTTACACCCCCGTGTACCTGCACTCTTTCCGGTCGTGTCAGCTGTTCCATCGTGTTATAAGAATGAAGGATATAAACTTTACCTGCGTCTGCGCCGACCAGAAGGACACTATACTATAATTGGTAGGTTTATAAGTAATGGTAGTTTCGTAGCTAGGCAACGGTTAAAAAGGTATGCAAAATGATTGGCTGGCGCTGATTTAATATGTTTTACTTATGAACAATTATTTAGGTTGTGTTGTTGGTTTGTGTTTTAGTTTTAAATATTACTTTTATTTAATAATATTCCGAGCCAGTAACTGCGGTAATTATGAACAATTAATAATTATTTATATTTTAAATGTACAACTTGATATGTAGCTGTGGGTACATACCGAACAGTATTGAAGTAAAACTTCTATACATACGCTTAACTTGGAGAGTAAGCTAGTAAATGAGTGAGCGAGCGTTACGAAAAGTGTGATGGGGGCGAGGCGAACGGAAGTTAAGACGGAGGTGTAAGTTAGTGAAGATTGAAAGAGTAGGGGCAAGAGAGAGTGGGCATCATCATCATCATAAAAACGAGTGCGCTTTAGATCACAAGACTTAAGTAAAACATGTAACTTAATTAACGCACATCCTGAAAATAGTTTGTTCAGAATCGTTTACTGAAACGATTTGTATCATTTTTATTGTAGGTATTTTTTTATTCCAAAATAATTTAAACTACGGAAAGTCTTGTCATATTAACCCTCTAAAGTCAAAACAAATTGAAATGGACCGTAAGTCAAAGTAATAAGACTATAAAATCGCAGTTTTATTTGTATTCATACAAATTCCATCATTCAATACAAAATTAAGAAAAAAAAATCTCTATTCCTAAATAATAATTTAGTCAATAACAATGCATAGAAATGTTAAATAAAAAATTCAGTGTATGTATTATGATTACAACATAATATTCTAATTGGGGTGTTTGAGGGTGTGCGTTAATTACGTTACATGTTGTATATACGAAACGTTATTGGCTATGAGAGAAAGAGAATACGAAAATGTGTGATCGCACCTCTCTCACTCTCTCAATATATATATTTTTTTTTATTTTATCCATACAGGTATAAGTCCAATGCGATAGAGTGCTTATCTAAGTGTAATACAATTTTATACCACTACACAAATTTTACTGATAACAAATTATACATAATGCACTTCTCGTGAACTCACTCAGAGAACACACAGATAGGTCAGTCTCAGCTGCTATAAGGTTAAGAGTACGGAGAGCACGCGTCAGGGGCGCCTCATGTACAAGATTAGTCCGACCACGCGGCTCCACTAGCAATCGCGGCCGTCTCCTTCTCCAAACATACCTGTCCGGGACACACAGGGCTATCTGTTCTAAAACATCAGCATTATGAATGTTACCCCTAAATATTTAAAAAAGATATGATGTTATATATTGAGGCACATAGCTCGTAGATCCGACGGCCGGTGGGGTAGAAAGGTTCTCGAGTGGCGACCACGAACCGGAAGACGCAGCGTGGGCAGGCCCCCTACAAGATGGACCGATGATCTTGTGCGGGTCGCTGGAAACTGCTGCAATTGTGGAGATCTTTGGGGGAGGCCTTGGTCCAGAAGTGGACGTCTTTCGGCTGATATGATGATGATGACCTCTCTCTCTTCCCCCTACTCTTTCAATCTTCACTAACTTACACATCCGTCTTAACTTCCGTTCGCCTCGCCCCCATCACACTTTTCGTAACGCTCGCGTCACTCATTCAGCTTACTCTTTAATCAAGCGTATGTATAGAAGTTTTACTTCAATACTGTTTTGTACATATCAAGTTGTACATTTCCAATATAAGCTGACCTCTCATTGTATGGAAAACCTATTCAAAGCGAGATCAGCTTATACTGGAAATGTATAGCTTGATGTGTAGGTCCGTGTGTGCTAGCTATGGTGAGAAATCTCATGTGTATGCTATACAGTTCTACTTTTAATAACATTTTGACATTAAATTTGAATTGTATAGCATTATTCGCAATGCAAAGCGTTAATATAATCTCAAAAATGGGAAATCATAAATTTAATCGTCCGGCGGGGCTCGAACCTGCACCATCTACCAATCCGGGGTAGGCGCTCTGCGTTAAGCTACGAACGATACACGCCGACAGATCAAATTTAGGCTTAATTCCTCCCCCGGATTGGTAGATGGTGCAGGTTCGAGCCCCGCCGGACGATTAAATTTATGATTTCCCATTTTTGACATTTTGACATTGTTTGTAATGTTTTTACGATTTGTATCTAGATCTCAATTTATTCGACACTTTCCATTACATTTTAGTTCAATAAATACGCCTTTATGTTTACAATTTTACGTTCCAAATGTGAGTAGGAGAGTTCTGTGTATTAACAAAATCTGATTTCTGTTTTCGTGGGACATTATTCACACACGGCCATCTGATCCAACTTGTATTATGGAAACCAGATAACTGATATAGGTACTACATTTTTTTATTATTATTATATAAGACGGCGACTAACGAGCAAGTGGGTCACCTGATGGTAAGTGATCACCGCCGTCCATGGACACTCGCAACACCAGAGGTGTCGCGGGTGCGTTGCCGGCCTTTAAAAGAGTCCGCAAACAATTGTTGCTGATCCTCCCCACCCTAACCCCTATGAGCTCTGGCGACCTTACTCACACGCAGAAATACAACATTAAGGTATTAATGTTATTATTAAGGACTGTCTTCTGTTAGGTGGAGGGGCTTTCCCATTCGGGCTGTTCTTTGAGCCAATGAACGCTTTTCTTTTGTTAATTCTTATTTATATATATATATACACCCAGACTTATCCTTTCTAAATGGCTAAACCATCTCAGCATTCCTTTTTCAATCTTTGTGACTACATCCTCTTTCACACCACAACGCTCTCTTACATCAGTATTTCGAATTCTGTCTCTCAAAGTAAAATGCTGAGATGTTTTGGCCATTTGGAAAGGATGAATGAAAGAAGATTGACCAAATAAGTATACTTGGCCTGTGTGAATGGTACAACCGGAAGGGGAAGACCTCGTCGAACATTCTCTGACCAAATCGGAGACGTTCTCAAGAAAGGGCAGGTCAGAAGTACCCTAAACCAGCGAGCATGTATGAAGAATATAACGACAGTAATCGAGGCAAAAGACGTGTGCAAGGATCGTGACACATGGTAATCCGTTGTCTCTGCCTACCCCTCTGGGAAACAGGCGTGAGTCTATGTATGTACACCCAGACTCAGGACAAACAAACATGCACACAAATATCTGTCCTGGGTGGGAATCGAGCCCACGACCTGCGGCGTGCAAGGCCAACTCCAACAACGCCAACAGACCCGTCAAAAAAAAGTTTAAAATGCACATTAAAGAACTGGGGCTCTACCGGCTAAGTCGCCGATCATCGATTTCTTAAATGGCGTTCAAATAATAAAGGTTAAAAATCAATAGTTAAATCGGCTTCAACGTTGACCATCGATTCCGGACCACTTATGACGTCACATGTGCTCGTGGAAGCCGATTTAACTATTGATTAAGTCATTTTTACCTTTATTTATTTGAACGCCATTTAAGAAATCGATGTTCGACGACTTAGCCGGTAGAGCCCCTGAACTTATAAATAGGATGCATATTTATTACCTCAAGTTGCGACGTTGTTTATTATGTAAATTGTCAAATATATCGCACTCGCGACCCCTCTGGTGTTGCGAGTGTCCATGGGCGGCGGTGATGACTTACCATCAGGTGACCCACTTGATCTGTTGCCTTGCTATACATTTTAAACATGTGCATATTTGTTATACCATTTCTGTGACACCCTGAATGTGCTTACTGTATGTACAGACGTCATACAGACATCAAGCTACCTCAATCTATCAAATTTCCCCAATTGAAAGTGAACCTTATGTTTAGGTGATAAAGTTAAAAATCTATCAAAGAAATTTGACAGATCGAGGTTGCTGGATGTGCTGTAAAGTATGCTTTAATAATGAAAAACATAGCCGCTTCCATTTTATGAATAAGCCAGTTGCATTGCCCGCCATATTGCGGATATTATTGGAACTAAATCTGTAGAACGATTGTGTATGAATTGCCACGCTAAATACAAGTGGCGCCCTCTTTAAAATGGAGCTGGATTATTAATGTTTTTTAATTTTGCAAAACATTGTATTATTATGTAAGTACGGTACTGTATTAGTAATTATTTTTATTAATGATAATGTTTCGCCAATAACCAAAGATCAATAAAGAATGTTTTTTATATATGTAAGTCTTTTTCTATTTTATACGTTCTCTTAAGATTGGTGATGCAGAAGTTAAACGTAAGTTCATGTCAGCCGAATCATTTATTCCTTCAATATTTTGCATTTATGTGGAGTCGTCATTTACCCTACCGTGCAGTGCATGACGTGGCAGCTACTGAGCAACACTGCCAGAAAACTCAGTAGGAATCCATTTTTAAAATAAAATATACTTAAGATTAATTACAATCATGTGTGTTGACTCAGAACAACTCAATCCCAAGCACTTTTGTCACTTAAATAATCAGAAATTTTGTAATATGCCCTGCTACACAATTTGGTTCTAATAATTCTTTTAAAGTTATTCGTAGGCAATTCTCTAACATCATTGGGAAGTTTGTTATAGAATCTTATACATTGCCCCATAAAATAGTTACTTATTCTGTGGAGACGGGTAGTATGCAATATGACATTATTCTTATATCTAGTGATAAGATTATGTGTATCGCTCCTTTTACAGAAGCAATTGATATTTTTTACAGTCGCATGTCGTCCACTGCTGGACAAGGGCCTCCCCAAGAGATTTCCTTAATAATATCCTGGGACATTATTTACAGACGGCTATCTGATCCCAAACTAAGCAGAGCTTTTACTATGGAAACCAGATTGAAATTTGAACCAACTGATATACTGCATATACTACTTTTCTTTTTGTAAATACATACTTATGTACCTATATAGATAATTACACCCAAACAGACATGTTCGTACACACAAATATCTGTCCAGGGGGCTACCGGCTAAGTCGCCGAACATCGCGATAGTGATCAGAGTTCAAATAAATAAAGGTTAAAAATGACTTAATAAATCGTTAAATCGGCTTCAACGTTGACAATCGATTCCGCATCATTTATGACGTCACATATGCTCATGGAAACCGATTTAACGATTGATTATGTAATTTTTATTTGAACGCTGACCACTATCCCGATGTTCGGCGACTTAGCCGGTAGTCCCCCCTGGGTGGGAATCGAACCCACGACCTACAGCGTGAAAAGCAAGCATATGCCAACTACGCCAAGAGGATGCAGTTGTGTCTATCATTTGGGGGGTTAGGCCATAATCGTCACGCTAGGCAGACGGGTTGGTGATAGGACAGTATGATGGTCATAGGACTGCGCCTTCTCTGGGAGATACCTAACAAACATTTCAGTCGTTGTTAGCGTCAGAATGGCTAGTTGCCTATGGCAGGCGGCTCTGAAAGTATATTGAAGAATTGCTACCCAATTTCTTATATTTGCTTCATATCTTCAATAATTGCTACATATGATACATCCATAGAAATATGAACTTTTTTTGACCAGCCATTCTGACGTCAGGATGCATGGTGGCCTCCGTGTTTTATTAATTACGTGTTTGTTGCATCAATAATTGCTTACTAATTGTTTCATTCACCAATTTGAGTCGGAGCTTCGTACATACATTAGGTAAAAAATTTAACTTTTATTACTTACGTGACATGGCATGGCGTGAAATATCCGAAGAAATTGAAAAATCTGGTGAGTAAATTTATGTATTTTATTTTATGATAAACAGATAAGTATTGTCTTAAAATCAATGGTTATTGAAGTTATACTTCTTTTGGCGCGATGGAGAAAAATGATGAGAGTGAATTTTTACGATGCGCGCGCACACCGACACCAAAAAATTTAACAGCATGAAGTTAGTTCTAGGTGGTATGAAAATTGATAACTATGTTCAAGTTGTATATTAAGAAGTATAACTTCTAACGCGTGTACATAAGTACACACAAGTTTTTTTTTGACAATAATAGTTTTTGAGTGTATCCCTGATTTTGTGAGCTGTCGTTGCGCTTCTGTTTTCACCTGCAGTCATGAATCGGTTTCTGTTTTCATTTTGTAATTGTAGTAATTCCGTAGGCATATCGTGGATACCCTCCTTATCAATATTTATCAATAATTATGTTATGAAGTAAACATATGCACTTTATTATAACATCTGCACGGTTGGGATTTACTTCAATTGCTTTCAACAACAATCTCCACTTACTACTCAGAATGCCAAAGGCACACTCAACAACCTGTAGTGCATTTGATAAGCGTTTGTTAAATCTTTCCCCTTCGGGACCCAAATTTCTTTGAGGATAGGGGCGCATGAGGTAAGTCTTCAAAGGGTAAGCTTCGTCACCAACTAAGAAATGAGGCAAAGCTATATCAGTTCCTGGTAATACTTTTTCATGGTTTGTATTGAGAGCACCATTTTCCAATAGTCTTGAGAGGTTTGAATGTGAAAATATTCCACCGTCACTTGCTTTGTCATAGGCTCCCACGAATAAATCTGTAGTTTGCATTCACAACAGCTTGCAATACAATTGAAAAAAGGACTTGTAATTACGGTACATACTGCCAGAATGTTTTGGCGCATTTATTCGTATGTTTTCCATCAATGCTACCAGAACAATTAGGAAACCGCAATTTTCTCCAAAAGTTATTTATCTTGACCATATCTGCACGTGATGGAAATTTCATATGAATTTCATTAGGATTTTCCCAAATAGAGTTACAAGTATCATGTACGATATAACCAACAGTATTGTTTGAAATCCTAAATGTATATCCAAGTGATCTGAATGATGAGCCAGTGGCTAAGTACCTGTAATAATAAGAGATTTGTTTTCAGTTGACGAGTTAAAAAAATGTCGGGACTACGAGACACTTTCGGGAAGGAACTAAGGCGACTCAGCAAAAAATCTGGCTAAGCAGCCAATTCAGAACAATTCTCCAAGTGGCCTTATTTTCAGCTTTTGATGTTCCTCCAAAGTACAATGTCTCCAAGGGCTCTGCAAGGTAGCGTGCCAGATACATGTGAGAGTTCTGATGGGGAGGATAGTGTAAATACAAATTTAAGCTCTAACTATACGCTTTCGCCATTACTTGGTCCATCTTCTGAACATAGTAACCATGAAATTTCAAAGCATTTTAAATCTCCATTGAAAAAAAAGGTAAAAGACGTCAGCCAGAGGAAATCGATGCAAAACTATTGGAAATTGAAAAGGAGAAATTACAGTACTTTAAAAAAGTTCGAATTATCCTGATGCACAGTTCCTAATGAGTCTCCTACCATTTTTAAAAGAGATACCTAAAAATCGTAAGTTAATTGTAAGTTCAAGACTACAACAAGTAGGTACCTATTGATGAACAGAATGCTCATGCTTCATCTGTGGTACAGAAAGAAATTTCTACTGATTTGGCTGAGTTCAGTGATGAATTCAATTTGTCACCAAATACTTCAACACTAGGACAGTCGCAATAACCTTTTTTAATGTCACAACAACCATCAGCTGTTACTCACTATGTTATGCAATTCAATGCAGACTCAAATATTTAATGTACGACTGTTTTCATTTGAATAAAGAATTATTATATAAAAATATATCGAAAAAGCATTTTTTAACTTTCTTACCTTAAAGTGACAATTAATCGTTCTTCAGGTGATAATGTGTCGTAAAAGTTGCTGTATTTAGTGAGGTTGGGTCGTATTTTGTACTTTCGTCGTTTTTTATTTTGTACTCAAGAGAAATGATTTCCATGCAGAATCTTATTTCTCGAATTGCAGAAAGTGGATCTAATGGTTCTGCAATAGTAGAGGCAAAACAAGACTAAGTAGATGGAATATTTGAAACGTATTTGGGAATATTTTCAAAAAGGTACCGATCTTTTTGAAAAGCTTTTTAGGTCGTCATTTTTAAATATTTTTATAACTAAGTTTACCGGTATTAATGAATGGTGTAGAATGGAAACTACAGTTAAAATTGCTGACATAAAATGTAAGTTAGTGACTGTAGAATATGGCTCAAACATTTATTTTGCGCCACTCATTCATACTACTCAAAAGTAAAATAAAATACTGAAATAATATTGGTTGGATAATTTTAATATAAATAAAAAAAATACAATCACATGTTTTAAACATATTTCGTTGGTCACTATAAATTGTGTTGGTTTGGTTTGATCGCTAATTATCGAAAATTCAAATTTAAAATATTATGTGTGTGGATATCCATGGCCATCTCAAATACATATATATCAATTTAATAAAATCTGTCTTGGCTAAAAACTTATCGAAATCCATTAAATTACATACCATACTAACTATCAGCAGACCAACTAGGTAAACCAAGAGTTTAATTTTGTAAATGGACTCTGAATTTAACACAAATTTTGTTAATATGGCTGATACTATACAGATAAAAAGTACTGTACAGGATGAAAAGTCGTTTGGATATTGTATTACGGTTGTGTATCAAACCATAATCGTATAAAATTAACTATTAGCATGTTCGTTAAAAATATAGGTAGAAATATTATAATATATAATAAAACGTTTATTTTAAGTTTTAAAAAACTCATAATTGTAAGTAAAACTTAGCCTAGGTGTTAGTAATAAAATATAATAGTTATTTGCATTTCGCCGCTACGACATGCTTGTCGTAGCATCTTCTTATAACCGGACAGTCTATCCTATATTTTCAGCACTATGTTGAAACTAGCTCGCACCCTGCGCACCAGAGATGTGCCGCGCTTGCGTATTGTTGTATAAACACAATCAGTTCGTACTTCGGCGAACATAGCTGAGGCACTGCAGTAGCGAGGTAGCGCATTTTTGAACTGTACGCGGAGGGCACTGTAGGATTTTAGAGTGAACTTGATCCATAGACTGCAGGTGTAAAGTGAAGTACAATAAGCCTTAAATAGGGCAATTTTAGCTTCAATAGACCAGCGCGCAAATCTATGTGCTATCATGTTCGCTCGCACTGACAGTGCCCTCCGCCCCCGTTCAATGTCAATGTCGTCCTTAAGGTCGGCTGTAACTATGTGCCCTAAATATTTAAAATGCATTACCCTAGCTAGAGGAGTACCATTCAGTCGAATAGGAGGCACATGAGATGGATGTTCATTGCCAGCCTCAAGAACCATATACTGGCTCTTTTTAACATTATATATTAAGCCATGTGTATCGGCCTCACGTATATATCAGCCTGTGGTATAGGTCTCACACAAGTTTAATAATTTTCTTAACCCACAGACCGACGCACTGAGCAGTATCATGTCATCAGCGTAACTCAGATTGTTGACGCAGACATCGTCAATATAACAGCCGACTCGTTGGCTGCTGAGTGCGACGATCAGTGAATTTATATAGAGGTTAAAGAGTACTGGTGTGGTCAAACCTCCTTGCCTCGCCCCGCACTCCAACCCGTATGGATCAGATAATGTCCCCGCCCATCTAACAGCATTGATCTGGCGTCCATACCAGAACTTGAGGATATTGATAAGTTCTGGAAGTAGGTAATATCCTCAAGTTTTTTCCACAGGATATCATAGGACACCATGTCAAAAACCTACGACAGGTCGAAGAAACAAGCGTAAATCGGTGTTGTTCGGCCTGTATAATATCTGACAGTGTGCTTGAGGCACAGTATTGCACTCTCAGTAGATAATGATGGGCGAAACCCAAACTGATTGTCATGTATTACAATATATCTGTTTAACTGTGCCTCCAGCAAACCGTTAAACACCTTCGCGGTAATCGTCGCTAATTGAATTGGCCTATAGTTGCTTTTATCTGCGGTATCTCCAGTTTTATTTTTCAATACAGGCACTACGATAGTTTTCATCATCTCTGATGGCAAGCAAGAGTGGCCTACGCATAGGGTGTAAAACATTGCGAGCACTCTACATATGTGAGGACTAGCGTGCTGTAGATGTTCAATACTGAGGTCATCGTGCCCCGGGGATTTTCCCCTTACTAGGGGAAAAAGTATTACTATACTTTTAATGACCTTAGCTACATCCATGGAGGGGAGGGGCCTGAATGCCTCCCCCCGCCCCAGTACGCAATAGCGTGTTACCTGAGCTACAGCAGGTTACCCTTCCCGGGACCGCTGGCGCTCGGAGGCAAAGAACTACACTCGTTCCCCCCTCCAAACGCCAGCGGTCCCAGGGCCGGCGCCTACTCGGGGAGAAGCCAGCCGGGCGCCGCTAAGGACAAATCCTGGGATATGGCAACCCTATTTGAAACCCAAAATGGCCCGAGTTCAGCCTTGTAGGATTTGAATCTAACCATTGATTCAAATCCTACATGGCTGAACTCCCGCCCGCTTCTGTCCGGTGAAGCAGTGAAAGTTACCTAGACTGGATTTTGTTTTCCTCTTCTTTTGCCTTGTCTCTTTGTTAGCCTTGTTAATCAACGCTTTTCTGGACCTTTTTAGTTGCCTCTTACAGAAGACAAATCAATTCAATCACTGAACGTATCCATAATTAAACCGGTTTACAAAAAGCAAGATAAGGATAAAATGGAAAATTATAGGCCTATATCCCTTATATCTGTATTCTCTAAAATAATTGAGAAATATATTTATAAAGAATTAAACACATATTTAGAGAAATACAATATATTTTGCAAGGAACAGAAGGGCTTTCGAGAAAATAAAACCATTAATATGGCCGTGTATGATTTTCTGCATGTTATCTTAAAGAATATGGATAAACATACGCCAACGTCTGCAATATTTTGCGACTTGACTCAGGCGTTTGATTATGTCCAACATAGTATTCTTTTAAAAAAATTGGACACCTACGAAGTGCGAGGTAACATATTAAAACTCTTGGAATCGTATCTTAGCAACAGAAAACAAAAAACTCAAATAATCCAGAAAGCCAGCAAAAGCCAGAAAGCTCATTCGCGCAGGGATACTCCGAGCATATTGTATATAACAAGACTATTTAGCCGTGTGGTTTTCGACCCGGTATCCACACCCTACCATCCCGTGGGTGTCGTAAAAGGCGACTAAGTGATACACCAGGAAATATACGTAATTAGGCAGGTAAGGGATGTAGCAAGTGAAGATCTTCTTAAATATATCTATTTATCACTGTGTCAGTCTGTCCTGACTTATTGCATCAATGTCTGGGGAGGTTATTCCACCTCACACTTGATTACTCTGGAAAGAGCACAGAGGTCTATTCTAAAAGTTATGTTGAAAAAACCCATGACATTCCCTACAATAGATCTATATTCACAAGCTGGTGTCTTAAGCATCCGTAAATACTACATTCTGAATGCAGCCATATGCACACACAAAACCGTAATTACTTCTTTGGACTACCCTAATCTACTCAGATCCAGAGTTTTTAAAGTTCCTACACAAAAAATCAAAACTACATTCGCAAAAATATTTAAAAACTATGTTTCCCTTTTTATATAATAAAATTGCCACCAAATGTAATATTAAATCAAGTACAATACTAGAAACTCGAACAAAGGCTAAAAACTACATCGACAAACTAAACTATAAAGAAACTGAGCAACTTCTTAAAACAGTAATCTAATAACAAACTAATTAATGAATTTTACAGTCTACTCGACTTGCGCTCACAAATGAACATACAGTCGCACACCCCCTCCGTCACACAAATACTCACACACATACACCCACCGACCACCAACTCACATCTTACCCCCTACTTATTCTAGATATAACTATTAAATGTAATCAACAAATTTTAATTTTAATTCAACTAGTTTCACAATTCTCTAAGATAATTTGCTAGATTGATCGAGATCAAAATTTAAATAGAATGTGACATATGACATTAATTTTGAAAATAATTTCTAAGTTATAGTATATCTAAGTTATTATAAAAATGTATTGAAGTCCCATCTGATAACCGTATTACATCGATAGCCTCGATACAGGCATTTTTTCACTTGTTCTTTAGTTTCAAATAAATATTTATTTGAAAGTAAAGAACAAGTGTTAACACGGTCTGGTCGTTATAAACATAAATTAAATATACCAACACAGAAACTTACTGTTATCCAAAAGAATGCATAGTGCATGTGCGTCAGAATATATAACCATGTACCTGATGGACTTAAAATGTTGACTCTAAATAAATTTAAAAATACTTTATTTAAAATTCTTTTACAAAAAATGTACTACTCAGTAAAGGATTTTCTTATGGACAAAAGCATAGGAGAGCTTATAACAATTGCCATAAAACTGAATTGGGTATGATAATTTAATTTATGTAATGACTAGTTAATGTGATAATGTAATGTAATCTAATCTATAATGTAATGTAATTTTAATGTAATGTAATCTTTGTAATGATAAATATTTTCAAGTAGGTAGTAATAATGTGAATTTGTACACCGACAAGATCGGTAGAATATGATGATCCTACGTAAACATAAACATCTTCTATGTACTCGTATTCTGACAAATAAATCTTTCATTCATTCATTCATTCGCCTAGTGTGGCTATCACTGCTAAAATAATTGTATAACCCAATGACTAATAAATAATTTTGAATTTTGAATGTAAGTATTTACAAAATAAAACTAGTATGTCCAATGTCGGCGGCCACTCTCAATGAAGATGAGCCAATTGCGCAGGACATATTATAGTGCACAAGTGTGCGCGTAAACACAGGGGCACTTTCTATTCCATCACTCTCATGATCCGATGGGACGACTAGCGACACGACCGGAAAGAGGTCAGGTACAGGACCGACGGCTATATGTGCTCCCCGAGGCACGGGGGTGTAATAACACCAACTCCCAAACTTGCTGAGAAATATCTTTTTAACCGACTTCCAAAGGAGGAGGTTCTCAAGTTCACCGGTATTTTTTTTTTATGTATGTACACCGATTACTCGGAGATTTATGATCCGATTTACGTGATTCTTTTTTAGTTTGATGCGGAATAGTTGCCATTTGGTCCCATAAAAATTTTATATAGATTGGCCCAGTGGTTTTGATTTTATAAACATTTTTGTATGAAATTTTTTGTTTAAGTGGACGATGTCGATGATGCACAGACGTTTGTAAATCTTAGCTAGTCAAGCTAGACTCATCCTGTTCAAGTGTGTCTTGGCATGAACATAAACAACAATTTCAGACGACTAGCGTTTAATACGCACTTATAAGGTTTTTTTTGGAAGCGCATGTAGGCGCACCTTTTAGCACCAGCGTATTTTTTATGTACAGACGCCAGTACATCAAGCTACCCCAATCTGTCAAATTTCCCCAATTGAAAGTTAACCTTATGCTTATGTAATAAAGTAGAAAATCTAGAAAATAAATTTGACAGATTGGGGTAGCTGGATGTGCTGGCGTCTGTACGTACACCGATTACGTTGAGATTTGTAAACCGATTTACGTGATTCTTTTTTAGTTTGATGCGGAATAGCTGCCATTTTAAGGGTTCTGTAGCCAAATGTCTTTCACAAAGGTTCTTCTTGATTTGTCATGTCTGTATGTCTGCCCGTCCGTATGTCACAGCCACTTTTTTCCGAAACTATAAGAACTATACTGTCGAATCTTGGTCAGCAGATGTATTCCGTGAACCGCATTAAGATTTTCACACAAAAATAGAAAAACAAACAATAAAATTTTGGGGTTCCCTATACTTACTTAAAACTGAATTAAAAAAAAATTCATTATACTATACATGTGGGGTATTTATGGATAGGACTTCGAAAATGATATTGAGGTTTATAAAATTTTTTTTTGTTCTTCACTTCCAAAGGCGTAAAATGTAAATAAAATAAACCGCAATTTACCTTCCATTCTATCAACTCAAATACTTGCTGCTACGGAAAGAAACATTCCGCCTTTCACGGGCGAGTCCGACTCATTATCTAATCAATGATAAATAAGACCTAGGCTATCAGCCCTCTGCTCAGTAAACTCGTTGGCTAATCGATCATTAATAAGACCTAGTCTTCATAGACTCATACCCTCTGTTCAGCAGACTAGATGGCTATTCGATCATAAGATCATTCGATTCATAATAAGATCTAGTGTATAAGCCCTCAGCACACAGACTCGTTAGCTAGATGGTCATAAATACGGCCTAACCTATGCGCTTGCTGTTCAGACTTTCATAAATCTTAGCTAGTCTAGACTCGTACTGTGCAAGTTTTCTTAGAGTGAACGTAATTTTATGTAGTTTTTCTTACTTTACAAACGGTCTTTTAGATCATTCACTGTCTCACAAGAACGTGAAAAAGAGTTTCGAACAACATTTTTTCGGAAGATGTTTCTTTTTTCCGTTCTCGTTCGTTGGGATCTATAGTTTTGAGGCGCGCGGCACCTTTCGAAGTCCTAACCATAGCTAGACACTAAAAAGTAACAAATAAAAAAAACTTCGTTTAAAAAAACCGACTTCAAAAACTAAAAAGTATAAAAAAAATATCTTAATAAAGATTTAATTTAATACATCACTTATAATGTAATATTAATGAAATAATATAATTTGAATGTGCTACCTATTGATGGGTTTGAAGTCGGTGCCAAGCCCTAAGCAAAATAAAAGTTAATATTACATACAGCTTTCATACTTTGTGATGAAACTCCTACACTAAAGATTAACCTAAGTAAATAAACTTAAAGAACAATATGAATTAATATGAAACAGATGAAACCGTATCATAAAAATATATGACGAAATATTAATAAATAATAATATATTTTGTGTAGAAATACGAAGCTATCCCGCTGAAAGTAACACGCGGCGAGTGTGGTACCTACTATTACATTTGGCTTGGCACCGACTTCAGACCTATCAATAGGTAGCACATTCAAATTATATTATTTCATTAATATTACATTATAAGTGATGTATTAAATTAAATCTTTATTAAGATATTTTTTTATACTTTTTAGTTTTTGAAGTCGGTTTTTTTAAACGAAGTTTTTTTTATTACGGTAAAATTCCAAAATCACTTTACCTGCGGACCTCTTTATCTGTGGTTGAATACGCTACCGCTAGACCAACGAGGCAGTCAAAAAAGTAGTATATATTATATATAGAACCGACAACCAACTGCCGCCGTTGGGGCAGAAAGGTTCTCGAGTACTGGCAAACGCTGCGTAAGCTTGATGGACCGATGATCTTGTGCGGGTCATTGGAAACTGCTGAATGCCAATAGCGCCAGACCGGCCATTTAGGAGATCTTTGGGAGAGGCCTTTGTCCAGCAGTGGGCGTCTTTCGGCTGATATGATGAAATAATATGTTAGTTATCTGGTTTCCACAGTACAAGCTCTGCTTTAGATAGATACATTTTATTGCACAACATATAAAAAAGAAGTTTATACTGGGTCGGGGGGGAACATGACCCCCATTGCTCGAATCGCAGGCGGTCTGGTTTCGGGGCACCATGACTCGCATTTGCGACATGTCAATAGAATAGAATAGAATAGAATTTTATTTGTATAAAATGTAGGTACATCAAGATGGATACATCATTAGTAAGCAGTGCCAGATACATTTTGTCGCATAACGACATACAAATATTGAATACAGTAATATTCATTTACACTGGAATTTTAAATAATTTATAATAACACAGATATAGATTAAATTATAATATGTATACATCTTTCAAAATTTCAAATGTTCAATTTTAAAAATAATTTATTTTTAAGTCCGATACTGAATAGAACGATTTGTTAATTAACCATATTTTAAGTTCTTTTTTAAATCTACTTAAGGGTAATTCCTTCAGGCTGTCGGGAATAGCATTATAAATACGTCCACACATAATATGACAGCTTTTTAAATACGTTGTTGTCCTTGGTATATTTGCTAGAACAATTCTGTTTGGGTGTCTCGTATTTCTAGGGAACAAATCTCTAGCAGTTTTAAATAGATTAGGATTCAACTTAACAAACTTAGCTGCTTCCAGAATGTACATACAGGCTAATGTTAGGATTCTGTATTCCTTAAAAAGTGGCCGGCAAGACTCCCAAGGTGGTATTCCAGCAATAATAATTGCTCTAATACACTTTTTTTGTGCTAAAAAAGCTTTATTGACGTCAGTGGAGTTACCCCATAAAATAAGACCATAATTCAAAACGGATGACACATAGCCGTGGTATGCCGCTAGAACGGTTTGTGGTGTAGAGGTTTTACGCAGTTTATAGAGCACATATACAAATCTACTAAGTTTGTTACACACTTTATGAACGTGAGATTTCCAATTAAGGTGTTTATCTAGAGTAATGCCCAAAAATGTAGTTTCATTTATCTCAAAGATCTCTTGATTTTCATAACTGATCTTAAGCTTATCTAAAAGCGGGGAGGACACTGTATTCTGTAACACAGGTTTAATAACCTAGCACAGGATCCAGGGACTTCAAATAAACTGTACCATATAATGCAAATAAAGAAATAAATAAAAAAAATTGGTTTCTGTGGTCTACCATATACGCTAAATTGGATAAAATTGGTTTAGGTTAGGTTAACACTTAAATTATTATTACTAAGCCACTTTATTACGCATTCTAAAGTATTATTAATGTCTATAGAATATTGATTAATATCAGTTTTCCTATCACATGTCAAAATTAAAGAAATGTCGTCAGCAAATAAAATACATGGGGCCAAGGTTGTATCAGGGAGGTCATTGATGTACAATAAAAACAAAAGTGGGCCGAGAACGCTGCCTTGTGGCACTCCAAATTTATTTATTACAGGCGTAGAGCGGTATGCTCGTAGTTCTTTACTTTCATCCATATCCATGACCTCAACAGACTGTCTCCTATCTGATAAGTAAGTGCGTAGCCAATTCAATGCAGATCCTCGAATTCCATACTTTTCAAGTTTTTTCAATAATAAGTCATGGGACACGCCATCGAAAGCCCTGGTCATATCAATGAAAATTACTGTGACTACTTTACCGGAGTCTAAACTCTTCACTACATTGCTCACAAGATCATAGCATGCCAACGTGGTAGATTTTCCCTTTTGGAATCCATACTGTTCCGGTCGTATGATGCTATGCTTCTGAATAAAGCTTGTTAGACGCGTATGCATAGCTGATTCAAAAATTTTTGAAAGAATAGGTACCAAAGCTATGGGTCTATAGTTACCTAGGTTTGTCTTATCTCCTTTTTTATATAACGGCCTAACAATTGATAGCTTGAGGGGGCTCGGGAAACAACCTTCTACAAACGATAAGTTGATTAAATGTGTTAATATAGGAGTCAGTTCAATGGAACAAGCTTTAAGTATTTTGGTCGCTATTTCATCATAGCCTTCCGCGTTGGTGTTACTCAATGACGTAATTATTCTGTAAACTTCCTCAAAATTGTATGGGTGTAAAAACATGCTGCTACATATGTCATTTTTGCACGTATCTAATATACTGTTGTCATTTGTGTATGGTAGATTAACAAAAAACTCATTGAAAGCTTCTGCTATGTTGTATGGATTGTTATGCAGCACTTCACCTTTTTTGATACAATTGATAGTTTCCATTTGTTTGCAACCCTTGGATTCCTGTTTTATCAACTGCCAGGACGTTTTACACACATTTTTTGAACTAGTGATCATGTACATATTACGATTTTTTATCGATTGATTTATACAGTATCGTAATAGCCTAGAATACGTCTTATATTTACTTTTAGTGGTGTTCGATTTATCTTTGTAATATTTGTATCGAAGTGAACGTTTTGTATGGCAACTACGTTTTAAACCCTTAGTTATCCATTTTGGCTTCCCGATTTTATTAGATACTTTGATCTTGGTCTTTGGGAAACATAAATTATAAAACAATAGAATAATCTGATGAAAAGAAAGAAACGCAGATTCAAGATTGTCTTCCTCATATACTTCGTGAAATGAGAGGCTGGATAAACATTCCTTATATTTTTGAGTGTTTTCCAAACTATAATCCCTTTTATAAACAAAGTATTCTAAAAGTGGTGTTTCTTTAACTGCCGTTGGTATGTTTAACAACTAGGCAGTGTTATGATCAGAAATATCATAATGCAATAATTCACCTATTGCATAATTCATATTACTAATTATATGGTCTATGCAGGAACTTTTACGAGTAGGGTTCTTTATGTGTAGATACATACAGAAGTTTTGTGTGAGGTTTGTTAAGCGTTGAGATATTTTGCTATTTGATTGAATCGTGTCAATGTTTAAATCGCCAGCCAATACTATTTTCTTTTTATTATATTTGTGAGTGATACTGTATAGTAGAGCTTCGAGTTTATCAAAAAACAAAGTGCAATCGGAGTCGGGTGTCCGGTATAGGCAGATGATAAACATGTTTTGTGAAATTATTTCTATAGCGCAGCACTCAAAATGTTTATCTATGGCATACTCGTTAATAAAGCTTAAATGCTTGTACTGTAACCCTTTTCTAATGAAAATACAAACCCCTCCGCGTTTTTGTATAGTTTGCCTACTAAAAGAACTTGCTAGATAAAAACCAGATATATTCGCCATTTGTTCGTGACCTTTTTGAATAAAAGTCTCAGATAGACATATTACATCTACTTCCCCATTTTTCTCCAATTGTTCGTTTAGATTAATTTCCAATAACCGACTTTTATTAAACAACCCAGCAATGTTTTGATGAAGAATCCGAACATATTTTTGATTTCCATTGTTAACTACGAAAAAAATCTTTGTTTGAAGAGGCTTGATTCGGTGTCGGTATTTCAGTTTGAGTGCTTTGATCAATAGTGACAGTATTCATGGTTTGCAAGCTGGAGTATAGTTTAGCTCTCTTTAACTGCGGTAATGACTGAATTTGTTGCCTTGTACATGTTCTGTAAACAGATATGTTTGTTGAGGATAAGTAGGTTAAGTTATAATCAGTTTGATCCAAAACAGAATTAATGTTGTTACATATTTTTTTAAAAATGTGGTAATAATTACTATAATCAATGTCGATAAAAGTACATTTGGTAAATTGTTTGCATGTCATACGTAACATATAATTAAGTTTATATTCATTTAAATACTTATTTCTATAGATTTTTATTACAAACACAGGACATATTATGGATTTTAAGAATGAGCATAATTCAGCTTTAATTTGAAACGGATTTGAGTCATTTTGACCTATAAATAATACTACTCTGTCGTGCTCAGTTATATCAAAGAGTTTAACACTCTTTAATATCTCTTCAGTGCTAGCTTGTGATTTTACAACCGATATAAATTGGTACTTTGTGTAGGGGTTATGAAGTCTTGATCTTATGAGGTGACTTGACAATCCCAAACATAGTTGTCCTCCAAAGATAAATACTTTGTTTACGTGTTTGTTACATTCAGGTTGTTTGCTGGTAGTCGGGCTTGTAATAGTTTTATTTTCTGTGGAAGTTTGTGAACATTGAGTCTCCGAAGAACATAAAGAAGCCTGCGTACAAGGTATCTCCACGTGATCAAGTTGCTGGTGGACTTCTGATGCGAGTTTAGTGCTCTGTCTGGATTGGTCAGATGTTTCTTCAAGCTTCTTTTGAGAACTGTTATAGGGTTTTGGTTCTTGCGTAGGAAGTGTATTCAGCGTAGCGGGCGGAGAATTTCTAAATGAATCTGTGAGTCGACGTTTCGCACTGCATTTTTTCGATGCAGACTGAACATTACGTAGAGACGATAATGGGCTGCGACATATTTGTTTTAGTGTTTCAACTTCTTGAGATAGTTGAGTAATCTTTTTTCTTAGATCTGTGTTCTCGAGTATAACATTTTCTAATTCGTTCTGGGTAGTTTGTAAGTTAGACTTAAGGTTATTTATTTCTGTTACCATTTCTTCCTTGCACAATGCTGTTACATGGGTAGATACGTCGAAACTTTTGCCTAATAATTCCTCCGAACATGAGGAGTTTAGGGAAATACTCATGTCTATTTTATCAAGTGATTTACATTTTGATAATGGTTTTCTAAGAGTAATGTTGTATAGGTTATCCATCGTCTAGCGACCTCTATGTTCGTGTTACAAAGTTGGTTTTTTTTAAGCTGTTGAACCGTCAGGAAAAATATTGTCAAGTCTTTTGTTATAATGGCTTGGTATAGCTACCAGTTAATAGATGTCGCTTCCGAGGTCAGGTAGATATACTTATGAGATCTAAGAACTTATACAATGACGAGACTGAGATAGTGCTGGTGTTCTTAGGTAATTTTCTGATGGTGATATTTTCATTCGCTATAGTAATTTTAGTTTCTACCAATTAGAAATATTTTTATTAATATGGTATTATCTATATTATTTTTTAGGAGTGGCAACTTCGATGTTTATGTCAAGTGTCAGTTTTTGTTTCGCTACTGACTACTAGATGGCGCTATTTGCAGAATTATGTTTGAGAAATAATATTTTTAGTATTAGCAACCCTAAACCTAATGCCATTGGATGTCAATCTTAGTTCTGCTATTTGCCACAAGTAGTGTTAGTGGTGGTTCAAAGTCCAACTTTTAAACAAAAGATATCTTCTACAACGGTAACCTGTTATGTTTTTAAGCGAATTCACAGTACTCTTTTATTTATAGACACTGAAGTTGAAAAGGTTCTTCACTCCTTTTATGTTCGTTAATTAAAATCGTCACATAAAGCACGTATTGTTTATTTTAGTGAGTTTTGTGTTTAGTCATTGGTATAATAAGAACACTATTATTACTTTGTTTTTATGTGTTTGTATAAGTCACTAACAATGTCACATAATTTTCCGCATAATTGCACAATAATTCACTGCTATATACACTATTTAAAGTACTATTTGTTTATTTTTGCGAATTTAAGTACGCGGTCGATGTTTAGCATACCTAGTAAATTGTGTTGCCACTCAATCTTTCAATGCCTCGGATCCTTCCGGGTGACAGACGAGGCTCGCAATTTTTTAAGATAAGATCATTTTATTTGCATATTACATGGTAATTATACAGGTCTTAGAATTAAAATAGAATCCACATGTGTAACCAGATATACTGGTATACAAATAGTAAACAGCTAATTAAGCTATATTACATTACATTATTTTATGGCCACTAGTGAATTACAATTATATATCATTAAAATTACGTCAAGAAGTTAGTAAGTGGGTGCCCACTTACAAACAATAGTAAAATGGCAGTAAACATAAAATTATACAAATACAATACAAATATACACAATTACACACAGGTACAAATCACAATTATCTATACATATAATAAAATCGTAGGAAAGTCAAAACTGTACATTGAATATTTTTTTTAAAGGATCGATCTCAATCAATATCGAAGCCAAAAATATAGTTTTTAGAATTTTTGTCTGTTTGTCTGTATGTATGTCCGGGCTAAACTCAAAAAGTACTGCATGGATTTACTTAAAATTTAGCATGAATATTACTAAGAGGTCGGGTCAACATATTATCACGCTATCACATACGGGGGAGGAGCTGTGATACTTTATAAAGTTTAACGCGGGTAAAACCGCGGGGCACAGTTTGTTATTAATATCCCTTATTGCCAAAAAAACTCCTGAACTGTATAAAAACATTTTTCTGTAAGCCATATCTTCAACTTAAGTTTAAATAACCTAAGGGGTAGTTCACTTAGTGACTGTGGGATTTTGTTAAAAACTTTGACACACATGAACGTACAGTCTTTGTGATGAAAGGTAGTTCTACACTTGGACATTGCAAGCTTAGTTGGATCCCTTCGGCTAAATAAACTATGTTCACTAGCTCTTTCAAACAGCTGAGGGTGGTTCCTAACAAAAAGGCCGATTTCCAGGATGTATAGCGAAGTTAACGTTAATAACCTTTTCTCTTTAAAAAGTGGCCTGCATGAGTCAAGAGGATCAGCATTGCATATAGCTCTAATACACTTTTTTTGAGAAAACTTGATTTACAATGGTAGAGTTTCCCTACAATATAAAACCAAACCTCAGTAGCGATCCGACATAGCCATGGTATGCTGTAATTGCTGTGTTTTCTGAAGCAGTATAACGCAGATTTTTAAGAGCATACATATTTATTTATTTTGGAACAGATATCAGCTATGTGCCATTTCCAGTTGCAAAAATTGACAACAATGGTTCCTAAAAAAATGTATATTATTGGTTTTTTCAATAATAGTATTTTCATATTTCAAAGTAAGGTTTTTTACTGTCATTTTATAGTTCCAAAATTGTATGTATTTTGTGTTTGATAAATTATAATCTGTTCTAGGGTTCTGTTAATTTCTAATTCATGGTCAACACTTTCTCGGTTACTATGAGGAATAGTTACATATATATCGTCAGCGAACAGTATGCACTTATGAGAGATGATGTTAAAAAGATCGGTGGCCTCAATATGCTACCTTGCGGGACTCCGGTTTCATTGCATTCATAAGTTGATCTGAAAGCAGTTGATAGTAGATTAGCATCAAGACGGTTTATTTCTACGCACTGGGAACGCATCGATAGATAGGTCTGAATCCAATCCATTGCGGGCCCCCTGATACCATAACGATGACATTTATTTACAAGTGCTGCGTGATTAACGTGGTCAAAAGCTTTTGTCATATCTAGGAAAATAACGGTTACTGGTACCTTACTTTCAATGTTTTCTGTAACATTTTTTATTAAGGAGTAACCAGCAAGAGTGGTAGATTTATTTCTTTGAAAACCGTTTCTCTGATTATTTTAAACTTATTGATAAAATTTGTAATTCGGTTATGCATAAGTTTCTCATATATTTTGGATGTTGTAGGTATTAATGTTATGGGTCTATAGTTACCTAATTCTAAATCATTGTCTTTTTTGTAGAGTGGCTTTACAATAAAATACACCCTGGTAAGAAGACAAATTTACTAGGTATGCTAGAGGAAACGATATAATGTCGGCGCATGATTGCAAAACGAATGTAGAAATTGAATCGTATCCTACATATTTGGTGTTATTCAGCCCTTTTATTGTTTTTTCGACTTCCGCTGCGGTACATGGAGTCAAAAATATTGATGACTGTATGCTATTGATAGTATTATACTTTTTGCAGCTATATGCCATATTTTTGTCACCTGTGCTGGTATAGTAATGGTTAAATGCATTTGCTATGCCCTCTGGATTGCTAATCATTTTGTTTTCATATTTTACCGCTCTGATGCTTTGATAACATTTCGTGTTGTCCGATTTGTTTTTTATAACGTCCCATGACGCTTTGCATTTGTTTTTTTGCTCTTTTTACAAATAAGTCATTCGTATTTTTCTTAGAGTAACCTATACATTTTTAAAATATTTTATTGTACGTTTTATAGGTACCAATATTTATTTGTTTTTTATTTGCATATATGTTAATCTTAATTTTCTCTTAGTTAAAGATAAAGTCTTGATGCCCTTTGTGATCCATTTTGGACGTAAATTATTGCAGTTTATTTTTACTTTTATGCTAGGAAAACATAGATGGTAGAACATACAAAACATATCATAAAACTGGTTAAAAGCTAAGTTACTGTCACTTTCATTATAAACATCTGACCATTTAAGGCTAGATGAATCAATGAATTTATGTACATTTCTTTAGTATAGGACTCTTTTATGACATACCAGTAATTAAGTTTATTTATTTTGGTCGTATTTGAGAAGCTAAGAGTTTGGCAAGTGTTATGATCTGATAGGTAAATGTTATGTGTTTGACCGTTAGCGTTATTAATATTGCTGTATATATGGTCGACGCAAGAGTTTTGTGTGGTTGGAGTTTTTATATATGATGCCAAGTTATAATTAGATAGAATGTCATTTAATTGAGATGTCCGTTGATTAGTTTTTAAAATGTCTTTATTTATGTCACCTGCAATTCTTTTATTCTTATATTTTATGGTCAATTTGTGTAATAAGAAATCTAAATTTTCGAGAAAGATCGTAGCATTAGGGTTAGCTATTTTATATAAACAAACAACTATACAGTTTAGGCTAGGGATTTCTACACCACAACATTCAAATGACTTTTCTACGGCAATTAAAAACAGTATAATAAGTTACCCAAGGAGATAAAGAATACCAAAAACTTCAAATGCTTCAAATCAAAATTAAAAAACCATATACTAAATAACACCATACTATTAGATTGATAATCTTGTTCTACTGCATACTCCTGTACTGTGGCATCAAGCATTCCTTATCTCTGAGCGTTAACAAATTATTTCTTAGTCAGTGGAGGGTAGATCAATTTATGTTTTGTAGCGAGTTCAATAGTGTTGCGGTTAAATATTGTAATTACGTTTAACAGTGATTTTAAATTCCGATAATTTAAAGTTTGTTTGTCAAAGTCAAGCTCAACTTATATATGTCAAAAATGTTCTCAAGTAAGTGAAATTTGTAATTTCTTATTGAGAAATAAAATTCTTTAACCTTAACCTTAATTGTGACCCGCTTAGTGAAGAAATGTTTGTGTACAAGAACACAGACACCGCCACGTTTGATATTTTTACGTGAAAAACTACACTCCAGATTATAGTTCTTAAGATAAATGTTAGTTTCGTCACCGTGCTTTATAAAATGTCTCTGAAAGGCAAATAATATATATATCGGATTTTTTTCTGAAATTTCAGCAATATTAATTTCTAGCAAACCTAATTTATATTTTATAAGGCAAGCGATGTTTTGGTGCAGTAAATTAATTTGATTTTATTACTACTCTTTTTATTCACGAAAAAAATTGTCTGGTGGGTCGCTACTCATTAATTTTTTATCGTAGAGAAAAAAAAATTTTGAATAGTAAAACGGTATTGTCCCACTTGCCTTCTAGTGTATTTGGAAGTTTTTCAGATATGAGTTATTTGTTAGGTATACTTAACGTAGTCTTATTAGGTTTTTGATAATAATACGGAATAGTACCTATTTAATACGAAGTACTGTTACTAGTCCGTATTTAAGGCTTAGATTTGAGACCTAGGAAACCATTTTTGCCATTACATAAGTATTGATTTTTGTATTCAATGAAGCTAACGCAAAGGTTAATTCTCTTACAAATTTGAAATAAATATGAATCATAATACTGAAATGTCTATATAGGTACAATTGGAAAAATATTTACAGAATTGTTTCATCATATGATTAAGTTTGCCTATATTAAGATATCTATTTTTGAAAATACTTATTATAATAATATTAATAATTAAGAAACGTTTCAGTGTTGCTGTTAGTTCAATGGTGAGCTCGGTGGGATCACTGTCATGTTCGCCTAAGCTTAATATCATGAAGTCGTTAGAAGAGTCGGAAATATTTTGGCAACACTTTAGAATCTCTTGAGAAGATGCATATGGTTTAATTATAGCCTCTACTTTAAATATTTTATTTTTTGGTGCTGATCTTGAAGAAATAAGATTAGATGCCAAATTTCTACATTGTTCGCCGCCGAAAATATGTATTCGGTTAGTCCTCTGCTCTGAAGTGATCCGTTTTTCATTTTGATATCTCGACAAGTCTTGTTTGCATGTTTTTTTGTCTGGAGATTTCTTTTGTAGGCATGTTTCAGCTATAATCTGTTCTATACTAGTATTGCCCTCTTTTAGCAAGTAGTTTGTCATTTCAGTCGTTCCATTTTGTGGTTCACAAGTTTTTTTTGTGTATATTTTGTACTAGTACTGCCCTTTATTGGCAAGTAGTTCGTACTTTCACAGTTTGGCTTTTCATTCGTTTCTTTTGCAGAGCTGCCATCTTTAGGTGAGCAGTCCAAGTCACAAATAGTATTCGAAAATGCTTGATTATCTGATAATTTCATTTTACGGATTGATGATTTTGGCCTCGATTTTGGAGTTGATTTTGGTCGTTTTGAGATTATGGGAGATTCAGTACATATTTTTTGTATTGTGATATTACGTTCTGGTTGTTGTTTACTTGTTTATTCAGTGTATTATTTTCGAGAAGTAATGTTTCTATTCCATGATGACAAGTTTCGAGTTGAGTATTTAAAAATGAAATTTCACTTCTAAGTTCTTCGATATCGCTTGGTTGTATAGTAGAGAGGTCCGGTAGGCTTGTTGCCAGGTAGTCAGATTGTGTTTGAGACACATCTAGGTAATCAAGTGACTCATCATTTACGACTGTGCGTCGCTTTCGTATAGTAATGTTTTCCAAATCCGATTCCATTTTATATGTAATTATTTTAGTATTAATTGATACAAGTCTGACCTTTTACTACGATTTTTTTGGCATCGAAGTTACAGATTAATCTGAATAGTTAGTATAGCGCCATCTCTTAGTGGACTTCGAAACTATTTAGTGACGTTAATAGTTCAATACGTAGATACAGATCGGGGTTAACTACTCGGTGATAGATGTCGTTGTTCCTAATCAATCAATTCAAACCTATCAATAACAACGGTCTTCCAGAATGTATTTTTACACTGTTTTTAATAAAAACACACTTATATAGATCGATTTTTCACTGCATAGGCATATTTCACAGTTTTGTTTCGATTTCAGCTTGTTTTGGCATTATCACTTTAGGTTTTCTGTCAAATCACTTATAGTTTTTTAACTTCCGGCAGCCGTTACTATTTTAATTCCGCCAGGCGCCTACTATTTGTATGCGACGTGACACCTGGACCCGGATTTTCTGGAGGAGGTCGTGGACACCCTCTTCCCTAGGGTCCAGGACAGTCCCTCGGACTCTCCATCGCCGTCGCACCATCATTGGGACGACCAGTTTGAGGTGAAGGAGGGGGAACTGGACCGAGCAGTACGCCGACTTGCACCCCGAAACACCGCCCCTGGCCCGGATGGGTTACCGGGCAGGGCGTGGGTTTGCGCTCTGGCAGTCTTGGGGGATTGGTTGAGGCAACTATTTACCAGCTGCATCCGTAGTACCGTTTTCCCCACCTGCTGGTAAGAGGCCAGGCTAATGCTGTTGCACAAGCCGGGCAGAACCGCCGATTCTCCCTTAGCGTTCCGACCTATCTGCTTGCTGGATGAGGCGGGCAAGCTCTTTGAGCGTGTCATTGCCGCCCATCTCAGCGAGCATCGGTCGCGCGTTGGCCCCGACTTATCGGACTGTCTAACTGACAGTCCGATAAGGCTTCCGACAGGGACGTTCCACGCTGGACGCAATTAAACGTGTCCGCGCCTTGTCGGAACACGCTGTTCAGGCGCGCGGGGTGGCGTTGGTGGTGAGTTTAGACATCGTCAACGCCTTCAACTCCGTCCCTCGGCGGGTTATAAGGGAGGCACTGATCCAACACAACGTACCTCCCTATCTGCGCAGCATAGCCGGGGGTATTTGGGCGACAGGACGATCAAGTTCGTTGGTCGGAACGGGATTGAGATCCAGAGATTCCTCAGGGGTCCGTCTTGGGATCCCTGCTTTGGAGCCTCGCCTATGATGCGGTCCTGCAGACTGGTGTGAGCGTTGTCTGCTATGCAGACGACACGCTCATCATAACCCGGGTTTCCAGCGGGCAGCACAGCTCGCCGAACAACGAAGGCGCTGTGGTTCCACGGTTTACGCCGTAAGCTGTCCACCCAATATGACGTTGCACGTAAGTGACGCAGAGGTCAGGGTGGGGTGGTACATGAAGTACCTTGGCCTCACCCTAGACAGTCGATGGGGCTTCGAGAGGCACTTTGAGCGTCTGGCCCCCGAGTGCGCCGCGTAACCGGCGCTTTACACCGGCTGCTGCCAAATCTCGGGGGCCTCGGGAAGAAGTTCGCCGTCTCTACGGTGGTGTCGGGCGATCCATGGCCCTTTATGGGGCGCCCGTCTGGTCTGAACGCCTGATGGGTGCCTCCCTCAATAGCCTGCAGCGTGTGGTGGCCATACGGATCACACGAGGATACCGTACGGTATCTTTCGAGGCGGCGACACTCCTGACGCGCCTCCCGCCATTTGATCTCCTGGCGGCAGTTGACTCAGCGGTTTTCACCGAATTCCGCCAGGAGAACGGGACGGCGCCAGAACAGACCTTCATTGAATATAGGCTGGATGTCCACCGGCACGTACTAGTGCAGTGGCGCGCATGGCTAGAGCTACGTCTTAACACGCGCCAGCGTGCCGTCGGTGCCATCCTGCCACACCTCGAGGCCTGGGTGGGAAGGAGAGGTGGTTGCGTCACCTACAGACTGACTGAGATAGTCACCAAACATGGGTGTTTCGGTGTGTATCTGAACAGATAAGCCGAGAAGTGAAGAGCCGTAAGCGAACGACTTAGACTCTGCCCAGCACACTCTCGCTGAGTGCCCGGCCAGGGATGCCGAAAGGCGAGTCTTGTCGCAGAGATCAGACGGGATCTGTCTCCGCTGGCAATTGTAGGGGCGATGCTGGCGGGTGACTCCTCCGAGTAGGACGCCGTGGTCTCCTTTTGTGAGGCAGTCATGTTCAAAAAGGAGGCCGCCGAGCGGGAGCGGGAGAGAACTGATCCTGCTCGCAGACGGAGGAGGCGTCTTGGCGGCGGCGGCAGTCAGAGAAGTGTCCTCTACTGCCGCCACGTGCAAGCATCTCCGGGAAGACAGCGATCGGTTTGTGGCGCAGTCGCTGTGCCGGACTGGCAGTAGTCGGCAATATGGGAGGGTATTCCAAAGCCACCCCAGGGTACGTGTCCCGAACAAAGATGATGCAGTCCATGAGGGGGGCCTGGTGACCTGTGGCACAGGTTTCGCAACCCATTTCAAGCACCAGTCCTTCACAAATGAAAATGGTTTACAAAAATAAAATCTAGGACATGGCGCAAAAGGGGGGCACCGGAGCAGCTTACCCGCGTTCCCGGGGCTCCCCCCATTAAGCGCCAAGTGAAGTCCACGGCAGGTAGGTTTAGTCGGTGCGAATCCGACATACCCACCCGTAGACACTTTTTGCGGGTGGCATGCGTGGGCATCCCCTCTACCTTACCAAAAAAAAAACTCGCTCACTTTGGGAGGTCCCTAAGTTGCAAAGACATACCTGTCTATAGAATAACAGCTGGGCCCGCGACATAATCCGCACATTTTATAATGACTCCGAAAATATTCTCTGCAAACTTATACAATCTATACATATAATAAAATCGTGGGAAAGTCAAAACTGTACATTGAATATTTTTTTTAAAGGATATTTGGGGCGTGATCTACAATTTATATCGAAGCCAAAGATATAGTTTGTAGAATTTTTGTCTGTTTGTCTGTATGTATGTCCGGGCTAAACTCAAAAAGTACTGCATGGATTTACTTCAAATTTTGCATGAATATTTCTAAGAGGACAGGTCAACATATAGGCTACATATTATCACGCTATCACCTACGGGGGAGGAGCTGTGATAATTTATAAAATTTAACGCGGGTAAAACCGCGGGGCACAGCTAGTATTCACATAAACCTTACATATTTCCATAAAAAACTTTCATCCCCATATGGAATAAACAGGCTAAAAATAAGTTTCAAACTTCTAGCTCTTAAAATGATTATACTTTCATACAACTTTTCACGCCATCTTTCAACCCCTTACAACCCTTTTTTCGGATAAAAGTAGCATATGACCTTTCTCAGGCTCTAGACTAACTGTGTACCAAATTTCATTTCAATCTGTTCAGTAGTTTTGGCGTGAAAGTGCGACAAACAGGCAGAGAGTCAGAGTTAATTTCGCATCTATAATTTTAATAAGGACACTTAACCCGGGCGCTCACAGACCGGTGACTGTCACGTGGGGGCTACCGGGTAAGTCACCGAACATCGTTTTCGTTAATGGTGTTCAAATAAATAAAGGTTAAAAATGACTTAAACAAAATAGTTAAATCGGCTTCAACGTCGACAATCGATTCCGGACCATTTATGACGTCACACGTTAAATCGTGTGCTCATGGAAGCCGATTTAACGATTGATTAAGTAATTTTAACCCTTATTTATTTGAACGCCATTTAAGAAATCGACGTTTGGCGACTATAGTGATCGGCGGCGTTCAAATAAATAAAGGTTAAAAATTACTTAATCAATCGTTAAATCGGCTTCGAGCACGTGTGACGTCATAAATAGTCCGGAATCCATTTTCAAGGTCGAATCCGATTTAACGATTGATTAAGTAATTTTTAACCTTTATTTATTTGAACGCCGATCACTATCCCGATTTTCGGCGACTGGTAGCCCCCCTGTCTATTAGCGCCTCACAAAAGTACATACTCTGTATTCATAGGCAACTCATACGCACTATAAGCTTTACGCTGGGATTTGATCGCTAACCGCCCATTATTCTATCGAGAGTGCATACACTTTTACCTTGACACCGACTTTAGTTTCTATATAATAGGATTGGTCTATGTAGGTACCTACTGAAGTGCCATCGACTGTTTCTAGTTTCGAAATATTTGTATAACACTGTATGGCATATACTTAAATGGTAACTTCAGTTAATTTACTACTAAAGTTACAACACGGTTGCGTAACAAAAATAACTTAGTGTGCGATTTGCAATTGAAAAAAACACCTTTACATTTTGCCTTCCAAACATACATTCCTATACAATGGTACCAAGTTACTCTTTAGAATAAAAATAATAACGACCCGATCGCATTAAGTAGAGTATTGCATGTTTTCTAACAACTTGCAATTTGATAGCGATACTAAACGCGCAATGGATTGTGATAAATTGGTATGGTTAAGGTGAGAGGTAGTGAAGGCGCGGCAGGACCGGTTTCGCGCAAAGTCTGGCGGGAAAAGTATGCGTGGAATGCGGCATCAACCTGTGCGTCCGAAATTAACTATAAGTTGTGGGCCATAGATAACATATATTTTATTGAACGGTTTGAATAAACGACATACAGTTCAAACGATGGACAATTTAATTTTAAAGCTATGAGCTTCACACTTGATCTGCCCGATGAGCAGATCAAATATGAAGCTTATAGCTTATAAGCTAGAGTTTAAAGTTAAGAACGGATATAATTTGACTTTCATTTATATTTATATTTACGATTTTTTCATTTCTACATTTTCATTAGATCAGAACTTTAGGTCATCATGCGATGAACATATACATAACAAATTATACTAATTTAATCCCTACTAATACCGGTGCGCAATAGAATTTCACAATACCGTCTCCAGTCACGTCCGTAACTCCATATCTTGGTAGTCAAGACAGTAGAGAGACTACATTCTATACTGCCATGCTACTATTATAGCTAGTTTATTCTACAATCGGCCAACTCGACGCTTTAACTGCACTCTGATCAAACTCACTTCGTCACCTAAATCGCTTAAGCGTTCAGGTAATCATTTACTTTTGCATCATGGATTCAACTGTCAGTCAAGGTATAACGATGTTTTTACAGAACAAAACAAAAATAGCTGTAGGTACTCATTCTTAAAACTGATTGGATAATTAGCCAGTTATGTGTGAAGATAGCTCCAGCTGCGAGTGCAGATATAATCTCTAAACTTAAGATGCGTAGAGACCAATCTATAAAGTTAAAAGATACCTAATGATAAATAATATAGGTGGTTCCCCTTAAAAAATCAAACACTAATGAGCACCTAATGAATTTCTCTAATAAATATGGGCCGATGCCGTTTTTGCAACTATAGATATCTCTTCATTTGAAAAATCTATCAATTAATTTTTATTTCTATCATAGTGAGGTTGAATACTGTGACCATAAAATATTACATGACTACCACGTATACTTCGTTTCGGACCATTTGAACACGTTATAAAACGAAACGAGTGAACATGGTTGCGAGCGAAAGGCTTCAATACAAACTGTCAAACTCAACTTTGTTGAAACTTAAAATGCCGACTTACTTTTACAAATAAAAACTTTATTTACAATCAAAACTTGTAACTCGTGCCTTATACATAATTTTAAGAGTGTTATTTAAATGTTTTAAGTGTTATTCGTGTTGTATTAAGTGTTTTAAATTGTGTTGTGAGTGGGTCAATTTTTCGTGGATTTTACATACTTTACTCGGATTTTTGGCTGAGGAAGACGTGATTTCGCCCTATATAAGGTAAATATTTCTTATTATTAGCTAATGAACTAGGTTTCAAGCTTATATTGCCAATATTACTCGTTATTTCTTTATTAAATAGATACGAAAGGAAAGTAGAACGTACACGCGGCATTTTTTTTTTAACGCAAAAGTAAACATTGAGGTCTCTGTGCAGGATTGAAACCTGTTTGATGATTTTAAGCGGGAAAAAAAGGTGGAATCATTAAGTTTTATTCAAATTCATCATAATAATATCTTTCAAGTTCCAATTAAGCACGATGGAGGAATTTTAGACGCCCACGTAAACTTTTGGTGCTTCGCCGGCGTCCGACGATTTTATTGACCAAATTGGTAGACAACCGTTATTTTTATGTCATGTTTTGACCTTTATCTACATAGATTTCTTGGATAGCTTACTTTCATATAGTTATATACCTATTTATTTTAAAACACAGGAAAAGTGTAAGTCGGAAATTCCGTAGGTACCGTTTTGTATACTTAACTCTAAACAAATTATCTAAAATACACACCAATATATGGTGTAAGTATCTAAAACATACATTTTATAATCTGATTAGAAATTAATTCATAGGTGACCTCAAAAGCAACGTCTTGAATAAATAATCATAGACTTAAGCACAGAATCCTACAAAATGATGCTACATATTAACACAAAGCCAACTCTTTATAGTACACTAGAAATTCCAACATAAAGTCTATACATAAAGGCTACTAAAATTAGTTCCTGACCGGTTGTGATAGAAGAGACGAGTAACATTGAATTAGCAGTATAATTTGTAATAAATTACATATAGCTGTATTTACTTCAAGAAGGTCATACACCAACACTTTCTTCAAGAACGTATATTAGTTTATACTACCTATGCCCCATGGCTTTACCTGCTTTAAATTATAGCCTATGTGTTAATCTAGGGTGTCAGCTAACTCATCCATACCAAATTTTATTGAAATTGCTGCAGCCATTTAGACGTGAAGAAGTAACAAACATACACACTCACAAACTTTCGCCTTTATACTTTTAGTGTGATTATGTATATTCAGTTTAAAAGAAATAATAAAAAAAAATTGTAAAGAATTATTTGATGCAAAATAAAATAATTCTTACAATATTTTAGTACTGCTAAATAATTATTATTATGTCAATTGCCTTGTTGGTCTGCAACTTTGCTGGTTGGTATTCAAGTGCAGATAATGAAGCCAATCCCAGTGCAAATGTTTTGAGTTTTGAGTTTAATTGTTCATGACAGAACCATAATCCATACACATATTCTAATAAGTTCATATATTGCATTGTTTTCTGACAAGCACTTTCTATAGTCAAAACCATTTTAATTTTTGAAGTAAAATATCTTTAAGCACACTGTACAGTACTTGGGGAGTAACTGATGAAAGTGTAATGAGAGTGTTACAAAAAGTGTATTTGGGCAAGGCAAATGGAAGTTGATAGGGTGATAGATCGCTTTCTATCTCCACCTATGTATACAGGATTATCCTAAACGCTTCAGATGGCATGACATCCTGAAGCTTAAAGAGAGGGTGTAGCTTCACTTACACAGGAGTAGTGTTCTCATTGGAGTGCACACTCAGCACGCCAATAATCTACAACTCATCTGCTCAAAGTCCTAGGACTGATTGCAGATCATATAACGAAAATAAAAACCTACGTATATATCTCCCTCTCAGTTATGTTTATTATATTACTGTATGGGCAAGAGCAAAAGGTGTTAGGATACATTTCTTTCTCTCTGAGCTCAGTTGTTTAACATCGCCGATCACTATGGACCAGTGAGTGCATCTATCTGTTGAAAAACAAAATCAAAGTATTTTTAATGCTATTATTTTAGCAGCACTAAGGCTGAGATCTATAGAGTGTACTTAGACTTTGCTCAAACTTTACTTATGTAAAACTTTGCTAAGTGTATGCTAAGCTTATACTTTGATTTGGTATTTATAGACTTTTTGAAGTAAAGATTTTGCTTAGCATGAGCTAAGACAGACAAAGTCAAAACATTAATTGTTATTACGTTACATGCATTAACTTCTGTCTAAGTAAAGTCTGAGCAAAGTCTAAGTACGCTCTATAGATCTCAGCCTAACTTTCTGTGAACTAAGAGCATCATCCTGCAAATGTTGACCATAATTTTTGGGGGATTCTGTTGTCCAGCAGTGGACATCATTTAACTCACATGGTGCTGATGATCATGATATATAAATATTGACCTAAAATGGTAAGACAGGCCTTGTTCCAGCTGTGACACATAGATAATAATATCTTAATATAACTAAAGAGGAATTTCCATATCTCTGAATAACACTACCATTCATTACAATTGATTGTATGCAACATAATTAGCCAATAAATTATCATTACTAAAACATAACTCTTTGTTCTATTATGAACAATAAATTTATCTTATCTGTAGTTAGGGTTGCCATTTCATGGACAATAATTTCAGCAAGGAGCCAAGAATAGATGGTGGTAGCCAACCGCCATCTATTCTTGACTCCACAGGCCTAAATATGTTCAGGGTCCAGTTGCCTACTAACTCATTTACTTGTGAGACAGCCTCATGGGTATAGCATATGTGCAATTGTAGAAAATGCGGTCCTGACTTCCCTTTTAGAGTTTTTGAGAGGTAGGACATAACATTCATTCAGTCAAAGAGCAGCCCGACTGGGGAAGTATCTCCACCTTCATCATCATCATCATCTTGACCCACCAATACGCCGGTGGGTCTGGTTTCCGCACTTAGTCCCGCATAGTACCTCCACCTTACAGAAGACATTCCTTAATAATAACATTAATAATTTTAATGTTGTATTTCCGGGTGTGAGTAAGGTCGCCAGAACTCATTGGGGTGGGGGGAAGGGTTAGCAACACTTGTTTGCTGTCTCTTAAAGGCCAGCAACGCACTTGCGATTCCTCCGGTATTGCCAGTGCACATGGGTGGTGGTGATCACTTACCATCAGGTGACCCACTTACTCGTTTGTCGTCCTTTGATTAAAAAAAAACTATTCTACCATAGGGTCCAGAGGCCTACTAACCAATGTACCTGTGAGACAGCCTCATTAGATTAGCAGTAGCATGTAGCTACTGTATGTGTATTCATATCCCAGACTTCCTGTAGAATAAATTCTCAGTCTCATGGGTAATGGTGTTACACCCTCTTGCCACAGATAAGTCAGTTGGCGGTCTGATACCTAACTTGTTTTTTTTTTAAGTTAACCCTGCACTAGGAAATCTAATCCCTGTGTCGCGGGGTACTTTACAAGACAGACAGACACAAATTATATCCAGACTCAGAACAACTATTCAGGGGTCACACAAATAGTTGTCCGGTGCGGAATGGAACCCGCGACACGGAGCGGCGAGGCGGTTTTCTTAGCCGCTGCGCCACATGAGCAGTTTTTCATCACCTTTTCCTAATGAATATTAATATAATAATGGTAATAAGTGTAATAACTTAAATGTTTTCTGCAAAAACTTATTTTTACCAGAGGGCGCCCCATGTACTAATTTTAAGATTAAAGTCCGATGATGATACTGTTTTTCGGACATTTTTGTGCAATTATTGCTCTACATACATCCAATTAATTGTTAGTGAGAGTCGTATTTTTAAGACGAATTACGACGTCATTGGGTACTTTACAAATAAAAATAACCAGAAAAGCTACTTATGGGTCATATAGTTGCCCTGTGCGGTAATCAAACCGGGAACACGAAGTGGCGAGGCGACTGCCTTAAGAGCTGCACCACACTTAGTCAATTCATCGATGTAAACAAATTCTAGAGCTGTGGTAACCCTAGTTGCATGTGTCCTCCATTTTATTGTTATCTGTGGTCTTCAAGAAAACAATGCTATCTTTATTGCAATGTTTTACACTGAATTAAAGTATTACAAGACTATTCTTTATTTATAAATATAGCATGACACGTTTTTATTTATAAACATAAAATCCATGGACAGAACCCGACATCACATTAAAACATAAAAGGTGGCCAAGGTATGATATAATAACAATATCCTGGGACATTATTCACACATGGCCAGCGGATCCCAAACTAAGCAGTACTTATACTAGGAAACTATAACTGATATACTACTTTTGGGCGCGGATGTAATAGCTTAGCGACCGCCAAAAATGCAGTTAAAGCAAGCTATGTTTCATGAAAATGCGTTCAGCCATTCATTAGTTACAGCTATTTTGCTAGTTGAAGTTGAAGGTGTTTAATATTTAGATAATTATGTACGACACCTACGTAGGTCAGATTATTTGTATCATAGATATAAGAAACATAGATTGGCTGGGGAAATAAGGCGTGACCTAAAATGAAAACACTTCACGAGTTTTACGCAGATAAGTAAAATATGTAGCAAATCAAAAATCAAATAAAATAATTATCAAATAGAATAATTCAACTGTCACTTAAGCAACATCGTATTTGTAGTCTCTCGACAAAATATTATTGTTTGTGTGATAAAGTGATTAATTACAGTGAAAAGTGCTTGCGTTTTGGAGAAAAACAATCATACTGTGAAATGAACTATTTTTAACAGAGAATTTCACAGCATTTTAAATAGTTTAAACTGTGTTAAAAATCATATATCTGAAAAGTTGTGGGTGATCTGATATTTTAGTTACACGTACCTACAATAACAAGTTGTTTCGATAGTAATCTGTCATTAAGCAACTGTCAAGAAGTGGCATAGATAATATAGGGTGACCACTACTAAGGCTGGGTTGCCACATCAAAAATTATTTGCTGAACTGTGGGAAATTTTACTTAACATAGCGCAGTGTTTTAAATGTAACACCATACCTGATGTGAAAAGTCCTAAAGTTATGTGTAAAGGATGCATGCGTGTAATATGTGTTAACTGTAGCGGGCTGTCTGCAACAGAATTGCGTGTTTTTGGGCTGCAGAAACCCAAACTGTCTTACCTTTGTGAAGAGTGCGAGGGGGGTCTAAGGCAGGTCCCAGAGCTACGTAAGTTAGTCACAGAACTTAAAAACCAAGTCGAAGAGCTCAAGTCAACCCAATCGCGAGCAATAAACCTAGACGCAGTAATAGATGAAATCGAAGAAAGAAAAAAGCGCAGTCGCAATATCATTGTCTATGGGATACCAGAATCAAAAGACATATCCCCGGAGGAAAGAAAGACACATGATCAATTCACTGTAGCCCAAGCTTTTATCCCACTCAGCGTACCGAATGCAGAAATAATCACCACATACCGGCTTGGTAAACCTAACTCTGAAAGTCTCTCTAAACCCCGTCCAGTGAAAGTCATCCTTGGCAACAAAAAGGGTGCTATAGAAATTTTAAAGAACAAGAGTAAGTTATCCAAATCAATTAGGATTTATTCAGACATGACGCTTTACCAACGGGATCAACTAAGGAAACTGCGAGAGGAATTGGCCACAAGGACCGAAAATGGTGAGAAAAACCTTGTCATAAAATATATTAACAATAGTCCCAAAATTATTACAACAACAAAAAACTGACCGCAACAAATCTCACTGAACTCTGCATACTTTACACAAACTTGGCGTCCATTATGGCAAAATTCGATCTATTTCTCATCGAAGTAAAAGTGCATATGCCCACTTTTATATTGATAACCGAAACACATCTCCATGATAAAATAAGTGATACTCTAATTAATATACCGGGGTACACGCTCTACAGATTAGACAGACAAAATAAAAAAGGAGGTGGTGTATTGATATATGCTGCTTATGAAATAAATAATACCACTATAATAACTAAAGTAATTAGCTCGTACTATAACGCACAAGTAGAAGCTCTATGGCTAGACATTCATATCAAAGACATTAACTTTCTTTTAGCATGCGTATACCGCCCACCGTCCAACACGGTACAAGATTCAGACATAGCCCTTTTCGACATGATACAAAAAGCATCGGCGGAAAACACAGTAATTATTGCTGGTGACTTCAACTTACCCAACTTAAAGTGGCCACTTGAAGGTGTCACCAGACATGACAAAGTCAGCGAATGTTTTATGAACATGTACAATAATAGTAACTTGAACCAATTAGTTACACAAATTACCAGGAAACGGAACAATGAGGAATCATTGCTGGACCTCATTTTATGTAATGAAGATACGCTAATTTGTGACGTAGAGTATTATCCACCAATTGGCAAAAGTGATCACTTAGTTATCACAGCTTGTATCCAACTACTTAGTAACAATGATAAAAGAACTGACAACGAACAACGTCACGATTTTTATAATGCAAACTTTGATACCATAAACAAACATTTAGCAGAAACATTGAGAACCAATGACAGTTCACCTACAGATTCATGGCTCTCACTGAAGCAGCAAATACATAAGGCAATCAATAAATTCATACCCAAGAAATCAAACTACAAAAATAAATGCTTTAATAAACCATGGATAAATAAAGAAATATTCGATTTAACTTCAAAAAAGAAAGCACTGTGGCATATATACCAAATAGGAAAAACTGATGATATGTATCGTGAATATAGAAATGTTAACAATAAAATCCTACAACTTACCCGAAGAAGAAGAGCATACTTTGAATCAAATATAATCGACTTGGGACCAAAATCTTTTTATGGATATATAAGAAAACAACTTAATTCCAAAGTGAGCATACCATCTATATTGAAGAATGAATCAAATCAACTAATTGTCGAACCGACACAAATAGCGGAGATGTTTGCAAGTCAGTTTGAACTTACCTTTGTTAAAGAGCCTGATGGACCGTTACCAACTATCAATATGGCAAGATGTATAAAATCACTTGAAACTATTGAAATCACAGCTGAATTAGTTAAAAAAGCTCTTGATACTTTCGACGACACTACAGCCACTGGACCTGATGAGATCCCGGCCATTTTGCTTAAGAAATGCTCGTCTACACTCGTAAACACCATTACCAAGGTTATGAATGAATCTTTAGATTCAGGATGCGTACCCGCTGATTGGAAAATGGCTACGGTTGTGCCCATATACAAGAAAGGAAATAAGTTACTTACTAACAACTACAGGCCAATAAGTTTGACAAGTATTCTATGCAAAACCATGGAAAAAATCATAGCTGATAAACTTAGAAGTTTTCTTAGCCAAGAAAATCTTATACTGAATGAACAACATGGCTTTGTCCCAAAGCGTTCTGTAACTACAAATCTGATTACGTGTGTCAACCAATGGATAACAAATCACGACAAAGGTCAACCCACTGATGTTGTTTACCTTGACTATGAAAAGGCCTTTGACCGTGTGCCTCTACGACGGCTAATACATAAATTGGAACACCTTGGAATACGTGGAAAGATATTAGATTGGATAAGAGACTTTTTAACAAATAGAACCTTTTGTGTAAGAATTGGAAATCAACTCTCTGTAGCGCGACCAGTTCACAGCGGTGTGCCTCAAGGGTCTGTACTTGGACCTCTCATCTTTATACTATACCTAACAGACTTAAAGAATACTCTACAACTCCCTTTTTCGATGTTTGCCGACGACACGAAGTTCTTCGCAAATCCATGCCTACAATCGCATGATATACAAAAAGATTTGGATGCCATATTCGACTGGACAACACGGTGGTTACTAACATTGAATGTAACAAAGTGCACCATATTACACATTGGCAAGAAAAATCCCCATAACATTTACTACCTGGGAAATCAACACCTTGCTCCTGTAACTACACAAAAAGATCTGGGAGTTGTTATAACAAATGACCTTAAATGGGAAACCCACATCAGTGGTGTCTCTAAAAAAGCTAATTCAATGTTATATCTTGTCAGAAAAGCGTTTAAGTGTCTTACTCCCAAAACTGTCTTGAAAATTTATAAAACTTATATAAGACCACTATTAGAATATGCATATGTGATATGGGATCCTTATTTCAAGAAAGACATCATGCTATTAGAGAAGGTCCAGAGAAGAGCGACAAAAATGGCTTCAGTACTGAGAAACAAACCATATGAGGAACGATTAAAAGACCTTGGCCTCACTTCTCTCGAAAAACGTAGACAGAGGGGAAGTCTCATTGAAACCTACAAAATTTTGTCTGGGGCCTACAATGTAGCAGGAATTAGGGACTTGTTTTCTCTAAATGACAATCAATATCTGAGAGGACACTCCCTAAAATTAAGCAGAATACCGCACAAAAGCAATCCACTAAAACACTTCCTGCCAAACCGTGTGGTCAATGAGTGGAATAAACTTCCTGAAACTGTCATAAAGGCACCCAATTTAAACTGCTTCAAAAACAGACTTGACAAATTTTCCAAATCGCAAACAAAAACACACGCATCAGCTTACTAGCTGCTAGTGTGATAAACACTTAATAATAATAATAAATATAATCATGTATCAGCCACACGTCTCATAGAATATGGAGTGCCACAAGGTAGTGTTTTAGGTCCCTTATTATTTATTATTTATATAAATGATTTTCCCCGAGCAATTGACCACCCAATGGTGTTATTTGCTGACGATAGCACAGTTATTTATTCCCAAAAAAATGACGCTAAAAGTATAGAAATGGACATAAATTGTAATTTAGTGAATATTATAGATTGGTTGACATCAAATAATTTAATCATAAATCTTGACAAAACCCATATAATGACATTTAAAAATAATTATAGATCTCTTAATAATGCTAATACCATGGATATAAAATATGGACATAAAGTAATTGAGACTACAGCAGAGACGAAATTTCTAGGATTATATATTGACTCAAACTTGAACTGGAAATCACATGTCGACTATATATATGCAAAAAATTAAATAGTTTTTCGTACGCGCTTTACATGTTATATAAGGTAGTGAATCAAGATGCTGTCCTTACTGCATACCATGCATACGTTACATCGGTGCTTAGATATGGTCTCATATTCTGGGGCAACTCATCAGATCGGGAAAGAGCATTTAAGGCGAAAAAAAAGTGTTTAAGGGCGGTATTTCACCTCAAACAGACAGATTCTTGCAAACCTGTTTTTATAAAATATAGTATACTGACATTACCTTGCCTGTATCTGTATGAGGTTATTATGTTTGTCAGAAATAACCAAGTCCTTTTTGAGTCCCTAAAAAGTAAGAGACTAAGGAATAAGCTATGCATACCTCCGCATAGAACAAGTCTTTACGATGGAAGCGTTTTCTGTATGGCCCCCAGGATATTCAATAAATTACTTCACAACCTGGCAGATTTAAAGTGCAACATTGTATTTAAGAAAAGGCTTTCTGAATACCTTTTACGTAAAGCTTTTTACACAATCAAGGAATACTTTGATGATAAATTAGGTTAAGCAAACATATTGTGTAATTATTAAATAAATTTAAAGACTTCGATTTACATTCAGTTTGTTTAATAAATTAAAATTATATTTTTATGTGTAAGACATTTGCACGCCGAAAGGCTAATATGGAACGGTAATAATAATTAGAAATAAGAACATTGTAAGACCCATATTTCTGCAAATAAAATAATTTGAATTTAGCCATACGTGTGTTAGATCAAGGTCTTAAACTCAGTAAAACAATTGGATTACTTGAATAATTATGGATTTATTGTCACACCAACTTATTATCACTTCTTGACAACCGAAAATATATTTCTTCTTTACTGACAGTTTCTGTAGTGTTGCCACTCATAATAATAGAAATATGGAGGCATCGATATTTGTATCAATACCAAATATCGATACTATTCAAATCTAGAGTTAAATAATTAATAAATAAACATTGGGTTCTGAATTATTATGTGATGCTTACACGTGATTATTTCGTTTGTAGTGTTATTTGCTGAAGGTCTTGAGCCCCCGCTCGCCTTTATTGTCCGACTAGCTATGCCCCGCAGTTTTACCCGCATAAAACTATAAATTATACCACATGTGTTAATCCAGGGTGTCAGCTAACTCAATACCAAATTTTATTAAAATCGCCCCAGCCGTTTAGACATGAAGAAGTAACAAACATACACACTCACTATCGCCTTATAATATTAGTAGGATGAAGCAGTGAATGCCTTCTACGCCCGCGAAATGTTCTATTTAGGCGCTAGGTTGTCATTTAAAAAATACATAAAAGTGGTTTAAAAAATATAATTGTTTGGTTTTATGTAACCTCGATGCAAGTGATGAAACTTTGTCTCGTACGGCGTAAAATTAATTCGCAGTCGCATATTTTCGTATTATTCTTGGTTTTCCCTCATTGACCGGTTTATTTGACTCACTAGCTGTTTGGTTGTCCGTCACGATCAAGTGAACGACAATTTATATATATATATCAATACACTGATTAAGACGCATATTCCTTGGAGTACTTGCACAAATATGTGAGAATGTAAATGCTACACGGTGAGCTGATACGAGCCATGGGTGCCGCCATTTTGCGACATGCGATAGATGGACGAAAAAATTGGAGGCGATGTTATAACACCTTCAACTTTTCTTTCTTCTTGCTTGTGGAATAGTTTCATGTATGCAATTTACGTGGAACTATTCCGCAATCACTCCTAAAGGAATCAAAAAGAATTATCGACATCAGTTTACTTACGACTGAGGAATAGCGCACCATAATAATATATCAAAATATAGACCGTCAAAAAAAACGTAAAACCGAATTCTACTTCTCGTTTTGCCTCCCGATTTGAACAAAATGTATAAGTGCATTTGATTGTTGCATCTACATAAAAGCATTACCTATAGACTAACACGCCTATCGCGTAATCTATTACACCTGAACAGGAAGGATCTACGCATGGTGATAGGCACAATTATCGGACACTGCACACTAAACAAACACCTCTTCAAGATTGGCGTCACAGACAGCCCCCTGTGCAGAGTGTGCATTGAAAATGAAGAAACACCGGCACAGGTACTGCTACACTGCAAGAGTGTTGCTTACCAACGGGAAAAGTTCCTGAATGATCCGAAGACACTGCAAGAGGCCCTCAGGCCAGGCTTTCGTGATCTCCTGGACTTCTGGATGGAACTAAATGGTTCGAGTAGCCAAATAAGTATCACGTAAAATGGCCCAATTAGGAGGCTAAGTGCGGAAACCTATCGCCCAACTAATGAACTAACCTATAGACTAAAAAAACAAAAACTTGAGAGGTGTCAAGGGACACCCGGATGGAACGAAGTTATTTCTCATTATTTATTATGTACAAAAACCTGTATACACTCAACAAAAATAATCGTCGCGACACCACACTGTTCAATGCGAAATAGAAATGAAAATATCTGGCTTGCTTTCTATAAGAGAGAGAGAGAGACAGACAGAGAAACATGCGCACGCCGCACAGCTGCAAAAAGTGTTGTGACAACTTTTCGTGAGAATGTTTTCCGTCTAGCCCCCTTTCACAGCGCGCCATAAGGCACTTCGTTCCAAAATTATAATTTTACAAACAACGGAGAAATCTCGTGACATACATATGTACATACAAAAATAACGTAAAACATTGTTAACAGGTATTAACGCGACTAACCTTTAATGTTATTGTCCCGACGCACGTTTCGACCATTGCTGGTACGAGGTGACTAAACAATACAGGGGTTCTACCGGCTTAGGCCCCGAACATCGATTTCTTAAATGGCGTTCAAATAAATAAAGGTTAAAAATGACTTAATCAATCGTTAAATCGGCTTCCATGACATGTGACGTCATAAATGGTCCGGAATCCATTGTCAACTTTGAAGCCGATTTAACGATTGATTAAGTCATTTTTAACCTTTATTTATTTGAACGCCATTTAAGAAATCGATGTTCGGCGACTTAGCCGGTAGAGGCCCAGGTTAGTCGCGTTAATACTTGTTAACAATGTTTATACATATATAGGTAACTAGGTGACCCGGCAGACCTCGTACTGCCTCAATCGATAAATAAAAGACCTAAAATTTGTTTTAGAAAACGTTTATATGGGAAAAAGGGCTGTTTTTAGGGTTTTCCAGGCAGTTATTCGATTTTTTCTCGCCTTTTAAACCTTCCCTAGACCTCCACAAATATTTCAAAGTCAAGATAAGATAAATCCGTTCAGCCGTTCTCGAGTTTTAGCGAGACTAACGAACAGCAATTGATTTTTATAATAGGTCTTTACCTATGAAATTGCCGTTTTGTATGAAAAAATTTAAACGAATTTTTTTCATGATTTTTTTTATTTGTATTAATCGACGTAATCACCCATGCAATCAATGCATCTTTGCCATCGCAGTGGCAGTTTATTGATGCCCTTCTTAAAGAAATCAGCTGGACGGGAGGCAACAAATTCTTCAAAGGCATTTTGTACTGCCTCTCGGGTATTGAATTTTTTTCCCGCCAAGAAGTTATCCAAATTCTGGAAAAAGTAGTAGTCTGTAGGCGCAAGGTCTGGTGAGTAGGGCGGATGACGGAGAGCTTCCAACCCCAGTTCTTGCAACTTGGAGACCGTCTGCTGTGCAGTATGAGGTCGCGCGTTGTCGTGCAGGAGCAGCGGAGACGAGCGATTGACCAATGCTGGTTGGAGATGCGCCAGCTTCTCCATCATTGTGCTCAGTTCTTCACAGTAGACATCTGCAGTAATGCTCACCCCGTTTGGTAAGAAGCTGTGATGAATCACACCGGCGCTAGACCACCAAACAGTGACCATCACTTTTCTAGGGGTAAGTTTTCGTTTAGGGCATTGTTTAGGTGCTGAACCAGGATCCAACCAACTTGCTGAGCGCTTGCGGTTATCAAACAGAATACATTTTTCATCGCAGGTAACAATGCGGTTCAAAATTCCTTCATTTGTGTGTCTGTTGAGCAGTGCAAGGCACGTCTCGACGCGTACTTCGCGCTGGCGATCATTGAGTTCGTGGGGCACCCATTTGTCAAGCTTTTTTACCTTGCCAATTTGACGCAAATGGACCAATATTGTTTTGACGCTAACGTCGAAAGCTGCTGCTAATTCAGCCGTAGATTGTGTATCATCAGCTTCCACAACCGCCTTTAATTCGTCATTGTCGACCAAAGTCTTCGGACGACCGCGAGGTTCATTTTTCAGGTCGAAATTTCCAGAACGGAAGCGAGCAAACCAATAACAGGTGGTGCGTTGGTTTGTAGTGTTAGCTCCGTAAACGTCGTTGATGTTGCGTGCCGCTTGTGCCGCGTTGCTGCCACGACGGTACTCATATTCCATAATTACTCGAATTTTTAACGTATCCATGATGACGAAAAAGATTGAAATGCGATGAAAATGTAACACTAATCAATAAAGAAATGACTACTTTTGGAAAAAAGAATCCATGTTTTTAAAATAAAATTAATTTGAAATTAGAATTCTTAGCCAAACAAAAATTATTTTGATTTGAAATGGCCAGTACTGCAGAACGGCAATTTCATAGGTAAAGACCTAATATATATAGATTATTATGATACGCGACAGTTTAAAAGTTAACGTCAAAATCCAAACCAAAACCTCATTCCTCTTATTTTTGATTCGGTTAATAAAACACAGTCTGCAAGTCCTATACCTGCTGCGACACTTCAAATGTAAGACAAAATCTCCGACGAACATGACGGATCTATAGGGGACTTTTACCGAATGCTAAATCTATTGTTTGGTTGTTATTATCATACAATTGTACATGTCCTGTACCAGTCATCAGATCGTCATCGATCCTTACAGAGCGGTTGAATCATCTCGCATGATGTCATCTCATGCAGTCATATGCATGACTCGCCTCTTGGTCCAGTGGTTAGCGACCCTGACTTTTAAAGCAGAGGTCGTGGGTTCAATCCCTGACCAGGACAAATCGTTGCGTGATGACCATGATGGTAAGTGATTACTGACGCCCATGTACAGACGCCAGCATATCAAGCTACCCCAATCTGTCAAATTTCCCCAATTGAAAGTGAACCTTATACTTTTGTGAAAAAGTTGAAAATCTATAAAAGAAATTTGACTGATTGGGGTAGCTGGATGTGCTGGCGTCTGTACACTCGCTACACCAGAGGCGTCACAGGTGCGTTGCCGGCCTTTAAAAAAGTCTCCCTTCCCCCTACCCGTGGAGCTCTGGCGACCTTCCTCTCACGCAGAACCACAACATTAAGTTATCAATGTTATTTTTAGGGATGTCTTTTTTTTATATAAGACGGCGACAAATGAACAAGTGGTTCAGCTGATGGTAAGTGATCACCGCTGCCCATGTACACTCGCGACACCAGAGGAGTCGCGGGTGCGTTGCCGGCCTTTAAGAGTCAGGAAACAAGTGTCGCTGACCCTTCCCCCCACCCCGATGAGCTCTGGCGACCTTACTCACACAGAGTCATTAAGTTATTAATGTTATTATTAAGGAATGTCTTCTGTAAGGTGGAGGTAATTCCCCAGTCGGGCTGCTCTTTGAGCGAATCAACGCTGTGCCCTACCTCTCTTAAAATTCTCTAGAACATTTCGAAATATAGATACCTAAATATAGAAATGTGATATTTATGATTTTTTTTGTACATACGCCAGCACATCCAGCTACACCAATCTGTCAAATTTCTTTTATAGATTTTCAACTTTATCACGTAAGCATAAGGTTCACTTTCAATTGGGGAAATTTGACAGATTTGGGTAGCTTGATGTGCTGGCGTCTGTACATACGTTAGTAGTAATCCCAAATATGTGTGGTGTGTGGTGACGGCGTCGAATCGCTGTGCAGTGGCGGCGTAGAATATCATCAACCCATCTCATCCCATGAGAGAAATCTTCCCGAGGGAATACCTACCAGAGAACGGGTTGCAGCGTTTTTCTGTGAACTAAGATCATCTTACTGCGATCGCCAACCCGTCTGCCAAGCGTGGCGATTATGTCATATCCCCCATTCTTTGAGGAGGCTTTTGTCCAGCAGTGGACATAATTTTGTGAATTATTAATTACAGTACATTACTAGCCACCTTTCTCAATTGCTAATTTAGTCCATCCAACGACTGTCTGGAAGAAATTTCTTTTATGCGATAAGACCGCGAATACAGTAGAGTACATACATTGAAACTATAATAATACGATCACTTGCCAATAATGAAATAATGAAATTTATTCAGCACTTGGGTATTAACATACACTTGTACTTGTCAAGCTCACAATGCAGTACATAAACATAGTCGAATACAGTATAAAAATTACAAAAATATAATTAGTCTAAAAAAATTAATCTATTAATTTGAAATTTAGTTTTACAATATTAAAATTAAAGAATTGAAGGCAATGAGCATTTGGCTAGCGCAGAAGGCTCTTAACCAGTAGCTTAAATTAAACGATTAATACCCGAGGCCACCCTTTTGGGGTTCGGGCCACAGCTCAGGGGGCCGCTGAAGTAAAAGGACAGAATTCTAAGAGAGGGTGTGATCAGTTCCACGGGATCACCGATGACGTGTTAAGGGCCAAAGCGATCCTCCATGTTAGATCTTCCACCATCAACTTATATTCTTCTTCAGAAAGCTGCAATATTGAACACCTGCAGATTAGTACGTAAGTTTCTGCAAAGTTCTGAACGAAATCCTGAAACAGGTGTCGACTTGGCTGAGGCCCGTCACACCATATTGTCCGGCAATTAGCCGTGGTAAATATAAAAACATAAATAACTAGCAGCCCGGTACGTGCTTCGCTACGCTTTTAAGTATTAGTTACAAATTGTTTGTATATGGGAGTATAGACAGATGTTGATTTTACACTTTTGCAAGACTTTTTTTTAAATTTTCTCTACGTACAAACTTACCCTGGACTTCCACGAATAATTCAAGACCAAAATGAGCCAAATCGGTAAAGGCGTTGTTGAGTTATAACATTACAACGAAAAGTGGCATTGATTTTTATATATATAGACTAGCTGACCCGTCACGACTTCGTTCGAGAGGAATCCTACCCCTACCCTACCAGTACCCTACCCCTACATTACCCCTACCCTACCCCTACCCTACCTCTACCCTACCCTACTCCTACCCTACCCTACCCCTACTCTACCCCTACCCTACCCCTACCCCTACCCAACCCCTACCCTACCCCTACCCTACCCTTACCCCACCCCTACCCTACCCCTACCGTTTACTGGGTCAGAAGTGACACCTGTAGACATCTGGCGGGGATAACTAATTAAATGACGATTGATCAGTTTTCGACCGGAGAGGAAAACTGATTAAATTACTAAAATGGCTATTAAAAAATAAGGGTTGATCGTAGAAGGGTGAAAATTGGGGATTGTATGTATTTTTGTATGTTGTATCATAAAAAAATAGAAATTAGAATATTGTCTAAAAAATAAAAAAAAAGTTTAGGGGTGGACTACCCCTAACATTTAGGGGGATGAAAAATAGATGTTGGCCGATTCTCATAGATACCGGATAAGCACAAAAAATTTCATCAAAATCAGTTAAGCCGTTTCGGAGGAGTATGGCAACGAAAACTGTGACACGAGAATTTTATATATTAGATAATAATAATAAAATGTTTATTTCTCCTCACAAAAAGATTTTACATTAATAGGTACATTACATTTATGTTGCGTTTTTATATTAATCTGACTTTGTGAGGAGCTGGTGTCTGATGCAGGTTAAGTCTGTATTACAGATCACCAGGATCACCCCTAGATTCTAGGATTATGGGTTAATATGTCTATACATCAAAATTCTTATTCTGTGATGTGCAATAAAGTGTACCTATCTATCTATCTATCTAATCCCAACTAAAAATAAGTGTTATGTGTATTGTGTATGTCTGCCGAGCCGTCCGTGCGCCCGCGCCGCTACCGCGACACTCGGTCTGTGCAGTGGGACCGGTTTAACTGTACCCGGGTCAGTAGGCGAACGGGCTACCGATGCAGTTACTTGGTTACGTCGTACGGTCCACTGCGGGGCAGCTGTGCTTCCTCCATACTACTCGCATGATATTACCTGATATAATAATAATATAATGTCATCATCATCATCATCATATCAGCCGAAAGACGTCCACTGCTGGACAAAGGCCTCCCTCAAAGATCTCCACAATTGCCGGTCTTGCGCTATCCGCATCCAGCGTTTTCCAGCGACCCGCACAAGATCATCGGTCCATCTTGTAGGGGGCCTGCCCACGCTGCGTCTTCCGGTTCGTGGTCGCCACTCGAGAACCTTTCTGCCCCAGAAAGGTAATATAATGTAAAGGTATCATAATATAATGTACTGGGACGTTATTCACACACGGCCATATGATCCCAACTAAGCAGAGCGTATACTATGGAACTCCAACTCCAACTCGTCTGCAGACGAGTTGGCGATCGCAGTGTGATATTCATAGTAGGTACACCGAGAGACGCTGCTGCCCATTTTCTGATAGATATTCCCCGGGATGACTTCCACGCCCTGCGATCGCCAACTGCGATCGCCAAATGCGATCGCAGTGTGATATTCATAGTAGGTACACCGAGAGACGCTGCTGCCCATTTTCTGATAGATATTCCCCGGGAGGACTTCCACGCCCCCCACGGGATGAGATTGAGTGGCGAAATACTATGCCGTCAGGCCCACAGCAATTCCATGATCACGTGAGATATATATTTTTTTCTATAAATCTCTTTGAATGTATACATTTTACTTACTAATCGTATGGGCAGTGATTAGGCATCTAACTGTTGCCTAATAGCTACAACTGGGAGTTTAAACAGCTTTGGCGGTCACCCATATATGGACTGACCGCGAGCCTAGTTGCTTAACTTCACCAATGACATAATGAAATTTATTCAGCACTTGGGTATTTACATACACTTGTACTTGTCAAGCTCACAATGTATTACATAAACACAGTTTAAAAACAGTAACTAAAGCAACAAAATATTTTGAACTAGTTGTGCCCGCGACTTCGTCCGCGTGTTAATTAGTATATTACGTTTTATTTTTGTATATTTTTTTGTAAAATAAAAGTAGCCTAAGTTACTCTTTATTACATCAGCTACCTGCCAACAAAAGTCCCGTCAAAATCGGTCCTGCCATTTCAGAGATTAGCCGGAACAAACAGACAGACAAAAATTGTAAAAAATGTTATTTTGGTGTATGTACCGTATATATATTAATGTAAAAACCGGTTATTTGAATATTACAAACAGACACTCCAATTTTATTTATTTGTATAGATTAGTCCGTCCGTGCGGTCTGTTTCGTCACATATATTTTTAATATCCTTAAATAAATAATAAATAGCAAGTTACTAAGCTATTATTGTTACATTTAGCAATAGTATATTAAAATTAAATAATTAAAAACAACGAGCAGTTGGCTAGCGCAAAAGGCTCTCAACCAGTAGCCTAATTTAAGCGTCTAATACCTGAGGGCACCCTTATGGGGTTCGGGCCACAGCTCAGGCGGCCGCTGAAGTAAAAGATGGAATTCGAAATGGGGGTCAGATCACTTCACGGGATAAAATCACAAGCACTTACAGACCGCTGATAGCATCTGACTATGAGCTTGTATAAAACGCTGAGATGGTTTGTTTTCGTAGTAATTATGGCGTCGACTGTACAAGCTATATGGAAAACAGCGTAATAATCTTATCTCTTAATACAAATTCGGTCAAAGTTAGGTCGAGCTGTGGCTATGATGTCATCGGCAAATTCCCTTTTTTATATCTCGGATAAATATTTAAGTTGCCAAGGTGAGCAGATTATTGGACAAAGTCAAGAGAATCAGATTTATTATCTTTAAACGACTGGCAAGAGACAAGTCGGTCTTCTATTGCAAATTTTTATAATCTTGTATTATAAAATCGTAGGAAAATCAAAACTGTACATTGAATAATTTTTTAAAAGGATACTTGGGGCATGATCTGCAATCGATATCGAAGCCAAAAATATGTATATGTATATTATCACGCTATCACCTACGGGGGTGGAGCTGTAAAAATTTATAAAATTTGACGCGGGTAAAACCGCGGGGTACAGCTAGTAACAATAATATTCTGTGACGTTATTCACACACGGCCATCTGATCCCAAACTAAGCAGAGCTTATACTATGGAAACCAAATAACTGACATACTTATATAGATAATTACACTCAGACTCAGGGCAAACAAACATGTTCATGCACACAAATATCTGCCCTGGGTTGGAATCGAACCCACGACCTCCGGCGTGAAAAGCATGCATTTGCCAACCACGCCACAAGCTTTAGTTTTAGGTTTTAGCTAGCTACTCGCTTTACTCCTGAATGCGCGCAGCAAAATATATCATGTCAACAAGTTGAGAATTTACACAACGTGCATTCGACCCATTATGAATATACAAGTCCAGTATTGTCCACGAGATGATTACCCTTACAACTTATTTTTTTTTTTAGGACAATGTCACACAGATCATCCTAGCCCCAAACTAAGCAAAGCTTGTACTATGGGTACCAGTCGACGATATCCATACTTATATAGATAGATAAATACCTAGAAAACATCCATGACTCAGAAACAAATATTCGTGCTCATCACACAAATAATTGCACTTACCGGGATTCGAACCCAGGACCACCAGCTTCGTAGGCAGGAGCACTACCAACTAGGCTACGGTTTCCTTGCATATCTCTGGAGGAGCAGCAGTATAACGTTGTATTTAATATTGATGCATCACAGGGGTCCCCTTGAACCTACATCTGAGTCAGAAGTCTCAGACTCTGTCGAGTGTACCCTCCTCTACCGCGCGATGGACCCGGCTCCCGCACGGTGAATCCATGGATTGCTAAGAATTAGGTCTTCCTGTGCCAGTAAGCTAATCTCAGCTGGACCTGAAAGTCGACCAGCGACAGTGAAACAGCGTAATGAATCAGATGATTTTCATTTGTTATCAGCAAGGTCACGATTAGGCACGCCTGCTCACGCGCCGCATTATGTCTTATGTTCAATAATTTTCTAGACAACTCGGGAAAATATTGTAGTAGGTACTCTGTCATCGGGGCTGCGGTGGCAGAGTGAGAAGATAGATAGATACACTTTATTGCACAAACTATAAAAAAAACCGGCCAAGTGCGAGTCGGACTCGCACATGAAGGGTTCCATAGCAGCAAGTATTTCAGTTGATTAAATGAATGCAAATTCCGGTTTATGACGTATTAAAAAAAAACTACTTGCTAGATCTCGTTCAAACCAATTTTCGTTGTTAGTTTACATGGTAATATACATCATATATTTTTTTAGTTTTATCATTCTCTTATTGTAGAAGTTAGAGGGGGGGGGGGACCCATTTTACCAATTTGGAAGTGTCTCTCGCGCAAACTATTCAGTTTAGAAAAAAATTATATTAGGAACCTCAATATCATTTTTGAAGACCTATCCATAGATACCCAACATTTATTGAGTTTCAGTTCTATGTATGGCGACCCCCCAAAATAATCGTTCTTTTTCTATTTTAGTGTAAAAATCTTAATACGGTTCACAGAATACATCTACTTACGAAGTTTCAATAGTACAGCACAGGGTTCGAGTCCCGCGCTGGACAACTATTTGTGTGACCCATAAATAGTTGTTCTGAGACTGGATGTAATTTGTGTCCGTTTATTATATGTTTGTAAAGTACCCCGCGATACACTTAATAATAGACGTCACCAAAGCACACTAAAGTTAAAAAGACATAATACTGCACTTTTTTCGAAGAGTTGTCTCGGCATAGGTCCAAAAATGTTCAATAAATTACCAAAAACTTAAAAAAAACATTAGTAATGCCTAATGCGGGCGTTGTCTTATATATATACTGCATAGTTTAATGTACTTACATACATTCATATTCATACATAAACAAATATAATAAACGAGAAGTGTCTTTACTGCGGCCACGTGCAAGCAGCTCCGGGAAGGCAGCGATCAGAAAGCGAACGGAAGTTTAGAGGGGGATGTAAGTTAGTGAAGGTTCATGCCGCAGGTCGTGGTTCGATTCCCACCCCGGACAGATATTTGTGTGCATGAAAACGTCTGTTTGTTCTGAAGGTCAGTTTATAGATGACCGACTGTCAAAGAGGTTTAATTTCTGAGCGTCTCCGTGCTTATATATTTAACTGGCGGTCCCGGTTCTTGACTTTAGACAACATTTGTTAAGTGAGCGATGTACCTATTAATTCTAACTTAAATTTATTTTATTTTTATGAGATGAGATCCGTAGGCGAACCAAAGTAACCGACATAGCCGTAAGAATTGCCAAGCTGAAGTGGCAGTGGGCAGGGCACATAGCTCTTAGTGCCGACGGCCGCTGGGGCAGAAAGGTTCTCGAGTGGCGACCACGAACCGGAAGACGAAGCGTGGGCAGGCCCCCTACAAGGTGGACCGATGATCTTGTGCGGGGCGCTGGAAATCGCTGGATGCGGATAGCGCAAGACCGGCAATTGTGGAAATCTTTGGGGGAGGCCTTTGTCCAGCAGTGGACGTCTTTCGGTTGATATGCTGAATGAGTCGAATGCACGTTGTGTAAATTCTCAACCTGTTGACATGATATATTTTGCTGCGTGCATTCAGGAGTAAAGCGAGTAGCTAGCTAAAACCTGTGGCTTAAAGCCTAACCTAAAGCCTGTGGCGTGGTTGGCAAATGCATGCTTTTCACGCCGGAGGTCGTGAGTTCGATTCCCAACCAGAGCAGATATTTGTGTGCATGAACATGTCTGTTTGTCCTGAGTCTGGGTGTAATTATCTAAATAAGTATTAACAAAAGAAAACTAGTATATCAGTTATATGGTTTCCATAGTACACGCTCTGCTTAGTTTGGGATCAGATGGTCGTGTGTGAATTATGTGCCAGGATACTATATTGATTTATTTAAAGAGAATGTTACGTTTCGTATATTACTGAAGGGGTAAGAGAGAGGTAATAATAATAATTTTATTTATTAAATAAGACAAACATTACACCATTTAGCATTACAAAAAACACCTCACACTAGGCGGGGCCTGTTTTGTGAGGAGTTTTCCTTAATTAAATACATCTCAGAATATATAGTGTGTGGTACCATGCGTAAGATAAGTATATAAATTATTATAGCTATTTTGGATAGTTAACATTTATTTAAATTTTCTAAAAGTCTTCCGTGTGTTGATACGACCAATGCAACAAATTAGAATAATTTTTGAAGTTATACTTCTTTTGGCGCGATGGAGAAAAATGATGAGAGTGAATTTTTACGATGCGCGCGCACACCGACACCAAAAAATTTAACAGCATGAAGTTAGTTCTAGTTTGTATGAAAATGTATGAGAGTGAATTTTTACGATGCACGCGCATCGTGCGCGCGCATCGTAAAAATAACAGCATGAAGTTAGTTCTAGGTGGTATGAAAATTGATAACTATGTTCAAGTTGTATATTAAGAAGTACAACTTCTAACGCGTGTACATAAGTACACACAAGTTTTTTTTTCTTAGCTTCGATATGTGATAGAAATATTATTTTGTATAGTTTATTGAATTTGTTATACAGGAATGGTTTCATAAAGGACGTAAAACGCTGTGCAAAGGCGGTTTACACAGGCAATACGGGAATTTTGATTATTCGTAGTTTTACGATATGGGATAGGTCTAATATACTAGGTATATCTTTGTGATGTTCTAGGTGTGAGCGTACATTTTCTTTCTCTCTCCCTCTCATAGCCAGTTACTTTTGAAGTTTTACTTCAGTCGTTTTGTCTGTTTGTTTTTCCTTTTGAGGTCGGTTTTGAAATGTATTAATAAATATAATTACCGAAGTCAAGGACGGAGGAATGGAAACAATATTGATAACGAACACGTGACTATGTATATATTGTCCTGTGCTATACAGATATATATATTTTCCTACTTGTGTGTTACTGATTAAGCAGTACGAACGTGCCGTATTATTCTTATGATATAATTACAGTGGGTTATTAATAGTCTGTGTTCTGTGTCTTTTTGTGTGCTGTGCTGAGGTGCTGATTTCGTGTGAAAGAAAAATCATGTAAGTAGATTTCAATCAATAGATCTTTTATTTGCTAGAATATGGCAACGATACTTACTTACTTAAGATTTAAGTCTCCGTAAGATTTTTATATACTGTGGACAGGGGTCTCATCGCGATAAATATTTAGGTAAATCATTACCTTGGTTACCCGACGTTTCGGCATGGATTGCACCAGCCGTGGTCACGGGTCGACTGGTGTGGCTCGGCAGCATCGTCTCCGTGGAGCTCGGGTTTCGGTATCTACCCTCGCATGGTCTTGATATTTTTCATTTTCGAAACTGTCGGTACACACGACACTAATGACATCAGCGCCTACGTTGGTTACGCGACGATGGCACTTCGTTATTACAGGATTCCAAGATGGTGAGACGCGGTATCCGTCTTCCCGGTTGAAATTTTTATGTTTCTTTATTTCAAACGCTTCACGTACTATTCTGGAGTAATAGTGACGATCGGTGGAGAGGACCTGTGGCTTGTGTAAATTTGTAATCTAGTGTTGAGATTCTGTGTCGACTACGTGCTCAGCTATTGCTGATTTATTAACCTGTCGGTTCCGGACAGCTGCGATATGTTCTTTGGCCCTTTCAGCAATAGACCTTTTAGTTTGGCCGATATATTTCCGTAAGATCTTGGGCATTACATGGCAAGATAGGGTCACTAACGAGAGAGTTCTAGAAATAGCACAGCTACGTAGCCTGACAGCGTTTCTTAAACCGAAGCGTTTACGTTGGTTGGGGCATCTGCACAGAATGGAACCCACTCAAATACCACGATGTGTTCTATTGGGTGCGGTAGCTAATGCGAAGCGCGATGTCGGTAGACCTCTGCTTCGCTTTAAAGTCTGCACCAAGCGGGATAGCTACAGTGGTCAATCTTAAAAGCGGCCAGCATTTAAAATTGACCACTGTAGCTGGGAAAAGCTCGCTGAAAATAGAGTTGAATGGCGCCAACGTGTAGTGGAGGGTCGTAAGATCTGTGATGAAACCTGGTTCGGAGTACTTGCTGGTAAGAGACAGAAGCGACATGAAAGCGGTTCGGCACCAACCACCGCAAACTTCTCTTGTCAGGCCTGCGGCAGGCTATGTCGCTCTCGCATCGGTTTGTTTAGCCACCATAAGAAATGTCTCTCAGACAATGCGCCGTAAATCGTCTGTAACAGACGCAAAGGCCATATATACTTACTTACTTATCGTATGGGCAGCGGTTACACTCCTAGTGAGAGTTATTTAAGCCGCCCATCAGGCCTCTGACATGGCTTAACGCCTGTTGCCTAATGGTTAGAACATGTCCTCCAAAGCACGGGGACGCTCAAAAATTAACCAGTTTGGAGGTCCATCTATGGATTGACTGTGGCCTAGTTGTTTAACCTCGCCAATCACTTACGGTTCGGTGGGAGCATCGGACGCAACACGGAGCAACTGACGGTCACCGTAGCCTAGTTGGTAGTGCTCCTGCCTACCAAGCTGGTGGTCCTGGGTTCGAATCCCGGTCAGTGCAAATATTTGTGTGATGAGCACGAATATTTGTTTCTGAGTCATGGATGTTTTCTATGTATTTAAGTATTTATTTATCTATATAAGTATGTATATCGTCGCCTGGTACCCATAGTACAAGCTTTGCTTAGTTTGGGGCTAGGATGATCTGTGTGAAATTGTCCCTAGATATTATTATTATTATCGGGCTATGGAACAACAATACCATTGTTGGTAACACTTAGTTCAAATACAACTCATTCCGCCGCTTATTGCGTGTAAATTTTGTAATAATTAACAATAATATCCTGGGTCATTATTCACACACGGCCATCTGATCCCAAACTAAGCAGAGCTTCTACTATAGTAACCAGAAAATTGATATCTATACATATATATAATAAAATCGTAGGAAAGTCAAAACTGTACATTGAATATTTTTTAAAAAGTATACTTGCGGCGTAATCTGCAATGGATATTGAAGCCAAAAATATAGTTTTTAGAATTTTTGTCTGTTTATCTGTTTGTCTTTATGTATGTCCGGGCTTAACTCAAGAAGTACTGCATGGATTTACTTCAAATTTTGCATGAATATTACTAAGAGGTCGGGTCAACATATAGGCTACATATTATCACGCTATTACCTACGGGGGAGGAGCTGTGATAATTTATAAAATTTAACGCGGATAAAACCCCGGGGCACAGCTAGTACTACATATACTCCTTTTTTTTGTAAATACATACTTATATAGATAATTACACTCAAGACTCGGGACAAACAGACATTTTCATGAACACAAATCTGTCCTGGGTGGGAATTGAACCCACGACCTGCGGCATTTACCAACCACGCCAACAGGCCCAATAATTTTTTTATTGATATTATATGTTATATATTTTTTTATTTATATTTTATTTTTAAACTCGCCAAACTATATTGTTTAACTGCGAGAAGCGCTCTTATTCTACTAGGTACTTAAACCTACTTTACTCTATATATTATACTAAATATCAACTAATAAGCTACTTAATCTCTCTCTCTCTCTCTTATTACATTACATTTTATTTCTTACGCCTAGTTAACGGCAAAAGAAGTAAATAATTTCTTCGCAACACATTCAGAGTTAACGAGACGTGACAGAATGCGATCGAAACCGCATGCGATATTACTATGAGACGAACCCGGAACATTTTTGTATAAGACATTTAAATTTGAAACACTGCCTCGTTGGTCTAGCGGTAGCGTGCTCAACCGCAGATAACGAGGTTCTGGGTTCAAATCCCGGATCGGACCAAAAGTGATTTTGGGATTATTATGTAAAAAGAAAAATGAAGTCTGGGAGTTGGTCTCCGAAGCACGGGGGTATAATATTCGCGTACTCTATACCTATATATTTGTTTTGTTTTTTTCTTTTGTATATGAGTTTGTCAAGAATTACTTTATTTCTATCGTTGCTGACTTATTTGCGTGCAACCAGTCGCTATATTCCCTAATACTAAGGACATTTCCCAAAAGCTGGCAACAAAATTAAGCGATTTATTCGATTTTCTTACCGAATTCCCAGGATTTTAAATTTCGAACCGTGCGACTTGTTTTGAAAATGGAAACAAAAAACTGTACCGTGGCGGCGCGGGCGGTTAACATTACGTCAGAACTGATTACAATACACAAATTTATTTTATACAGTAATAAAAGCTTTAAGTGGTTCTTATTGCAGAGACTTAAGGTCCATTTTCGAATAGCTTCTTGATTAATCAGCAGCATACATATTGTTGTCGTTAATTATGACCAAAGATGGGTGATCTCATAGTAACGTTCGGAAAAGTATTAATAGTGGCAGAACTCGGAATTATTTTTTACTCGTTCATCGAAATCGATAACGGTTTGCAGCGGTAATCGAATATAAATCGATTACTTACATTATTAAATCGATTTTTGGTACCAAACTGTCTGTGCTTTCCATCAAGTTTTTGTTATAATGTACCATCGAGACAGATAATAATGTCCTCCTAGCCGAATTTGGGCCACGGCGGCCAGTCTCAATAGAGATTAGTCATCTGCGCGGGACATATTATAGTGCACAAGTGTAAGCGCAAACACAGGAACACTTTCTATTCCATCACTCTCATGATCCGATGGGACGCTTAGCGACACGACCGGAAAGAGTTCAGGTACAGGACCGACGGCTTTACGTGCTCTCCGAGGCACGGGGGTGTAATACCGCCAACACCCAGACTTCGGGCTGGGGCTGAGAAATTTTTCTTTTTACAGTACAGTCCCAAAATCACTTTTGGCCCGACACGGGATTTGAACCCAGGACCTAATTTTCTGCGGGTGAACACGCTACCGCTAAACCAAAGCAGCAGTTTGTTGTCTATATAAGTCATACTAGCTGTGCCCCTCGGTTTTACCCACGTGAAATCTTTATAAATTATCACAGCTCCTCCCCCGTGGGTGATAGCATGATAAAATGTAGCCTATATGTTGACCCGACCTCTTAGTAATATTCATGCAAAATTTGAAGTAAATCCATGCAGTACTTTTTTAGTTTAGCCCGGACAAACAGACAAACCGACAAAAATTCTAAAAACTATATTGTTTGCTTCGATATCGATTGTAGATCACGCCCCAAGTATCCTTTTAAAATAATATTCAATGTACAGTTTTGACTTTCCTACGATTATATTATATGTATAGATAAAAAAAAAAACCCAAATTGGAGGCAATATCTTTTGTGACCCTCATACGGAGAAAACTACCGTTATTAAACAGTTTTATTTTAATTGCTAACCTCTATCAATTAGAACGTATAGGGAACTAATAGACGCTGGGTACTCAACTCACCAGCGAATTCCTGAGCCATGCTACAATAACGCCTTGAGAGTGGCACGCTGGAGGTCAATCGGATACCTCACGGCTCTTTGTTGGTATTAGAACTTACTGCGCATACGCACGCACCGATCTGCGTTGGGTTGTGAACTTTATGGTCTAAGGATTAAGTTGCTTTTATCAGGTTTTAAAATGGTATGAAAGAACTATTATGATGCGTCCGGGTATAACAGCAATTTTGAATTGTGATTATATTGCTTACACTTTACTTAAATTATATTTTGAAAACTGTATTAAAACATGGAGATCTTTGGGGAAGGCCTTTGTCCGAGTTTAAAAGATAACGGGACTAGTCCCTCCCTCTTACCCACCACTGCAACTCCTGTAAGCCAGGATCAACAGTGGCACACAATGAATGACACTGAGCGGTGAAGCTCAGGCATGTCCCGGGGAATCGCTTTAACTGTTCGGATCGCTGTAACTGCTTGGATCCCGCAACGAGTTTAATCAGAAAGAGAAAAAGGAGGAGTTAGTTAGTTAGAATGAATAGTTCCACTTCCCTCCAGAGCAAAGCGGGAGACAGAATGGTGTAAAGAGGCTATAGCCTCATAAAATGAGAGATTTGCAACTAGAGAAGCCAGCTGCAAAAGCACCGCGGATCAATTTAAGGGTCCTAAGTGAGCTGTTATATTTGATTCCAATAGTAGGTATGGCAAAAGCGCTTAAACGCACGGAAGTTGTTCCTTGTTGCCACAAGATCGTCCGAGTTTGGCCGAGAGTATCAAAACCACTATCACCCACCATGACCCTTAGTTTGAACTCGTGCCGATTAAATGCCTTCCTCTTTCACAAAATGTCCCTAAATTCCGACCTCCTCTGACACCCCAATTTGTCCCCGTTTTTTCTAAAACTTTTTTTTTATATACAACTTGGTTGGCAAATGAGCATACGGCCCACCTGATGATCACCGTAACGGTAGCCTATGAACGCTTGCAACACCAGGGGCATCATTACCGCGTTGCCGACCCTTAAGAAACCTTAAAACTCCCGTTTTTTAGGGCCCCATACATGTAGTCTTTTGGGAAAACCGTAACATGGACTTCATTCCACAACCTCAACGTACGTGGGAGGAAGTTTTATTCATCATATCAGCCGAAAGATGTCCACTGCTGGACAAAGGCCTCTCCCAAAGATCTCCACAATTGCCGGTCTTGCGCTATCCGCATCCAGCGGCTTCCATTATGTTATTGGCTCAATCTACTATAATTCGGCCTCGTTGGTCTAGCGGTAGCGTGTTCACCCGCAGAGAACGAGGTCCTAGGTTCTTATCCCGGGTCGGGCCAAATGTGATTTTCGGATTTTTCTGTAAAAATAAAAATTTCCCAGCATCATCCTGAAGTCTGGGAGTTAACGTTATAATACCCCCGTGCCTCGGAGAGCACGTAAAGCCGTCGGTCCTGTATATACCTGACCTCTTATCGGTTATGTCGCTGAGCGTCCTATCGGATCAGGAGAGTGATGGAATAGAAAGTGCTCCTGTGTTTGCTCACACTCTTGTTCACTATTATATGTCTCGCGCAGATGGCTAATCTCTATTGAGACTTGGCGCCTTGGCCGACATTCGGCAAGAGGAAATTATTATTATACATTATGGTTTCCCAAAACAATGAGTTACTTTTTCCCCGCTATATTTTTGTATTTTTTTTCCATCTGGCAACAATAGCGGCGAAACAATCGTCTATGGTGTCGCATAACAAGAGGAATTCTTTACTTAAAACTTGTTATCATTTATCGCTTTCTAATTACAAACAATGGTATTTTTGGTGCATTGTTTTTTTTTTAAGTATGTGGGAATGTAACAAGATGGCGGCTTTGTTTTCGCGCCTTTATTTCTCCGGTTTTTTGGTATATTATTACGAATATTCACAAGTGTGGTACCGTTTTTTTATACTGAAATATCGGTAATAGCCAACTGACTATGGGAGAAGTTACTCTAATCCAGGGGCCACATTATAGGGCCCACAACGTTATAGGCATATTGTGGAGGGCCGCAAGGAAAAGATATTTAGGTCCTAATTAAAACTTAATTTCAAGTTAACGATGTAGTTACTTTATTAATGATAATAACTGCCTCGTTGCTCTAGCGGTAGCGTGTTCAACCGCAAATAATGAGGTCCTGGGTTCAAATCCCGGATGGAGCAACAAAGTGATTTTGGGATTTTTCCGTAAAAAGAAATTTCTCAGTATCAGCCCGAAGTCTGAGAGTTGACAGTATTACACCCCGTGCCTCGGAGATTACGTAAAGCCTGTACCTGACCTCTTTCCGGTTGTGTCGCTAGTCGTCCCATCGGATTATGACAATGATGGAATAAAAAGTGCCCTGTGTTTGCGCAGACACTTGTGTACTATAATATGTCCTGCCCAGTTGGCTTATTTCCATTGAGAGTGGCCGCCGTGGCCGAAATTCGGCCGGGAGGACATTGTTATTTAATTGTAACTTCAGATGGGCCAGTAACAAAAGCCCGGCGGGCCACAGGTTGATTACAGCGGGACTAATCGATCCGTTAGTGATCGAAGATGTAGATCGAGTAAGAGAGGTAGGGCACAGCGTACATTCGCTCAAAGAGCAGCCCGACTGGGGAAGTAACTCCACCTTACAGAAGATATTCCTTAATAATAACATTAATAGCTTTAATGTTGTGTTTCTGCGGTTGAGTAAGGTCGCCAGAACTCATCTGGGTGGGGGGAAGGTTCAGCAACACTTGTTTGCTGACTCTTAAAGGCCGGCAACGTACCCGCATCGCCTCTGGTGTTGCGAGTGTCCATGGGCGGTGATCGCTCATTTGTCGCCCTCTGATATATAAAAATACCTATTCACGCGGTCAATCTATAGATGGATGATGTGTTTTACCTAGCCGTTCGCTTACGAACCAGTGATAGCACCTGGTTATGAGTGCCTCAGTCCTTAAATAGGTCTAACGGTGTGGTGGTAGCTGGCCACCATCATCATCATTATAACAGCTGTAAGAACTCCACTGCTGGACTAAAGCCTCCCCCAGGAATCATCTTCGCGGATATTTATTTATCGGAAAACCAACAGCTATTTTACACATTTTAGACATTGCAATACAAAACAGGAAGACAATTACAGGTTTTGAAAGAAAGAAAGAAAGAAAGAAAATAAATTTATTCGTAACACTAACATTTAAACAACAAAGTAACAGAATGAGTGGGATAAAACTAAAATGCCATTGTTACAAATCGGCTCCAACTCAGCATTAATGCTGGTCATACGACCAACGCTGGTCTTCCGTTGGGACCGGTTTGGTGAATTGACGTCACAGATTACAAACAACATAAAAATAAAAATAAACTTTAAAAACAACAACTCGCACATAACTATTTAGAGTTGAAATTCTATCACTTAAATAAACTTCCATTAAGTACTAAACAAAAACTAAAAATTAATCCAGCTATTATACACATTTATCATTATATCGCACTTGTGTCATGACTTAGAGTTTCCTGACTTTTTTGGTGTGCACAAAGAAAATTTTTCAATTTGGTTCTAAAAACATTAACACATGACAGGTTCCGTATTGGCGGTGGAATATTATTCCAACATTTAGTTGCTGCGTAACGGAAACTACCTCTAAAAGCGGCCGAAGCATGTCGTTGCACAGAAAGCTGCAACGCGCACTGTCGAGATTCATGGGACCTCTGACTTTTCACCCATGTTAGCTTATCAAGAAGATAAGAAGGCGCTTTATGTTTTAAAACGCCGAAAAGAAGGCATGCTAGGTGGAGTTTACGACGATGGGTCATTTTAAGGATACCATTATTATTTAGGTAAGGTGTTACATGATCTCTTAACGGAATATCGAAGCAGAAACGGGCACAGGCATTTTGAACACGTTGTAAAAGTTTTTGTGTTCTTGCTAGCAGACGTGGGCCGAAAACTACATCCATATAATTCAATTTAGATAGAATTATGGACTCCACCAGCTGAACACGCAAACTTTCCTTTAAAAATACGTTTTCATTTTGTACAAGACTTTTAATCTGTAAAAACAATTCTTAACTAAACTTGCAACGTGCTTTTCAAATCTTAGCTCACAGTCCATAAGCAAACCTAGATTGCGCGCTGCATAAACACGTTCAATAGGTTCATCTTTAAGCATGACACACACCGAGGGACTTAAAGTCCCTAGTTGTTGTTTAGTGCCAAAGATTAAGTATTTTGTCTTGTTGGGATTCAGCAGTAAGCAATTGTTTACAGACCATGTAGCTATCCTTGAGAGATCTTCATTAAGTTTAACTATTGCGCTATCTATTTCGGTTGGCTTGCATGAAATATAAACTTGTATATCGTCCGCATATTATGAAATCTGCAATTCCTTATACAAGTTTTTATATCTGCCGAGTACAAAATAAAGAGAACTGGTCCCAAGATAGACCCCTGTGGTATTCCCCTATTAACAGCCACTTTGTCTGACATCATCAATGAACCATCGTTACGGCTTAATTTGACATACTGGTAACGATCACTAAGGTAACTGTTAAACCATTGTAAAGCATCGTGATCAAAACCATAATAGCTTAATTTAGACATAAGTAGATTAATATTTAACGAATCAAAAGCCCTAGAAAAGTCTAACAACACTAGTATCGTGCACATGCCTTTATCTTGGGAGCAAAGTATATTGTCTGATACATCGAGTAGAGCAGTCGCTGTACTGCGTCCCTTTCTAAATCCCGATTGCACATCAGGTAAAATGTTATTTCTTTCTATATAATCAATAAGTTGTGTACTAACAGCCTTTTCTATGACCTTTGACAAGCATGGTAAAATACTAATTGGTCTGAGATCTTTAACGTTGGTTGGGTTAGAATGTTTAGGTAGTGGGCGCACGATTGAGATTTTCCAAATGTCAGGAAATGTAGATGTGGTAATAGAAGTGTTGATCAGGTCTCTTAAACTGTCTATTGTATATGGAAAAGACATCAATAACATGTCCAAACTAATGTTATCGTAACCTATTGCATTCGACTTTAAACTACGGATAATTTTATTCATTACATCTAAAGTAACTGGTTCTATATGGAAGACTGCATCACAAAATTTATGGTACTCAAAATAAGTCAGCTGTGAAATGGAGACAACTGAAGAGCCAGGTATATTTAAAAAGTGATTGTTTATAATTGTGGGATCATTAAAAAATGGAGGTAGTTCAGTATCTTTTTTTATTAATAACGTATTTTTAAGATTCTTCCATAATAGTTTGGGATCGTGTAATTTATTTATATATTTATTTATACATTAAAGTTTTATAATATGCTTTTTTTGTATCAGACTTAGTTCTATGATAATCCGCTGCAGCCTCATCACGTAATCTCATCATAAGCTTGATCGTGTCTGTGATCCAGGGGTAGGAATGATCTTTGATAACAATTGATTTCAAGGGTGCATGTAGGTCAAATAAATACACTAAGTTATGGCTGAAAATAGTAACCATATCGTTCACATTACTATACGTTGATATTACATCCCATCTTATATTTTGTAGGTCATTCTCAAAATTATCAAAACAAATATTTTTCTTTTGTCTGAGTGTTATGGTGCGAGGGACAGGCTTTTCGCGTTTAATATTAAATTCACAAGCTATAAGACAGTGACCAAAAAGTGACCCTACGTGTTCTAGGGTAATGTTTTTTTTACAACGCAGGTCAGTACATACAACGTCAATGAGCGTCTGGCTGGTGTCAGTAAAGTGTGTCGGTTCAGTAACCAACTGTGAAAAATTAAAACATGATAAAAATGTATAGAATTTTGTTGTTTTAGTGTCGTTTTTTAAAAATAAATTAATATTCATATCACCTAAAAAAATTAAATTATCATAATTAGGAATTGAACTAATAGAATCTGTTATTGCATCGAGAAATAAGTCAACATCCATAAAAGGTGGGCGGTATGCCGTGCCGATCGCTATTTATTAGTTTTCACTAATAGTAATTGATTATACAGTTAAAATGTGTAAATTCCATATTTAGATTTAAAGAAATCAAGGCTTAGACACCGCTTTGCTGCACTATTCGTAAGTGTGTACGGATCTAGGTTATGCTTTTTACATAACTTATAAAAAATTTTGTTCGCACTTATCAGGAATAAATTTTGACGATATTTAGTTGAAACTCTGGGAATAAACAAGGGGGGATTGAAACGGGTTACACTTGGAACATTAAAATACAACTTACTGACTAGTTCGGGATCGTAAATTTTACTAGACATAATATTAGGTCTTTACCTATGAAATTGCCGTTCTGCAGTACTGGCCATTTCAAATCAAAATAATTTTTGTTTGGCTAAGAATTCTAATTTCAAATTAATTTTATTTTAAAAACATGGATTCTTTTTTCCAAAAGTAGTCATTTCTTTATTGATTAGTGTTACATTTTCATCGCATTTCAATCTTTTTCGTCATCATGGATACGTTAAAAATTCGAGTAATTATGGAATATGAGTACCGTCGTGGCAGCAACGCGGCACAAGCGGCACGCAACATCAACGACGTTTACGGAGCTAACACTACAAACCAACGCACCACCTGTTATTGGTTTGCTCGCTTCCGTTCTGGAAATTTCGACCTGAAAAATGAACCTCGCGGTCGTCCGAAGACTTTGGTCGACAATGACGAATTAAAGGCGGTTGTGGAAGCTAGCGTCGTTAGCGTCAAAACAATATTGGTCCATTTGCGTCAAATTGGCAAGGTAAAAAAGCTTGACAAATGGGTGCCCCACGAACTCAATGATCGCCAGCGCGAAGTACGCGTCGAGACGTGCCTTGCACTGCTCAACAGACACACAAATGAAGGAATTTTGAACCGCATTGTTACCTGCGATGAAAAATGGATTCTGTTTGATAACCGCAAGCGCTCAGCAAGTTGGTTGGATCCTGGTTCATCACCTAAACAATGCCCTAAACGAAAACTTACCCCTAGAAAAGTGATGGTCACTGTTTGGTGGTCTAGCGCCGGTGTGATTCATCACAGCTTCTTACCAAACGGGGTGAGCATTACTGCAGATGTGTACTGTGAAGAACTGAGCACAATGATGGAGAAGCTGGCGCATCTCCAACCAGCATTGGTCAATCGCTCGTCTCCGCTGCTCCTGCACGACAACGCGCGACCTCATACTGCACAGCAGACGGTCTCCAAGTTGCAAGAACTGGGGTTGGAAGCTCTCCGTCATCCGCCCTACTCACCAGACCTTGCGCCTACAGACTACTACTTTTTCTAGAATTTGGATAACTTCTTGGCGGGAAAAAAATTCAATACCCGAGAGGCAGTACAAAATGCCTTTGAAGAATTTGTTGCCTCCCGTCCAGCTGATTTCTTTAAGAAGGGCATCAATAAACTGCCACTGCGATGGCAAAGATGCATTGATTGCATGGGTGATTACTTCGATTAATACAAATAAAAAAATTCATGAAAAAAATTCGTTTAAATTTTTTTATACAAAACGGCAATTTCATAGGTAAAGAGAGAGGTATCACGATGCTACACGATATGCCATAATCGCCACGCTTGGGAGACGAGTTGGCGATCGCAGTAAGATGGTCATAGTACTCAGAAGGAAGCTGCTGCCCGTCCTCTGGTAGATATTCCCTCGGGTCGACTTCTACGCCCCCTACGTGATGAGATGGGGTGATGATATTCTGATATATTTATTTATAGGCGGACCTGTTGGCGTGGTTGGCAAATGCTTACTTTTCACGCCGGAGGTCGTGGGTTCAATTCCCACCCAGGACAGATATTTGTGTGCATGAACATGTCTCTTTATCCTGAGTCTGGGTTTATATATCTACATATGTATGTATTTGAGAAAAGTAGTATATCAGTTATCTGGTTTCCATAGTACCTACAAGCTCAGCTTAGTTTGGGATCAGATGGCCGTGTGTGAATAATGTCCCAGGATATTATTATTCTGATATTCACCTCACAGCAATCCTTGATAGCAAGCGTACTGATATTTTTAGCAGCGTATTAGTATTGTGTAAAATCCTCATCTGACATGAGGAAAAGAGACACTTACAAATAAGTTATGCCTATTATTATATATATAGTAGTCACAGAGATTGTCCGTTTGACCGTTGTGCTGTTTCCTGTATGACGGCATCGCTCATACACATGTGATAAATATAGTGTTTAGATTATTTCCTTTAACGGCGCAGGCGCATAGCATTGTTGTCAGGATTATGATCCAACAAAGGGAATATTGGCGTGGTTGGTAAATGCTTGCTTTGCACGCCGGAGGTCGTGGGTTTGATTCCCACCGAGAGCCGATATTTGTATCCATGTACATGTCTGTTTGTCCTGAGTCTGCGTGTAATTTATGTATATAAGTATGTTTTTACATATCAAAAGCAGTATACCTAGTTACTATAGTACAAGCTCTGCTTAGTTTGGGATCAGATGACCGTGTGTGAATAATCCGCTATAACAACCTATACAAAAAAACTAAACAAAATAAATATTTAAGGGGTCCATACAACAAACGGTGAATTTTTTGCTCGTTTTTCTTCGAAGTATCATTATATTTAGTCTCCTTCCAGTAAAAAAATGCAATATATATATTTTGGTAAGAAAACTCTGTTCTGGTGATTTGTAATACAGGCATTTTTCGCCTAACACAGACACCGGCTCCTCACATTGCAAAAAACTATACAAATATTTTATTTTAAAGCTAATGTTATACCTAGAATAAGCATAATAAGAATTGTGAGGAGAAATAAAGAATTATCTTATTATTATTAATTCGTTGTGGGATCCAAGACAGTTGAAGCGGTTTCCCGGGACACACCTGAACCTCATCGCTTAGTGTCATTTCATTGTGTTCCACTGTTGATCCTGAGGTACTAAGGTTTATCTTGAGAGAGGCACTAACCCTAAGTGGCGAGCACAGAAGCGAGCTTAAACAAAAAAAAAATATATATTCTATACATATAATAAAATCGTAGGAAAGTCAAAACTGTACATTGAATATTTTTCAAAAAGGATACTTGGGGCGTGATCTACAATCGATATCGAAGCCAAAAATACAGTTTTTAGAATTTTTGTCTGTTTGTCGGTATGTATGTCCGGGCTAAACTCAAAAAGTACTGCATGGATTTACTTCAAATTTTGCATGAATATTACTAAGAGGTCGGGTCAACATATAGGCTACATATTATCACGCTATCATCTACGGGGGAGGAGCTGTGATCATTTATAAAGCTTAAGGCGGGTAAAACCGCGGGGCACAGCTAGTACTTAATATCTATGGAATCATTATTATTCTGTCTCCCGTTTTTCTCTGTGGGAAGTGGAACTATTATTTTTCTTACTGCCACTAGTTTCTTTCTGGTTTTCGTTGGATTCGTCGCGGGATCCAAGACGGTTGAAGCAGTTCCCGGGACATGCCTGAGCCTCACCGCTTTGTATTATTTCACTATAAATTATCACAGCTCCTCCCCCGTAGGTGATAGCGTGATAATATGTAACCTGATGTTGACCCGACCTCTTAGTAATATTCATTCAAAATTTTAAGTAAATCCATGCAGTCCATTTTGAGTTTAGCTCGGACATACCATACATACAAACAGACAAAAATTCTAAAAACTGTATTTTTGGCTTCGATATCGATTATAGATCGCGCCCCAAGTATCCTTTTAAAAAAAATATTCAATGTACAGTTTTGACTTTCCCACGATTTTATTATATGTATAGCTTGTGTGCCACTGTTGATCCACAGGATTACAGGACTTCTAGTGGTGGATAAGAGGAAGGGACTAACCCTAAGTCGCGAGCACAGAAGCGAGTCTTAGACTACAACTATTTTATTAATAATACTTAATAGCTATGGAATTATTGTTATTCATACAGTTTGATGTAGTATGACGTCATTCCGCCAGATGACACCACACATGTGCTATGACAATGATTAATTTAAATTCCACGAGTTAACCAGGGCTTTAGGTAAAATAAATATTGGCGCGACGACATTACAGTAATTAAGACGGTGTCAAGGTCACCGTGTATCTGGTTAAATAAGCCTCTTAGTTGGAGGCTAAGCTGGTTAAGAGGCTGTTAAAGCGTTACAGTGTACTGTTTTTCCCTTTGTATCTTAATACAAAAACTAAAAGATATGGATACATTTGTAATATTAAAGGAGAAGAAAATGACTCCATTCATTCCTGGGCCCAGGTGTTAACTGAATCAAACTAGCCTTATTCGTGACAGGACATAATAACAAGACTTCACTGAAATTTTGGTGAAATTTGGCTATCCAGGAATCAAGTTATATGAACTATAGTAAAAGTGAGGTTATACTATAACATTCTAGTTTTTTACAAAATATTTTTGAATGGCTTCGGTTGTGTTATGGTTTTATGCATGGAGAGTGTGACATGTCGAAGATCTGGCACGTTTGGATCCCCCACGCCCCGGGCAGTCACTACAGTCGAAGAAAACCGCAAATAAAACATCGAAAATACTTGCGCACTTAAAATGAAAGACAACGAACGAGTGACAGTCAAAGAGCATGTAAAGGCTGTCAGCCAGAGAAGTATTGCCCGAAGAAAAATTAAAGGACTACGATCCGCTATGAATCGATTCCACGAAAAAACACTTCTCACTCGATTTTCAAACATATTCTGAGATTTTACCGATTTATTCTTAATCGATTGCTAGCAATTCATCATTATTTTATCGATTATATCGTTTCATAACTTAATTTAAGTTTTCTCGCTTCCTAGATAGAAACATGATACCATATTTTGTGATTTCCTTTAGAAAAATATAACGGTTTTTTTAATCCACATTTCAAGTAGTTAACTGCTGGGCCTAGAAGTTTCCTTCTCCTTTAAATCGCTTCACAGACAATTTAGCTTTAGGTTTTAGTTTTATATATAACAGTTTCAACCCAATTAATTTAATTTAATCTTGTCGCTATCACTGATAGATAACCAATCGTTAGATTTATTGAAATTGTTGTATTGTATCTCAGTAATTAATTTTAGTAATAATATTCAGTCGTTTTATAAATTGTAATTTCTAATTATAATTAATGTTAAGTGCTTTTGTAAATTAATATTGTTAATGCTTTTATAACTTTATTTTGTATACATTTTGACGGTCACCGTAGCCTAGTTGGTAGTGCTCCTGCCTACGAAGCTGGTGGTCCTGGGTTCGAATCCCGGTAAGTGCAAATATTTGTGTGATGAGCACGAATATTTGTTTCTGAGTCATGGATGTTTTCTATGTATATAAGTATTTATCTATCTATATAAGTATGTATATCGTCGCCTGGTACCCATAGTACAAGCTTTGCTTAGTTTGGGGCTAGGATGATCTGTGTGTCATTCCCTAGATATTATTATTATTTAAATAAGTTATGTGTTTAACCTTAGTTAAGTATTTTGCAACTCTCAATGTACAAATATTATTCTATTGTATTCAAAATATTTTATAGTTAATTTTTGCTAATTTGATTTGCATGCTGTGTTAGCCTATAAGTGATTATTACACGGAAATCTGTAACATTTAGCTTATAACTCTTATATTTACATGTGTAAATAATCGTTGGTTAACCTACTAAAATAAATAAATAAATAGTGTCACGTTAATCCCGCCCGTAGAGGCTAAAGGTATCATCATCATCATATCAGCCGAAAGACGTCCCGTGCTAGACAAAAGCCTCCCTCCAGGATCTCGACAATGGCCGGTTTTTGTGCTGCCCGACTCCAGCTGCTTCCCGCGAACTTTGCTAGATCATCGGTCCTCCTTGTAGAGAGCTTTCCTGTCCACGCTATGTTCCATGGGCACCAGATGAGTACCTTTCTGCCCCATCCCATGGGCCATTGGTTCTAGAAGCTATGTGCACCGTCCACTGCCAGTTCAGTTTGGTAATTCTTCTGCTACTTTGGTTAGCCTAGGGATTGCGACGTTTCTGATTTGTTCGCGCAGGGATACTCCGTGCATAGCATTCTCCATTGCTCTTTGGGTGACCTTAAGTCTTTATTTATTTATTTAGGACAACTTACAAAACTTACACTAATACATCGAATACATACATGTTATAAAATTACGTGCTAAATGTCGCTTTACTTATAAGTCGCCACGGCAAGGTAAATAGTAAGTAAGTAAGTAATTTATTTGCATTAAAGGTAAGTAAGTAAAGGACAGTTCTTTTTTTTTAAAGTAAAGTTTAAGTAAAGTTTAAAAGTAAAAGTTCTTTTTTTTATTTACTTACTAAACTTAAGATTACTATAACTACTTCCACAGTACTACTACTACAGTCTTCTTGTGAGGTCCATAGTAAGCGACCACGTCTCTGTTCCATAAGTCATCATTAAAAGTATTCGTAAATGCCAACCTTTTGCCTGAGTACGTGCCCATCACGTAATAGTGTAAAAGGGAGGTACCGGACGTCCCCGGGACTCCACCTAATAGAAATCCACGGCAGGTTAGGTTAACTCGGTGCGAGTCCGACATACCCACCGGAAGACCGAAAAAGAGATTTATTCTCAAAAATATATTATCATTAATAAAAAATATATAATCATAAATTTAATCGTCCGGCGGGTCTCGAACCTGCACCATCTACCAAACCGGGGTAGGCGCTCTGCGTTAAGCTACGAACGATATACGCTGGCAGATCAGTCGGCCATGTTTCTAGAAAACAAAACCGTTAGATAATACCTACATCCTCCGGAAGGGTTTTAGCAAGGGAATCCTAAATTTGATCTGCCAGCGTGTATCGTTCGTAGCTTAACGCAGAGCGCCTACCCCGGATTGGTAGATGGTGCAGGTTCGAGACCCGCCGGACGATTAAATTTATAATTTCCCATTTTTGAGATTAGATAAACGCTTTGCATTGCGAATAATGCTATAAAATTCAAATTTAATAAGAGATTTATGGCGTTATTTTAGTTTAATTTAATGCAGGTTTGTAAAGTCTCAATTACATTTACCTAGTGCGGACATAGCCTTTTAATATTTAATTGTCTGCTATGATATTTGCACTTTAAACCTGCTATTTGCTTTCAAAAGAAGTTTTTATGCAAACCGCTGCTAAATGATTAAGTCAACAATTTGGTTGACTTTGACTCACGTAGCGCGGTTCTCGGAATCTTTGTGTGGCCATTTTGTGAATTGGCCAATTATCGGATACTTTCTATGTTTTTGAACCTATTTCGCGAAGGAGGAGGCGCTGTTTGATAGGTCCACATATATTTTTGAAGTTATACTTCTTTTGGCGCGATGGAGAAAAATGATGAGAGTGAATTTTTAAGATGCGCGCGCACACCGACACCAAAAAATTTAACAGCATGAAGTTAGTTCTAGGTGGTATGACAGTGAATTTTTACGATGCATCGTAAAAATAACAGCATGACGTTAGTTCTAGGTGGTATGAAAATTGATAACTATGTTCAAGTTGTATATTAAGAAGTATAACTTCTAACGCGTGTACATAAGTACACACAAGTTTTTTTTTTTATTTACAGTGGTTTCTGGTGTTCAAGTTGCACAGTTTATAAATACGATGAATATTTAGTTTTCTTTAGTATTTACACTGGCCTGATGGTCCAGTGGTTAGCGGACCTGGCTGTTAAGCTAGAGGTCGTGGGTTCGCTCCCCAACCAGTACAGATATTTGTGTGTATGAACATGTCTGTTTGTCCTGAGTCTGGGTGTAAGTATCTATATAAGTATGTATTTACAAAAGAAAAGTAGTATATGTAGTTTATCAGTCATCTGGTTTCCATAGTACAAGCTCTGCTTAGTTTGGGATCAGACGGTCTTGTGTGAATAATGGACTAGGACTTATTATTTATATAATTTTACGCCGTCGGCGACAAAGTTTAAGACTTATCAAATGAATTAACCAGAAACGGCTTTGTCGCGATGGAGAAAAAAGCCATGTCAAAAATCATTTATTTCGTAAAAATTTTAGATTTATGTGGAATCGTCATTTTTATTTTACCCTGCCGTGCAGTGCATGACGTGGCAGCTACTGAGAAACACTGCCAGAAAACTCAGTAGGAACTGTTTTTTTAAATAAAATATCATTATCATCATATCAGCCGAAAGACATCTACTGCTGCACAAAGGCCTCCCCCAAAGATCTCCACAATTGCCGGTCTTGCGCTATTCGCATCCAGCTGTTTCCAGCGACCCGCACAAGTTCATCGGTCCATCTTGTAGGGGGCCTGCCCACGCTGCGTCTTCCGGTTCGTCCGTTAAATAAAATATACTTATGATTAATTAGAATCATGTGTGTTGACTCAGAACAAATACATCCCAAGCACTTTTGTCACTTAAATAATCAGAAATTTTGTAATATGCCCTGCTAAACAATTTAAACTTATTTGTAGACAATTATCTAATAACTAGCTGTGCCCCGCGGTTTTACCCGCGATACATTTTATAAATTATCATAGTTCCTCCCCCATAGTTGTTAGCGTGATAATATGTAGCCTATATGTTGACCCGACCTCTTAGTAATATTCATGCAAAGTTTGAAGTAAATCCAAGCAGTACTTTTTGAGTTTAGCCCGGACATACATACAGACAAACAGACACACAGACAAATTCTAAAAACTATATTTTTGGCTTCGATATCGATTATAAATCACGCCCCAAGTATCCAATTAAAAAATATATTCAATGTACAGTTTTGACTTTCCTACGATTTTATTATATGTATAGACGTTCTAAACTGCACTGCACGTGTGGCGCAGCGGCTAAGACCTCGCCTCGCCGCTTCGTGTCGCGGGTTCGAGTCCCGCGCCGGACAACTATTTGTGTGACCCATAAATAGTTGTTCTGAGTCTGGATGTAATTTGTGTTTATAGATGTATGATAAACTAACACTACGTTTTTTTCTGTAATGTCGGTAAAAATATACATTTGTAATTGTAAGCTAACTAACGAACTGCAGGGGAGCTTGTAACTTAAACACAGATTGTTACCGAGTGAAATATTTATGTTACATCCGTCCTGGCTGGGGGCGCGCCATCTTCCTTTGAAGCAGAAAAAACGACATTTGTAAACTGGAGCCAAATATAGCCTGCCGGCTGCGCCGCACGTGTTGGACTTGTACTACAGTTTGTACACATATGGCGTTATGGAGACGGTTCCGTATAAATTATAATATACTACAAAAAAAGAGTGTGTGTACTTATGTACACGCGTTAGAAGTTATACTTTGGCGTATGGAAAAAAAATAACTAAAATGCAGTAGTGATTTACGATAAATATTAAAATTAATCAAAAAGATTTTATTTAAATAAAAATACTAGAATATACAACTTGAACATAGTTATCAATTTTCATACCACCTAGAACTAACTTCATGCTGTTAAATTTAGGTGTCAGTGTGCGCGCGCATCGTAAAAATTCACTCTCATCTAGAACTAACTTCATGCTGTTAAATTTAGGTGTCGGTGTGCGCGCGCATTGTAAAAATTCACTCTCATCATTTTTCTCCATCGCGCCAAAAGAAGTATAACTTCGAAAAATAGTCGTTTAAATTAAGCTACTGGTTGAGAGCCTTTTGCGCTAGCCAACTGCTCGTTGTTTTCAATTCTTTAATTTGATATACTATTGCTAAATGTAACAATAATAGCTTAGTAACTTGCTATTTATTATTTATTTAAGAATATTAAAATACATGTGACAAACAGACCGCACGGACGGACTAATTTAAAATATTTTGTTACTTTAATTACTGTTTTTAAACTGTGTTTATGTAATACATTGTGAGCTTGACAAGTACAAGTGTATGTAAATACCCAAGTGCTGAATAAATTTCATTATTTCAATAAGGCCGCTTATGGAATATATACGACATGTAACGTAATTAACGCACACCCTCAGACACCCCAATTAGAATATTATGTTGCAATCATAATACAAACACTGAATTTTTGATTTAACATGTATATGCATTGTTATTTAATAAATTAGTTTCTTGGAATAAAGTTTATTTTTCTTTATTTTGTATTGAATAATGGAATTTGTACGAATACAAATAAAACTGCAATATTAAAAGTCTTATTATTTGACTTACGGTCCATTTCAATTTATTTTGACTTTATAGGGTTAATATGATAATAATTTCCGTAGTTTTAATTATTTTGGAAAAAAAAAATACCTATACTAAAAATGATATAAATCGATTTAGTAAACGATTCTGAACAAACTATTTTCAGGATGTGCGTTAATTAAGTTGCATGTTGTATATATTATGACGGGTCTGTTGGCGTGATTTGCAAACAAGTACAGACGCCAGCACATCCAGCTACCGCAATCTGTCAAATTTCTTTTATAGATTTTCAACTTGATCACATAATCATAAGGTTCACTTTCAATTGGGGAAATTTGACAGATTGGTCTGTACTTGCTTTTAAGTAATATAGCTTATATATCCGAATAACACATAGGTTATGATTTGTAAAGTTTGACACGGGTGAAACCGCGTGGCACAGCTAGTTATCTATATAAGTATGTATTTACAACAGAAAAGTAGTATAATATGTAGTATTACAGTTTTATCTGGTTTCCACAGAACTAGCTCTGCTTAGTTTGGGAACAGATGGCCTTGTGTAAATAATGTCCCAGGATATGAAATGAGATTTATTCAGCACTTGGGTATTAACATACACTTGTACTTGTCAAGCTCACAATGCAGTACTTACATAGTGGATAGTAAATGGTTACAAAAAAATAATAATTAGTCAGTCCGTGCGGTTTGTTTTATCGCATATATTTGCTGAAATCCTTAAATAAATAACAATTTACTAATCTATTATTTTGAAATTTAGTTGTACTATATTAAAATTAAAGAATGGAAGACTAAAGCAAAAAGACGAAATTCTAAATGAGGGTGTGATCACATGCACGGGATCACCGATATTATTATATCTGCCTCCTCTGCAGCTCTGGGCCGAGTTGCCACAATATTGACTTCTTCCTTTTGATCGTATTGTCTTGTAGCTCCAATGGTCGTTGAAAACACCCGAATTTGGCTTGACCCTCTCGCCCTGCGCAGAAACGTGGCATCTCTATGTTTTACGGGGAGTTTTCAGAGGAACTGGTCGAGCTTATACCTACCTGCTGCCACATTTCGCCACAGACCCTCTCACCAGAAGTGAAAATTTCCTAAATCCTAATCCTTATCACCTGGATGAATGTACATCTACCACCGTATGTTTCAAAAGAATATTTTTGCCGCGCACTACCGCTCCGTGTATCGTAGAGTTATAAAGATTCAAGCGGGAAATTAAATTAATACTTATTTTTGTATGATGTTGAAAAGCTTACAAATTAAGAGAGGTCTCTTTTTAAGAGAGGTAGGGCGCAGCGTTGATTAGCTCAAAGAGCCAAGGGAAACTGGGGAAGTACCTCCACCTTAGAGAACATTAAAACTTAATGTCGTGTTTCTGCGTGGTCGCCAGAGCCGTGGTTTGCTGACTCTTATAAAGGCTGGCAACGCACCTGCGACCCCTCTGGTGTTGCGAGGGTACATGGGCGGCGGTCACTTACCATCAGGTGACCCACATGCTCATTTGTCGTCTTCTTTATAAAAAAGCCAAAAGTTGTAGTACAGACGCCAGCACATCCAGCTACCCCAATCTGTTAAATTTCTTTTGTAGATTTACAACTTTATCACATAAGCATAAGGTTCGCTTTCAATTGGGGAAATAGGACAGTTTGGGGTAGTTTGATGTGCTGGGAGTCTGTATAAGCGTTGCTTTGTTTGGACTAGATGGCGCCTTCCCGGATATTCATTTATTTATAATTAAAACATAAGCTTCCAACTTGTGATACCCGTCTTAGCAACTAGGGAGTTTCACAAAAACATATTTATCCATATTCAAGTTCATAACTATAGATAGCGCCGTTTCTAGAAATAGATACACATATATATAATATGTGTGACACAATAATCACAGATTATATAAGAATTATAGGATTATGAAAGATTGATAATCCGGACATGTATAAATTCGTTAGGTATTACTGTCATCATTATCGTCATGTCAGCAGACTGACGTCCACCGCTGGACTAGAGCCTCCTACAAGAATGGGGGGTTATGTCATAATCGCTACGGGCGACGAGTTGACAACCCCACTATGATGAAATAATAAAGAAAAGTAGTATATGTAGTAGGTATATCAATTATCTCGTTTCCATAGTACAAGCTCTGCTTATTTTGGGATCAGATGACCGTTTGTGAATAATGTCCCATTATTATTATTTTAAAATAGAAATGTATTCAGCACTTGGGTATTAACATACACTTGTACTTGTCAAGCTCACAGTGCAGTACATAAACATAGTCGAAACAGTATTAAAGTTACAAAAATATTTATTTAAACCGTCCATGCGGTTGGTTTTTACATGTATATTACTAAATCTTTAAATATATAACAAATTACCAAGCTACTATTTTTAAGTTTAGTACTATTATATTATTTATATATTATATTATATATTATTATATTATATATTTGGAAATTCTTAGGAACTCTCGGTATCGGCAAGCCGCGACATATAGACCTTCCCACCTCTGTTGGATTGGATGATCTTAATAATCATTTCTCCACTACTTCGTCCATTGATCATCTGACCAAATCTCAAACTATTGCCTTTGTAAATGGTCTAGCGCGTCCTAATATAAACCCTTTTTCTTTCTCTCCAGTCGATTCAAACGAGATCAAAAAGATAATCCTTTCTATCAAATCCAATGCAGTTGGTTGTGATTGTATCAGCCGAAAAATGATCACCTCAATTTTAAACCAACTGCTTCCTGTCATTTCCCATATTATTAACCATTCCCTTGAATCTCGATCATTCCCGTCCTTATGGCGTAAAGCCTATGTCCTTCCCCTTCCTAAAGCCTCTAATCCTTCACTTCCTACGCACTACCGTCCAATCTCCATACTTCCTTTTCTTTCTAAAATACTAGAATCCTGTGTCCACAAACAGCTTTCCAGTTTTGTAGTCACTAACAACTTAATAAGTATGCTGCAATCTGGTTTCCGACCAGGGCATAGTACGACCACTGCACTCCTTAAAGTGACTGGCGATATTAGAGCAGGCATGGAGGAAACCAAAGTCACGGTCATGGTTTTGGTGGACTTTTCCAACGCATTTAATACCGTCAGTCACGATATCCTACTATCCATCCTTTCCCATCTTATGATCTCAGACGAAGCGCTGGAATGGTTTTTCTCATATCTTCTGGAACGTCAACAGTCAGTACGTGTCGGAGAGACTTCATCAAACTGGACAAACCTCGACACAGGCGTTCCACAAGGCGGTATTCTTTCTCCTCTTTTATTTTCTGTCTTTATAAACCTTTTAACTTATGATCTTCAGAGTGCGTATCATCTTTATGCCGATGACCTTCAACTTTATGCTCAGGCGGGTACAGATAGTTTGCCTGAAGTCATTGGGAAGCTCAATAGGGACTTAGACTTAATCAAAAGCTGGTCTGATAGGTTTGGCCTCACAGTCAACCCTGACAAATGCCAAGCCATCATAGTAGGAAGCTCGCGTTTGATGAGCAGAATAAATTTAGATCAAATGCCACGCATCATGTTCGATCAATCCGCCATTCCATTCAGCCAATGTGTAAAGAATCTTGGGTTACAGATTGATACGACTCTTAGCTGGATGAACCAGATTGCTGCTGTCAGCCAGAGTGTCACATACATTCTGCGGAGTCTCTATCGTCTCAAAAACTTCCTTCCATCTAAAACTAAAGTAATGCTCGTGCAGTCCTTAATCCTTCCTAAAATTGACTATGGTGATGTGTGCTACTTTGACCTGAATGCAGATCACCTCAATAAGCTCGACCGACTTCTAAATAACTGCATTCGGTTCATCTTCAATCTACGAAAATACGATCATGTGTCATCTTACCGCGCGCAATTAAAATGGTTACCAATTCGCCAGCGCAGAAACTTACGTGCTCTGACTACTCTATACACTTTACTAGTTTCCGTTTCTTCTCCTTCATATCTAACTTTTCAATTTCAATACCTTCATTTAAAACACAATAAAAATCTGCGTTCTTCTCATAACCGCATCCTTCACTGTCCTTCACACCGCTCTGACTTCATCCACTCTTCTTTTCTTATACAATCCATTCTCCTCTGGAATGCTCTTCCATCAGAAATCAGAATGGCTAAAGTCGCTATTCTTTCAAAAAGAAAACGCGGGAGCATATAACCAAAAAGTTATTGGCAGAATCATCACATTAGTATTATTTTATTTATTTGTATTATTTATATGTAGGTATACACACATCAACAAAGTCTAGGGATACGTTATTTTGAAATCAAACATGGCTTTATTGTTTAAAACCTATTTAGTTTCCTTAAAAAGTTTATTTACAGATTTAAACCTTGTCTATTCTTTATTCAAAATTTAAAAATTAAAATGAGAAACAAATGAAAACACGCAAAGCACAGCGCAATCTTGAGTTGTATCTAATTTCAAGAAGTTGCATTAAAAATTTTTTTGCGTGTTAATTGAAGAAAACCTGATAAATTGTTTTATTTTCTTTTCTCAATTGGTTGTGTAAGCTTTTTAGCGTCATGCCACGCCATCATTTGAGTCGAGATGAAATGTTACGGGCAGTTGGCATGTTACAAAACGGTGCTATTCAACGCGTCGTTGCTGAGTCTCTGGGCACAAGCCAAAATGTGGTATCCAGGCTGTGGTCACGTTATCGCGCTACTGGAGATGTGGCAGAACGGCACACAGGTAGATATCGTGTTACCACTCAGAGACAGGATCGATTTCTCCAAATGACCGCCAGAAGACTACCCAATATCACAGCGATGCAACTAGTGCAAAGGCTCCAGGAGGGTCAGCAGCTGCTGGTGAGCGACCAAACCGTGCGAAGGAGGCTGCATGAAGTTGGTCTTCATGCTCGCAGACCGCTACGAGTCCCAGCGCTGCGACGTGGCAATCGCGGTAGGCGACTTTTATGGGCTCAAGAACATTTGACATGGAGTGATCAACAATGGTCATTGGTGCTGTTCACTGATGAGTCCCGCTATGGATTTCATCCAGATTCGAGACGAACACGCGTTTGGAGAACTCCAGGCAGGGTCAGCCGTCTCCGACATCCACAGGAGGTCCACTATTACCAAGGCGGGACAATTATGGTGTGGGCAGGAATACGAATCGGCGGACGAACCCAACTCATTTGGATTCAGGGCAGCATGACTGCCCATAGATACCGTGAGGAGGTAGTAGAACGTGTCATTGTCCCGCTCAGGGCCCTAACGGGGCAAGAATTTCAGCTCATGCATGACAATGCACCTTCCCATACAGCGCGGCTGGTGAGGGCCGCCCTTCGAGAACACGATGTTCAGGTATTAGATTGGCCTCCACAGTCGCCAGACTTAAACCCAATTGAACACGCCTGGGACATGTTACAGCGAAGAGCATTGAGGGATTTTCCGCCCAACTTGACAACAGAAGAACAACTTTTCGAACATTTAAAAAGAACTTGGGACTGCATACCCCAGCAAGACATTGACACCTTAATTTTAAGTATGGAAAATCGTTGCCGCTGTGTGATTAATGTTAGAGGAGGAAATACCGATTACTGATTATCAGATTTGGTAAGATTTTTATTCATTTAATTCGATTGAATAATTTTATAAGAATAAAATGTTTTTGTTCACTCAGTAATTTTCTATGGCTTAATTAATTTAAGACTTTTATTAATTAGAAAAACAAAATCGCATCGTGTTGTTAATGTTTAAATATCGGCCATGAAATTATCTTTAATTCTTCCATTTACAGTCATAACAAAATGTTTATAGTTTTCTAGATAATCAATGAAATGTTCAATATCCCTAGATTGTGTTGATGTGTGTATGTATAATATATATGGATATATAGTAGTATATTATAATATAGGTATTGTGTATTTTATGTAATTGTATTTATTTATTTATTTATTTATTTATTTATTGTTTGGAAAACCAACAGCTATACATAAAAAATATTACTGCCATAATAGGAAACATAAAGCCAATTACAGGTTTTCACGGATAGCGACTGATACACACATACAATGCTTCCGATTTTACTCTTAAACAGAGTAGCTGAAGACATATTATTATCTTAAAAGTTATTGGAAAAAATTAAGGTTCAGTTGCCTGCGTGCCACCTCGCTCTTGGTATTAAATGGGTCAAAATCAAACTTTTTACATATTTTATTAAAATCCTTGCTCGCTCGTACTATATATGAATTTTGCCTATAATTAGTCGACGACAATGGAATAGATATAGGTGTATTAAATCTAGACGATCTTTGGGGAACGTTAAAGTGCAGTTTCTGTAAAATATGGGGACAGTCAATCTCATTAGATAACAGCTTTAATAAAAACGTGCAATCAGCCAAACGCCTTCGATTTATTAGAGGTTGAATGTGGAACTTCTTACATAGGTCTAAGTAATTCGTAGAACTGTAAGGGATTTTGAGACGATAACAAAGGAACTTCATAAAACGTTTTTGAATATTTTCCAGGCGATCAATATATTTATTGTAACAGGGATTCCATATTTGTGAGGCATATTCCAGATGACTTCTTACGAAAGTGCAATAAAGTATTTTAAATGTTTTAGCTTTTTTAAAGCACCTAGATATCCTCATTACAAATCCCAATGCTCTTGATGCTTTGGCGATAGTTTGCTCGATGTGTATGTCAAACTGTAGCTTCGAATCATGATATACACCAAGGTCACGTACACCGTCGCATCTTGGTAATACTTGGCCCTTAAGTTGGTACGATGTTGACAGTGGGAAGCGTTTCCTGCTAAAAGTGAGTACTGAGCATTTGGATGGGTTAAGGTCTAACTTATTTACTTGACAGTATTTGTCAAGCCGCGTCAGATCGGATTGAAGATCCACTACATCCTTTGGCGACGATATAATAGAATAAATCTTCATATCGTCAGCAAAACAGAGAAGATTAGAACTTTGAAGGCAAGAGTCGATGTCGTTTACATATAATATAAATAATAAGGGTCCCATTAAGGAACCCTGGGGTACACTAGGAATCAAAACCCAACTTGAGACATAATTACTGACAACAACCGCCTGAGTTCTATTTTCTAGGTAAGAAGAAAACCATCGGAGAAGATCTCCATTTATGCCATTTGTCAATAATTTCATTTTTAGGATGTTGTGATCTATCCTGTCGAAACATTTACTGTAGTCCGTGTAAACGACATCGACTTGTGCTCCACCATCCATTTCTTTCGTGACATAATCGTTAAGTAAAACGAGATTCGTAAGTGTGGACCTACCCTTTAAGAAGCCGTGTTGTGAAGGACTAAAAGTATTTTTAAGCGCTGCGTAAACTTGATCGTAGACAATTCTTTCGAAAATTTTAGCAAGTATACATAGTTTGGAGATAGGCCTATAGTTGCCTATCTCATTTCTTGAGCCCTTCTTGTGAACGGGAGTTACATATGCTGACTTCCATACGTGAGGTACAGTGAATGTAGCGAGAGACTTCTCGAATAAGAGGCTTACCGGTAGCGCGATTGTTTCTGCACATCCTATGAGAAACTTTGGTGATAACTGATCCGGACCAGCGGATTTACATGGATCAAGATTAGTAAGCAGTTTTCTCACACATTTAATGTCAATTTCAATTGAGTTTATATTGGACGAAACAATTGGTATTGATTGGGAAAAGCAAAGGCTTGAGATTGGACATGTATTTATGTTGTTGTTATTAGGGTTTAGAAAAGAAGAGTAAAACTGTGAAGAGAATGCATCACAGATAGCCTCGGCAGAGGAAACCGTCGCATCACCATACTTAAGGTGACTGGGAATTGAGTTAGATTTCGACCGTTGCTTAACAAAACTCCAAAAGTACTTAGGGTTTTTCTCTATGGAAGCTTCAGTAGTTGCCAAATAATTACAGTAACACTCTGCTTCTAATTTTTTTACCCTATCGCGTAGAAGTTTAAACGTGACCTCATCAGTGAGCCTGCCGTATACCCTAAATTTATGTAGGTACTTAAATTTCTCTTTTATCAATCGTTTAAGAGCCGGGGAGTACCAGATTGGGTATGAGTTATGGCATAATTCTTTAGATGGGACGTATTTCTCCCGAATGTTAGCTATAGTGTCGTAAAAATAAGTTACACATTCCTCGAGCGATGAGTTCATAAAGATATTACTCCAGTCTATAACGGATATATCTCTATTAATCGAATTAAAGTCCGCTTTATCATAAAAATACCGAACGTGCGGCGCAGGGGTTAAATAAGTATATTCAGCAAAGAAAACGTCGATTATAAGTGCCGGGTGATGTTTGTCAATCGGCACCAAAGGTACTAGACACTCACTAACGGATACAGTATCATTACTCAGTACTAGGTCCAAGATCCTGCCATGAAAATTTAAAATTCCATTAAACTGGTTAAGATTTAGAACGCGTAGTTCATCCGTTAGCATGTATTCATCACTACTACTTATATTTATAGGTAACCACGAATCATTGATTAATTTCCATGAGATGCCGCTTAAGTTAAAATCTCCCACAATTAAAAATTTGTCGTCCGAATTATTTAGAATTGAGTTACTAAGGCATGAAAGAAAATTTGACAATTGGTCCGAAAAGGTATTCCCAAGGTTTTGTCTACACAAATATATTACACCTATATTTAATTTAACATGTTTTTTACTAGCAGGTAAACGTAGATTCACTGTCACCCATAAATCCTCGGCCGAGGAATGAAACAACGGTTGCGGAACCGCCGATATGTACTTACGTATCGCGATGAGAACGCCACCTCCGCGGAGTTGACCCGTACGGGAATAATCGCGATCCCGCCGCCATACAATATACTGATCGCCAAATAACTCCAAGTCCGAGATACCATCTACTAACCATGTTTCGGTTAATACTATCACATCGTGTAAGTTAAGACTAAGCTCTCGATAGAAGTCCTCAGTCTTAGTACGAAGTCCACGAACATTTTGATAATAAATGTCCAGATTGTTAACTGTAGTATTAGCCATTGGGAACATAAATTATCATAATAAATGCGTTACTAACAAGATAAGGTAAAACTGAGAGTAAAAATGTATGAAGTATCTACATTTTTACTCTCAGTTTTACTCTTTAAGCTCGTAGTGCACCTACCATGTAATCTCTGCATCACCCCAAGGTGTCAACCTTGGGGTGATGCAGAGATTACATGGCAGAGAATGCCTTCGGCATTAAGTCCGCCTTTGTACATTGTTGTGCATAAAGTTTAAAATAAATAAATAAAATAAATATTATATAAAAAATTGAAGCCATCGAGCAGTTGGCTAGCAAGCTACTAGTCATCATCATCATGTCAGCCAAAGTAGTTCTACTGTTGCCTTTGACGCCGGAGGTCGTGGGTTCGATTCCCACCCGGGACAAATATTTGTGTGCATGGACATGTCTGTTCGTCCTGAGTCTGGGTGTAAATTATCTATATATCTATTTACATAAGACAAATAGTATATCAGTTATCTGGTTACCATAGTACAAGCGCTGCTTAGGATAGGTGCGCGCTGCTCAGATGACCGTGTGTGAATAATGTCCCAGGATATTATTATTATTAGAGAAATATAAAAGTCTGGTATTTCAAAACAACAATTTAGACTTGATTGAATACCGGTTGGATTACTCTCCACAACGGGATTGTGCATTAGACTGGAGGTCACTATACTTGTTAAATATTAATAGTGTGCTAAATACTGCGGCTGGTGCTTTTAGAAAGAAAAAATCCTTTATTCATTACCAGGACGGACATAACAATGATGATAACAATTATACAATAACAGAAAAACAATGAAAATCTTATACTTAATATTCGTTAGTCCGTTCTAGGTGAAAAGGCATCTATCTCAGCATTGGCCGTCGCAATATTGCGACAGCGCTGATATTCTGATAGCGCCCGACTGTGGGGTCCACGGATAGTAAACCCCCATTACATACTATAATATAATTAAATAACAGATATTTGATAAACTAAATACATTAATAATACAAATAAAAAGAATGTAATATAGTAAAGAAGATAGAAACATGTACCTAAGTCGAAAAAAAAAAGTGACATTAAATCACAAAATAATAATATAAATGAGGATTTTAGAGGTCTTCTAGCGATCTTCTGTTCTATATAAGACTATTCCCTCCCTCTTACCCACCACTGCAACTCATGTAAGCCAGGATCAACAGTGGCACACAATGAAATGACACTGAGATCTTGGTCTTGGATCCCGCAACGAATTTAATCAGAATGAAACAAGGAGTTAGAAAATGAATAGTTCCGCTTCTATTAAGGGCATCAATCATTACAAATGTAAACTATAGAATAGTTTTATTTATTTATTAACTAGCTGTGCCCTGCGGTTTTACCCGCGTTAAACTTAATAAATTATCGACTATGTGTAAATCCAGGGTCTCAGCTAACTCCATAACAAATTTTATTAAAATCGCTCCAGTCGTTTAGATGTGAATCGCAGGATCTCGACAGCGAAGTGGAGTAAAGAAAGAAATCGGCTGACAATTGATTCAGTAAAAGCAATATTGATTACACAGGAAAATTACAAAAATGTATCTTGTGAAGATTTTTACGTTTATATATTAGAAAAGAAAGAACTATAAAAAAGTCCTTTGACAAATATCAGTAATAAATATCCTTCTTGATTATTATCTGTTGGCTTTTACTTATTGCCTACAGTTGGCTTTACTTTCTGAAAATTCAGGCATTTTAGGTACTATAGACAGGCATCCCTCTATTAATCTATGGTAACCCTAGTCGTGGGTTCGATTCCCACCCAAGACTGTGATGTCTGTTTGTCCTGAGTCTGGGTGTATAAGTATGTATTTACCAAAGAAAATTAATATATGTATTATATCAGTTATCTGGTTTCCATAGTACAAGCGCTGCTTAGTTTGGGATCAGACGGCCGTGTGTGAATAATTTCTTAGGATATTATTATTGTTATTTATATTAGAAGTGTAAAAAAATAGTTGTTACTTCCATCGGCAGTCCCCAAAGGCTGCCCCGCTGTTTTTGCCGGATGAAAGATATTCTATTCTAGCTGTGCCCCGCGTTTTCACCCGCGTTAAACTTTATAAATTATCACAGCTCCTCCCCGTAGGTGATAGCGTGATAATATGTAGATAGCCTATATGTTGACCCGACTTCTTAGTAATATTGATGCAAAATTTTAAGTAAATCCATGCAGTACTTTTTGAGTTTAGCCCGGACATACATACAGACAAACAGACAAAAATTCTAAAAACTATATTTTTGGCTTCGACATCGATTGTAGATCACGCCCCAAGTATCCTTTTAAAAAATATTCAATGTACAGTTTTGACTTTCCTACGATTTTATTATATGTATATATATGTATAGATTATTTTCTGTCACTAAACAACTTGTGTGCAAAAATTCATTATGATCGGTTGACTAGACTAGGCGTAACACAAACACATTTGCATCTACGCGGAAGGCGCGGGAGGCTGTTTGTTTTCAATATAATAGTGTAATAACAAATAAATACTAAAAACAAGCTTCATACTTGTGTATGATCTCACGACCTCCTTGTAAGGACGAATCGCGTCATTTGTACTATACGTTTTCCTGTAAGCAATAGCAGATTAAGGTCATGGATGCTATTGATGCAGTCACCAAGTAGCGCGTCCGTGTGCTCATCGTCACGCCTAAAGGTGATTTTCCACCAGAGTGGCGAGACGAGACGAGAAGAGAAGAGAATTAATAATAATAATATCTAGGGACAATGTCACACAAATCATCCTAGCCCCAAACTAAGCAAAGCTTGTACTATGGGCACCAGGCGACGATATACATACTTATATAGATAGATAAATACTTAAATACATAGAAAACATCCATGACCCAGAAACAAATATTAGTGCTCATCACACAAATATTTGCACTTACCGGGATTCGAACCCAGGACCACAAGCTTCGTAGGCAGGAGCACTACCAACTAGGCTACGGTGACCGACATCCATTTGGAAACTATGGTGCCACAAATGAAATAGGTTACCTCTTTCGATAACTTAGTCTATTACAGTATCAAATTGATGGAGCTACCTTTTAAGCAAATAATCTTCCTTGTGTTAGGAACCTCAGCTCTTCATAATTGATGATGTCCTCCCGACCGAATTTCGGCCACGGCGGCCAGTCTTAATGGAGGCTAGCCAATTGCGCAGGACATTATAGTGCACAAGTGTGTGCGCAAACACAGGGGCACTTTCTATTCCATCACTCTCATGATCCGATGGGACGCCTAGCGACACGACCGGAAAGAGTTCAGGTACAGGACCGACGGCTTTACGTGCTCTCCGAGGCACGGGGGTGTAATACCGCCAACTTCCAGACTTCGGGCTGATACCTAAAAAAAAAATTTTTACGGAAAAATCCCAAAATCACTTATTGGCCCGACCCGGGATTTGAACCCAGGACCTCATTATCTGCGGTTGAACACGCTACCGCTAGACTAACGAGGCAGTCACAGTAATAATTGAATTACCCTAGGTTCAGAGTTGTTCAAGCCGCCCAGTAGGCCTCTGTCATGGTTTATCGACTATTGTTTACCGACAGCTTAACGGGCCTTCCGAAGCACGGAGACGCTCAGAAATTAAACCACTTTGGTGGTCACCAATCTATGGACTGACCGTGTGCCTAGTTGCTTCACCTCGCCGATCACTTACGGACCAGTGAGTGCATAACAAGATTGCAATAAATAAAATTTATTCGCTTAAAATATAAAGATATGAAACTAAAATAAAAACTCATGGTAAAAACTAAAATAAAGGAGGTAATATATCGTCATCATCATATCAGCCGAAAGACGGCCACTGCTGGACAAAAGCCTCTCTCAAGGATCTCCACAATGGCCGGTCTTGTGTTGCCCGCACCCAGCGGCTTCACCCGACTTTTGCGAGATCGTCGAGACTACCCATCTGCGCGATACATATTGTAGTGCGCAAGTGTGTCATTTCACTGCCCGGTGTGGAGTCGCTCAGCCCATGCAAAGCTAGTGGATATAGCTTTAAACGAAACGTGTCGAACCATCACTGGTTGTCTTAAACCGACACCAGTTCAATTGCTGTGTCCACTGGCAGGCAGAGCTCCTCCGGCGGTGAGTAGAGCGGCGGCGAGCTCCAGCGAGAGATTATAAATGGACAGTGACGCACGGCACCCATTGCATAATCACAGTCCTGTGTCACAAAGGCTTAAAAGTCGACACAGCTTTGTGAAGTGCGTCCTTCCGCTGAGCGGAGAACTCTCACAGGCTAGATGCCAGCTGTGGCGAGAGTGTACCAAACTGACTACACCATTTGTTCCACCATCTGAAAGTCTCGCCCCTGGAAATTGCCTTGGCTAGCCTAGAAGTCATTAAATAGGCTTCGAACCCAGGTTGGTCGCAGCAGGGACAACTTGTTCAGGTGGGGTTACATCAATGATCGCAGCCTTCAATGCAAATGTGGTGTAGTCCCACAGACAATGGGACATCTGTTATCATGTAGCGCGTGCCCTTACAACTGCACGCTTAAAGAACTGATGGAAGCTACTCATAATGCGATTCTCGTGGCCAAGTTCTGGGCGGACACAGTTTAGACTGCCATCGACTCGCTAAGAAGAGAAGTGTGTCACACAGGGGCACTTTCTATTCCATCACTCTTATGATCCGATGGGATGACTAGCAACACGACCGAAAAGGGGTCAGGTACAGGATCGACGGCTTTACGTCCTATCCGAGGTATAATACCGCCGAATCCACAGACTTCGGGCTGATACTAAGAATTTTTTTCTTTACCTACAGTAAAATCCCATAATCACTTTTTGGCCCGAGACGGGATTTGAACCCAGGGCCCCGTTATCTACCGCTAGACCAACGAGGCAAACTAGGCAACACAATTTAGATCAATTTAATCTCAAAAATGGGAAATCATAAATTTAATCGGCCGGCGGGTCTCGAACCTGCAACATCTACCAATCCGGGGTAGGCGCTCTGCGTTAAGCTACGAACGATACACGCTGGCAGATCAAATTTAGGATTCCCTTGCTAACACCCTTCCGGAAGATGTAGGTATTATCTATCGGTTTTGTTTTTCTAGAAACATGGCCGACTGATTTTCCCATTTTTGAGATTAGATAAACGCTTTGCATTGCGAAAAATACTATAAAATTAAAATTTAGATCAATTTCTTTCCTAGTGCAGTGCTAAGTGAGTGTTGATACGACTTTCGATATGAACGTGTCTACGTGTCTGGTGACTCTTGGGTGAAATTGACCCAGTTGTGGTGTCATTGTGTGCAGATTAATGCCTTTTTTGTATTCTCGCTGGGTGCAGCGTGTGCTGGTATGTGGACATGTATACAACATGTAACTTAATTAACGCACATCCTGAAAATACTGTGTTCAGTGTTCATTTATATCATTTTTAATATAGGTAATTTTTTATTCCAGAATAATTAAAACTACGGAAATTATTATCATATTAACCATGTAGTCAAAACAAATTGAAATGGACCGCAAGTCAAAGTAATAAGACTTTTAAAATCGCAGTTTTATTTGTATACATACAAATTCCATCATTCAATACAAAATAAAGAAAAATAAACTTTATTCCAAGATTCTAATTTAGTGAATAACAATGCATATACATGTTAAATTAAAACGTTAGTGTATGTATTATGATTACAACATAATATTCTAATTAGGGTGTTTGAGGGTGTGCGTTAATTACGTTACATGTTGTATACGGCGGATATTACGGTGTACAAGGTGTAACGTAAATCGTCGAGACATTATCCGACGGGCCCTTTGGCGTGGTTGGTAAATACCTTTCACGGCGCAGCTCGTGGGTTTTATTTCCACCAGAGACAGATATTATAGTTGGGGTGTAATTATCTATATAAGTATGTATTTACAAATGAAAAGTAATATGTGTAGTATATCAGTTATAAATAAATAATAAATAAAAAAAATACTTATGTACACGCGTTAGAAGTTACTTATACTTCTTAATATACAACTTGAACATAGTTATCAATTTTCATACCACCTAGAACTAACTTCATGCTGTTAAATTTTTTGGTGTCGGTGTGCGCGCGCATCGTAAAAATTCACTCTCATCATTTTTCTCCATCGCGCCAAAAGAAGTATAACTTCAAAAGGTTTATTCCCAACAAGCACAGATAATCCTTAACTTAGTTTACATCTATGACGATATAACTATTTGCGTTTAGTTTATATAATACTTATGAAGGATGCAACATTATAAGTACTAGCTAGGAAAGGCGTCTACCTCAGCAAATGTTACAGTAAATAATAATGATTACTGTAACGCTGATCTTCCGATAGCGCTTAAAAGCGACTAATTAAATTACAAAATTATCTTGCGTATCGACCTGTAGTAGCGTTTGGTTGCGACTCCAACCACTTTAAATGTCATCAAAGAGAATATAAACAACTATTATTGCGTCATTGCTGTGTTTAACTATATTCATCATCATCATACCAGCCAAAGACGCCACTGCTGGACAAAGCCCCCTCCCCCCCCCCCCCGCAAGAACTCCACAATTACCGGACTTTCGCTATCCGCATCCAGCAGTTTCCAGCGACCCGCACAAGATCATCAGTCCATCTTGTAGGGGGGCTGCCCACGCTGCGTCTTCCGGTATGCGTGGTTGGTAAATCCTTGCCTTTTACGCTGCAGGTCGTGGGTTCGATTCCCACCCAAGACAGCTATTACAGTCTGGGTGTAATGTACTATATAAGTATGTATTTACAAAATAAAAGTAGTATTGTAGTATATCAGTTATCCGGTTTCCATAGTACAGGGTGTCCGGTGGCAAATTTCACATTTAAAAAAATCATAAGAAAAGAAATAATAAAGTTTCCTTTAAAATCTTTATTTTTATAACAAGTACATTAATGTGAGTTTTACTTTTTAAAGATAACGTTTTCTAAGTGCCGACCTTCTTGACGCAAACACTCTTCCCATCTTTGACGCATATTTTCAAACACACGTCCGCAGAGATCACTTGAAATTCCCGCCATTTCAGTTCGAATATTCTCTTTCAGTTGCGCAGTGGTGGTAGGTTGGTTTCGATAAACGACGCCCTTTAGGTAGCCCCATAAAAAAAAGTCACATGGACTCAGATCCGGTGATCTTGCTGGCCAGGGTATGTCACCAAACCGAGAGATAATTTTTCCCGGGAATAATTCCCTTACAGCAATCATGGACGCTTGTGCAGTATGCGCAGTAGCACCATCTTGTTGAAACCATGTGTTTCTGTTAGAAAAAGAACTGTTGCAAAGCTTTTCTTTAAAAAAACTATTGATCATCTCACAATATCTGTCAGAATTAACAGTCACTGCCTGACCACGATCATTTTCAAAAAAATACGGGCCTATAATTTCTCTACCCGAAATAGCGCACCAGACAGTCACTTTTTCGCTGTGCAACGGTTGTTCATGCATTTCTCTGGGATTCTCCGGACTCCAGTAACGAAAGTTTTGTTTATTTACGTACCCTCCTAAATTAAAATGTGCTTCATCACTGAAGAAAATGTTTCTTAGTCGCGTCTCCGTAGAAAAAGTCGCTAACATTCTTTCTGCATAAGTTAATCTTGTTTGATAGTCATTTTCGTTCAACTTCTGGATTATTTGGATTTTATAGGGATGGAACTTGAGTTTTTTCCTAATTATTTCGTGCAATGTTGATCTGGCGATTCCTAAACCCGACGAGCGCGCTCTTAGTGACATCCGTGGATTTTGCATAATTGAATCACTAACACGTTGGATATTTTCTTCAGTAGATACAGACGGAACTGGGCCTTGATGACGCGTAGATTCAGCTGAGCCTGAAGTTCTAAATCTTGCTACCCAATATCGAATTAAACTTTTTGACGGCGCATCTCTTATTCGTGGGATATTGAATCGATTACAGAATTTACGCTGCGCCGCAATGAGCGAAAAACTACTCGTTAAGTACGCCTCAATTGCAAAAGCGCGCTGCTCTCCCGACCAACGCCCCATTGCGACTAAAAAACTCACGACACTGGCGCTACGAACGCCCCACCCCGCACCCTTCTAGCTGCCCGCGTTCAAAAGTAATAACTTTTTAAAATGTGAAAATTGCCACCGGACACCTTGTATAAGGTCTGCTTAGTTTGGGATCAGATGGCCGTATGTGAACAATAGATAGATAGATAGATACACTTTATTGCACCAAATCAAAATATCACATCGTAACATGAATTTTCTTAGAACTATAAGGTACAAACGGCGGTCTTATCGCTAATGTAGCAATCTCTTCCGGACAACCGCGGGTGAACCAAAGCACTGCAGGGAGACAAGTGGTAATTGGCAGTGCATCAACTGATGTAAATTAACATATATATGTACTTCTGTACAAATAATTCTGGCATATACACATATAATTCCTTATAATTAAGTATATACTTATTAGGAATTATATGTGTATATGCCAGAATTATTTGTACAGAATTACATATACAATGTCCCAGGATATTTTTATTAGCCTATGGCGTGTGTGCAATTTGTATGGGCACCCGAAAGAAACATTACATATTTCACAGAATGGTTTTATTTGTTCAGTGGGTTGATAGCGCTCCTGAAGTTTCCTCAGGAAATCTTCATCTACTTTTGGAAACAAACTTCGTTGTAGTCATAGATATAGGTAATGCACACATTTAGAAAGATACATATATGGACATATATATTTCTTAATAAATTTAAAATAAATTGTAGTCTATACAACTTAATTAACGCACATCCTGAAAATAGTTTGTTCAGAATCGTTCACTGAACCGATTTATATCATTTTTAATATAGGTAATTTTTTTTCCAAAATAATTGAAACTACGGAAATTATTGTCATATTAACCATGTACAGTCAAAACAAATTGAAATGGACCGTAAGTCAAAATAATAAGACTTTTAAAATCTCATTTTTATTTGTATTCATACAAATCCCATCATTTAATACAAAATACAGAAAAATAAACTTTATTCCAAGAAACTAATTAAGTAAATAACAATGCATATACATGTTAAATTAAAAATTCAGTGTATGTATAATAATTACAACATAATATTCTAATTGGGGTGTTGGGGGGTGTGCGTTAATTACGTTACATGTTGTTTATCTACTATTTTTTTGTAATAATATCCTGGGACATTGTTGACGGCCATCTGATCACAAACTAACCAGATAACTGACATACTACATATAATACTTTTCTATTGTAAATACATACTTATATAAATAATTACACGCAGACTCAGGACAAACAGACATATTCATGCACACAAATATCTGTCCTGAGTGGGAATCGAACCCACGACCTCCTGCGTGAAAAGCAAGCATTTGCCAACCACGCCAACAGGCCTGTTACATAAAACAGATTTCTACTTTTCTTATTGACAACCGATCGGGACACAAACAATATGAGAGTTTCCATTAAAATTGTATTCTGGTAGGTTGTCCGAAGCTATTCCCGATCGATTAAAAAAAGGCTTTTCAAAATCGATTCACAAACAACTGACAAATCGAATAACAAGCATAGTAAAAAAAGAAACATACATTGGAATTGATTGCCTTCTTCCCTTTTAAGTCGTTAAATAAGTACAATGCTGCTGGGGCTTCTTTGCAATCTAATTAGTAGCGTTATTGCTACGCAACTCATCTCAAAACACAACGGCATAATACTGCAGTAAAAACCACTTTCAATATAGTAATTACGTGTTTTTGCACAAACTTCCGCGGACCCCTAAAAAGTCGGCGCTAATCTCTTCACTGACGGAAACACTGAACACAAGTGATCAGTTGACGTGTGTCAGTTGCGCGCGCCGGTCGTTCGCGCCATTATCTGTCGTGTTCAAAACGGAAGCAGTGTTCTTTTTTTTCAAATTAACTGCCAGTGTGTAATAAGTATAGTGTTCTTATTTTGAAATTTGTTTGTTTTTAAAATTAGTGTTGTGTAATCATAAACATAGAGTATATAATTTTTTTTTAATCATGTGTGGTGTGAATTGATGCGCTGTTAGTGCTTTCACCGCATTCTGGATTGCATCGGATCATTTCTTTTTTCGAAATTTGGTTCTTTTCTCTCGTTTTTTGCCGCCATTTCGTTGTTAGACCGTTATTTAGCTGGAGGTTGCATTAGTTTTTAGACACGAAATGATTTGTATGCAAATAGCTTACATAGAAAAAGTGGTGACTAGTGAATGATGGTGTATTAGGAATCATACAAATAAACGTTATTAATAATACTACATCTTAAAAGTTGGTGTGGTTGCTTTTCACGCCGGAGTTCGTGGGTTCGATTCCCACTCAGGACAGATATTTATGTGCACGAATATGTCTCTTTGTCCTGAGTCTGGGTGTATTTATCTAGCTAGATGCTCTCACCGGATCGTAAGCGATCGGCGAGGTTAAGCAACTAGGCTGGCGGTCAGTCCATCGATGGGTGACTAACAAAGTGGGGTCAATATCTGAGCGTCTCCGTGCTTCGGACGGCACGTTAAGCTGTCGGTCCCGGTTGTAGTCATTAGACAACAGTCGTTAAGCCATGTCAGAGGCCTAATGGGCGGCTTGAGCAACTCTGTCACTAGGACACCACTAGCCATACGATAAGCAAGCAAGCAAGTATGTACTTACAATAGAAAAGTAGTACCTACATGTAGTATAGCAGTTATCTGGTTTCCATAGTACAAACTCTGCTTAGTTTGGAATCAGATGGCCGTGTGAATAATGTACCAGGATATTATTATTATTACTTTTTTACCCTTTGCCTTGAGGACAGCCCCTTAAACTTATTCAAATTGGGGAGCGTCATGATAAAAGAAATTGCATTGTAGCAAAACAACTTCTGTAGTAGTAATAAAATATTTAATTTTTTCTACATTTGTTAGTATAGGTGAACTGAAAAACTACTAAACTTTTATTAGTACTTAGATTTTAAAATTCTTTCAAATATATAAAGCTATATATTGAAAGAATATATCAGCTATAGCTGATGATCTTGTGCGGGTCGCTGGAAACTGCTGAATGCGAATAGCGCAAGACTGGCTCTTTGGGGGAGGCCTTTGTCCAGCTGTGGACGTCTTTCTGCTGATATGATGATGAAGCATATATTTATATACAAGATATCAGGACAAGTGTACTTTTTTTTTAATAAAATAAAATAAAATAAAAAAGGTTTTTATTCACGTAGACTTTAAAAAGCGCTTGTAAATAGTCAGAACATGTTTGTAGTAATATAGTTGTATACATTAGATATTATTTCTAGTAACATAGATATTTAGGTACATCTTGTATGAAAACATTTATAAAATTTATTTTATTACAGAAATGATATTTAGCTAGCTCGTATCAAGTTATTGTCAAGAGATTATATTTAATTATCTAGTTTAAGTCTAATATTTTTACTACATATTGTCAATGGTTCTGTCTATATTAAAGGTATTATTATTATGACGGACCTTGTGTTAATAACGACGGTCGCGCTTTAATGCTACCACCGGATCCAATGCGCCCCAACTGAGAAGACCCAGCGAAACAAACTCAGTGGGTTCATCTACTACCGGTTTCAACACGACCCAGTTGAGACGGTCCGGCGAAACATACTCAAGCGGGCATGAACACGGGATTTGGTCCAATTAGAGTAATTATTTAGTAGGCAAACACAATAATGGACCAAAACAGACAAACAAATTCAGCTCCTTAAAGCTTAATTTGGTTGTTAAACTGAACAAGAACTAACTCAACAATCGACATGCAAAATTCACACAAAAAAAATATTACTTCCCAATACAAGAATTACGATCAGTTGTAGGGAAATAAAAAAAAAAGTATTTAATTTTCATATATCTCAAAATTGTTAACTTTAATTATTTAGGTAGCGCTCGTTAAATTACTTGCTAGAGTAATTTAGTAGCTCGCAATATCCTGGGACAATAATAATAATATCCTGGGACATTATTTAGACACGGCCATCTGATCCCAAACTAAGCAGAGCTTGTACTATGGAAACCAGATAACTGATATACTACATATACTTACTACTTTTCTTTTGTAAATACTTTCTTAGGTATAAAGATAATTACACCCAGACTCAGTACAAACAGACATGTTCATGCCCACAAATAACTGTGCTGGGTGGGAATCGAATCCTCGACCGGCATTTGTCAACCTCGCCATCAGGCCCGTCAATTACCTTTATAATGCTACTAGCTGTGCCCCGCGGTTTTACCCGCGTTCAATTTTATAAATTATCACAGCTCCTCTCCCTTCGGTGATAGCGTAATAATTTGACCTGACCTCTTAGTAATCATCATCATCATATCAGCCGAAAGACGTCCACTGCTGGACAAAGGCCTCCCCCATAGATCTCCACAATTGCCGGTCTTGCGCTATTCGCATCCAGCTGTTTCCTCTTAGTAATATTCGTGCAAAATTTAAAGTAAATCCGTGCAGTGCTTTTTAAGTTTAACCCGGATATACATACAAACAAAGAGATACACAGACAAAAATTCTAAAAACTATATTTTTGGCTTCGATATCGATGGAAGATTACGCCCCAAGTATCCTTTTAAAAAAATATTCCATGTACAGTTTTGACTTTCCTACGATTTTATTATATGTATAGATGATAGTACCATTTATTGTATAGTAGTCGTATAGTAGTATTAAATAGAAACTTGTTTTCTTGCCGACATTGAAATCTCGACAAAAATACTTATTTAAAAATGCCAAGTTAATAACATCATCAACATAAATTTAAAGTTCAATCTCTTGACTTGTGTGAACAACAACTCGTTATTCGGTATGACGTCATTGTACAGTCTACTGAGCAGATGTCTGTAGCGAGACCTCTATCACCATCATCATCATATGATCATCTATACATATAATAAAATCGTAGGAAAGTCAAAACTGTACATTGAATATTTAAAAAAAAAGGATACTTGGGGCGTGATCTACAATCGATATCGAAGCCAAAAATATAGTTTTTACAATTTTTGTCCATGTGTCTGTATGTCTGTATGTATATCAGGGATAAACTCAAAAACTACTGCATGGATTTACTTAAAATTTTGCATGAATATTACTAAGAGGTCGGGTCAACATATAGGCTACATATTATCACGCTATCACATATGGGGGAGGAGCTGTGATAATTTATAAAGTTTAACGCGGGTAAAACCGCGGGGCACAGCTAGTTATCATCATAATTCAGTTTCGTTCTTTACCTTTTCGTCTAAAAGTGTGTTAGCAATGGAGTGACGAGCCGGTTAGCGTGGTTGGTAAATGCTTGCCTTTCACGCCGCAGGTCGTGAGTTTGATTCTCACCCAGGACAGATATTTGTGTGCATAAACATGTCTGTTTGTCCTGAGTCTGGGTGTAATCATACTAATATTATAAAGGCGAAAGTTTGTGAGTGGGTGAGTGTATGTTTGTTACTTCTTCACGTCTAAACGGCTGGAGCGATTTCAATAAAATTTGATATAGAGTTAGCTGACAACATAGATTAACACATAGGGTATAGTTTATAAAGTTTAACGCGGGTAAATCCGCGGGGCACAGGTAGTTATCTATATAAGTATGTATTTACAAAAGAAAAGAAGTATGTGTAGTATATCAGTTATCTGGTTTCCATATTACAAGCTGTGCTTAGTTTGGGATCAGATGGCTGTGTGTGAATAATGCCCCAGGATATTATTATTATTTCTTCCACGCCCGATGCTAAGAAAAGTCGCAAGCAAAGGTTGTATACTCTTTGAAGCAGTTGTTGAGCTTTTTCGTGTTGTGTGAATTTCCTACGATCGTTATACCCTTTCGTATGCGAGTGCGACTCGCACTTGGCCGCTTTTCTGTTGTTTCTTCTCATTAATATTACTGCCGGGTTTGTGAGAAAATGTTTATAATCAAATGTCTGAGCGCTAGATGAGTTAATATGAAAAAATTGCAACACTTAGACATTTAGGTAGTCTTGTTGCCTGCGGCGTGAAATGCAAGTAATAATAATAATAGATTATATTCAAGAAAAAATGTGTTCATAATTATATCTATTTATATTAAAAATTGTGGAGATCTTTGGGGGAGGCCTTTGTCCAGCAGTGGACGTCTTTCGGCTGATATGATGATGATGATATTAAAAATAATGATTATCTACTAAGCCAAGCTATAGACAGTTTGTGTGTTAAACCTGTACCACAGGCATTCTAACGGCTTAAAAAGTATACTTATCCATTATTAAATATTTAAAAATTTCTACCATAAACAAAAGTATCTAAAAGCGGCCAAGTGCGAGTCGAACTCGTACAAGAAAGGGTGTTACGATCGTAGATATTAGATCGTAAATTTTATTACACACGATAAAGTGAACAACTGCTTTAATAATAATAATATCCTGGTGTACATTATTCACACACGGCCATCTGATCCCAAACTAAGCAGAGCTTGTACTAGATTAACTGATATACTACATATACTACTTTTCTTTTGTAACTACATACTTCTTCTTCTTATCGTGTCGATGGTAAGAATTAGATTTTATCTTGCCAAGATTGAGCAACGCTGATTGCCACGGCTGAAGCGTCATACAAGTCCTGAAGGGAGCAAGAGTCTGGACAAGAAGGACAATCAGATAAATGTGCCATACTTTGGGGTGACACGCCGCACTCGCAGATGTTTTGTGATGTGGGAATGTAACCCCATTTGCACATGTTTTCCTTGGATCTACCAACCTGGGTACATACTTACATAGATAATTAAACCCAGACTCAGGATAAACAGACATGTTCATGCACACAAATATCTGTACTGGGTACTTTATTTATTTGAACGCCTTTCACGATAACGATGTTCGGCGACTTAGCCTAATAATACTCCTTTAATTTAGAAATCTTATTTTAAGGGTTCCGTAGCCAAATGGCAAAAAACGGAACCCTTATAGATTCGTCATGTCTCTCTGTCTGTCCGTCCGTATGTCACAACCACTTTTTTCCGAAAGTATAAGAGCTGTACTGTTGAAACTTGGTACCCATAGATGTTGGATGTCTATGGATAATCTTGAGTTTTCTAATATAATTTTTTTCTAAATTGAATAGTTGGCACGAGAGACACTTCCAAAGTGGTAAAATGAGTGCCCCCCCCCACCCCCCTGTAACTTCTAAAATAAGAGAATGATAAAACTTAAAAAAATAAATGATGTACATTACCATGTAAACTAACAATGAAAATTGGTTTGAATGAGATTTAGTAAGTAGTTTATTTTTAATACGTCATAAATCGTAAACCCAGTTTACCTTTCATTTAATCAACTAAAATACTTGCTGCTACGGAACCCTTCATGGGCGGTTCTGACTCGCACTTGGCCGGTATTTTTTATATTATGTCTCTCGGTTTTCAATGTGCGTTTCGAACTCATTCATGTCTACTTCACTGTAGCTACACGTTTTTTGTGTGCAATGCGCACCAACGGAACGGATCCAATTGAATGTTTAGGTCAAACAACAGTCCTTGAGTGCCACTGAACTCTAATGTGGAAGGTCGCTCATATTGACATTATTGGCCTACTAGCTCTGCCCCGCAGATTCACCCGCGTTTAACTTTATAATCATTATCATGTCAGCCAAATTACGTCAAATTCAAACTCAAAAGTCATTTTCCGTTAAAATATTATATTTGTGTGGAATCGTCAATTTTTTTTACCCTACTGTGCAGTGCATGACGTGGCAGCTACTGAGAAACACTGCCAGAAAACTCAGTAGGAATCCTTTTTTAAAATATTTACTACTTTTATTTTACTCTCTCTCTCTCTTATAGAAAGCAAGCCAGATATTTCCGTTTCGTCTTTCTATTACGCATTGAACAGTGTGGAGTCGCGATTATTTTTGTTGAGTGTATACAGGTTTGAACTTCGTTCCATCCGGGTGTCCCTTGACACCTCTCAGTTTTTTTACTGTTCTAAGGATTGCGGCTGGATTTCTCTAATCTAATGAAAAAAATCCGCTTCGATCACACTTTTCGTAACGTTCTCTTTCGTAACTTTCTGACTCCCCAAGTAAAGTGTGCGTAAAAAAGTTTTGCTTTAACAAATAATAATATCTAGGGACAATGTCACACGGATCATCCTAGCCCCAAACTAAGCAAAGCTTGTACTATGGGTACCAGGCGACGATATACATACATACTTATATAGATAGATAAATACTTATATACATAGAAAACATCCAAGACTCAGAAACAAATATTCGTGCTCATCACACAAATATTTGCACTTACCGGGATTCGAACCCAGGACCACCAGCTTTGTAGGCAGGAGCACTACCAACTAGGCTACGGTGACCGAATAATTGTGCTCATGACACAAAGATTTATCCTGGTTGGGGATCAAAGCTGCGACCACTGGCTTAACAGCCAGGGTCACAAACAATAGGGAAATAGAGTAACACATTCAAAAACCCCTCCAAATGATAATGTTATAGAAACCTATGGGGGGAAGCCTATGACCAGCAGAGGGCGATATCAGGCTGATCATGTGATTTGATGATAAAGATCAACTGATTATTAATTATTTTCTTAGTACAAAAGGTATATTTGGAGTAATAATATGGTCTAATCTTGCTAACTAATTGTCATTATCATTTTCCTGTGATGACGTCACGGCTGACTAAGCTCATGAACAGAATGGCCCCGTCACTTGAGATCTGATAGCGATAGCACAGGCAAATTGAATATACACTTTTGAAGACTTGGCCTTTTACTACTTCATCGGATAGTGAAGTTTAGCGAGACTTAGGGTTTCCTCCGTCCGGGTAGTATAGAGGATGTCCGGGGAGCGTCCGGACGTGCTTTCATGTCTAGACAGAGTTTAAATAGTTAAAGTTCTGGGTCGTCGCGGCGCTGGGCGATGCGACTCTTGCGCTGCGGTGTGGCTGTAATAATCTATATAAGTATGTATTTACAAAAGAAAAGTAGTGTCTGGAAGAGATCACGGACTGCGATAAGACCGCCTATTGTACAATTTCAATAGCTGATTAATATTTCCTATGTTTTTATCTGTAATTGGTGTGCAATAAAGAGTATTTATCTTATCAGTTATCTGGTACTATGGTATACAGGCTCTACCTAGTTTGGGATCAGATGGCCGTGTATTAGTTGTCCCAAGATATATATTTATTTAATTGAGAACCTTCTCCTTATTCGAAGTCTGTTGAAATAATATAGTTTTCTGTGGCTAATTGCGGATTAGTTTAGTGGGGTGACGTCATGCTTGAGTAAGCCTCTACAGAGAATGGCCCAGTCACTCGAGAGCTGATAACGACAGTTATCTAAATGCACTTGAAACGTGACCATCATTCACAGGAAAGTATATTCAAGGTGTAACATTAATAGTTCTATTGTCATTAGTATCGGCGTCATCATCATATCTGCCGAAGAGGTCCACTGCTGGACAAAGGCCACCCCCAAGGACCTCCATAATTGCCTCTCTTGCGATCAAAATTAGATAAAATATCAAAATTCGTACCGGCATACCCAAACCGAATATTTAAAAAACACAAAAATTTCGCTGGGTCTCCTCAGTGGAGGCGCATTGGATCTGATGATAGCTTTAAAGTGGTAGCATCGCTATACACACAAGGCCCGTCATAATAGGATTGGCGGATTTTTCATTACTATGCTAAATAAACTAATAAATAATAAAAACATAATAATATATAAAAATAAATATTAACAATATATAATAAACAAAACAAATTTTGGATACAACTTTATATTACTATATACAAAACAAACTTAAAGAACTATTTTTTTTTCTACTAGGTATTTAAAATATACGAATAATATAATATAGTATTAATATAATACAATCTAGCCATATATAAATAAATAAAATAAGTATAAAATCTTTAAATTTTGAATAATGATTACGATCTAAGTTTTGTTTTTGCCACTGTATCACCTACCTTAACAAACACCTTTTAAATCTCCGTACGCACTACTGATTATGACCGATGCGTGTAGGTATTGGACTATTTTTTGTTTGAATGCATTTTCTCTAATTACCTTGTTTTTATATTTTGTACTAGCTGTGCCCGCGACTTCGTCCGCGTGTTCATTAGTTTATTTCGTTTTTTTATGTAAAATAAAAGACATTTTCTTAAATAAAAGTAGCCTAAGTTACTCCTTATTACATCAGCTACCTGCCAATAAAAGTCCCGTCAAAATCGGTCCAGCCATTTCAGAGATTAGTCCGAACAAACAGACAGACAGACAGACAAAAATTGTAAACAATGTTTGTTTGGTGTATGTACCGTATATATATTCATATTTATGTAGTAAAAACCGGTATTTCAATATTACAAACAGACACTCCAATTTTATTTATTTGTATAGGTTAGTCTAAACTCTAAGTTATAAAATTGTATACGCTGTGCCAATATGAAAAAGCTTGTAACTACTTTAAAGTTCTATTATATTTTCTCTGCAAGTGATTTTTGTAATCTTTTGAGAAAATAAATGTCTTAAACCTAAAAAAATAATAATAATGATATGTAATTGTTACCTTAATATAGACGGGCCTGTTGGCGTGGTTGGCAAATGCTTGCTTTTCACACCGGATCGAGGGTTCGATTCCCACCCAGGACAGATATTTGTGTGCATAAACATGTCTGTTTGTACTGAGTCTGGGTGTAATTATCTATATTAGTATATATTTACAAAAGGAAAGTAGTATATGTAGTATATCAGTTATCTGGTTTCCATAGTACAAGCTCTGCTTAGTTTGGGACCAGATGGCCGTGTGTGAATAATGTCCCAGGATAAACTAGATAATTAAACATAATCTCTTGACAATAACTTAATACGAGCTAGCTAAATATCATTTCTGTAATAAAATAAATTTTATAAATGTTTTCATACAAGATGTACCTAAATATCTATGTTACTAGAAATAATATCTAATGTATACAACTATATTACTACAAACATGTTCTGACTATTTACAAGCGCTTTTTTAAAGTCTACGTGAATAAAAACCTTTTTTTTTTTTTTTTTTTTTTTTTATTATTATTATGTGAATAATGTGTTATTCGTTAATCGTCCGGCGGGTTTCGAATCAGCAGCCTCTACCAATTCGAGTTAGGCGCCCTGATGATGATGTCTTCCCGGCCGAAATTCGGAGACATCAAATTGCGAAGACAGCCAACTGCGCAGGACATATTATAGTGCACAAGTGTGTGCGCAAACACAGGGGCACTTTCTATTCCATCACTATCATGATCCGATGGGACGACTAGCGACACGACCGGAAAGAGTTCAGGTACAGGACCGACGGCTTTACGTGCTCTCCGAGGCACCGGGGTGTAATACCGCCAACTTCCAGACTTTGGGCTGATACTGAGAAATTTCTTTTTACGGAAAAATCCCAAAATCACTTTTTGGCCCGTATTGAACCCAGGACCTCATTTTCAGCGGTTGAACACGCTACCGCTAGACCAACGAGGCAGTAAAAGGCGCCCTACCAGTTACGCTACACAGGCAGAGCGCCTACCGTTCTATGTAATAAACATTGAAGAAGCAGGATATTCAACAGCCTCAGGATGCGTACGTGCACTTACCCAATACCTAATCTATTATTAGCTACCCGATGACGTCACGGCAGAAGTCTGACCAATCGCATTGACACCCTTATCGCGGCGGTATGCTGCTATCTGAGAGATAGGAAGATTATACCTAATTCATGTTACTTATGTAATGCGCTTGGAAAATCGCTACTGAATTATGTCAAATTTAAATTTTTATATATTAGGTTCGGTTTAATCATAAATAAAATGTTATTTCTAATTTATTTCACAAACCTCAGAACTTAATATCAATTTTACAAACTCCAAATCTAAATATTAATTTTACAAAGTCCAGATCCAAATATGACTGCACGTGTGGACAACTATTTGTGTGACCCATAAATAGTTGTTCTGAGTCTGGATGTAATTTGTGTCCGTCTATTATATGTTTGTAAAGTACCCCGCGACACAGGGATTAGATTTTCGAATGCGGGCGTTGCCTTTAAAAAAAAAAAATTACAAACCTCGGAACTATAAATCTATTTTACTAACCGCAGATCTAAATATCAATTTTACAAACCCCAGATCTAAATATTCATTTTGCAAACCTCAGATCTAAATATTAATTTTACAAACTCCAGATCTAAATATCAATTTTACAAACCTTAGATCTAAATATCTACATGTACTTAGAAATAATAATTAATACCAAAATAATTATGTATGTATACGTCGACTATAGGTATTATCTATTAGAAATATTTTCTGGTTCTGACTATTTACAAGCGCTTTTTTTAAATCTACGTGACAAAAAACCTTTTTCATCCTACTAATAGGAAATGCCAATCATTTACAAACGTTTGAGAACAATCGGCTATGAGCGGCTTTTTATTAATTTGTAAGATAAGACTGATTAATTATTGATAAGATTCTTTATTGTACATCAAGAAAATAATATACCTAATTTTAGAATTGGCGGCCTTATCACTAAATGTGATCTCTTCCAGACAACCTAGGCAGGGATGAGGACCATAGCCTAGTTGGTAGTGCTCCTGCCTACGAAGCTGGTGGTCCTGGGTTCGAATCCCGGTAAGTGCAAATATTTGTGTGATGAGCACGAATATTTGTTTCTAAGTCATGGATGTTTTCTATGTATTTAAGTATTTATCTATCGATATAAGTATGTATATCGTCGCCTGGTACCCATAGTATAAGCTTTGCTTAGTTTGGGGCTAGGATGATCTGTGTGACATTGTCCCTAGATATATGGAGTAAGGGAAATGGAATAGTTGTCAGTGTACATAAATAATCTTTCTTACTTATCGTATGGGCAGTGGTTACCCTCCTAGTATCAGAATTGTTCAAGCGGCCAATAGGTGTCCGTCATGGCTTAATAACTAACCTAATGACTACAACTTAACATGCCCTCCAAAGCACGGAGACGCTCAGAAATTAAATCACTTGGTCGGCCACCCATCTATGGACTGAGTTGCTTAACCCCGCCGATCAATTACGGACCGATGAAAGCGCCTAGCTGTGATAATAAAATACATACGCACTGGTACTATGATTAAAACAGTGTATTTAACACTTACGACAAACATATACATGAACTTAAAACCTGCGTCATTAAATCCGAAGTGCATTCAAGGTAATTAGTAATCACTTAATTTATTTATAGCTGTTTTTATCTTAAAATTAATAGATTAAATTGTGCTTATACTAAATTCATTAAGTAGTTTACCACTTTAACATTAAGTAAAGTAATAATACTTGATACACTTAAATTAACTTAATTATACAATTATATTGTAATGAAATTCTTGGGGATGTGATATTAAGCCCAAATAGCATTCAAGGATAACGGTAAGCACTTAATTTAAAATTCGCTTTAACTTAATGTTCTGATGACTATTTAAAACCTGGACTTTGTTTTCAATTACATTAAAAGTGTTAAGGATAGCTATCTATCATAGCTAGATGCTCTCACCGGTCCGTAAGCGAAAGGCGAGGTTAAGCAACTAGGCTCGCGGTCAGTCCATAGATGGGTGACCGCCAAAGTGGATTGATTTCTGAGCGTCTCCGTGCTTCGGAGGGCACGTTAAACTGTTGATCTCGGTTGTAGTCATTAGACAACAGTCGTTAAGCCATGTCAGAGGCCTACTGGGCGGCTTGAGCAACTCTGACACCAGGGTAACCACTACCCATACGATAAGCAAGCAAGCAAGTGTTAAGGATGCAACAACGAACCCTAATAGCATTCAAGGAAATCAGTAATGACCCAATTGCTTGTCACTGACTTCAAACAATAGGATTATGCTCCAAGTCATTAGAATGCGCAGACTAATGACGGCCTTGACGCTGCAGTGTCAAGATCACCTTCAACTTTCTGTGCAAGCTACTCGATGACGAGGAAAGCGACATTTAGTTCGGAAATGTCAACATTTTATGGGGTCGTGCAATAAAAAAGCTTTGCTTTTTTGAGTGTAACTTAGTTGCATGCACATGTAAATACGGTAAATAACATTAACATTTATAAGGAAATGTTTTACTAAAATAGAAACCATTATCCTCTTTATCAAAGATGGCGAAATCTCCTTGAAGATGCCTTTGCTTTTTAAAAAATAAAAGTGTCCTTTGATAAATGCATATGATGCACAAAAAATGTATCGTTTTAATGAAAAAATTTATATAAATATGAAGAAGTGTTCACTTCAAAAATATATACACATATAGCCGAATCATACAAGTAAGTATATGCGTAGATATTTACGTACTTGCAGCTGGTGTTGCGAGTGTCCATCGGCGATTACTTACCATCAGGTGACCGACTTTTTCGCTGCCTATTTCTTAAAAATCATCTTTAGATATCTATCATAAAAATATCTTTTTTGAAGACAGATTTAAAAGAAAATCAAAGCATCATTATCTGCGGTTCCCTTTAAACCAAGGAGGTAATAAAACATATTACTAAGTTTAAACAATTGAGGCCCTACCTGAAGTACGCGGCTTATCGACCGGCTTACCTACAAAGAGGTTTATCGCCAAGTGTTTTGTTTTAGATGACAACATTATCACTCGGCATGCTACGCTCATATCACGCCGCGACCTTGGGGCAAACCAAACGTGTTACACTGATATACGTATTAATAACAACACATCTATTTAAACACGAAATGTAGTTATATGGTAAAGAGTAATATTGCTTGCAAATCTCCATTTTATACGATTTCATTATAAATTAACAGGTATAAATATCTTGGGGCAAATAACACACTGCCATCTGATCCCAATCTAGGCAAAGCATATAATACTTATGTTAACCAGACACCTGATAATCATACTTTTATATTACTAAATACATAACTTTATTTTTATTTTTTTTATGTTTTTTAGTAGGTTAACCAACGATTATTTACACATGTAAATATAAGAGTTATAAGCTAAATGTTACAGATTTTCGTGTAATAATCACTTATAGGCTAACACAGCATGCAAATCAAATTAGCAAAAATTTACTATAAAATATTTTGAATACAATAGAATAATATTTGTACATTGTAAGTTGCTAAATACTTAACTAAGATTAAACACATAACTTATATAAATGTATACATAAGTACATATCACACTAATATTATAAAGGCGAAAGTTTGTGAGTGTGTATGTTTGTTACTTCTTCACGCAAAAACTAACGAACGGATGTTGTTGAAACTTTGTAGTAATACAGCTTATATATCCGAATAACGCATAGGCTATAATTTACTAAGTTTAGAGCGGGTATAACCGCAGGGCACCTCTAGTTATACATAAATTACACCCAGGCACGACAAATATATAATTATGCTCATTACATTAGGCTTTGTCCTGGGTTGGACGCAAATCTGCGACCCCTGGCTTAATTAATTTCAAAGCCTCTATAGATTATTTATTTATTTTTAAACTTCATGCACAAAAATGTACAGAGGTAGACTTAATGCCAAAGGCATTCTCTGCCAGACAACCTTTGGGTGATGCAGAGAAAAAACATGGTAGGTGTACTATAAGGACAGTGAGAAAATAAAAATATTAAAATCTAAGGATATATAGAATACACAAATACATTATAATAAACTAATAAATATTATATATAAATATATATACATATACAGATAAATTATAATAATAGTTATTACAACAACAATGCTACGATTATATATAGATTACATGTCCTTCTATGATAGTTCGTATGAAAAGGAACCACCGCAAGGAAATTGGCTTGAAAAATACACACCCCACACCAATGATGTTATAAGTAAAAAGGAGTAGATAGGTTAAAAGCGCTCCGGGAGCGGCACGTTGAAATGTGGCTAATTAGCCAGAATTTACTTCAGTCAGTATCGCGCACTATCGCAAATTACATTTGTCTCGTTTTCGCTCACGATTATTGAATCATGCCATCTTACTTTGACGACTAATCGTAATGTAGTGTGATATTGCAATATTAAGTTATTTATGTGTGCGTTGGTGTGCCGTTTTTGAAGATCGAATGCAGTGTTGGAAACCTATCTACACCTTTTTACTTATAACATCATTGCCCCACACAGTCGGACAGATATCGACGTTAAACATATAACACTCTCTTTTTGAGTCGGGGTTTTTTTCCCACGCTTATTGTCCACGCTTGGACGAGTTGGCGATCGCAGTATGATGGTCATAGTACACAGAGAGAGGCTGCTGCCCGTTCTCTGGGAGATATTCATTCGGGACGACTCCCACGGGATTAGATGAGGTGATGAAATTCTTTGCCTCCAGCCAAACAGCTGATCAATAGAATTATCGTCATCATATTAGCAGCAAGACATCCACTGCTGGACAAAGATCTCCACATTTGCCGGTCTTGCGCTATCCGCATCAATGGAATAGTTTATATTTATTTTGAAGTCGTTTAAAGAGTCATTAAACAAGTTTAAAACTGAAACAACTGTGCCGTACAATTGTGCCAAATTAGGTTACTATTCTTCTAAGAACTGTTGAGTGTATGAGTGCGTACGACAATGGGAGCGACTCACCACGTCCAAGGTCGCCTCGTTCGGAAACCCGAAATCACGTAGATAACGACCACCCGGCAAAAATGGCGGCCGCCGTGTGAGACTCGTTTTTAGGGTTCTGTACACAAAATATTTGAATGAACTCCTGTTATTATTATTTATCACTAGCTGTGCCCCACGGTTTTACCCGCGTTTAACTTTATATATTATCATAGCTCCTCCCCCGTAGGTGATAGCGTGATAATATGTAGCCTATATGTTGACCCGACCTCTTAGTAATATCCATGCAAAATTTGAAGTAAATCCGTGCAGTGCTTTCTGAATTTAGCCCGGACATACATACAGACAAACAGACAAAAATTCTAAAAACAATATTTTTGGCTTCGATATCGATTGAAGATCACGCCCCAAGTTTCCATTTAAAAAAGTATTCAATGTACAGTTTTGACTTTCCTACGATTTTATTATATGTATAGATTAATCATTTATTTCATATCTAATTTCCATATATTGTTAGTAAAAGTCTTAACCTAGCGTTAGTAAAAGACACTCTTATACAAAACTTGAAACGGCTGACACCTACTTGTGCAGCCGTATCCAGTGAGCCAGCATGAGGCTGTCCCATCTATCACACAATACACTCAGGATGCTGTGGGAGCTAGCACGTATTCTACCGAGAATAGAAGCGCACCGTTTCCGTATAATTGCATGAAAACCATCAACCCTGGCCTCGGTGAACATCCCGGAAGCGCTACAAAAGCGTGGAAGACCCAAGAGCATCCTGAACACATTGTTATACTGGACACGTAGGGCTTTGTATGCCCTCAGCGTATACCTGGCCCACAGACTGCACGTGTAAAAAGACTGGCAGTATGCCCCGAAAATGGTTATTTTGACTTGCGTCGTTCAACGTGCAAATTTAAAAATGATCGACTTCAAAAACACGTTGAACAAACTCTCACCGTCTGCATAAGAGACACAGATCCTTTACGGGATAAAGTGTACACTTAAAATTAAACTAAAATAAATAAAACAAGTCACAATAATAAAACAACTTACACTTAACTTACAGTAAAACTAATTATATTTGCTTTAGTATCAGTAACCGAACGCAACCGACTGAAGATTTAAACCTAACAGTGCATGAATGCGGAGATACACAGGCCAGAAACTGTGGCTGCCCACATATTCGTAAAATAAATAACACGAAATACCTAGGTGTGATTATAGATCAGGCACTGTCATGGTACCCCCAACTGGAACAAGTCACTGGTAGGATAAGAAAACTTAGCTGGATATTTAAGACGCTTAGAAATGTTGTTCCTAATAAAGTTACCAACTGTAGAGACCGTCCTAGGAATTTACTTAATGAAATATACGTTGCTCTAGTTCAGTCAGTATTATTATACTGTATCCCAGTCTGGGGTGGGGCTGCAAAAACCAAATTCATCAATGTGGAACGAGCGCAAAGAGCTTTAATAAAAGTAATGTACTATAAGAACAAACGATTCTCAACTGAAAGGTTGTATGAAATTAGTGGCTTACTTTCGGTTAGAAAATTGTACATAACCCAAACTACGCTCAAACAACATAAAAACCTACCCTACAACAAAACGATACTATGCAAAAGGAGAAAGGATATCGTTGCGCAAGTTCCACGAACTAAAACCACATTTGCTAGCAGGCAGCTTAATAAACGCTCGGCTCAGCTATATAACAAAATTAATAAAGAAATATATATATTTGACAAAAATTACTACGAGTGCAAAAAAAGTCTAACAAGTTGGTTAAAATTACTTACCTACGAGGACACAGGCACTACTAGAAAATAGCGAGTGAACAAAAATCACATCAATACGAACACAACACACCACATACACCACACACAAACACACACACACACACACACACACACACACACAACACACACACACACACACACACACACACACACACAAACACACACACACACACACACACACGAGCAATCCTTTATTTTACTTTAACTTTATTTTATTTATTGTTAAGAAATATATATATTGTAAATTGTAAGCACGCAAACATAAAATTGATATGGAAGAGCGGGGTCTCGTAATACAGGCATTGTCTGCCTAAAATGAGACCCCATACAAATTCACTTATTTATGTAATTCGTTGTTTGTGATAATAAACTATTTTGATTTTTGATTTTTTGAACTTGGTCGAGACGTCGGGAAAATAACAATAAGGTTAGTTGCGTTAATACCTGTTAATAATGTTCATATATAAATAAAACAAGGTTTTAATTAACGTGGACTTTAAAAAAGCGCTTGTTAAGTATACATAATTGAACTGTGTTAAAACGGTAGCTCTTTCTTAGGCGACCCATGTCTTCCGATACTGATCGTACTCCTAGTGAACACAATTTGATTGAAGACCAGTGGAATATTCAATTGTCTACCTATTATGGTTTCCGAGATGAGCCCAGACAAACAGACAGACTATTACGACATCCGCATTCAATTTACAAGGTTTAAGTTACATAGTGGAAGATTTTTAAGTAACGCCATATACTCATGAAGCTATTATTGTTGGCACCAATGATAATAAAATGATTGTTATGCAGAAGTAAGTAGTTTATTCTACAGATAGGTCGAATTATTGTCAATCTTGTTCCTACGCGAGTACGAAACCAATCGTGTGCGAGTCCGATTCACACTTGACGGGTTTTATATTTCTCTGTTTTTTCGTCTGTTCGCATTCAAGTGTTGGCATAATAATTATTGTTTGAGTTAATTTGTATTCAATATTGGACATTGTGGTGTTAACAGAACGTGTACGTCCACGCCGAATCAGAGGCCACTCATAGCCAGTTGTTCTTAACGGTCTAGAGTAAGCCCGCGGTCATTCTATAGATGGGTAACCAGGAAAAGCGGTTAATTTGTGATCGTCTTCCTATTTTTAGAGGCACTTTTGCTCTGTGTAAGTGATCGGTGAGGTTAAGCACCTAGGTGCGGGTCAATCTTTAGATGGGTGACCGCAAAACTAGTTTTAATTTAAGAGCGTCTCCATGTTTGAGAGGCAACGTTAAGGGCAGGTTGAACGGGTGCAAAATACATTTTTGTATTTGTAGTTAAATCGGAAACATTTAATAAAATATTTTACTGTGGGGTGACGGCATAGAATATCATCACCCCATCTCATCCCGTGGGGGGCGTAGAAATCGTCCCGAGGGAATACTTTCCAGAGAATGGGCAGCAGCGTTTTGCTGTGAACTATGACCATCAAACTGCGATCGCCAACCCGTCTGCCAGCGTGGCGATTATGGCATATCCCCCCATTCTTTGGGGAGGCATTTGTCCAGCAGTGGACGTACTTTGGCTGACATGATGACCGCTTCATAGGTTTTATTATTTTTTTTCGCCAGGTCCGTTCTATTTCGTTACCTCGTTCGCTTTATTAACCACTAGCTGTGCCCCGCGGGTTTACCTGCGTTAAATTTTATAAAGTATCTCAGCCCCTCCCCCGTAGGAGATAGCGTGATAATATGTAGCCTATATGTTGACCCGACCTCTTAGTAATATTCATGCAAAATTTGAAGTAGATCTATGCTGTACTTTTTGGGCTTATCCCGGACATACATACAGACAAACAGACAAAAAATCTAAAAACTATATTTTTGGCTTCGATATCCATTGCATATCACGCTACAAGTATCCTTTAAAAAAAATATTCAATGTACAGTTTTGACTTTCCTACGGTTTTATTATATGTATAGATTCGATATTATGAACATTCGAGTATTTAGACATCGATTAATTAATATTCGATTATTGGCATTTGATTTGGCACAGTACACCATCTAAGCTCAATGTTATAATGTTGCTCCTGTCAAACATCCTGTCCTAAATAAAATAAAATAAAAATGGTTTTTATTCACGTAGACTTTAAAAAAGCGCTTGTAAATAGTCAGAACATGTTCGTAGTAATATATAATTAATTTATAATTATTTCTAGGTACATATAGATATTTAGGTACACGGATTGTAGGAATTAATTTACAATAAGATTTATTTTATAATAGTAACGATATTTAGCTAACTTAAATTAAGTTATTGCCCTGCTCACGCACACTAGGGTAAAAGCTGCCCACGCGCAGATGAAAGGAGATATAGCTATATTTGATTGTTTCCCACAGTACTTAGCACCAATTGATTTAAATGGACTACTTTGGCTATCAAGTAATTCGTCATTCAGTACAGTGGCGACTGGTTTATAGCTTTTGCCAATTGTAACTAAATTGTAAGAAATTCGCCAGACAGATTAGTTCTTAACGGTTCAACGGAATAATATAAACGTCTTATACTTTTTATCAGACTTCAAAAACAAAACCGTTCTCAAATTCAAACTATTTTTGTACAGACACCAGCACATCCAGCTACCCAAATCTGTCAAATTTCTTTATAGATTTTCAACTTTATCACATAAGGTTCACTTTCAATTGGGGAAATATGACAGACTGGGGTAGGTGGATGTGCTACATATTGCGTACATATTGCACGTTATTTCTCCAGTGTGAGCTTATATTGAGTCCGAGGATCCGTTTGGGAGTTACGATGCCACAAACAGACAAGTTCGTTAATAGTCGATAAAAGTCGGACCTAAGATTATGATGAAGTAACTTGAACCAAGGAGCATGTATTAAGAATATAATGATAGTAAACGAGGCTAAAGAGGTGTGCAAAGTTTATGACAAATGGAAATCCGTTGTCTAGCTCTGCCTTATATTACTATGATGGTTTTTTCTTATTATTATGTAGTAGGTTATATTACAATAATTAATTACATAGTTGTTAAGACTACATGTAAAAAAATATATTCGCATGTCTCTGTAGACAAAATGTGTGAACTTAAAACTTATGTAAACATCCTGTATGTACCTACCACGTTTTTAAGCGAAATAAATACTTACTTACTCACCGCTCTGGGAAACAGGCGTAGGTTTATGTATATAAGAATATGTGGGTCAAAGTCAGATTTCACTAAGACCTTATTGAATCTGACCCTTCTGCTAGGGATTTACTGTGCGATACATGAGCTTCAAACTTTTTATAACCACTGTTTTACGTCGGGGTCAAAATATAAAGATCCAGGTCAGATTTGAATGAACGACCACACTGGTTTCGACTCTTCTGATGCAGAAATAAACTCTTACAAATTAAATAGAAGCTTATGATACCCAACTTTTTATGTAAATAAAATAAAAAAGGTATTCATTCACGTAGACTTTAAAAAAGCGTTTGTAAATAGTCAGAACATGTTTGTAGTAATATAATTAAGTATACATAATTATTTCTAGTTACATAGATATTTAGGTACAAGGATTGCATGAAAACATTTATAAAATTTATTTTATGATAGTAATGATATTTAGCTAGCTCGTATTAAGTTATTGTTAAAAATATTATGTTTAAGTTTAATTATCAAAATGTATAGTAGGGGGTCAACAATATCAAGGTCGAGTTTTAAATTCCTTCATGCTATATGGACATGAACTTTAATTCTATATCATCGTCACCATCATCATTATCACCACAAGATTATCCAGGAGTCGACGCTCCTGGATAAAGGCCTCCCCAAGACCTCCACTATGGAATTGTTATCTATACATATAATAAAATCGTAGGAAAGTCAAAACTGTACATTGAATATTTTTTTAAAAGGATACTTGGGACGTGATCTACAATCGATATCGAAGCCAAAAATATAGGTTTTAGAATTTTTGTCTGTTTGTCTGTATGTATGTCCGGCTAAACTCAAAAAGTACTGCATGGATTTACTTCAAATTTCGGTTTTAGAATTTTTGTCTGTTTGTCTGTATGTATGTCCGGCTAAACTCAAAAAGTACTGCATGGATTTACTTCAAATTTCGGTTTTAGAATTTTTGTCTGTTTGTTTAACGCGGGTAAAACTGCGGGGCACAGCTAGTAATATTATATTATACTAGCTGTGCCCCGCGGTTTTACCCGCATTAAATTTTATAAACTGTCATATCTCCCCCCCCGTAGGTGATACCGTGAGAATATGTAGCCTATATGTTGACCCGACCTCTTAGTAATATTCATGCAAAATTTGAAGTAAATCCATGCAGTACTTTTTGAGTTTAGCCGGACATACATACAGACTAACAGACACACAGACAAAAATTCTATAAACTATATTTTTGGCTTCGATATCGATTGTAGATCACGCCCCAACTATACTTTAAATGTACAGTTTTGACTTCCCTACGATTTTATTATATGTATAGATAGTGCTAATGACTTGGGGGGAAAGGGGTGCCGATACGTCATAATCGCTACGCTTGGCAGACGGGTTAGCTAGCGCAGTTTGGTACTCAGACTTTGACTGCCTCGTTGGTCTAGCGATAGCGTGATCAACCACAGATAACGAGGTCTTGGGTTCAAATCCTGGGTCGGGCTGAAAGTGATTTTGGGATTTTTCTGTGAAACGAAATAATCTTAATATGAACCCGAAGTCTGGGAGTTGGCGGTATTATACCCCCGCGCCTCGGAGAGCACGTAAAGCCGTCGGTCCTGTACCTGACCTCTTTCCGGTCGTGTCGCTAGTCGTGATCATGAGAGTGATGGAATAGAAAGTGCTCCTGTGTTTGCGCACACACTTGAGCACTATAATATGTCCCGCGCAGATGGCTAGTCTCCTTTTAGACTGGCCGCCGTGGCCGGATCTCGGCTAGGACGACATTATTATTATTGGTACTCAGAGAGTCTGAGAACTGCTGTCCATTCTCTCGTAGATATTCTCTAAGGATGCCTTTGACGACCCCTTCGGGTTGAGGGGATAGGGATATTCATTGCCGTCTCCACACAGCAAATTATACCACTAATATTAAAAGTTGAGCTCAAAATATGAATGTCAAGGTCTCCCTCCGTCGGATCCTTTAACCCCGAATGGGGCCACAATTGTGTTTCAAAGCCAAAACATGGCGTTTGGTCAGCCGTACAAACGTGCGCTTGCGCAGCGCGACCTTTAGAGTGTGACGTCACCCAATAAGCGATGACTACAGAAAAGTCAATTATATTCTTAGTCACGTTTTCTGTGGAATTTTGTTAGACAACTATTTCAACCCCCCACACAAAAAAGAGTGGCACTCAAACAATAATAATATAATATCCTGGGAAGCCGCTGCCATTGTGGAGATCCTTGGGGGAGGCCTTTGTCCCTAGATATTATTATTATTCACACACGTCCATCTGATCCCAAACTAAGCAGAGTTTGTACTAGGGAAACCAGATAGCTGATATACTATATATACTACTTTTACTTTTCTAAATATGTACTTAGATAAATAATTACACCTAGACTCGGGACAAACAGGCATGTTCATGCACACAAATTTCGGTCTTGGGTGGAAGTCGAACCCACGTACTGCGGCTTCAAAGGCAAGCATTTACCAAACACGCCAATAGTCCCGTTAGTCAGGTCTAAAGTTACCGACAATATAAGAATTGCCTCCTACACGATGGACCTATAAGCTTGTGAAGGTCGCAGGAAGCACAGGACCGGCAGTCGTAGGGATCTTTGGGGGAGACCTATAATAATAATAGATAGATAGATAACACTTGATTGCACCAAATTGAAGCATAACATTATAGTTTCAGTTAACTTATATAATAAGGTACAAACGGCGGTCTTATCGCTAATACAGCAATCTCTTCCAGACAACCGTTGGATGAACCAAAGCAATGCAGGGAGATAAAGTGGTAGTTGGCAGTGCATCTATAAATTTGCATATATATGTACCTACCTAGGTACAAATATTATATATATATACACACAATATATATATATATATAACATAAAAATATACCTATATATAAATATATATAGTTCCCTACTTTTTAATATACTATAAATAAATATAAATAATAATTATGAATACTAAAGAAATACGTGTTCTCCTTACGATACCGGTGAAGACCGAGAAACTAAAAAGTAAAAAATAATAATAATATATCTAGGGACAATGTCACACAGATCATCCTAGCCCCAAACTAAGCAAAGCTTGTACTATGGGTACCAGGCGACGATATACATACTTATATAGATAGATAAATACTTATAAAAAAACATCCATTATATTTGCACCGAAGTTTTTAATGCTGTTTGCAATAGATTTTCCGCTTAGGTAGATCTCCCGCTTTTTAATTGATATCTTTTTTATCATGTTCGCAACTACTCTAGGAGCCTTTTACTCCTTCACCAGACAATAAGGAAGGAAGGAAGCGTGGGCTCAAGCCGTCTAACCATATATTCCTACAAAAATACGCGATCGAACGGAACCCATTTGTGGTTCGAACCTCAACTCTGGGCGGTTACTGACGTAGACATGTGAGAGTCGATTGTTTTCAAATTTTAAATATGACGATCGTTGCGACTTCGTTGGCGTTGATCCGAATAAAAAATAAATAAAAACGGTTTGTATTCACGTAGACTATAAAAAAGCGCTTGTTAATAAGCAGAACATGTTTGTAGTAATATAATTAAGTATACATCGTTATTTCTAGTTACATAGATATTTAGATACACGGATTGTATGAAAACATTTATTTTATAATAGTTATGATATTTAGCTAGCTTGTATTAAGTTATTGTCAAAGAGTTTATGGTTTAGGTTTAACTATCGAAATTTATAGTTTCAGCTATATTTTACTACATATTGCCTGAATGGTTCCTACTATATTAAGGTACGGATCCAATATTATTATTATGTCGGACCTTGTGTTTATAACGACGGTCGCGCTTTAATGCTACCCCCGCCCCGGTTCCAATGCACCCGAACTGAGAAGAGCCGAAGAGCTTAGTTGGCCTTGATCCGAAGGTTGCGAATTCGGTTTGAACCCAGTAAGAAGTCTCCAAGAGCACGCTTCTTAGAGCAGTCTGACTCCTGGTCCAGGATGTTCGGGAGCCGTAAATGGGTACAGATGACATTGCCCGACGCCTTGGCCGCTATAGATGGACGGCGATAACATGAACAGTAAACGTATGATCTAATATATTGATTTACATGATTCATCCTCCAAGATGATATCGGAATATTGCGTCCTGTGTATATCATAAGACGTACCTAATTGTCTATAATAGCTTTACATTATTTATTGAACCACTGTTCTGAAAGTACAAAATTGTAGCACTTTCTGATACTTTCCTTACACCTACACCATTATCACACTAATATTATAAAGGCGAAAGTTTGTGAGTGTGTGACTGTGTATGTTTGTTACTTATTCACGTCTAAACGGCTGGAGCGATTTTAATAAAATTTGGTATGGAGGTAGTTGACACCCTGGATTAACACATAGGCTATGATTTATGAAGTTTAATGCGGGTAGAACCGCGGGGCACAGCTAGTTGTCTATAATAGCCTTACATTTATTGGCCTTTGGCATATATTTGGCCTGAACCACATAGCGGTGCCCTCAGATATTAGTCGCTTAAATTAAACCACTTGATGAAAGCCTTCTGCGCTAGCCAACTGCTCGTTGTCTTCAATTATTTAATTTTAATATAAAAAATAAAATTAAAATTAAAAAGCCTTTTATTTCTTGCTTGTTGGTAGTACAGATTCTTGTACAATAGCAATGCGCATGCAAAATTAATGACAATCTCAAATTGCATTATACTTTAATTTTAATTACTATACTATCTTATGCTTATAGTTACTGTTATTTTCATTTTAAGACGTATGTATGTATGTAATTCAAAAAAATATTAATAAGATTTACAACACCAAGTAAGTGAGATAATTAATCGATTTAAAATGAAAATATTTTATATAAGTATATATATTTAAATTTAAATCGTTAGATATAATCAGGGTTTGTATTTTGTTGGCAAGAACCCTCTCCATGAAAGGTAAAGGCCTACTCCAGAGATGACCAATACTCTATATTCTCAGCCGCTCGCGGCCATTGAGTACCTGCTACTTTTATGATGTCGTCTGCCCAGCGCGCGATTGGTCGTCCTCTTTAAATATAGTCCTAGATTTAAATATAGTAGTACTAAATTTAAAAATAATAGCTTCCAAACTTGTTATTTATTGAATGATTTAAAAAATATCCGATAAGACAGACCGCACGGACGGACTAATATATATTTTTTTGTTACTTTTATACTGTTTCTTTCTACTATGTTTATGTACTGCATTGTGAGCTTGACAAGTACAAGTGCTGAATACATTGCATTATTTCATTTCTTTATTGAACCACTGTTCTGATAATAGAAAATTGTAGCACTTCCTGACGCCTTAAAGACTACGTACCTAGGTTGGTAGATCAAAAGAAAACATGTGCAAATGGGGTTACACTCTCACATCACCAAACGTTTGCGAGTGCGGCGTGTCACCCCAAAGTATGGCACATTTATCCGATTGTCCCCCCTGTCCAGTCTCATGTTCCCTTCAGGACTTCTGGTTTCAGCCAAAGGGGTTAGCGTTGCCCAATTTTGGGAAGATAGAATCTAATTCTTACCATCGACACGATAAAAAGAAGAAGACGACTTACAGCCTTATTTAAAAACGCTACTTAAATTTAAGCCGGCCGCTTAACCATGGCTTATCAAAATTTTCATTTAAAAACACGATTTAACTTTGACCCGCGGTTAATCCATGTCAAAATTTAAACCACGTCGGCCCCAGTTTTAAACCTTGTTCAAATATGGCGGATTTTATTAGCACCAGCTGACGTTTTGTTTGACGTTTGTTTGTTGAATGGAGGTTTATAGAAGTTATTAGCTGTTTTAATTTTTAAATAAATACTGAATTGCATTTGGATTCTTATCACAAACTTCAAAATCCACCGAAGAGAATCAATAGTCCTTGGAAATGCACTGTTGCCATCATAAATCTATCATTCCATGTCTACCATAGAGGAAAAATCATAAAGTTTTGATACATAATCCGATTTAGTTGATTAATTTTAGTCAAGCTGTATAATTATCAGTCCCAGAAATGTTGACAGAGTAAAATAAAAAGACGTTACTTAGCTGAGAAACCTTTAAGTAGGGTTTTTAAATAAAGAAATAGTTGAGCGGGGTTCAAGTGGTTGAGCAGGGTTTAGCTGAGACATGGTTAAGCGGCGGATCACAGAATAAGAGTGTTAATGTTTAGTTGCATGTAATTTGAATACTCTACCGATCTATACATGGTATATGTATGGCAGAATACCTAATTATAGCAAATATTAGTTTAGAGCGTCTTGTTTTCGAGGTGCCGGCAAAAAGCGCGACAAAAACTGGTACCGCCGGCGTCACGACGAGGCATCTGTCATATATTATGAATTGCAAATGATGCCGCCCGACCAGCCGGCGGGGAATGATAATGTCCAAATTAAGGATTATTACCATTTTTAACCCATTACGAGAAGGAGGATTTCATCAATTCGACTGAAGAGTCTTTTTGTGTCGAGTGTTTTTTGAAAAGTATGTCTGTCCGTCAGTCACCAGGCTGTATCTCATGAACCGTAATAGTTAGACAGTTGACATTTTCACAGGTAATCAGGTTTCTGTTTTCCGTTGCCGCTATAAAAAAAACTTGTGTGTACTTATGTACACGCGTTAGAAGTTATACTTCTTAATATACAACTTGAACATAGTTATCAATTTTCATACCACCTATAACTAACTTCATGCTGTTAAATTTTTTGGTGTCGGTGTGCGCGCGCATCGTAAAAATTCACTCTCATCATTTTTCTCCATCGCGCCAAAAGAAGTATAACTTCAATAAAAATAAAAAAAGGTTTTTATTCACGTAGACTTTAAAAAAGCGCTTGTAAATAGTCAGAACATATTTGTAGTAATTTGTTGTTGTTGTTCTATCAAACAAGGGTGACCCGAGCTTAGACGGTCCCACCATTGCAGAGATGGTCAATAAAATAGCTTCCACGGCCACAATGCAGCTCTCATACTAAATCACATTAGTTACATACTTTCACTCGACTTAGTGCATTCAGATGCGGACGACGTCCAACTTTTACAATTCTATGGTAATCCACTTTCTTGGGTGGCGGTAGCTTCAAAATTGAACTTTATATCCTCGGCTTATGACACTATTTGCGGAAACTAGAGGCTCGTATGCAGTAGTCCTAGGATCTACGTATGGTAATTAGGACGACCAGTGGACACTACTGCACAATAAAAATTCAGGTAAAATGCGCTTATACGCGTGTATTAACGCTAGTCTGCTATAGGACAATTTGTAACGTAATTAACGCACACCCTCAAACACCCCAATTAGAATATTATGTTGTAATCATAATACATAGGTACATACACTGAAGTTGTAATTTAATTTTAATTGTAATGTATATTCTTTGGTATTTACTAAATTAGTTTCTTGGAATAATGTTTTTATTTCTCTATTTTGGTATGGAATGATGGAATGATGGAATTTGTATGAATACAAATAAACCTGCGTTTTTCAAAGTCTTATTCATTTGATTTACGGTCCATTTCAATTTGTTTTGACTGTACAGGGATAATATTACAATAACTTCCGTAATTTTAATTATTTTGGAATAAAAAATTATCTATATTAAAAATTATATAAATCGATTCAGTAAACGATTCTGAACAAACTATTTTCAGGATGTGCTTTAATTAAGTTACGTGTTGTATAAGCTATATTATTGTAAAGTTCCATTAAAATCCATACAGTAGTTTTTACGTGAAAGAGTAACAAACTATCTCCTTGACAATAACTTAAGACAAGCAAGCTAAATAAATTGTATAAATGTTTTAACATTCCGTGTACCTAAATATCTGTAATAAGTAACTAGAAATAATAACTGTATTACTACAAACATGTTCTGACTATTTACAAGCGCTTTTTTAAAGTCTACGTGAATAAAAACCTTTTTGTATTTTTATTTTATTTACATCCATCCATACTTACAAACTTTCGCGTTTATAATATTAGTAGGATAAAATTTAGTTCTTACCATCGACACGATAAGAAGAAGAAGAATCGCCGTCACCACACAGACCAATTACCACGAGCTCCAACTTTTAGTGCATCTGTCTGTCAGTTTATTAGCTAATCGCGTGAGAATAGCTGGACAGATTCCGATGTTACTTTCACTTGAGTAATTGCAATTTAACAATTATATTTTTGATGTAGCGGTGGATCTTTGGTCATTAAACTGTTGACTGTTTAGTGATACTTACTTATCGTATGGGCAGTGGTTACCTTAGTGTCAGAGTTGTTCAAGCCGCCCAGTAGTAAACATGGCTTAACGACTCCAACCGGGACCGACAGCTTAACGTGCCCTCCAGAAGCGGAGAAGCTCAGAAATTAAACCACTTTGACGGTCACCCATCTATGGACTGACCGCGAGCCTAGTTGCTTAACCTCGACGATCACTTACGAAACGGTGAGAGCATCTAGCTCTAAGCGCCTTATTGATGGTATTGGTGAGAAGTAGTAATAATAATAATGTCCTAACCGAATTCGGCCACGGCGGCCAGTGTCAACAGAGATTGGACATCTGCGCGGGACATATTATAGTGCTCAAGTGTGTGCGCAAACACAGGGGCACTTTCTATCCATCCCTCTCATAATACGATGGGACGCCTAGCTATACGACCGGAAAAAGGTCAGGTACAGCACCGACGGCTTTACTTGCTCTCCGAGGCACGGGGGTATAATACCGCCAACTCGCAGACTTTGGGCTGATGATGAGAAATTTTTGTTTTTACAGAAAAATCCCAAAACCACTTTAGGCCCGACCCGGGATTTGAACCCAGGATCTCGTTATCTGCGGGTGAACACGCTATCGCTAGACCAAAGTTCGTCCTGTGTTTGCGCACACACTTGAGCACTATTTTATAATATGTCTCGCGCAGATGGGCAATCTCTGTTGATACTGGCCGCCGTGGCCGACATTCGGCTAGGAGGACATTATTATTATTATTATTACTTTACCGTAAATTTCCAACGTATTATGAAATGTTGACCGAAGGTATGAATTCTGCTCGCCTACATTCTTATCATTATTTACTTTCAAACTGATAATAAACACGATATATCGCACTAATATTATAAAGGCGAACGTTTGTGAGTGTGTGAGTGTGTATGTTTGTTACTTCTTAACGTAAAAACTACCGGACGGATATTGATGAAACTTTGTAGTAATATAGCTTGTATATTCGAATAACATATAGGCTATAGTTTATAAAGTTTAACGCGGGTAAAACCGCGGGGCACAGCTTGTGTGCACAGTTAGAGTCGGACTCGCGCACCAAGGGTTCCGTCCGTTCCATCTATAAAAGCGAGCTAAATGTTCACGTCTACGCGTCTGTTGTATGGGAGCTCCGTTAAATATATATATTATTTTTTTTTTAGTTAAATAAAATAAAAAAGGTTTTTATTCACGTAGATTTTAAAAAAGTAAAGTTTAAATAGTCAGAACATGTTTCTAGTAATATAGTTGTGTATATCATTATTTCAAGTAACATAGATATTTAGGTACACATTGTATGAAAACATTTATAAAATTAATTTTATTATAGCAATGATATTTTTTTTTAGCTAGCTCGTATCAAGTTATTGTCAAGAGATTATGTTTATTTATCTAGTTTAAGTCTAATATGTTTACTACATAGTTATGTACCCGGTACCACACAGGATGGTTACTGTGCCTGCTTAGAGTTGCGCAAGCCAGGTGGCATTGCCAGTTCGGACGTATTCTTTTATTTCTTCATATAACTTTGAAATATTTAGTTTTTAAAAAGCTAATAGAACCATCCACGAATTTGACTAGATATTGTCAATGGTTCTGTCTATATTAAGGTATTATTATTTTTTTGTATTTGTTGTTGTAGCGGCAACAGAAATACATCATCTGTGAAAATTTCAACTGTCTAACTATGAAAGTTCATACAGACAGCGAAGTCTTAGTAATAGGGTCCCGTTTTACCCTTTGAGAACGGAACCCTAAAAACCAATGGGGGATAGTACAAAAGATCCTCAAGGGTCGAAGTGCTATACGCAATTACACCCCAAACAAGATAAGATCTAATAACATCTGTATTTTTGTGTGGGTGTTAAATATTGCATTAAACTCGGCTTTGAAGTTAAATAATTACACATTTCGTAGAAATAAAATAAAATAAAATAAGCGCTATCAGCAGAATACAAGCCGCCCGTGTCCGTTCTATTTAGTATCATGTTTAACCAAATTAGCTGCAAATATCTGAAGATATCGTTCATCATTAAGACTGACCTTAAATAAATCCTGGGACATTATTCTCACACGTCCATCTGATCCCAAATTAAGCAGAGCTTGTACTATGGAAATCAAATAACTGATATACTACTTTTCTTTTTTAAATACATACATAAAATAAATAAAATAAAATAAAAAAGGTTTTTATTCACGTAGACTTTAAAAAAGCGCTTGTAAATAGTCAGAACATGTTTGTAGTAATACAGTTATTATTTCTAGTTGCATATTACAGATATTTAGGTACACGGAATGTTAAAACATTTATACAATTTATTTATATTAGGAGTGATTAGCTAGATAATTAAACTCAGACTGTGGACTAACAGACATGTTCATGTACACAAATATCTGTCCTGGATGGGAATCGAACCCATGACCCCGGCGTAAAAAGCAAGCATTTGCCAACCACGCCAACAGACCCCAACAGTAAAATTATAATTTTCATAAAACAATAAAAACATATTTGCATTCAATATTATTTTTGAAATAGAACGCGCTATACTAATTTATGCTTGTAGGGGAGTCATAAAAGCTACATATCTAACTAACAGTTGTTTTGCGAGAAAGAGACAGGGCATCCTCACTTTATCCTGACCATGAACTCGTTTGTGTCTCCACTATGGCTAAGTTGTGGAGCAACCTCCCGAACGACGTGTTTCCAGACACAAAATTAAAGGCTGGAGTTGAGAGAAGCTGATAATCGAAATAATTCAAAATATATTAGTTGACACTTCACATTGAGATATTATACTCTTTGTATAATTATAATGTATGCTAATAAAGCATGGAATATTTATATGCATACATATACAACATGTAACGTAATTAACACACCCTCTAGACACCCCAATTAGAATATTATGTTGTAATCATAATACATACACGGAATTTTTAATTTAACATATATACCTATGCATTGCTTGTTACTAAATTAGTTTCTTAGAATAAAGTTATTTTTGTTTTATTTTGTATTGAATGATGAAATTTGTATGAATACAAATAAACCTGCGATTTTAAAAGTCTTATTACTTTGACTTACAGTCCATTTCAATTTGTTTTGACTATACAGGGTTAAAATGACAATCATTTCCGTAATTTTAATTATTTTGGAATAAAAAATCCTATAATAATAAAACTGATATAAATCGATTCAGTAAACGATTTTGAACAAAGTATTTTCAGGAAGTGCGTTAATTAAATTACATGTTGTATGCACAATATACATATAGCTCTTGGAAAGCGTTCGGTGATGATGACGCGAGTTCCATGATTTTTGTTCACCCAAAAAGTGCTCCACGCGCCCAAAGAAGCTTTCACTTCGAAACCAACTGAGTGCAGTTAGTTTTGTTAGACAGTATATTTTTGCAGTATCGGCAGTGGCCGGTCACTGACCTCACGATAACAATGCAGTTTACTTTGGACTTACAAATGTATCGATACAAATGCTATTAATGATAAGTTTATTTATAACTTATCCGTCAACAGTCGGAGAAATGGCCAAGTCTCTGGGGGGAGGGGGGGACTACGACTAGATAAGGAGCTGTTACATGTGAACAGTAATATCTAGTAATTACATTGAACATGTCTGTTTGTCCTGAGTCTGAGTGTAATTATCTATATAAGTATGTATTTACAAAAGAAGCAGTCCTGCAGTGGAGCAGTAATAATAATTAAACAAGAGAGGTAGGGCATAGCGTTCATTCGCTCAAAGAGCAGCCCGACTGGGGAAGTACCTCCACTTTACAGAAGACATTCCTTAATAATAACATTAATAATTTTAATGTTGTGTTTCCGAGTGTGAGTAAGGTCGCCAGAGCTCATTGGGGTGGGGGAAGGGTCAGCAACACTTGTTTGCTGACTCTAAATGGCCGGCAACGCACTCGCGACTCCTCTGGTGTCGCGAGTGTCCATGTGCGGCGGTGATCACTTACCATCAGGTGACCCACTTGCTCGTTTGTCGCCCTCTGATATAAAAAATATAATAATAATCAGAAACAGTTCTTGAAAATGCTACACATAAGCTTTATTACGACCGCGACATTCTTACCGATGGCGGGATACCGTTCATTACAATAGACCAGACATAACTTTAATAGATAAAATAAATAGAACTGGATACATAATTGATATAGCTGTGCCTAATACGCATAACCTACAAAATACAATAGATGAAAAACTTGCAAAGTACACTGATCTAAATACAGAAATAACACGGCTGTGGAAATTGCGGCAAGTCACTATAATCCCTGTTATGTTATCAACTTTAGGTGTTATCCCCAATCAACTTCACCATTCACTAAACACATTAGATTTACCTCCTTATACATATCTTCAGAAAGCCGTCATTCTCAACACGTGCAGGATATAAAATAAATCTTATTTCTTCTTGTCTATATGTACCTAGAAATAATTATAAATTAATTATATATTACTACAAACATGTTCTGACTATTTACAAGCGCTTTTTTAAAGTCTACGTGAATAAAAACAGTTTTTATTTTATTTATTTATTTATAGTTCGAAAGTTTTTACAGATTAACGAGCAAGAAATGTTACCAACTCGGGCTAGTTCATCACAAGTTAGTACTATCCCCCTGGGTTAACACTTGGCTTTGGCCCGTGTTCTCCTTACGATACCGGTTCAAACCGAGAAACTAAAAAGCAAAACAAAAATAATCATAATAAAATTATTTATTTTCTCATCACAAATAAGTGGCGCTCACAGCCAGATGCTCTCACCGGTCCGTAAGTGATTGGCGAGGTTAAGCAACTAGGCTCGCGGTCAATCCATAGATGGGTGACCGCCAAAGTGGTTTAATTTCTGAGCGTCTCCGTGCTTCGGAGGGCACGTTAAGTTGTCGGTCCCGGTTGCAGCCACCAGGCAACAGTCGTTAAGCCATGTCAGAGGCCTACTAGGCGGCTCGAAAAACTCTGACACCGGGGTAACCACTGCCCATACGATAAGTAAGTAAGTACAAATAAGTTGGATACATTAAGCATAAGGTGCATTATCAAGGTAAAGGCAATTGCAAACCGCAAATACAGCACTCATGCGTAAGAGTTTTTTCTGCATGGCCCCATGCATTTACAACAAGTTACCGATATCTTGGAAGGTATTAAGCGTACCTTTATTTAAGAAAAAATTAAGTAACTTCTTAGTGAAAAAAGCCTATTATAATATCTCTGAATACTTATCAGAACAAAATAATGCATTTGTTTGATTATTTTTTGTTATGTAATTATGTGATATATGTACCTATATTGAATGTGTAAAGTTATTCCTCTTATTTAGGCGTTTGTTTTGGTACTGTACCTTTCGCATGCCTTATGGTAAAATATGGCTGAACTCTAAACTATATTGTACCCATATTTGCGAAATAAAATATAATATCTAGGGACAATGTCACACAGATCATCCTAGCCCCAAACTAAGCAAAGCTTGTACTATGGGTACCAGGTGACAATATACATACTTATATAGATAGATAAATACTTATGTACAGAGAAAACATCCATGACTCAGATGGATATCAATATCTTGCCTTATCTTTAAAAAAAAGGCAAGGAGGACAGTGAGCAGCGTTAGACTTGGCAAGTCATTTCTAATTATAATAATCATGTATTTATATCTCTTTCACAAAGGTTTGGTGTACATACGAGTATTATGTAAAGAAATACAGAGAATAAACTAACATACCTTTGTGAGAGACTGGCGTCTATAGTAGGTAAGACCTGTGTTATAGATCACCAGGCTCCCACCTCTGGGATCCTCTCAATTACATATTATTGACAATACTATGTACAGACACCTTGCCTTGCATTTCTCCTCCTCTCCTCTAGGCCTAGGCCTCTAGACTGTGCAGTAAAACGCTGTAAAACGCTGTAACCACTAGGCTCTAGTCGCGTTAATCAGATAGGAACCCCGGCACAAGCAGCACCGTGAACAATAACACATTAGGTGGTCACCGACATGTAGCACCGTAATCGCGGTCATGCGTAACCGCGCGTTACGTGGCCAGTTCAAGAAGCGTTACCGGTCAGTTAACTATCGGCGAGGTTAACTTTGGCTCGGTCATTCTATAGATGGGTGACTTACTTTTAGTTAATAATAATAAGATCCTTTGTTCTGAGTCTGTAATCGTACTATATATAATACTAGCTGTGCCCCGCGGTTTTACCCGCGTTAAATTTTATAAATTATCACAGCTCCTCCCCCGTATGTGATAGCGTGATAATATGTAGCCTATATGTTGGCCCGACCTCTTAATAATATTCATGCAAAATTTGAAGTCAATCCATGCAGTACTTTTTGAGTTTAGCCCGGACATACATAAAGACAAACAGACACACAGACAAAAATTCTAAATCTATATTTTTGGCTTCGATATCGATCATAAATCACGCCCCGAGTATCCTTTAAAAAAATATTCAATGTACAGTTTTGACTTTCCTACGATTTTATTATATGTATAGATTATAAACGCGGAAAGTTTGTAAGTATGAATGGATGATTTTTACTCTTTCAGGTAAAAACTACTGAATGGATTCTAATGAAACTATACAATAATATAGCTTATACATCAGAATAACACATAGGCTACAATTTATAAAGATATTGTGTGTATTGTACAAAATATGACGATAATTAGTGCCAAGGAATTAGGAAAAAATCTACATTCTGCGAGCTATTCCGGCGTGAACTTTCAAAACCGCTAGAGTTACACATCCTACTAATATTATAAATGCGAAAGTTTGTGAGTATAATAGTAATAATAATATCTCGGGACAATGTCACACAGACCATCCTAGCCCCAAACTAAGCAAAGCTTGTACTATGGGTACCAGGCGACGATATACATACTTATATAGATAGATAAATACTTAAATACGTAGAAAACATCCATGACTCAGAAACAAATATTCGTGCTCATCACACAAATATTTGCACTTACCGGGATTCGAACCCAGGACCACCAGCTTCGTAGGCAGGAGTACTACCAACTAGGCTACGGTGACCGTAGTATAGATGTACCTATGTCTTTTACGCCTAAACTACTTTAACGCGGGTGAAACCGCGGGGCAAAGCTAGTTATCTATATAAGTATGTATTTACAAAAGAAAAGTAGTATATGTAGTATATCAGTTATGTGGTTTCTATAGTACAAGCTCTGCTTAGTTTGGGGTCAGATGGCTTCGTGCGAATGTCCCTGGATATTAGAACTTAAGCAAGATGATCCAGATACTAATACCTCAATATTCTTCTGCAAACCACCGTTGTAATGAGTTAAAAGGTCTTTGAAACGATTCTAATCGCGATATGGCACCTACTTTCGTTACGGCTCGCTCTCATCATGGTCATTGACCACGTCCGGTCATGTTCACCATGTTCAGGCAGAATTGTTAGTACAATAAGTTACCTACTCACATAAAAAGAGGAGGTTTTCAATTCGGACGCATACAAAAACAAAACATAGATTTTTGATGTGAAACATCTATAGCCGCACGTAAAACAGATTTCTGGCGTGGCGACGCATGCCGTGGCGCATGCGCAATCGACTTTTTATTTTATCATTATGACATATTTAGTTCCTATCACAATATGTTCTTTTCTGCATATTACTTTTACAAAATAATGTCGATGTTTCACATCTGCCAGGCGTCCCGTGACGGCTCACATTTTTTTTTAAATACGAGGCGGAACTTATCCTACTAATGTTACAAATGCGAAAGTTTGTGAGTATGGATGGATGTATGGTTGTTTGTTACTCTTTCACGCATCAACTACTGAAGGGATTTTAAAGAATCTTTGTAGTAAAATAGGTTTTTATCCGAATAACCCATAGACTATCTATACATATAATAAAATTGTAGGAAAGTCATAACTGTACTTTGAATATTTTTAAAAAGGATACTTGGGGCGTTATCAACAATCTGTATCGAAGCCAAAAATATAGTTTTTAGAATTTTTGTCTGTGTGTCTGTTTGTCTGTATGTAAGTCCGGGCTAAACTCAAAAAGTACTGCATGGATTTACTTCAAATTTTGCATGAATATTACTAAGAGGTCGGGTCAACATATAGGCTAAATATTATCACGCTATCACCTACGGGGGAGGAGCTGTGATAATTTATAAAGTTTAACGCGGGTAAAACCGCGGGGCACAGCTAGTAGTTGGTTGTACCCAATTTTTTTACCCTACTTCTGAAAGTTAGTATTTAATTGTGTGCCCTGCTACACAATTTGGCTTTAATATTTCTTTTAAACTTATTCGTAGATAATTCTCTAATATCATTGGGAAGTTTGTTATATAATCTTATACATAAATATAATTAATGTTGATTAAAAGTAAATTTAAAAACGGGACATCCTATAAAAATCATTTGTGCGGTCACTCCATTATGTATAGTTGTAGGAACATAATTTGTAATCTGTGGCTCGTGCGCGCAGTTTTTTGTTGTTTTGTTATATCGTCCATTCAGTTTTGTTTTCCTTATTTTTATTATGCGGTTAACTGTATAATAGCACCCGCCACGTTACTGTTACGTATGAGGGTCCATTAAGTACCCAATGAATATGCCAGGGACCATTAGGTACTGGTTGAAAAGAAGATATTAAGAAATATGTCCTGGGATATTATTTACACACGGCCATCTGATCCCAAACTAAGCAGACCTTGTACTATGGAAACCAGATAACTGATATACCACATATACTGTAACTTGTATAGATAATTACACGCAGACTCAGGACAAGCAGACATGTTCATGGAGGGAATCGAACCCACGACCTCCGGCGTGAAAAGCAAGCATTTGCCAACCACACTTTGATGGATACTACTCTATTGTGGAAATTTTGACTGCCTCGTTTGGTCTAGCGGTAGCGTGTTCACCCGCAGTTAATGAGGTCCTGGGTTCAAATCCTGGGTCGGGCCATAAGTGATTTTGGGACATTTCTGTAAAAAGAAAAATGTCTCAGCATCAGACCGAAGTCTGGGAGTTGGCGGTATTATACCCCCGTGCCTCGGGGAGCACGTAAAGCCGTCGGTCCCGTGCCTGACCTCTTTCAGGTCGTGTCGCTAAGGCGTCCCATCGGATCATGAGAGTGATGGAATAGAAAGTGCTCAGAGTCTCCCGCGCAGATGGCCAATGATATGATATTAAAATTTAATGAGAAACCAATGGTCATTGAGAGTGATGTCGCAGTCTCGGCTGACAACGACAAACTAGAGTTTTTTTTTTTGACGGTCACCGTAGCCTAGTTGGTAGTGCTCCTGCCTACTAAGCTGGTGGTCCTGGGTTCGAATCCCGGTAAGTGCAAATATTTGTGTGATTCGCACGAATATTTGTTTCTGAGTCATGGATGTTTTCTATGTACATAAGTATTTATCTATCTATATAAGTATGTATATCGTCGCCTGGTACCCATAGTACAAGCTTTGCTTAGTTTGGGGCTAGGACGATCTGTGTGACATTGACCCTAGATATTATTATTATTATTTATAAACAATTATTATATAACTTGTTTATTGTATGGGCTGTGGTTACCCTAGTGTCAGAGTTCTTCAAGCCGCCCAGTAGGCCTCTGATGTGGCTACCGACTGTCTTCTAACAAGAACAGCCGGGATCGACAACTTAACGTGCCCTCCGAAGCATGGAGACGCTCTAAAATGAAACTACTTGACGGACACCCTATCTATGGACTAACCGCGCGCCTAGATGCTTTCCCTCGGCGATCACTTACGGACCTGACCAATTATCTCCCGATGTGCATAACACTGCAAAGAAAACAAAAGTGTGGTGTGCATCATTGCGCGCGCGCGGTTAATGACTCACTAATCGGAGTAATGGAGTGTTCCGCTCGTGAATTAGCGGTGTCCTTGCTATTTGTGCATCAAGTTGTACTTCGGTCTGTATTATACGTAGTTATTGAAGTGAAAACTTCTTTTGCGGCGTTGTACACTTGTTTAGGATTTGTAAATAATGTTAAACTCACGTCAGGACACGTAACAATCTTTTCATCTATACTCTATACAAATAAATAAAATTGGAGTGTCTGTTTTTAATATTGAAATAACCGGTTTTTACTACATAAATATAATTTTTTTAAAATATAATATAAAAATAATATTTTTTACAATTTTTGTCTGTTTGTCTGTCTGTTTGTTCCGGCTAATCTCTGAAATGGCTGGACCAATTTTGACGGGATTTTTATTGGCAGGTAACTGATGTAATAAGGAGTAACTTAGGCTACATTTATTTTAGAAAAAGTCTTTATTTTTACAAAAAAATTAAAACGAAATAAACTAATTAACACGCGGACGAAGTCGCGGGCGCAGCTAGTCTATACAAATAAGTAAAATTGGAGTGTCTGTTTGTAATATTGAAATAACTGGTTTTTACTACATAAATATGAATATATATACGGTACATACACCAAAATAACATTTTTTACAATTTTTGTCTGTCTGTCTGTCTGTTTGTTCCGACTAATCTCTGAAACGGCTGAACCGATTTTGACGGGACTTTTATTGGCAGGTAGCTGATGTAATAACGAGTAACTTAGGGTACTTTTATTTTAGATAAAGTCATTTATTTTACTAAAAAACAAAAAAAAACAAAATAAACTAATTAACACGCGGACGAAGTCGCGGGCACAGCTAGTTATCTATAAAATCGAACAAAAAATGCACGTTTGTGGTATGGGAGCCTCCTTAAGTATTTATTTTATTTGGACGGATTTTGATTTTGACGGACGGACGTCCGTCCGTAATAATTAAAGATTGTTACGTGTCCTGACGCGTGTTTAACATTTTGTTCAAATCACAAACAAGTGCACAACGCCTATAAAGATTTTCTTTGTAGTCAAATTCACAATCACCATTTTTTGAAGTCTGCTAAAAAAAATCGCAAACAAATACATTTTAAACACCCGACGCTAAAACAGGTGTTTTATAACTTTGATGATCTGCCTTTCTGTCTGGCTATGTTCGTGTGTGCGTGTGTGTGTGTGTGTGTGTGTGTGTGTGTGTGTGTGTGTGTGTGTGTGTGTGTGTGTGTGTGTGTGTGTGTGTGCGTCTGTGGCATCGTACCTTTCGAACTGATGAACTGATTTTGTTTGAAAGGTACATTAGTCTTGTCGCGCACGGGTAGTAGATTATGAAAGCGTGATTTATCGTAGATATTATAATATTGTTTTAAATTTCATTAGTAAATTAACTATAGAAAACACTATATTAATAGTTATTTATATGAGTTGAACAACGAGGGAAATAGAACCAGAATTTCAAAAAGAAAACGTAATTACCAATTGTGAATTCCCGCCAGCCGCCATCTTGAATTAGAACCACAGATAAAACAATCAGTGTTGCCCGCCTAATGAGAACTCAGTGCTAAGTGTTGCCGCGTACAAAATGCAGCGGCAACTGAGTAACGTTAGTGTTTATTCCTATCAAGATTACCAGCCCTCCAGACGATATGGTGAGTATCTTGAAGAACCTTTGAGGATGTTTATTTTAAGTTTTCAACTTAAGCATTTGTTTTCTGCGTTGCAAGTAAGGTTATCTCAACTTAGTGACGATGAAACAGAAACTTTACTTCACACAGTACAATAAAATATTACATTACATACCAACACACACATACTTATAAACACATAAACAAACACATTCAAATTCAATTTTTATAATTATAATTTTATTTTTATTTGTTTTTCTCTATTATGTATTAGCATTATTTTTGTCTCTCAACCTTTTTTGTATTGAATTAAATTTTGTTTATTATAATAAAATTCTTGTGGGCCATGCAAGTTTGGAGAATTCCTGGAGATCTGGCATACAGGTTTAGAGCCTAGTAAACACTCCAGCTCTCTCTAAAGTTCAAATTAAGCAAAAAATATTTATACATCGCAATGCCATATAAATATGAATTTACGAGAGAAATAAGCCATATTTATTTTATTTTATAAATGGCGTTGCGTTAAAAATTAAATGGCCACTTAATGCTCCTAAGTGCAGTCATCGTTGGAGCCATGCCAATCGAACAATGCATCTTTAAGTCCTCGTCCAGCTCCACCGGAAGACTGTGGAGGCGAATACTAAAACGCGACCTACTCGTTGTTGGACGGTTTTCAAGAGTATTTCTCAGAAGTACCTCTCTGTGTGTTCACACGTCTTAAAGTCGTTAATACGTCTGCACTTTTTCCAGAAGACTGGATTTCATGATATTTCTGACAATAGATAAAATTAATACAATTCATTTAACTTAACGTTAGAGATATCTTTATTTCTCATAAGAATTTACAGTAATTCACTTACGTGAGAACGTGTTGCCTTTTTTTTGACAAGGCTGGGGCAATGCCTGGGCATGATACCCGCAAAAAGTGTCAGCGGGTGGGTATGTTGGACTCGCACCGACTAAACCTAACCTGCCGTGGACTTCGGGGGAGCCCCGGGAACGCGTATATGCAATAACTGTTGCCTAATGGCTACAACCGGGACCGACAGCTTAACGTGCTCTCCAAAACACGGTGACACAAAGAAATCAAACCGGTGAGAGCATCTTGATACTGCGACCATTGAAACCGAGAGATAGATAAACTCTTTTTTGTACACCAAAGAACAAGTACAACCGTAAAAAAAATCTATTAAACCCTTAAAAGTATGCAATGCGCGGTCTTATCACGAGATGTGATCTCTTCCAGACAACCAAAGTAAGATCGGAGAATGGAGTTATTGAGAGGGGCAGTTGCCGGTGTACACATAATAAAAAATGTATTACAAATAGTACCTATGAGTACACATAATAAAAAAATATTAAGAAAATATAAACATATTACAAACATAATACAATAAATACATATAATATATACAAATAATATATTATGTTTCTAATTGTGTTGTGAGTCTTGTAGTGACAGCTAGTGATTCTTGTCAAGTCTTTGGAATTCTTGCAGACTTTGTGCACGTCTCACTATTAAAGGCAGTGCATTCCACAATCGAACACTTTGTACGGAAAAAGATATGTCGAGAAAATTTGTAGAATGCGCTGGCATTTTTAAATTGAGATTTTCCGGCGATCTCAGTATTCTTGAATGTGGCTCATGTAGGAATGAAAACCGATTTTTAAGATAAGAGGGAGCGGATGGACTAAAAATAATTTTGTAGAGAAGCGTAAGAGTATGAGCATTCCGGCGAAGGCGTATAGGGAGCTACTTGAGCTTAGTACGAAATTCCGATAATAACCAGTGTATCCATAAACAGGACAGTAGCATCATTGGTATCGTTGCCAGCCAGTCTGTTGTCATCCAGGACAGTGGCATAAAGTTTAATAACGTACCTAACCAGCGTGTACTTCCCCAGGGCAACAGTATGAGCCCGGCGGCTACGCCACCGCGGTCCAGCAACGTACCAACATGACGCAACGGGAGGACGCGCTCAAGTTCGAGCAAGGACGGATCAAGGCGCTGCAGGAGGAACGACTGCACATACAGAAGAAGACATTCACAAAATGGATCAACTCATTTTTACAAAAGGTAAGTTTCAACTATATAAAAAAAAACTACTTAAATTTAAGGCGGCCGCTTAACCGTGGTTTATCGGGTTTCAGATATTTATTTTGTCAAAAGAAACAATTTCACTTACGAGTATATGAGAAACAGGTATTAAAATAAAATAAGATAAGATAATTGATTATTTCACCACATAACATAAAACTATAACAATAATAGGTGCGTACAGTTAAATGCAATACATTTTTACATAATAAAATTGTTTGTTTGATACAATATATTTAGCAATCTTTGTGGTGGCTAGCACCTTAGCTAAGTTAATAAAGTAGATTCTTAAGTTCTAAATCGGACGGTGGCTTAATACTAATTTCTATATCTAAGTAATCTATTATATAACTAATTCTAATGTAACTTATACAAAACAATATGTTTATCAAAATTTTCATTTCAAAACACGATTTAACTTTGACCCGCGTTTAAGCCATGTCAAAATTTAAACCGCGTCGGCCCCTGGGGTATACCTAGTTTAAATATGGCGGATTTTATTTGCATCAGCTGACGTTTTGTTTGACGTTTGTTTGTTAATGGAGGTTTTATGGAAGTTTTAGCTGAATTAAATTTTTAAAATAAATACCGAATTCCAGTTGGATTCGTATTATAAACTTCAAAATCCAACGAACAAAATCAAAAGTCTTTGAAAATCCTCTGTTATCTATCATTCCATGTCAACCATAGAGGAAAAATCATAGAGTTTTGAGTCATAGAGTTGACACATAATCCGATTTAGTCAATTAATTTTGATCAAGCTCTATACCAGTCCCAGAAATGTTGTCAGAGTAAAATAAAATGACGTTACGTAGCTGTCAAACCTTTAAGTAGGGTTTTTAAATAAAGATATAGTTGAGCGGGGTTCAAGTGACGGAGCAGGGTTTAGCTGAGACATGGGTAAGTGGGGGATCACGGTTATTGTACTACATACATACATAGACTCACGACTGTTTCCGAGAGGGGTAGGCAGAGACAACGGATTTTCATTTGTCACGATTTTCGCACAGCTCTTTTGGCTCGTATACTGTACAATACAATTGTACTGTACAATATTAACATCCTCAGACACATATCTTTCCGCCCTGTAGATTTTGTTATAATTTTTCCTTGCATAGGAAACTATGAAATTGGCAAGTATATACCTAGGGAAAAGCAGGCGAACCAAAGTAACCGACATAGCCGTAAAAATTGCCAAGCTGAAGTGGCAGTGGGCAGGGCACATAGCGCGTAGAGCCGACGGCCGCTGGGGCAGAAAGGTTCTCGAGTGGCGACCACGAACCGGAAGACGCAGCGTGGGCAGGCCCCCTACAAGATGGACCCAAGATCTTGTAAGGGTCGTGGAGATCTTTGGGGGCGGCCTTTGTCCAGCAGTGGACGTCTTTCGGCTGATAGGATGATGATGATGATGATGATAGGGAAAAGACAGGAAATTTATATTTATAGTTTTTAGTATTCGCATGCGTGTGGCAGAGTCGTCTACCCATCATGTTTCTGCCCGTTCGGATAAGCACATGGGCATATTTCCCCTTCTACACCGCGCAGTACCACGTCGCGCTAAATATCGAAGCAACAGCCTAAAAAAATTGTTTCATGCTTCTAGCTCTAACAATGATGGTATTAACATACAACATTTCATCCCCCCCCCCTTACAACAATTTTTCGCATTAAAAAATGCCCTATGCCCTTTCTCAGGCTCTAAACTATCTGTGTACCAAATTTAATTCTAATCGGTTCAGTAGTTTTGCAGTGAAATCGCCACAGACAGACAGAGTTACTTTCGAATTTATAATATTCATGTCAGCCAAAGTACGTCCACTGATGGGCAAAAGGCTCTTCAGGACTTTGGGAGTGTCTCTCGCACAAACTATTCAATTTAGAAAAATAAAGATATTATAAACCTCAATATAATTTTTAAAGACCTATCCATAGATACCCCACATATATGGCTTCGATGAAAAAAATTAAATTGAGTTTCAGTTCTAAGAATGGGGAACCCCCAAAATTTTTTGTTTTTTTTTTTCTATTTTTGTGTGAAAATCTTAATGCGGTTCACAGAATACATCTACTTACCAAGTTTCCACAGCATAGTTCTTATGGTTTCAGAAAAAAAGTGGCTGCGACATACGGACGGACATACAGTCATGACGAATCCATAAGGGTTCCGGTTTTTGCCATTTGGCTACGGAACCCTAACAACATGTTCAGCTTCACAGGAAAAATAAGCTCCTTAAGTTGCGTCAACTACTTATGTGGCACCCTATATATGTTAAGTATATATATGTATCTGTTAAGTAAATAAAACAATAAGTATGACAAGGCGATAAAACGTATACCTAAATAGAAATTGTGTCATCTTGTTGTGATTGCTCAATAACTATGAATCAGTCACTTAAGTACGTTTTCTAGAATGTTATATCGTCATAGACTTCGCTTCTAGGAACCGAGAAAAGGCAGCAACATTGATACTACCTTGACGTCTTCGTATTGCGGATTCAACTGCCTTGTTGGTCTAGCGGTAGCGTGTTCACCCGCAGTTAACGAGGTCCTGGGTTCAAATCCCGAGTCGAGCCAAAAGAAATTTTGGGATATTTCTGTAAAAAGAAAAAATTCTCAGCATCAGCCCGAAGTCTGGGAGTTGGCGGTATAATACCCCCGTGCCTCGGAGAGCACGTAAAGCCGTCGGTCCTATGCCTGACTTCATTACGGTCGTGTCGCTAAGGCGTCCCATCGGATCATGAGAGTGATGGAATAGAAAGTGCTCGTGTGTTTGCGCACACACTTGAGCACTATAATAAGTCCCGCGCAGATGGTCATTCTCTGTTGAGACTGGCCGCCGTGGCCGAATTCGGCTAGGAGGACATTATTGCGGATTCGTACCCCGCACAACAATTTAAACTAAACGACGGGCCGCTTGGCGTGTTTAGTAATTGCTTGCTTTTCACGCCGCAGGTCGTGGCTACGATTTCCACCTAGGACATATTTGTTTGCATGAACATGCCTGATTGTCTACAGGTCTTTCTTCGGTGGTAGAATTTCTTTTGTGACTTTAGCTCGAGCTATCCTTTTTCATATTGGTGTGTGGTTTTCTCACTCAACGTCTCAGCTGGGCCGTGTTGAAACCGGTAGTAGATGAACCTGCTGAGTTTGTTTCGCTGGGTCTTCTCAGTTGGGGCGCATTGGATCCGGTGGTAGCATTAAAGCGCGACCCTCGTTTTAAACACAAGGTCCGTTATAATAATAATACTGAATTCATACCTTAATATAGGCAGAACCATTCAGTCAATATGTAGTAAAATATAAATTTCAATAATTAAACCAAAACATAATCTCCTTGACAATAACTTAATACAAGCTAGCTAAATATCACTACTATTATAAAATGTATATATAAAATGTTTTAACATTCCGTGTACCTAAATATCTGCAATAAGTAACTAGAAATAATAACTGTATTACTACAAACATGTTCTGACTATTTACAAGCGCTTTTTTTAATGTCTACGTGAATAAAAACCTTTTTTATTTTATTTTATTTATTATTTTAACCATGTTTTAGTTGGTTAAAAGGGTTTGGCTACTTTAGATTAGTCCTATGGTTGTCGTTTCCGATCCCTTTTTGAGAACTGGTCCGCAGTATCATTCTCTAGAGGTCCACTGTGCCCTCGAATCCACTGAAAGTGTGAGAACATATTCTTTCGGAGTGCAAAGGCCACTCTAGGTGGAGTGATGAAATTTTACTACTACTATACTCATCCTGGCCGAGTCTCTGACACTACCATTATATCCATACGCCTGATCCCCAGAAGGGTAAGCAGACGTAACGCCTCCTCGAGTATATAATGGCAGTATAATCTTTAGTAATACTCTCATCACCATCGCCGGCAATATAATTACCAACTCAATTATCTAAATGGCGTCTCGTCATCGACTTAATACGAAATAGAAAATGATCTCATCAGTAATAGTTGCAGTTGATAATTATTGCTATTATATATATTAATATTATGGAGGTACGGCGAGGCCGGTGGGGTAATAGATAATTATTGAATACTAGCTGACCCGACAGACGTTGTCCTGTCTTAACGATGACTATTTAATTCAAATATATAATTGAGAAAAAAGTGTACTTATTATTCTAATGCTTATGGTGTTATGATATCCACCATTTTCCAGATGTACGGTCAAGTGAACTACAGTGGGATGAAAAATACGCCACATCGCCTCGTCTGACATAGCGTCCCATTTTTATATTAGACGTAATGGCTCTGAACTAACAGTGATGTACACTAAGAAATTCAATTTTATTACATCCTCTTTGATGATGTTCAAGCATGCATTCTATCAATTCTATGTCAAATAAAAAAAAGTTACATTAAAAAAGTTCATATTGTCCAATCCAAAGTGCTAAGTTAGATAAGAAAAAATGTTATATGGTTGTTTAGTATTCTTAATTTTTTTTATTTACGCAATTTTTTTTTATATTTTTCGTTCATAAGACCAAGACCAAGAACCAAGGGAAATTGGGATTAATTTTTATATATATAGATATGTACACACACCTACATATCAAGCTATATATTTCCAATATAAGATGACCTTTCATTGTATGGAAATACTATACCACGCGGGATCAGCTTAAGTATATGTATGAAAATTATGGATATGTATAGCTTGATATGTAGCGGAATTGAACGTAGAACACGAATTCATTTATAGGTTCTTCGTTGCATAGGCTACTTACTTACTTATCGTATGGGCAGTGGTTACCCCAGTGTCAGAGTTGTTCAAGCCGCCCAGTAGGCCTCGGGCATGGCTTAACGACTGTTGCTTAATGGCTACAACTGGGACCGACGGCTTAACGTAACGTGCCCATCACACAAATATTTGCACTTACCGGGACTCGAACCCAGGGCCACCAGCTTCGTAGGCAGGAGCACTACCAACTAGGCTACGGTGACCGTCAAACTCGGATAGAACTCCATTGTGGAAATCTTTAGCGGAGGCCTTTGTTCAGCAGTGGTCGTCATTCAGATTACATTAATGAATGAATGGCCTGACCCGAGACTTGAACCCTTGACTTCATTATCTCTGGTTGAACAAAGCAGGCATACCCGACTTCTACTTATATCAAAAGAGCGAGCGTAATACTTCCACATTTGTTTTTCTTTCCGTCCAACTAATCTTCATGATTCTTCGCCAGCACCACATTTTAATTGCCTCTAATCTCTGTCTATCTCTTTTTCTCAGTGTCCATGTCTCACATTCATGGAGACATGGACAGGAGGGGGTGAGATCGTGGTCAAGCGCAAACCCATTTAACCCAAACGTCAGAAAGTCGCTTACTACGAGAGTACAGCACCTGGGGTTAGCATTGGAATGTCATATGTTAATGAGTCAATCATATTCGTATTAGACTAATTAAGTGTATCAAGTTACTATCGATACGAGTGCTGTGACCTCTGGGCGTGACCTCGGCTGGTGCTGTCACCTCTTAATTTGGATTTGATCGGTCTGGGGTCTGGAGGGTTATCGCACTTAATTGATTTATTCAATTAGACCGGCCTTGATTGGTAGCAGATCGATACTATTGTTTCAATTGACGGTCACCGTAGCCTAGTTGGTAGTGCTCCTGCCTACGAAGCTGGTGGTCCTGGGTTCGAATCCCGGTAAGTGCAAATATTTGTGTGATGAGCACGAATATTTGTTTCTGAGTCATGGATGTTTTCTATGTATTTAAGTATTTATCTTCTGGTACCCATAGTACAAGCTTTGTTTAGTTTGGCGCTAAAAAAAAAATATCGAGCTCATAGTTAGATGCTCTTACCGGTCCGCCAGCAGCGTTAAGTAACTAGGCTGGTGATCAGTCCATATATGGGTGACCGACAAAAGTGGTTTAATTTCTGAGAGTCTCCGTGCTTCGGGGGGCACGTTAAGCTTTCGGTCCCGGTTGTAGCTATTAGACAACAGTCGTTAAGCCATGTCAGAGGCCTACCCCTATTTCGAATTCCATCTTTTTACGTCAGCGGCCGCCTGAACTGTGGCCCGAACCCCATAAGGGTGCCCTCAGGTATTATTCGCTTAAGAGGCCTATTACAGTGCACTAGCGCCGCCAATCGAAAAAATGTCATAACTCGTAAATAGAATCAAAAATACAAAATATGTTCTATTATTACTGTAGAAAAGGCAATAACGTAATTGTATAACACCTCATCAACACTTGAAATATAGCTGTTTAGCTAAATCGTGCATTCAAAACATAAACGGCAGTTTTTGTTACAAATGCACGATTTAGCTAAACAGCTATATTTCAAGTGTTGACAATGTGTTATAAAATTACGTTATTGCCTTTTCTACAGTAATAATAGACCACATTTTGTATTTTTGATTCTATTTACGAGTTATGACATTTTTTCGATTGGCGGCGCTAGTGGACTGTAAAAGGCCCCTTAAATTAAGCTACTGGTTGAGAGCCTTTTGCGCGAGCCAACTGCTAGTTGTTTTCAATTCTTTAATTTGATATACTATTGCTAAATGTAACAATAATAGCTTAGTAACTTGCTATTAATGATTTATTTAAGAACATTAAAAATATATGTGACGAAACAGACCGCGCGGATTGACTAATTCAAAATATTATGTTGCTTTAATTACTGTTTTTTAACTGTGTTTATGTAATACATTGTGAGCTTGACAAGTACAAGTGTATGTAAATACCCAAGTGCTGAATAAATTTCATTATTTCTACTGGGCTTGAATAACTCTGACACTAGGGTAACCACTGCCTTAACGATAGGGAAAGAAGGAAGTAATAGTAATCTTGGCAGTTCGGTGGTGAATATCATCACTCCATTTCATCCCGTGGGAAGCGTAGAAGTCGTCCCGAGGGATGAACTAGAGAACTGGTACCATCATACTGGGAGCTCCAACCCGGGGCTCTACGTTGAAGCCGATTTAACGATTGATTAAGTAATTTTTAATTTTTATTTATTATAACGCCATTCTCGAAAACGATGTTTGGCGACTTAGCCGGTAGAGCCCCCGTCAGTCGGTTGTGGCATAGACGACTGCTGTCATTCAGTTCTGATCGAAAGTGACTGCAATGTTTCGATGGTTGAGGCAGAAGTTCGATCCTTACACAAGACAAATATGTCTTCTCATCAATGTGAAATCATAAATTTAAGCGTCCGGTGGGCCTCGAATTCTTGTCTAATTCGGGGTAGATGGTCTCCGTTAAGCTACGAAAGGCCAAAATCAAAATCAAATCAAAATCAAAAATGTTTATTGCACTTAGGTACATTACATACACTTATGCACGTCAATAGAAAAAAAATACAATATAATTAAACTACATAGGTACCAAATTAAATTACAAACATGTCAAATGAAATTAAAAATAACAATAGAAAAAAAAATAAATGGGTTATATAAATACAAAAATATAATAACTATAATAGTAATTTTATAAATTAAAAATATTGGTAAATATAATTTGTCTATCCTTTGCACCTCTAGCTAAGCTACCAAGGGGATTTGTCGTCAATACATTCTTTGATTGTATAATATGCTTTTTTCAATAAACATTTTTTTATCTCAGATTTAAATTTGTCTAGAGGCATTTGAATTACATGCGTTGGTATTTTATTATAAAATTGAGGGCCTAGCCCAACAAAAGATCGATGTACTTTATGAAGACGATGGTATTGAGAACACAACTCCCCAGTACTCCAAAATTACCGGTCCTTCATTTAAGGGAATGTGCTATAACCGCTACGCTTGACTTGGAAATCGCAATATGATGGTCATAGTAATCAAGTTGACGCTGCTGCCTATGGGACGATTTTTACGGCCCCTAAAGGCTGAGATGAGGTGATCATATTCTTTGCCGTCAAGATTCAGGTTCAAGTAATTTTTTCAGACATATCCCCCCATTTTTGGACGGGCCTGTTGGCGTGGTTGGCAAATGCTTGCTTTTCACGCCGGAGGTCTTGAGTTCGATTCCCACCCAGGGGCTCTACCGGCTAAGTCGCCTAACATCGATTTCTTAAATGGATCATATGCACATGTGACGTCATAAATGGTCCGGAATCGATTTTCAACGTTGAAGCCGATTTAACGATTGATCAAGTCATTTTTAACCTTTATTTATTTGAACGCCATTTAAGAAATCGATGTTCGGCGACTTAGCCGGTAGAGGCTCAGGACAAATATTTGTGTGCATGAAGCTGTCTGTTTGTCCTTAGTCTGGGTGTAATTATCTATATAAGTATGTATTTACAAAAAGAAAAGTAGTATATGTAGTATATCTGTTATCTGGTTTCCATAGTAAATAAATAAATAAAATAAATAGTACAAGCTCTGCTTAGTTTGGGACCAGATGGCCGTGTATTAATAATGTCCCAGGATATTATTATTATTATTTTTGGAAGAGGCCTTTGTCCAGCAGTGATCATCATTAGGCTGTAATTTAGCGACAAGTGAAGTTACTGAAAACGTTTTGAAATAGAATACAGTTGTGTCTGTTTGTTATATTAATTTATGTTTCTTGTTTCCAGGCGCGGATGGAAGTGGACGACCTGTTCGTGGACCTCGCCGACGGCAGACGGCTCCTCAAGCTGCTGGAGATCATCAGCGGCGAGCGGCTGCCGAGGCCGAACAGCGGCCGCATGCGAGTCCACAAGATTGAGAATGTTAACAAGAGTTTGAGCTTTTTGCACACCAAGGTGAGACCTTCAATTAATATATGAATCAATTAGCTTCTCTAGGCGATCAAATCTAGTTTTCTCTGACCCATCAGGGGCACCAAAGTATCATCTTCTTCCTATTGATCGCATTTAACGTTACGCAGCTAGAATCGTCGTTGGCCACGGGAGTATATAGGCTTGTTAGGTGTCCGGCTTTAGCCGGACATGTTTGGCTTTTTGCGGTCGCGTCCGGCCAAATATGTACGTGTTTGGCCTGTCCGGCTGTTGTCAGGCTTTTTGGCAGAGTGGCGATTCGTACGATGGAATGAATATGCATATATCTGGCACACACTCCATCTTCGATCTCATTCTCACTTTACATCACGTATAAATACTTTTTTCAACAGCCCAGCTGTAAAAACATGATGTTTGGCAATAAAAAAAATATGTCCGGCTTTTAGGGCAAAATGTCAGGCCTTATATAGTGCGCAGTCCGGCCTTTGCATTTTATGGCCTGGCAACCCTACATGGGAGTCCCACGGTTTGGCTTGATCCTCTCACCCTGCGGAGACACGTGGCGTCTCTAAGTGTCCTTTACCGCATTTATCACGGAGAGTGTTCTGTGGAATTGTTCGTTGGTTGAGTTGCTTGTTCGAATTGTCTTTTTTGCTTAAGATACGGATTTGTACGGAGTTCAAAACATCTTTAGGCACGTTGAGGACTTTCTGGGTGCACACAAATCATGGAACCTGAGCGCGTCATCCTCACCGCACGCTTCCCATGAGCTATACGTATAACTGTTATATTGTATATTCTTTAGATTAAAAGTGAAATAATAGTTTTAACTTCTATCCGCAGTCTCCAAAGATCGCATTATTTTTTGCAGTTAGAAACATTTGATTATTTGCAGTTAGGTTAATACTATCCTTATTAATATAATATTGTTGGCACCGCTTTAAACAGTACTGATCAAATCAAATGCTTAACAATTAAATTCAAGGTAATTTAGATAAACATATCTATAATTAGGTACAAAGGTAGATAGGAACGTTACATGAACATGAAACAATGTCTTGTCGGTACAGTTACATCACAGTATAATATTAAACAGTAAGGAAACTACCTACAATCGGTCGAAACAGCACACTCACACAAACATGCGCATCGACAAGACCCCTAAGCGGTTGTCGCGGTGCTGTCAGTAGTGAGTGCCGCGTCAAAACGAGTGGTCGCGAATAAGTTACGCAATCTTTTTAAAAATCCACGTGTGTATTTCGTAGCAGGTATACGGCTTTGAAATTAAATAAAATTTATTCAGCACTTGGGTATTAAAATACACTTGCACTTGTCAATCTCACAATGCAGTACATAAACATAGTGGATAGTATAAAAGTTACAAAAAAAAAAAAATATTAAACCGTCCGAGCGGATTGTTTTATCGCATATATTTTCTGAAATCCTTTCGTATTTTAACCGTCCTGCTGATTTATAAAACACATATGTTTTAATAAAAAACCGGCCAAGTGCGAGTCGGACTCGCCCACAAAGGTTTCCGTACCATTATCAATAAAAACGAGCAATATATTCACGTTTGTTGTATGGATATACCCTTAAAGATTTATTTTATTTTTAGTTGTTGTTGTCGGCAACAGAAATACACCATCTGTGAAAATTCCAACTGTCTTACTATCATGGTTCATGAGATACAGCCTAGTGACAGACGGACAGACAGACAGCAAACTCTTAGTAATAGGGTCCCGTTTTGCCCTTTGGTTACGGAACCCTAAAAAAACAATAATCGGTATCTAAAACATTAATAGTTACAACCCTATTCCTTGCTTATCGTATGGGCAGTGTCGACCATAGTGTCCGAATTGTTCAAGCCGCCCAGTAGGCATCAGACATGGCTTAACGACTGTTGTCTAATGACTACAACCGGGACCGACAGCTTAACGTGCCCTCCGAAGCACGGAGACGCTCAGAAATTAAACAACTTTGGTGGTCACCCATCTATGGACTGACCGCGAGCTTAGTTGCTTAACCTCGCCCATCACTTACGGACCGGTAAGAGCGTCTAGCTATGAGTGCTTCAACCCTATAACTTCAATAGAGCGTAGGTAATTATTTCATGAAGTAGGCTTAGTTACTTTTCTGGGACCGCTGGCGTCTGGGGGAAGGAACGAGCTGAGTTATTCACCTCCGAGCGCCAGCGGTCCCGGGAAAGGTAACCTGCTGTAGCTCACGTAACACGCTTGTGCGTATTGGGAGGTGGGGAGGCATTGAGGCCCCTCCCCGGGTGAGAGTCTCGCTCAGTGTACAGCGGGGGTACTGGCGAGATCGTTCACGAGTACCCAGAGCCCCCGCTACAGGCACTGTGAGGCTGGCTACCGTGGTGGTTGGGACGAGTCCCACACCACGTGCGACTAGAGCATTTCCACCACGTAAAAAAAAAAGCTTAGTTACTTCACTGTCCATATTTATACTGTGGTTACATGGCCGGAGTGCGCACGAATCTAATCGCGATGACAGAGATACTGATAACTGGCAAGGTGTTGATACGCTGTGCTACTTCACACAGATATTGAATAATATTGCGGATCAGCTGTTTCAACTGGCCAATGTTACTTATGTATGACACTTCAGTTCCAACTAACAACCTTCACGCTACCATCAAGCGTAGGCTGTATACGACTAGCTGTGCCCCGCGGTTTTAGACACAATAAAAAAGCGGCCAAGTGCGAGTCAGACTCGCCCATGAAGGGTTCCGTAACAGCAAGTAACAAAATCAAAAAAATGCTCTTATAGTAGTTGATTGAATGAAAGGTAAATAGCGGTTTGCGACTTATGACGTACTAGCTTAGCTAGGTTTAAGCCGTGTTAAACTTTATAAATTAAAGCCTATGTATTAATGCAGGGTGTCAGCTAACTGTATACCAAATTGTATTAAAATCGCTCCAGCAGTTCAGACAAGAAGAAGTAACAAACATACACACTCACAATCTTTCGCGTTTATAATAGTAGTGTGATAAAAAAATGAGTGTGCTTTAGACCACACGGCTGAAGTAAAACTATAAACGTAACTAGTTATCAGACAAAGAGAGAAAGAAAATGTACGCGCACCTCTTTCTATTCCCTACGAAACGTAACTCTCTCCCTTTCTTCACTAACTTATATCTCCCTCTGAATTTCCGTTCGCCTCGCCTGATAACACTTTTCGTAACGCTATCATTCACCAGCTTACTTTCCAAGTAAAGCGTGCGTAAAGAAGTTTTACTTGGGCGATCACTAAGATGTAAGTTAACAGATTCAATGCGGATGGCGCCGGAGAGGCGCCATGGAAATCTTTTACGTGTGGCATTTGGTTTACATTCAATATCGGGTCGATTAAAATATCGCAACCTGTTAAAATTACAATTCAGTTAAGTAATAATATTTATAACTAGCTGTGCCCGCGACGTCGTCCGCGTGTGAATTAGCTAATTTAGTTCTTTTTTTGTATTTTATAAAATAAAACAATTTTTCTAAAATGAACGTAGCCTAAGTTACTCCTTATTACATTAGCTACCTGCCAATAAAAGTCCCGTCAAAATCGGTCCAGCCATTTCAGAGATTAGCCGCAACAAACAGACAGACAGACAGACAAACATTTTAAAAATGTTATTTTGGTGTATGTGTCGTGTATTAAAAACCGGCTATTTCAATATTAAACAGACACTCCAATTTTATTTATTTGTATAGATTAAACAGCGGCAGCCATTACACAACGTGGTATATTTCACAGACATGACATATTATCAGATACATAGACGAACAACATTTTTTTTTTTTATTATTTAATTCCGTTTTACGGCTCTGGCTTCTTTGGCCTTATGAGCCTTCAGTAAATATATTATATATCATTTATTTCCGTCATTGACAAGTAAAGTCCGTCACAGTCAAGTCATACATAGTCCTTGTTCAACCCCAGTAAAGCAGTGGAGACTTTACTAGAGGCTTTTATGGAGTTTTGGTTACAACACGGAAAATCACAATTCACGGCAATATCGCACTTTCCTCCACTTGTGTACGTTGTCGAAGATGTTATGTCTAAAAATCCACCATATTTACACATAAAAACTCGCATTTACAACAGTTTTTGAAAATAAAACATAGCCTCGATGCGTCTTTTTCCGCGTTGGCGCCAAAACCAGACAACCAACTTTGGTGTAGTGTTGCCACATACATCACAGTCACGTTATCAGTTACAGAACACGTCAACCTATTGAAAATCCGTCCCCACACGGGCGAGGTAGTACCCAATCTTTGCGGTCGTTATCTCATAACGCCGACATAACTGCGCGGATTCCGTACAAGTGCTCGGTGCGGTATTGAGCGGGCTTCAACATCTATCGCAGTCCTGTGTGTTTGTGGGGCCAGGCGATATAGTTTACTAAACATTTATTTAGATAAAACTGGCCAAGTGCGAGTCGGACGCGCGCATGAAAGGTTCCGTACCATCTATACACACACTAACACTATACAAATATCGTTTATTTTTCTCCACAGACATTTTCTTACATGTAAAGTACATTTAGGTGATGTAGATACTAATACAATTTGTGGAGACTGGAGCCAGTACTAGGTAAAACCTGTGTTACAAGTCTCCAGGCCTCCATCTCGGACAGGTGACAGTAGTTTGGTTAAGGACAGTTATTATTACTTAATATAATTGTGCACAAAATAAACAATATTTTAAAATTAAAATAAACAATACTTAAAATTAATAAACTTAAAAGCTATATGACCAGCCAAATTACACACTCACACTACACAAACATTGTAATTAGTAAGTTTCATTTTTACTATCATCATTATTTCATAAAGTTACGTATATATATAGTATATTTAGATTAAGTGCATAGTATTTTCAATAATTTGTAATTATCACCAAGATGTGACCCAGAGGTGGGAGCCTGGTGATCTGTAACACAGGTCTTACCTACTATAGACGCCAGTCTCTCACAAAGGTATGATAGGTATTTTCTGTATTTCTTGACATAATACTCGTATGTACACCAAACCTTTGTGAAAGAGATAAATAAATACATTATTATTATTAAAAAAATTAATAAAATCGTAGGAAAGTCAAAACTGTACTTTGAATTTTTTTTTTAAAGGATACTCGGGGCGTGATCTACAATCGATTACGAAGCCAAAAATAAAGTTTTTAAAATTTTTGTCTGTGTTTCTGTTTGTCTGTATGTATGTCCGGGCTAAACTCAAAAAGTGCTGCATGGATTTACTTCTAATTTTGCACGAATATTACTAAGAGGTCGGGTCAACATATAGGCTACATATTATCACGCTATCACCTACGGGGGAGGAGCTATGATAATTTATAAAATTTAACGCCGGTAAATGCGCGGGGCACAGCTATAAAAACCGGCCAAGTGCGAGTCTGACTCGCCCATGAAGGGTTCCGCAGCAGCAAGTATTTCAGTTGATTAAATGAAAGGTAAATTGCGGTTTACGATGTATGACGCATTAAAAAAAACTATTTACTAGATCTCGTTCAAACCAATTTTTGTTGTTAGTTTACATGGTAATGAACACATATTTTTTTTTTTAGTTTCATCATTCTCTTATTTTAGAAGTTACAGGGGGGGGGACACTCATTTTTCCACTTTGGAAGTGTCTCCCGCGCAAACTATTCAGTTTAGAAAAAAATGATATTAGGAACCTTCATATCATTTTTGAAGACCTATCCATAGATACCCCACATGTATGGGTACGATGAAAAATAGTACAGCTCTTATAGTTTCGGAAAAAAGTGGCTGTGACATACGGACGGACAGACAGACAGACATGACGAATCTATAAGGCGATTGTCTTAGCCGCTGCGCCACACGTGCAGTCTTTAAATAAATTTATTATTATTGTAAGTATAACAATTCTAACAATAGTGTCTGTGTCCACAGGTGCGGCTAGAGTCGATAGGAGCCGAAGACATAGTGGACGGCAACCCTCGCCTGATCCTCGGTCTCATCTGGACCATCATCCTGCGGTTCCAGATCCAGGAGATTGAGATCGATGTTGTAAGTATAGCTTTTGATTTTTGTAATTTCAAATCCCGTGTCGGGCCAAAAGTGATTTTGGGACTTTTCTGTAATAAGAATACTTTCTCAGCATCAGCCCGAAGTCTGGGAGTTGGCGGTATTACCTATTCCCCCATGTATCGGAGAGGCACGTAAAGCCGTCGGTCCTGTACCTGACCTCTTTCCGGTCGTGTCGCTAGTCGTCCCATCGGATCGTGAGAGTGATGGAATAGAAAGTGCTCCTGTGTTTGCGCACGCACTTGTGCACTATAATATATTCCGCGCAGATGGCTAATCTCTATTGAGACTGGCTGCCGTGACCGAAATTCGGCTAGGAGGACATTATTATTAATGAGGTTCTGGTTTAGGGTTAAAAAGTGTTTTTGGGGGTGCTTTCCTTAGTCTGAAAATGTTTTGTAAGTGCTGCGCGTACGACACCAACTATCACCTACACAAACTGGGACTGTCTAATAGCCCGATCTGCAGGACCTGTGGGGAAGAGAGGGGGAGAGGAATTGAAACAATGCTGCATATGTGTCTTGGCGACACACAGAATGGCCATCCTGGAGGTGGCATACCCAGAAGCAGGAGACTACAAGGATCTACTCCTAACAAGCGTAATGAAGTATGTGCATTCAGAGCTCTAGGGATAGAATAAATACCAACGGGGATTAGTACAAAAGATCCTGAAGGGTCTTCTCCCAAAGGTATCTACGATTGCCGGTCATGCGCTATCTGCATCCAGCGACTTCCAGCGACCCGCACAGGGTCCACCTTGTAGGGGGTCTTCCGAAGCTGCGTCTTCCGGTTCGCGGTCGCCACTCGAGAACTTCTCCGTTAAAATTGGCCGAATTACAGTAAATAAAATAAAAAAGGCTTTTATTCACGAAGATTAAAAAAAGCGCTTGTCATAGTCAGAACATGTTTGTAGTAATATAGTTAAGTATACATAATTATTTCTTGTTACTACAAACATTTTTCAAAATTATTTTATAATAGTAGTGATATTTAGCTAGCTTGTATTAAGTTATTGTCACAGAGATTATGTTTAGGTTTAATTATTGAAATGTATAGTTTAAGCTATATTTTACTACATATTGTCTGAATGGTTCTGTCTAGATTAAGGTATGAATTCAGTATTATTATTACGACGGACCTTGTATTTATAACGACGGTCGCGTTTTAATGCTACCACCGGATCCAATGCTGTTGTACCTTTGAATCAATTGAAATTGTTTCAAACTAAGTTAATATTTCCCCCAGGATGAAGAGAACGTATCATCGGAGAAGAAGTCGGCGAAGGACGCCTTACTGCTGTGGTGCCAGCGCAAGACGAGCGGCTACCACGGCGTGCACATCCACAACTTCACGGACTCGTGGCGCTCGGGGCTCGGGTTCAACGCGCTCATACACGCGCACAGGTACCACAAATCTATCTACAAGTCATTAACTATCAATAAATCTTATACATACATACATACGTAGACTCACGCCCGTCTCCCAGAGGGGTAGGCAGAGACAACGGACTTCCATTTGTCACGATCGAATAATAATTAATCAATATTATGAATTATAATATTAATCTATAATTAATTATTAAATATTAATAGTATAATATTATTGATTAATAATCGATCTACATGTCATTAAATATCAATCAATCTTATATTAATAGGTATTTATACAGGTTGGCCGAGGAGTAGACGTTCAAACGCAAAATGTATATACTTTATGATGAGGAGTATCCGAATCACCCCCATGTATGTTCTACCATTTTGCGTAGTTTTCGAGATAGAATTTTTTTCTCGTTCTCTTGAACATTCCTGGTTCAGTTTTTTTGTGATAACTAATTGGCATAGTTTAACCTAACACCCTAAAAGTATGGTTTATCTAATCATTGCAGAACTGATTTAGAATTTAATCGAAAGTTTGGGCTCAGGATTCATAAATTTTCAAAGTATAAAAAAAACGCAAAATCGTAGAACATACATGGGGGTGATTCGGATACTCCTCATTATAAAGTATCTAAATTTTGCGTTTGAACTTCAACTCCGCGGCCAGTCTGTATATTATTTCTGTCTGCAAACGTATTTTTTTATATTGATTTAAAAACCAAACATAATTTATGTTATTTTCTTCATATCTCAATTTAACATTCGAAGGATTCGTTCATTCGAAGCAGCGTTTGGCGAGAAAAGCGGTATTCGATGAACAGAATGTCCTCTAAACGATTGTTCGAATAGAATTTCATCATCATAATCAGCATATCAGCCGAAAGTCGTCCACTGCTGGACAAAGGCCTCCCCCAAAGATCTCCAGAATTGCCGGTCTTGTGCTATTCGCATCCAGCAGTTTCCAGCGCCCCGCACAAGATCATCGGTCCACCTTGTAGGGGGCCTGCCCACGCTGCGTCTTCCGGTTCGTGGTCGCCACTCGAGAACCTTTCTGCCCCAACGGCCGTCGGTTCTACGAGCTATGTGCCGCCCACTGCCACTTCAGTTTTGCAATTCTTCGGGCTATGTCGGTTACTTTGGTTTTTGTAACAAATTCTATTCGAACAATTGTTTAGTCGACTTTCCGTTAATCGAACATATGCCTCTTGAAATTACGTTACTGACCCGAAAACAGCTGAACATAATTCGATTCCTATACATTAAACAATCAGTAAAAATAATTGTAACTTGTTAATTCCAGGCCTGACTTATTCCGCTGGTCGGAAGTCCCGACGAAGGACCACGTGGAGACCCTCAACCATGCCTTCGATGTGGCTCACAACCATCTCGGGATACCACGACTTTTGGACGCTGAGGGTATGTACTCCTATCTCACCTGCCTTTTGACGTGAAACATCTATAGCCGCACGTAAAACAGATTTCTGGCGTGGCGACGCATGCCGTGGTTTCTTTTTTTTTTTAGTTCCTATCACAATATGTTCTTTTCGACTTCGACTTCTACTTGGACTTCGACTGCGACTTACACTTCGACTTCGACTGCGACTTATACTTCGACTGCGACTTATACTTCGACTGCGACTTATACTTCGACTGCGACTTATACTTCGACTTCGACTTTGAATTCGACTGCGACTTATACTTCGACTTCGACTTTGAATTCGACTGCGACTTATACTTCGACTGCGACTTATACTTCGACTTCTACTTCGTCTTCGACTTCGACTGCGACTTATACTTCGACTTCGACTGCGACTTATACTTCGACTTCGACTTCTGCATATTACTTTTACAAAATAATGTCGATATTTCACATCTGTCAGGCGTCCCGTGACGGATCATATTTTTTTGCTCTCAGTTTATTCCGTTGTGGCAAAAGTACGCTCGTGGAGCAGGAAGAAATTTGTACAATGAAACTGAAAACTGTTTACCTACTAACAGTGGTTACAAACATTTGTATATTTAAATCTGAAATATCTGAAAGTGATGTTCAGACCAATCTGTCCGAGATATTAGCTTTATAAGCTCTTAACATGGCGGTTATTGCATGAGATATACAATATAATACTCTTTATTGTTAGTTAACCCGTTCGAGAAGGGAAACAATTCAAATACAATACAAGAATTTATTCAATTATATCATAATCATACAGCTAAATAATATCCAATAATTTTACTAACCTTACTCAGAGACGTCTCGTTCCAAAGTGAAGTATCGATGACCGACCGGAACTGACACTACTTGTGACACTGACATTCGGACAGCAACGGTGTTGCCCCAGTAATTATTACAATAATTACCGTCGATATGACATGTGAAAAAGTATAGTGTTGCCAGAGTACTATAAAAAAACGATAGTCGTGTTACATTATTGTACACCAAATGAATTACAAAAATAGAACATAAATAGTAGCATGATAATGTACAAAGGGCGGTCTTATCGCTAGCTGCGATTTCTTACAGACAACCTTAGGATGGACAAGAGTTGTATGAGATGAAAACGGGTTAAACGTGTAACAAGTTTAGTAAACTGAGAAAGATGAATTTGAATGTACCTTCGGTATATTCAGCCATCTTTTGTTCTGTACACCACCTACTACCCCCGTCTTTCTATTCACTAACAGTTCTGGTCCATTCATCGGTTGCCTGGAAGAGATCGCTTCTAGCGATAAGGCCGCCACTTGTACTATTTCCATTTTAATGTAATCTTTTTTACTCTAAGTTATGTCTTTGGTGTGCAATAAAGAGTTATCTATCTATCTATCTAAAGATTAAAAGAAACCTCAAAAGTAGGTACCAAATATTAAGTAGGAGTACACCTTCGCTTTGTAAGTAAATATAATTATCTAAAATACAATGTATGTAAAATTTTTATGAAATTTTAAAAAAAATTATGAATTTGAAACAGTGTGAAAGTGAAAGCCTCTAACTTTATTAGAGGCTTTCACTGTTACACCGGAACTTGTAAATAAAAGAATAATCATAAATAATTATTAACTTCAGATCATATCCATTTCTGTTAATTAGTAATTATATACTTAACTAGCTGTGCCCGCGACTTCGTCCGCGTGTTAATTAGTTGATTTAGTTTTTTAGTAAAATAAAATACTTTTTCTAAAATAAAAGTAGCCTAAGTTACGCCTTATTACATCAGCTACCTGCCAATAAAAGTCCCGCCAAATCGGTCCAGCCATTTCAGAGATTAGCCGGAACAAACAGACAGACAGACAGACAAAAATTGTAAAAAAAAATATTTTGGTGTATGTACCGTATATATATTCATATTTATGTAGTAAAAACTGGCTATTTCAATATTACGAACAGACACTTCAATTTTATTTATTTGTATAGATAAGCCCTCTTTGGTAAAAACCGGTTTTCCGTATATCTCGAAAAGGAGGTATCGTAATGGAGATTTGTAATGAATAACTTGTCCAACAGACGTGGACACCACCCGTCCTGACGAGAAGTCGGTGATGACTTACGTGGCCTCGTACTACCACACCTTCGCGCGGATGAAGAACGAACAGAAGAGTGGACGGCGCATTGCTAATGTAAGTACCATGTCTAACACCTGAGCTAAACCAGAGTTAAGAAGCATGGCAGAAATGCCAGACACAAAACTAATGAATATTAATCAACTCTATATATATAATACATGTTTTCATTAGAAAAAATTTAGATAAAACCATCAATTCCAAAATTTCATTTATCAAAAAATCTCAAATATCAAAACGTAGCCTTCGCCGCCCTAGTTTACTTGTCTTGCCACAAATACGAACAAATTATGCTAAGAAGAGTATTACCTATGAGGGAGCACAACTATTCAACCAATTACCCTCCTATTTAAAAAGTGTTATCTCATTCGGCAGTTTTCGGGCTCAACTGTTTGAATATATAATGGAACATTACCCTGTTAAATTTTCAGCGTAATCTTAACATTTGAGATGGAAACTGTGGAGTGTCTATCACACATACCTTCCTAAAAAGGATAACTATATTTTGTATATTTCGGTGACGGTTACCTATATCTCATGTAAGTGGCTCTGTCTTTTATGAGAATAATTGATTTAAACCTTAATTCTCTGCCTACTTCACATTTCTCTCTTCCACTCGCTCCCAACGAATGCCTCCCAAACAGTGGGTTGAAATCACGTAGGCATTCGGCGCGTCACCCTAGGCCAAGGCATTGTGTTGCCAGAAATATCGATGAAGTTCCCGTTTTTATGACCATTGTTTATATGGCACATCATATGAGTGCCTCGACTCGATTATTTTCGTCATATTGCAATGTCTTAGTAGATGAATATTGGCCATGGCGGGTATTCTCGCTGGAACCTAGCCATTTGTGTGGGACTCATGCACAAGTGTAACCATTACTGACTAACGCTAGAAGCCTTTTAGCAAATTTTTCTGAAGTTTAAAATCAGAATCAGATTTTGATGTGAAACATCTATACATCTAACAGTAAAACAGATTTCTGGCGTGGCGACGCGTCGCCTCGCTATACGATAGTAGTGTGTACGGTGTGGCGACGCGTCGCCATGCGCAATCGACTTTTTATTTTATCATTATGACATATTTAGTTCCTATCACAATATGTTCTTTTCTGCATATTACTTTTACAAAATAATGTCGATGTTTCATATCTGCCAGGCGTCCCGTGACGGCTCACATTTTTTTTATATTCATTTATTTATATCTCAGTAACTTATTATTATCTGATTGTTGTTGCCGCTTCACTGGCGTCCGATATCGTTGGAATCGACTCTCATTATGAGAGTGTAGGAATACAGGGTGCATCTGAGTTCGCTCGCACACTCGTACACTATAGCATGTCCAGCGAACTTGGCTAGTATCCGGTGTTAGTATTTGACCATGAGGACTTTGCTATAATACTTGTATAAAAATCATTATGGATCAATTATTATCATGTTCTCTTATCTCCAGATCATCGGCCAGCTGATGGATTGCGACGGCCGCAAAGAAGAGTACAGCAAACTTATCTCTACTCTCCTCGAATGGATCCGACTGAAGATACAAGAGTTAAACGGAAGAGATCTTCCAAACTCTCTTGACGGCATCCAACGGTTGTTGTTGGCTTTCAAGCAGTACCGCACCGTCGAAAAGCCACCTAAGTAAGTAGGATATTTCGGGATACCCGGATACCCGTGGGATAGTTAAGATATTTTTTTATTTCAGGGCTTTGCAACCAGAGCAAATTGCTACGAATTAAATGGTGTCAAAAGATAGTTTAGAATACCCGTGAATAGTTTGGATATTCATGGTTTAGTTAGCTGTTTCGGGATACTCAGATACCCGTGGGATAGTTAAGATATTTTTATATGTCAAGGCTTTGTAAGCAAAGCAAATTACTACGAATTAAATGGTGCCAAAGGATAGTTTGGAATGCTCGTGAATAGTAAGGATATTCATGGTACAGTTAGATTTTTCTATGTTTGATATAGTAATCATAAATTCCATGAATTGAATGCATGTTATCAATGTAACCCACGGGATAGTTAAGTTAAGAAGTCATCTTCTGAAAAAGGCTCAGAAGTAAATGTGGATAGTAAAATTAGGTATTTGATGACATATTTTGACGGCCGCTGTGACTCGGTAGTGATCCTGCCTTCTGATTGAAAGGTTGCGGGTTCGATCCCCGAGACAAATATTTGTGTTCATGCACATGGGTATTTCTCGTGGTCTGGCTGTTTTCTGTGGATTGTATGTCATCATCCTATCAGCCGAAAGACGTCCACTGCTGGACAAAGGCCTCTCCCAAACATCTCCACAATTGCCGGTCTTGCGCTATCCGAATCCATCAACCCTCACAAGATTATATGTCCACCTTGTAGGGGGCGTGCCCACGCTGCGTCTTCCGGTTCGTGGTCGCCACTCAAGAACTTTTCTGCCCCAAAGTTTACCGCAATCTAATTTATTGTTAACCAATTTGAAATCTTGTACCAGTCTGTCGCGGATATTTATTTATTATTACATTTGTCCGTTACAGATACAAGGAGCGTTCAGAGATCGAAGCCCTATACTTCGACATCAACACTATGAACAAGAGTTTAGTGGGTGAAGCGTGGGCTCCACTCGAAGGTCAACTCCCTCAGGACCTGGAGAGAGCTTGGCAGCAGCTGGAACAGGTATGCAACTGTTTATCCGTAAAGAGAGGTAGGGCACAGCGTTCATTCGCCCAAAGAGCAGCTCGACTGGGGAAGTATCTCCACCTTACAGAAGACATTCCTTAATAATAACATTGAGAAGTTATTGTTGTGTTTCCGAGTGTGAGTAAGGTCGCCAGAGCTCATTGTGGTGGGGGGAAGGGACAGCAACACTTGTTTGCTAACTCTTAAAGGCCGGCAACGCATCCGCGACTCCTCTGGTGTTGCGAGTGTCCATGGGCGGCGGTGATCACTTCCCATCAGGTGACCCACTTGCTCGTTTGTCGCCCTCTGATATTAAAAATAAATCTTTTTCACGAGAACCATTGCTAAGAGGGTTGATTGGGAGGCTACTTTTGTTCCAGTACCAATTATAGATCCCCATATGATTTTATTTTAAATAGGTATCTTGCCATAGAAACATACAGGTACAGGACAGGATTTAAATCGAGCTGGGTCGTTATGTTTAATTAAAATGCCTCGTTGGTCTAGCGGTAGCGTGTTCACCCGCAGAGAACGAGGTCATGGGTTCAAATCCCGGGTCGGACCAAAAGAGATCTTGGGACATTTTTGTAAAAAGAAAAATTTCTCAGCATCAGCCCGAAGTCGTAAAGGCGACGGTCCTGTACCTGACCTCTTTCCGGTAGTGTCGCTAGCCGTCCCATCGGATCATGAGAGTGATGGAATAGAAAGTGCTCCTGTGTTTGCGCACACACTTGAGCACTATAATATGTCTAGTGTAGGCTATCTATGGATCTCTGTTGAGACTGGGCGCCGTGGGTAAAATTTGGCCAGGAGTCAGTTTCTACTCAGGAAAGTAGTACCCTGGACGGAGCTGCAGTAAATCCGCCCCACTGTCGACACACGATACGCTGGCCTTCCGGGGTAGGGGTTTCAAGCTGTTGCGTTGTTGAACCGGAGATAGCCCTCAGCGCTCCCAGTAGCCTGACTGTCTCGAGATGCTCTGGAGGGAAGTGGAACTATACATTTGCCAACTCCTCCTTTTTTCTTTCCGATTAAATTCGTTGCGGGATCCAAGACAGTTGTCGCGATTCCCCGGGACATGGCTGAGCCTCACCGCTCAGTGTCAAGTCATTGTGTGCCACTGTTGATCCTGGCTTACAGGAGTTGCAGTGGCGGGTATAGAGGAGGGACTAGTCCCGAAAAAAAATGACAGTCTCGAGATGGAAAGCGCACGAGTTCGCCAACTCGCTGTCATAATCGCCGGCATACGCGCCCAAACGCGTGTTTTCAGTAAGAGTTAGTCAGTAGGTTTCTGACAGACCCCTCCGCCCCCCTCCCTCTCCAAGACGGGGGACTTCCATGCATCTTCCACCCCGGAAAAAAAAGGAGGACATTAATAATTAAAATATGTTAAACCGCTTAATATATTCTATTTTTGAAGTAAATATATGTTTTAACATCAGAATATCTCTTGTATAGGCGGAACACGCTCGAGAAATCGCGCTGCGAACAGAATTACTGCGCCAGCAACGGCTGGAACAACTCAACTATAAGTTCAATACTAAAGTAAGTATTTATTTATTTATTAAATAAAAATCAGCTTTTTAGATGTAGAAAATCTTCAATTGTATTTAACCACTAATGAATAGGGTTATATCTATAATCTATAATAATTATAATAAAATCATAGGAAAGTCAAAACTGTACATTGAATATTTTTAGGGTTCCGTAGCCAAATGGCAAAAAACGGAACCCTTATAAATTCGTCATGTCTGTCTGTCTGTCCGTCCGTATGTGACAGCCACTTTTTTACGAAACTATAAGAGCTGTACTGTTGAAACTTGGTAAGTAGATGTACTCTGTGAACCGCATTAAGATTTTTACATAAAAATAGAAAAAGAACAATTATTTTGGGTGGTCCCCATACATAGAACTGAAACTCAAAAAAATTTTTATTCTCCTTACCTTATTCTCCCTGTAACTTCTAAAATAAGAGACTGATAGAACTAAAAAAAATACATGATGTACATTACCTTGCAAACTAACAACGAAAATTGGTTTGAACGAGATTTAGCAAGTAGTTTTTTTTAATACGTCATAAATCGTAATCCGCAATTTGTTTTCATTTAATCAACTGAAATACTTGCTGCTACGGAACCCTTCATGGGCGAGTCCAACTCGCACTAGGCCGGCTTTTTTTAGATGTAAAAAAACTTCAATTGTATTTGCCATTTAACCAAGAATTAATATGGTAAATAGATCTGATTAAAAAAAATCTAATTTAATAAAATTGAAATCAGATTGCTAAGTTCCCCACACTAGGCTAGGCTTGTCCTGCAGTGAGCTTACATTTATTTTAGCATGTAATTTAATTTTAATTATTTTTACGATTAAGTATATTATATATGTAGATACCGTATTACATTTAATTGGTATTAAAATAACAAATATGTTTTTTTACGTAAACTCATTTACTGTCACAAATTGAAACACTGTAGTTGCATTATTTTAATTTAATGGAATACTAATGGCATAGAATATGCCATCCCATCCCATTACTAGAGGCAATATCTCCCAGAGAAAGCGCAGCAGCAGCTTCCTTCTGAGTACTATGCCTATCAATAATGCGATCGAAAACCTGTCTGCCAAGCGTGGCGAATGTGGCATGTTTCTCAAAATGATGGATACAACTCCATTGTGGGAATTTTTTGGGATGGCCTTTGTCCAGCATTGGACGTCATTAAGCTGACATGATTGATTTACTATTAGTAATAGCTAGAATATTCTTGGAAAAACTTACCAATAAAGTGGTTTAATAAGTAATTTAGGGTTGAATTTAATGCATTTTTTCTTCCCACAGTCGGTTCTCCGTAAAGGGTACCTGAAGGAAATGATCCAGGTGCTCTCCGACCCTCGCTACGGATCCAACTTGGCGCAAGTCGACGCCACAGTCAAGAAACATGAGGCTATCTCCGCTGATATTCTAGCGAGGTAAGGATATTTATAGAGGTATAGCCGCAAGAAAGTTACGGATATCAGTGTCGTACTATGTTGTACTATCGTCGGATACCCGTGGGATAGTGCGGAATACGTGAATACGCAGTGGAGTAGTTCGGGATATTTGTGGAATTGTTTGCTAAAAGTGTTAATATTGTATAGTTATCGGATAGTCTAAACGGGCTAACCCTTTTGCTTTTAAACATTCGAACTAAAAATGTGTTTCCCAATAATTAGACAGAACTAATTTAATAAAGATCATTATTAGACTTTTTGGTTTTTTATTGGGTTGTTTGTAATGCACAAACTTATAAAGTACTACGCTGATTTTAAATTTCGTCTAAAGAAAGCCACATTATTAGCGAGAAACATAATCTTTATATATTTTGATAAATATTTTAGGTCCCTAAGAAACTTAAAATAACTATCCAAGGTATTGAAATTCAAATTATTTTGTTTGCAAAAATATGGGTCTTACATTGTTCTTATTTTTAATTATAAATATTGTTCCATATTAGCCTTTCGGCGTGCGAATGTCTCACCCATAATAATCAATTTTAATGTATTAACAAACTAAATGTAAATATCGAATGTCTTTAAATTTATTTAATACTTACACATTATATGTTTGCTTAACCAAATTTATCATCAAAGTATTCCTTGCTTATGTAAAAAGCTTTACTTAAAAGGTATTCAGAAAGACTTTTCTTAAATTCAATATTGCAATTTTTGCGATATTGAATTTAATTGTTGCGAGGTAATTTATTGTATATCCTGGGGGCCATACAGAAAACGCTTCCATCGTAGAGACTTGTTCTATGCGGAGGTATGCATAACTTATTCTTTAGTCTCTTACTTTTTAGGGACTCAAAACCCCTTGGTTATTCCTGACAAACATAATAACCTCATACAGATACAGGCAGGGAAATGTCAATATGTTATATTTTATAAATACAGGTTTGCTGTCTGTTTGAGATGAAATACCGCCCTTAAACACTTTTTTTGCACCTTAAATCCTCTTTCCCGATCTGATGAGTTGCCCCAGAATATGAGCCCATATCTAAGCACCGATGTAACGTATGCATGGTATGCAGTAATGACAGCATCTTGATGCACTACCTTATATAGCATGTAAAGCGCGTACAAAAAACTATTTAATTTTTTGCATATATAGTCAACATGTGATTTCCAGTTCAAGTTTGAGTCAATATGTAATCCTAGAAATTTCGTCTCTGCTGTAGTCTCAATTACTTTATGTCCATATTTTATATCCGTGTTTTAAGCATTATTAAGAGATCTATAATTATTTGTTAATGTCATTCTTGGGTCTTGTCAATATTTATGATGTAATTATTTGATGTCAACCATTCACTAAATTACCATTTATGTCCATTTCTATACTTTTAGCGTTATGCGAATAAATAACTGTACTATCGTCCGCAAATAACAAAATTGGATGGTCAATTGCTCGGGGAAAATAATTAATATAAATAATAAGCGACCTAAAACACTACCTTGTGGCACTCCGTATTCTATGAGACGTGTGGCTGATTATATTTGATTTTAGATTTGCTACATATTTTACTTATCTGCGTCATTTGATATCTATTGCTTAAGAAGCATTTTATTAAATTAAGGCAATTACCTCGTACACCATATGTATATAATTTACTTAATAGTGTTTCATGGTCAACAAAATCAAAGGCCTTTGTAAGATCCATGTATAAAGCACTCACTTGTAACTTTTTATCCAAGTTGTCCATGACAATAGTGAGAAATTAGAAAATTGCCAAATTTATATTCTCTTTATTTCAGAACCGAACGCTTTGAAGACCTGTCGGCCATGGCGGCCGAACTGGTCCGCGAGAACTACCACGGTGCCGAGGCGGTGTCCCGCACGGAGCAGGCCGTGCTGGCGCGCTGGCGCGAGCTGCTGGCGCTGCTGCAGCGGCACCGCACGTCGCTAGCGCAGCTCGCGCACCTGATGGCGCTGCTGAGGGAGGCCGATGCCACTCAGCAGACTCTGATGCTTATGAAGGTGAGCTATATTGTACAATTTGTTTTTAAATAAGTCTTTGTGGTTTATTAATTTAATTCTTCGGGTAACTTGTTATAGATACTAACACATATCGTAAGACCACTTTTAGAATATTGATCAGATTTAGGAATGTCTTGTAACACCAGTCTGTTTGCATCCATTTTTATTCTCGAATTTACTTCAAACTATCTTCAAACAATCATTTAGTTTGCTGGAAACCTTCGGCTTTGGCTAAAACTTCCGCTCACTTCGTCGAAGTTTAGGCCGAAGGTCGCTGAAGCTGAAATTCGGAGGTTACCTCTTATTGTACTCCTCAGAATAATTTCCTTTATAAATTCTTCTCTTTTATGTTCGTAGGCCCAATTTGAATCTGAAGAAGTAGGGCGCCACCTCGTAGACGTAGAGCGGCTTCTTCAAGAGCACGCTCTCCAGGAGCTGCAGCTCGGCGCGGTGGACGAGAGCATCCGCAGGCTGGTCCGGCACGGCGCCAGCGCCGAGGGGAATACCACTCAGTTGCAGACGCAGTTACAGCAGTTGCAGCAGGCTTATGACAGGTGAGAATTCTGTTAAAAAAAACAAGGGAATACCCATAGGATAGTTGGGATAGTAAAGGATAGTCATCATATACTTAAGTTTAATTATGTATATTATTGGAATATGATGGTTTTTTTAATCGAGACTAGTCCCTCCTTCTTACCTACCACTGCGACTCCTGTAAGCCAGGATCAACAGTGGCACAAAATGAAATGACGCTAAGCGGGCAGGAGAATCGCTATTACTGTTTTGGATCTAACGAATTGAAATGAATGGTTCCACTTTCCTCCAGAGTAAAGCGGGAGACATAATGTTATAACAAGGCTAGAGCCTCATAAAACGAGTGAATTGCAACAAGAGAAGCCAGCTGCAAAAGCACCGAGGATCAATTTAAGGGTGTTAAGTGAGCTGTGCCTCTAGCACGAGTTCCTGCAGTTTACTTACTCGATCACACGTACAGTTTCGTCCCATACATTGAGCACCAGAGTTTTAGTTCTTAATAGTTTCCGCGAGAGGCGCTGGTGCTCAATGTATGGGACGAAACTGTACGTGTGATCGAGTAAGTAAACTGCAGGAACTCGTGCTAGAGGCACTGTTATATTTGATTCCAATAGTAGGTATGGCAAAAGTGCTTAAACGCACGGAAGTTGTTCCTTGTTGTTGTTTTTAGTTGAGTAGTTATTAAAACCATATTTAGCCAAAGTTAAAGCACAGAACGTCCGCTTACAAAAGCATGCTCGCCAAGATTTGCAGATAGATGCAGTGGACGTGAGTATCCGGCCGGAAATTGATTTAGGCATCAGCGCTGAAGTGGATTTCAAATCCAATTCTAGGTAAGCTTATGATGGGTATCTTAGGATAGTTTGGCCTCAAAGTCAGATCTAGCTAGAGATTCGTTCGAGTTTTCGGTTTTATGGAGTTCTTAAAGCCCCCATAAATATTCATTAATATGAGAGTTAAAATAAGTTACATTGACATATTTTGAAAATGTACTGATGTAATATATTGCCGACAGCTTGGTGGCCGCTGCGAAAGACCGCAAAGCACGACTTGAAGACGCGAGGAACTTGTACCAGTTCTTGGAAGACCACGACGAAGAAGAAGGTTAGTAAAATCTGTTCACAATTAAACTAAGAAATTGGTTAAAATATAAAGATACCATCCAATTGCTAACCACATCCTTTTGGATGTCAATATGTGATATTTTGACGCATAAAAGATCGTTATTCTCGTTTACAGTTTTAGTGTTAAAGTGTATAGTTTTTTTTTAAATATAGCAAGGCAAACCGCTTTGTGTCGTTGTGTAACCCATAAATAGTTGTTCTAAGTCTGGATGTAAGTTGTGTCCGTCTATTAGATGTTTGTAAAGTACCCCGCGACACAGGGATTAAATTCCCTAGTGCGGGCGTTGTCTTTATTTAAGAAATAACCAAAAAAAGCCTGCAAGTGGGTCATCCGATGGTAAGTGAAGCCCATTGAAACACCTCTTGTCAATATTAAATATATTGGCCTAATATTTAAATAATCAGTAGAAAATAAATAATTCAGTCGTATAGGAAAAAAAATGGTCTTAAAGGCTCCGGCTCGAAAGCCCATAAATTCGGTTGTTAGGGTTCAGATTTGATTGTAAGGGTATTGATAACTTCAATGAGGCGTTGACTTGAATGGTTTAACTAACTGCTCAGTAATAGAATCACGTTAATGTAAAAAAATCTTCCTATTTTTTATTTATTTAATTGTGTTGGAAAACCTACAGCTATTGATATGTGATTAGCTATTTGTATATAATGTAGGAAGCCAATTACAGGTCCATACTCTAAGAGATTTTTCCGATCCATACTCTTAAGAGATTTCTGACAAATGTGCAATACAGTATCTGAAAAGTTTTAATTTGGCTGAAACTGTTTGAGATTCTCATAATAAAGCCTAAGGATCTAGAGGCTTTAGAAATTATTTTGTTTATATGAATATCAAACATTAATTTAGAGTCATGGTAAATCCCCAAGTCACGTATCTCATTTAACCTGGGAAGTGTTTGACCATTCAAAGTGTAGAAAGATGATATTGTGAGGAATTTTCAAGATCGCTGAGGTGTCACTTGGGACTTTGCCTATATATATGGCGAGTCGACCGGTGGCTCTGTCTCTTTTGGGGCCAGACGTCGACACGGACGGAAACTCTGTTGGATTACGTAACGATAAATTTCAAGCCCAAGTGTAGTGGTTACTGTGATTGTCGTTATAAGTGATTTGTCATAAGAAAATTGTTGTTGATTTCAAAATTATTTATTCTGCAGTGTGAATAAACCTCTTAGTATAATGAAATCCTATTAAATTCCTAAAAATATTATATTTTTCTTGCGAGAGAAGGTAACTACTGAACATTTAGAAACATTCAGATCGAGCTTATTAATATTACAGTAAACCTCAAGTCGTTCCAAGTCTGCTTGAAATTATTCAATGTCAGATGCAGATGAGATAGTAGTAAATATCTTCATGTCGTCTGCGAAGCATAAGAGATTGGATGAATATAGGCACTGGCTAATGTCGTTTACATATATGATAAAGAGAAGTGGCCCTAACGAGGAACCTTGCGGGACGCCACTGGGGACACGGACCCAACTTGAGACGTAATTATTAACGACAACAGCTTGAGACCTGTTATGAATATAAGAACTAAACCATCTCAGCAAGTCCCCACATATTCCTATCCTATTTAATTTATGTAATAGTATACTATGGTTTATACGATCGAATGCTTTGCTATAGTCTGTGTAGACAACATCAACCTGCTTACCTTTATCCATAGCATTCGTGATGAAATCATTCAGCAGAACAAGATTCAACACTGTAGACCGATTTCTAAGTAAACCGTGTTGGGAAGTACTAAAACACTGTTTGAGAGTCGAATAGACTTGATTATATACTACTCTTTCTAACAGCTTTGCAATAACACATGATTTATATTGGTCTATAATTCTGTACCTTAGTTTTGGGTCCACTTTTATGGATCGGCGATATAAAAGCTGATTTCCTAATTTGAGGTACAGTGAATGTAAACAAAGACTTTTCAAAGACCAGTGATATAGGTGTTGCCATAGAGGAAGCGCAGCGTATGATAAATTTTGGAGATATATTATCGGGTCCTGCAGATTTAGTTATATCTAGATTTTTTAGCATAGATCCGATTTCGTCGATGCTTATGGCAATTCGATTAATGGTTGATGATGTGCTAACTAAATAGTTTGATAATGAATGTTTCACACACTCATAGCTATAGATAACGTACTTGTAAATAGCTAAATGATGCGAACAGTTGTAATAGAGAGATTTATAAACAATGTTTTTCTCTTGGGTTTCATGACCGCTTTCCAAAGATCGACTTCAACAGTATAATTACATTATTTTAGCTTCGAATATATTAGTGTCTTAAGGGCTGGTAAAATTTGGCATATTATTTTATATAATGCAATCCAGGGTCGAGCAGAAAACTATAGGAGCACTATTTGTATCTTCAATGTGTGCTTGTTTTAGGATGGGTAACGGAGAAGCAGCGCATCTGCCGCGCCGACGTGGCCGCCAAGGAGCTGCGCGCCGTGCTGGCGCTGCGCCAGAAGCACACGGCGCTGCTGCACGAGCTGCGGGCCCGGGACCACGTGGCGCAGCGCCACCGCGCCAAGGGACAGAGGTGCGTATGCGTCTACCTTGCCTAATGTGATCATTTGCCGTGGCCTACCTGCAGGACTCTTCATAGACTACGTACCCAGGTTGGTAGATCCAAAAAAAACATGTACAAATGGGGTTACATTCCCACATCACAAAACATCTGTGTGTGCTGCGTGTCACCACAAAGTATGGCTCTATCTGCTTGTCCCTCCTGTCCAATCTCCTGTTCCATTCAGGACTTGTATGACGCTTCATCCAAAGCGGCCAGCGTTGGCCAATTCTGGGCTGATAAAATTTGATTCTTGCCAGCTGAAAGCAAGGTCTTCTTCTTATTGTGAACGATAAGAATTAGTCTTATTGTGAACGATAAGAATTAGACCTTGCTTTCACTTTCTCGGTATTGGGGTCTACTCCCATTCACATTTGACTTCGAAACCCATGTGAAACTGATTTAGTGAGACCAGGGGACTTACGTTTACGTCGTCTCAAAAATTTATCACCTTAAAAAGGTTTTCTTGCAATGGGTTTTCAGTTAAGTGAAAATGTGTCTTAATAATCAAATAACCAAGTTGCTGGAGGTGGTGGTGACGCGCGCTGCGGTAATGTGAATTCGATACATTTTCCTTACGGCAGTCGTAAAGAGAATTTGAAAAAAACAGTTTAGCTTTAAGGTCCAAAGGGACATTAACGTGGCTAAATTTTTGGAAACATGATAAATATGCTTGTTCTAATGTATACCTTTTTTGCTCGCAGCCTCATAGATGCGAAACACCCCAAGAGCGCAGAAATCGAACGTCGCCTGACTTCCCTTAATAAGCAGTGGCAGATCCTCAGAGAGTTAGCTGCCGCCAGAGAAAAGCAGTTGGCTGATGCTGCGGAAGCTCACCAGGTAAATATTAATAGAATATATTTCATATTTGATTCTAAGAAAAAAATGTATTCAACAGACGGGATTTGAATCTGCATTTTTCTGTAAAATATTTCATGTTTGCCAGGCACCGTTACAGCATATGTATTTGTTTTTGATTTTTTTCGTTTTAATAATTACTGGTTCTTTTAGACATCTGGCAAAAGTTCGCATTTAATATAGGCTGTTTATATATGTAACAAGTCAACTAACATCCTAGTTAAATGATTAAAAAGTTTATTCACTGGTGGGAGAGTAAATTTTTTATAAAAACAACGGAATGCGGAAGTATCATCTATAATTTGGACTTATCTTAAGCTTTCGATTTGGTTATGTATGCATTTGTCTGAAAATTTATTTATTTATTTTATTTATTTATTCAGGAAACATACAGTCGTTAACAAACAATACAATATAAGACCAAATTACAATAAGACCAAAAAGTTCCATTAATTAGTTACGAATATAATAACTAAGACACAAAAGGCGAATACCTACTTAATACAATATAATCAGAAGAAATGAAAAGCAATGTCTACACAAATACAAAAAAAGAAAAAATAATAATAATACAACAAACGGAAATAAAAGGCTACCCGTTATTATAGAGGAAATGTCTGTTGCATCGTTATTTAACCAATACAATATACACTTCTTCTACAATATATCTGGTATTATGAAAACAAAATTAGGTATTTAAAAATCTAGAAGAAACCTTGTAAATTATGTCACCCACTTTCTTCTTGAAACTATCCAGAGACAAAGCAAATATGTCCACATCTTCCAGTAGTTCTATGTATTTTCTACATGAACGTCTAATAAATGTGTATCTAGCGTAATTCGTTCTACATGGTGATATCCGAAAAGTGGTTTTAGAACGGGAGGAGATTCGAGGTACATTAATATTAATTTTTTCCACCAAAGATGCTGAGTCAATTTTATTATTTAATATTTTATATAGAAATATTTCATCTAGATAAATACGTCTCCGATGTAATGGGACCATTTTAAATCTTCGAGAGGAAGAATCATAATCGGTGAACGGATGACCGGACCGATATGACAAGGCCTTTAAGAATTTATTTTGTATTTTCTCTAACCTGTCAATATGTAAATAAAATTACAAAATGACTCATTATTTAGACTTCATATACTTTATTAAGACTTGCTCTGATTTATGCAATTATATTAAATGGAACGTTGTCAACTGAAATATCTTCTAGATCAGATTTTACCCTGGGTGTTCCATAAGGATCGATACTTGGCCCATTATTATTCTTATTTCAGATAAGGATTTTACTGTATTACGGGTGTATTTGAATGTAAAATTGTTCTCGTCTTTTAGTTCTACGGCGATGCCAACGAGGCGGAGTCGTGGATGAAGGAGAAGCGCCCTCTGGTGGCCACCGACGACTGCGGCTCCGACGCGCCGTCCGCCGCCGCGCTGCTGGCCCGCCACCGCGCGCTGCACGACGACATCCGCGCCTACCAGGGCGAGCTGCACACGCTCAGCGCGCACGCCGAGCGGCTGCAGGAGGCGGGCATTACTTGCCTACAGGTATATGGCAGTACCGCGCTGCACAAGGCTCCATGTATTTTGTAAATTAACGGTTAAATACCATATTCACTAAACAGAAACATGTAGATAAAGATAGTAGAAAAAGCAACTCCAACAAGAGACACAAATTGATGGTAATTTAAAGGTAAACTTCCACCCAGGTAATGATTACATCTATTAAAATTTGAGTAATCTTGTGCAGCGTTTATATATCTCCGTTATTTTCCATCGTGCTCTGTGTTGGTGAATCCTGCTCTATGCATAACAGGTAAGTATTTTCTTCTGGATTCATCCACGTTTTCTCTTCCTTTCGTTTTTCATCCGAGGCACTATCAACAGTCTTCTCCTACCCCCGCATATCAAATACTTCTATATTTTATACGTCAGTCTGTCTGAGAAATCATCATTTACACTCATAAATTACTGGTTTCATTTATAACTATATCTCATTCAAGTCCCGAACATAAAGTGGTCTTTCGAGCCGGATATTTATAACATGATAAGAAAAGTTTGCCATAGTTAACGAAACGTCTTAGCGTCGTAACACATACACAAAATTAGCGTTCTCCCTAACATACGAAAACTCTATAGTGAAGCTTGTTTTAGTTGGGATCCTAATAATTGTAATATGTTTGTACCATTCTAATCTATCTCGTCCTCCCACAGCTGCCAACAGAAGTAGAATCCACCCCGTCGATAGAAGAAGAGGAGTGGGTGAATGAATCCCGCCTGGTGCCCACCGAGGTGTGGGAGGAGGAACCCGTGGAGAGACTTGAACACCGCACTGTTACCGAAGAGCGCAGCGTGCCGCAGGTACTGTATTAAAAGTATACCTTTCTACAACAACGATTTTGATGAAAGTTTGTAGTAATATAGCTAATATACCCGAATAACACATTTATTAAGTTTAACGCAGGTAAAGCCGCAGGCCACGGCTAATATTCAATATAATTTGTTGGTGCAGGTGAAAGCCCTGTACGCGTTCACGGGGCAGGGCATCTCGATGGCGAAGGGCGAGGTGATGTTCCTGATCAACAAGACCAACCCCGACTGGTGGTCGGTGCGCAAGGCGGACCGGACCGACGGCTTCGTGCCCGCCAACTACGTGCGCGAGGTCGAGCCGCGCGTCGTGCCCGTGAGTACACACTATACTCCACTGCTGGACATGGACTCTCCAACCCCGACTGGTGGTCGGTGCGCAAGGCGGACCGGACCGACGGCTTCGTGCCCGCCAACTACGTGCGCGAGGTCGAGCCGCGCGTCGTGCCCGTGAGTACACACTATACTCCACTGCTGGACATGGACTCTCCAACCCCGACTGGTGGTCGGTGCGCAAGGCGGACCGGACCGACGGCTTCGTGCCCGCCAACTACGTGCGCGAGGTCGAGCCGCGCGTCGTGCCCGTGAGTACACACTATACTCCACTGCTGGACATGGACTCTCCAACCCCGACTGGTGGTCGGTGCGCAAGGCGGACCGGACCGACGGCTTCGTGCCCGCCAACTACGTGCGCGAGGTCGAGCCGCGCGTCGTGCCCGTGAGTACACACTATACTCCACTGCTGGACATGGACTCTCCAACCCCGACTGGTGGTCGGTGCGCAAGGCGGACCGGACCGACGGCTTCGTGCCCGCCAACTACGTGCGCGAGGTCGAGCCGCGCGTCGTGCCCGTGAGTACACACTATACTCCACTGCTGGACATGGACTCTCCAACCCCGACTGGTGGTCGGTGCGCAAGGCGGACCGGACCGACGGCTTCGTGCCCGCCAACTACGTGCGCGAGGTCGAGCCGCGCGTCGTGCCCGTGAGTACACACTATACTCCACTGCTGGACATGGACTCTCCAACCCCGACTGGTGGTCGGTGCGCAAGGCGGACCGGACCGACGGCTTCGTGCCCGCCAACTACGTGCGCGAGGTCGAGCCGCGCGTCGTGCCCGTGAGTACACACTATACTCCACTGCTGGACATGGACTCTCCAACCCCGACTGGTGGTCGGTGCGCAAGGCGGACCGGACCGACGGCTTCGTGCCCGCCAACTACGTGCGCGAGGTCGAGCCGCGCGTCGTGCCCGTGAGTACACACTATACTCCACTGCTGGACATGGACTCTCCAACCCCGACTGGTGGTCGGTGCGCAAGGCGGACCGGACCGACGGCTTCGTGCCCGCCAACTACGTGCGCGAGGTCGAGCCGCGCGTCGTGCCCGTGAGTCCACCACTATCGTCCACTGCTGGACATGGACACCCCAAAAGATTTCTGTCCACAATGGGGTTGTGTCCATAATCTTTTTCTCGAAATTTAGTGTTCAATAATCATTTGTTTGATCCTTATACGACACACATCTAACTTATATCCGAATTCATTATCGTGGAGACCTATAAATGGCTAACTGTTGTGTATACCTAATTTATTAAGTTATTGTAAGCTGTTGGTCTTCCTAATAATGTTAAATAAATAAATAATTTGGGAGAATATGCCATAATTGCGCCGCTTGGCAGACGGGTTGGTGATCGTAGTATGATGGTCATTGTACACAGAGATACGCTGCTGTTTGTTCTCTGGGAGGTATACTCTCGGGTCAACTTCTACACCCCCCCCCCCCTCCCCATGGGATGAAATGCTGTGGCCAAATTCTGTGCCGTCGGCCACACAGAAGTGTTACACTAGCGACACCTAATACCTGCTATCTATATAATAATAATAATAAAAATGATTTATTTACTTTTCACAAAGAACAACAAGTACAGCTATTTGTAAATATTGAATAATTTTACAGTAATGGATAATCCTTGTGAAAGTCTGGAGTCTGAACTAGGTCGAAACCTGTACTACAGAACTCCAGGCTCTCCGGATTCTTTGTGAAAGTGTTTATGAAAGTGTAAGTGTGTGGGATGCGAAAACGTGTATATGGAAATGTAATGTGGATAGTTTGAAAATCGATGTATTAACTAAAAACTTATTAAGATTTTCATGTGTTATAAAGTTATAATTATTTAAAGGGTACAAGTAATTAGATTTTCTGTGTCATCGTATGATAGAGTAAGTAGCCATTTAATTAATTTAGATTTAACTCGGATTTTTCTTTCTGGGTAGATACATAAACTTTTGTTTGCTATATTATATACATAAGGGCCTAGAAAACCATAGAATCTTTGTGAAAACGATGTGTGAAAGTTACGAAGTGGTTTGCAAATATTATAAGATATACGTTTGGTTAATAAAGAAGGGTCAAAGTTTAGTTCGGCATGTTGTCTAAGTGTTATGTTTAAGATAAAGAGTTGCCTGATGGTTAAAACTTCACAATTTTGGTATAATAATTTCGTCGGGTATAAGAAAGGTTTAAAGTGTGATACTTTTAGTAACGCTCTTTGTGCAATTTCTACTGGTTTTATTGTTGTTTTCGGCGAACCACCCCATATGAGAATGCCGTAGGTGCAAATAGATTGACATAATGCTAAATATGTAGATTTTAGTAATTTAGGGCCGAGGACGTGTCGAAGTTTTTTAAAGATAACTAACAACCTACGGATCTTGTTACTGAGGGCTGTAATATGGGGTTTGAAGGTTAAGTTGGAGTCAATTTCAATGCCCAGGTACTTTATGTTTAAGGTTCTTTCCAATGGGGGACATGAGCACGGACCTAAGGAGTCATTACACGAATGCGCGGTCAAAGCAAAATTATTTTGTGAGTCAGTATTACGAATAGAAAAGCAAATAAATTTTGTTTTAGTCACATTAAGAGATAAGAGGGTATTCCTTAAAAGGGCTGTCACAATGTTTAAGCCTTTTTGGGCGACATCGTAGGTCTCACTCCAGGAATCACCAGTAAAAACAAGAGCAGTGTCGTCTGCATACGAAATTACTCTGCCCTTTATGAGTGAAGTTGAACAAATATTATTTATGTAGATGAGAAAAAGAGTGGGACCTAAGATGCTGCCCTGCGGAACCCCGTGTGTCACAGGCATATCTAAACTAGAGAATCCTCCGATTGACACTCTTTGAGAGCGGTTAGTTAGATAGCTTTTAAAAAGTTGTAACTGATTGCCTCTTATGCCAATGTTATGTAGTTTATCCAGCAAGATTGGGACAGAAACCGTATCGAAAGCTTTCGCCAGGTCCAGGAAGATAGTTAAGCATTTCTTGCCGTTGTCTAAAGCTAGCGTTATAAAAAAGTAGTAGATTTACCACGTCTAAAACCAAATTGATTATCTGAGATAATATTATGCTGTTCAATATAATTAGTTAATCGATTATTAATTAATTTTTCTAGGATTTTAGATAGGGCTGGTAACAAAGATATGGGCCTGTAGTTTCCGATACGATTTCTATCACCATCCTTATGAATTGGTATAACTACTGATTTTTTAAGACAAGAAGGAAAGATCCCTTTACCGAAACAAGTATTAAATATGAAAGCAAGAGGTGGTGCCAGATGAGATTTAAGATTTTTAATTATTTTACTAGAAATTTTGTCCCAACCTACAGCAGAATCGGTTTTCAGTGATAAAATAATTTGTTCAATTTCATATGGATCCGTGGCTAGGAGTACAAAAGATTTACCGGTTTTGTTATAGTCAAGTTTTGTAGTAGTATAAATAGTGTCCCTATGTATTTTTTCCGCTAAAGATTTGCCAATATTGGTGAAGTATTCATTCACTAGGTTGATCGATTTTTGTTGGTCTGTCTGTATGTCAAGTAGTTCAACTGGAAGACGTTTTGTTGATTTTGACGCATATGTAATGTTTTTTATCGCTTCCCAAATTTTCTTGTTGTTTTTTCCGGCTTTATGTATTTGTGATTTGTCATAGTCAACTTTGATTTTTTTAAAGAGAGTGGTGCAGAAATTCCTGTAACGTCTATAAGTGATTTGTAAAATTTCATTTTTTGGGTCGTTTTTGGCTTTGAGGTGCAGATAATCTCTGTTTCGCATAGATCGGAGCATACCCTGCGTTGTCCACGGTTTTAATGTTTTTTTGCGTCTGCTAATTTGTACAACCGAGGTGTTTCGTTCAATAGAACTAGATAGGTGTTTAGTTAGGAAATTCATTGAGAATTCGGGATCATCTGAATGATATATAGGATTAAGATTCAATTGTAAAAAGTCTGATTCGACTCCCTCATAGTTTACCTTGTTAAAAATTGCTTTTTCATGGCAAAGTACACTTGAATTTAGGAGAAAGCAGATTACAGATCTATGATCAGTGACTGTCGTCGGAGGAACAATAGTGAGAGCACGTTTTTGTGTTTTTAATAATATGTGATCAATGCAAGAACCACTCATGTCTCTAGTTATTAGGTTATGAGCAGGTAAGAGCCCATGGAAAGCAGCTAGGTTTAGGTAACTATCGGAATTAATATCATATATATTACCAGCGCTAGAACAATAAAATGTTCTAGCTAATGCTGAGATGGTGCCATTTCAGGCTTGCACGGACAACTAGTGTCTGTTATTTTTCGTTATGTTATTAGGGTTCCGTAGCCAAATGACAAAAAACGGAACCCTTATAGATTCGTCATGTCTGTCCGTCCGTCCGTATGTTACAGCCACTTTTTTCCGAAACTATAAAAATAATGGAATCAGGCGTTACTTTGCGGAAATCATTTTCGTTCCTCCACGGACCATTCTCAAGGGCCGCTAACTCGTCGAGTCAGTCTCCTTCGAGCACTCGACGAGTGTTGTATTTTCGCACAATTTCTTAGAATCTTATAATTTCTTAGAATCTTATAATTTCTTAATTTTTAGATTTAACTCTTCCTAAATTAGTTGAAACATTTAAAGGAAATTGCTTAGCTGCAAATTAATACCTTCACCAATCTGTCTTTTCTCAACTTCATCATTCATCACCACTGTTCCGTACATAGTGTTAAATCTTGTACGATGCCGTGGAACCCTTTTCCAACAGTGTGTCGAAATCACGTAACTACATGGCGCGTCACTGCAGCGTTCTGTGTTTTCAAATATCACCACCAATACCGGTATATCGATAAAGGGATCGTAATGATGACCATTGTGCTGATATATATAATGTACTCAATATAATAACTGCCTCGTTCGTCTAGCGGTAGCGTGTTCACGCAGAGGACAAGGTCCTGGGTTCAAATCCCGGGTCGGGCCAAAAGCGATTTTGGGATTTTTCTAAAAAAAAAAATGATCTCAATATCAGCCCGAAGTCCGGAAGTTGGCGGTATTATAACCCTGTGCCTCGGAGAGCACGTAAAGCAATGGGTCCTGAACCTGACCTCTTTCCGGTCGTATCGCTATTCATCCCATCTATGCATCCCACTTATGCACTATAATATGTCCTGCGTAGATGGCTAATCTCTATTGAGACTGGCCGCCGCGGTCGAAATTTGACTAGGAATACGTTAGTAATTACGTTCCCCTTTCTAGGTCCAAGTCCGTCGCGCTGAGAAAGTGCGAACGGTCCAGCGTGTGAAGAAGACGGTCTTGGTGAAACAAGTGGTCCCAGTGAAGAGGAACAAACCTTCCGCCGCACGCAGAGCCTCGAAAGCGACCATACCCACGCAGAAGATCGCCACCGTCAGCACTAGGATACACGATATACAGAAAGACTATGGTGAGTAGACTGGAAGACCAGCTTTTATGTTAGTAGAATTGAATAGGCTTTAGAAGACTAATAGTTATTGTGGCGAGCGATGGGTCTTTGAAAAGAAACTAGTGTTTGCACAGGAATTTTTATAGGCGTCATCAGTGACTGTTGGTTCACCACTAAGGTCGCGTAACACACACGTACTTGTAGTGGCCTACATGTCATACGAGTGCATACGTCCGGCCGCCGCTAGACCGCGCCGCGCACGGAGACGCCGTTCCAATTGATGGCATAGTAACCGCGGCTTGCGTGTGCGCCGGCGGTGCAGTGTATCGGAAGCGACAACGATCACTATATATTTATGTTGCGCGCCGCGCGCGTTCGTTCGACAGCATCGGCGGAGCACCGAACCTGGAGCACGCGATTGTGGTCGGATAGCTCCTCACCACTCTAACTATTTCTGTGCCACCTACGACTATGTATAGATGATGTTTTTATAATAATGTGTGATTCTATTCAATTACAATCTATTCGTTTACGCATCTTTATTTCATTTACAAGTGACCTCTAAATACTTATAGTCCCGGCGACTAACTCTTTGTTAGAGTCCACACGTAGCGCACTTCAGAGTCCCCGTGGCGAGCACTGCCGAAGGTGAAGTCCCATGTACACAGCACACGTCACACTTTGTAAGGAATACTTCACACTGTTTACTCTCACTGATCACTTGCACTTGTTCAGCTTTCCATCTAGATTTCTTCCTCTTAATTCGCCTTCGATTTCACTTTAACACTAAAACTGTTCAGGTTTAATATTCTACTTATATACCATTAAATTGTTCCAAATTTTAAACATTTCGTAAGTCATATTTTTCTTTCTAGAAAATTCACCTATATGACAGATTAGTCGCAGTACTTCTATCCTTGTCTTCACGTATCTCTTTCTTTTCATTCATAAAACTCGCTCTATCTCTTTCTAATTATTCTGGAAACATCTAATTACTTACATTTAGTACATTAAGAATTTGTACGTCCTTTTCATCAGGTATACTTTTTCTTTTGTTCTGGTATTATTTAGAACATTCTAGCGCTGTTCCAAAAGCCACCAAAAACCCTTACTGGTACTAGGGTTCGAAGCCCGAACGTGACAGTATGATGTTTAAGGTCAAGGTAAGGTTACTAGTAGAGTAGGCTGAAAAGACTTAATAGACTATAGAAAGATGAGGTTATTCGTCTGACAGGAATCGAATCTACACACTCCTTGGTATCCCTCCAAATTTATGGTATTACTCCAAATTTATCAAGGCCTTTGCTAACATCCAGACGAAGGATGTTTAAAAAGATATGATAAAATGATATTCCTGACTAAACCATTTGTTTTGCAGACGAGCTGCTGTCGCTGTCGGCGGCCCGACGCGCGCAGCTGGAGGACGCCATCAAGCTGTACTCGTTCTTCGCGGAGTGCGACGACTTCGACAAGTGGATCCGGGACAAGGAGAAGATGCTCCGGGCCGACGACGGGGAGGACAGCGTGGACACCGCCAAGAGGAAGTACGAGGTGAGCGGCATTCCATCTGGCAGTCTGTCTTCAGATATAACAGGCAAAATTACAATTGTGACACTGAATCGTTGTACGCCCATGTATTTTACCACGGAAATAGTGCCGATAATATAAATGGGTGTGGTCGATTTTCATGCTTACACCCCAAGCGTGCGTAAATAAGTTTTACTTCATAAATAATTAATTGGGCCTGTAACCTTATAAATCCACACCAGCATACATTCACTGAAGAGAGGAGGAGCATTACACACCCCCTTTAAAATAAGACTCGCTTTCAAATAAGAAGGTAATTGTAGGCCTTTTTTTACGCCAGGGATGACGAAACGCTGGCGACTATACAATCAGCCGTCGTCAACCATGAAAAATCTGGACAAAAGCAAATGTAACATGATCCCAACTCATTTTTAACATCGTTTTAAGCTTTATACCAATGAGCTTCTTATATGAAAGCAACTGTTATTTTAGTACTCTTCTCCCAAGCATTACTCGATAGAGAGGATTAAAATTAGCGGATTAAATTTACTGATCAAGTTGTGGAAAAATCTTTCCAGACATTTGTGTTTTTGACACACAGGACAACGGGAACAGGGCATCGAGGGTGCACCCTATCAGACCAACGCTGTCAAAACCTCTTGTGTTCTGCTTTCTAAAGACGTCTTTTTTTTTTCTAGAAATTCGTCACAGACCTCTCGGCTGCCTCCAAACGGTTGGAACACATTGATGCTGCCGCAGAAGAGTTGGTTGCAGCCAAACACAGCCAGGCTGCTAAAGCGACTGCCAGAAGACAGCAGCTGCGACAGCAATGGGATAGACTGTTGCGACTTAAGCAGCAGAAGGAAAAGAGCTTGGAAGGTGCTTCGAGGTAAGAACCCTTGCTTTTGAGGCTACTTCTTACAATGGATTTAGGCTCAGGAGGTCTCAGACCATAGACAAATATTATAATATTGTCCTCCTGGCCGAATTTCGGCCATGGCGGCCAGTCTCAATGGACATGAGCCAACTTCGCAGGACATATTATTATAGTGCACTAGTGCGTGCGCAAACACAGGGGACCGCTAGCTACCGCTAGACCAAAATATACTGATGTATCTGAAGCAGCATAATGCATAATCGCAAATTTATAAGATGTGTGGCGACATTGTGTTGTATAAGCAAAAGTGCGTCTCCCCGTTTCCCCCGGGGGGCAGTCGCCTCAGTAGTCTTGTTACGCACGGTCGTGCGAATAAAAGTACCAAGTGAAATAATAACGAATGTTTTATTTGATGTGGGTTTGATGCCAGACACCTGAACACTTATCTACAAATACATATGAACATTAGTTAAAGGCTACAAAGACAAGACCCGCACAGATGCTTTGAAGCGATCCGTGGCACTTTAAGAAGCTGGGAGGTATCGGTTAGTTGATTAGGCTCTGGGTGGGTTGGAGCTGAATAGCACAAAATGGACTTATTAATCTAATAGGTTAGTTAGTTTCCGAGCCTTATGAACAGCCTTATGACATATTCGAACTCTCGGTGGGAAAGAAGTATTGTACTCATCAGTCATCATCAGTCCAACTCGGCTATAGCCCAGCATAGCGTTCCACATGAACTCAAACTCTTTCCTAGGCTTCGTTTTCTTGTAAATTAATACTCAAGCCCTGTACTTAAAATCGTACGATTATTATTGTATTTTTTTAAAGACAACGCCCGCATTCGGGAGTCTTATCCCTGTGTCGCGGGGTACTTTACAAACCTATAATAGACGGACACAAATTACATCCAGACTCAGAAACACTACTTATGGGTCATACAAATAGTTGTCCGGCGCGGGTATGAAACCCGGGACACGAAGCGGCGAGGTGACTGTCTTAGCCTCTGCGCAACACGTGCATTGCGGAGAAAAGGCAGGACGTGGTGTAAAAAGAGTCACGTCAGCCACTCTGACGTCACATTCTTTATCGTTCGTCCATGGTGACAAAATCTACTTGGTGTTACTAGATGTTACATATTGTTATGCGCCGATTTTTTATTGTAGTACAAAAATTGACGGCACCATCGATCCTCCAGGAGCTTGACAATAATTCATAGTCCAAAATCATCACAACAAAGGACCCCTAAGTAAGTCCCCGCATACAATAAGACAGCCTCTAAAATTTTCCAATTACCCATAATTTTCCAGCGTGGAGCTCTTCAGCCGTACGTGCGATGAGGCTCTAGACTGGATGGCGGAGAAGGAACAGCAGTTGGCTGCCAGCTCCGCTCCAGCGTCAGACCTGAGGACCGTCAGGGCGCTGCAACGGAGACACGCGCAGCTGGAGAGAGAGTTGGAGCCGTTGCGGGAGAAAGTCAACACGATCAATATGCTGGCTGACTCGTGAGTATTCTCTATTATTTCTAAACTTATACTTCAGTCTTCAATCGTATAACTGTTGAATTATTGGCTTAAATTTATTTTTAACTTATATTATGTAATTGCATGCAGCATAATTGAACGGTATGAATATTTTTGCTGTAAAATTATCTATCAAACCATAGACACACACATTTAGCTAATCTTCATTATAATTAATTACTTAAATAAGAATTAATTAAATCTATTTAATTAATTATAATTAAAGCCTTATTCCTTTGTATGTATTTGCTTATACCCTTTAATCTTATATCGAAGGCATTGTGTATATTGGCTTTAAACTATATCACAATTGAACAAAGTTTAAACGGTAGTATCTATATAGTTCCATCATATTCTCAACATCCCACTGCCTTATAAAAAGTAACAATTTGTCAGTGAGGCCACTGCCTAATTCGCTGGTTATCGTGATCTGCTTCCAAATAGATGAAGGTTCAAAATGACTAGATCATTCGTTCTATCGGCATAAACGTCGAACATCGATTCCGGACCATTTATGACGTCACATGTGCTCATGGAAGCCGATTGAACGAATGATTTAGTCATTTTTAACCTTCATCTATTTGATGGCCGATCAGGATCACGATAACCGGTGAATTAGGCGGTGAATGATCAAATAATAGTCTTTCTAAATGTCAGCTAGATCTGTATAGTAGTTTTAGCGTGACGTCCAATCTTACAATTAGACATGCAAACATACATTTAGAAAACTAAATCGTGCAGGTAATTCATATTTTTATCTCGTTATAGTATGAAGCAGAAGAATTATTTATTCATCTATCCCGCTAATGGTTCCTTCTTCTATGCAGCGTCAAGTCCCAGTACCCCAACGAACGCGCCAACGTTGAAACTCGGCAGAGAGAGATCCAGCAGATGTGGGAGAGATGCCAAGCGCAAGCTGCCGAGAGAAGGAGCCGGCTGGAGAGTGCGGTGGGACACCAGATCTTCCAGCGTAGTTCTGCGACTTTACAGCATTGGCTGCAGGTGAATATTCTTAGCTAGAATTTGGCATTATTGGACTTATCTTTCATACATACATAGACTCACGCTTGTTTCTCAGAGGGGTAAGCATATTCAATTGATTTCCATTTGTCATGATCTTTGCACACCTCTTTTGCCTCGTTTACTGTCATTATACTCTTCATACAAATGAGGTCACTTATGTTATTTTTAAGGTGCCTTAATCTTTAACTCTAGAGCCAGAGAGATGTAGGTAAGATAAGAGCCACAAGAAAAAGGAAAGCAGGATTAGGCTATGGAGTGGTACAGAAGAACCAGATCTTTCAGTGCTATTCCGAGGCTCTGCAACATAGCCATAATTTTTAAGTTTAACGTCGACGCTTTAGAGAGATTTTTAAGCCGTTTTTTCTACTATTTAGTGTTTTCTGAGGTGCTATATTTCACAAATGCCTTTTGTTTTATTTTGCAGCAAACTCGCGAGCAAATTGGCCAGGAAGCGAGCGCAAAAGATGTCGCTACTGCCGAGGCGCTGGAGAAGCAACACCAAGAGCTTAAGGATGACATCAAAACACACGACGATGAGTATGTTCGGATTCTTATTAATTTCAATACATCTACAATTCGTACATTCGTACCTCACAGAGTGCATAATATCCCTTGTCAAATTTGTTCCGGCTGGTTACCTCAAAATCCATAGAAAAGTTTCTGTTGTTTCTGACTAGTTAAGGAACGACGGCTTAACACAAAAAAAAAACAGACTCTACCGAATGGTTAACATCGCCCGCAAAAGGAGGTCCCAAAATGCTTGCTTGGCAAATTTGCATATCTCGATAAAATAAAGTTAATTCAGTAGCAAAGACTTTGTTTATGTTAGCGTAAACGCGATGGATGAAATCATATTGGCTTACCAGATTTAATTTGTTTAGTTTCTTTCTGTGTCCCTAGATTTCGTTCCGCTTAGAAGTCGATATGGTTTCGTTCACATTTTTAATAGGTCTCGGCGATAATTAATTTAGTTCGTGTTTTAACCGCATCCGCACCGGGGCGTTACTAGTAGTGCAATAAATTTATGCTGAGCAGTGGTTTGATTTCACCGCGGAGAACCCTTACCTTTGTTTATGGTCCTTCGAGCTGGATCGAGGCAGAAAAAGAATTGGGTGGTCGCAGCAGAAGACTTCTGTGGAGTCTACGAAAGAGACCTTGGCCACGCCGAAAATGACACAACTTTTTTTTATTATGCGCTTAAAAAAGTAGTACATAATTATTGCTTTTTTGTATTTTAGAATCAAGGAGGTGGTAGGTCTGGGTAAACAGCTGCTGGCCACCAATCCCTCGCTCACGGATGTAGCGGAGAAGATCAAGAACTTGGAAGGAGACCATAAAGCTTTGCTGAAAGGTATGGAAACTGATCCGGCTTTTAATAGCTTTTAATTAAGATATTGTTATAAATGATTAAGAAAATATACAAAATTTATTTGTTGCAACAGAATGGCAGGACAAAGAGGCGTACCTGAAGCAGCTGGTGCAGCTGCAGAGCTTCAACCGCGAGTGCGACCAGCTGGACGCGTCCAGCGGCGCGCACGAAGCCTACTTGGAGTACAACCGCTGCGGCGTGAGTACTACTTGTGATAATTGTGGCAATAGAATGGCAGGACAAGAAGCAGCTGGTGCAGCTGCAGAGCTTCAACCGCGAGTGCGACCTTTATGGCAGGCTAAAACATTTGTTCTGAGTTTAATTGTCACAGGATGACCGAGGAATTTTTTTGAAAAGTGTAATCATAATGCTTTTGTCTCCAGAGCTCGGTGGACGAGGCGGAGGCGCTGCTGAAGCGGCACGAGGAGCTGGAGGCGCGGCTGGCGGCGCAGGACGAGCGCCTGGCCGCCTTCGTCACGCGCGCCATGGCGCTCGAGGCCATGCCGCACTACGCCAAGGACCAGTGAGTCTCCCCCCATAGGCTACCCACTTACGGCTCCTGTTCAGTTATTCTAGAATGATTACCTATAGCAAATACTGTCAGCTGGTACTAGTCTCTGATAGTACTTATTTAATTATTGATTACCTAAAGCAAATACTGTCAGCTGGTACTAGTCTCTGATAGTACTTATTTAATTATTGATTGCCTAAAGCAAATACTGTCAGCTGGTACTAGTCTCTGATAGTACTTATTTAATTATTGATTGCCTAAAGCAAATACTGTCAGCTGGTACTAGTCTCTGATAGTACTTATTTAATTATTGATTACCTAAAGCAAATACTGTCAGCTGGTACTAGTCTCTGATAGTACTTATTTAATTATTGATTGCCTAAAGCAAATACTGTCAGCTGGTACTAGTCTCTGATAGTACTTATTTAATTATTGATTGCCTAAAGCAAATACTGTCAGCTGGTACTAGTCTCTGATAGTACTTATTTAATTATTGATTACCTAAAGCAAATACTGTCAGCTGGTACTAGTCTCTGATAGTACTTATTTAATTATTGATTGCCTAAAGCAAATACTGTCAGCTGGTACTAGTCTCTGATAGTACTTATTTAATTATTGATTGCCTAAAGCAAATACTGTCAGCTGGTACTATTCTCTGATAGTACTTCTTTAATGATTATAAGAAAAGGCAGTGGTCCCAACACACTACCTTGGGGTACACCAAATTAAATGTTTAGATAATCCGATTCGTATAACATTAAATTCGTTCTTAACTACTGGACATGTTCTTCGTATTTCCGTAGCCATTTTCCATTTGTTGAATAAGATTTAAAATATAAACTTATTGGCCATTTGTATGAAGTTTTAAGATTAATTTTATGCTAAACTTGGTCGAAAGCTGAAATAAAATACATAACTAAGACTGAACTAAAATTAAGTTTCTGGTACAAAGCTAAGCTAGGCTAAAGCTAGTTTTCATAAATTACATGTATTTTGTTTCTTAACATGTTGTGTTTTTCGCAGTATCGCGGCGCGTCGAGCGGGCGTGGTGGCGCGTCGGGACGCGGTGCGTCGCGCGGCCGCGGAGCGTCGCCGAGCGCTACTGGCCAGTCTCGCACACCAGCAGGTATGTCATTTAAGTTCTTCATTTTCCCTAACTAGTTCTATGTCCTTCTTACAAAAGAAAGATAGACGAAAAATGCAAGCTCGTTGTTTTTCTGGGTCATTCAGATAGAGCGTTGGTACCTTGTCTTCGGTCTGTGATCCCAGTGCATCATATCCTCTGAATATAAATCTTTAGCGGCACCGCGACCTTTGGTTAAGGACCACAGGCCGCGGTGCCGCTAAAGGTACCAACGCTCTATCTGAATGACCCAGAAAAACAACTAAAACTATTGAACCCCATAAGGGTTTAATAGTTTTAGCTATCTAAACGGTACAGGCAGAAAAGAAAACTTTTACCAGTTTAAACTGCTTAAGAGTTTTCTTCTTTCGTAAGAAAGAAATGTAATGATATTAATATCATTACTTTTTTCATTTTTTTTTATTTGTTTCTGAGTCATGGATGTTTTCTATGTATTTAAGTATTTATCTATCTATATAAGTATGCATACCGTCGCCTGGTACCCATAGTACAAGCTTTGCTTAGTTTGGGGCTAGGATGATCTGTGTGACATTGTCCCTAGATATTATTATTTCTTTCTTACGTAGTCCTTATGAAAAAGGACAGCGCTACTTAATTACTACTACTACTACTACTGCGCATATAATATGCGTAATGTGCGCATGTTTAGTAGTTCAGCAATTTTGTGTATGCCCTGTTAAAGAACAGGGCATACACAAAAATGTAATGACAGATAAGAGGTGTAAAATACAAAATCGCCTATCAACCATTTTCTACCAATTTATACGTATTGCTTAAGTTTGATTTTTGTATTCTACAACTGACAAGTAAAGTGTATTTAATTTCCCAAGTGCTGAATAAACATATTTTTTCAGTTTGTGGCAGCCACAGAAGAGTTACAAGCTTGGATTCAAGATAAAACCAGGACTGCCAACGACCAAAGTTACAGGTACTTACTAGGAATTTAATATTGTCAATATTGCCGTGTGGTGACGGCCTTTTACGGAAGTGGTATGCTTCGTGATTCCGAGGAAATATCAGGCGGAGAAAGGGGAGCGGTTATCCTACTAATATTACAATTGCGAAAGTTTGTGAGAATAATTCCATTTTATTATGGGATCAATTGTTGGTTCTCGCGTTAGCTCTTCTTGTTTAAAACTTGACCAATGAATAAAACTTCAAGTTTCAAGACGAAGGTGATACTGTTTGTTGGTTCTCGATTATTAAAAATTTTACAACTGTACTTAGCCTATCGTTGGTAACGAAACCATACCGCCATCTAGGAAGGCGGTACAGTGCCATCTGATGGTCATCGGATGAACTATATTTTTTTATTAGTTTAATGTTTCTACATTTAAACACTTCTCGATGTTATAATTCAGTCGCTTAAGCCACATATAAGTCTAGTAAATGACTAACTCGCACTTGACGGGGATTGAACCTCTGACCTCTGCTCTGGACTGGTACTAATGTATTTCAATGTTGCAGGGATCTGGCGAACTTGGAAAGAAAGTTACAGAAGCACGAAGCCTTTGAGCGCGAACTACAGGCTAACGAGAAGCAGCTCAGGAATGTTGAGAGCGTAAGTATATATTGTTGTAATAATGCCTTCATTTGGGCAGACTTACCGGAGAATAGCCAACTGCACGACATATATATACAAGTGATGTTAGGTGCAGAAACGATTGTATTCTCCAAGGCAGTGATTTTCAACCTTTTTCATCACGCGACCCCCCTACCCAATTTTTACCCGCTTTTTTCATGTTTCTTTTATTTTGTGACACATATCCAACATTTTTATTCATTTTCATAGGGTTCGGATAAATACATCATTAAAATTTGTGAAGAATTGGAATAGAAAGCACTCCACCAAATTTAACTTTATTATTCAGAGGTTAGGTGGCTGTCAAGAGACAAAGTACCAGCCAGAGTTAATGTATTTGCAGCAGGCCTAATAATAATACTCCAAATTCATTTGCGACCCTATGAGTAGCTTTCCCAACTTTTTGCAACGTCCCTATAGAAGCTTCGCGACCCCCCTATAGATGTTTCGCGACCCCCGATGGTCGCGACCCACAAGTTGAAAACACTGCTCCAAGGGATGGGAGTGTAACACTGCCCACTTTATAACTTCAGGCTTTTTTGTTGGAGAAAATTTTCAATTTATTGTACAAGATGTAGCACAAATAGTGGACGCAACCTTAGGAGCTTAATTTTCCTATGAAACTGAGCAACGTGCGACATGCTCAGAAATTATGAGTCTCTCAGATAAAAGTATTTTGAGCATTTCACAGACTGATTTTCTTCATCTTCAATATTAAAAAAGTGCCTTGTTGGACTATCGGTTGCGTATTCAATGGCAGATAATAAAGTCCTAGGTTCTAACATGGGTCAGGCCAAAAAATGTTATTGAGATAGTTCAGATGAGAAAAGCAGTGTTTCGCAGCTTGCAGTCTGGAAGTGGACGGCGTTATGCCTCCGTGTGTAGGAGAGCAAGTAACGTTATTTGTATTGCATTTGTTCTCTACCAGTTATGTCGGATCACTGTGCCTTCGGGTTATGAGCTTGAGGAATGGAGAGTGCAACTACTTACGCACACATTCAGGATCTATAACATGGCCGATGTAACCGAAATTCCACCAATTAGCAATGATATTTTTCTGCAGATCGGACAGTCCCTGCAGAAGTCGGACCCGTCCCGCGCGTCGGAAGTGTCGGAGCGCCTGAGCGGGCTGCAGAGCGCGTGGGAGGAGCTCGTGGCCGCGTCGCGCGACAAGGGCAGCAAGCTGCGCCAGGCCGCCCAGCAGAGGAAGCACAGGAGGTAAGAAAAGCGTCAATTAAAACTCAAAACGCGAAAATCATAAATTGTATCATACCGATGGAGAATGACCCAGCACCCTCTGTTAATCCAGAGGTCTACCATTAAGCTACGAACTAAATATACCGGCAGATCAATTTACGAGTTCCCTTTCCAACACACTCACGTAGGCTGTAGGTGTCATCCATCGGTTTTAATAAAGTTTTGATTTACCATTTGCATTGCGAAAATCTTATACAACTTAAAGGTGTATTTTGCGCCTTGCGGTAATGTGGATGAGAGGCAATTTTGGTCTGTCACACAAAAAAAAAAGCAATTAAGTGGTGTTTATAAATAGGGAAAATAAGAAAAACGCAAAACATTCCACTTTAGTGTAGTGACTTCATTAATGTCACATTATATAGTTTTAAGGTTTCTGAAAGCGATTATTAAGTATTAAAATAATACGTCTAAATACTTAGGTCGATCGAGGACGCGAAGGCCCGTCTCGTGGATTTGGAACGTTCTCTGAAGAGTGAAGAGATTGGCACCGACCTGAGGAGTTGCAAGCGACTCCTCAACCAACATCAGGTATTTGTCGTCATTTATTGCATTAAATCTTTTTTTTTTCATATATTTATTACGAGGTCCATGTTATAACGGTCTATCATTTAAATCGAATTGAGATAACAAGCTAAAATTCAAAATACAAAGTTAATATGTAGTGTTAATTCCGCTAATTGTCGGTTTAATCAAGCCGAGATGTAATATGCACCGCCCTCCCGCCCGAAAAAATATGCACGTGCAAGGACAGTATAAAAATGCAAATTATTATTATTAATTACATGCGCCGGTACGATACCAACACGTGTTTCAGTTGTTCCGGACATTACACCAGGTGGCGCTGCGCTCGCTTCTCCCACCGGGAAGGACGTTGAACGTCAGCGACTTTTAACGTCCTTCCCCACCTTGCAAAACGGCATTTTTGTTTATTTGATTCACAATGGAGAAACTTCGTTTTGAATTCGCATTATTACCAGGAAGTGACGGAAAATCAAATGTTTATTGTATAACGTGCATTGCCACGAGTGACAACAAAGTGTATGCAATACCAGAAGCACTGCAGTCGGCTGCTCACCATAAAGAAATTATAAAGACAGCTGCTTATAACAAAGTCAAAAATAGTTTATTAAAAAGGTACCAGACTAGAAGAATTTGGATTACAATGACAGAAGAACTTAGAGAAGTTTACATAGATGAGAGTGGTAACTTGCAATTCGAAGATAAATTTTTGGAAGAATTAAACCAAGAATCACCGGCTGCTTCTTATCAAACCGAAACAGGTACATTAAAAAAAAATATTGAAAAATTCGTAGAAAATAGACAGCCGAGCTTAAAAAACATTTCAGAGAACTTTGTGATCGAGAAGTTTAGAAGCAAACATTCTAATGCAAACCAGTGGATTGATTTCTTTGAAAAAGAATGTACGCGCTTTGATGTAACTACAGATGAAAAAAAAATTGAAATACTCATATTATTTATGGATAAGTCGTGTGTCGACTGGTACAACTCAATGATAATAAAGAGCTGGCTTTGCTCCCAACCAGTTCTGGCAATTTATGACCAGGACTTACCAATTAATATTTATACGGATGCTTCTTTAGAAGGTATAGGGGCCATTTTGAAACAGATACAGCCTGATGGCAAAGAAAAACCAGTGGCTTACTTCTCAAAAAAACTGAATGAAACCCAAAAAAGGAAAAAAGCTGTATATTTAGAATGTTTAGCTATCAAAGAAGCTGTGAGATATTGGCAATATTGGTTGATGGGTAAATCATTTACAGTTTACTCAGATCACAAACCTCTGGAAAACATGAATTTGAAGTCTAGAACAGATGAAGATCTGGGTGATTTAACATATTATTTATCGCAATATGATTTAAAGATAAAATATGCTCCAGGAAAATATAATTTGGAAGCAGACTGTTTAAGTAGAAACCCTGTATTGGAGTGTGACGTAAACGAAGATGAACAATTGAAAATTGTGAACTTAATTAAACTGGAAGATATTTTAACAGATCAAAATAATAATGAAAAAATACAAAATAACAAAAACAAATTAATTGAAAAACAAAAAGTATATTTTAAACGATTGAGAAGAACAGACAAAATAATACTATCAGAAGACTTCAGCATCAAATTATTTAAAGATGTACATGAAAGACTTTACCATATTGGAATCAGTCAAATGATTAATATGATTAGTCCATACTACACAACCGAAAATTTAACAAAGAATATCAAGCAAATTTGTAAAAGCTGTGAAATTTGCATTAAAAATAAATCAAGAGGACATAACAAATTTGGGTTCATGTCCCATCTAGGTCCAGCCAAAAAGCCTTTTGACATAGTCTCTATTGATACGATTGGAGGGTTTGGAGGATCTAGATCGACAAAAAAATATCTTCATTTATTAGTAGATCACTTTACCAGATATGCATTTGTTTTAACATCAAAAACTCAGAGTGCTACCGATTTTATAAAACTTATCAAGAATATAACCGAAACAGAGGATGTTGGTATGCTGCTTACCGACCAATATCCAGGAATTAATTCTAAGGAATTCAAAAAATACTTGAAAGATAAAAAAATAGAAATGGTATTCACAGCAGTAAATGCACCGTTTTCAAACGGTCTAAATGAAAGATTAAATCAGACATTAGTTAACAAAATCAGATGCAAAATTAATGAAAAAGGACAAAAGAAAGCCTGGACAACAATAGCCCATGAAGCCGTTACTAAATATAATAATACATATCACTCGGTTACTGGATTTACACCAAGTTATCTTTTATATGGTACTGATGCCACAATATTACCAAAAGAGTTAAATCAAGAAAAGTCGCAGAATGATTGGGCCAGAGACAGAAAAACAGCACTTGAAAATACTATAAAATCACATAGTTACAACAAAATACTATTCGACAAAAAGCGAAAATATCATGAATTTAAAGTTGGAGACATGGTATATGTGGAAAATGGAAATAAATTAAACAGAAAGAAATTAGATGAGTTAAAAATTGGACCATTTGAGATTGTTGAGAAAGTTTCCCAGTCAATTTATAGGATAGAAACTGGCCACAAAAAGAAAAGTGAATCAAATCTTTTCCACATTACAAAACTGATCCCAATTTCTACATTAGAAGAACAATGAGAGGAAGGGAATAATTAGAAAATGAAATAATTAATTTTCTTCTCTAAGGGGGGAGATGTAAAGAAAGAGTATTTCTTTAATTTAACATTGGGTGCTTGGCATAGATAAAGAAATATATTATTTTCTTTATCTTGTCATGTCAAATTATACTGTCATATGTAAAATTGTATTAAAATAGAAAATAACGCATTCTAAATAAAAAACGTTAAATGTCGTTTCTTTTGGAAAGAAAGCAACGCATTGTTTTATTTGATGTCCTATGAATAGGTATAAAATATAGAATATTATATATATACTTATATATATAAATATATAATGAGGTTTATAACAATGTAAGGTGGCATACCAAATAGCAATGCGTGAGCAGCAGTGTATATAGCAAAATATGTATGGTAGGTATGTATATAATATATAACATAAATATTATATTAGACAGTAGGTGACTTTACGAAAGTAGGTAGTGTTCTTTAACAGCTTTATTAAACGTGGCAAGAGTTTGTGCACGTCTTAGCTACTTAACGAAACTATAAGCTTGGATATATGGACAACTGTATTGATTCACATAAGTAGCAGCGTTGCCCGAGCTGAGTCTCATAAGCGAGTCTCCGCCGCTTTAGGTGGACGGTCGGGTTGCGAGGTGCGGAAGTACGTTGAAGGTCAGCGAACAGGTCGGAGACGGGAACGCAGCGCCGCCTCATGTGATGTCCGGAACAGTCCTGCACGGACCATTCTCAACGGCAAAGGCTGACTCGTCGTAATTTTGATTTAAACGTTTTATAATAACAGTTGTATACCAACTGCTCATATGTTTCGTCTGAGGCGTGCAACTAATTATATCGCTTAGTATCGTAGTTTCTTTTCAAAATGTTGAAGTCTGCCGTTATTTATAAGAATAATGTTGTGTTAGGCCCTGGAGCAAGAGCTGGCGCTGTGGGAGCAGAAGGCGGGGTCGCTGGCGGCGGCGGGTGCGGACCTGGTGTCAGGCGGGCACTTCGACGCGCCCGCCATCGAGCGCGAGTCCGCCCAGCTGCTGCAGTGCGTGCGGGCCTTGGCGCCGCCCGCCGCCCAGCGCCGCCGGGCCCTGGACACCAGCCTGCAGTGAGTACACGTGCCAGTTAGAGACAGGCTGGACCTGGTGTCGGCGGGCACTTCGACGCGCCCGCCATCGAGCGCGAGTCCGCCCAGCTGCTGCAGTGCGTGCGGGCCTTGGCGCCGCCCGCCGCCCAGCGCCGCCGGGCCCTGGACACCAGCCTGCAGTGAGTACACGTGCCAGTTAGAGACAGGCTGGACCTGGTGTCGGCGGGCACTTCGACGCGCCCGCCATCGAGCGCGAGTCCGCCCAGCTGCTGCAGTGCGTGCGGGCCTTGGCGCCGCCCGCCGCCCAGCGCCGCCGGGCCCTGGACACCAGCCTGCAGTGAGTACACGTGCCAGTTAGAAACAGGCTGGACCTGGTGTCGGCGGGCACTTCGACGCGCCCGCCATCGAGCGCGAGTCCGCCCAGCTGCTGCAGTGCGTGCGGGCCTTGGCGCCGCCCGCCGCCCAGCGCCGCCGGGCCCTGGACACCAGCCTGCAGTGAGTACACGTGCCAGTTAGAGACAGGCTGGACCTGGTGTCGGCGGGCACTTCGACGCGCCCGCCATCGAGCGCGAGTCCGCCCAGCTGCTGCAGTGCGTGCGGGCCTTGGCGCCGCCCGCCGCCCAGCGCCGCCGGGCCCTGGACACCAGCCTGCAGTGAGTACACGTGCCAGTTAGAGACAGGCTGGACCTGGTGTCGGCGGGCACTTCGACGCGCCCGCCATCGAGCGCGAGTCCGCCCAGCTGCTGCAGTGCGTGCGGGCCTTGGCGCCGCCCGCCGCCCAGCGCCGCCGGGCCCTGGACACCAGCCTGCAGTGAGTACACGTGCCAGTTAGAGACAGGCTGGACCTGGTGTCGGCGGGCACTTCGACGCGCCCGCCATCGAGCGCGAGTCCGCCCAGCTGCTGCAGTGCGTGCGGGCCTTGGCGCCGCCCGCCGCCCAGCGCCGCCGGGCCCTGGACACCAGCCTGCAGTGAGTACACGTGCCAGTTAGAGACAGGCTGGACCTGGTGTCGGCGGGCACTTCGGGCGTTACCGTTATGCCGGAAGACGGTGAACCGTCAAATTTAAAAGAAAAGATGTCTTGCACGCTATCATGCGCAAGCGTTGAAATTATTATACAACTTCTTTTATTCCGTTTAAAGTTACATTTGTTATCGATAGACTCCACAAGTTCGCTGCCGAGGTCGCGGGTGAACTCGACTGGCTGTCAGAGCGGGAAGCCTCCGCCATGTCCGAGACCATGCCCACGGACCTTCACGCGGCTCAGTCACAGCAGAAGAAGCATGGCAAGTTGAAGGCAGAGCTGGTGGGAAGGAAACCCTTGATCGAGAGGGTTATCGCTCATGGGAACTCATTGGTGGAAGAGGGACACCCACAAAAGGAGAAGGTATGTGGATTATTGGGTTATTTTTTTATATTTACAATGTGCTCTAGATATTTCAAATTGCCCAAAAAAAAAAATTTTTGGAGAACGACAAACTTCTAGTCAATTAAGACCTTATTTTGAAACAATTCAGAAACGTTAACACCCTGCGTAACTCATGCAATCAGCAAAAACGGGCGAGCGCCATTCTTCCGCGGAAAATCTCAACACCGCGAATAAGAAAAAATGACGTCACATGCACAACGACATCTATCGAAATAGAAGTTCAACTATCAATGTTAGTTCATTCAGAAAAGTGACGTCATATGCACAATGACATCTATCGAACCTGTAGTTCAACTATCAACATACTTCTTGAAGTAACTAAAGCGTGTTATTTTTCCTCTTGAATACTTTAAAATCTTATGTGTTTGACAGACTGAACCGATTGCAATGAAACAAAGACTAAATTTTACTTCAAGTTACCCTAAATCGTTGTGTATAAAAGTTATCTACATTGCTTTCGTACATTTTACGTGATGCCCGAACAAATAAACAGAGAAAAGACAAAAAATCTAAAATGCTGGAAATGGATTCTATTGGTTGTCCTTTTACACGCTGGCTACCAATGCAACCATAAATACAAACCAAGCGTCCATCCTAGCCAGTGTCACCACACGACTGTCTCCGCCATCTCCCGGCAGTTGAACGATCGCGTTCGATATGTGTACGGTAAGGTTCCGGACATACGTTGGAAATGAAAGATTGTTCTGCGTTCTGCTAATTCGACTATGTATTGTCACTGATAATAACTGCTAAGTAAAATGATTGATGTAACTGATAGGGAGCACGCGCGGCGCTATTGGATGCCGATTGCGAACTAAATGCAATAATGCCTGTATGGCGTAATTGCGATGTACGAGTAATTAGACCGTACAATATGTAACACCCTTAAATACTGTTAACTTCCCATTGCGAACTTTACCTAGTAGTAGTGATGAGGTTCTCCCCGTAGATCGCGTCGCTGAACGGGTCGCTGGAGCAGGCGTACGCGGCCGTGTGCTCGGCGGCGGAGCGGCGCGGCGCGGCGCTGGAGCTGGCGCTGAAGGCGCAGCAGTTCCTGCACGACGCGCTGGAGGTGGACGCGTGGCTGGCCGACAAGGGCGCCGCGCTGGCCGCCGCCGACGTGGCGCGCGACCGCCACCGCGCCACGCACCTGCTCACCCGCCACAAGGTGTGTGCCCTGAGACTCCTAGCCAGTCGGTCCCAATAGTCATTCTATCCCAAACAGACACTCTGTCCCAATAGTTGCTCTGTCTCAATAGTCACTCTATCCAAACAGTCACTCTGTCCTAATTACAATCTGTCCCAATAGTCACTCTGTCCCAATAGTCACTCCGGCCCGATAGTTACTCTATCCTAATAGTCACTCTGTCCCAATAGTCATTCTATCCCAATAGTCACTCTGTACCAATAGGGACCCTATGCCAATAGTCACTTTAGCCCAATAGTCACTCTGTTCTAATAGTCACTCTATCCAAACAGTCACCCTATCCAAACGGTCACTCTGTCCCAAAAGCACTCTATCCCAATAGGCACTCTATCTCAATAGGCACTCTATCCTAATAGTCACCCTGTCCCAATAGTCATTTTATCCCATTGGTCACAATCCTAATAGTCACTCTGTCCCAATAGTCACTCTATCCAAACAGTTACTCTATCCAAATGTTCACTCTGTCCCAATAGGCACTTTATCCCAATAGGCACTCTATCCCAATAGTCACTCTGTCCCAACAGTCATTCTATCCTATTGGTCACAATCCTAATAGTCGCTCTGTCCCAATAGTCACTATGGCCTAATAGTCAATCTGACACAACAGTCACTCTGTCCCAACAGTCACTCTGTCTCAATAGCCACTCTATCTCAATAGTCACTCCATGCAGTATATATTAGGATTTAGCGTAATGACTCACAATCAGATGGTTACTAATTGATTTATTCGTATAAGGATGGTAGGTACAATATAATATTATCTACGAATTACCCACAATACCCAACACATGCAAATAGTGACTCTGCCTCAATATCCACTTGTCCCAATAGTTACTGTATCCTAAAATATCTGTCCTGGATGGGAATTGTATCTACGACCTGCGGCGTGAAAGGCAAGCGTTTACCAACCACGCCAATCGGCCCGTCGTTTTGTTTGGTTTGTATAAAGCAATATATACCCGCAATAAATGCACCTACCTAACACTAACGTTTATAACAGGCGGTCGAGCTGGAACTGGACACTTATGCGGCCATCATCGCGGAGATGGGCCACGTGGCCACGTCCATGGCCAACAGCGGCCATCCCGAGGGCGCGGCGTTACTGGCGCGCCACGCCCTGCTGGTGGACAGCCTGGCCCGGCTGCAGAAACTGGCGGCGCAGCGGCAAAAGGCGCTGGTTGAGAGCGTGTGCAGGTACGAAGATCTTAAAAAATTATACAGTCCTTCACTGTACATCGTTGTGTTAAAATTTTCCCGAAGTTAAAACACAAAAACTGTTCTTCAACTGTACATATTTTGCTGACTCTGCGCTCGGCACGAGCGCGCGTCAATTTACTTATTATAAATAAATATCACATTCATGAATGAATCAGTGTGGGTTCGTTACTACGCCGCGAACAACATTAGAGAAAGTAAAAGGTCACTGTGGTACCTAATATTTGTGCTAAGTGAACTTTACGTTAATATATTACCTTAGTGACAATAACTGCGATCTTTTCTCTTCACACTCTAACTGTAACAATTACAATTTGAAAATGTACGTACCGTACATCAACAATAACTTTATTACATGAACACAATTTATCACTTTGACCACCAACACGCTTCGTAGCTCAATGATGACTGCCTCGTCGACACTTGTGTTGCCATAATATAGACCGTGATTATATCATCAATGAAAAAACAAGTAGATAAATCAACGAGGAACTAAATTATTTTTGCTACAACTGTCGGAAGTCAAAATAGAGTTACTAAGAATTTTAATAAAAATATAAACATACTCTAAAATTACAAGTCAAAATCCATATGTTTTATGGTAAATTGAAAGATAATTAATATTTTATTTTGTACAAACTTCCGTAATCAATAACACGTTTTAGTCAAATCCTCAACTTATTTAAATCACTGAACCAAATAATTCGAAAATGTGCAATATTTAATTGAAATAATACAATGTTTTTTTAGCAAGCTAACAGTTGGCACATTCCTGTGTGTGTATCATGACAACATTCACACGTAAAGGGAAACGTCAACATTTCTAAAGGCAATTTCATGGAGAATGCGCTCAAGACCTCCATGAACTTATTCCTCCTTCCCCCTTTTTTCATCGGACTACTAGGCGTCGGGAGGGTTTTCACCGCTTTGTTGTTGACATCCCATTATGCCGTACGAAGTGCTTTGCTTCCTCCTTTATCATACGCATGGTTAAGCTGTGGAACACCGTCCCGAACGACGTGTTTCCAGACTCATACAACATGGGTTTATTCAAGGCTAGAGTGAACAGGCATTCTATGGGTACGCGCGGTCCACCTTCGACCACATCTTCACTTACCATCAGGTGAGATCGTGGTCAAGAGGAAAACCATTCAGCATACAAAAAAAAATTGGAACTTTCAATAAACAAACATCTAACAACAAGTGACCTTTTACTGTGTTTACTCAGAAACAACACCGCTTGTGTACGACCGTACATAATTTGGTCCTTTGAGCCGGATTGCAAAAAGTTCTCACTTGAACCGTATATTAGGAAAAGAAGTTGATGTTATGAATATTCCATACCATTTACCATGAATTCTTTTCATCAATCATACATATAATTTTGATACGTAAAGCAAACATTTTGTACCCCTTTTTGCGAAGAGCGCAAGACTGGAGGAGATTGACGACTTTCCACACAAATGTAGATTGTGGAGATCTTCGGGGGAGGCCTTTGACCAGCAGTATTTCGGCTGATATGATGATGATGAAAGTTCATATGGATAAGGAGTGCAAGAGCTAATATTTTTATGTAATAGGTATTAGAAGTAAAATATTATTATGAGAAAAATCGGAATTCTTTTGTTTTATGTATTTTAGAGATTAAGAATAGTGTTTAAGTCGTGTATTTTTGAAAGCATGAAGAATCGAATAGTATTGGCTAGTAGCTTATAGAAAATCCGAATTGGTTGTTATCAGTCCCAGACCTGTAGTGTATGATGTATAATTCTCGAAGCCGTTGGCATTCTTGATATTTATTGTGTACTAGCTGTGCCCCGCGGCTTTACCCGCGTTAAACTTTATAAATTATAGCCTACGTGTTAATCCAGGGTGTCAGATAAATACATACCAAATTTTATTAAAATCGTTCCAGCAGTTTAGACGTGAAGAAGAAACAAACATACTCACACAGTCACAAACTTTCGAATTTATAATATTAGTGTGATTCTTAAAGATGTGTTTGGTTGCAGACACGAATACCTAGCTGAGAGCGCTGAGCTTGAGAGCTGGATACAGGAGCAGTACGCCGCAGCCTCCAGCGAGGACTATGGGCAGGATTACGAGCATCTCTTGGTGAGTCAAGTTCTTCTCCATTAAAAACCTATGTCTTGGATTTAGAAAGAGACGATAAAATAATAATAGTTTAAAAGTACAAAAAATCCTGACAGCTAACCCTTTCATTTGATACCCATATCATGGGGGTGGATTTCAAACAGCCAGTCCGCCATCTTGGGGAGGCCGCCATATTGGATTTGTAATGACGTTTCTTAGCTAGTCATATACTGTCATCAGAACTCAGAGCGTGTGCAAAATTTCATTTCCTTATCGGAGACCGGGAAGTGGGTCAAATTAAGATTCCAAGATTTTCTTACATACATAGTTAGTTACAAGTGAAGCTAATAATAAAAGCGTGTTAGTAGTTAGTAATTTGGGTCGATTTCTATGCCCCCACGGTCACAAAGTCCTCATTGTGCCAAATAGACCCAACTTTGTTAGAAACTGGTGTCAGAATCAGGTTTGAAGGTCAGGTCACCAGGTCTTATGGCTTAAATACCAGTAAGATGCTTATTAAACTACAACTTATAATTGTAAAAGCAGTTAGTAATGAGGATGTAGTCACATAGATTTAATGGTATTCTCAGATGAATGAAAGAAGATTGATAAAATACGTATACGATATATACGTATATGTATGGACTGTAGATCCATAGGTCGCTGGTTCAGATCCGGCTCGAAGGACCAACTTTATAAACGACAGTGGTCGCCGTTAGAGTTCCCTAATAATAAAAACAGTTGTTCGTTTTAACGTGGCGAGCCAAAGTGACTATTTTAGGAAAATAAAATAATACGGGAAAAATGTTCGTGTACGACAGCAGCCACGACGTCGGCACGACAACCAAATTGACATTATATAACAAAAGAGAAAAATATGATTATAGGTATTTAAAAAGTCCAATTGACTCTCCAAGGAGCTTTTATTTATTGTAAAAAACATACATCGTTAACACTAGGCCTGGGTGAATGGGACAACCGGTTTGACTAAATCGGAGACGTTCTCAAGAAAGGCCAGGTCAGAAGTACCTTAAACCGGCGAGCATGTATGAAGAATACAATGACAGTAAGCAGTTGTACAGTCTAGATGGTCACCCTGATGGTTGCCATCCATCTAGACTGCAGTTGTGCAGTCTAGATGGATGATGGCAACCACCAGGGTGACCTCTCTTGGGACGTTGGTTTGCAACCGTGTGGAAGATGCTTAAAAGAGGTGTGCATGATCGTAACAAATGGAAGTCCGTTGTCCCTGCATGTGTATGGTGTGCCGCAGATCCTGCGCTCGAAGTTCGACGAGCTGCGCCACCGCGTGGAGAGCGGCGCCGAGCGCTTCACGCAGTGCGAGGAGCTGGCCAAGAAGCTGCTCGCCACCGACAGCCCCTACATCGGGGACATCGAGAAGCGCCAGGAGGCGCTCGGGTCAGTACTTCATTCAAAAACACCTTCTATATTTACTGTCGTTGTATTGTTTCTGTTAAACAAACCCTTATTTTGATTATTTTTATGTACTACATTGTGAATTTGGCAAGATATTAGGTCCAAACGTGTAAAAATTGATCAGAAAAATTGAGTCCCCTACTGCCACAATATCTTCAATTATGCTATAGAGAATATTTTCGAGATATTCCTGCACTATAACACTATAGTGCTGGAATGTGCATGCAAAAATAGGTTCATTTATTTTATTTTGTTTTTTAGTCTCGTAATGCGATGAGATGGATATCTGACATGAACGAGGAGAGATCATATCTATGTTCTCTCCCAGGCCGTGCCTGTATAACAACACTAACTCCTATACTACAGACCGTTACTAGGTTTTATGGTTGACAGAAAAATCTTAGTAAAACTTTAGCAGATAATGACGCCTGGGTCCAAATTTCAGAGCTAGAAATTTGGACCCAGGTGTTATTATCTGCGGCTGAACAAGGGGCTTAGAATATTGCTATGTTGCTAATTGGTGGGCCAAGATTGAGTCCTGTTGCCTGGTCTGTGACACGTAACTGAGTCGTGTCGTTGCTGCAGCGAGTGGTGGCAGCGCCTGGTGGAGCAGATGGAGTCGCGCGCGTCGCGCCTGCACGCGGCGGGCGAGATCCACCGCTTCCACCGCGACGTGGCCGAGCTGGTGTCCCGCGCGGGGGACAAGCGCGCCGCGCTGGGCGCCCCGCCGCCGCCGCGCGACCTGCGCGCCGCCGCCGCGCTGCTGCGCGACCACGACACGCTGCAGAGCGACCTGGTGGCCATCGACGCGCAGATGCAGGTATGGCCATGTTCCTCCATGCTACTCCTGTGGGACATGCTCTGAGTACCACAATAGTACCAGAAAAGCACTAACACGCTTATTTCAAAACGAAGTCTAAAGTTAAACTGCAGATGAATTATGGATCGAGAAATCTCATTGGATGGTTTTAGACTAAACCAAGGATCAACTGCAGTTTAACTTTAGACTTCGTTTTTAAATAAGGGTGACAGTGTTTTGTTATGTATTATGTTATGTTCATATAATATATTCTGAGTGGAATGGGCCATAAATGATCACTCTGAATAAATACTCTAAAACAATGTGTAGAATTCACGTACCCGCTCGGCGCGTTACTGCTACGTTCCGTAAAATGTTATTTCGTGTCGTCAGATGGCGCTAAATTACAATAATGTAAAACGAGGTACATATCTACATTTACCAATATTAAAGTCATCATTTGATTTCATACAGCAGTTCGACCAGGGAAGTATTTAATAAATTTTTGCTTTTCCAAGGAATTGTCTCCTAGTCTAGCTTAAGGAAAGATATCATTCGTCACATAATTGCTAATACTCATTTCTAATATTCCCTCAGGTGCTCCAAGAAGAAGGCAGTCGTCTCCAGAAGCTGTACCCAGGAGGCAACGTCCAACAGATAAAGATCCAACAAACTGCGCTGGCTGAAGCATGGGCCATGTTGAAGCAAGCCGCCGACGAGAGGAAACATACCTTACAACAGTACCTCCAATTACATCAGTTCTTGACTCAGGTATGACTTCAGTAAAACTTATATTGAGGGATGAAACTGGGGAATGAGTTTTCTGCCATGATTTTCCCAAGAGATCACAACACGTGAGTGGTACCCTGGTTTTACAAGCCTCTATAATTTTTGTAAAACACCAACAACCTCGCAGGACTAGCTAGCTAACATTAAAAGCAACAACTTTTGTTCTACAACTTTCGATAATTTGTAATTTTTTTTATCATTATGAATTGTGCCGGTGTGCAGGTGCGCGACGTGAGCACGTGGTCGGTGGCGCTGCGCGGCGCCATGGGGCGGGCGCTGCGCGTGCGCGACGCCGTGTCGGCGCAGGCCGCGCGCGCCGAGCACGACGCCGTGCGCGCCGAGCTGGACGCGCGCGACGCGTCCTTCCGCGCCGCGCTGGCCGCCGGCAAGCAGCTCGTGGCCGACGAGCACCCCAACGCCGCCGTGAGTACTATCCAGCCCTCTCCCTGCCAGCACACAGGCCGCGCGCCGAGCACGACGCCGTGCGCGCCGAGCTGGACGCGCGCGACGCGTCCTTCCGCGCCGCGCTGGCCGCCGGCAAGCAGCTCGTGGCCGACGAGCACCCCAACGCCGCCGTGAGTACTATCCAGCCCTCTCCCTGCCAGCACACAGGCCGCGCGCCGAGCACGACGCCGTGCGCGCCGAGCTGGACGCGCGCGACGCGTCCTTCCGCGCCGCGCTGGCCGCCGGCAAGCAGCTCGTGGCCGACGAGCACCCCAACGCCGCCGTGAGTACTATCCAGCCCTCTCCCTGCCAGCACACAGGCCGCGCGCCGAGCACGACGCCGTGCGCGCCGAGCTGGACGCGCGCGACGCGTCCTTCCGCGCCGCGCTGGCCGCCGGCAAGCAGCTCGTGGCCGACGAGCACCCCAACGCCGCCGTGAGTACTATCCAGCCCTCTCCCTGCCAGCACACAGGCCGCGCGCCGAGCACGACGCCGTGCGCGCCGAGCTGGACGCGCGCGACGCGTCCTTCCGCGCCGCGCTGGCCGCCGGCAAGCAGCTCGTGGCCGACGAGCACCCCAACGCCGCCGTGAGTACTATCCAGCCCTCTCCCTGCCAGCACACAGGCCGCGCGCCGAGCACGACGCCGTGCGCGCCGAGCTGGACGCGCGCGACGCGTCCTTCCGCGCCGCGCTGGCCGCCGGCAAGCAGCTCGTGGCCGACGAGCACCCCAACGCCGCCGTGAGTACTATCCAGCCCTCTCCCTGCCAGCACACAGGCCGCGCGCCGAGCACGACGCCGTGCGCGCCGAGCTGGACGCGCGCGACGCGTCCTTCCGCGCCGCGCTGGCCGCCGGCAAGCAGCTCGTGGCCGACGAGCACCCCAACGCCGCCGTGAGTACTATCCAGCCCTCTCCCTGCCAGCACACAGGCCGCGCGCCGAGCACGACGCCGTGCGCGCCGAGCTGGACGCGCGCGACGCGTCCTTCCGCGCCGCGCTGGCCGCCGGCAAGCAGCTCGTGGCCGACGAGCACCCCAACGCCGCCGTGAGTACTATCCAGCCCTCTCCCTGCCAGCACACAGGCCGCGCGCCGAGCACGACGCCGTGCGCGCCGAGCTGGACGCGCGCGACGCGTCCTTCCGCGCCGCGCTGGCCGCCGGCAAGCAGCTCGTGGCCGACGAGCACCCCAACGCCGCCGTGAGTACTATCCAGCCCTCTCCCTGCCAGCACACAGGCCGCGCGCCGAGCACGACGCCGTGCGCGCCGAGCTGGACGCGCGCGACGCGTCCTTCCGCGCCGCGCTGGCCGCCGGCAAGCAGCTCGTGGCCGACGAGCACCCCAACGCCGCCGTGAGTACTATCCAGCCCTCTCCCTGCCAGCACACAGGCCGCGCGCCGAGCACGACGCCGTGCGCGCCGAGCTGGACGCGCGCGACGCGTCCTTCCGCGCCGCGCTGGCCGCCGGCAAGCAGCTCGTGGCCGACGAGCACCCCAACGCCGCCGTGAGTACCCTGACTCACTCCACCTTACGGCCGCGAAGCTACGATTACGTCTAATCTCTCAATTTCTCTTACCAATTTGAACTTTGTAACGAAAAATATTGTTACGTAAATGCATTGTATACTATTTCGCTGTGTTTGCAACTAAACGATTCAAATGAAAATATTAATTCTACTTACTGATATACTACTTCTATAAATAGGAGGTAGAAGAAAAATGTGAAGCACTACTGGAAGAGCGCAACCGTCTCCACGGTGCCTGGGCGGCCAGACAAGTGGCGCTCGATCAACTGATAGACCTACATTGCTTCTTACGAGATGCCAAGTTATTGCATGACTTGTGTACAGCACAGGAAGCTACACTCAGTAAGTTGAAAATCTTGACTACTTTGACCAACTTGCCCTTCATGGCCAACTTGATCTTCTCGAACAACTTGACCTTTTTGATCAACCTGACCTCCTTAACCAACTGAAACTTCTCGATCTTCGTGACCAACTGCAACTTCTTGATCAACTTGACCTTTTTGACCAACTGAAACTTCTTGATCAACTTGACCTTTTTGACCAACTGAAACTTCTCAATCAAATTGACCTTCTTGACCAACTGAAACTTCTCGATCAACTTGACCTTCTCGGTCAACTGAACCTTCTTGACCAATTGAAACTTCTCGATAAACTTGACCTTTTGCCCTTCTAGGTTTGACCTTCATAATAAACCTGCCTGTTTTGATAACAACGACCATTTAGACTAACGAAAATTACCACTTGGATCTTGACACTTTTCATCTAGTTGGCCAACTTTAGTATCAAATTCTTGCACTTATGTTTTTATTAGACCAAGAAATGCACATGTGCTTGCGCTCATATCCATACGCCATCCTGTATAAATATATTCTAATTGTTTTGTCATAGGCTCTGAAATTTCACCAACAAGCAGTGTAGAAGAGGTCGATAATCAACTGAAGAAACATGAAGCCTTCGAGAAATTACTCGCAACCCAGGTAACCGCACTGTTTTACTCCAGTCACACACGGTTGTGAATATTTATTTATTAATTGACGAAATAACACCTGTAAACTAAAAATACATTTAGTAATAACGAATATAGGACTTAACACACAAAAGGCGAATACATACATAATACCATATAAACAGTAGAAATGCAAAACAATAATGTCTACACAAATACTAAAACAGAAATAAAACTACATAAGCTAAACGTTGTTATAGAAATTTTTATTTAACCGATACAACATACATTTCTTCAATAATATGTCAGATATTACGAAAATCACAATACAAAATCTTCTAGAAGAAGCTAGTTATATATGATCTGTCCCACTTTCTACTTGAAGTTATCCAGAGACAAAGCAAATATATCCATGTCTTCCAGTAGTGTCGTCCATTAGTTCCAGTTCTTATTAAATATCTTATACAGAATTGAGATTTGTACGATACCTATTTATATTATTTAATTGGGCATCTGTTGTCTAAAGCCTACTCTAGTTCAAAGCTCCTCCAGAACTTGGAGACACATTTGGTCACTCATTTAATGGCTGACCGCATATCTAAATATCACCAATAGTGTATAAACGCATTTTTAAAGAGTTGGGCTCACATTAAATTAGTTTTCCATTACTTTTTGGTGTAGGATGAGAAGCTGGCGACCCTGAACAGCCACGGCGATAAACTCCTGCAGCAGAACCACGTGGAGAGTCAACGCATCGCCGATGAGTTGCAGCTCGTCAACGAGAGGAGGAAGAAGGTAAGAAACGTGCAGTTTACGTTTAATAGAAGCGTAATTGCTCATAAAAAAATATATCAATACTAAAATATAAAGAGAGAAAAAGATTTTGCTGAACTAGACTAAAGCCTACAGTTATTACTTACTATCTAAAAACTATTTTTTTACTTGTAAAAGACCAACAACTTCGCAGGACTAGATAGCTAACACCATAAGCAACAACTTTTGTTAGATACCTTTTCATAATTTATTAGATTTTATTTTCGTACAAAAATAACTATTAATTTAATTTCCCGCTTAATTATTTATAAGTCTCCACGTATCGCAGAATTTACTGCCAATATGCAACAAGGTTTCCAAATTTGCCTACACCAAGCCGTGAATTTAATTAGATCAATATCTGGCGAAGAAAGTCATTAGTATTAGCAGAGACAGCGCGTATGAGCCGAGCGTTGAACGAATGAAATACAGACTTACAAATGTCACGATAGTACAAAGAAAACTTGTAAAATCATTTTATTTTCCATGTATTGAGTTATGTCTAAATTTGTAGAACAAAAGTTATTGCTTATGATGTTGGCTATCTATTCCTGCGAGGTTGTTGGTGTTTTACAAGTAACCTGTATATCAAGTATTAGGACTTCTTGACTAGAATTATGCAGGAATTGTTTTTAAAATCAAAACCACACTATTCAAAAGTTCATTAAGTCAAAAGGAACTACCATAGTTGGAGTACAGAACTAAGGATTATAATAATAGGTCTTTACCTATGAAATTGCCGTTTTGTATGAAAAAATTTAAACGAATTTTTTTCATGAATTTTTTTATTTGTATTAATCGAAGTAATCACCCATGCAATCAATGCATCTTTGCCATCGCAGTGGCAGTTTATTGATGCCCTTCTTAAAGAAATCAGCTGGACGGGAGGCAACAAATTCTTCAAAGGCATTTTGTACTGCCTCTCGGGTATTGAATTTTTTTCCCGCCAAGAAGTTATCCAAATTCTGGAAAAAGTAGTAGTCTGTAGGCGCAAGGTCTGGTGAGTAGGGCGGATGACGGAGAGCTTCCAACCCCAGTTCTTGCAACTTGGAGACCGTCTGCTGTGCAGTATGAGGTCGCGCGTTGTCGTGCAGGAGCAGCGGAGACGAGCGATTGACCAATGCTGGTTGGAGATGCGCCAGCTTCTCCATCATTGTGCTCAGTTCTTCACAGTACACATCTGCAGTAATGCTCACCCCGTTTGGTAAGAAGCTGTGATGAATCACACCGGCGCTAGACCACCAAACAGTGACCATCACTTTTCTAGGGGTAAGTTTTCGTTTAGGGCATTGTTTAGGTGCTGAACCAGGATCCAACCAACTTGCTGAGCGCTTGCGGTTATCAAACAGAATCCAATTTTCATCGCAGGTAACAATGCGGTTCAAAATTCCTTCATTTGTGTGTCTGTTGAGCAGTTCAAGGCACGTCTCGACGCGTACTTCGCGCTGGCGATCATTGAGTTCGTGGGGCACCCATTTGTCAAGCTTTTTTACCTTGCCAATTTGACGCAAATGGACCAATATTGTTTTGACGCTAACGTCGAAAGCTGCTGCTAATTCAGCCGTAGATTGTGTATCATCAGCTTCCACAACCGCCTTTAATTCGTCATTGTCGACCAAAGTCTTCGGACGACCGCGAGGTTCATTTTTCAGGTCGAAATTTCCAGAACGGAAGCGAGCAAACCAATAACAGGTGGTGCGTTGGTTTGTAGTGTTAGCTCCGTAAACGTCGTTGATGTTGCGTGCCGCTTGTGCCGCGTTGCTGCCACGACGGTACTCATATTCCATAATTACTCGAATTTTTAACGTATCCATGATGACGAAAAAGATTGAAATGCGATGAAAATGTAACACTAATCAATAAAGAAATGACTACTTTTGGAAAAAAGAATCCATGTTTTTAAAATAAAATTAATTTGAAATTAGAATTCTTAGCCAAACAAAAATTATTTTGATTTGAAATGGCCAGTACTGCAGAACGGCAATTTCATAGGTAAAGACCTAATATTAAAATATTTAATTTAGTTTTGGCATTACTGTATTTGTCAATGTTTCTGTGGATTCTTTGGCATGCGTCGAGCTTGTATTGGTTTAAAATCCAACCTACTAGATTGTCTTAAAGTCAGGTACTCTATATTATGTAACAAAATAAAAAATAAATATGCAACTATGTTAGTAGAACTTTTGGTGGCTCGCTATTTAGAAGATGAACGAATATTTGGGTCAAGATATTTTTTGGAGAAATGATTATAACAGTGAGTAATGTCCCCAGCTGTACCTGGACGCGGCGCGGCGCCGCAGCGCGCTGGCCCGCGCCCGCGCCCGCGCCCAGTTCGCGCGCGACGCGGCCGAGGCGCGCGGCTGGGTGGCCGACAAGCTGGCCAAGCTGGCCAACGAACACCAGCAGGTATGGGCCCCTGCATCTTGCTTCCTTTTATTACATTTTCAGAACATTCCAATATATTTCGCCTTGAGGTTGACGATTTAGTAGTAATATAAATTTTCAATAATGTAATTTAATCTATAATGTAATGTAATCTATAATGTAATGTAATATATAATTTAATGTAATTTAAATGTAATGTAATCTATGTAATGTTAAATATTTTTAAGTAATAATAATGTGAATTTGTACACCGACAAGATCGGTAGAATATGATGATCCTACGTAAACATTAACATCTTCTATGTAATCGTATTCTGACAAATAAATCTTTCATTCATTCATTCAAATGTGGCGATATCCATATTATTTTAATTGCGGCATTACTTGAGTTATAACAGAGGAGACATATGACAGAAAACCTCTGCGAATTTCACTTTCTGAAATCTGCTCTCGAATGCATATCTCCGACGAGTGACCGCTCCTAACGACCACCTCTCAAACAAATGTGTTGAATTCACGTAGCCGACCGGCGTCGATTGGCCAGTACCAAAATGTTGAACTTCCAGGCACAAAGATCGTCATTTGTGTGTGATTACTTAAATAAACATTTTTTTAATTATGTTTAGAATAACATTACTTAATTATTTCGGCTTTTTAAATCGACTTCCTCCTTGGCCAAAGTATATGGAGACAGCCTATGATCGGATTCGGTCTCGACTAGAAATCGACCTCCAATGCAACATTAGTAAGTGATGTTCCTCGTGTAGAAGATATTTAAATAAATTCATTTATGTTATCAGGGTGAAGTAACCAACCTGGAAGACAAGATCAAGAAGCTGCAGAAGCACCAGGCGTTTACAGCGGAGCTAGCCGCTAACAAGGCGCGGTTAGCGGAGGTGCAGGAGCTGGCGGAACAGCTGCGGCCCGACGCCGAGGTGGAGAAGGAGTTGGCCGCGCTGCAGAACGACTGGCAGAGGCTGCAGGAGGCTACGGAACAGAGAGGTACCATATTTTCTTAGTATTCCACCTTTTATCCGTGTGGTTTTCGGCCTAGAAAGAATTACAGAGTCACCCCATACCCACCCGGGGTCGTGGGCCGTGTTGAAACCGGTAGTAGAGACACCCGCTGAGTTTTTTTCGCTGGGTCTTCTCAGTTGGGGCGCATTGGATCCGGTGGTAGCATTAAAGCGCGACCGTCGTTATAAACACAAGGTCCGCCATAACGATAACATTTAATTCGTACCTTAATATAGACAGAACCATTCAGACAATATGTAGTAAAAATCATTACAGCTGAATAAGTCCACTGCTGGACAAGCCTCCCTCAAGAATCGTCTTGGGGGGGATATGCCATAATCGCCACGCTTGGCAGACGGGTTGGCGATCGCAGTAAGATGGTAATCAGAAGGAAGCTGCTGCCCATCCTCTGGTAGATATTCCCTCGGGTCGACTTCTACGCCCCCCACGGGATGAGATGGGGTGGTGATATTCTGATTCCGATATATGTCGCCGTCACCACACAGCTGTAGTAAAAATATAGCTAAAATTTAGATAATTAAACCTACACATGATCCTTAACAATAACTTAATTTTAGTTAGCTAAATATCGTTACTGTTATAAAATAAATCTTATTGTAAATTATTTCCTACAATCCGTGTACCTAAATATCTATATGTCCCAGAAATAATTATAAATTAATTATAAATTAATTATAAATTAATTATATATTATTGCGAACATGTTCCGACTATTTACAAGCGCTTTTTTAAAGTCTACGTGAATAAAAACCTTTTTTATTTATTTATTTACCCGTGGGTGTCGTTTAAAGGCGACTGAGGGATACAGCAGGTAGTCTGCCACCAAGTATGCGGTCACATACCCTCCAAATGGCAACGTGATATAAACTTTTGGGGTAGGCCTTAGTCACCAGTGGACAGCTGATGATGTTATTCAACTCTTTCTCTGGGGCACAGCAGCCATTTTGTCTCGAGACCAATGCCTGACTCTTTACCGATGCAGTTTGTGCGATCCACCATTCGCGAACCCGCGGAAGAAAAGTGTTATATTCTTTTTTTATTGATGTGAAACATCTATAGCCGCACGTAAAACAGATTTCAGGCGTGGCGACGCATGCCGTGGCGACGCGTCGCCACACTGTACGATAGTAGTGTGTACGGTGTGGCGACGCGTCGCCATGCGCAATCGACTTTTTATTTTATCATTATGACATATTTAGTTCCTATCACAATATGTTCTTTACTGCATATTTTATAAATTAATTTATAATAATTTTAAATTTTAAGAAAATATGGAATATATGTACGTGGGGAAAAAATTGAGATGAAAAAATGTGTATGTTAATTCAATTTTCTGTTCAGGTCGTGGGTTAGAGGAGGCTCAAGATATCTTGGAGTTCAATCAACATTTGGACAAGATTGAAGCCTGGATCCGGGACAAGGAAATGATGGTAAGATTATATAATTGTGTCATATATTTATTAATATCCTGCCTGCCTGTGTTTATTTTTGCAGCCATATACAGCCTATAAATTGTATGCCGGCTTGACGAACTGATATTCAGCGGGATTTTTCCTCTGTTCTATCGTTCAAAAGTTACATATTATTGATAAAATCAAATATGCAGTGAAAGTCAAACAGCTTGTTCGTCTCAGCTAATCTCAGAAATAGATGTTTCAGAGATTAGTCAGGACAAACAGACACAAAATTTTCTTTTTTGTTAGAAGTATCGTTTTAATTTTGATAAGCATTTAGCATAAAGCTATTATTTTTCTAAGTGAATAACTGAACTGAATGAACTTCACCACCAGGCGTGGCATAAGTAAACACTGTTAGTCACAGATTGGCACAAAATAATGCCTGATAATATCACTTATGTGCGATTTGCTTGTGCAGGTGCAAGCGCACGAGCTGGGCCGCGACTACGAGCACTGCAGCGCGCTGCTGCGCAAGCTGGACGACATGGACTCCGACATGCAGGTGGACGACCGCCGCGTCAAGAGCATCAGCGCGCTGGCCGACAAGCTCATGCAGCAGGTACGGGCTTTCCTGGTCTATGGCTAGGGTTAACCATTCATTTAGGATTGTCAATGTATTAGATGCCATGTTTATGCGAAGATACAGACAAATCGTGGGATATATTTCTGATATTTTGGCTTAATTAAGTACATACATTATTCATTCCAAGTTTTTTACATTTACATCAGCCAATCAGCGAAGACCTAACACTCCATACGGACACAGCGCTCGGCTGCCTGATGTTTCCATATACAAACTCCTCGCATACTCGCGAACTTAGTATTTATATCGCAACGGAGCCGGCATATTGTCGTTCCTCGCTTCATAGGTTTCAAAGCCTGTCGCGCCTGCGCACCACGCAGTCATAGCGTTCGCACTTCAACCGCTGGAAATTGAAAAGCAACTAGCCGAGACGTAATAAAGTTTGAAAATAAGTACAAGAATTGGTTAAATAAATGCATTATTATCTCCGGTACACAAAAAAATATACCTTCCTCAGCACGGAACCAATCCAGACTTATGAAAACATTATTATGCTTAGAGATTTTATGAAATGTGCCTCAGCAATGTTAGTCTAACATTTTTGATTGCCCGGTTCTTGGGAAATTAATTTGTCTGTATGTATATTTAGACGTTTGTGTATACGTAGCGGGCGGTCAAAACGGCTCCGTTCGAATATTTGTGATAGGACAAAGTGTCGAAGGGTGAATAAACCAGTAAATAATACAAGCGCGGCAGAATTGTGTTCAGCCGCGTGGGGGCGTAAAAGTCGACCCGACAGAATATTTCCCAAAGGACCGTCTGCCAAGCGTGGCCATTATGGCATATCCCCTCAAGATGATTCTTGAAGAATTCCGAAGAGGGTTGTGTCCAGCAGTGGACTACTTACAGCTGTTATCATGAATATCAGAAAACTCTCCGTTTTAGGGCGGTCCTACTAATGTTTTCGCGTCCCGTCCTGGGTTTCAAGCTCACGTCATTAGTGAGCTTGAAACCCAGGACGGGACCAGGCGACTTTGCCTCCATACGATCCGCTCTCTCAGCTCTTTCACCTCGTTCCAACTCGCACCTTTATTTGCTCCACGCATGAGCAAAATCTCTGAGCTGCCCTAAATTTCTGCGGAGGACACCAAGTCGCCCTTAGAAGACCGGACACTCGTTCAACCGGCGAGTCCCTTGCAGAATTCTGTCTGTGCCTTATTTCGTCCTACATAGGACACTTCCATAGTATGTGATTCATGTCCTCGCTCTCGGCGCCACAAATGCAGGTGTTTGTGTCGGACAGCCACATGTCTTTTGAAGGCCCTATGTCTCGTGAGAATCGGGAACGGCTCCAACCAATTTGCCCTAAGCCATGCCGCCTCTTCAGGGAAATACCGATGGAGCTCCCTACCTTTTTTCCTGCTCTTACCAATAGTGTCCTCCGTAATTTTTTTCTTTAATTCATACACAATCCATTACGAGTACAATGCACCATTGGCAGGGCCCCAGCCAGCACGCGGCCGCGGTGTCGCAGCGCCGCGACGCCTTCCTCAGCAAGTGGCGGGCGCTGTCCGGCGCGCTGCAGAAGTACCGCGACAACCTGTCCGCGGCCCTCGAGATACACTCCTTCAACAGGTCAGCCCCCTCACTGTCCTACTGGTTCCGTTCCTCAGCAAGTGGCGGGCGCTGTCCGGCGCGCTGCAGAAGTACCGCGACAACCTGTCCGCGGCCCTCGAGATACACTCCTTCAACAGGTCAGCCCCCTCACTGTCCTACTGGTTCCGTTCCTCAGCAAGTGGCGGGCGCTGTCCGGCGCGCTGCAGAAGTACCGCGACAACCTGTCCGCGGCCCTCGAGATACACTCCTTCAACAGGTCAGCCCCCTCACTGTCCTACTGGTTCCGTTCCTCAGCAAGTGGCGGGCGCTGTCCGGCGCGCTGCAGAAGTACCGCGACAACCTGTCCGCGGCCCTCGAGATACACTCCTTCAACAGGTCAGCCCCCTCACTGTCCTACTGGTTCCGTTCCTCAGCAAGTGGCGGGCGCTGTCCGGCGCGCTGCAGAAGTACCGCGACAACCTGTCCGCGGCCCTCGAGATACACTCCTTCAACAGGTCAGCCCCCTCACTGTCCTACTGGTTCCGTTCCTCAGCAAGTGGCGGGCGCTGTCCGGCGCGCTGCAGAAGTACCGCGACAACCTGTCCGCGGCCCTCGAGATACACTCCTTCAACAGGTCAGCCCCCTCACTGTCCTACTGGTTCCGTTCCTCAGCAAGTGGCGGGCGCTGTCCGGCGCGCTGCAGAAGTACCGCGACAACCTGTCCGCGGCCCTCGAGATACACTCCTTCAACAGGTCAGCCCCCTCACTGTCCTACTGGTTCCGTTCCTCAGCAAGTGGCGGGCGCTGTCCGGCGCGCTGCAGAAGTACCGCGACAACCTGTCCGCGGCCCTCGAGATACACTCCTTCAACAGGTCAGCCCCCTCACTGTCCTACTGGTTCCGTTCCTCAGCAAGTGGCGGGCGCTGTCCGGCGCGCTGCAGAAGTACCGCGACAACCTGTCCGCGGCCCTCGAGATACACTCCTTCAACAGGTCAGCCCCCTCACTGTCCTACTGGTTCCGTTCCTCAGCAAGTGGCGGGCGCTGTCCGGCGCGCTGCAGAAGTACCGCGACAACCTGTCCGCGGCCCTCGAGATACACTCCTTCAACAGGTCAGCCCCCTCACTGTCCTACTGGTTCCGTTCCTCAGCAAGTGGCGGGCGCTGTCCGGCGCGCTGCAGAAGTACCGCGACAACCTGTCCGCGGCCCTCGAGATACACTCCTTCAACAGGTCAGCCCCCTCACTGTCCTACTGGTTCCGTTCCTCAGCAAGTGGCGGGCGCTGTCCGGCGCGCTGCAGAAGTACCGCGACAACCTGTCCGCGGCCCTCGAGATACACTCCTTCAACAGGTCAGCCCCCTCACTGTCCTACTGGTTCCGTTCCTCAGCAAGTGGCGGGCGCTGTCCGGCGCGCTGCAGAAGTACCGCGACAACCTGTCCGCGGCCCTCGAGATACACTCCTTCAACAGGTCAGCCCCCTCACTGTCCTACTGGTTCCGTTCCTCAGCAAGTGGCGGGCGCTGTCCGGCGCGCTGCAGAAGTACCGCGACAACCTGTCCGCGGCCCTCGAGATACACTCCTTCAACAGGTCAGCCCCCTCACTGTCCTACTGGTTCCGTTCCTCAGCAAGTGGCGGGCGCTGTCCGGCGCGCTGCAGAAGTACCGCGACAACCTGTCCGCGGCCCTCGAGATACACTCCTTCAACAGGTCAGCCCCCTCACTGTCCTACTGGTTCCGTTCCTCAGCAAGTGGCGGGCGCTGTCCGGCGCGCTGCAGAAGTACCGCGACAACCTGTCCGCGGCCCTCGAGATACACTCCTTCAACAGGTCAGCCCCCTCACTGTCCTACTGGTTCCGTTCCTCAGCAAGTGGCGGGCGCTGTCCGGCGCGCTGCAGAAGTACCGCGACAACCTGTCCGCGGCCCTCGAGATACACTCCTTCAACAGGTCAGCCCCCTCACTGTCCTACTGGTTCCGTTCCTCAGCAAGTGGCGGGCGCTGTCCGGCGCGCTGCAGAAGTACCGCGACAACCTGTCCGCGGCCCTCGAGATACACTCCTTCAACAGGTCAGCCCCCTCACTGTCCTACTGGTTCCGTTCCTCAGCAAGTGGCGGGCGCTGTCCGGCGCGCTGCAGAAGTACCGCGACAACCTGTCCGCGGCCCTCGAGATACACTCCTTCAACAGGTCAGCCCCCTCACTGTCCTACTGGTTCCGTTCCTCAGCAAGTGGCGGGCGCTGTCCGGCGCGCTGCAGAAGTACCGCGACAACCTGTCCGCGGCCCTCGAGATACACTCCTTCAACAGGTCAGCCCCCTCACTGTCCTACTGGTTCCGTTCCTCAGCAAGTGGCGGGCGCTGTCCGGCGCGCTGCAGAAGTACCGCGACAACCTGTCCGCGGCCCTCGAGATACACTCCTTCAACAGGTCAGCCCCCTCACTGTCCTACTGGTTCCGTTCCTCAGCAAGTGGCGGGCGCTGTCCGGCGCGCTGCAGAAGTACCGCGACAACCTGTCCGCGGCCCTCGAGATACACTCCTTCAACAGGTCAGCCCCCTCACTGTCCTACTGGTTCCGTTCCTCAGCAAGTGGCGGGCGCTGTCCGGCGCGCTGCAGAAGTACCGCGACAACCTGTCCGCGGCCCTCGAGATACACTCCTTCAACAGGTCAGCCCCCTCACTGTCCTACTGGTTCCGTTCCTCAGCAAGTGGCGGGCGCTGTCCGGCGCGCTGCAGAAGTACCGCGACAACCTGTCCGCGGCCCTCGAGATACACTCCTTCAACAGGTCAGCCCCCTCACTGTCCTACTGGTTCCGTTCCTCAGCAAGTGGCGGGCGCTGTCCGGCGCGCTGCAGAAGTACCGCGACAACCTGTCCGCGGCCCTCGAGATACACTCCTTCAACAGGTCAGCCCCCTCACTGTCCTACTGGTTCCGTTCCTCAGCAAGTGGCGGGCGCTGTCCGGCGCGCTGCAGAAGTACCGCGACAACCTGTCCGCGGCCCTCGAGATACACTCCTTCAACAGGTCAGCCCCCTCACTGTCCTACTGGTTCCGTTCCTCAGCAAGTGGCGGGCGCTGTCCGGCGCGCTGCAGAAGTACCGCGACAACCTGTCCGCGGCCCTCGAGATACACTCCTTCAACAGGTCAGCCCCCTCACTGTCCTACTGGTTCCGTTCCTCAGCAAGTGGCGGGCGCTGTCCGGCGCGCTGCAGAAGTACCGCGACAACCTGTCCGCGGCCCTCGAGATACACTCCTTCAACAGGTCAGCCCCCTCACTGTCCTACTGGTTCCGTTCCTCAGCAAGTGGCGGGCGCTGTCCGGCGCGCTGCAGAAGTACCGCGACAACCTGTCCGCGGCCCTCGAGATACACTCCTTCAACAGGTCAGCCCCCTCACTGTCCTACTGGTTCCGTTCCTCAGCAAGTGGCGGGCGCTGTCCGGCGCGCTGCAGAAGTACCGCGACAACCTGTCCGCGGCCCTCGAGATACACTCCTTCAACAGGTCAGCCCCCTCACTGTCCTACTGGTTCCGTTCCTCAGCAAGTGGCGGGCGCTGTCCGGCGCGCTGCAGAAGTACCGCGACAACCTGTCCGCGGCCCTCGAGATACACTCCTTCAACAGGTCAGCCCCCTCACTGTCCTACTGGTTCCGTTCCTCAGCAAGTGGCGGGCGCTGTCCGGCGCGCTGCAGAAGTACCGCGACAACCTGTCCGCGGCCCTCGAGATACACTCCTTCAACAGGTCAGCCCCCTCACTGTCCTACTGGTTCCGTTCCTCAGCAAGTGGCGGGCGCTGTCCGGCGCGCTGCAGAAGTACCGCGACAACCTGTCCGCGGCCCTCGAGATACACTCCTTCAACAGGTCAGCCCCCTCACTGTCCTACTGGTTCCGTTCCTCAGCAAGTGGCGGGCGCTGTCCGGCGCGCTGCAGAAGTACCGCGACAACCTGTCCGCGGCCCTCGAGATACACTCCTTCAACAGGTCAGCCCCCTCACTGTCCTACTGGTTCCGTTCCTCAGCAAGTGGCGGGCGCTGTCCGGCGCGCTGCAGAAGTACCGCGACAACCTGTCCGCGGCCCTCGAGATACACTCCTTCAACAGGTCAGCCCCCTCACTGTCCTACTGGTTCCGTTCCTCAGCAAGTGGCGGGCGCTGTCCGGCGCGCTGCAGAAGTACCGCGACAACCTGTCCGCGGCCCTCGAGATACACTCCTTCAACAGGTCAGCCCCCTCACTGTCCTACTGGTTCCGTTCCTCAGCAAGTGGCGGGCGCTGTCCGGCGCGCTGCAGAAGTACCGCGACAACCTGTCCGCGGCCCTCGAGATACACTCCTTCAACAGGTCAGCCCCCTCACTGTCCTACTGGTTCCGTTCCTCAGCAAGTGGCGGGCGCTGTCCGGCGCGCTGCAGAAGTACCGCGACAACCTGTCCGCGGCCCTCGAGATACACTCCTTCAACAGGTCAGCCCCCTCACTGTCCTACTGGTTCCGTTCCTCAGCAAGTGGCGGGCGCTGTCCGGCGCGCTGCAGAAGTACCGCGACAACCTGTCCGCGGCCCTCGAGATACACTCCTTCAACAGGTCAGCCCCCTCACTGTCCTACTGGTTCCGTTCCTCAGCAAGTGGCGGGCGCTGTCCGGCGCGCTGCAGAAGTACCGCGACATTCCACAGTCTGCGAAGTCTTTCCACATCTCCAATGGACTAAAATTAAATTGTTTGTTTGTTTTTTCCACCACAGAGACGTGGAGGACACGGCGGAGCGTATCTCCAAGAAGGCCACGATGTTTAGCAGCAACGAGCGCGGCCGGGAGCTGGCAGCGGCGCATGAGCTGAAGCGGAAGCACCTCGCCAGGGTTGCGGAAGCCAAAGCTATCCAAGACAAGATCCAGCAGCTCGAGGCTGAGGGCAAGACTTATGCACAGAAGTGAGTTCATGTCTCATCTCAAAAGAAACGTGTCAATTAGTGCCCATATGGCGCAGTGGTTATTGCTGTCTCGTTATTACCTCAGCGCCCTCATGGGTTCCAACTACGTAATCCGTCTAACGAGTCCCCTCCATAAACACCACAGCAAAAAAGTTTCTAAAGGGAATCTAAGTACTTTTGTGAAGTAAAACTTCTTTATGCACGCTTGACTTTGAGAGTAAGCTGGGGAATGCGTGACGAGAGCGTTAGGAAAAGTGCCTATGGGTGAGGCGAAGGGAAGTAGAGAGGGAGATTCTTATATCTAAGCTTATTCAGCCGTGTCGTCTAAACCACACTCGATTTTTCTCGTCACCATGACGCGTCGGTTTGGAAACACGCATTGGCTTAAGACACCTTTTGTTTCCAGATACCCGGAGCGTGCGAAAGAAATAGAAAAAAGCCTGCAGAGTCTCCGCAAGGGTTGGGACAATCTACAAGAGCTGGCGGCTAAGAGGACAGCTCTTTTGGACGAAGCTATTGCCGAACATAAGTTCGACGAAAGCCTTAAGGTATACATAAATTATAATATTCGGAGGTAATCAATGCACGATTGGACTGAATTTCGTGGTGCTATGGTGTTCTGTATAACAATATAATATAACTGATAATATCAATTATTACTGAAGTATTCAGTACCGTAATATGATAATGCCTAAATAGCGATCGCCTAAATGTTTACATTACACTAAAATTTTTTTTTCGTGGCCCTATAAACAGGCTGTACGAGAAGCCCTAAGTTATTTGGGCGGTGGGCTTGCCCATTTCAGTTCCACCCAGAAGTTCAAAAGACCTCAAAGTTCTGCATATTTATCTAACGTCTTTGGATCGCTCAGGTACTTCGCTCGTTTGAAGGCGATGCTTTTGTAATTGGCAGTTCGTGTGCTGGTGTCACCATGAAAATTTATTATGTATAAAATATACCACATTTCCCACCTGTAATAAGCGATAAAGAAATTTGATTTGATTTGATGTTCCTCAACTACAATTCAATCTGCAAACGACCCTTACACGTGTTACAAAGTCCCTGTTTATAATTATATTTGTCTTCCCGCCTCAACTCTTAAACCGATTTTCATGTAATTTGCAACGAATTTAGTGTTGGTGCTATAATCAAGATGTGACTGCGGGAAGAACTTACTTGAGAAGCTTTCGTTGAGGTCACTAAAAGTTTTCCGAAATGAGTGATGCTATCAGTAGACACCCACACACCACAACACGCTTAACACGCTATTATAACCCTTTAGCCCCTCAACTAAGTATTCTGTATAATAATGGAGTTGTCCTATGCTTTGCGCAAGAGTCGATTGCGGACTGAGCCGAACATTTTCGGCTAGAGCTGAAGTAAACTGTCAGACCGTGGTACTGCTTGAACAAAGTCAATTATTGTCTGAAGTAAAAAATTGGAGTGCAACTGTGCTTAGAAATTGTTATTTTCTCAGCAGGACTTTTTCGTATGGAATTTCTATTATCAGAGTTGTTCAAGCCGCCCAGTAGGCCTCTGACCATAGCTTAACGACGGACATTAGCACGGAGACGCTCAGAAATTAAACCACTTTCAAACACCCATCTATGGATTGACCGCGAGCCTAGTTGTTTAACCTCGCCTAAGTAATTTACAGACCGGTGGGAGCATCTAGCTATGAGCGCCTCCTACCTTGAAACATTATTTAAGAAAGTCTGCAATTTATCATATCCCTTCTGCTGCAGTTATGCAGTAATATGGCAGACTCCATTGTTTCAATAGTGTGTTGACTGAATGTTTTCGGCAATTAACTGTTGCGTATTTTTTTGTAGGAGTTGGACTTGTGGGTGTCCGAGACAGTGAAGCGTATGCATGAGACCGACGCGCCGGAGACCGTGTCTGATGCTGAGGGGCTCCTGGAGCTACATCATGAGAGGAAGGTCAGTTCATTATTCATCAAACATATTATAGACTACAATACTCACTTCTACGTCCGCGGTTATAATATCTGGGGACAATAATATCTTATAATATCTGGGGACAATGTCACCCAGATCATCCTAGCCCCAAACTAAGCAAAGCTTGTACTATGGGTACCAGGCGACGATATACATACTTATATAGATAGATTAATATTTATTTATATACATAGAAAACATCCATGACTCAGAAACAAATATTCGTGCTCATCACACAAAAATTTGCACTTACCGGGATTCGAACCCAGGACCACCAATTTCGTAGGCAGGATCACTACCAACTAGGCTACGGTGACCGTTATGTGTTTCGAATTTGATTCCCGCACTGGACAATTTTTTGTATGCCCCATATAGAAGGTTATTTTTAAAACACCAACAACCTCGCAGGAGTAGATAGCTGACGCCATTAGCAACAACTTTTGTTCTACGAGTTTAGACATAATACATGAAAATAAAATTATATTAAAAGCTTATGCTGTACTGGCGTGACATTTGTAGGTATATGTTTTATTCATAAACGACGCGCGAACGACGCTAAGACCGCGCGAGTTAAGGGATGACCCTATTGATATATGCTTTGTCAGCCCTAAGTAGACATGGCAACAAGTGGAAGGGTTGACTCAGCAACATTACCTTGGTCACGTATACAGGGCATTGCGAAACATGGAAACAATTCTCCCTGACACAGCTAATTAGCTTTCCCATGTGAACCGATACCTGATACCTGACCATTGTACTTTACTTTAGTTATAAAATTAATATTAAGATCCATTCTGTATTCAGACTTAGCTCTAGCAACTTGTACATTTGGTTTACTAAATAAAATAATTATTTTTATACAAACCGGTGTATCAAACCTTGACTCGCGCGTGTGCGCGTCTCTGCGATGTTCGTAGAGTTATAAACATTCAAGCGGGAAATTTGATTAATACTTATTTTTGTATGGAAATAAAATCTATTAAAAACTCAAAGTTGGAAAACAAAAGTTGTTGCTTATGGTGTCAGCTATCTAGTCCTGCGAGGTTGTTGGTGTTTTACTCGTAACACTGTTTAAGTATGGATATTTTATATCCGTGTATTATAACGTAGTTCGGTATACAAGGATTTATGACACTAATGCGGGCATTAGTGTCATTAAAAAATGTCGGATAGTAGGAGGAGACCTGGAACCAATTTTGGGTAGGTATTTGAAGCAAAATGAAAACTTGTTAGATACCTCTCCCATTATACCCGAACTCAGAGCTACACACCTGACTGGTGAGTAGCGGGGCTAAACCAACTTCAGCGTTGGCTAAAGTAAAATTGCAAAAGCAAGAGTTCACCCGTTAGGGCCTTAACACCATCATTAGGAGGGACATGCCACAATCTTATTGGAGTAAGATGATCGTAGAACTCAGAGAGTCGCTGCTGCCTGTTCTCTGGGAGATATTCCCTCTGGAGGACTTCAACCCCCCTCACGGGATGAACTGGGGATATTTTTTGCCGTCAGCCATACAGCAGAAGTCTTTAATTAGCTATCGGTAAAAAGTCCTATTCAAAATGCCTTGGTTTATATTTGTTTCCGCAGGCTGAGATCGACGGCCGCCAGAAGGTGATAGGCGCTCTGCAGAAAGAAGCTGAGCAGGTGCCGGAGAAGGTCAAGAAGGTGCAGCTGCTCTCCACCACCTTGGACCAAGCTTGGCTCAAGAGGAAACAGTATTTGACACAGGTCGGTAATTCATATCGAAGGAGTGACATTAAGAGAGAGTGAGATAGGTATACTAAGCTATATCTGGGGACATCCATTATGGTTTTTATTATTTATTAATGCAGTAACTAGGTGTGCAAGGAATTCTGCTGGTTGCAAATATTGAGCTGTATGTCTAGAGTTTTCAATGGGACATTTGTTATTTTCGGTGATTATTTCTCCGTGGCCTTTCTGATTTATATAAATTCAGCTATATTCACTCAAGAGTATGGTCATTACCACTGTGGCAAATTTGAAGAGGATTAGTTCAGCCGTTCAGGAGGAGTACGATCAGGAACGAACTACATGAGTCGCATAAGAAAGAGCTACGTTTACACTCAGCTCAATTACTTTATGAATACATACATACATAGACTCACGCCTGTTTTCCAGAGAGGTAGGCAGAGACAACGGATATCCATTTGTCACGATCTTTGCACACGTTCTTTATGAATAATGCTTATATTTATGCTTATTTACTATTACCTAACATAATAATTTAATTCTTCTTCTTTTCATCGTGTCGATAGCAATAATTAAATTTTACCTGCCCAAAATTGATCTTTGGGTCAAATTATAAACAGCTTTTAAGGTTGAAATAAGTTCCACATTTAAAGCATAAAGAAACCATATTTTAGCAGTATGGAAATAAAATATGAATAGTTGATTGTATGGTACAAGAGTATTGTGTTAACTTCAGGCTCACCAACTGCAACTGCTGAAGGAGCAAGCGCGCCAGACCGAGGACTGGCTCGCGTCCAAAGAAGCCTTCTTGAACAACGACGACTTGGGAGAAAACCTCGACGGTAAGCTATAAGTTTCTACTTCTTTTTTTTCTAGAACTAAGTCTACAAACACCCGCGTACGTCCGACACATTATTACATGTTTTTAATAAATTCCACGCTGTAGTCTCTTGGAAAACTCATGGTAGGGAAGGCATTTCACTGCCTCAGCGTTTGGGGAGGAAGTTTATCTGGAACTTTATCACACAAAGTCGTAAAGGTTCTGGGTGCGAGGTGGAACTTTCTGTCGATGGCGAGAGGATCGACGGTAAAACTGGCTGTGGGCATCTAATCAAACAATTCATCAGAATACACACCCTGTAGTGACTTCTGAGTCACTATAGGGTGTGTTCTGAGGAATTGCGTAAAATAATTTCCAATTCAGAAAAATATACAACAGTAATGTTAATGCAAAAGGGGGCCTTATCGCTAAAAGTGATCTCTTCCAGGCAAACAATCAGTTGGATGAACCCAAATTTAAATGGACAACAAACTGGGTAGAAGATAGTGTACGGAATAAAAAGGACTGTTTTTTTGACAGACATGGAGGTTCGAAGCGCGCCCCAGGATTTGAACCTCCTTAATTGTTTTATTTAGGGAGCTTTTTATCCATAGATATATCAGCTCCATGAATTAAAATATAATAAACTTTCAAACCAAACTAATAAGCATTTGAGCTGGTTCTGAAGTTGGCTCAGCAAGTATACTGATGAAAATTCCGACATCAGGTTTCTTAAAAAATTTGCGCATAAATTGCTAATCTTCGTTTCGTACATAATCCATCAGTGTATGTTGCACATCCTCAATTACTTCACACATGACATAGTTACTTACAAGAGAAATTTTCCTTTGTATAGCAAATACGTTTTTCTAACTCTTTTCTGTGAATTGTCCCCAACAGCGGTGGAGACGCTGATCCGCAAGCACGCGGAGTTCGCCAAGCTGCTGGACTCGCAGCTGGGCCGCGTGGACGAGCTGCAGCGGTTCGCCAAGAGCATGCTGGAGGACGGCCACTACGACCGGGACTACATCGAGAGGAGGGTGCACGTCATCCTCGCCAGGAGAGACAAGCTGAAGGTAGGGGGTGTTACAGGCATAACGGATGGTTACCCTGGTGTCAGAGTTGGTCAAGCCAGTAGGCCTCTGACATGACTTAACGACTGTTGCCTAATGGCTTAATAATATCTGGAGTAGTTTATTATACGGATCTTGTAGCAACAAGGAACAACTTCCGTGCGTTTAAGCGTTTTTGCCATACCTACTATTGGAATCAAGTATAACAGCTCACTTAGGACCCTTAAATTAATCCTCGGTGCTTTTGCAGCTGGCTTCTCTAGTTGCAATTCTCTCATTTTATGAGGCTATAGCCTCTTTACATCATTCTGTCTCCCGCTTTGCTCTGGAGGGAAGTGGAACTATTCATTTTCTAACTCCTCCTTTTTTGTCTTTCTGATTAAACTCGTTGCGGGATCCAAGACAGTTGTCGCGATTCCCCGGGACATGCCTGAGCCTCACCGCTCAGTGTCATTTCATTGTGTGCCACTGTTGATCCTGGCTTACAGGAGTTGCAGTGGTGGGTAAGAGGGAGGGATTAGTCCCGATAAAAAAAAAAAAAAATGGCTTAAACCGGGACCGACAGCTTTACGTGCCCTCCGAAGCATAGAGACGCTCAGAAATTAAACCACTTTGGTGGTCACTCTTTTTTTAATGATGGATGGGTTTGCGCTTGACCACGATCTCACCTGATGGTAAGTGAAGATGTGGTCGAAGGTGGACCGCGCGTACCCATAAGATGCCTGTTCACTCGAGCCTTGAATTAACCCATATTGTATGAGTCTGGAAACACGTCGTTCGGGACGGTGTTCCCCAGCTTAGCCGTGCGTATGATGAATGAGGAAGCAAAGCGCTTCGTACGGCGTTATGGGAATTTATGGACTGACCGCGAGCTAAATTGCTTAACTTCGCCTATCATTTATGGACCGGTGAGAGCATCTGGCTATGAGCTATGATAATCTTAGTAGGCTAGTCTCCGTAGAGAATCACCACCGCATAGATAGTTTTGACAAACTTGGTGTTGCCCAGGAGTCGTGCCGGACCCGCGGCGAGATGCTGGAGCAGTCCCGCCAGCTGCACCAGTTCGTGCGCAACCTGTACCACGAGCGCGAGTGGATCGCGCTCAAGATGCAGATCGCCAACGACCAGAACTATAGGTTTGTGGCCCATAATTTTTATTTTATTACTTTACTACTATTTTGTGGAAGCTTATTTTTGGGGAAGCATTTGTCCAGCAGTGGTCGTCCTTAGGCTAACATGACATACTAAATAAAACAGAGAAAATTTGATGGTCACCGTAGCCTAGTTGGTAGTGCTCCTGCCTACGAAGCTGATGGTACTGGGTTCGAATCCCGGTAAGTGCAAATATTTGTGTGATGAGCACGAATATTTGTTTCTGAGTCATGGATGTTTTCTATGTATATAAGTATTTATCTATCTATATAAGTATGTATATCGTCGCCTGGTACCCATAGTACAAGCTTTGCTTAGTTTGGGGCTAGGATGATCTGTGTGACATTGTCAAGAAAAAAAAATCATAGAATTTATATTTAGACCTGAAATTGCTAAAATGTTTAAATTAAATAGATTTTTTATCGTTCTACAGAGAGCTGTCGAACCTGCAGAGCAAGATCCAGAAGCACGCCGCGTTCGAGTCGGAGCTGGCGGCCAACAAGGGCAGGATCGACGACGTGGCCAACCACGGGGAGTCGCTCATCGGTACGTGTCTGTCACTTGGCGTGTGGCCAGTGGTTACCCTGGTGCCAGAGTTGTTCAAGCCGCCGTCTCTAAATTCAAAGCCAAGTCAAAAATCATTTATTCCGACAAATTTTACATTTATGTAGAATCGTCATATTTTTTTACCCTACCGTGCAGTGCATGACGTGGCAGCTACTGAGAAACACTGCCAGGAAACTCAGTAGGAATCCTGTTTTAAAAAAATATATATAAGATTAATTACAATCATGTGTGTTGACTCGGAACAACTCAATCCCAAGCACTTTTGTCACTTAAATAATCAGAAATTTTGTAATATGCCAACTTGCTACACAATTTGACTTTAATGATTCTTTGAAACTTATTCGTAGACAATTCTCTAATATAATTTGGAAGTTTGTTATAGAATCTTATAAATTAACGACCACAGCCGGGACCGACAGCTTAATGTGCTGTCCGAAGCACGGAGATGCTCAGAAATCAAACCACTTCGGCAGTACCCATCTATAGACTGAAAGCGAGCCTAATTGCTTAACTTTGCCAACCACACACAGGCCAGTGTTCCGGCATCTGGCTATAAGCGTTCATTATCAATCCATCCATTCCAATCCATTTCTCCGTTACATATGCACCGATTAATATAATTCTTTAAGTGTTTGATAGGGAATCTTGACAGAATATAAATTTTGTCTAAATCTGTTTTCTAGGAAATTAATTGAATTAATTTTTTGTTCCAGAGGGCAAGCACTACGCGTCTCAGGAGATCGCCAAGCACGTGGAGGGGCTGGAGAACCAGTGGCGAGAGTTACAGGTGAGCTTGACTGTAGTCCGAAGGTACATGCATAGATTATAGAGCCATAGACAATTTGCTAATTTTGTATTTTTTTAATAGACAGAGTCAAACACTGTTGCAGAAAAGGTTGTAAAATATATTGAAAATGCTAAGTATACTTATAGATTCCAAGAAATATCGTTATACTAAAAGTATGGATTAATAATAATGTAATGAGTTTATTTTGTTGAATATTTTTTGTCTGTAATCTTAAAAGAAATAAATCATATTCCAATTGTTTGTGTGCTCATCGAGAACTAATATCTTTTATGAAAAAGTAATTTAAAGCGTCCGGTGGGAATCAAATCTGGGTTCTCTACCTAGGTATCCAGGGTACGCGTTTTCCTAATTACGAAGGGCAGATCAAATGTACAATTTATTTTACACATACGATTCAAGTGGGTCTCTTTACTGTGCTTCCTGCAACAGGACTTTCAAAACCAAGTTTGGCTTTACTAGTCACCCATGCAAGGGCCCATACCAACACAAGCTAGCAAGAAAAAACTAAATTCAATACATCACTGGCACAAAAATTCTTTAATTTCTTGGGTCCCTATCTCTATAATAAATTAAATGCCATCTTAAATATTTATTCTCTTACGTATACCAAGTGTAAGGTTGCTATTATAAACTATCTGAAAACACTTAATTATGAAGAAACTGAGAATATGGTTTATTTTATACAATGAATCCTGGTACTGTCTCAACTTATTATTCATACTTTTATTCTATGAATTTTTAGCTACACACAATTACACTCAACTCTCACGCAACACACAGTACACAGTATTTTTTTATATTATACTTCTCATTTTACATTTTATTTACACACTGGCAAATATGTACTATTATTAATTTTACTTAAACTAAATATATATATACCGCTAGATATAACTTTGTCTTCAAGCTCCGGGAGGGTCCCAGAGACCTGTAATACAGGTTTGTTTGAAAACCTACAACAGGCTCTGGTCTTTCACAATGTTATGTCACATAGTATATATATCAAGTGCACATAATAACTAACATATAACTATTGTGAAGAGAAAATAAAATTTATTTTGATTGATTGATAGATTGAAAAAAGCTAAGGGTGTCGCCGTTGACGGATACATCTGGGAGGACATCACCATCACCATATGATAATATGTATTGTTGTGTAGGCCGCCGCCAAGCTCCGCCGCGAGCGCCTGCAGGAGGCGTACCAGGCGCGCGTGTACCTGCGCGGGCTGGACGACTTCACCGCCTGGCTGGACGACGTGGAGTCGCAGCTGCTCAGCGAGGACCATGGTATGTGTCCACTCGCTGTTAGACTACCTGTTTAGGATCTTGATTCATTGATAAGATCCTTGTGGCCCATGTATTTATTTAGATCTAGCTGTGCCTCGCGGTTTTACCCGCGTTAAATTATATAAATTATCACAGCTCCTCCCCCGTAGGTGATAGCGTGATAATATGTAGCCTATATGTTGACTCGACCTCTTAGTAATATTCATGCAAAATTTGAAGTAAATCCATAAAGTACTTTTTGAGTTTAGCCCGGACATACATACAGACAAACAGACACACAGACAAAAATTCTAAAAACTATATTTTTGGCTTCGATATCGAATGTAGATCACGCCACAAGTATCATTTAAAAATAATATTCAATGTACAGTTTTGACTTTGCTACGATTTTATTATATGTATAGATAATTTTACATACAATAGTTAATGAACAAAATACTAGTTGCGTCGGCGTCGTCCTTCCATAGACTACGAAGGAAGTAGAGAGTTGACTCTTAGCTGTCAGTCACAGCCATAGATTAATTAAGGGGCGCATCACACGCACTTAGGGCCGCTTCAGACCAAGTATCCATCGAGAAAAGATACGTGGCGTAGACACTACCGTTGAGACGGACTTGGACGATGCTTATAATAATTAAGAAAGAGTTTCTTGCGCCGAAGAGGAGAGATATTAAAAAAACCCCAGCGCATATTTTGGAAAAGAGCTGATACTCTTACATTGCTGGACCGATATTAACCAAACATATTTAAGGAACTTGGAACGTTGAAAGTCGATTCCGAGGCACGGACACGTTAAGCTGTCGGTCCCGGTTGTCATTAATGATTATGTCCTCTTAGCAGAATTTTGGCCACGGCAGCCAGTCTCAATAAAAGCTAGCCATCTGCGCGGGACATATTATAGTGGAAAGGTGTCTGACCAAACATAGGGACACTATATATTCCATTACTCTCATGATCCTATGGGAAGTCTAGCGACACGACCGGAAATACGTCAGACTTTACGTGCTCTCCAAAGCACGGGGGTGTAATACCGCCAACTCTTCTTCAGCTTCGGGCTTATACTGAGAAGGCGAGGTTAAGCAACTAGGCTCGCGGTTAGTCTATAGATGGGTGACAGCCAAAGTGGTTTAATTTCTGAGCGTCTCCCTGCTTCGGTGGGCAAGTTAAGCTGTCAGTTCCGGTTGTACGAACGTACGAACGATAAAGAAGAAAGATCGCTAATTATTTTTTATTTTGTAGGCAAAGACCTGGCGTCAGTGACGGCACTGCTGAAGCGCCACACGCGGCTGGAGCAGCAGGTGTCGAGCAAGGCGGAGCTGGCCACGCAGCTGTGCGACAACGCGCGCCAGCTCGCCGACAGCAAGCACTTCATGGCGCAGGAGCTGCTGGACCGGGCCGACACCAACGTCAACAGGTTTGTTATAGTCATCATATCGGCTGGAGCAGCAGGTGTCGAGCAAGGCGGAGCTGGCCACGCAGCTGTGCGACAACGCGCGCCAGCTCGCCGACAGCAAGCACTTCATGGCGCAGGAGCTGCTGGACCGGGCCGACACCAACGTCAACAGGTTTGTTATAGTCATCATATCGGCTGGAGCAGCAGGTGTCGAGCAAGGCGGAGCTGGCCACGCAGCTGTGCGACAACGCGCGCCAGCTCGCCGACAGCAAGCACTTCATGGCGCAGGAGCTGCTGGACCGGGCCGACACCAACGTCAACAGGTTTGTTATAGTCATCATATCGGCTGGAGCAGCAGGTGTCGAGCAAGGCGGAGCTGGCCACGCAGCTGTGCGACAACGCGCGCCAGCTCGCCGACAGCAAGCACTTCATGGCGCAGGAGCTGCTGGACCGGGCCGACACCAACGTCAATAGGTTTGTTGGCTTTGAACTATATTTATATCGACCAATAGTCACATATATAGGTAGGTGCATTGTTTTGATTTAGATTTAGTTAATTGCTGACCTATCTCAATAGTCAGTATTCCAATAGCACCATTAACTTAATAGTCACGTTGACCAATAGTCACATACATATGTATATCGGTACGTATTTAGATTTAGTTAATAGCTACCCTATCTCAATAGTCGGTGTTCAAACAGCACCATTAACTTAATAGTCACATTGACCAATAGTCACATACATATGTAAATCGGTACGTATTTAGATTTAGTTAATAGCTACTATATCTCAATCGTCAGTGTTCCAATAGCACCATTAACTTAATAGTCACATACATATGTATATCGGTACGTATTTAGATTTAGTTAATAGCTACAATATCTCAATCGTCAGTGTTCCAATAGCACCATTAACTTAATAGTCACATTGACCAATAGTCACATACATATATAAATCGGTACGTATTTAGATTTAGTTAATAGCTACTATATCTCAATCGTCAGTGTTCCAATAGCACCATTAACTTAATAGTCACATTGACCAATAGTCACATACATATGTATATCGGTACGTATTTAGATTTAGTTAATAGCTACTATATCTCAATCGTCAGTGTTCCAATAGCACCATTAACTTAATAGTCACATTGACCAATAGTCACATACATATGTATATCGGTACGTATTTAGATTTAGTTAATAGCTACTATATTTCAATCGTTAGTGTTCCAATAGCACCATTAACTTTAATAGTCACATACATATGTATATCGGTACGTATTTAGATATAGTTAATAGCTACTATATTTCAATCGTCAGTGTTCCAATAGCACCATTAACTTAATAGTCACATTGACCAATAGTCTCATATATCGGTAGGTGCATTGTTTGGATTTATATTTAGTTAGTAGCTAGGAGTCCCAATAGTTAGTAGTCCAATAGCACAGATGTAACATAATAGGCTAATTGATCAATAGTCTTATTTACCCAATAGTAAAATGTATTGATATTCCAATATCTCAAGACCATAACGGTGTCATATTGTCGGGGTAGGACTATGGACTCATGGTGCACCAATACACAACATGCCTTAATAGTCGAATAGTCTAAACTGTCATAAAGACCCAATAGTTATTATTACTCTTAATTCTTATCTTGACAATAACTTGATACGAGCTAGCTAAATATCATTTCTGTAATAAAATAAATTTTATAAATGTTTTCATACAAGATGTACCTAAATATCTATGTTACTAGAAATAATAATGTATACTTTACTATATTACTACAAACATGTTCTGACTATTTACAAGCGCTTTTTTAAAGTCTACGTGAATAAAAACCTTTTTTATTTTATTTTATGCGATTTTATTTTATTTTATGCGATTTTATTTTATTTAATGAAAATCCACGCATCAATTTGTCCACCAATATGTTTATATTTACGATACATAGAATCCACGTGAATAACCTCTTCATTAAAGGAGGGATATGCCACAATCGCCACGCTTGGCAGGCTGGTTGACGATCGCAGTATGATGGTCATATATCAGTACTCAGAGAGACGTTGCTGCCCGTTCTGTGGCAAATAGCACAATAGCTGAGCGTAATTCCATTGTAGCTCGGAAAACTTAATCATTTTCATTCGACTTGGTCCAAAACTTAAACATTTTTATTTGCTAAGGAAATGTTCTCTTTAATGCGATTGTGCTAAGATTTTTTTTAAGACAACGCCCGCACTAGGGAATGTAATCCCTGTGTAGCGGGGTCATTACAAACATATACTTTACAAGCTCTGCTTAGTTTGGCATCAGATGGCGGTGTGTAAATAATGTCCCAGGATATTATTATTATTAATATTTATATACTAGACGGACACAAATTAAATCCAGACTCAGAACAACTATTAAGGGTTACACAAATAGTTGTCCGGTGCGAGACTCGAACCCGTGACACGAAGAGGCGAGGCGACTGGCTTAACCGCTGCGCCACACGTGCAGACATGTTTTAGATGTTATAGTAATTTTCTTGTACTGTTCCATAGTATAATTGGATGTTTGTGCACAGATACCGCCAGCTACAGGAGCCGATGCAGATCCGCCGCGACAACCTGGAGGACGCCGCCCTGCTGCACCGCTGGGACCGGGACGCGGACGAGGAGATGAGATGGTATGCCAATGTTATCTACCTTCTTCTAGACTTTCTTGATTTTTATATGGATTTATTAAATGTTTTAATAAATTCTTATAAAAATATGTTGTGTTATGTTATGTTGGGCCCAAACGCACATAATTATAGTATTTCGTGAAATCGCTAAAAGATTGATCGACGCTTCCCATGACCTGCCTTGGGTCAGAGGATCAGCATTGCCATCCAGCGGCCAGCCTTCTGGGCACTTTTCCCATCTGCGATGCGGAAGGATAATTTGACGCTTATTAATGTTAATATGGTCTCTGTAGTTTCAAATGTTTTCCCCTTAGGTTACGTGAGCGTGAGTCCGCAGTGCGTCATGAAGAAGCGGGTTCGACGCTGGCAGAAGCCCAGGCGTATTTGAAGAAACATCTAGCGTTGGAAGCCGAGCTGATTGCCAGGTACTGTGATTTGTCTATTTGTACAATATATTTATTTATTTTAATCTTCATGCACAACAATATGCAGAGGCTGATTTAATGCTAAAGGCATTATCCGCCAGTTAACCTTGAGGCGATGCAGAGAAAATATGGTATACTAATAATAGTTATTACAGCAATAAAACTAATGTGAGCATTCAGCCAATACTTTTTAGCTAAAAGCCTTTTTTGTGAAGAATGATTTTTTTTGCCATTCTGATTTTTGGGGAAAGACGTTTCCAAAGGAGAACGTAATGTACCAGGAACGAAGGGTCAGAGCGGTGTGGGGGACATTTTTCTTGGGATTAGGGATTTTTCCTGTGTTTAGAATAAAGATATTGAAATTTAGGAGTTAGCTATGAAGGAAAAGAATGAGGGTCAAGTAAAGAATACAGTGTGGTTAGCACTCACAACTTTCTCTGTTAGCGAATTGGTAATCACTTTACACAATAAGAAGGAATATGATGGAATTTACGCAGTTTGAAAATGAACCGAATGAATTTATTTAAAAGTCAGTCGAGTTTATTGAGGTGCTCTGCATTCAGGACAAAGTAGACACATCAACATAGTCAATTTTGGGGAGGATTAAGAATTGCACGAGCATAATATTGGTTTCTGATGGTAGGAAGATTTTTTGCAGATAGAGATTGCGCAAAATGGAAGTCACACGGGCTGATAGCAGCAATTTGATTCGTCCAGCTGAGATTCCTATCATTGTGCAAAGCAAGATCCTTTACATTTTGGCTGAAAGAGATGAGGGATTGATCAATAACCCGTGGTAATTGGTTCACATCTAGTCTGTTCATCAAACGGGAACTTCCTATAATGATGGCTTGGCATTTGTCAGGCTTGACTGTTAGATCAAGTCTATTGGCAAAGTATCAGTGCCTGCCTGAGCATAAAGCTGAAGGTCATTGGCATAAAGATGATACGCACTCTGAAGATCATGCGTTAACAGGTTTATAAAGACAGAAAATAAGAGAGGACGAAGTATACCGCCTTGACGAACGCCTGTGACGAGGTTACTCCAACTTTATGAAGTCTCACCAACGCGAACAGATTGCTGACTTTCTCGAAGATATGACAGAAAACATTCCAGTGTTTTATCTGAGATCATAAAATGGGAAAGGATGGATAGCAGGATATCGTGACTGATAGTATTAAATGCATTCCAAAAGTCCACCGAAACTATGCCTGACTGTGGTTTAATCCATGCCTTTTCTAATATCGGCAGTCACTTTAGGGAGTGCAGTGGTAGTACTGAACCCTGGTCTGAATCCAGATTGCAGCAAACTAATTAGACTCTTAGTAAGAACAAACCTAGAAGCAAGTTTTGTCACAGGATTACAATATTTTAGAGAGGAAGGGAAGGATGGAAATGGGACGGTAATGCGTGGGAAATGATGGATTTGAGACTTTAGAAAGGGGATGAACAACAGCTTTACGTCATAACGACGGTTGATAATAGGAGAAATCGCAAAAAGAAGTTGTTTCAATATAATTGTGATCATACGTCGGCTGATGTTCTCGCCACTTATTGCTTTGGATTTGCTGGAATGGATTTTCTGTTTGATTTCTTCTGGTTCTACTGAAGAGAAGAACAGTAGATTAATATAAGAACGCGTTAGACCAGGAACAAAGGAAATAGTTTGAGATTTGGTCAGATGATAATGGACGAAGCAGTGGAGAAATGATTATTAAGATCATCCAATCCGACAGAGGGAGGCAGGTCTACATGTCACAGCTTGTAGATACCGAGATTTCCTAGGAATTTCCATATACGTATATTTTTGGAACACTTTATATTAAAAATTCTTGTGCTATTGTTAATTTTATTATGTGACATTGTCAGTTCACAGTTTTGCCCATGTAAATAAACCATAGTGTCTTATTTTACCAGCGAATTATTATGTGTTTAATTTCCTTCCGATATTTAATAACCGGCAGGCGCAGAAGAAGATATATAATTTAGAATATCACGGCATTTAGCGTTACGTATCGTCTGATTATACCGATTCCTGACGACGTTATAACTGTTCCAGTTATAATCAATGCGTTCTTTTAAACTTGTAGAATGCTCAATCTCTACGTCTGGACGTCTCAAGGAGCTGGTGGGTGCTTAAATTTTACCTTTACGATCGATGGACGTGGACGTCGTATAGTTTGATAATAGTTTCATTGAAGATGCGGACTTGATCATCTACGGCGCTAGCTTCTTTCAAAGTTCTCCAGACGACTTTTGGTGCATCCTTAAGTAACTGTACCGATTCATATGCGCAAAAGAACGCACGTGAAGCACCTTAGCTTTATTTAGCTTAATGTTTAGGAGGTTTTTGGATATAGGAAAGGAAAATAAGGTCGTGATGGGAGTAACCAGGCGATTCATATCGTCCATGTGAGGAAACCAAGGAAAGGTTAAAGGTGAGGATTAAGACGAGCCAAGTGTCATCGCTATAATGTTATGGTGGGTATCTTGGAGAGGGAACACGTTCAAGCTGCTTGGTTTCCGGGAACGAAGAGAATTTAGTGCAAGTAGAATCTCCCATCATGATATGATGAACATACTCTGATCCCAGAGATTCAGAAACCAGTGAAGTTATCAGAATAAACCACACTAGAAGCGGTTTTAGAGCCTTTCAGCGAGACTTCGAGAAAAAGAAACTCAGCAGAGGTACACAAGTTCGAGGAGATGTAGCCAAAACCGTGAAAGGGAGATCACTTTTAACGTAAATTGTGACACCTCCACCTCTCTTACCAATTCGGTCGTTTCGGACAAGGGTGCCATCACAAAAGACCTCAACCATGGTACTATAGTGGCTGGAAATACTTTGAGCTGTCTTTAAAGTCTCAGATTTTCCCTTGTGAATGTTTCCTAGCAATGAAACTGCCTTCTGATCCTAAATATTTATTTATTTCTAGAGAGCCGACCATCAAGGCGCTGGTGGCGCGAGCTTCCCAGCTGTCCCGGCGCGGTCATTTCGCCGCTCCCGCCCTGGAGGCCCGAGCGCGGGAGCTGGGCGGCTCCCACCGCGCCCTGCTGGACGCGGCCGCGCACAGGACCCAGCTCATACACGAGCGCTGCGAGCTGCTGCAGGTCAGTGCTATTCAGAGTCAGTGCAGGTGCCAGCTGTCCCGGCGCGGGAGCTGGGCGGCTCCCACCGCGCCCTGCTGGACGCGGCCGCGCACAGGACCCAGCTCATACACGAGCGCTGCGAGCTGCTGCAGGTCAGTGCTATTCAGAGTCAGTGCAGGTGCCAGCTGTCCCGGCGCGGGAGCTGGGCGGCTCCCACCGCGCCCTGCTGGACGCGGCCGCGCACAGGACCCAGCTCATACACGAGCGCTGCGAGCTGCTGCAGGTCAGTGCTATTCAGAGTCAGTGCAGGTGCCAGCTGTCCCGGCGCGGGAGCTGGGCGGCTCCCACCGCGCCCTGCTGGACGCGGCCGCGCACAGGACCCAGCTCATACACGAGCGCTGCGAGCTGCTGCAGGTCAGTGCTATTCAGAGTCAGTGCAGGTGCCAGCTGTCCCGGCGCGGGAGCTGGGCGGCTCCCACCGCGCCCTGCTGGACGCGGCCGCGCACAGGACCCAGCTCATACACGAGCGCTGCGAGCTGCTGCAGGTCAGTGCTATTCAGAGTCAGTGCAGGTGCCAGCTGTCCCGGCGCGGGAGCTGGGCGGCTCCCACCGCGCCCTGCTGGACGCGGCCGCGCACAGGACCCAGCTCATACACGAGCGCTGCGAGCTGCTGCAGGTCAGTGCTATTCAGAGTCAGTGCAGGTGCCAGCTGTCCCGGCGCGGGAGCTGGGCGGCTCCCACCGCGCCCTGCTGGACGCGGCCGCGCACAGGACCCAGCTCATACACGAGCGCTGCGAGCTGCTGCAGGTCAGTGCTATTCAGAGTCAGTGCAGGTGCCAGCTGTCCCGGCGCGGGAGCTGGGCGGCTCCCACCGCGCCCTGCTGGACGTGGCAGTCATATTGCGAAAATGGGATAGCAGCTGACGAGAACTTTAAACGCTTATGTCTAAAAAGCTTATCAGCCATTTAATTTTTCCCATGCTCGGCTTGGGGTGTAAGCTAGTGTATGAGTAACGAGAGCATTACGAAAAGTGTAATTGGTTAAGATGAACGCAAGTTAGGGAGATGTCAGTTAGTGAATATAGTAAGAGAGAGAGTTACGTTTCGTATATTACTGTAGGGGTATGAGAGATAATATCTTTTATCTCTTTCTCTCATAGCCAGTTTCGTAACACGTTTCGTACATCTAAGTTTAACTTCAGTCGTGTGGTCTTAAGAACACTTTTTTCCTCCATTTTAAACGTTCTCCAATAATTCTTGTGTTTCCAGCTACTATCAGAAATCTCCGAAGCAGAAGCATGGCTGCTGGAGCGCCGCCCGGCGTTAGTGTCCACAGACGTGGGCAGAGATGAGGACTCCGCCCTGGCTCTGGCGAACAGGCTCACCGCTCTGCAGAGAGAGCTCACTGCTTTCGATGCTACGGTTACCAAGCTGGACAAGTCAGCTACCAGTTTCGCTGTAAGTCTTTTTCTTTACTTCAAAATCAAATCAAATGTTTTTATTGGCACCAAAGAGTACATAGTCGTAACAAATTAAAATGGACTCTTGACTTCCAAACTAAGTGAGAACTTGTAAAATGGAAGCCAAGGAGTTCTCTCTCATATTACACAATTACAATTTAGCTATGTAATAGGCGTAGGATAAGCCTCTGTGTGTGTGTGTATGTGAGTGTGTATGTGTGTGTGTGTGGTACGTGAGGGAATGTGGGATTATAATGTGTATTTGCAGATAAAATCAGTGAGATCTGAGAAGATTCTCAGTCTCCTCGTAGTTGAGAGCTATAAGCTCTTTCTTTACTTGGTAACTGTGTTTTCTAATGCTTGGCATAATATGCCCTTTTTTGAGCAAGAAATTACTGACTTACAGACGGAGTATTTCTGCTGTTGGGCAGCGACCGTCTTTCTTATTCGGAATACTGTTTGGAACTATATTTATTTCCAATTCATGTCCACATTGTAAAAATTAATCTATACTAATATATAAAACTGAAGAGTTTGTTTGTTTGCTTGAACGCGGTAATCTCAGGAACTACTGAGATTTGAAAAATTCTTTCAGTATTAGATAGCCCATTTATCGAGGAAGGCTATAGGCTATATATCATCACGCTAAGATCAATAGGAGCGGAGCCCCGATGAAGAATAATTCAAAATCGAGGATTTTATCCTCTTGAGAACTTCTAATGCGTGCGCTGCCTAAACGGTTAAAGTTTCGCAAAAATCATGTGTGACGAAATTGTTCCCCTTTAAAAGACCTAAAAAAACGTTTTGTTTGTATCCTGCTGCGGTGTCAGTTGGTTAGTCTGCGCGGAAATTGGCCGCTATATCACTATTAACATTACTGTTTCTGTTGCAGGAGCGCGCGACTATCGACGGAGAACAGGTGACTAAGAAGATGGTGGAATTGAAGGCGACGTACGAAGACATGAAACTGTTGTCAGCCAAGCGACAGCAGAGACTGCAGCAGAGCCTGAAATACTTCAAGTAAGTTATTTTTCCCACTTTTGGACGTTCTGGACAGATCTGAAATAGTTCGAGTAGCTATATAAGGTCACGCAGGCTAGCTAGGGTAGGTTCCTCAGCGGCGAGGATCGCTTTGGCCCATTAACGCGTGATCGGTGATCCCGTGCATGTGATCACACCCTCATTTAGAATTTCGTCTTTTTGCTTTAGTCTTCCATTCTTTAATTTTAATATAGTAGAACTAAATTTCAAAATAATAGATTAGTAACTTGTTATTTATTTAAGGATTTCAGAAAATATATGCGATAAAACAAACCGCATGGACGGACTAATTAATTTTTTTTGTAAATTTTATACTATCCACTATGTTTATGTACTGCATTGTGAGCTTGACAAGTACAAGTGTATGTTAATACCCAAGTGGTGAATAAATTTCATTTAATTTCATTCCATTTCATTTCACGCTCTGTAGCCCACTTAGCCGTGTAGTTTCCGGCTCAGAAAGAATTACAGGGTCACCCCATACCATCCCGTGGATGTCGTAAAGTACTAGTTACCACATACACTGCGCGAGCCCACTCGCATGCCGAGTGCGGGCACCTAGGGAACACCCCTCCTAATGTCTACGTTAGGGGGTTTTGGCGCCAACGCGGAAAAAGACGCATCAGGCCATTGTTTCATTTTCAAAAACTGGTGTAAATTCAAGTTTTTATGTGTAAATATGGTGGATTTTATACATAACATCATGGACAACGTACACAAGTGGAGGAAAGTGCCATATTGCCGTGAATTGCGATGTTCTGTGTTGAATCTAAAACTCCATATAAGCCTCTAGTAAAGTCTCCACTGCTTTACTGGGGTACGACAAGGACTACGTATGACTTGACTGTGACGGACTTTACTTGACATGACGAAAATAAATGAAATAAAAATATATTTTACAGAAGGCTCATAAGGCCGAAGAAGCCAGAGCCGTAAAACTGAATACAAATGTCTACGTTATAGAAACCTTTAGGGCAGGCCTATGTCCACCAGTAGAAATACGTTTTGCTCTATGAACTCTGAAATCGACAAGGACGTCTTCTTTGTTTCAGTTTGAACAAGAGCCCTAATTAAGTAATGCGTAGTCCATGGCTTAATTGGCTATCAAATATATTTAAAACATCTCTAACATACAAATGCACGGCAGATATGCTTACGAATTATTTTTTTTGGACAATGTCACACAAATCATCCTAGCCCCAAACTTGACAAAGCTTGTACTATGGGTACCAGGCGACAATATACATACTTATATAGATAGATAAATACTTATATACATAGAAAACATCCATGACTCAGAAACAAATGTTCGTGCTCATCACACAAATATTTGCACTTACCAGGATTCGAACCCAGAACCACCAGCTTCGTAGGCAGGAGCACTACCAACTAGGCTACGGTGACCGTCAAATATTTTGCATTTATTGCACCCAGACATTGAACAAGTAATCGTGTTTATCACACAATGATTGATCCTAATTGAGGATCGAACCCCACCACTGGCTTAGCAATCACTAACCACTAAACCAACAGAGCAGTCAAATCTTTGCATATTGGCGTTAAAAAACAATAAATGTAAATTTTCTTTTTCCAGATTCGTCCAAGAATGTGAGGAGGTTCAGGAATGGATTGGAGAGCAAATGACGACGGCTGCGAGCGAGGAGTACGGCCTGGACGTGGAACATGTGGAGACTTTGCAGCAAGCCTTTGATAACTTCCTAGCTCAACTGCATGGTAAATTCTTATAACCTTCATCCTCTTTCTTAAATGTCCCAATAATCTTTTTGACTACAACCTAACATTATCTATTGTTCCACAGCTAACGAGGGCCGCATCGAGGGCGTTTGCGAGGCAGGATCAGTACTTCTAGAAGAGAACACTCCGGAAGCAGACAGAGTGAAGCAGAGGATAGATGACATCAAGGGTCTATGGGATGACCTCAAGGAGCTAGCGTTAGCCCGACAGGAGGTACGTAACAAACATATTTAGTCATTTTTCATAAAACTAAAATTGAAATATAAAAATTAAAAGATCTGGAGGAAGCTATTTTCTTCCTCGCCATATTATGAGAAGGAAACGACACGCTCCTCTTCTCCACCGCAATAAGACACGAAGGAAGAATGACTTAATAATATCCTTACGCCTTTGTCTAAACAGCGTTAAACATACTTCCGATAAAAAATTGTCATCATTTTTAGAGAAGATTAAGGCAGTGCTTTTCATTAGATATCACGATATGTGTTGCACTGTAGGGTACTCAAGTTAGTCGTAAAAAAAGAAAATGTTTATGCACATCAGCTCGATGGGCGCTCCGAATTATTTGAAAAGATTATTAAAAATAGACTAATGACTCACTTAAATTTAAAAAAAATAATCAATAGCTGACAGCTTGGTTATTCAAAGGGCGAAGGTACTTTAAAACACATTATTTCTAAGCAAAATTACAAATGGAAGTGGTTCGACTTTTTATAGATTTAAGTTCTGCTTTTGACACTATTGATTTTGATTTTGCTCTAGCAAAATTAGGATATTGAGGTATTCGGGGCAAAGCTATACAATTAATTACATAACACGACGGATAGATGTAGAAATCAAAAAACGTTAAAGAACAAAATTATGAAGCTATAAGTCTACAATGGTGTATATTAAACGCGGTGTGCGTCAGGGCTCTATCCTGGGACATAAATAAAATCTTGCCAGAATCAAGATTTACTGGTTTTGCAGATGACACTAATGTGGTAACTAACGCAAATGACTTAGAAGCATTGACTTTAAAAGATATTTTCGTTCACCTTATGTCATATAAGTGCAAGGCATCAGACCAGGCAACATGTATACTAACCCCCCCTCCCTCCACAGGCGCTGGCGGGCGCGCGCCAGGTGCACGAGTTCGACCGCTCGGCCGAGGAGACGGGCGCCTGGGTGGCGGAGAAGGGCGTGGCGCTGGGCGACTGCGTGCCGCCGCGCGAGCTGCACGAGCTGCACGCGCAGAGCCGCGCGCTGCACGCGCTGCGCGCCGACCTGGACGCGATCAGCACCGCGCACGACCAGCTCAAGGAGGAGGCCAGCAGGTAACAGGCACTGGGCTATGGGGACTGCGCGCCGACCTGGACGCGATCAGCACCGCGCACGACCAGCTCAAGGAGGAGGCCAGCAGGTAACAGGCACTGGGCTATGGGGACTGCGCGCCGACCTGGACGCGATCAGCACCGCGCACGACCAGCTCAAGGAGGAGGCCAGCAGGTAACAGGCACTGGGCTATGGGGACTGCGCGCCGACCTGGACGCGATCAGCACCGCGCACGACCAGCTCAAGGAGGAGGCCAGCAGGTAACAGGCACTGGGCTATGGGGACTGCGCGCCGACCTGGACGCGATCAGCACCGCGCACGACCAGCTCAAGGAGGAGGCCAGCAGGTAACAGGCACTGGGCTATGGGGACTGCGCGCCGACCTGGACGCGATCAGCACCGCGCACGACCAGCTCAAGGAGGAGGCCAGCAGGTAACAGGCACTGGGCTATGGGGACTGCGCGCCGACCTGGACGCGATCAGCACCGCGCACGACCAGCTCAAGGAGGAGGCCAGCAGGTAACAGGCACTGGGCTATGGGGACTGCGCGCCGACCTGGACGCGATCAGCACCGCGCACGACCAGCTCAAGGAGGAGGCCAGCAGGTAACAGGCACTGGGCTATGGGGACTGCGCGCCGACCTGGACGCGATCAGCACCGCGCACGACCAGCTCAAGGAGGAGGCCAGCAGGTAACAGGCACTGGGCTATGGGGACTGCGCGCCGACCTGGACGCGATCAGCACCGCGCACGACCAGCTCAAGGAGGAGGCCAGCAGGTAACAGGCACTGGGCTATGGGGACTGCGCGCCGACCTGGACGCGATCAGCACCGCGCACGACCAGCTCAAGGAGGAGGCCAGCAGGTAACAGGCACTGGGCTATGGGGACTGCGCGCCGACCTGGACGCGATCAGCACCGCGCACGACCAGCTCAAGGAGGAGGCCAGCAGGTAACAGGCACTGGGCTATGGGGACTGCGCGCCGACCTGGACGCGATCAGCACCGCGCACGACCAGCTCAAGGAGGAGGCCAGCAGGTAACAGGCACTGGGCTATGGGGACTGCGCGCCGACCTGGACGCGATCAGCACCGCGCACGACCAGCTCAAGGAGGAGGCCAGCAGGTAACAGGCACTGGGCTATGGGGACTGCGCGCCGACCTGGACGCGATCAGCACCGCGCACGACCAGCTCAAGGAGGAGGCCAGCAGGTAACAGGCACTGGGCTATGGGGACTGCGCGCCGACCTGGACGCGATCAGCACCGCGCACGACCAGCTCAAGGAGGAGGCCAGCAGGTAACAGGCACTGGGCTATGGGGACTGCGCGCCGACCTGGACGCGATCAGCACCGCGCACGACCAGCTCAAGGAGGAGGCCAGCAGGTAACAGGCACTGGGCTATGGGGACTGCGCGCCGACCTGGACGCGATCAGCACCGCGCACGACCAGCTCAAGGAGGAGGCCAGCAGGTAACAGGCACTGGGCTATGGGGACTGCGCGCCGACCTGGCCGCGATCAGCACCGCGCACGACCAGCTCAAGGAGGAGGCCAGCAGGTAACAGGCACTGGGCTATGGGGACTGCGCGCCGACCTGGACGCGATCAGCACCGCGCACGACCAGCTCAAGGAGGAGGCCAGCAGGTAACAGGCACTGGGCTATGGGGACTGCGCGCCGACCTGGACGCGATCAGCACCGCGCACGACCAGCTCAAGGAGGAGGCCAGCAGGTAACAGGCACTGGGCTATGGGGACTGCGCGCCGACCTGGACGCGATCAGCACCGCGCACGACCAGCTCAAGGAGGAGGCCAGCAGGTAACAGGCACTGGGCTATGGGGACTGCGCGCCGACCTGGACGCGATCAGCACCGCGCACGACCAGCTCAAGGAGGAGGCCAGCAGGTAACAGGCACTGGGCTATGGGGACTGCGCGCCGACCTGGACGCGATCAGCACCGCGCACGACCAGCTCAAGGAGGAGGCCAGCAGGTAACAGGCACTGGGCTATGGGGACTGCGCGCCGACCTGGACGCGATCAGCACCGCGCACGACCAGCTCAAGGAGGAGGCCAGCAGGTAACAGGCACTGGGCTATGGGGACTGCGCGCCGACCTGGACGCGATCAGCACCGCGCACGACCAGCTCAAGGAGGAGGCCAGCAGGTAACAGGCACTGGGCTATGGGGACTGCGCGCCGACCTGGACGCGATCAGCACCGCGCACGACCAGCTCAAGGAGGAGGCCAGCAGGTAACAGGCACTGGGCTATGGGGACTGCGCGCCGACCTGGCCGCGATCAGCACCGCGCACGACCAGCTCAAGGAGGAGGCCAGCAGGTAACAGGCACTGGGCTATGGGGACTGCGCGCCGACCTGGACGCGATCAGCACCGCGCACGACCAGCTCAAGGAGGAGGCCAGCAGGTAACAGGCACTGGGCTATGGGGACTGCGCGCCGACCTGGACGCGATCAGCACCGCGCACGACCAGCTCAAGGAGGAGGCCAGCAGGTAACAGGCACTGGGCTATGGGGACTGCGCGCCGACCTGGACGCGATCAGCACCGCGCACGACCAGCTCAAGGAGGAGGCCAGCAGGTAACAGGCACTGGGCTATGGGGACTGCGCGCCGACCTGGACGCGATCAGCACCGCGCACGACCAGCTCAAGGAGGAGGCCAGCAGGTAACAGGCACTGGGCTATGGGGACTGCGCGCCGACCTGGACGCGATCAGCACCGCGCACGACCAGCTCAAGGAGGAGGCCAGCAGGTAACAGGCACTGGGCTATGGGGACTGCGCGCCGACCTGGACGCGATCAGCACCGCGCACGACCAGCTCAAGGAGGAGGCCAGCAGGTAACAGGCACTGGGCTATGGGGACTGCGCGCCGACCTGGACGCGATCAGCACCGCGCACGACCAGCTCAAGGAGGAGGCCAGCAGGTAACAGGCACTGGGCTATGGGGACTGCGCGCCGACCTGGACGCGATCAGCACCGCGCACGACCAGCTCAAGGAGGAGGCCAGCAGGTAACAGGCACTGGGCTATGGGGACTGCGCGCCGACCTGGACGCGATCAGCACCGCGCACGACCAGCTCAAGGAGGAGGCCAGCAGGTAACAGGCACTGGGCTATGGGGACTGCGCGCCGACCTGGACGCGATCAGCACCGCGCACGACCAGCTCAAGGAGGAGGCCAGCAGGTAACAGGCACTGGGCTATGGGGACTGCGCGCCGACCTGGACGCGATCAGCACCGCGCACGACCAGCTCAAGGAGGAGGCCAGCAGGTAACAGGCACTGGGCTATGGGGACTGCGCGCCGACCTGGACGCGATCAGCACCGCGCACGACCAGCTCAAGGAGGAGGCCAGCAGGTAACAGGCACTGGGCTATGGGGACTGCGCGCCGACCTGGACGCGATCAGCACCGCGCACGACCAGCTCAAGGAGGAGGCCAGCAGGTAACAGGCACTGGGCTATGGGGACTGCGCGCCGACCTGGACGCGATCAGCACCGCGCACGACCAGCTCAAGGAGGAGGCCAGCAGGTAACAGGCACTGGGCTATGGGGACTGCGCGCCGACCTGGACGCGATCAGCACCGCGCACGACCAGCTCAAGGAGGAGGCCAGCAGGTAACAGGCACTGGGCTATGGGGACTGCGCGCCGACCTGGACGCGATCAGCACCGCGCACGACCAGCTCAAGGAGGAGGCCAGCAGGTAACAGGCACTGGGCTATGGGCGACTGCGCGCCGGGGCGCCAGACTGTACTGCCGACCTGCTGTTAAGTGATATCCAAAATCAACGATATGTACTACTGTCCACTCAGATCCTGTCGGTCTAAAACCTTACACAGATGGTAATGTAATTTTAAATATTCTGTACTCCATACTATTTGCTGGATCAAATTGGAACGAGTGGATCTGTTGCATAATCTTTATCTTCAGTGCAATAACTGCCCGAACAATTTCACCTCATTCTTGTATTTTCGCAGACTTGGCACCGCATTCCCCGACGCCAAAGAGCACGTGACGGCTAAGCTGGAAGATGTGACGGAGTCCCTCCAAGCGCTCATCCACAGCGCCGACCAGTACTCGCAACAGCTGGAGCTGGCCGGGCAGCTGCAGGCGTACTTCGACACTTACCAGGAGTTACTGTGAGTAGGACATTAGAATTTCAGGTCATTTCTGAACAACCCTATAGCTATTGCTACCACAAGCTAAATAAAAATGCGGAAAAAATCAATAGTAAATAATTTTTTGAGCATTTGCGTGCTTCGGAGACTGATTCATCGTGATATAAGGGTGTGTCCTGACTGGTACGAACGATGTAATTCACTTCACGTCTCGTGAATAGCTCATAACCCTTTTTGCAGGCAACTGTGATCTGGAATAAGGCTTCCATTGTATTTATTTCCATTGTTTGAATGAAAGCAGACTCTTTATTGACGGACAAATACTGATTGACTCCCTGAAGCGAAGGTTGTATATAGACAACTATTCTTTGTCCATTATCTTCTACTAATAGTTTTTCGTTTGCAGTGCCTGGACTAACGAGACGCTAGCACGCGTCACCGCCCCAGACCTCGCTACCGACGTGTCGGGGGCCGAGCGCCTGCTGGCCAGGCATCAGGATATCAACGTGGAGATACAGGCGAAGGAAGACGCCTTCCATACCTTGTACAGAGACGGTGAGTCAGAACGTACACATGCTGAAACGACTTCTCTTTCTTCTTCGGTGAAGAAGAGTCTGTAGTATTTGGTGATGTGCTATCGACATTGTGTCGGTCCCTTAAACCATATAGTGTTAATAAATCTTACTAAGCTAGGTTTGATATTTCTTCATCTTCATCCAATAGACACGTCTATTGAATCGATACTTTATTCCAATAATATTTACAGGCGAGAAATTAGTGAAAGAAGGCCACTTCATGTCTAACGAGATAGAGGAGCGGATGTCCATCCTGCGCGCGCGCAGGCAGCACCTGGACGCGGCCTGGACCAACCGCGAGAGGATCTACACGCAGCACTTGGACGCGCTGGTCTTCAAGCGGGATGCGGACGCTTTGGACAACTGGATAACCACCAGGTATGTTGGTCCTTCGATTCGGATTAAGAATTTTGGTCTTTCTGTTCCGTACATTTAATTATTTTTGGTCCTTCGATTTGGATGAAATTATATTTGGTCTTTCAACCGGGATATGTTTATTTCCTTTTCGAATTGAATCATGTCTAAAATGACCTTTTTCCACAGAGTTCCACTGGTCCGGGATGGTAAATTCGGTGAGAGTGTCGCTCAAGTTGAAGAACTCATCAATCGGCATAGAGATCTCGAAGAAACAATTGACGCACAGAAAGAGAAGTTTAACGCGCTTAAGAGGATTACACTAGTACGTAAAATTATTATTTCTACCCAATAAAGGTGGTGGTATGAGCCAGATCTATGTTTTAACATAATTTTCCCTTTGAACTTTTACTATAATTTGTTGGTTCTTCGTGCGAAATCATGTTGGTTGTTCGAACCGGATCTATATTTCTACGTAATTTTTCCATCGAGCTAGAATAATGGAAGATTGTAGCACTATAATTTGCTATTTTGTCGCATCCAAATTAATGTTTTATTTCGTTCTTCAAACTGGAATGGACTATTTGAACGCTTTTTTATGCAAAATACCAAATTAATACGTAATGTTAATTCCATTAACTGTCAGTTTCATCTCCAAAAAATATGCACATGCAAGAAGGACAATATAAAAATGCAAATTACATGTGCCGGTGCAGATACCCAACACGTGTTTCAGTCGTCCACGGACCATTCTCATATGATGCTAACGCGTCCAGTGCTCGAATATGAATTGCATTACTTACTATTTGATTCTTCGACTCAGAATTGCAACAACAATAATTTAAAACTCTTCTACCAGGTGGAACAAGCCTTCCAGCTCCAACGAGATGAAGAAGAGTTGGCTCGCCGCCGCTCAGCCGAGAGACAAGAACAAGAGAGACTACAGCAGTACAGGAAGAGAGAGATGGAGAGAATCACCGAGGAGAGAAGGAGAGAGACCGTGCCTGTGCCCATGGCAAGGGAGAGAGAGGTAAGATAGATTCAAATACCAAAAACTACAATTTTGGGCATTATGCTGTTAGGTGGTGCTGCTGTTAGCAGTACTTTCAGTTTGTATTGTTGCGAACTAGAGGGCCAAATATTTTAATTGAAGGCAACTGGTTGTTTTCCTTCTCGAATTCATTACCGCTCCGAATTCTGATTGCCCTTACCACTTTAGCATGGCGTATTAATACGAGCAAAATCTCTTAAACTATAAAGTACCTACATAGCCCATCAAAAACATAAATTATGAAATGAGAGCCAAGTTCAATATTCGATACAGCGACGTCCTCAACTTCACCGATAAAAGAATTGTGGTCTATAGATACATACGTAGACCCACGCCTGTTACCCAAAGGAGTATGCAGATACCAAGAATTTCCATTTGCCACGATCTTTACACACTTCATTTGCCTCATTTACTGTCATACTGTTCATACATGCTCGCCGGTTTAGGGTACTTCTGACCTGGCCTTTCTTGAGAACGTCTCGAACAGAGGATCGCTTTGGCCCATTAACGCGTGATCGGCGATCCCGTGCATGTGATCACACCCTCATTTAGAATTTCGTCTTATTGCTTTAGTCTTCCATTCTTTAATTTTAATATAGTAGAACTAAATTTCAAAATAATAGATTAGTAACTTGTTATTTATTTAAGGATTTCAGAAAATATATGCGATAAAACAAACCGCACGGACGGACTAATTATTTTTTGTAACTTTTAAACAATCCACTATAAAATAAAATAAAATAAAAAAGGTTTTTATTCACGTAGACTTTAAAAAAGCGCTTGTAAATAGTCAGAACATGTTTGTAGTAATATAGTTGTATGTTTATGTACCGCATTGTGACCTTGACAAGTACAAGTGTATGTTAATACCCAAGTGCTGAATAAATTTCATTTCATTTCATCTCCGATTTGGTCAGAGAATGCTCTACGAGTTATTCCCCTTGCGATCTATATGGGTGTCAAATTCTGTTTTCACTGGAGATGTGATCCACGCTCAAGATTTAACACGGTCATTTTTATGTACAGGCTATAATTAATATATTTGTAAGTATATATTTGTTCTGTTAGTAAAAATTGTCAATTAAAAATCTAGCCTGTCAATTTGCTATAATAGATTTTTTTCAACTTGGCTGAACACACTGCCGCTTGTCTATATTTGAGAACCCACGAATAGATCTATTGAATGTCAGTGAGTTCTGTGATCCTTTATCTTTTTACGACATGATGTTATTAGTTTGTATATATTTAAAAAAAGGATTCCTACTGAGTTTTCTGGCAGTGTTTCTCAGTAGCTGCCACGTCATGCACTGCACGGTAGGGTAAAAAAAATATGACGATTCCACATAAATGTAAAATTTTTACGGAATAAAGTACCTTTGACTTTGACTATAAAATCTTACTATGCATGTCGATGAGCCATACTTTAAGGGATACAGGATATAGATTGTGAGTAGCTTCCTCAGGCGGAGCGCACCCCCATCCCCCCGCCGGCCGCGACGTCGGAGGAGTCGCTGGCCCCCGCGCCGCAGTCGGAGCGGGTGCCCGTCAAGCTGGAGCAGCACAACGTCAAGCGGGCCGAGAGCATGAGCGTGAGTCATTGACCTATTCATATTCTTTAAGACTTCTCGTCACGTACAAATTCTGCGCTAAAAACCATCTGTAGGTCCTTAGAAGAACAATTTTAATATTACCTTACTACCAGTTAAAATAATGGAAAGTACCCTCTATGACGCACGAGTAAGGCTCATTTTGAAAGAAATAAAATGTCATAAATAAAATTTTATGAAGATATATTTCTTATTGAGGATTTAGTATCCTAAAATATTAGGAAACATTTTGCTTTTACCCACATAAGTGTAAATATTTAGTATTGCTTCATTGGCAATTCTCTAATTGTTTTAGGTATCTTATTGAACACTTTAGCTGTAGTTATAGAGCTATTCTATCCCCAAAATAATACATTCGTAACAGGATATTTTGTATAAATGATTAAGAGGCGTACTCGTAAGTGTTACCCCCAATAACTAAGTGTCCCTATGTGGCGTGCAGGTGGTGAAGACGCCCAAGCGCACGCCGTCGTTCACGACGCGGCGCCGCACGCAGAGCTTCCGCCGCCACCGCCGCGGGGACATCGCCGAGCTGCCGCCCGTCGAGATCGAGGGTGAGCCGCACGCACACACACACACACACACTAACACATACGCACACACACTAACACATATACACACACACTAACACATACACACACACTAACACATACACACACACACACTAACACATACAAACACACACTAACACATACGCACACACACTAACACATATACACACACACTAACACATACACACACACTAACACATACACACACACACACACTAACACATACACACACACACACACACACTAACACATACACACACACACACTGACTAACAATTATATAGGTTCTAGACTTTATGAGACAACTAATTAATTTTACTTACTTTTATGGCATTATGTTGTATTGGATGTTTCTTTGAAAAAAATCTACTAATATTGAATCCGATGCTGTTGTAAAAGACAAAATAATCAATGCCAGCTGCATTGATTATTTTGTCTTTATCAAGAATCCGGTACTGGTAGCGCTATATCGCCGACTCAATATTGCATTATACGTCGCATTGCTATGACGCCTCGGGATAATACGTGAATTCGACACATTGTTGATTGATTAGGTAATTTTGTTGGGTTGTTTTGACATGTTTTCTTTTGCTTTCCTCAGGCTATTTGGAACGCAAGCAGGAGGCAGGTTGTGGGGGCAAGCGCGCGACAGTGAGGTCCTGGCGCAGCTACTACTCAGTGCTGTGTGGGCAATTGCTGTGCTTCTTCCGCGACGAGCTGGACTTCGCCAGCGCCAAGGCCGCGGCACCACCGCAAGCTATACTCAATGTAAGTGACGGTGGAACTACTCTCTTCTTATCTTACTCGGACTACAGTTATTTGTACGTCACGCCCCTTCGTTGCGTGACGTCATCAGTTTAGTAGTTTTCTTGTAAATTCTTTTCTGTTCTCTCTTTGTAGTATCTTTTTGCAATGACCTCCGAGAAGCGAATTAGTCGGAAAAAGTAAATATCATTTGAAATTCAAGAAATTTCGATCTTCACCTTCGAATTTGTACGATGAAACAATTACAAAAAGAGAAATTAATGTAAGAAATCTCGCTATATAATAAACAGGAAAACTGTTCTATCTTAAATCAATATGTCATTGTCTAGGTTATTTATTAAAATAATTTTACACACACACTTAAATTAAACCATTACATGGCATGCAAATAATAACTCGCGCATCCCGCGCCGTATAACCGTTTTACCAGATGCTTATTTACAAGTTCTACGTATTATAACAACGTGCGGTATGTACATTATACGGTGCTATTCTTTACAATAGTATTATTTTCACCTGGTCATTAATAGTACTATATTAATAAAAAATAAAAAATAGTACAATACTAATAGTACTACGGCATGCGAATATTAAGGGACTTAGTTACACACGGCTACATATCAAGCTATACATTTCCAATATAAGCTGACCAGTCATTGTATGGAAATCCTATACAACGTGAGATCAGCTTATACTGGAAATGTATAGCTTGATGTGTAGCCGCGTGTACAAAAGAAATAGGAGATGACCAAAGATACTGCCCTGTGGCACTCCCGATATGTTGAATTAGCGACATCTATAACAAGTTGATACAAGTTCTTCGTCTATACGAGATATGTCTACGCATTGCCTTCCGTCATATAGATAAATTTTTAACCAGCTATGGGCAGGCCCTCTTATACCTTAACGCTCTCAGTTATTAAGCAAGATTTTATGATCTACAAGGTCAAAAGCCTTACTCATATCAAGAAAGACAACCGTAATGGTTTGTTTTGTCTATGTTTTCTGTGGTGGTTCGCATAAGTGAGTAAGCAGTTAATATTGTTGATTTGCCCTTTTGACCATTTTGTTCATTATGAATAATATTGTATTTATTTCGAAATTGAATGAGTCTACTGTGTATATTTTTTTCATATATCTTGGAAAATTTGGGGATGGGATTGTTTAGATCTGATTTGCTACCTTTTTGTGCAAGGTTTGATGATACAAAATTTAAGCTTATCTGGAAATATTCCTTCACTTAGGGCCATGTTGATTACATGACACAGTATTAATGATATTGTTGAAGCACATGTTTTCAGTATATAGGTGGATATCTCATCATACCCATCAGGTTTGAATTACTCGATGTATTTCAGATTCGGTGCATAGTCTTAAGAACAAGCTCGGAGTTTGCACCTTAATTTGTTTGTGTTTGGCCAGGCTCGCTGCTCGGCGGCGGGCGACTACACGAAGCGCGCGCACGTGTTCCGGCTGGCGTGCGCGGACGGCGCCGAGTACCTGTTCGCGTGCGGCTCCAAGGACTTGATGAAGGTTTGTACATACGTCTGTGGTATGCCAGGCTCGCTGCGCGACTACACTACGCGGTCCCGGCGCCGAGTACCTGTTCGCGTGCGGCTCCAAGGACTTGATGAAGGTTTGTACATACGTCTGTGGTATGCCAGGCTCGCTGCGCGACTACACTACGCGGTCCCGGCGCCGAGTACCTGTTCGCGTGCGGCTCCAAGGACTTGATGAAGGTTTGTACATACGTCTGTGGTATGCCAGGCTCGCTGCGCGACTACACTACGCGGTCCCGGCGCCGAGTACCTGTTCGCGTGCGGCTCCAAGGACTTGATGAAGGTTTGTACATACGTCTGTGGTATGCCAGGCTCGCTGCGCGACTACACTACGCGGTCCCGGCGCCGAGTACCTGTTCGCGTGCGGCTCCAAGGACTTGATGAAGGTTTGTACATACGTCTGTGGTATGCCAGGCTCGCTGCGCGACTACACTACGCGGTCCCGGCGCCGAGTACCTGTTCGCGTGCGGCTCCAAGGACTTGATGAAGGTTTGTACATACGTCTGTGGTATGCCAGGCTCGCTGCGCGACTACACTACGCGGTCCCGGCGCCGAGTACCTGTTCGCGTGCGGCTCCAAGGACTTGATGAAGGTTTGTACATACGTCTGTGGTATGCCAGGCTCGCTGCGCGACTACACTACGCGGTCCCGGCGCCGAGTACCTGTTCGCGTGCGGCTCCAAGGACTTGATGAAGGTTTGTACATACGTCTGTGGTATGCCAGGCTCGCTGCGCGACTACACTACGCGGTCCCGGCGCCGAGTACCTGTTCGCGTGCGGCTCCAAGGACTTGATGAAGGTTTGTACATACGTCTGTGGTATGCCAGGCTCGCTGCGCGACTACACTACGCGGTCCCGGCGCCGAGTACCTGTTCGCGTGCGGCTCCAAGGACTTGATGAAGGTTTGTACATACGTCTGTGGTATGCCAGGCTCGCTGCGCGACTACACTACGCGGTCCCGGCGCCGAGTACCTGTTCGCGTGCGGCTCCAAGGACTTGATGAAGGTTTGTACATACGTCTGTGGTATGCCAGGCTCGCTGCGCGACTACACTACGCGGTCCCGGCGCCGAGTACCTGTTCGCGTGCGGCTCCAAGGACTTGATGAAGGTTTGTACATACGTCTGTGGTATGCCAGGCTCGCTGCGCGACTACACTACGCGGTCCCGGCGCCGAGTACCTGTTCGCGTGCGGCTCCAAGGACTTGATGAAGGTTTGTACATACGTCTGTGGTATGCCAGGCTCGCTGCGCGACTACACTACGCGGTCCCGGCGCCGAGTACCTGTTCGCGTGCGGCTCCAAGGACTTGATGAAGGTTTGTACATACGTCTGTGGTATGCCAGGCTCGCTGCGCGACTACACTACGCGGTCCCGGCGCCGAGTACCTGTTCGCGTGCGGCTCCAAGGACTTGATGAAGGTTTGTACATACGTCTGTGGTATGCCAGGCTCGCTGCGCGACTACACTACGCGGTCCCGGCGCCGAGTACCTGTTCGCGTGCGGCTCCAAGGACTTGATGAAGGTTTGTACATACGTCTGTGGTATGCCAGGCTCGCTGCGCGACTACACTACGCGGTCCCGGCGCCGAGTACCTGTTCGCGTGCGGCTCCAAGGACTTGATGAAGGTTTGTACATACGTCTGTGGTATGCCAGGCTCGCTGCGCGACTACACTACGCGGTCCCGGCGCCGAGTACCTGTTCGCGTGCGGCTCCAAGGACTTGATGAAGGTTTGTACATACGTCTGTGGTATGCCAGGCTCGCTGCGCGACTACACTACGCGGTCCCGGCGCCGAGTACCTGTTCGCGTGCGGCTCCAAGGACTTGATGAAGGTTTGTACATACGTCTGTGGTATGCCAGGCTCGCTGCGCGACTACACTACGCGGTCCCGGCGCCGAGTACCTGTTCGCGTGCGGCTCCAAGGACTTGATGAAGGTTTGTACATACGTCTGTGGTATGCCAGGCTCGCTGCGCGACTACACTACGCGGTCCCGGCGCCGAGTACCTGTTCGCGTGCGGCTCCAAGGACTTGATGAAGGTTTGTACATACGTTTGTGGTATGCCAGGCTCGCTGCGCGACTACACTACGCGGTTCCGGCTGTAAATAGCTATTTAAAATAATATTAGGCTAAGGCTAAGTTCCCAACGCTTGGCCAGTAAAGCAGTGATTAAAATTGATGTCTTTGTAACAGGAGTGGGTAGCCAAGCTGTCGTTCCACGCGCAGCTGCCGCCGGAGCTGCAACTCACGCCGTACTCCTCGGTGCCGCCCGGGGAGTCCCCCACCGCTGAGATCAGGAGACGGCTACACGAGTAAGTTTCTTCACCACTTTCTTTAGGTAATAAATTTAGATTCTTCTTTTAAAAAAAATCTGAAATGACATAGAAAAATGGAAAATAGGTCACGACCAAAGTTATAATAGCTAGCTTTGTTATGACCTGTGTTGTTTGGTCAGGAACGCTGAGTCTTCGTCTTCGGCCGCGTCGTCCCCGGAGCCCGAGCGGCGCCAGGCCGCGCCGCGCTCGCAGGCGGAGATCCTGCAGGAGCACCGCAACAGCCAGCAGGCGCGCCTGTCGCAGACTCCGGAGAGGAACATCGGTAAGAGTTCAGATAACATGTAGTCAATTATATCAAAAAATTCGATAATTCAACCTATATGCTTGACAATAACTTAATATAAGCTAAGTCATAAATTCATAAGTTAAATGTTATATCTAAAGTTTTTCATACACTCCGTGTACTTAACTTTCATAGATATAATACTGGCTCCTCGCCTACTTCTGACACCAATTGGTGTCAGAAGTGGGATTAATTTTTAGGTACATAAAGATATAGCTAGAAATAATTATGCTTACTTAATTATACGACAAACATGTTCTGACTATTTACAAAAGCTTTTTTAAAGTCTATGTGAATAAAAAATATCATTTTTAGAATATTAGGAAATTTCCATAAGGATGTTCGTTATGTTATTCAAGTTAAGGTGGTTTCCTCGCTACTACGTATTTCGGATTCGATTCCAGCGCGGCGCCCGGGGCGAAAACTCGACTCGTACGCACTCGCTCTAATGACGATTTTTTAATCAAAATGTAAAATACGCGTTTCGCAAAATTTGCGCAGAGGTTAATAAGTTTTCCTGTATATGTATACAACATACACGTTCGAATTTTAACGAGCTCTTTTAAAAAAATATGTTAATAAAACCTTATTTCGTTTATTTTATTTTTATTTTACTTTATTTGTCCAGGAAACTTGAAGCTAGAACAGAAATAAAACATACCATAAAGGATGAAGGCCAATTACAAGTTTTCGCTGATATTCATAAGTTTAAAATAATAAGAAAATCGGTGGCCATAACATAAAGAGAGAAAAAATTAGGAATATTTGTGGAAATTTACATAACATCAAACAAAATCAACACAAATAAAATCAAAGAGACTAGCTGAAAAACTAGGTCAAATAGAAGTAATATTTATGTATTGTGTACAACGTTATGAGTATGGTTGTAGAGTCAACGGTGCTGCCCTCACTGCCGCCCCGCCAGCCGCCGCGAGAGGAGGACGCTACGGAGGTGGTGCTGAGGTATACATATAAATACTCATTTATTCTGTACTTGGTAGAAAATGCCAAGAAAACACGCTTACCTATATAAAGCACAGGGACCCAACAATTTCCCTACCAACAGGCTCCCTGTATATCCGGTTGTGCTACCTCGTCACATAGGGATTCAATAACCAATATGGTTAGACTAAGTGTCAGATTATAACAGTGTTGAGCACTTAGTAAGTGTGCTACGTATGAATTCTCACACAGTGCTTGTCGCCAAGACTCTTAAGTGCATGCTAGTGTGTTCTGTGGTCTGAGTGGAGCAACACTCAGACCACGGAACACATTATCCCACTTCTGACGTCAGAAGTGGGATACATTGAGCTATGTTGTATTGGCTTGCTGCACTAAAATCTTCGCAAGCAGTTGGACAAAACGTCATCTCAGTGATGCGACAACAGGCTTTGAGCATGTAGTCAGAGTCAGTTGTTAGGATTGTTATGTCAGCTGTTTTCAAGACAACCGGTACTAACGACAGCATCATCATCATGACAGCCGAATGAAGTCAACTGCTGGGCAAAGACCCCTCCAAAAGGGAGACTTTTGATTACCAGTGGATGTTAATAGTAAAGTAAAGTAGTCATTATTGTTCTGATTGAATATAGGCTGACATAATCTTCTTCTTAGGCTGTCGATGGCAAACTCATAAAATTTTGTCGCCCTGAACGTCGACACACTGATTGTCCTGTTTATGGCTTTTCTAAGATCCTGCCATGACCATGTGGCAGGGCAGGCTGGGCACGATTTTATATGGGGCATGGATTGGCCCGGTGTTCCACAAATACACTCTATTTTGGGGTTGCTCGACAGTCCCCATCTAGACATGTTTTCTTTGCTTCGGCTGACATAATAACAATGATAATGATACATATCAAAATGGCTCCGCGCAAAGAGCGCAATATTTTTTTATCTTATCCTGCCCTGTAATTGTCTTCAGATTCTTTGCTTGGTTTAATAAGTCTATGGAAACTAGACTACTTTTTTACTTAAATGGGTAGCTATTGCACGTGAGGAATATGCTATTTATTAATAATATATTTATCTTGAACAGGAACCAAACGGAGGCTTCAGGATCATGGGGCCGGTCCCGGTTCTCGAACGGCAGAGACATCAACGCGGAGTTCATACGGTCACAGCAGAACGGTGAGTCCACGTCCGCACTACATGTGCACCTTGAAATCGCTTAGTCATACACTACGTGCAACAAATATGGTAGTCATATTTAGTACTGTTGGTCTAGCGGCAGAGTGTTCACTCGCCTAAAGGTGTTATTAAAAATTATACCCGGAGTCTAAACCTTGGCGCTGTTATACGCCCGGAGGATACGCAGAACTGTCGGGTATCCGCGTGATCTCTATCCGGCCGTGAGAGATAACCTGTCTACTATCTGGATCTTTTCATTTTCTTGTTTCACTCCTCCTTGTTTCTTTCTGATTAAAATCGTAGCGGGATCTAAGACAGTTGTCGCGATTCCCCGGGACATGCCTGAACCTCACCGCTCAGTGTCATTTCGTTGTGTGCCACTGTTGATCCTGGCTTACAGGGGTTGCAGTGGTGGGTATCAGATTAGTTCTAGTCCCATATTAAATTGTATGGAGTGACAAAGAGAAAACGTTTTATTCGAAAAGTGTGTGAGTTCCACAAGTAGCTCCGATAAATATGACTACCTACATTTGTTACACGTTATGATTAATTGAAGATTGTCTTGTCCTGGTCTTTGTGATGTCTGCTTTAAGTCAAAAATCTAAAATAATTACATTAAATTACTTATACAACATGTAAGGTAAATAGCGTGGGATACTTAAGGAGCAAGTTATAAAATATCAGTGAAATCTTCAAAGGAGTTTGTGTGCACGTGTGGCGAAGTGCTTAAGGCAGTCTCAGCCTGGCTACTACCTCGCCGCCACAGGCCTATTTTCGTGCCCCAAATATGATGTGGACCTGTATTACTGTCGAATATTGTCAGGGTTAGTTTATAGGGCTATACTTATCCCCGGAAAAATATTTAAATAAAAGTATGATTTAATTTTTAACATTTTTAAACCGCTGTAGAAATATCATATAGAGATGTTATTTTTCTGTAACTACATAACTGATTTTCTCCAGTTTTTATTTTTTTAGGTCGATTTAGCTCCATAATTATCTCACACTATTAATATTGAAAATTTCAAAATTACTACTAAAATTATGATATTAATTAATTTTAATTTTTAATTGGACTATTATTATTACTATTTAATGAATCATTTCTTAATAACTAATTAATACCTAATAGCCTTAATACTTACCTTGACAGTGTCTACCATTGACATTAAGGTCGATTTTCGGACAGCAAATATAACTACTGACATGATATCGAAAGCACTAGGTCTATCCCCTCTTGCCTATATACTAAGACTTCTATCCAAGGACAGGGGATAGGCCTTCGTGCTATTATAATTATACAATAACCACTAATTTAACAAACTAGCCGAACACGGGGCCCCACCACTCCCAGTATCGGGACCCCCAGACCGCCCGCCCCTGCCCGAACGGCAGCCGAACCTAACCGACCGCGCGTCGACTCTACCCGATCGGTCCACGAATCTTTCCGATCGAGCGCCGAATTTACCCGAACGGGGCCCGAATCTACCCGAACGACCGACAGGTCGGAATGAACCAGAGAAACAGTCGGTTTCTGCTCTTGTGAGCAGTTACCAGCAGAGAATGTCGGGCAGCTACCCGGGGAGGGATGGAAACAGGAATGAAGTCAGGAACGCCAACGCGACTTCCTGGCAAGGCTACCAGAATAACAATTGGCAGAACGTGGAGACCACTTCGCATTTCTATTCGACGAGTGAGACGGGTCAGTGTTCAGAGATGCTTTCCCCAAAAAGCTTTCCAAAAAAATAATATTAATTAAACACTGATCAGTTGAATTAATGGGTTCCGATCCTGGGACATTATTTACACACGGCCATCTGATCCCAATCTAAGCAGAGCTTGTACTATGGGAACCAGATAACTGATATACTACATATAGTACTTTTATTTTGTAAATACATACTTATATAGATAATCTCCCATACTAAGGACAAACAGACATGTTCATGCACACAAATATCTATCCCGGGTGGGAATTGAACCCACGACCTCTGACGTTAAAAGCAAGCATTTGCCAACAGGCCCGTCATTGGAATGGTCAATGGTCAATTGGATTTTTTATAACAAAAATTAGCGACGTTACAACTTAGTACCTCGGATCTGTAAAGCTGCTGATCCTGTACCCGATCTCTCTCCGTTCGTGTCAGACAAGCGTCCCAATGGATTATGAAAGTGAGGAATAGAGAATGCACCAGTGTTTTAAATATTAACAAGTCTTAATAATAAATGCCCTGTTCCATTGGCCCGGGTGAAATAAGTCATTTAAACGAGATAAACAAAACATTAATTCAGCTTATCAGTGTTTAAATTAGTGTTGTAAGTGAGAGGGTAGTTGGAACTCAAATGATGCTCAGTTTGAGTCATATTTGATCCAGACTCGGCACAATTTGATTCTAAATTGGATTGCATTGAGTCGCACCTGTATTGTATCGAAATTGTGTTTTTGTGGTAACCTTTATTTGTACTAGAAGTCTATTTCTGTTATTAAATCCGATGCCCGCACTAGAAAAATTGATTGCAAAGAGTTGTCTTTAAAAAAGGAAATTTTAAATACCTTTATCGCTAACCGACTTTAAAAAAGAGAAGGTTCTGAATTAGAGTAGTTGTTTTTGTTTCGGTGTTAGTGAAACGATTGCTATATTTTTATTTGATTTAAAATTGGAGTGAACAGGAAAAATTTAAGTTGATGTATGTGTTTTAAAACAATATTTATGAGAAATTTCTTCAAAAGAATGGTTCCACACAGTCACAATTTTCTTATACGATTTTTTTTATGTGAAGGTAGGTCGGTGTGGCTTCTGTAGAACTTACTAACATTGGGTGTATAATCTAACTACATTGTAATCTGGCTATAAGAAAGCGTGCAAAACGATTTAAACTGCATTACTAATTCAAAATACAGTTATTTACCTCTATGATTTATAATAATATTATTTAAAATACCGTTTTATGGGAGCAAAATATACCGATATATCACGGGAATATATCGGTATTCGACACCGGGATTATCTAATTTTGTCAGAGGATATTTTACCTAAGATTTTATAATTTACTACAGATAAGAGTTTTATATAATTCCACAGTTCAATTCACACGGTGAAATCAGTAGTGAATATTAAATCGTTTTGTATAAATATTTAAGTAATTTAAATACATTGGCATATGAATACCTCAATTTATTATCGAATGTGGATTTTGTGCTTGAATTTAATATGTATTTAATAATAACTTTATTGATTCGTGGAGTCAACTACTTGTAAACTATATTTATTTGCGTAAATGCCATCTTCAGAACGCTAAATTAAATACACATTTGATTAATGAGTTATGTAGTGATTTCATGTCGAACTGATTAGTGTGATTTACCTTAAACTAAACTGTAGTTTTTAATCTGTGGATTTGTATTAAGTATAAATTAAATTAGTTTTCTATTCGTATAGTCTAGTTTGAGAATACCATTTCGAATTAAAAATTACAGTTTTTTATAACTGTAGATTCCTAATCTGGCTGTTATCATTTATTAGATTATTTACCTATTCTGGCTTAAGGATATGTCTTCTGTACCTTAGCTGTATATTTCTGGCAATTTGTATTGCTTGGGGTCTGCTATTATACAGTAAATGTACACGTAATTATAGCTATTTATATACATTAAGAGCACATGAAGTACGCATAAGTATTCCCTTATCTGTCTGCCACTCTTCGCCACATTATATTGGAATTGGACGTAATAATTAAAGTACAAGGACTTCCCAAAACCGATTATTTGTGCTCTAAGAATATTGTGAGCCTTCATAATATTTGGTACATAAGATTTGGGGCGTCCTTATACGTTTTCTAAATTTGATAATGTACAATAGATCTTACCTGCTGTAGGGATATGCAGTTTGATTGATCACTTATAAATTCTCTGATACAAAATTTGTTAAGGAATGAATGTTACTAAACTAGAATCACTATCTAGTATAGCGGCTAAGATCTATCCAAAATAGTTTCTTGCTTTATAAGCTTTTGTATTCCTTCTGCACTGGAACCTTCTTAAGCTTTTTATGAAAATGTTGTATATATTTTGAATTACTCTGTAATACTTTGATATTTTTCTTATTTATACATGCGTTCAGGATCGAGCCACCTCCTCTACATCTTACACAGAGTACAATGTGAATAAATATTATATCATATTATTAAGTAATTTAATTTGTGTTAATATTGTTTCCGAAAATAAACTCAGACGCAAAGATAAACGTCATCAAATTTAGTTTCGTATTTATAAACCGACGCTGTTAAGACAACACATTAATAATATCCTGGGACATTATTAACACACGGCTATCTGCTAAGCAGAGTTTGGCTATGGAAACCAGATTCATATGGTAAATCCCTCCAAATGATAGATGGATTGTGGAAATATTTTGGGGAGGCCTTGTCCAGCAATGGACGTTATTCGGCTGATACGATCATTGTTAAATATCGGAAGGAAATTAAATATATATCAATAATACGCTGGTAAAAGGAGAATCTATGGTTTATTAAAATGGGCAAAACTAAACAGTTTTGCCCATTTTAATAAATCATATATATTTTTTCAAGTCAATCAAACGATTTACTTATATAATTTTACAATAGCCCAAGAATTTTAAAAATAAAGTGTTCCAAAACAGGTTCGATTCGTAATTATAATGTATGCCTATGCAACGACATTGAAATTATTTTAATGGTATAGGCAGAATCTCCAGTAATGTGATGTTTTGATAGCGTTCTCAGTTAAAAGAATCGGTGAATAAATAATGTATCAACTTTAAGCATCAAATAAACTATTTGAAAAATTGAGAATCGTTATTTTTGTGTCCGAGTGTAGCCGGTTGGTGTGTCTATAACATCGAAAGTGTGTAACAAATAAAATTTATGCTAGTGAATTATGGACTTGTTTCGTTGATCTCAATAGTAAAAACACAAAATTAGGCAAAAAGTTGAAAAGAGGTGAGGCAGGTCCCGTATTAATATAGAGATTATTTGTAATAAAAAAGAAAAAAAAAGATTAACGTCAATGAGGGCTACCGCGTATCAATTTGCCGCTAGAGGCGCTAGCATCGCGGCAGGTCTACGAAACGTCAAAATACACTGTTTTTATTCGGGTTACGCTGTTTATTAATAAAAACTGCGATTATAACTAAAAATTTTGGTTTAAAACTAATTAAATTACAAAATGAGTAACAGCTCGATGACTGTAATAAATATTTGAAAAAATATTTAAAATCCTGTTAAAGTGTTTCATAAATAGCATGCCGCAGTGCTGTGCGGGGACTGCACAACACCGCGGCATGCTATTTATGAAACACTTTAACAGGATTTTAAATATTTTTCGTAAAAACATTCTTCGCGTCCACAATAACAATGATTTTGATCAGCCATAGTGGACCTTCCGCGACAGTGGCGCCGACTGGTGAGCACAAAAACGGTAGCCCTCATTGTGTTGCTATATATATAGAAAACTTATAGACTATCCTAAAATGTTTTGTATGTTTAACGTTTAATTTCGGTTTCTGTTTTGACTTTTTGCTGTAATATAGTATTATTATACGTGTATTTTATAGACTTGATTATTTTAAGTAACTAGAGTATTTGTTTTTATGTATGCTACTGCGCTTTATGTGTTCATTTTATGTATTAATATTTAAAGTATGCTAAATGCCTTGTACAATAGAATAGATAGTTTGAACTAATTTTCTAATAGAGTGAAGATTGATGATTTCGATATATTTATTTTACCTATATTTCTGTGATTGTGCTTTATTATAGGTTTGTAATACCGGTAATGGGAATATGTATGATGTGTGGTATTCACATTACCGTTATACAGTCCTGCTTTGTTTTATGTACACACGGCTACATATTAAGCTATACATTTCCAGTATAAGCTGATCTCGCGTTGTATAGTATTTCCATACGATGAAAGGTCAGCTTTTATTGGAAATGTATAGCTTGATGTGTAGCCGTGTGTACAATGATATCTTATACCTTAGAATTTTGGACAAGCTGTGTTTTCTGTGCTATTTTGGTGTCATACCTGGTGGCGGGTTTTATGTATTTTTGTAGCACTACATTGTAAGATTAGAGTTCATATTAATAATCAATCTTGCAATCTGAACTCGCTCTTAAGGTTAATCCAGCTGTGTTTTTTACGACCATTTCGTTTTTGAGTTTATAAATAGATAAATTCACTTTATTGCACAAAATCAAAATATCACATCGTAAACGTGAATTTTGTTTAACTATAAAGCACAAACGCTAATGTAGAAATTTCTTCCATAGAACCCTTTTTACTCAGCTTTTATAAAACAGATATATTTAACAGAAATAATAATATACTTATCAAGTTTCAATTAACTGAGGGCAGTGTAGCCTGTAGCTTTGTAGCTCGCTTACATATGATTAACTTTTGACATTATAAACTTCAATAGTGTACTCAGATTGCGAGAGTGAATTTATATATACGAACGTAACATCGGTATTCTTAGTTGGCTTTGTTATTTACTATGCGTTTGTTACTATGTCTAGAGATTGATGTTAGTAAAAAATAAACGCAAAGTATCGAGGTTTTTGAATTATTTTTAATATTATATGTGTATTACAGCGTACGGTGGCAATAGTGCCGGCAGTACTCGGCCTGCGTCCGTCGCGGGTAGCGGGGGCTCGCCCGCGTTAGATCAGAGACCGGCGTCAAGGTATGTAACAAATAATATCAGACTAATATGCACAGAGTATTTAAAATATACCTAAAATGGATTAATAATAAAACAAGTAAAAAAAAGTGGTAAGTTGGTTATCCAATGTCTTAAATGTGTTGAAATACTAAATGCCTAGGATCTGATCTACCCCTGAAAATCCTCTTACTTCTGCAAGTATTTCAATAGGTAGGAAGGAATAAATATATTCATCATGTCAGCCAAAGTACATCCACTACAAAATACTAAAACCAAAAAAGAATGGGCGAATATGTCATAATCGGCACGATTGGCAGACGGGTTGGCGATCGCAGTTTAATGTTTATAATTCAGAGAAAAACGCTGCTACCCGTTCTCTGATAGGATTTCTACGCCCCCCTCGGGCTGAGATGGGGTGATGATATCCATCACCACAAAATATATTAATATTGGTTTTAAAATGTAGCTGAGAACTCTTATAACTCACACAATAATATATTTAGAAAATACCTCTATTCAGTGGCTTCGTCACAATCTGGAAAATAATGTATGTTCTTAAATTCAAGAGCTTGGTGATGTGATCGTATGCCGCTTATCTAGCTACCCTTACATTTGATTTAATTCAATTATATTCTTAAACAATGCCTTTTGCGGAGAAGTTACAATAATTTCGCCAGTATCAGGGTGTAGTGTTAGGCCGTCAAATGAAGGAGATAGTATGGTCCAAAGAGACCTCACTGTTTTGCAGTTAAGGCATATTTGGCAACGCTGTAGGTATCTACAACTAGTGTACTCACATGTAATGGAATGCATGATAGTTTTCCTATGTTCAATTGTCAGCATTTTACAGCAATTACTCACTTACTTGTTTTTCAATGACCCACCTTAAGCCTTTTAAATGCGTATAAACGTGGACTTTTATATGCATTAAAAAGTCTGGAGTTTTGCCTTATGGAAAGTATGCATCCCGGCAAGACTGGGGTCGAATGCTTAATTACTACATTCGTTTATTATAAATATATATTTTGTTGTTATAGATCATCGGGTGAATCCGAGCTGTCAGTGAGCGGAGTAACAAAGGACAAGAAAGATAAGAAGGGTGTATTCGGAGGGCTCTTCAGTAGAAAGAAACGACCACAGAGTCATATGTAACGACAAATTCGTATGATTCACATAACATTGTAAAATGATAGATTTATATGTTTTGATAATGCTCGTATCCGAGTTGGTTCCTTATTCCGAGGAAATAAAGAAAGAATATTTGTTATGGGCACATGAAACACATAAGGAATGTACTACTTCTAAGTTCAATGATTGCAGTTTTACGGTGACATATTGTAAAGCTATTATGTGTTGTTAGGACAGTTGTTCAGACTCTCCGAATCGATTGTTCACACAAAAACCAACTAAGTTTTAGGTATACCGTTATAATTCGAAGTTAACGGTATAGTTAACTTGTTAACAGTTAAGGCGCCAGCGTATCAATTGACGTGTTAATGGAAAACTACTCTAAATCTATCATTTAACAATTTATTTGATCGGTCTGTATATATTTGTTATTGATGTATACAAAAGTATTGTTTTTATTGAGATAAAACGATTGGACTAGTTGTTAAAAATCGTGCCTTTTGAAAATGGGTAGGTACCGTATTTTTTCTTCATTACTATATAGTAAGTACATATTTATCTAGGCTAGATATTATCTTATGTATACTTTTGTATGTTATTATACATTCCTAAATTAGTCCGCGATCTTAATAAATAACTGTTCTCGTAAGAATATTTATACTCTAATTTGAGATTTTGACAATAATTATAAAGTCTTTAGGACATGACCAATTTGAATGAGAATTATATAATTATTAAAATAATATTTTGTGAAGTGTTAACGTTAAAAATTAAGTCAATGTTAAAATTGCCATTATTATATTGAAAGTCATAATTATTAATGTTTAAAGGTAAGCTACCGTATTGGGTGAGGTCGCGGAATTCTGTCACAAAACCATTTGGGGCCAATTTTAAGATAAGTCCTTTGATTACGTATAAAGTTGTGATTTCAAAAAGTATCTTGTGTTTAACTAAATATCAGTATTGAATCATTGTCAGGGGTCTAATAACATCAATGCTTAATAATTATGCTTTTCACGCATCATCTGTGGGGTTTACAATTTAAGATCACAACTTATTTAAAGCAATAATACAATCATATTCTTGAGTCTTTAGTTTTAAGAATAATTCTTTTTGAATCATTGATTATTACTTGTGTACGGAAATGGGAAGTCGTTAATTCTATAAAAGAATGAATAAAAGAAATCCAATTGCTGCAAATCGTATATTTACTACTTAAATTTGTACAAAAATAATCGTATATTGTGAAATAGAACAAGTATTCTATGTAATAATTCCGTTATACAGTAAATATATATTAGAAATGTGTTAAAACTATTAAATCATTACAGTGCATTTCTCCCAAACAATTTTTACACGAACAGATAGCACCAAACTAACAATTTTCTGTACACATTCATTCTGTAACATTGTGAGCAAGTTTCCCATTTCTAATATTCACATAATATTGTTAAATGTTTATGAAATAGCATAATCTAAGTTATGACTTACATTTTTTGTTCTATTTGTCAGTTAATAAAACATCACTATTATACGACTGTTTCGTTTTATTTATTACCGTTACACATATTAAATGTTAAATTACAGAAACCTTAATTTAAAATAACGGTTAATTACGGTAACTATATCGGTATAACTCATAAAATTTCAAGTTTACTTTATTCTGTTCACACGGGTTATAGGTACAAATGATATTGTGGCATAATGTATTGGAATACTGGGAATTATTGTTGTACAAAAAGCTTAATTTACATCAGCAATATATTAGCTGTCCTTCTGTAAGTATATTACATAAATGTGAATTTATATTTGTCATTTTTATTACCTTTCTATTTATGAATACCGTAAGTATTTTACTTATGATTAGAGGTTACAGCATATTATTAAACAAGCTTTTAGGAACGACATACGAACCATTCACCCATATAGATGAAGTTTGAAAGGTTAAAAGGCCAGAAATCAGGGCGTTCCTTACTTGCTCGTCATTAAATGTGTAGTATTTATGATATAAAAATGATATATGCACTTTATGAAAATTAGCTTCCCTAATTTTGTGACTAGAATATTCGATAATATTCAGAATTAGTTCCTATTCATATATTTTGTATAATGATCACAAATAATATGCAAAGCAGTGTCTCTCACTAATGATGATTTTTTTAAATAATAATATCAATAGATGACCAAATTCTAATTTTACGAAGTGCATTCGTTCACTTCATAAATACCAGAGCAACATAGCAGCACCCTTAATTCTGAACATTAACATTCATTAGTCATTCTGACTGTTGTTCATAATTGTGAAGTTCACATAGAAATAAAGATAGTCCATACTGCGATCTATGTCACTGCAATGAACATACATGGGAATAAAGATGTTGGTAAGAATGATATCGCGATCTTCACTATCGCGAAAGTTATCTACTATAAGGAATACTTAATGGAAATCACAAAGAATTTATATAGCCTTTCGCTTTCTCTATATGTATACTTGTGAACATATGTATAGCTAGATTTATAGTTATTTAAATAATAAGTGTCATTAGATACACGTAAGTAACCACCTTGAGTCGAGGTTTGAATTCCAAATGGTACGCTCTCAGGTGCCTCAGATACTTAGTTTGTAGTAGATTTACTGGTCGATTTAAATAGCTAAGCGAGCGGGTCCCCAATATACTGCATCAGGAGACATTAAATGTCTTGGGACTACTATCACATCGTCATCTGATCCTAAACTAGTCTACAGTCGGACAACTGATGCACATACTTATACAACATGTAACATAATTAACGCACATCCTGAAAATAGTTTGTTCAGAATCGTTTACTGAATCGATTTATATCATTTTTAATATAGGTATTTTTTTTCCAAAATAATTAAAACGACGGAGATTATTGTCATATTAACCCTATACAGTCATAATAAATTGAAATGGACCGTAAGTCAAATTATAAGACTTTTAAAATTGCAGTTTTATTTGTATTCATACAAATTCCATCATTCAATACAAATTAAAGAAAAATAATCTTTATTCCAAGAAACTAATTTAGTAAAAACAATGCATATACATGTTAAATTAAAAATTCAGTGTATGTATTATGATTACAACATAATATTCTAATTGGGGTGTCTGAGGGTGTGCGTTAATTGCGTTACATGTTGTATACTTTTAAATACATACATGTTATAGACAAATTACATGCAGACACAGAACATATAATCGTGCTCATCACACGAAGATTTGTCCTCAACAAGAGGCCAGTCAATAGAAACTGTAATAGTAACACATGCCAGAAGCCACTCTCTTGCGGCTTAAACGACAATACGCGGTTATTGACGGAGAGATGATGAAAGGGTTATTATTCAGAGACATTTTGTTCGACTGTCGCTCTGCGTGAAGACGCATAGCAAGCTGGTCATTTGATTGAGGATTTAGGAGGGCATTTTAGCGATTCGAATGCAAAGTAAGGTTCGTGGCTGGTAAGGTGGTGGTTCTCGTCCAAGGAGCTTTCGCAGTGACATAGATTGGACTAAGGAACTTCGCAATTCTGAAATTCAATCTACTAAAATATAGAAAGCTATGCATCAGACATCGTTTTCATAACGCCCGCCATAAACGGATTACGAACTGCTGGATTATAATTTGAGCCATATCTCTGGACCACCAAAATATTGGGTGTTAAAAACACCTGCTGCAGTCCTGCCCTCACTTGGGCCGCTTGGACTAAGCTGGGGTTGTAATGAGTCCCTTTTCTGTTTTTGACCAGGTAGCTTATATCGCCTTGAGGGTCTTCAGGAATTCGAGGCAAGTATAAATCTTCATAATGCAAGGATCGCTTATGTACTATATGTTTTTGGTGTATTGCGTGTGCTTTAGCTAACTTTTTGTGATTGATTTCATGAGCTATTTCGATTTTTTTGTGAGCAATGTCCCTTATTTTCTTAAGGTGGTCTAGAATTTTTGCTTTGTGAGTTTCAGGATGGGTTTGGTGGGGTCTATGCCCAGCTGTATATAAATGTACATGTTCTAACGGTTTGGGAATGTGTATATGGATAGCGTTCTTCTTAAATAATGAACGCTTGTTTCTTATATGATTTTTTACGTCGAATGTTTCAGAAGTTTTCGTTATTTGATCGTTATATGGGTTTTGGGGATTAGAATTCTCCCAAACTTTGTATTTCGTATAGTAATTAGTTAACTTGGACAGTGGGTGATCTGAAGAACGTTTATTAATTGATCTGACTTTAGGTTTCGGTATATCTAAATCGGTTTTATGTCTTAAGATTGCCCAATTATTTATTTGGTTTGAAGTCATTGCATGGTCGTCAATAGATCTTTTCTTGAAGGATTTATTATTTGTTACCGACACGTCCGGAATTGGTAGATGATTATACGATGATTCAGTTATTTCTATAACCGGTTCTTTTGTATTTTTGAGAACCGGTATAGCATTATTTGTTTGTACCGTATTTGTAATCGGTATACCGATATTTATTTGGTTTTGGTTATTTAGAGGATTGATATTGTTACTGGAATGATCGATGCTATCATCTATGGACCTTTTATTAATAGTTAAATACGGTATGGAGCCGTAAGTAAACGGGGTATGGTGTTCCTTGTCCAAAAGGGCCCTGTAAGTGGAGTCTTTAAGCGATTTCACAGATTTAACAACAGTTTTTAACTTTATCAAATTCTTTCGGATAAAATTTGCAATTAAATGTGGGTACGGCGTTTTGTTTTTGATGTCGGGTGGGTAGTGGAACTCGTGATCTGCAGACCTTTTGGTCACAGACTTGGTGGGGGAGAGAGGGTACTTGTTGTCCGATGTTACAAGTATTTCTGAAGATAGGGAAGACTCGTTGTCTGGTGACATCGGCGCAATGCTTAAGCCGTCGGTTGATGAAGTAATTTCTTCGGGTGATGGCGTTGTCGAACCTGTGAAATATAAGACAAGATTGAATTTATAGTACACGGTTAAGATGCTTACTACCATATGGCCAATCTTATGGTAATCGGTTTGATTGCCTCGTTGGCCTAGCAGTAGCGTGTTCCACCGCAGATAACGAGGTCCTGCGTTGAAATCCCAGGTCGTGCCAAAAGTAATTTTGAGACTTTACGAAAAAGAAAAACCTTTCAGTATCAGCCTGAAGTCTCGGAGTTATCGGTATCACACCCCCATGCGGTAGAGAGCACTTAAAGACGTCGATTCTGTACATGATAAAAAAAATAAAATATAAATAAGGTTTTTATTCACGTAGGCTTTAAAATAGCGCTTGTAAATAGTCAGAACATATTCGTAGTAATATATCATTAATTTATAATTATTTCTAGGTACATATAGATATTTAGGTACACGGATTGTAGGAAATAATTTACAATAAGATTTATTTTATAACAGTAACGGTATTTAACTAACTTAAATTAAGTTATTGTCAAGGATCATGTGTAGGTTGTAACGAAACGTTACATGATCCTAACTTAGATTATTTTTATTAATTTTTTTAATTACAAACTAGTCAATTATAGTGTATTTCTTTAATTATTTTTATTAATATATATTTAATTTTTATGCGTCTACAATCCCCTTTTTAACAATTGCAACGTGTGCACGTTCCTTAAGAGTGCACGAGGGGAATCCGCGGGGAAAGGGAGGACCGTCGCAAGCGGCGGACACATTTTAATGCAGCGCAGCCACTAGCCAGTCGTGCATAGACTGATCTAACGACAGGTCCGCGCTACTTTGTGCCATACCGTGCGTTCTTAGCGGTTTTACGTAGTAATATTTTATTTATATCTGTTGGTAAATTCATATAATGTTTTTAAATTACCAACAACGGCATCTTGGAAAGTGATATCCCGCTTGTAGGGAATTATTTTCCACGATCATCAATTCGCCACGATTGCCCACCGCAGAACCTACAGGGCCGCAGCCGACTTCCATCAGGGGGCCCCGGTCGGACATTCATCAGGGGCACATACCGTCCGGCACAAGGATAGTACCGTACTGCGCACGGAAACAGACTGGCCGTACACCACGACCTATAAATTTTTGTGTTCACTGTTGCTTTACTGAGGTGGAATACATTCATATCATTTTATTTATGATCACTGTCGTTTCCTTTAATTCCTTCCGCTTCAGTAGCATAGGATTAGAATAGTAGACGTGACAAGGTTTAATTATCAAAATTTTAAATTGTAGCTATATATTTACTACATATTGTCGAATGGTTCTGTCTATATTAAGGTACGAATTAAATGTTATCATTATGGCGGACCTTGTGTTTATAACGACGGTCGCGGTTTAATGCTACCACCGGATCTCTTGCTGGTCGTGTCACTAGTCGTCCCATCGGAGCACGAGAGTGATCTAAACTACTAACTATAATATGTGCCGCTAACATGGCTAGTCCCCATTGAGACTGGCCGCCGAGGCTGAAATTGGTCTAGGAGGATATTATTCATTTATCGGTTACCATAGAGTTTTGATTGCCACCCAGCACTAGAACATTACCATTATTAGCTTTATTCAGAATTATATACACAGTTGAGATGTAAAGGAAGAAAAAAACTTGTGTGTACTTATGTACACGCGTTAGAAGTTATACTTCTTAATATACAACTTGAACATAGTTATCAATTTTCATACCACCTAGAACTAACTTCATGCTGTTCACTCTCATACCACCTAGAACTAACTTCATGCTGTTCACTCTCATACCACCTAGAACTAACTTCATGCTGTTCACTCTCATACCACCTAGAACTAACTTCATGCTGTTCACTCTCATACCACCTAGAACTAACTTCATGCTGTTCACTCTCATACCACCTAGAACTAACTTCATGCTGTTCACTCTCATACCACCTAGAACTAACTTCATGCTGTTCACTCTCATACCACCTAGAACTAACTTCATGCTGTTCACTCTCATACCACCTAGAACTAACTTCATGCTGTTAAATTTTTTGGGTGTCGGTGTGCGCGCGCATCGTAATAATTCACTCTCATCATTTTTCTCCATCGCGCCAAAAGAAGTATAACTTCAAAAAGGAAGAAAAAACTTTTAATTTTAAATATTCTTCGGACACGTAAAACACTGCCATCTACCCAAACTAGGCAGACCGTGTACTATGGCTGCCACACAACTGATACATATACTTATATATTTCTAAATACATACATATCTATACATATTATAATAAAATCGTAGGAAAGTCAAAACTGTACTTTGTATTTTTTTTTAAATGGTACTTGGGGTGTGATCTACAATCGACATCGAAGCCAAAAAAAATTTTTAGATTGTTTGTCTGTATGTATGTCCGGGCTAAACTCAAAAAGTACTGCATGGATTTACTTCAAATTTTGCATGAGTATTACTAGGAGGTCGGGTCAACATATAGGCTACATATTACCACGCTATCACCTACGGGGGGGAGCTGTGATAATTTATAAAATTTAACGCGGGTAAAACCGCGGGGCACAGCTAGTTATGTTTTTATACGTATATGTTGACCCGACCTCCTAGTAATACTCATGCAAAATTTGAAGTAAATCCATGCAGTACTTTTAGAGTTTAGCCCGGACATACATACACAGACAAAAATTCTAAAAACTATATTTTCGGCTTCGATTTCGATTATAGATCACGACCCAAGATTCCTTTTAAAAAAATATTCAATGTACAGTTTTGACTTTCCTACGATTTTATTATATGTATAGATGACTTCCAGACACAGAAAGAACACAATAAATCAAATGTGGAAATGGAACCCACAACCTGCGGCGTCAAAGGCAAGCATTTACCAACCGGCCCGTCGCGTTTTCAGTATTTATTGCTCCCGGCTTAGCTTAATCATCTGATCTACGGAAATAGCACTTACCCATGTTGTCCAAGAAGCTCTGCACAGCTGCTGGCACAGCCCCCACATACTGGCACCGCTCCGTGGCAGGTATCGGGGAGTCCTGCTTGATGCAGTCTGCGTACGCCTGGTTTTGCTCCGGCGAAGACGGCACCATGGTCATGGGGACGGGAGACGTGGTCGGTGCTCCTTTAACAGACGCACAATAAACATAGAAACGTAAAGAAGTCAGATATTTCTTTAATTTGGCGTTTACAGCCTAGTTGTTCTCACTGATGGCTCACAGGGGAAACTTTAAGGCGTCTGAGAGAATGATTGGTCCATTGGATTGGTCTGGCTGCTTACCACTTCAAATAACACCATGAGTAATATATTACGGTTACTTGTAAAACACCAATAACCTCGCAGGATTAGATAGCTAACACCATAAGAAACAACCGGAATTATTAATATTAACCGGAATGTATATATTTCAAGTATGCATGTTCGTCAGAAATAATTCAAGCCTATTTATTACATCGCACATCGCAATAATCCAAATATTGTCAAAAGAGATCCAACACGCATACTAATGCCATATTGCAGAACTACGCTACTCCAAAGAAATTCATTTGTAATAAGTGTTTAACAATGTTCCCAAAGGAATCAGGGAACTACCATTATTTCGAATGAAGATGGTGTTGAAAGAATGGCTTGTACATAATGTATTTTATAACATTAAGGATTTTTTTGAATATAAATATAATAATTAGGTAGTGTGTAGTATGTAATAGTTGTACCAAATATTTTAATGAAGCTACTTTTTTAGTAAACCATTTTTTTGCATGTCAGTACGACAAAATATGTGGAACTTACTTTAAGACTCTCCATCGATCTGTCTGTAACCATATTTTTTGCGAATTAAATATATTTGAATTGAATTTGAACCTTTGATCTACCAGTTCGGACATACTACCCGAATAATGTATGATTTAATTAATCTCTGTGATGCGCGTAGTACGAAAATAAAATTTAACAAATTATAAAATGTTGTAGAACAAAAGTAGTTGCTTATGGTGTTAGCTAAGTTCTGCGAGGTTGGTGTTTTTTTTGAGAAAGACAATGCCCGCACTAGGGAATCTAATCCCTGTGTCGCGGGGTACTTTACAAACATATACTAGACGGACAAAAATTACATCCAGACTCAGAACAACTATTTATGGGTCACACAAAATGTTGTCCAGCGCGGGACTCGAACCCGCGACACGAAGCGGCGAGGCGACTGGCTTAGCCACTGTGCCCCATGTGCAGTCAAGTTTTATAAGTTACCCAGTCTATCCCAATAACACAAAGGCTATAATTTACAAAATTTTATGCAGGTAAAAACCGCGGGTCACAGCTAGTAATAAATAACGGACTTACCCATTTTTTTATATAATATCTGGGGACATCTGGGGACAATGTCACACAGATCATCCTAGCCCCAAACTAAGCAAAGCTTGTACTATGGGTACCAGGCGACGATATACATACTTATATACATAGATAAATACTTATACACATAGAAAACATCCATGACTCAGAAACAAATATTCGTGCTCATCACACAAATATTTGCACTTACCGGGATTCGAACCCAGGACCACTAGCTTCGTAGGCAGGAGCACTACCAACTAGGCTACGGTGACCGTCAATTATTGGGATTAACGGGTGATCTGTCCCCACGTAATGAGAGAGATGTCTCTACCAACTCGTATTTATACTTACGGGTAGTGCCCCGAGTGTGTAGGTAGAGCTTGGGGTCCGGCTCGTACCCCGTGAGGTACGCGAGGCGGTCCAGTTGCCACGCCAACTTCAGAATCAGCTCGTTTTCTTCTTGTTCGTTTATCTGTTGGACATTGGTTACATTTTTAAATTCAGAAAGTTTATATGAAGCAAAGGGTAGGGCTTTATTATAAAAAATGTGAGCCGTCGCGGGACGCCTGGCAGATGTGAAACATCGACATTACTTTGTAAAAGTAATATGCAGAAGTCGAAGTCGAAGTATAAGTCGCAGTCGAAGTCGAACTCGAAGTATAAGTCGAAGTCGAAGTTGAAGTCGATGTCGAAGTCGAAGAATAAGTCGCAGTCGAAGTCGAAGTATAAGTCGAAGTCGAAGTATAAGTCGCAGTCGAAGTCAAAGTCGAAGTCAAGTCGAAGTCCAAGTAGAAGTCGAAGTCGAAGTCGAAAAGAACATATTGTGATAGGAACTAAAAAAAAACCACGACATGCGTCGCCACGCCAGAAATCTGTTTTACGTGCGGCTATAGATGTTTCACATCAATAATAATAATATTCTGGGACATTATTCACACACGGCCATCTGATCCATAACTAAGCAGATCTACTATGGAAACCAGATAACTGATATTGTATAACAGACAGACAGTTGGACATACAGCGGCGCATTTCGTTAGCGCCCTTCCGGTACGGAACCCAAAAACAGTAATCACACTGCTGGACAAAAGTCTCCCCAAAGAATGGGGGGATATGCCATCATCGACACTCTTGGCAGACGGGTTGGCTAATTCAGTTCGATGGTCACAGTTCACAAAAAAACGCTGGGCAGCGCGCAGCGTTTTGTTGTGAACTACGTACTCTGGTAGAATAGAATAGAATAGAATACTCTTTATTGTACACACTCAAACAGGACAATTACATAGAAGACAAAATAAATAACACAATAATGTACAATGGGCGGTCTTATCGCATTAAGCGATTTCTTCCAGACAATCTTTGGATGGATAGGAGCTGTAAATATTTAAAGTAGTAGGTGTGCAACAAATGAAGTAGAGAAAAAGTATAAAAACATGGTAAGTATATATATATATATATATATAAATATATAATGAGGTTTATAACAATGTAAGGTGGCATACCAAATAGCATGTGTATATAGCAAATATGTATAAATACAGTATATAATATATAACATAAATATTATATTAGACAGTAGGTGACTTTACAAAAGTAGATAGTGTTCTTTAACAGCTTTATTGAACGTGGCAAGAGTTTGTGCACGTCTGATATCAATTGTTAAGGCATTCCATAATAGTACTGCTTGAACAGAAAATTATTTGTTCATAAATGTGGTAGAATGCATAGGAGTATGCAGCTTTAGGTATTCCCTAGGACGATTTCTACACCCCCCACGGGATGAGATGGGATAATAATATTCTATGCCGTCACCACACAGCTAACCAGCTAACAACACTCACCTTCTGATATCTCTTAGCATAAGTTAAGTCCTGAAGTCTCTTGGTGACGGACATCGCCAACTCTGCGTACCTCCTCACGTGCTCACTGGCCTCCGCTGCCTCCTCACAACTCATCGCACTTCGCTTGCTCATCGGAGCTCCACTGACATTCGAACTTGTTTGAGTTAAGTTCGACTTCACAGCCTGGACAAGGTTGGGTAAGTCCGTCAAGTTCAAGTTTTGGGCTAATGATGACACGTTCATTGGAAGCGTGCTGTTGTCGGTGGAGCTTGGGGGGTCGATTTGTGGACGCCAGGAGGTCATATTTTGGGTCTGAAATACAAAGATGTTATTTTTATTAAACGGCCTGCAAAACGAACACGAAAATTTAAAGCGTGCGCGCCATTGGTTTATTCAAGTCAAATTGCAGATATAAGCCGGGGCATTAGGATTTTTTTATCACGAAAATGCGTTATTTCCGCGTATAGAGGGAGAGAGATAGGCTGGCGGCAGCACGGCTTTGGGAGTTGTAGGGGACGTGACCTACGGGTACGGCTGATGGAGATGATTGAAAAGACTGGAATTTGGAGAACTATTGTTTTATTGCTATAATAGATTTAGTCTAAATAATGGCATGATTATGAATGAATGCTCGCGGTTTGCTGTCCGACAATGCACTGAAGTCGCGGTACAATGCGCGACCTAAGTTATTGCTTAATGTGCTGGATTAGCACTTCGGTGTTCGGTCGTATTGACTCGAACAGGAGTATTTCGTGCAGGGAGTTTTCCTGACGGGGTTCCAAGTTCGGTATCTATTTTTAATGAAGTCTTTTTCTTTATGTTTCGAAAGATTTTAAAAAGTTTTTAGCCCTTATTGGTGTATGATGAACACGTCATTAATATTATATTGTGATGCCTCGTCCACTTCCTGGTTATTAAAGCGGCCCAAGAAGATATACTTAGAAAAGTTTAGATAATTTAAAAGAAGTATACAAGTCTTTACATATATGCAATTCACGGACACCAAGCACAAATATGGATAACACAAATATATAGTTGTCTTACACGGGGATCGAACCCTATATACGAGGCCGATATCAGATACATGATTAGGTATATGTGTGGCGCATCGGTTAAGACAGACGTCCCGCCACTTCGTGTTTCAGGTTTAATTACCGCACCGGACAACTATTCTGGTACCTGTACCTACTTTGTGTCCGTCCATTAGGTACATGTTTAATGAAGTACTATTTCTGAAGAGCGGGCGCTATCTTAAAAAAGTGTTTTAAACAAAATATTTGGGATCACACTAATATTATAAAGGCGAAAATTCTTCACACAAAAACTACCGGATGGTTTTTGATGAAATTTTGTAGTAATATAGATTATATAACACATCGGCTATAATTTATGAAGTTTAACGGGGATAAAACCACGTGGCACAGCTAGTTGTTAAATAAATACAAAAACTTACCACAACTTTCCCTCTGTTACAATCTTCCAGCAACCGAATGTACATTTCCAGGGATCGTCGCAGCCCTTCCAGATATACGGAGCCGTCGTGCACTATGCGGTGTACCTGCCAAGTGGTTGCTTAACGGTTACAACTTCTTTAGTGCTCCAAGATTCCAGAATCACTTCGACGAGAAACAAATTTACGGAAATATTATGAGTATCACTCCTTTTACAGAAGGAGTCTTTATTTTTATGCACATAATTTAGATTTTCATAATAAAAAAATAAAAATAAAAACGGTTTTTATTCACGTAGCCTTTAAAAAAGCGCTTGTAAATAGTCAGAACATGTTCGTAGTAATATATAATTAATTTAAAATTATTTCTAGGTAAGTACATATAGATATTTAGGTACACGGATTGTAGGAAATAATTTACAATAAGATTTATTTTATAATAGTAACGATATTTAGCTAACTTAAATTAAGTTATTGTCAAGGATCATGTGTAGGTTTAATTATCTAAATTTAAAATGATAGCTATATTTTTACTACATATTGTCTGAATGTCATATATATACTAACATGCTATAGTCAGAATGGTAATCTCTCTAAACTTTTGTCTTAAAGATACTCGCGGACCAAGATTATATATGACTCTTACAGCTCTTTTCTATGCAATAATAATAATAATGTCCTCCTAGCCGAATTTCGGCCACGGCGGCCAGTCTCAACAGAGATTAGCCATCTGCGCGGGACATATTATAGTGCTCAAGTGTGTGCGCAAACACAGGAGCACTTTCTATTCCATCACTCTCATGATCCGATGGGACGCCTATGCGACACGACCGGAAAGAGGTCAGGTACAGGATCGACGGCTTTACGTGCTCTCCGAGGCACGGGGTATAATACCGCCAACTCCCAGACTTCGGGCTGATGCTGAGAATTTTTTCTTTTTACAGAAAAGTCCCAAAATCACTTTTTGGCCCGACCCGGGATTTGAACCCAGGACCTCGTTTTCTGCGGGTGAACACGCTACCGCTAGACCAACGAGGCAGTCAATGCAATACAAATATGGTGTCAATTTCCGCAGCAGAGAAGAATTCCATAGGACATTATACTATGAAAATAATTGAAATAAACCATTCTGTCTCAGCCCCGGATATCTCCCCGGGCGGCAAGTTTAGAGGGCGGTCAAATTCAAACGGATAGAGACGAATGAACAATTCATAATTTACTTAACTTTGATAACAGAATAAACCTACTTGTGTTTCTGTTCTTGTACTATACAATTACAGTAATTTCACTCTTGTTTTATTGTGGCCATATCAATTAGACCAATACGCAGAGAACGAACGCGGAGACACGCTGCATGAACAATATTATTCGCGAAGAGCGTAGGCATAGTTCAGCATACGCGGCCGCTTAGCGTTTCCCGATGAAAAGTTCAAAAGTCTGGAGGAAAGGCCATATTTCCATAGAAAAATCTTGAGACTTTTTGCAGTTTGAGTACTTAACAAATGAAAAAAGTCATAATATTATCGTTTTTATACACTGCGGATCTCGCTCACGCGTCGCACATCGCAATCGACGCTTGGGGGCAGGGGCACCAAGAAGCACTGCGTAACTTCGACTTTGATCAGATTGCTATAACAATTCATTATCTGAATGGAAAAGGAGTGTACATTGATGATGTGACATTATTCGATGTTATTGCAGATCTAGCTCTTTTCAAGACAAAGAGGTAACAGATCACGATTAAAGTAGCAAGACATTTTTCTATCATGGGAACTCAATGAAAAGAAACTGACTAACGGCGCCTTTCATTCGAGCTATACTTACCTTATTCAATTTAATTTGAAGAGTTTATACATATGTAATGCAATTAGTGATGAAATGTGCAATTATTACCAAAGGAAGTTTTTCTGAATGGTACTAATATTTTGAAAATGTACAGAGCTGAATTGGCTCGAAAATACGAGCGAGATATAAGCGCCATTGAATTCTGGTTACTCTATATTTGGGTAAGCCTGGGTTAAAAAAAAAAACTTGTGTGTACTTATGTACACGCGTTAGAAGTTATACTTCTTAATATACAACTTGAACATAGTTATTAATTTTCATACCACCTAGAACTAACGTCATGCTGTTCACTCTCATACCACCTAGAACTAACGTCATGCTGTTCACTCTCATACCACCTAGAACTAACTTCATGCTGTTCACTCTCATACCACCTAGAACTAACGTCATGCTGTTCACTCTCATACCACCTAGAACTAACGTCATGCTGTTCACTCTCATACCATCTAGAACTAACTTCATGCTGTTCACTCTCATACCACCTAGAACTAACTTCATGCTGTTCACTCTCATACCACCTAGAACTAACGTCATGCTGTTCACTCTCATACCACCTAGAACTAACGTCATGCTGTTCACTCTCATACCACCTAGAACTAACTTCATGCTGTTCACTCTCATACCACCTAGAACTAACGTCATGCTGTTCACTCTCATACCACCTAGAACTAACTTCATGCTGTTAAATTTTTTGGTGTCGGTGTGCGCGCGCATCGTAAAAATTCACTCTCATCATTTTTCTCCATCGCGCCAAAAGAAGTATAACTTAAAAAACGAGATAGACTTTATCTTGTCGACGGGAAGACAGATGTTCAATGACGTCTAATACCACCACTTGTGGTATTTCGAAGTGAAACTTCTTTACGCACGCTTGACTTGGGGAGTAAGCTGGTGAATGCATCACGAGAGCGTTACACAAACTGTAATCGTACGAGGCGAATGGAAGTTGGAAGGGGAGATTCAAATTAATGAAGGTAGATCAGCGTGATATTATGTTAAACAGCTTGCAACCAATATCTAGAGTAGTTTATTATACGGATCTTGTAGCAACACGGAACTACTTCCGTGCGTTTAAGCGCTTTTGCCATACCTACTATTGGAATCAAATATAACAGCTCACTTAGGACCCTTAAATTGATCCTCGGTGCTTTTGCAGCTGGCTTCTCTAGTTGCAAATCTCTCATTTTATGAGGCTATAGCCTCTTTACATCTTTCTGTCTCCCGCTTTGCTCTGGAGGGAAGTGGAACTATTCATTTTCTAACTCCTCCTTTTTCTCTTTCTGATTAAACTCGTTGCGGGATCCAAGACAGTTAAAGCGATTGACATGCCTGAGCTTCACCGCTCAGTGTCATTTCATTGTGTGCCACTGTTGATCCTGGCTTACAGGAGTTGCAGTGGTGGGTACGAGGGAGGGACTAGTCCCGTTAAACAAAAAAACTTGTGTGTACTTATGTACACGCGTTAGAAGTTATACTTCTTAATATACAACTTGAACATAGTTATCAATTTTCATACCACCTAGAACTTCATGCTGTTAAATTTTTTGGTGTCGGTGTGCGCGCGCATCGTAATAATTCACTCTCATCATTTTTCTCCATCGCGCCAAAAGAAGTATAACTTCAAAAAAATAATGAAGGTAGAAATAGTAAGAGTTACGTTATGTATATAACTGTAGGTAGGGGCAAGAGATGTGCGATCACACATTTTACTTCGATAGATAGATAGATATTTATTTATTTGCCAAAATATTGGTACAAATAATTGAGGTCTTAGATATAAAAACAGATCCACAACACTTAGTCATATACATAGTGACATGCAAATAGTTAAGTACATTAATTTATATTTTAAGTCCTATTAAAAAAGTCTGCTACCGTGTAAAATGTTCTTTCTAACAACTATTATTCGAGATGTTTTTTTTAAATTTTCGAAGTGGTAGTTCCTTAATATAATAATAATATTCTGGGACACTATTAACACACGGCCATCTGATCCCAAACTAAGCACAACTTGTACTATGGAAACCAGGTAACTGATATACTACTTTTCTTTTGTAAATACATACTTATATAGATAACTAACTGTGCCCGGTTTTACCCGCGTTAAACTTTATAAAATATGGCCTATGTGTTATCCTAACTATAAAAATTAGCCTATGTTCTTTCTCAGGGTCTAGACCACCTGTATACCAAATTTCATTCAAATCGGTTCAGTAGTTTTGGCGTGAAATAGACAGACAGACAGAGTTACTTTCGCATTTATAATATTAGTTAGGATTAGGATTACACCCAGACTCAGAACAAACAGACATGTTCATGCACACAAATATCTGTCCTGGGTGGGAATCGAACTCACGACCTCCGGCGTGAAAAGCAAGCATTTGCCAAGCACGCCAACAGGCCCGTCAATCAATATCAGCAGGCAACTCATTAAATATATCTTCATTAAATATATTCTCTCATATATCTATAGACAGTTACGTTTCGTTTTATTTCAGTGTGTGTGTCTGGTCTAAAGCACACTCGTTGGTTCGCCGACTTGGATATCACAGGGAAACTCTGTCAAAAAGTAATTTTCGTTCAGGACGGTTTTTAGCATGACGGGCAATATAGTACCTACAGGTAATTAAAACAAAACCATCAAACTTTACTCAAGCGAAAAAGCATCCTGCATATAACAATTGCAGTAGGTAAGTATTTTATTAATTGCGCTGTCGACCATAGATGATTTGTTACAGGATACAACCTTTTTTTTTTACGTGGTGGAAATGCCATTCGTGTTGTGTAGGACCGACCCACTAAAACCAGCACGGTAGCCAGCCTCACAGGCCTGTAGCGGGGGCTCTGGGTACCTACTCGTGAACGATCTCGCCAGTACCCCGCTGCGCTGTACACTGAGCGTCTGAGACTCTCCCCCGGGGACGGAAGGGGCCCGAATGCCTCCCCCCCCTCCCCATCACGCACAGCGCGTTTAGGCAACCTGAGCTACAGCAGGTTACCTATTCCCGGGACCGCTTATACAAGACGAGTGGAGTGCCCTCCCTCCAAACGCCAGCGATCCCAGGGGCGGCGCCTAGCCGGGGAGAAGCCGGCCGGACGCCCCGTACTCTCTCGCGCTGAGATTAGTTCCCAGCGCCGGACAGGATACAATCTAACACTCATGCACGGACAAGCAAATATAATGACAGTAATCGAGGCAAAAGAAGTTTGCAAAGATCGTGACAAATGGAAATCCGTTGTCTCTGCCTACTCCTCTGGGAAACAGGCGTGAGTCTATGTAGGTATATTTCAAAGAAAAAAGAGAGAAAATCAGATCTTACTATCTCAGGTACCATTTTACAGCAATGCAAACGAAATTTTATTGCTAAAGTCTATAACCAACCAGCCCCGAAAGCAAAATATAGAAAAAAATAATTGTGAAATTGTGTATAACTTTTATGCACAACGGACTAGACAATGGCTCATTCCCACGTTACTTAACGAATTACCAAATGATATATATAATAACTGATTTTTTTTCTAACAGAGTATTTAAAAAGGTGCTTGTGACATTATAACATTATGTATCCCTGTGTCCGTAATCAAACCAACGGGTGCGACAGTGGTTTGTCGTTGATAGGAAGTAAGGTTACTTGCTCTCCGCGACAAGCTGTGGTCGCGTTGGATGATGAAGCTGTAATTTATTTATATAGTATCAATTGTTACATATTTAGTTATAAGAAATTAAGTTGTGAACCCGCGAGAATACTGCCGACAAACTGTACTGCAGTTTCGCAGAAAACATAAAATGTAACAAAAATCTGTATTATTTTTTAAGTTAAATAAATAAAAAAAGAAATGGTAAAAATATTGCAAGACGGTGGTCATTGCATCTGTGCGAGCGCATATTTACGCAAGACCGATGGAGACAGGTAATGCATAGGATAATGTACGAAAGTTAACGTACTTCGACGGTAAAGTCGGGTAAAAAATTACATCGAAACTGGTAAAATGACAACCTACAAGCAAGTCACCCTCATATGAGAGTCATACATATAGTTGACCTCTACAAGATAGAACCTGAATCACAACTGCATCGACGTAATGCTGAGGTCGTAACCATTGCGCTACAGTAGTTAATATTTACGAAAATTAAAAGAGTTATTATACCGTAAAAAAAACGTGAAATATACTCTGCACACTAATTATTATTTAAAATTAATAGTAATTAATGTGCAGAGTATATTTTACGGTAAAATTAAACATTGATTTTATCTGTCAAACTACGTATTACATACTCCCCAGCCGGGATGCTTTTTGATCGAACACTCCCTAGACAGAAAAATATTTTACAAAAATTAAAATTTATAAACATAGTTATGCACTTTTTATTCTGTGGTTATGCTAAGATATATTGACAAAAATTAAATAGAAAAGGTAAGTTCAGTTAGATTATGATATATTAGTACCCAAAATTATCATAATGGAACAACTCCATTATAAAAATTTTGGGGAGGCCTTTGTCCAGCAGTGGACGTCGTTGGGCTGATATGATGAAGATATATTTTAGGGTGAATTGCGCAACCAAAAAAAATACACGGCAAACCTGAGAACGATAGTGCAATATGCTGATTTTAAATTTTACACATTTTTTCTCAACAACGAATGTACTTCTCTACCTTGACAAAAAAAATTACAGATTGTCACAACTCCATTATGAAAATTTTGGGGAGGCCTTTGTCCAGCAGTGGACGTCGTTGGGCTGATATGATGAAGATATATTTTAAATTTAATTAATGTCAAGCAATTAACAAATAGTGATGGACTGGTCTTCAATCCCGAGGCACCCTGTCCACTTGAACCATGTATCCATATTTTTTGTGTGCTTTTGGAGACTTTTGTCTGCATTTTGCAACATTTTTCCACATTTTCTTTTTTACTGCAGCGCTAAAATTCTGCATTTAATGACCTCCTAGCCGAATTTCGGCAACGGCGGCCAGTCTCAATAGTGATAAGCCATCTGCGCGGGACATATTGTATTGCACAAGTGTGTGCGCAAACAGAGGAGCACTTTCTATTCCATCACTCTCATGATCCGATGGGACACCTAGCGACATGACCGGAAAGAGCTCAGGTACAGGACCGACTGCTTCACGTGCTCTCCGAGGCACGGGGGTATGATACCGTCAACTTCCAGACTTCGGGCTGATGATGAGAAATTTTTCTTTTTACAGAATGTCCCAAAATCACTTTCGGCCCGACCCGGGATTTGAACACAGGACCTCGTTTTCTGCGGTTAAACACGCTACCGCTAAACCAACATTTAGTTAGCTTGGTTTAGTAGGTTTGAAGAAAATAGTTACCATATTAACTCTACTTACTTTTTTTTCCATGTAGTCTTGATATCGATACGAATCCGCATATTGCTCTTGACCATGGTGCTCATAATCGGAATTAAACTTGCTATTCCCTTGAATATTACTATAAAATCTTTTATTGTTATGAATAAAATCTTCATATTCATTTTTTGGATGCTTTTTTTCCCTCTCATTTTTCTCGAATAAATATTTTCTCACATCCGTTAAATCTATGGTCCATGACGCCACCTCCTTAGCAATTAACGAAAACAGAAAAAAAATCAACACGTTTTTTTTTAAATTCATTTTTGGCGAGTTTTCTTTTTTTTAATACCATAAACACCTCAAAACATGACAAGTATCTTTTTAGAGGAAAATATTTTTATTTATTTTTATTTATGGTTAGCTAATATAAAAACTACGTGATTTTTCACTGACACTTAGCTAAGTACTGTGTAGAAATTAACGGATGAGATTTTTTTTGTTGTAATTACAAGTTTCCCGCGCATTCGAGGCTGTGTGAAGCAATAACACATCGCGTTCAATGACCGTTTAATAAATAATAGGTAATAGATACGTCTCTAATAGGTACACTAAGCATTATATTAAGTACTATGTACCTACATAATTATTTATATAATTAATAAAGCATTAGATATTGTGTGCTAGTTCCCGGCGCTTGACGCCATCTTGAAAAAACGCTTTGAATGGCTTGTTGATAGCCTATATAGAAGGTTCAAATCCTGAACTGAGCTAAGAAGTATTTTTGGGAGATTTTGGCAAGACAAACGCTCAGTACTGACTGCCTCGTTGGTTTAGCGGTAGCGTGTTCAACCGCAGAGAAAGAGGTCCTGGGTTCAAAACCCGAGATGGGCCAAAAGAGGTTTTGTAACTTTTCTGTAAAAAGAAAAATTTTTCAGCATCAGCCCGAAATTGGCGGTATTATACCGGACCTCGGAGAGCACGTAAAGCCGGCGGTCCTGTACCTGAACTCTTTCCGGTCGTGTCGCTAGGCGTCGGATCCGATTATGAGAGTGATAGAATAGAAAGTGCTCCTGTGTTTGCGCACACACTTGTGTACTATAATATGTCCCGCGCAGATGCCTAATCTCAATTGAGATTGGCCGCCGTGGTCAAAATATGGCTAGGAGGACATTATTATTATTATAAAGGATAGACTGGGCTACATGCCCGCGACTTCGGGGGCACATCGATCTGACATGACGGGCCCTGTGATTGATCGCTCTCCGGCCGTGTCACACACATGCACTAATGAGAGTGGACTTTACGCATATTCTTGTGCACTATATTGTCTACTGTGTAATTTACTTGCCTCCGTGGTGATTGGGCATCGTATCGTCAGGAAGACTATACACTGATGTATTATTAAATAGTATGGCGCTTCTAAGTAAATAAAAACATTATATAATAATAAAAAAAACTTGTGTGTACTTATGTACACGCGTTAGAAGTTATACTTCTTAATATAGGTACAACTTGAACATAGTTATCAATTTTCATACCACCTAGAACTAACGTCATGCTGTTAAAAATAACAGCATGACGTTAGTTCTAGGCGCAGATGCGCGCGCATCGTAAAAATTCACTCTCATACCACCTAGAACTAACTTCATGCTGTAAAATTTTTTGGTGTCGGTGTGCGCGCGCATCGTAAAAATTTACTCTCATCATTTTTCTCCATCGCGCCAAAAGAAGTATAACTTCAATAATATCTAGGGACAATGTCACTCAGATCATCCTAGCCCCAAACTAGCAAAGCTTGTACTATGGGTACCAGGCGACGATATACATACTTATATAGATAGATAAATACTTAAATACAAAGAAAACATCCATGACTCAGAAACAAATATTCGTGCTCATCACACAAATATTTGTACTAACCGGGATTCGAACCCAGGACCACCAGCTTCGTAGGCAGGAGCACTACCAACTAGGCTACGGTGACCGTCAACATATGTATCATAGATACTCTTTACCCTATTTAAAAATATATGTTTTGTTTATGATTAAACTTTTAGAGGCGCTGTAGCAAACTAACAATATTTAAATCCCGGAAACAAGGTCATATAATCATGATACTACTCTGTCAAGAAAGTACCGGGAAAAGATCAATAATATACAAAATGTTTGTTATTCATACAAATTTATTTTATCAACTTCAAAGTATGCTCCTTCAGAAACGATACACTTACGCCAACGAACAATCCATTCATCAAAACAATTTTTAACGCTGCTTTCGGAATTGAGTTCAGTTCTCGCCGCGAATCCTCCTTCATGTCTCTTCTACCGATTGAAAACGGGTACGACAAAGTGGTAATTTGAGTTTAGGAAAAGGAAAGAAGTCAGCTGGAGCCATATCTGGTAAATATGGTGGTTGCTGGATGGTATTTGTTGAGTGTTTGGTCAAAAATTCGTTCACAATAATGGCCTTGTGCGAAAGCGCATTATTGTGGTGCAAAATCCAAGAATTTTCTTTCCACAAATCTGGCCTTTTTTCGTCGAATCTGCTCTCTTAAACGCCGCATAACGCTCAAATAATATTCTTTATTTACCGTTTGACCTTCCGGTAAGAATTCAGAGTGCACAACACCGCGATAGTCAAAGAAAACAGTCAACATGACTTTGACTTTTGATCGACTTTGGCGTGGTTTTTTCGGTTTCGGTTCAGATGGAAGGCGCCACTCCGAAGCTTGTTGACTAGTTTGCATGTCAAACTCGTAAACCCACGTCTCGTCACCAGTAACAATGCGTTTCATGAATGTTGGGTCGAATTGACTCGTTCTACCATGTCCTCAGCGAGTTTCATGCGATTAAGTTTTTGGAGAAAATTCAGATCTTTTGGGAGTAGCCGAGCGGCAACATGTTTCATACCCAAATGATTAGTTAAAATGGTACGAATTGACTCGTGAGATACAGAAAGCTAGACGCTCTCACCGGTCCGTAAGTGATCGGCGAGGTTAAGCAACTAGGCTCGCGGTCAGTCCATAGATGTGTGACCACCAAAGTGGTCTAATTTCTGAGCGTCTCCGTGCTTCGGAGGGCACATTAAGCTGTCGGTCCCGGGTTGTAGCCATAAGGCAACAGTCGTTAAGCCATGTGGGAGGCCTACTGGGCGGCCTGAGCAACTCTGACACTAGAGTAACCACTGCCCATACGATAAGTACCTAAGTAAACAATAAGTGTCAAAACAAAACCTCATATTTGAAGAAGATCGGTAGGTATAGAGGTTTAGGAGAAGTACACTCAAGAACGAACTATATGTAGAGACGCCTTTAAAATAGTTTTTTTTATATAAAAGGATGACAAACGAGCAAGTGGGTCACTTGATGGTAAGTGATCACCGCCGCCCATAGACACTCGCGACACCAGAGATCGCGGGTGCGTTGCCGGCTTTGAAAGGAATCCGTAGACCATTGTTGCTGACCCTCCCCACCCCCACCCCGATGAGCTCCGGCAACCTTACTCACACGCAGAAACACAATATTAAGGTATTAATGTTATTGTTAAGGAATGTCTTCTTTAAGGCGGAGGTACTTCCAAAGTAGGACTGCTCTTTGAGCGAATTTACGCTATGCCCTACTTCAACTAAAAGTAATAATAAATCAGAAAAAAGCGTTCCTGTTCCTACAAATGAATGATTTTCTCTTCAGATCTAGTTCTTTGTACATGAACTACTTAGGTATGCCTAATCGGCAGGTTGTTAAGCATTTAAAGCAATTATTTTATGTTAATAGGCAGTTTTCGAATCCTTGGTTTTATCTAGATTTTTAGAGGAAATAATTTATAAATAGGTATTATTATTTTAATTTTGCTTATCGCTTCAACTAAATGTTGTGTTGTTCGTTTGGACCATCACGCAGAGACTAGGTCTCGTGGTTAGTTACCTTGACAGCTACGCCTGGGGTCGCGGGTTTGATCCCCACCTAGGACAAATATTTGTATTTTGAGCTGGTGGGACACAACCAATATCTGAACTACTTCATTACTACAATATAGCAACAAGGAACTGTGCTTCCGTCATACCTTCTATCAAATATAACAGGTCACTTGATTAATTATTAATATCCTTCGTGATGTTGCAGCTAGCTTCTCTCGTTTCATGAGGCTCCAGCCTCGTTATATCATTTTAACAGATTGGGGTAGCTAGATGTGCTGGCGTCTTTAGATACTGTGGAAACCAGATAACTGATGTACTACATATACTACTTTTGATTTGTAAATACATACTTGTATGGATAATTACAATATCTGTCCTGGGTGGGAATCGAACCCACGACCTGCGGCGTGAAAAGCAAGCATTTAACAACCACGCCATATGATATAGATAAATTGATATAGACTTGAAATGAACCCATGGCCGTGTTATTTAAAAAATATTAATTATACAAAAACTCTGGTTATCTCAAAAGTAATTTTCTGTGGTTGGATCCTTTTTTTTTAATATCCTGGGACATTATTCACACACAGCTCTGATCCCAAACTAAGCAGAGCTTGTACTATAGAGACCATATAACTGATTTACTACATATACTATTTTTCTTTTGCAAATACATACTTATAGAGATAATTTATATAATTTCTTTACATAAGTACGTTGAAATTATGGATGATATTTATAAAACTATATTTGAGGATTTAAAATAGTAAAACTTGTTCTTTCTATAATTTCGACATGAACTGTCTCGTCCCCCTAACTTATTTAGAAATGTTGTTTTCTCATATAAGTGAAATGTATTTCTTTTTGAGAAAATAAAGTTCTTAAACCTTAAAAATGTATTCTTTACGGAATAATCAAACGTACAAACATATGGCTTGCACCACGAATATATTAACAACGAGTTTCTCCATGAGGTCAAGGCGATACGATGCATTGTTGCAGTCGGAAACAAAGGGCTTATATATGTAGGTATGTATATATGTTATAAATCACTACAATAACTCATGTGAACCTTTTTGCAGAGTTGGGATACGTACAATCGGTAATTACATTAAAAATAGCAATTATTTTCAACGTGTAAGTTAAACAGTCTAAAGACATTAATGGTACATTAAAGAATTATTTTTTTTATTTTTTACTAGCAGTTTCCGCGAACTTCGTTCCGCGTTATAAATATTTTTGTCCCTGCCCGTTGGTCTCAACTTGGATTACATTATTCAAGTTTAACTAGAGATGCGTTGTTAATTTTGGAATTTTTTAGCCTATGGGACTCCACAATAACGTAGCCTTCTATTGGTGAAATAATTTTGAAAATCGGTTCAGTAGATCCAGAGATCACCCCTTACAACGTCAAAAACTCACTTTACAAACGTTACCTCTTCATAATATTAGTATAGATTATAGCATCAATGCAAAGCGTAAAGCTAATCTCAAGAATGGATATGGGAATCCCGTTTTTGAGATTAGATATACGCTTTGTTGTTAAAGGAACTATCACAAAAGGAGCACCGGAGCAGCATACCCGCGTTCTCGGGGCATCAGGCACCAAGAGAACGGCAGGTTAGGTTTAGTCGGTGCGAGACCGACATACCCACCCGCAGACACCTTTTGCGGGTGGCATGCGTAAGCATTCCACCTGGCTTATAAAAAAAGTCATCGAACGAATTAAGTAGGGTATCCGTGGTCTCCTCTATGCCACTTGTCTAAGTGTTGTTGATTTTTAAGTTGTGAATATGCACTAGACCTATAGACGCATTTGCTTTAAACTCATGGTATAGGGGTGACCACGGTCCTTCTTTGTCTAATTTATCAGAATCAGAATCATTTATTTCACAAAAATAGGGTACATGTAGGTCTTAATCTAGAAATTGCATGCTGCCTATGTTGTCTGTAGTAGAAGACATGTGAAATTATTTCATTTTTTAATTTCAATATTACAGATCAACAAAATACAATAAAAAATTAACAAAAAACTACTACAGTAAAAATTACGACATAAAATACATTAATTAAGAAGATATAAAGGGTCGATCTTCAGAGGCATTTTTTTTCGTGTCGGGCTGGATAAACCCATTTCAAAATCGAAAAACGTTTTCAAAATATTTTTTTATATATAGTTCGGTGTCTAATCTATGTGATACAAGGCTAATATTATGAATAAGTTTATTTTAAATATTAAAAAAAATATCTTAAACCCTAAAATCCTGATCGCTCTGGGTTGACCCAACTCCCGCTTGAATGAAAAAAATATTCTTTAACTTTTTAATGAGAAGGTTTATATGAAACAACTTATTTAAATTACATAACAAATAGGTAATGTTTATAGTCATAAAATATTTTTACTTATATTAATAATACTTTTGCCACAATTTGAATTTTAAAACGTGACCGGGCATTTTATCTCATCGCTCTGCGCGGACGCAAAACATCGCGCTGATCCCTAGTAACGCGTTATAGACACTCTATTCCCCTTCCCTGGGGCAACACCAGCAGTGGTCTAATCGCCGAGGAGGATACCTGTGTGCCACGTACCCTAGTTCCAACATTAGGAAGGTAAGTTTATGATTGCTCTGGATTTGGTTCTCGAATTTTATGATTGCTATGGCACGTTACTTAAATTAAATAGTAAGCTTGTGAATGTGTTTCTTATACGAATTAAGTAATGGTTATGGTGTTTTTTATGAGACGTAATGACAACTTTCCACTGCTTTTAAATTCGGCTATATTTATGATTTTGTGACTTTTTTTGATCGCTATGGCTCTGATTGCTCTGTCCAATAAGACCATAGCGATGATATTTTGCATTAATTGTACGTCATAATGCATCTATTTTAAGTAGTAGTACCGCACTGTTACAATGTCAAATTATGAACTATGCATAGAACCTTTAATTTATGACCTTTCCTGGGTTTCTTAGGTCCATAAACGGATTTTATCGTATTTTATGAGTTTTTATATTGGCATTTAGCTAACACAACTTAAATTTTAGATAAGAAAGGTCTTCTCTAAAATGAGGAATGGGGCACTACACGCCTTTATGAGCCGACAAGTCTCGAAGAAGGTTCGACTGGCCGTGCACGATGGAGTGTTAGTGCCAACTTCAATGTATGGAAGTGAAAATTGGGTATGGCAGAAAAAGAATTAAAGTAAAATGAATGCAGTGGAAATGAGAGCTCTGAGAAGTATGTGTGGTGTGACTTTGAGAGACAGAATTCGAAATAATGATGTAAAAGAGCGTTGTGGTGTGAAAGAGGATATAGTCACAAAAATTGAAAAAGGTATGCAGAGATGGTTTGGCCATTTAGAAAGGATGAATGAAAGAAGATTGACAAAAGAAGTATACCTGGCCTGTGTGAATGGTACAACTGGAAGGGGAAGACCTCTTAGAACATTCTCTGAACAAATCGGAGACGTACTCAGGAAAGGTCAGGTCAGAAGTACCCTAAACCGGCGAGCATGTATGAAGAATATAATGTCAGTAAACGAAGTGAAAGAGGTGTGCAAGGATCGTGACAAATGGAAGTCTGTTTTCTATGCCTACCCCTCTGGGAGACAGGCGTGAGACTAGGTGCAGATTGAAATCATGCCTCGAAACAAATTATCTATTGAAGAGAAACGTCTTAAGAAGAAATTGCCTGAGCGTAGAGTGGCCAAGATAAAAAATTATACGCACAATGGCTTGTAAAGTCAAGAGAGATTAACAAAGGAATAAGCTCGGAACACAGTACTACCAATGAGTGATTTGACTACAAGACAGCAAAATATTCACAGGAAGAAAAGTAGGCAGAGTTCTCGACGGTATTATTTAAAGAAAATTATTGGATAACTTGCCAGCAATAGATGTATCTGAGAACCGTCATCCTCTTTCAAATGTTCCTCAATCATCTCTAGCCAACAATGTAACAAAACAGAGATATACTGCAAACTGTAAAACAAGATGTTGAAATGAGTTTAAAAATTATTAATCGTGTAAAAGTTCATTGTCAGACAAGGTCCTGTCTTCCAAAGACCTTTAAAGAATACGAAAATTTGTCTTATTTTGATTCACCCGTCTCACAGATTAGTAGACTAAGAAAAATAACAAGATCTACTGAACGGACGAACGAACTAACATGCATTGGAAGTGCTTCCTCTATCATCCGTCCCGAAAGTCTGCAAAGCACAATTAGCAACATATCACATACGTCTAAAAAAAATTTAGATATATTCATCATTCATCATATAATATACAGCCTTATTAAGAAAAATGAAAATCAAAGTAAAGAAGGTAAACGTTTAGAAAGAAAAATGTTGGTTTTACCTCCAAACAAAGATAATGTACAATAAATAAGACATTAGTAAACAACAGCTAAAAAAGATATGAAACAGTTTTTTTTAAAGATGACGATATAGGCAGCATGACGTCTTAGGCGTCAAACAGATGAGTAGTACTTTGCTGTCGACAGAGCCAACATCAGCTATCGTCATTGGTCGGCGTTTGCTATCCACGTGTCGATGGCAAACGTCGACCAATTATGACAGCTGCTGTTGCCGCAGTCGACAGCTGAAGTTGGCTCTGTCGTCAGATAAATGCTGCTCGACTGCACGAGGCCGGCCCTGTGATATGCCCTGATCTTTTTCTAAAATAATACATTTACATATAATTCTATAAATCTTGTTACACGTACACTGAATATGACTGAAAACGGCTACATAAATAATATTTTATCAATTTTATTTTTTTTGTTTCACTAATTTCAACATTTATGATCGCTCAGGCACCAATTATGATTGCTCTGGTCGTGAAAAATTATGAACTTAAATATTTCCATAACTGTTTGAGTAAATTGAAGGCCAATAGTAAAAATGTACTATTTGAAAATCAATCTTTCTAATGTGATATATAATTACCATTAAAACTGAAAAGCACCAGAGCGATCACACGAATACGCCCGTTTTGGAGATTGATCCTAAAATTAAACATAAACAATGTCAAGAGATATAATAAATAAAATATAGTTAAATGTCAATTTTTTTTTCTTTGTCCATAAAAAAGTCCTTTATTGTATAATATGCTTTTTCTAAAAGCCATATTTTAAGTTTTTGTTTAAACTTATTTAGCGGCAGATTTTTTATAGGCTCCGGTAGAGCATTATAGACCTTGATACACATGGCATATGGACTTTTTAGGAACATAGTCGTATTGGGTACTCTATCAATAACTAGTCGGTCCCCTTTTCTAGTGTTTCTTGGAAACATCTCCTTTGCCGTCATAAACAAATCTTTGTTTGTTTTCACAAATATTCCTGTTTCAAAAATATACAAGCAAGGCAAGGTGTCTCAAGGTGAGAACTTTGAGTTTCCGGAATATAGGTTTGCATGATTCTTGAGGAGCTATACCTACGACTGCTCTTAAACATTTCTTTTGACACAGAAATGCTTTTTGAATATCAGTAGAATTCCCCCATAACAATAGACCATAACTTAAAAGAGATGCTACATATCCATAGTATGCAGTAAGCGCTGTTTGTTGTGATATGGTCATCCGTAGTCTACCAAGGGCATATACATATCTATTGATTTTTGCGCTTATCTGCTTTATATGCTTTATTATCAAACCTAAAAATTTTGTACTATTCTTTTCTTCAATTAAATGTCCATTATATATTATTATTAAATTATTATGTTTACTGCCTTTATTTTGAAACTGTATGTAGTTTGTTTTATTTAGTCAATCACTGTGTTAATTAATTAATTTATATTCAATTCATAGTTTGCTAAGTCATTGTCATCACAAGTCAGTACGATAGATATGTCATCGGCAAATAAGGTGCATCTATAGGTTGTAACATCAGGGAGGTCATTGATGTATAAGAGGAAGAGAAGTGGGCCGAGGATACTACCTTGTGGAACCCCGCAGCTATTTATTTCATACGCGGACATACAATGATTTACAACTGAATCCTTATCAACGTTTGATATTTCAACACATTGTTTTCGTTCACTGAGGTAGGATTTAATAATTTCTAAACTGGGCCCTCTGATACCATAGTTGCCTAGCTTTTGTAAAAGTAATTTATGGGACACAAAGTCAAAAGCTTTTGTCATGTCAAAGAAAACCACAGTCGTAGGCCTTTTACCATCTATATTACTAATGACATGATTCATAAGATTAAAAGTAGCGAGCGTTGTTGATTTTCCTGCCTGAAAACCATTCTGTTCACTCTTTATTACACTAAATTTATTTAGGAAGCTAATAAATCTCTTGTATATAGCTTTTTCGATAGCACTTGTGTACTCCGCAGCAGAATACTGTGCACCCGTATGGTACAGATCTGCACATATTGATAGGGTTGACGTCCAACTCAACCGGGCAATGCGAACTGTAAGCGGCAGCTTGAAACCAACACCAACACAATGGCTCCCGGTTTTATCAAACATCGCTCCACCACCGATTAGGAGAACAGACGCCGCTTCGCTAGAATGGAATAAGGCTGCAACTCAGATGCTTCCCATACGAAAGACGCTGGATAACCTCCCAAATATGCGCCTCCAATCTCGCAGACCTATCTGGTCTGGCCCTTACCTACAAAGTAAGGAAACCTTCAATGTCGATAGCGAGTGGAAAAATACTGGCATGAGCAGGGGTGCATCTCTAACATAGACCCCACCAAAACCCCCACTGGTTTTAAATAAATCCGAAAGATATGGGTCACTCTCAAGCGAATAAAAACAGGGGTGGGTCGATGCAACCACAACCTTCAAAAGTGCGGTTTCATACCATCAGCAGCCTGTGACAAAGTCTTACTCCTCATGATATTATTGTATTAGTAGTAGGTTCTAACGACAAACATACTTATAGACTCATGACTGAAATATGTAATATTTTATATCAATTACGTTCCCATACAGTACTTTTAACAAATGTCTTATATAACCCTTATTTGAACAAAAATATGATTAACAACAATCTAGAATTAATTGTGCACAATTATAAAAATTGTAAATACCTAAAAATACATAGCTCATACAAGTATCAGTATATTGACCGTTTTCATATATTGAGCAACCATGACAAATACCTACTGAATTTGTCCCAAAGAATTAACACTGAAATCGATTACCCATACTATCACAGAGAATTTCAGCCATCACAAATATACAAATAACAAATACCAAGCAACCCAATCTCAGACACCCTATACAATTCCACCTATCAAACAAACCCAAACTAAAATAACAAATTTCTTCAAACAAATAGACAAATCAGAATTACCTAAAGATACTAATTTATTTCGTAACTAAACAAGAAAATTTTATTTTAATCCACCAAAATATTGCTGGAGTGCTGAACAAACAAGAAATGATTGAGGTAGCTTTAACAGAACTTGAAAAAAACTTTGGTAAAGTCGACATATTATGTTTAACTGAAACGTTTCTCAAACAGGGTACCGAATCAAATGTAAGAATCAACAACTTCGATCTAGCAGCATCTTTCTCCAGAAAGAATCAACGCCGTGGAGGCTCGTGTATTTTAGTAAGAAGTAACCTAAAATATAATAACGTTAACAATTTGATATCACCAATCCCTCTTCAGTTTGAATACTGCGCCATAGAAATAACCAAATTTAACCTTATAGTAGCGTGTATATACAGGACCCCAACGGCAAACGCTAAGACTTTCCTTAGTAACTTAGAACTCCTTGCCAACAAACTTTGTAAAAGAAAAAACAAGAAAATAATATTGTGCGGTGACTGGAACATAGACATGCTAAAAACATCTATACTAGCCAAGGACTTAGAATCGCTATTATCAAACAATAATTTAATAAATCACATAAAACTACCGATGCGAAAACAGTCATGTCTGGATCTAATAGTGACTAACTTACCTGATACTAAGACGTCACTCCACTATCTAGCTCTTTCGGACCACGAAACCGCTCAGTCACTCGAAGTTAATCTTGACATTGTCAGTAAGACTAAAGAATACTCAAGCTTCTGGTTCAAAAGTATAAGAGATCTTAGTGAAGAAAATATAAACAAATTTAAATATTATATTTCAAATATATCCTTCTCGGAGGTATATGACTGTCAAACTACCGAGGAAGCATTCAACTGTTTACACGATACTTTAACTCTATTCTACAACCTCTGCTTTCCTATTATAAGGTTTAAAAATACCTGTAAACACATACAAAATAGATACTTGACTAAAAGCATTAAACGATGTTGCATAAAGAAAAGAACGTTATATCTTAAATATCATATATCTAAACACAATAAAAAATATAATACAAAGGTATATGAATGCTACTCAAGTATTCTGCGAAAGTGTATTTATAAAGCCCATCAAATAAATTGTCAACATTACATATCTAATTCATTCTCGCCCGTGCATCTGTTAACGACAGACGTGTTAATTATAATATAAAAATCCCATATACCAATTTTAAACCTTATTCAGATATTAATAAGCTCTAAATTCCCAGAAAGTGTGTAGTTTACATTCGTCTTTCTTAACCCGAGTCATTTGAGTGCCTTGCAGTGTAGTACAAGCAAAGTTATTAGATAAAATGCATAGTGCAAAAAGATTCGGACAGCCATTAGCCAGTAAAGTTTTCGTCGAATCCTGATCTATCTAGTAAATCGCAAGACCAAGAAGATAGTAGTCGTAACATCAACGTACGAAAATGTAAAACTCCTGATCCCGACTATTTTACACATATAAAAGAAGACCTGATGAAATCCTTCAAGCAAATGATGAATATCGAAATAAGTGAGATAAAGGAGCAAAACAGCCAGATACTTGAGTCTAATTCTAAAATCATAGCATTATTAGAGGCCAATGATGCAAATTACAAGGAAATAAAAGAAAAAGTACAAACCCTTGAAACAAAATACAATGTAGAAACAGCACGTGTTACTGAATTGGAATCTCAGATAAATGAGTTGCAGAAACAATATTCACAAGAAAACTTTATATATATGTTACTATAATAATGTCTATCCTATATATTTTTATCGTGTATACATATATTTTGTTATATCATTATATTACTATAATTATTTCATGTCCGTTGATAACAAACAAGAACCTATCGTTAACTATTTAATTCATGGTTTTGAAAACATCAGAAACTTTTACACCCAACTAATATTTATCATCAGTACTTCGTTACTTAACAATGATTAATAGACTAGACGATGTAGTCGCCGATGTTGACCATATTATCAACGTTGGTGACTCCTTTTTAGTCGGGGAACCAGAAGCGTTTTTGCAACATAATCTTAGTACAAACATATCTTTTAAATTAATTGTTCAAAACATACGTAGTATTCATAGAACTTTAGAAGATTTTAAAATTTTTATTACAAGAAGTAATTTAGATTATGACATGATCATTCTGACAGAATGTTGGTTACAAAATTCAGATTTAGTTCCTGCTATAGATGGATATGACGCGTACTTTACCAAGAAACATATTAACCAAAACAGTGGTGTAGTTGTATATATCAAAAATCATTTGGGAAATGTCATAGTATATGAACCTAACATGGTTGACTCTGATTGCTTAGTGGTTGAAGTAGACAAAAACATTGCAGTTATTTGCATGTATAGGTCCCCGTCTTTTCTTTCGTTAACCAACTTCCTTACCTCTTTGGACGATCTCCTGATCCAACTAAAGCCAATACAAAATGTCTACTTGACTGGTGATATCAATATTGACATAAGTAGCCACAACAGTGACCCAAAATCTGACGAGTACTTAGATCTACTTGCAACACATTGTCTTTTTCCTAGTCATTTGTTTGCTACTCGTCTCAATAAATGTATTGATCACTGTTTTGTCAAGTCCAAGAATAAAATATTAACTGTGATCTGTGAGTCATCAGTAACTGATCACAGCTGTATTTATTTTAATATACCTACGACGCACCTACGAACTATGACCAGTAAACATAAAAAAACGATTAACAAACTTAATCATGATATAGCCTATAAAGGACACTGATTTTTCATGTATCACGACAATAGCAGATTCCAATAAAGCGACGGAACTATTTATTGAAATTTTAATGGGAATCATTAAAAAGAGCACACATGTTACTGCAATACCAAATAGAAAACAAACTCGTCAACCATGGATTACTCCCGGCTTATTACGTTGCATGAGATTCAGGGATATACTACACAAAAGACATTAAAAATCGCCAAATGATAAAGACCTAGAAACTACTTATAAACGTTATCGAACTCACTGTAACAATATTCTACATAAATTGAAAAATTAAAATGACAAACGTGACTTATATGCTAGCAAATATGATATAAAAAATACATGGGATGTTATAAAACGTGTGTGTAATTTGAAAGTGTCTGACTCATCAAAAATACCGTTCGAGTTATTAAATATCTTACATACACCTGAGGAATCAGTTGAGTACGCTAATAGTTATTTTGTCAATGTGGGCGCTAAGCTATCTTACAACATTCTACAAAAGTTAAATGTAACACAAGGTGATATTGTTAAAGATTTTAAATATGATCATTCCCCTCTTAATTCATTCATGCTGCTGGAAACTGATGAATTAGAGGTGTACAAGGTAGTTATGTCTCTCAAAAACACTAATTCCACAGGTTGGGATGGCATTTCATCATCGTTTATAAAAAGATTTATAGATGTCCTTATTATTCCTCTTACTTACATATTTAATTTATGCTTATCATCCTGTAAGTTTCCAAACGTATTTAAGGAATCCATTATAATACCTGTGTTTAAAGCTGGAGAAAAAGACTGCATCACTAACTATCGCCCAATAGAACTTTTACCTACGTTAGCAAACATTTTAGAAAAAATTATAAATCACCGATTAATAAATTACCTAGAAAAAACCAATATTCTGTCTAAAAACCAATATGGTTTTAGAAAAAATAAATCCACTTTGGATGCAGTGGAAGATTTGGTATCGAATGTAGTAGGTAATCTTGATACTAGAAATAAATGTATTGGTGTATTTTTAGATATAGCCAAGGCATTCGATACCGTCTCAATTTCCTTACTTATCCGAAAATTAGAGTCTATAGGCATTAGAGGATTACCACTGGACCTTTTTAAAGATTATCTGAGTAACAGAACACAAACACTAAAAATTGGAGATACTGTTAGTTCTAAACTTAAAATAGATTTCGGTGTCCCCCAAGGGTTAGTGCTCGGACCTAATCTCTTTTTGATTTATGTTAACAATCTTTGCAATATTAAAATTCCCGATTCGAAAATAATTACATTCGCTGACGACACAATCATTTTATTTCAAGGTTCAACATGGGCAAAAGTTAAAAAATCCGCTGAGGAGGGGCTTCGCAAAGTGGTTAACTGGCTTGATAATAATTTGCTGACCCTAAATATTAATAAAACCAAATATATTACTTTTAGTATAAAAAGCAACCTACAACCGCCTTCAGATTTTATATTAAAAGCTCATTCATTTAACTGTTCTGACTATACTATACTGCTCAACTCATTAGTCCTTATCTCGATTCTTTGTTTGCTGCAATATTGCGACCAATGATCGAAAGTAATTCTTAAGTTAAGTGACATACAGTCGGTATTACTGGAGCGAGAATCATTACCTTACCGTAACACAGTCTTAGATTAGCACGGATGGTAAAGAACTTTTTACGTATACCGCACGCAAAAAATTATAAAAGATCGATTGTAGGTGTGATATGATACTTTACGGTAATTTCTTATTTTATCCTATAATGTTATATCATTCGATCTTTTATAATATGTCATTCTTTAATTGTTTAAATTTAGTTAATAGTCTAGTTTCATCTGAATACTATATTTCCACATATTTTAAGAGTGAGAAACACATGCGTACTTTAGTATTATGGCCTATAATTTTACGGCTTATCTCCGATCTAGATATCTCCGAGATTTAGCCGGCCGGGAGCATTTATAGGCAGACGAATATGTAGAAAATAGTTTAAGTGAAGTATGTACATAAACTTTTACAATGTATAATTTTAAAAAACGTAGAATCTTGTTACATTACATTGACTGTAAAAATAAAACATTATATCCATATGCTCGAAACATCAAATCTGGCGCGAGCCAGTTGTTGTCAAAAATTATGAAATGATGTTTAAAATTAAAAACAGGGATAGAAATAGTTTCAAAGATTATATATTAGGTTTTGTTTTTATTTTATTTTGAATGTCACTTGTTTTATAATATTTTTTTCGGATGTTACAGATAATATAATGTTAAAAAGCTAAACGTCAATCTGTCAATACCTACTTAATGAAGATTTCGAGATACTGTCCTCTGTCTCAATCACTCACTGTGTATATGGAGAAAATCTCCAAATTTACCATGCCATTTTTAAAACATTTTCTTTTATACAAGCTGATTTAAAGCAAAAACTAGACTGTAATTTAAGTATAAGTACCTATAATTGTATTTACTTTTTCTAGAACCAATAAACATTACATTACATAAAAAAAAAAATTAAAAAATACATGTAAAGCCGCATGGAACTTAATAAAACATAATATAACTAAAATTTATTCAAGCTCTGAAATTGACTCAATAAAAATTTATAGTAAACTAACTAATGACCCGAATCTTATATGCGAACTATTCAATGACTATTATATATCTCAAACTAATAACAATACCCGTAATAATAACAACTCAAACGTGTTTAAGATTGCACAAAATCCAAAAAGTATATTTCTAACGCCGGTTGACAATAACGATATTTACAAAATTATTCTCACCCGTAAAAACACAAACTCCACAGGTTACGATGACCTTAACTCTAAAATAATAAAAAAATGTGCATTCTGCCTTACACCACCCTTAACATACGTAGTAAATTTATCTTTATTGGACGGACACTTTCCCAAAAGATTAAAAAAATCAATCATAAAGCCTCTTTTTAAGAAAGGTGAAAAAACCGATATGAATAACTATCGTCCTATCAGTTTAATCCCGATTTTATCTAAAATTTTTGAGAAGGTCATGTACTCGAAAATAGAAAACTTTTTGACATCGTGTAATATCCTTAGGCCTCATTTACGGAGACGCAGGGCGTCTCGCGTCGCGTGTGGCGTGGCGTCTCGCAGCGCGTCGGACGTTTTTTCTGTTTACGGTGGGGCGGCGCGTGAAGCGGCACGCATCATCGCACGCGTAAACACAAACTTATAGCAATATACGACCATGTTCATAGAGAAGCGAGACGGGAAGCGTGGCGGTGCCCGCCGCGGCGCCCGCGCCGAATCCTCTAGCGTGTAGCGAAGCACGCGGCGGACATAGCTTCATCGAGAATTGCCGCTGCGTGCGCCGCCGCGATAAACGCCGCGTGGGACGCGTCGGTGCCATCCGCGGGCTCGGCCGCAAAAAACGCCCTAATTCAAACAAACGCGTCTAAAATCGCTTCTCCGTAAACGCACTCATACAACGCCATATATTTGAATTCAGTGCGGGCCGCGCCGCTCAACGCACCGCCCGACGCCCCGCGTCTCCGTAAATGAGGCCTTAGGGCTGAACAATTCGGTTTTAGAAAAAATAGCTCCACTACTTTAGCGTGTTTCTCATTGATTAAACAAATAACTGAAAGTTTAAATAGCAAATGTAACATTGGTTGCGTATTCTTAGACATGTCAAAAGCATTTGACTTTGTCTGTCATAAAACTCTCTTAGCAAAGCTAGAATCCTATGGCATACGTGGCAATGCAAATGATTGGATCAAGAGTTTCATAGAAAATAGAGAACAATGTGTAGAAATAACTAAAACGGTCAAAACTGAACAAAAAACATTTAGATCGAGATATAGACAAAACAATACCGGCACTCCTAAAGGGAGCAGATTGGCACCGTTGCTTTTTCTTGTATACATCAATGATCTTCCTGATGCTATTAAAAAGAACTGTATTCTATTCGCTGACGACACAACCTTAATAATTAAAACAACTAAAAATGATAACTTTGAAGCAGAAATAAATAGCGCTCTAAAAGACGCCGTCACCTGGCTAAAGCAAAACAATTTAAGGATAAATTTGTCGAAGACGAAATACTACAGTTTAAATCATTTAAATCACATAGCGTAAATCTAGACGTTCACTTTAATGATTACCATCTGTCTCCTGCCGATGAATGTGTATTTTTGGGTATAACGGTGGATAAGTACTGTAGTTGGAAATCACATATACAAAAAATTGTAAGTAAATTAGACCGCTTTGTATATGCTTTAAAACGAATACGATTGACTGTCAGTCTGGACGCGGCAATGACTACTTATCATGCTTACGTGTCGTCAATACTACGATACGGTATTATAATATGGGGCAACTCCGTAGATTTTGAAAGAGTATTTAAAACCCAAAAAGCACGTATACGAGCTATATGCGGTGTTTCTCCACTAGACAGCTGCAAACCTCTTTTTAAAAAACTCAATGTACTTCCTTTACCTTGTTTATATATTTATGATATTTATATATTTGTAAAAAAACACCCCCATTTGTTTGAAAAGTTCTGCGACCATGCAAACAGCCGCTCCAGACATAAAAATAGACTACGCCTACCTCAAATTAAACTAGAGCTATTTAAACGAAATGTCAATTGTATGTGCATAAGAATATATAATAAACTACCTGAAAATCTAATTAATTTATCAATGTTATTATTCAAAATATATATATATGGGCTTCTATTAATTAATAAATGTTATTATAATATCAGAAACTTCTTTGACGATAGAATAGAGCTGTTAACGTAGGAATGGGTACTTGACATTTTTATATTACAAATGGACGTATTTTTATTATTATTATTTTTTATCATTATTATTATTCTATTGTACATCATTGACATATTTATATTATCTATTTGACATTGTAAACAATTTATTTTATAAAAAAATTCTGAATAATGTATTTGCACGCCATAAGTGGCAGAATATGCGGAATCTTATAATGTAAAATCTTTTGTACCATATTCTGGCAAATAAATAATTTGATTGATTGATTGATTGATTTTGATGATTGACATTGTCGAAGAGTGCCCCATAAGACGTTTCTCAGGGGGACTTGAGGGTCTGCTTGCGCTTACAACCGAGGCAAGGGACTGGTTACTAAATTTAGGCATAAAATTGTAACTTATAATAACGGGATAATAGCCATACGAAAAGAAAGGGGTGTTATGGTGTTATGTAACGAAACCTTCGACGGCGTGCCGCCGTTCTGTGTCGCCACGCTGGGCAGACAGGTTGGCGATCGCAATATGACGGTCATAGTACACAGTGAGACGCTACTATCCGTCCACTGGTACATATTCCCTCGGGACGAAATCTACGCCCGCACGGGATGAAATGGGGTGATGATATTCTGATATTCGGCCCCGTCAGCCACGCAGAATTTCACATGCAACTGTGTAACCGTCGCGGATAATGATGCCATCCATAGAAAGAGAACGCGTACCTTGAACTAGCGGTGTGCATTATTCGTAGTTCGGATTGGTAATGGTTGTCGCCTGATGATTAATGTTATGATTCTATAATTTTTGGTTGATATTTGCATTGCGAAAAATGCTATCAAACTCTTTGTTTTTCTCTTGACAGCATTTCCTTATGGCACCTCACAGAATTTATGAAGTTAAACTTCTTTTGGCGCGATGGAGAAAAATGATGAGAGTGAATTTTTACGATGCGCGCGCACACCGACACCAAAAACTTTAACAGCATGAAGTTAGTTCTAGGTGGTATGAAAATGTATGAGAGTGAATTTTTACGATGCGAGCGCATCGTGCGCGCGTATCGTAAAAATAACAGCATGACGTTAGTTCTAGGTGGTATGAAAATTGATAACTATGTTCAAGTTGTATATTAAGAAGTATAACTTCTAACGCGTGTACATAATACACACAAGTTTTTTTTTTCTGATCCTATTGATGGGTTGTGAGAGGACAGTTCTGAAAACACAATAGCGGCTTTTTAAACAGGTAGTGTACTTTATGCGACCACATCAATTTCTACCTTATGACTTGGGAATACCAAAATTATTGAAAATAAAATATGGTAAAGCCGTAACCCAAAATTATGTTCTAACATAGAGGGAAATTGATTAAGAGGAGAGGAGCTATCTCATGTTTCTATAGAATTTAGTGCGGCAGAGCGGTGAAGTATCTAGTCAGGCAAGGCGGCGCACGCGCATGCGTATCCCGCTGTCTTTTCCCAGCGCCCTATTTTGTCGTCGATAATTTAAATATTGAATAATTAATTGTGTTTCTTCAACCTCTAGTGCAAAAGAACTCGAGGAAGAATCCTCAAGCAAATTTTGATATAACTTTTGTAACGACATGACGTCTTCCTATCGTAGACAGAACTTTGACTGCACGTGTGGCGCAGCGGCTAGGCGACGTCTTAGCCGCTGCGCCACACGTGCCGCTTTGTGTCACGGGTTCGAGTCCTGCGCTGGACAAATATTTGTGTGACCCATAAATAGTTGTTCCGAGTCTGGGTGTAATTTCTGTCCGTTTATTATATAATAATAAAAAAATAATAATAATAATAATAATATCCTGGGATATTATTCACACACGGCCACCTGATCCCAAACTAAGCAGAGCTTGTACTATGGAAACTAGATAACTGATATACTACATAAACTATTTTTCTTTTAATATTATATATATTTTACCACCAGACTCAGGACAAATAGACATGTTCATGCACACAAATATTTGTCCTGGGTGGGAATCGAACCCACGACCTCCGGCGTGAAAAGCAGTGTATCTACCAACCACGCCAACAGGCCAGTTATGTTTCTAAAGTACCGACACAGCGATTAGTCTCCATAGTATGGCGTTGTCTTAAACAAAAATCCATAGACCGAGAAAAGGGAAAAAAATTGACTGGTTTCTATCTCTCACATCTCCTCTCCGCTTGGGTGGAAATAACCTGCCAACTTCGCAGCACACCTCTCCTCTCCGCTTCCGTGGAAACCGTGCCTTACTCATTATACAACATGTAACGTAATTAACGCACACCCTCAAACACCCCAATGAGAATATTATGTTATAACCATAATACATACACTGAATGTTTAATTTAACATGTATATGCATTATTATTAACCAAATTAGTTTCTTGGAATAAAGTTTATTTTTCTTTATTTTGTATTAAATGATGGAATTTGTATGAATACAAATAAAACTGCGATTTATAAGTCTTATTACTTTGACTTACGGTCCATTTCAATTGGTTTTGACTGTACAGAGTTGATATGACAATAATTTCCGTAGTTTTAATTATTTTGGAATAAAAAAATAACTATATTAAAATGATATAAATCGATTCAGTAAACGGTTCTGAACAAACTATTTTCAGGAAGTGCGTTAATTAAGTTACATGTTGTATATGCTCTTTAGCGGATACTTTCTGATAAATGATTGGTGGTGAACACTTTACTTCCCCACTGCAGGGCAATGGCCTCGTCTCACAACGAGGGCATGGGCCATACTCCACCACGCTTGCCAAGTTCGGATTGGCAGACTTCAGCATTTCGAGTTAGAAATAATAAATCCAAAATTCAAAATATATTTATTTTCTCTTCACAAAGAATAGGGTTATCTATAATCTAGTGACAATTTCATAATGATATGACAATACTGCCGAGCTAGAACCCAACTTTGTGAGACTGGTGCCTTTTTTTTTGTAAAGGTTTTTATTCACGTAGACTTTAAAAAAGCGCTTGTAAATAGTCAGAACATGTTTGTAGTAATATAGTTGTATACATTATTATTTCTAGTAACATAGATATTTAGGTACACATTGTATGAAAACATTTATAAAATTTATTTTATTATAGCATTGATATTTAGCTAGCTCGTATCAAGTTATTGTCAAGAGATTATGTTTAATTATCTACTTAGTTTAAGTCTAATATTTTTACTACATATTGTTGCCTGATGTAGGTTTACGAGAAACCTGAATTACAGGTCACCAGGGCCCTCATGCGGTTTGATTTCGTAACAAGGCGAACTTAATATTAATGTTTATTATAAACTAGATTGATAAGAACAAAAATTAGGGAATAAAATAATATATATGTTATCGTGGGATTATGTGTGTGTGAAAGTAAGTTTGTATGTGTGTATGTAGATAGTAGATGTGCTTGCATTATTGGAAGTCAAACGTGATTTTATCGTGGAGATGGGCTAGTTAATAAGCTATGTTATAATTTGTAGTATGCTATTTCTGCGGGATTAATTGTTTTTCAGTACTTTGATAGTCGAGAGTTTAAGGTAAGCTGTGACTGAAATTTTGCAGCGTGTATAATTTTGTGGGTATATGTTTAGGGTGGTGTTTATTTTATTATATAAGTAAAAAATAAATTCTAATGCGCACATGCTGTATGGCGTCAGCCATCTGATTGGCATAGGAATATCGCCACCCCATTTCAAGTTCCGGCCTCGCGGCTGACACAGACGGCTTGCGGCAGTTGCGGTCATCCTGCGCAAGCGACGCGCATCTGTCAAGCGTCAACACCCCTGCGCGCGCGCGGACCGGTGGGACTCTCCGATGGGCTCGCTGGATACGGCTTCACGCAGTCATATAGTGATTTTCCACCATCATCGGGCAGTCCGCCCGGACCGTCCACTTAGTATGTAATATAGTTGTTATTTATTACTAACACTAGTTTGTAAGCTCGCAATCATACGAACAAATATGGATGAATCTGAAATAAATGATTATTATTATTATATTTCATCCCTTAAGGGGTGTAGAAGTCGTCCCGAGTGTATAAATAAATAAAATAAAAAAGGTTTTTATTCATGTAGACTTTAAAAATACATGCATACATACATAGACTTACGCCTGTTTCCCAGAGGGGTAGGCAGAGACAACGGATCTCCATTTGTCACGATCTTTGCACACGTCTTTTGCCTCGATTACTGTCATTATATTCTTCATACATGTTCGCCGGTTTAGGGTACTTCTGACCTGCCCTTTCTTGAGAACGTCTCCGATTTGGTCAGAGAATGTTCGACGAGGTCTTCCCCTTCCGGTAGTTCCATTCAGACAGGCCAGGTATACTTCTTTGGTCTATCTTCTTTCATTCATCCTTTCTTAATGGCCAAACCATCTCAGCATTCCTTTTTCAATATTTGTGACTACATCCTCTTTCACACCACAACGCTCTCTTACATCAGTATTTCGAATTCTGTCTTTCAAAGTCACACCACACATACTTCTCAGAGCTCTCATTTCCACTGCATTTATTTTACTTTCATTCTTTTTCTGCCATGCCCAACTTTCACTTCCATACATTAAAGTTGGCATTAAACTTTAAAAAAGCGCTTGTAAATAGTCAGAACATGTTTGTTAAATAAAACGGTTAGTAACCAATTATATTAATTAACATAGAAACGATTACATAATTTATTTTTAAGGTTACATACAAAATTCAACACAAAATACTGGACATCCTTGCATACTTTATTTCGCAGGAAACCAAACATATTCGCCTGATGTCTGTCCATCTACCGGCAAACACATCGCGTTCAGGATGGGCAATCAAGAGGGCGTTTAGCACATCTACTATCTAGGGTTCGACATACTGGAGTAGCGGTAGTATCATTAATATATAATTAGTTAATTTATAATAATTTCTAGGTACATATAGATATTTATGTACTCGGATTGTGTGAAAAGATTTACAATAAGATATATTTTATAATAGTAATGATATTTAGCTAGCTTGTATTGAGTTATTGTCAAGGATATCATGTGTAGGTTTATTTTAACCCTTATTAAAACGCTGGGAGCTATACTTCCCACATCTCAGATTGAAGTAAATCGAGTTTTATTTTTATATGCTTAAACTTAATGCAATGAAATATTTATCTACGCAATCTTAACATTTCAGAGATTTTTTTTAATGGCACATGTTTCAGAATATTATTTCATGTCATGGTAAACAAACGTCAAAGTCAGTTGACGTTATTTTACCGCCGAAAACGACCGTTATTTTTTAGTTTTTTGTGTAGTGCTGAAAAAAAATTAGGTTTGCAGTTTTGAGTTTTAGCTACGTAAACTAGACAATTATTACGGTTGCGTGAAACGTAAAGTATGCCCAGAATCTTTCGTTTATACCTTGGTACAGATGATTGAAATTGAGTATCTATGTGGGAAGATATCATCCCAGTGTTCGTCACTGCATACTACATTCGGAAATTCTATATATAAAATCCGTGTCTAAAAAACCTTGGTATATGCAACTTATTAGTTATATATTCATTACTTAATGATCAGATAATTAATATGAATATATTAGAATTTAATGTTATTATTTTGTTTTAGAAAAATGCCACCTTAAAAGATAGGTACCTTACTGAAATGTTGATAGAAAGCATTTTAGAAGAGGATGATTGGTCCGAGAATGATTCCGATGATGATTTAGTTTACAGTGATTTTATAATAAGTCATAACACGATCTATGTAATTTTTAGGTTAAAATTTAATTCACAAGTGGAGCCAGGGCAACTAGCTAGTGTTTTAAAATATTGATGTCATACTGGACACTGGGAGCTATAGTTCCCACCTTTCCAAGTTTTTTACAATAGAGAACAGACGACGGGATATATACTTCCCACCTAAAAAAGGGTATTTCCCCCCCCACTAACCCCTATTTTGTGTGATTTTTTGAATTCTACGACCCAAAATTACCTCCACAGGCTCACGTTTGTATAAGGGTTAAATTTTAGCTAGGTATATTTTTTACTACATATTGTCGGAATGGTTCTGTCTGTATTAAGGTACGAATTATTATGGCGGACCTTGTGTTTATAACGACGGTCGCGCTTTAATGCCACCGGATCCATGTATACCTCCCAGAGTACGGGCAGCAGCGTCTCTCTGTGTACTATGCTCGTCACAATGCCATCCTCAACCCGTCTGCCAAGCTTATGGCATATCCCTCCAAACAATGGAGACAGCTCCTTTGTGGAAATCTTTTTTGGGGAGGCATTAGTCTAGCAGTGGACTTCATTCGGCTGAGAAGAATTTTAAGTCAGTGATCGCGTCTTGGATTTGAACTCTAGACCATTGATTAAATAAATAAATAAAATGGTTTTTATTCACGTAGACTTTAAAAAAGCGCTTGTAAATAGTCAGAATATGTTTGTAGTAATATAGCTGTATACATTATTATTTCTAGTTACATAGATATTTAGGTACACATTGTATGAAAATATTTATAAAATTTATTTTATTATAGCAATGATATTTAGCTAGCTCGTATCAAGTTGTCAAGAGATCATGTTTAATTATCTAGTTTAAGTCTAATATTTTTACTACATATTGTGAATGGTTCTGTCTAAATTAAGGTATTATTATTATGACGGACCTTGTGTTAATAACGACGGTCGCGCTTTAATGCTACCACCGGATCCAATGCGACCCAACTGAGAAGACCCAGCGAAACAAACTCAGTGGATTCTTCAACGATCTATCCACTAGGCTATCGGAAATGATATATGTCATATTTTAGTTTTCTCTTATCATGTCAGCCGAAGGACGTCCACGGGTGTACAGAGCCTCAGATGAGAATGGGAAGATACAGTACCCGGCGATAAATATTGCACATCGGCCTTTGGAGGGAGACGGTCGGCTGATTTCGGCTTCGTAGAGCGTTATCTCTGTCGCGCACTACCTATGTGACGTTTTGTCAGTCGTTGTTCAAGTGCGATAGAATGCGGTCGCGTCCAGTTCAAAATATATATATAGAGTTGTTAACACCCCCAAATTTAAATAATTTAAAGTTGTACTGAAATGAAATGAAATGAAATATTTATTCAGCACTTGGGTATTAACATACACTTGTACTTGTCAAGGTCACAATGCAGTACACATAAACAAAGTGGATAGTAAAAAGTTACAAAAAGAAAATTATTAATCTGTCAGTCCGTGCGGTTTGTTTTATCGCATATATTTTCTGAAATCCTTAAATAAATAACAATGTACTAATCTATTATTTTGAAATTTAGTTCTACTATATTAAAATTAAAGAATTGAAGACGAAATTCTAAGTGAGGGTGTGATCACATGCACGGGATCACCGATCACGCATTAATGGGCCAAAGCGATCCTCGCCGCTGAGGAACCTACCCTAGCTAGCCTGCGGCTTTCTCTAGCTGCCTAGGTGGACGACCCGGAGAAGAAAGCCACAAAGAAACTCCGGGCTTGCTTTTTTCGTCTTCTTTTGCTTTCAGTTTACGATTTTTATTTTTTAAATGTCATGTATTTTACTTACATTGTGATTGGTTGTTATGTAGGCTAATGCACGCACAGAACCGTTGACATTCAGTGAATCATAATAAAATAAATAAGCAATAGCATTCAATTTCACTCAAGCACTTAGAATATCCTCTTGCTAGACGAAAAAACGGTGGGTGCATCCGCGTACATTTACAAAATTAACAAGTCAAACGAAGTCTACCAGAGGCGAAAAAGAAAAAAAATGAGTACCCCAACAGCAGTTCGACCAGTTACCGCAAGCAGCACCCGTTCACGAGTATGACGTGTGGGCCAGCCATCGCCTCCCTCGCCATATTAGAGGGAAGGAAACGACCCGACCCACAACGCCACCGCAAGCATTAACAGACAATGTGAGCATGACGAGCTTACAAAGGGGAGTTCATATTGAAGTCTTAACAGCCTTCGGCCGAACAGCGTTTGACATGTTCAAGATAATACACATTTGTTTTAATAATAGGTCTAAAAATCTATAAAGTTAAATTATTACAGCATTATTTCTATAGTCGATTGAGAAACATATACATGTATATCCTTAACATAACACTAAGATGTTGCTCTTGTTTAACCAAGCGACCAAGCGTTTTTGTCGCTTAAATAATCATTTAGAGTGTAATAGGCCTTTTTCATTAAAATATTCTTGATCTCTGATTTAAATTTAGCATAGGACAGTTCCTGAAGATTTGTGGGTATTTTGTTATAAATTCGGATACTCAGTCCGACAAAAGAACAATGAACCTTTTGTAAACGATGGGATTCTGCATACTATGGCATCTTTCGGAAAAAGAGGGAAACCTTTACGTAATTGAGAATTAGAATTATTTTTATTACAATGTCTCACTTTAACAATAGGTACAATGATGTTTATTATGTACACTACAGCTGTAATTTTCCAAAGTACTTAAATACGTAAACATAATGTTAACATGGTGTATTTTGTACAAAGAATAAAAAGAATTATTAAAAGAAGCAAATTAAAATTGTTTTAACAGCTCCTAATAGATACCGGACTGTTTGTATTTCGTGCGACAGAGATAACGCTCTACGGGGCCGGGGTTGGCCGATTGTCTCTTTCCAAATGTCGATGTGCAATATTTATCGCCGGGTACTGTATGTTATTCGGTAGGTTACCGCCCCCCACCCCTCCTGCAAGATGTGAGTATCATAGTCTTTATAGTATGTTTTTATATCACTATCATAACACTCCGTGACGGCGATAAGAAATTTATACAGGGTTACTTATAAAACACCAACAACCTCGCAGCACTTAATGCTGGCACCATAAGCAACAACTTTTGTTCTACGAGTTCGGACATAACTCAATAAATATATAGGGTTACTTGTAAAACACCAACAACCTCGCAGCACTCGATAGCTAACACCATAAGCAACAACTTTTGTTCTACGAGTTCGGACATAACTCAATAAATATATAGGGTTACTTGTAAAACACCAACAACCTCGCAGCACTAGATAGCTAACACCTTAAGCAACAACTTTTGTTCTACGAGTTCGGACATAACTCAATAAATATATAGGGTTACTTGTAAAACACCAACAACCTCGCAGCACTAGATAGCTAACACCATAAGCAACAACTTTTGTTCTACGAGTTCGGACATAACTCAATAAATATATAGGGTTACTTGTAAAACACCAACAACCTCGCAGCACTAGATAGCTAATACCATAAGCAACAACTTTTGTTCTACAAGTTCGGACATAACTCAATACATGTGAAAATAAAATTAAAAGTTTTTTTGTTGTACTGTCGTGACATATGTAGGTCTATGTTTCAATCTAAACAAAAGGCCGTCACATGAACGACGTTAAATAGCGCGTGTGCGCTTCTTTGCAATGCGCGTAGAGTTATTAATATTCAAGCGGGAAATTAAGTTTATTTTTATTTTGTATGGAATGGACGCTGATGGGGCTGCGGCGATTCTGTAGTGCATCAGGGATGTTTGCTGAGCATCGCGTAGATTGTTTCTACGCTTCGATGCGTAAGAGGTGCGCAGAATACGTGGCAGCACCAACAGCATCCTTCGCATGCTCGCTAGTCGGCTAGACTGTATTTACGTCAATCATTGCTGCGCCATATCGCATGGAATGACGCAGCAATGAATGGTAAATTTGTTACATATTTTAAAATACATATTACTAACACTAGTTTATAAGAAAGTTGTTACTTACTTATTGGACACTAATCATCAAAAGGTATAGAACAAAAGTTGTTGCTTATGGGGCTAGCTATCTAGTCCTGCGAGGTTGTTGGTGTTTTACTAGTAACCCAGTATATGTAAAGTCTAAGGGTGGCTAATCTACAAGAAATCAAACAGCGTATAGTATTGAGTAGTAATTTATTTTTAATAATTATTAATAGATAATACTATAATAACTTAGTTCTAAGCGTGTGACTTTACTTTCATACATTCTAACAGTCTTAGAACATACAAAAATATATATAATTGGAAACTCTTTCCCAACTTATATAAAGACAAGTGTAGTGGTAGTTGGCTAGGCGGATCCAGCACCTCAAACTGCTTTATTTTAGTAACAATATAATCAAGCAATACCGTGTGTAGTTCTAGATTCTTCTATATAAAAACGACTGTCAAAATGCAAGTAAGAGTAATAAGGCGAGTTTAGTGTAGCGATGACATATGAACACACATGCACATGTAGCCATATGAACATGTGGCCATATGGACATGTAAAACATGTAGACATTCAACATGTAGATATATAGTAAACATGTAGCCATATAAACATGGAGACATGCGAACATGTCAGCCATATAAACATATTGTAGCCATATGAACATGTAGATAAAAACATGTAGACATATGAACATGTTGACATAAACATGTAGCCATGTGAACATGTAGATAAAAACATGTAGACATATGAACATGTTGACATAAATATGTAGCCATGTGAACATGTAGACATATGAACATATTGTAGCCATATGAACACGTAGATATATGATCATGTTCTAGTCATATGAACATGTAGCCATATAAACATATTGTAGCCATATGAACATGTGTGCATTACGACGTTATATTAAAAATACGCAAAACCATTTAGATTCTTAAGAATCTTTAAAAAAATATGTAGTTTTTGGTATTATTTTGCGACTATGTCCGTTGACTGAGATAATTTGTCCATTATCTACAGTCCAATTTGACATTTCTATTAATTTCTTTCTTAACATGTTTAGACAAGCTTGTTAAATGGTTTGCGTTGTTTTCATTACACGTCGTAGGTATGTAGTGGCGTGTGACCCCGTGTGCGCGACTCAGCCCATGCGCGGGCGGCCCATGCCCCGGCCGGCAGGCATGCCCGCCATCGGCATGTCTCCTGCTTTCGCGTTCTTTATCGTCTCGTCCACGGAGAGGATCTGCGAACAAACAAATAAGATTTAATATCAGTTTAATAGGGAATTACATATATACCTAATTATTATAACTGTGCCTAGTTATAATAATTAGGTAATTTTCTACCCTACGTTAAGCTTTCGGTCCCGGTTCTAACCAATACACAGTCTACAGATGAGTGACCGCCAGAGTGGTTTTATTTCTAAGCGGCTACGTACTATAAAGGTTATGTTAAGCCGTCGGTCCCGGTGTTAACCAATAGGCTACAGTCGTTAAGCCATGTCAGAGGCCTACTGGGTGGTTTGAACTCTGACACTAGGGTAGTGAAAGGCCCAGTAGGCTACTGACTTGGCTTAACGACTGTCTCCTATTGGCTACAACCGGGACCGACAGCTTAACAGACCCTTCATAGCACGGAGCCGCTTAGAAATAAAACCACTCTGGTGTTCCATCTATGGACTGACGCGAGACCTTCCCGATCACATACGGATCAATAAGCGCATCTGGCTACGAGCGCCTCAGGAGAGAATAGAGAGTGCACCACGTTAGTCCCCCAAATTGGTACTGGGTTGGAGCACTACTGGTAACGGCCTCATATAGTTGTAAATCTTCAAAAAGATCAGAAATTGGATCCGTTAGTTTATAATCATTGGCCAATAATAATGATAATCTCCTCCTGGTTGATTGTCGGCCACGGTGGCCAGTCGCAATGGAGACTAACCATCTGCGCTGAGCATATAGTGCACGAGTATATGCGAAAAGAAGGGCTCTTTCTATTCCATCACTCTGGTGATCCTATTGGCCGACTAGCGACACGAACGGAACGACGGTCGGGTACAAGACCGACGGCTTTACGTGCTCTCGGAGGCACGCCGCACACCGTGCGTTGGGCCAATTCAAGATACAAGTGGGTTGTTAAATCACCCGCAATATATATTTATGTCGCTATTGGCTAAAAACATATACAACCATTGATCATTATGACTCCTGGCAAAAAACAAGCCCAAAGTAAATGGTGTTTCGAGCCGGATTTATACAGCGACCTATAGAATATATCTATATAAATCTAAATGGCTAGTCTGCACGTGTGCGCAGCGGCTAAAACAGTCGCTTCGCCTGTTGGAGTCGCGGGTTCGAGTGCCGCGCCGGATAACTATTTGTGGGTCACACAAATAGTTGTCGCGGGACTAGATAGACTAAATAGTTGTTCTCAGTCTGGATGTAATTTGTGTCCGTCTATTATATGTTTGTAAAGTACTCCACGACACAGGGATTAGATTTAGTGCGGGCGTTGTCTTTTAAAAAAGAATACAAAAGTGGGTTGTTAAATCACCCGCAATATAGAGATTTATATCGCTAGTCGCTTTGTTGGTCGATACGACTACCGCTATAAAAAAAATATATCTACAACCTTTTATTTATAACACTCCTGTCAAAAATCAAACCCAAAGTTAATGGTCTTTCGAGCCGGATTTATATAGCGACGTGTAGAAATCTGGTCTTTGCTAAATCATGATGGTTTTGTCTCTGTAGAGCAATAGGAGTATAGTGGTTACCTGTGCAGCAGCTTCGCAGGCTGCGGTTATGGCGTTGATCTTAACGACTGCAGGCTCCCACACGCAGCTCGCGTAGTTGTCCCCGATGTCTTCCTTCTGGATGTCGATGCCGTACCACACCTCGCCTGGAAAAGACACATACAACCATTAATAATGATAACATAATTATAATCGCTAGCGAGACGCTCACCGATCCGTAAATAATCACTTACTTTATTGCAAAACTAGCTGTGCCCCGCGGTTTTACCCGCGTTAAACTTTATAAATTATCACAGCTCCTCCCCCGTAGGTGACAGCGTGATAATATGTAGCCTATATGTTGACCCGGCCTCTTAGTAATATTCATGCAAAATTTTAAGTAAATACATGCAGTACTTTTTGAGTTTAGCCCGGACATACATACAGACAAAAATTCTAAAAACTATATTTTTGGCTTCGATATCGATTGCAGATCACGCCCCCAGGTATCCTTTAAAATAAATTCAGTATAGACACTTGCCTTTCCTACGATTTTATTTTATGTATAGACTAGCTGTGCCCCGCGGTTTTACCCGCGTTAAATTTTATAAATTATACCAGCTCCTCCCTCGTAGGTGATAGCGTGATAATATGTAGCCTATATGTTGACCCGACCTCTTACTAATATTCATGCATCCATGAAGTACTTTTTGAGTTTAGCCCGGACATATATACAGACAAAAATTCTAAAAGCTATATTTTTGGCTTCAATATCGATTGCAGATCACGCCCCCAGGTATACTTTTAAAAAAAATTCAGTGTTTAAAAAAAGTACAATTTGGCCTTCCCTACGATTTTATTATATGTATAGACAGTAGGCCTCATATATCGTGATCTCCTCAAACTCATTCGGAAATTGGATCCGTGTTTATAATCATTGGCCAAACTAATATAACTATTCCATCGCCTAAATAGAATCTTAATACATAAGATCATCATCGTCGCTCACAGCCAGGGGCTCAACCGGCTAAGTCGCCGAACATCGATTTCTTAAATGGCGTTCAAATAAATAAAAGTTAAAAATGACTTAATCAATCGTTAAATCGGCTTCAACGTTGACAATCGATTCCGGACTATTTATGACGACACATGTGCTCATGTAAGCCGATTTAACGATTGATTAAGTCATTTTTAACCTTTATTTATTTGAACGCCAATCCCTATCCCGATGTTCGGCGACTTAGCCGGTAGAGCCCCTGATGCTCTCACCGGTCCGTTAATTATTCGCGAGGTTAAGCAACTAGGCTCCAGTCAGTCCATAGATGGATGACCGCCAAAGTGGATGTCTGAGCGCACTTAAAGCTGTCGGTCCCGGTTCTAGCCATTAGGCAACTATTGTTAAGCCATGTCAGAGGCCTACTGGGCGGCTTGAACAACTCTGACACTAGAGTAACCACTGGCTATACGATAAGTAAGTAAGTAATCGCTAGTCTTCGCATCACGTAGAAATTTATCTTTATAATTATTCTAGGCTACACAAACTAAACATTATGCGGAGAAGTCGACATTTTCAATAACAGATTGTCCACCTATAAAAAAATATGTTTTGATATTATTAAGTAATGTTAATTTTAACTGTTTTATCATTAATATTCTCTTTGTTTTTTATGTTAATTTTGTTTCCTAAATTTTAATTTTATTTTAGCTATAGTATTTTTCATTTTATATTTAGTTTTAGTTGTTATATATTTTTTGTTTTTGAAGTTATACTTCTTTTGGCGCGATGGAGAAAAATGATGAGAGTGAATTTTTACGATGCGCGCGCACACCGACACCAAAAATTTAACAGCATGAAGTTAGTTCTAGGTGGTATGAGAGTGAACAGCATGAAGTTAGTTCTAGGTGGTATGAGAGTGAACAGCATGAAGTTAGTTCTAGGTGGTATGAGAGTGAACAGCATGAAGTTAGCTCTAGGTGGTATGAGAGTGAACAGCATGAAGTTAGCTCTAGGTGGTATGAGAGTGAATTTTTACGATGCGCGCGCATAGCATGAAGTTAGTTCTAGGTGGTATGAGAGTGAATTTTTACGATGCGCGCGCATAGCATGAAGTTAGTTCTAGGTGGTATGAGAGTGAATTTTTACGATGCGCGCGCATAGCATGAAGTTAGTTCTAGGTGGTATGAGAGTGAATTATTACGATGCGCGCGCATAGCATGAAGTTAGTTCTAGGTGGTATGAGAGTGAATTTTTACGATGCGCGCGCATAGCATGAAGTTAGTTCTAGGTGGTATGAGAGTGAATTTTTACGATGCGCGCGCATAGCATGAAGTTAGTTCTAGGTGGTATGAGAGTGAATTTTTACGATGCGCGCGCATAGCATGAAGTTAGTTCTAGGTGGTATGAGAGTGAATTTTTACGATGCGCGCGCATAGCATGAAGTTAGTTCTAGGTGGTATGAGAGTGAATTTTTACGATGCCCGCGCATGGCATGAAGTTAGTTCTAGGTGGTATGAGAGTGAATTTTTACGATGCGCGCGCATAGCATGAAGTTAGTTCTAGGTGGTATGAGAGTGAATTTTTACGATGCGCGCGCATAGCATGAAGTTAGTTCTAGGTGGTATGACAGTGAATTTTTACGATGCGCGCGCATCGTAAAAATAACAGCATGAAGTTAGTTCTAGGTGGTATGAAAATTGATAACTATGTTCAAGTTGTATATTAAGAAGTATAACTTCTAACGCGTGTACATAAGTACACACAAGTTGTTTTATTTTTTTACTGATGTCACGAGTGTCATGAATCTGTGCATGTTGTGACACCTTAATAAACTGTGCATTTGATTTTAATTTTTAAGTGTTGTATTTAGACTATCAATAATTTAACAGTTACTGGTTGTCCTAAATTAATAAATTACCTTCCTAATTCACAAGGTACCAACTGGAATGGAAATCAGACTTAATCATACCAGAGATAAGGCACCATTTGATCAGAAATAATATTCGTAGTCGCACAGCTGGCGCAGTGACAGTGGCTAGGGGGGCTCACCGTTGTGGTGCTTGTTGCGCAGCTTGTTGAGCAGGTTGGTCGCGTTGTCGCACAGCTGGCGCAGTGACAGTGGCTAGGGGGGCTCACCGTTGTGGTGCTTGTTGCGCAGCTTGTTGAGCAGGTTGGTCGCGTTGTCGCACAGCTGGCGCAGTGACAGTGGCTAGGGGGGCTCACCTTTGTGGTGCTTGTTGCGCAGCTTGTTGAGCAGGTTGGTCGCGTTGTCGCACAGCTGGCGCAGTGACAGTGGCTAGGGGGGCTCACCGTTGTGGTGCTTGTTGCGCAGCTTGTTGAGCAGGTTGGTCGCGTCGAAGCCCGCGTTGTCGCACAGCTGGCGCAGTGACAGTGGCTAGGGGGGCTCACCGTTGTGGTGCTTGTTGCGCAGCTTGTTGAGCAGGTTGGTCGCGTTGTCGCACAGCTGGCGCAGTGACAGTGGCTAGGGGGGCTCACCGTTGTGGTGCTTGTTGCGCAGCTTGTTGAGCAGGTTGGTCGCGTCGAAGCCCGCGTTGTCGCACAGCTGGCGCAGTGACAGTGGCTAGGGGGGCTCACCGTTGTGGTGCTTGTTGCGCAGCTTGTTGAGCAGGTTGGTCGCGTCGAAGCCCGCGTTGTCGCACAGCTGGCGCAGTGACAGTGGCTAGGGGGCTCACCGTTGTGGTGCTTGTTGCGCAGCTTGTTGAGCAGGTTGGTCGCGTCGAAGCCCGCGTTGTCGCACAGCTGGCGCAGTGACAGTGGCTAGGGGGGCTCACCGTTGTGGTGCTTGTTGCGCAGCTTGTTGAGCAGGTTGGTCGCGTTGTCGCACAGCTGGCGCAGTGACAGTGGCTAGGGGGCTCACCGTTGTGGTGCTTGTTGCGCAGCTTGTTGAGCAGGTTGGTCGCGTCGAAGCCCGCGTTGTCGCACAGCTGGCGCAGTGACAGTGGCTAGGGGGGCTCACCGTTGTGGTGCTTGTTGCGCAGCTTGTTGAGCAGGTTGGTCGCGTCGAAGCCCGCGTTGTCGCACAGCTGGCGCAGTGACAGTGGCTAGGGGGGCTCACCGTTGTGGTGCTTGTTGCGCAGCTTGTTGAGCAGGTTGGTCGCGTTGTCGCACAGCTGGCGCAGTGACAGTGGCTAGGGGGGCTCATCGTTGTGGTGCTTGTTGCGCAGCTTGTTGAGCAGGTTGGTCGCGTCGAAGCCCGCGTTGTCGCACAGCTGGCGCAGTGACAGTGGCTAGGGGGGCTCACCGTTGTGGTGCTTGTTGCGCAGCTTGTTGAGCAGGTTGGTCGCGTCGAAGCCCGCGTTGTCGCACAGATGGCGCAGTGACAGTGGCTAGGGGGGCTCACCGTTGTGGTGCTTGTTGCGCAGCTTGTTGAGCAGGTTGGTCGCGTCGAAGCCCGCGTTGTCGCACAGCTGGCGCAGTGACAGTGGCTAGGGGGGCTCACCGTTGTGGTGCTTGTTGCGCAGCTTGTTGAGCAGGTTGGTCGCGTCGAAGCCCGCGTTGTCGCACAGCTGGCGCAGTGACAGTGGCTAGGGGGGCTCACCGTTGTGGTGCTTGTTGCGCAGCTTGTTGAGCAGGTTGGTCGCGTCGAAGCCCGCGTTGTCGCACAGCTGGCGCAGTGACAGTGGCTAGGGGGGCTCACCGTTGTGGTGCTTGTTGCGCAGCTTGTTGAGCAGGTTGGTCGTGTCGAAGCCCGCGTTGTCGCACAGCTGGCGCAGTGACAGTGGCTAGGGGGGCTCACCGTTGTGGTGCTTGTTGCGCAGCTTGTTGAGCAGGTTGGTCGCGTCGAAGCCCGCGTTGTCGCACAGCTGGCGCAGTGACAGTGGCTAGGGGGGCTCACCGTTGTGGTGCTTGTTGCGCAGCTTGTTGAGCAGGTTGGTCGCGTTGTCGCACAGCTGGCGCAGTGACAGTGGCTAGGGGGGCTCATCGTTGTGGTGCTTGTTGCGCAGCTTGTTGAGCAGGTTGGTCGCGTTGTCGCACAGCTGGCGCAGTGACAGTGGCTAGGGGGGCTCACCGTTGTGGTGCTTGTTGCGCAGCTTGTTGAGCAGGTTGGTCGCGTCGAAGCCCGCGTTGTCGCACAGCTGGCGCAGTGACAGTGGCTAGGGGGGCTCACCGTTGTGGTGCTTGTTGCGCAGCTTGTTGAGCAGGTTGGTCGCGTCGAAGCCCGCGTTGTCGCACAGCTGGCGCAGTGACAGTGGCTAGGGGGGCTCACCGTTGTGGTGCTTGTTGCGCAGCTTGTTGAGCAGGTTGGTCGCGTTGTCGCACAGCTGGCGCAGTGACAGTGGCTAGGGGGCTCACCGTTGTGGTGCTTGTTGCGCAGCTTGTTGAGCAGGTTGGTCGCGTCGAAGCCCGCGTTGTCGCACAGCTGGCGCAGTGACAGTGGCTAGGGGGGCTCACCGTTGTGGTGCTTGTTGCGCAGCTTGTTGAGCAGGTTGGTCGCGTCGAAGCCCGCGTTGTCGCACAGCTGGCGCAGTGACAGTGGCTAGGGGGGCTCACCGTTGTGGTGCTTGTTGCGCAGCTTGTTGAGCAGGTTGGTCGCGTTGTCGCACAGCTGGCGCAGTGACAGTGGCTAGGGGGGCTCATCGTTGTGGTGCTTGTTGCGCAGCTTGTTGAGCAGGTTGGTCGCGTCGAAGCCCGCGTTGTCGCACAGCTGGCGCAGTGACAGTGGCTAGGGGGGCTCACCGTTGTGGTGCTTGTTGCGCAGCTTGTTGAGCAGGTTGGTCGCGTCGAAGCCCGCGTTGTCGCACAGCTGCCGCAGTGACAGTGGCTAGGGGGGCTCACCGTTGTGGTGCTTGTTGCGCAGCTTGTTGAGCAGGTTGGTCGCGTCGAAGCCCGCGTTGTCGCACAGCTGGCGCAGTGACAGTGGCTAGGGGGGCTCACCGTTGTGGTGCTTGTTGCGCAGCTTGTTGAGCAGGTTGGTCGCGTCGAAGCCCGCGTTGTCGCACAGCTGGCGCAGTGACAGTGGCTAGGGGGGCTCACCGTTGTGGTGCTTGTTGCGCAGCTTGTTGAGCAGGTTGGTCGCGTTGTCGCACAGCTGGCGCAGTGACAGTGGCTAGGGGGGCTCATCGTTGTGGTGCTTGTTGCGCAGCTTGTTGAGCAGGTTGGTCGCGTCGAAGCCCGCGTTGTCGCACAGCTGGCGCAGTGACAGTGGCTAGGGGGGCTCACCGTTGTGGTGCTTGTTGCGCAGCTTGTTGAGCAGGTTGGTCGCGTTGTCGCACAGCTGGCGCAGTGACAGTGGCTAGGGGGGCTCATCGTTGTGGTGCTTGTTGCGCAGCTTGTTGAGCAGGTTGGTCGCGTTGTCGCACAGCTGGCGCAGTGACAGTGGCTAGGGGGGCTCACCGTTGTGGTGCTTGTTGCGCAGCTTGTTGAGCAGGTTGGTCGCGTCGAAGCCCGCGTTGTCGCACAGCTGGCGCAGTGACAGTGGCTAGGGGGGCTCACCGTTGTGGTGCTTGTTGCGCAGCTTGTTGAGCAGGTTGGTCGCGTTGTCGCACAGCTGGCGCAGTGACAGTGGCTAGGGGGGCTCATCGTTGTGGTGCTTGTTGCGCAGCTTGTTGAGCAGGTTGGTCGCGTTGTCGCACAGCTGGCGCAGTGACAGTGGCTAGGGGGGCTCACCGTTGTGGTGCTTGTTGCGCAGCTTGTTGAGCAGGTTGGTCGCGTTGTCGCACAGCTGGCGCAGTGACAGTGGCTAGGGGGGCTCACCGTTGTGGTGCTTGTTGCGCAGCTTGTTGAGCAGGTTGGTCGCGTCGAAGCCCGCGTTGTCGCACAGCTGGCGCAGTGACAGTGGCTAGGGGGGCTCACCGTTGTGGTGCTTGTTGCGCAGCTTGTTGAGCAGGTTGGTCGCGTCGAAGCCCGCGTTGTCGCACAGCTGCCGCAGTGACAGTGGCTAGGGGGGCTCACCGTTGTGGTGCTTGTTGCGCAGCTTGTTGAGCAGGTTGGTCGCGTCGAAGCCCGCGTTGTCGCACAGCTGGCGCAGTGACAGTGGCTAGGGGGGCTCACCGTTGTGGTGCTTGTTGCGCAGCTTGTTGAGCAGGTTGGTCGCGTCGAAGCCCGCGTTGTCGCACAGCTGGCGCAGTGACAGTGGCTAGGGGGGCTCACCGTTGTGGTGCTTGTTGCGCAGCTTGTTGAGCAGGTTGGTCGTGTCGAAGCCCGCGTTGTCGCACAGCTGGCGCAGTGACAGTGGCTAGGGGGGCTCACCGTTGTGGTGCTTGTTGCGCAGCTTGTTGAGCAGGTTGGTCGCGTTGTCGCACAGCTGGCGCAGTGACAGTGGCTAGGGGGCTCACCGTTGTGGTGCTTGTTGCGCAGCTTGTTGAGCAGGTTGGTCGCGTCGAAGCCCGCGTTGTCGCACAGCTGGCGCAGTGACAGTGGCTAGGGGGGCTCACCGTTGTGGTGCTTGTTGCGCAGCTTGTTGAGCAGGTTGGTCGCGTCGAAGCCCGCGTTGTCGCACAGCTGGCGCAGTGACAGTGGCTAGGGGGCTCACCGTTGTGGTGCTTGTTGCGCAGCTTGTTGAGCAGGTTGGTCGCGTCGAAGCCCGCGTTGTCGCACAGCTGGCGCAGTGACAGTGGCTAGGGGGGCTCACCGTTGTGGTGCTTGTTGCGCAGCTTGTTGAGCAGGTTGGTCGTGTCGAAGCCCGCGTTGTCGCACAGCTGGCGCAGTGACAGTGGCTAGGGGGGCTCACCGTTGTGGTGCTTGTTGCGCAGCTTGTTGAGCAGGTTGGTCGCGTTGTCGCACAGCTGGCGCAGTGACAGTGGCTAGGGGGCTCACCGTTGTGGTGCTTGTTGCGCAGCTTGTTGAGCAGGTTGGTCGCGTCGAAGCCCGCGTTGTCGCACAGCTGGCGCAGTGACAGTGGCTAGGGGGGCTCACCGTTGTGGTGCTTGTTGCGCAGCTTGTTGAGCAGGTTGGTCGCGTTGTCGCACAGCTGGCGCAGTGACAGTGGCTAGGGGGGCTCACCGTTTTATTTTATTTTATTTTATTTTATTTTTCAGTTTAGAAAACTTACAGCTAATTAAATAATAATAAGGTTGTATGTTTAAATTAAGGCCAATAACAAGTTTTCACTTATAGTATTTAAATTATTGGTAATTAAAGGCAGTACAGGCACACAAGACAGCGGTGATGATAAATCATTACATTTTACGAAAAATATTTGTTACATAAGGCCTTTTTTACTTGTGAAGCACTCATATTAAAGGGATCCATGTCAATTCTCTGGCACGCGTCATTGTACAGATGGCAAGCCCTCAACAGAAACGAGTTTCTTCTATAGTTACTCTGTGCGGCAGGAGTATGAAGAAGGTGGTATCTTCGAAGTAACGCCGACGGTACGCGCAAACCTATCTTACTAACAAGTTCAGTAACATCGGTCGATCCGTTCATAATGTTATGTAAAAGAGAAATATCCGCTATTTTTCTACGCTCCTGAAGAGGAAGCAGGTGGAACTTTCTGCAACGACTAAAGTAATTGGGTAAATATGTTTTTGATTTGAACTGAATGTACCGTAGGAATTTCTTTTGAATATTTTCCAAACGTGATATATATATTTCATAGTTGGGGTTCCATACCTGTGAAGCATATTCTAAGTGGCTACGGACATATGCACAATACAAGATTTTAACAGTTTTAATGTTTTTAAATTCGCTGGAAATTCTGAAAATGAAGCCTAGAGCTTTAGAAGCTCTATTGACTATGTTCTCAATGTGTGCATCAAATAAGAGCTTTGAGTCAAATGTCACCCCCAGATCTTTGATAGTACTTGCCCTAGCTATCACAGTATCCGATAGCTTGTATGGGTGAACTAAGGGATTAGGCTTTCTTGTAAAGGAACAAACATAGCACTTCGAGACATTCAGCTCAAGTTTGTTTTGCAAGCAGTATGTTTGGAAGCGATATAAATCAGCCTGTAGGCAAAGAGTATCCTCATGACACGTTATGTTTTGCATAATCTTCATGTCATCTGCATACAGTACGATCTTTGATGTATGAAAACAGTATGTGATGTCATTTATAAATATATTAAATAAAAGGGGTCCCAACAACGATCCCTGTGGAACTCCCGAGGGAATATACCTTGGCTGAGACGAATAGCCCTTTAGCACGATAACTTGACTCCTATTCTCAACGTATGATGAGAACCATCTAAATAAGTTACCTCTAATACCTATTTGTAGTAATTTACGTTTGAGTTCAAAATGGTCTATTCGGTCGAAACATTTGCTATAGTCAGTGTATATAACGTCTACTTGCGACCTCTTAGACATATGTTCCGATATAAAATCACTACAAACAACAAGGTTTGACGTCGTGGAGCGGCCTTTCAAAAATCCGTGCTGATTTTCGCTAAAGTTGAGCTTAATAGCAGAATAAAGTTGTTTGTGTACAATTTTTTCTAGTATTTTAGCGAACACGCAAAGTTTAGAGATTGGTCTATAATTCTCCACTTCATCTTTAGGTCCTTTTTTATGAATTGGAGTTACATACGCTGACTTCCAGACGGTGGGGACCACACCCTCCTCAAAGGAACGCTTGAATAGGATGGAAAGGGGTACAGAAAGACATTTAGCAAGATTGAAAACAAAGATTGGTGGAATGTTATCAGGACCCGCGGACTTCTTGAGGTCAACTTGTTTGAGTAGCTTGAACACTTCAGCTTCTCGTATCTCAATCGAGTTAATATCCGAACAGTTATTTTGACACTGTGGGCTGGTATTTTGTAAGTGCGCCAAAACATCAATGTTGTGGGGTCCAATCGGAAGAAAATTCGAGTAAAAGTAGTCCCCAAACATGTTACAGATTTCCTCTCCATTACTCGATGACTGCTCTTTATATTTAAGTATAGAGGGATAAGAATTGGATTGCTGCCTTGACTTAACATATCGCCAGAATGCTTGGGGGTTTTTTGCGATATCCGATTCGATATTTTCTATGTAATTATCGAACATGACCCCTTCCATGTCCTTGGCTCGCTGTCGTAACGTAACAAAAGAGTTATAGTCCGATATGTTTCTATATTTTTTAAACTTCTTGTGAGACTTTGCCTTTTCTTTGATAATCTTAATAAGTGCACTCCTGTACCAAGGGGGATATCTATCCGCTGATTTTGATGTTCTTGTTGGCACGAAGTTATTTTTAAGTCTGTTCAGAGTATCATAGAAGTATACAATAGAAGTATACAATAGGGGGGCTCACCGTTGTGGTGCTTGTTGCGCAGCTTGTTGAGCAGGTTGGTCGCGTTGTCGCACAGCTGGCGCAGTGACAGTGGCTAGGGGGCTCACCGTTGTGGTGCTTGTTGCGCAGCTTGTTGAGCAGGTTGGTCGCGTCGAAGCCCGCGTTGTCGCACAGCTGGCGCAGTGACAGTGGCTAGGGGGGCTCACCGTTGTGGTGCTTGTTGCGCAGCTTGTTGAGCAGGTTGGTCGCGTCGAAGCCCGCGTTGTCGCACAGCTGGCGCAGTGACAGTGGCTAGGGGGGCTCACCGTTGTGGTGCTTGTTGCGCAGCTTGTTGAGCAGGTTGGTCGCGTTGTCGCACAGCTGGCGCAGTGACAGTGGCTAGGGGGGCTCACCGTTGTGGTGCTTGTTGCGCAGCTTGTTGAGCAGGTTGGTCGCGTTGTCGCACAGCTGGCGCAGTGACAGTGGCTAGGGGGGCTCACCGTTGTGGTGCTTGTTGCGCAGCTTGTTGAGCAGGTTGGTCGCGTTGTCGCACAGCTGGCGCAGTGACAGTGGCTAGGGGGGCTCACCGTTGTGGTGCTTGTTGCGCAGCTTGTTGAGCAGGTTGGTCGCGTTGTCGCACAGCTGGCGCAGTGACAGTGGCTAGGGGGCTCACCGTTGTGGTGCTTGTTGCGCAGCTTGTTGAGCAGGTTGGTCGCGTCGAAGCCCGCGTTGTCGCACAGCTGGCGCAGTGACAGTGGCTAGGGGGCTCACCGTTGTGGTGCTTGTTGCGCAGCTTGTTGAGCAGGTTGGTCGCGTCGAAGCCCGCGTTGTCGCACAGCTGGCGCAGTGACAGTGGCTAGGGGGGCTCACCGTTGTGGTGCTTGTTGCGCAGCTTGTTGAGCAGGTTGGTCGCGTCGAAGCCCGCGTTGTCGCACAGCTGGCGCAGTGACAGTGGCTAGGGGGGCTCACCGTTGTGGTGCTTGTTGCGCAGCTTGTTGAGCAGGTTGGTCGCGTCGAAGCCCGCGTTGTCGCACAGCTGGCGCAGTGACAGTGGCTAGGGGGGCTCACCGTTGTGGTGCTTGTTGCGCAGCTTGTTGAGCAGGTTGGTCGCGTCGAAGCCCGCGTTGTCGCACAGCTGGCGCAGTGACAGTGGCTAGGGGGGCTCACCGTTGTGGTGCTTGTTGCGCAGCTTGTTGAGCAGGTTGGTCGCGTCGAAGCCCGCGTTGTCGCACAGCTGGCGCAGTGACAGTGGCTAGGGGGGCTCACCGTTGTGGTGCTTGTTGCGCAGCTTGTTGAGCAGGTTGGTCGCGTCGAAGCCCGCGTTGTCGCACAGCTGGCGCAGTGACAGTGGCTAGGGGGGCTCACCGTTGTGGTGCTTGTTGCGCAGCTTGTTGAGCAGGTTGGTCGCGTCGAAGCCCGCGTTGTCGCACAGCTGGCGCGGCACGGCCTCGAAGGCGCGTGCTGCGGCGGCCAGCAGCAGCTGCTCCTTGCCCGCCACCTGCTTGGCCGTGGCGCGCAGGTGCTTGGAGATCTCCATGTCGATGGCGCCGCCGCCTGCGGACACCGCCACGTTATCACGGGAACATAGCACCACTCTCGAAAATAGGAAATCATAAATAAATTTGAATCAGCACCTCCAACCAATCTGCGGTAAGCGCTCTGCGTCAAGCTACGAACGATACACGCTGGCAGATTAAATTTAGGATACCCTTGCTAACACCCTTCCAGAGGATGTAGGTATTATCCATCGGCCGTTTACTAGAAACAGGGCCGACTGAGTTTTAGAAGATTTTTTTTTCCACAAAAACACTGCTTTGAATTTGAACCTCATTATATACGGTTGAACATGCTACCGCTAGACCAACGAGAAAAATTGTAAAAAATTCATATATCTATATGTGTATGTATGTCTCCCTCACCCGCGACGACGGCGTCGTTCTTGATGGTGCGGCGCACGATCATGATGGCGTCGTGCAGCGAGCGCTCCGTCTCCTCCAGGAACTGCTCCGCGCCGCCGCGCAGGATCAGCGTGCACGTCTTGGCCGCCGGGCAGCCTGGGAGACATTATGGATTTACGAAACAGGACATTACATATTATAAATGTCTTTCACACAATAGCTGCAGTGACGCGCCGACCGGCTACGTGAATTCGACACATTTTTTAGGGTTAAACGGGACCCTATTACGAAGACTTCGCCGTCTGTCTGTCCGTCTGTCACCACGCTATATCTCATGAACCGTGATAGGCAGTTGAAATTTTCACAGATGATGTATATCTGTTGCCGCTATATAAACGCTACAACAAAACCTGAAACTTTTTGCTCGTTTTTATACATAATGGTACTGAACCCGTCGTGCGAGAGTCCGACTCGCACTTTGCCAGATATTTTTTAATAAGCAGTCGTCCGTCCAAGTACTTTTAAGAAAGGAACCTTAGCATATGAGGATCCAGAGGTTTTATGGATCTTTCCTCAACACCGCAATAAAAATAACAATAGTTAGGTGTGTATCTTGTTATTATTTAATCTATCGTAATAAGTTCATAAGTATAGGGTTATTTGTAAAACACCAACAACCTCCCAGGACAAGATAGCTAACACCATAAGCAACAACTTTTGTTCTACACCTTTTCATAATTTATTAAGATTTTTTATTAATAACACCTTTAAGAAGAGACTATAAAACTGCAATGACATTGACTGCAGACTTCTGGACGGTACTGAAATGGTTCGAGTAGCCAAATAAGGTGTCACCTTATTTGGCCAATCGAATGCGAAATATGAGGCCAATAATAGCAGAAACGAGAGGTTATTAGTGGAATACTATCTCGCAACAAACTAACAAAACGCAATTGAATGACCTAATTCTTTTATTGCTAAAATACTCATCATCATATTTTTTTTTTATAAATACAATGATCTATGTACAAAATAATTTACTACTTATTCTAATATATCTAATTTTAATTTATCTAGTTAACTTGTGACTGTATCAACTTTAGATTTGGACTAGATTTGGACTCAATGAAAGGTTTTGAATTTGAATGTGTAAATAAAATGCAAATCTACTAAAAATCTAATTGCTAACCAGAGGGAGCCACTTCTTTGTCATTATAACCTGAGGAGTAGAGGATATAAGTAGGTATGTGAGGGTTAGAATAAGGTTCTTAAAATTGGTCTTAGAGGCTTGCCACCAAATTTACAGGTTCTGCAACCGGTACCATTAGTACAGATTCCTTATCGGTAATTAGCGGTTCTTGTAATATTAGTACCTGGGTACTGGTTCCCTATCGGTAATTAGCGGTTCTTGTAATATTAGTACCTGGGTACTGGTTCCCTATCGGTACTTAGCGGTTCTTGTAATATTAGTACCTGGGTACCGGTTCTCTAGCGGTACTTAGCGGTTGTTGTAATATTAGTACCTGGGTACCGGTTCCCTATTGGTACTTACTTAGCGGTTTTTGTAATATTAGTACCTGGGTACAGTCGCCTATCAAAAATATGTGCACATAATTGGTAAAGTGTTAGAACAATCCTAGCAAAGTGTGGGCACAATTAAAAAAGAGTGGGCATAATAGATACAAGTATGGGCTAAATAAATATGGTTTAACAGCGTCGTTAATACATGTAGAACAATCCTAGCAAAGTGTGGGCATAATAGATACAAGTGTGGGCTAAATAAATATGGTTTAATAGCGTCGTTAATACATGTAGAACAATCCTAGCAAAGTGTGGGCACAATTAAAAAAGAGTGGGCATAATAGATACAAGTGTGGGCTAAATAAATATGGTTTAACAGCGTCGTTAATACATGTAGAACAATCCTAGCAAAGTGTGGGCACAATTAAAAAAGAGTGGGCATAATAGATACAAGTGTGGGCTAAATAAATATGGTTTAACAGCGTCGTTAATACATGTAGAACTATCCTAGCAAAGTGTGGGCACAATTAAAAAAGAGTGGGCATAATAGATACAAGTGTGGGCAAAATAAATATGGTTTAACAGCGTCGTTAATACATGTAGAACAATCCTAGCAAAGGGTGGGCACAAATAAAAAAATGAGGACATAATAGATAAAGTGTGGGCATAATTAAACAAGAGTGGGCAAAATAAATATGGATAACAGCGTCGTTAATACATGTAGAACAATCCTGGCAAAGTGTGGGCACAATTAAAAAAGAGTGGGCATAATAGATAAAGTGTGGGCAAAATAAATATGGTTTAACAGCGTCGTTAATACATGTAGAACAATCCTAGCAAAGTGTGGGCACAATTAAAAAAGAGTGGGCATAATAGTTACAAGTGTGGGCTAAATAAATATGGTTTAACAGCGTCGTTAATACATGTAGAACAATCCTAGCAAAGTGTGGGCACAATTAAAAAAGAGTGGGCATAATAGATACAAGTGTGGGCTAAATAAATATGGTTTAACAGCGTCGTTAATACATGTAGAACAATCCTAGCAAAGTGTGGGCACAATTAAAAAAGAGTGGGCATAATAGATACAAGTGTGGGCTAAATAAATATGGTTTAACAGCGTCGTTAATACATGTAGAACAATCCTAGCAAAGTGTGGGCACAATTAAAAAAGAGTGGGCACAATAGATACAAGTGTGGGCTAAATAAATATGGTTTAACAGCGTCGTTAATACATGTAGAACAATCCTGGCAAAGTGTGGGCATAATAGATAGTGTGGGCAAATAAATATGGCTTATCAGTGTCGTAAATACATGTAGAACAATCCTAGCAAAGTGTGGGCATATTAGAGAAGAGTGAGCATAATAGAAAAAAATGTGGGCATAATTAAAATAACGCATCATAATCCTAAATGCATCTTAAATAATAGTGGGCTAGTGTGGGCAGTTTTTTCCACTCACCGGTGAAGATATTGTACCTCTCCCCGCCCACTTGTCTCTCCGTGAAGTGCGCGCAGGAGCCCAGCGCCTCGGGCGCCAGGTCGCGCGTGGAGCTCAGCACGGCGCCGCCGCAAGCGCGCTGCGTGCGCTTCAGGTCCTCCTCCGGAACGCGCCCCGCACAGAACATGTCACTGGGACACACACACATGTTAATAAACTAAGCAGAGCTTGTACTATGGAAACCAGATAACTGTTATACTACATAATACTACTTTTCTTTTATAAATACATACTTATATAGACAATTACACCCAGACTCAGGACAAACAGACATGTTCATGCCTGGGTGAGAATCGAACCCACGATCTGCAGCGTAAAAGGCAATCTGTCTATAATCTAAATCAGTGTTTTTCAACCTGTGGGTCGCGACCCCCTGGGGAGTCGCGGAGCCTCTTTAGGGGTCGCGAAGTTTCTATAGAGAAGTTGTACAAAGTTGGGAAAGCTAGTCACAGGGTCTGCCAAGCGTGGCGATTATGGCATATCCCCCATTGATTGATTGGGATGCTTTTGTCCAGCAGTGGAAGTACTTTAGCTGACATTATGATGGAAAGATATGCAAAAAAGCGGGTAAAAAACGGTTAAGGGGGTCGCCATAATATTTCATCATACTGAAAAGGCCGCGTCATGAAAACGGTTGAAAAACACTGCTCTAACGCCCGAAATTAATAAACGATTCTAATCCATTTTATGCATGCTACGATAGCAATTTCGATCCATTTGTCTATTAACCGTGCCTATAAAGCATCCACAGATTGAAAAAGCAATCTTTCCGAACGAGCGATCTTTGGGAGGACGGATCATAGAAAAAGATAGGCCTCTGTACTAAAATGACAGGTTGCACGTGCCAATAATCAATCCATTAATTTTGGCATAAGCTTTGATAGCCAAAACAATCTAAAGTTGCAATCCTAGAAATTCGGTGGATTGACAATTGGTTCTAAAGATAAAATTGGTGAAATAGTTCATTATATTCCAAAATAGCTTTGCATATAAATAATAAATAATAAGAATATTTTTTTTGATTACAAAATAGGCGGCTACCACGTCACGTCACTGTTTAAATTATTTGTAAAACAAACACAGAAATCAATAATAAAATTATTGCTTATCATATCAGAATCCATTATAGGTATTATATTTATTAATAAGTTATTATTTGTATATTAGTTATAAATGCTTTGCAACAAATACAAACAACCAACTTACTGCTTTTTTGTTTTTGATCAGATCGGCGACGACTGCGCCGGCGTGCGTTTCGGTTGTCAAATTTTGATACTTTCCGTTCCACCAAAACATAATGTTTGACGAATTAAGTTTCATTTTATTATTAAATACCCTAGTCGTCTAGTAAAACATTTTAACCTAGCTATAAATAAGTCAGTATTGATGACTTATCGTTCATATATTTAAAAATAAATTTTCTTCTTAAATTAAATGGTATAATTGTGTCCTGAGTTACCGAGTTCTGCATAAAACGGAACGCTGCAGATCGCAATCTCTGGGAAAAAAATGGATGGATTGATATGTTTTGTTATTGGCACGCAGGTAAAGATCAAGATAGCGATAGAGCTAATCTAGAGATAGGACTGACTGACAGATTGCGGATCGTTTATTAATTTCGGGCGTAAATCAAACGATAAATATTATAATATCCCAGTTTAGAGTTTATTATTATAAGCCTCATATCTACTATCATAGATCCACACAACCATTCAGAAATTGGATCCGTTAGTTTTTAATCATTGGCTTTCAAAGTAAGGCATCATCATATCAGCCGAAAGACGCCCACCGCTGGACAAAGATGTCCACAATGGCCGATCTTGCGCTATTCGCATCCATCCTGCACAAGATCATCGATCCAGCTTGTAGAGAGCCTGCCCACATTGCGTCGTCAAGTAAGGAATATCTACTCAAAACCCAAAAAATTAATCTACATACGTTTTGGATGGAAGCACAAACATGACCTACATTTATGAAATTTATGCGGTGCCAACGTCCGCATTAGGGAAATGAATCCGTGTCGCGGGGTACTTTACAAACATCAAGTATAGTCGAACAAATAGCTGTCCAAAATCACTTTGTAGAAGAGTGAATTAGATATAGTCAGCTCACCGGTCACACTAATATTATAACGGCGAAAGTTAATGAGTATGTATGTTTATTACTTCATCGCGTTTAAACGGCTGAAGCGATTTTAATAAAATTTGGTATGGTCTTTGTTTGTTTTGGCCGTGTACGATGGAGTGTTAGTGCCAACTTTAATGTATGGAAGTGAAAGTTGGGTATGGCAGAAAAAAATGAAAGTAAAATAAATTGTGTGGTGTGACTTTGAGAGACAGAATTCGAAATACTGATGTAAGAGAACATTGTGGTGTGAAAGAAGATGTAGTCACAACGATTGGAAAAGGTATCCTGAGATGGTTTGGCCATTTAGAAAGGATGAATGAAAGAAGATTAACATAAGAAGTATACCTGGCCTGTGTGAATGGAACAACCGGAAGGGGAAAACCAAGACCACGTCAAACATTCTCTGACCAAATTGGAGATGTTCTCAAGAAAGGGCAGGTCAGAAGTACCCTAAACCGGCGAGCATGTATGAAGAATATAATGACAGTAATCGAGGCAAAAGAAGTATGCAAAGATCGTGACAAATGGAAATCCGTTGTCTCTGCCTAGCCCTCTGGGAAACAGGCGTGAGTCTATGTATAATCACTTGAGTGGAAGATAGCACAGCCAGCTCACCGGTCGGCGAAGTACTGCGTGGCCACGTCCCCGATGGGCAGCTTGCTGAGCACCACCTGAGCCCCACTCTTGTGCAGCGCGGCCAGCTTCTCGTACAGGATCTGCCACTCCGCGTCCACCACCTTCTGGTACTCCTTCACGTTGTCCACGCGGACCTGCAGGCCATAACACCAAAGTTATAGAAAAACACAGAGATGATGTCCTCCCGACCGAATTTCCTCCACGGCGGCCAATCTTAATGGAGACTAGCCAATTGCGCAGGACATATAGTGCACAAGTGTGTGCGCAAACACAGGGGCACTTTCTATTCCATCACTCTCATGATCCGATGGGACGACTAGCGACACGACCGGAAAGAGATCAGACATAGGACCGACGGCTCTCCGAGGCACGGGGGTGTAATACCGCCAACTTACAGGCTTCGGGCTGATACTGAGAAATTTCTTTTTACGGAAAAATCCCAAAATCACTTTTTGGCCCGACCCGGGATTTGAACCCAGGACCTCATTATCTGCGGTTGAACACGCTACCGCTAGACCAACGAGGCAGTCATAATACAGAGATAAGAGAGGTAGGGCACAGCGTTCTTTCGCTCAAAGAGCAACCCGACTGGGGAAGTAGCTCCACCTTACAGAAGACATTCCTTAATAATAACATTAATAATTTTATGTTGTGGATTAAGGTCGCTAGAGCTCATTGGGGTGGGGGGAAGGGTCAGCAACACTTGTTTACTGACTTTTAAAGGCCGACAACACACCCGCGACCCCTCTGGTGTTGCGAGTGTCCATGGGCGGCGGTGATCACTTACCATCAGGTGACCCACTTGCTCGTGGGATATTTCTGCCTAGAGTATTCAATGAATTTAACAAGTTAAATGGTGACAGTCGTTTTGATTTTATTGACCTGTTTACTACGAGCAAAAATTCTACCAGATCCAAATTGACTAGACATTTCATTGATAATGTATAAATCTTTGTATAGCACTATTGGCTCATTCTTTTAAAACCATTTGTAGAATTGTCATTACTGTAATTAATTAAGTAGACCGGAGATGCATCCATTTAGTTAACTAGTTGTGGAAGCTTGTTATTGGCATTTACTTACCAAAATTTGTAACTAATTGTATGTAGCTGTTAGCTTCCCAAAAAACAAAACTAAAAATACATCAAAAGTGCAAAATTTTAGGCCTCATATATCGAGATCTCCTCAAAACCATTCGGAAATTGGATCCGTGTTTATAATCATTGGCCAAACTACTATAACTATTCCAATACTTAAAAATCTTAATCCATAAGATCATCATCATCATATCAGCCGAAAGACGTCCACTACTGGACAAAGGCGTCCACTGCTGCACAAAGGCACTACCAACATTTATGCAAATATAATCCATGTCAGAAAAAATTTGCACTAATATGAAAAAAGAAGTGATGTGCACCAAAGGAATACTCGTAATAAGAATAAACTCTCTTCAAATTATCATCGCCTGCATAAAGTGGACAGTTCCTTTGTGGGGTTAGGTATCCGCTTTTACAATAAGATTCCTAAGTGTTTGCTAGAATTGCCCTATGACAAATTTAATTTAGCTGTAAAATTCAATTTAATTTAAAAGGCATACTACACTATTGACGACTATAGGAACGACAACAAAGCATGGAGTATGTTGAGCTGAACAAAAATTGATCGACTGATTGTAATTTATTTGATTGGGTTTCCTTTTTTTATTTTATTTCTATTGGAATTATGTATGTTATATAGTTAATTATTATTTTAGTTTGTGAAGTTATATGAAATAGATATTTATTTTTAAGACTGAACAGTTAATATGACTGTTTTAAATTAGTTTGTGACATTGGATTAGGTATTGTTTTTCTAGCTGTTTTAGAGACTATTTGTAATTAAGTTGTTGACATTTGTTTAGGTATTTTTATAATTTTTATTGACTGTTATATGAACTATTTTAATGTACTAACGATTTATTTTATAATATGTGACGTACAAGTGTTCCTTGTGTGCCTAATTGCAATAAATGAACTTCTATTCTATTCTATAGAAGATCTCCACAATTGACGGTCTTGCGCTATCCACATCCAGTGGCTTCCAGCAACCCTCGCAAGGTCCATATTCTATGGGGCCTGCCCACACCGCATCTTCGGTCGCCACTCGAGAACCTTTCCGTCCCAGCGGCCATCGGCTCTAGGAGCCATGTACCACCCACTGCCACTTCAGCTTCGAAATTCTTCAATCCAAATCAATTCAATCGAAATTCCATCAGTCTTTATGATCCGATGGGACACTCAGAAAGAGGTCAGGTACAGGACCGACGGTTTTTCGTGCTTTCTGAAGCTCGAGGATGTAATACCACTAACTCCCAGAGATTTGGGACTAACTTTGAGATTATTTTTAACAGAAAAATCTCACATAGTCCTTTTTTGCCCGATCCGGGATTTAAACCCAGGACCTCATTGTCTACCGCTAGACCTATAGGCTATAAACGATGAGTATAATAATTTTTGGAAGGATTGCGACTCACCTCAGCGTTATCCCTCTCAGCTTTGAGCTCGAGCTCAATATTGAGGAGCGCGATCTTGCAGTTGTCGTAGCTCTTGGGCTGCATCTCAAAGCCAGCGTAGGAGAAGGTCTTCTTGAAAGCGACGCCCGCCACCAAGAACGAGTCCTCTAGGGCTCCGCCGGACACTTTCTTGATACCTGACAACAGAACAAGTCCTTAAATTTTCTTATTTCTATTGGAGTTTTACATTCTTAACTATACATTTAATAAAATCGTAGGAAAGTCAAAACTGTACATTGAATATTTTTTAAAGGATACTTGGGGCGTGATCTACAACCGATATCGAAGCCAAAAATATAGTTTTTAGAATTTTTGTCTGTTTATCTGTTTGTCTGTATGTATGTCCGGGCTAATCTCAAAAAGTACTGCATGGATTAACTTCAAATTTTGCATAAATATTACTAAGAGGTCGGGTCAACGTATAGGCTACATATTATCACGTTATTACCTACGGGGGAGGAGCTGTGATAATATATAAAGTTTAACGCGGGTAAAACCGCGGGGCACAGCTAGTTTTAAATAATTCCGTGATCCGCCGCTTAACCATGTCTCAGCTAAACCCTGCTCAACCACTTGAACCCCACTCAACTATTTCTTTATTTAAAAACCCTACTTAAAGGTTTCTCAGTTAAGTAACGTTATTTTATTTTACTCTGTCAACATTTCTGGGACTGATATAGAGCTTGACTAAAATTAATCGACTAAATCGGATTATGTATCAAAACTTTATGATTTTTCCTCTATGGTAGACATGGAATGATAGATTTATAATGATAACAGTGCATTTCCAAGGACTATTGATTTTCTTCGGTGGATTTTGAAGTTTGTGATAAGAATCCAAATGGAATTCAGTATTTATTTAAAAATTAAAACAGCTAATAACTTCTATAAAACCTCCATTCAACAAACAAACGTCAAACAAAACGTCAGCTGGTGCCAATAAAATCCGCCATATTTGAACAAGGTTTAAACCAGGGGCCCACGTGGTTTAAATTTTGATATGGCTTAACCGCGGGTCAAAGTTAAATCGTGATTTTAAATCAAAATTTTGATAAACCATGGTTAAGTAATTTAAGTAGCGTTTTTAAATAAGGCTGTGAAAGAATTGTTAAGCTCAAGTAAAGAGATAAATATCAGACACACGGACAGACAGACAGACATGACGAATCTATAAGGGTTCCGTTTTTTTGCCATTTTGCTACGGAACCCTAAAAACCATTCTATTCTTATTCTATACTTTATTTCTGCACCTATATAATGTTTTGTAAAAAATCATCCATATCCGCATCCACATCTGCTGATGTGAACGCAAAATAATCCACATCCGCGGATGTGAAAAAATTTGCATCCGCAACATCCCTAGTACAAGCTCTGCTTAGTTTGGGATCAGATGACCGTGTAAATAATGTCCCAGGATATTATTATTATATGTTATCACTGCTTTACCGGACAAGAGAAGCGAGTAGGGATCAAGTCGTCTACCAAATAATTTTTATTTTTGTCAAGAGGGTAGTATTAAGCCTCATATATCTTATAATGATCCTCACAACCATTCAGAAATTGGATCCGTTATTTATAATCATTGGCTTAGTTAGTTGAGCGATAGGTTTCCGCACTTAGAATAGAATAGTTTTATTTGCATAAAATGTAGGTACATAAGTTGGAGTATAATATAATTGAAGCCATATACATTTTATTAAATTTTTGAATTGTATATCATTATTCGCAATGCAAAGCGTTAATATAATCTCAAAAATGGGAAATCATAAATTTAATCGTCCGGCTGCTGATCTGCCAGCGTGTATCGTTCGTAGCTTAACGCAGAGCGCCTACTCCGGATTGGTAGATGGTGCAGGTTCGAGACCCGCCGTACGATCAAATTTATGATTTCCCATTTTTGAGATCATATACATTTTGTCAATCTGTGACATGTAAATCTTAATTGAAATTAAAAGTTCTAAATTGAAAATTATTGCTTATACACAAGACTTATAGTGATACAATTCACATTTATTTTTGACAACTTGAAAATAATCTTCTACTGAGTAAAAGATTTGTCAATTAACCAGTCTTTTAATTGCTTAAGTTTGTGAGTAGGCAGTTGTTTAAAACTGCTCGGTAACGCATTATAAATACATCCACACATTACCAAGCTACTTTTCAGGTACATACGACGTTCTAGGTATTTTTGACAAAACATTTGACAACATTTTATATTTTTAACTGGCATATATTATTGCGTTATGTAAAAGTAAATCCAAAACTAGGGCACCCATATTTTTTCTTTTTGCGAAATTATGAACTTTTCATTCATAATTTCAACTTTGAAATTCGATGTATTCTAAAAAGACGTAAGCGGCAAATGACGTCATACATACGGTGGAATAGCCATCGATCTTTGCTTTAATGTAACCCGTCAAAAAAAAACACTATCTTGTCAAACTCGTTGACGCCTAAACTTGTTTACGTTTGTTTAATGTTTTCAATTTCAAATTAAATTAAAATCGTCAATATTAAATTCGTTTCCAGTTTTATTATCCTTATTATGTTTCATTAAATCACCATGAAAGTGTCGAAATTTAAAACCGTGTGTGACAATTGACAATTTGACATGTCTTGTTTGACATTAATGTTTTCGTTTAAAACATTGGAATGCTTAGGCAAAGGAAACTACCTCGTCCGCCGTATAAGTGACGTCATCACACCTTTTTTAGTTTTTATTTGTTTCCTCAGAAATGAAGAAATAAAAAAATATAAAAAAAATATATTTGAATTTAGGCTACAAAAATAAAGAAATGGTATTTTTGTTTTAAGGTGGTGTCAGTTTTGAAATGTTGTCAGTTGAGTTGCCCCACAATATGAGGCTGTAATTTAATACAGAGGATACATAGCCGTTAGCCTCCTAATTGGGCCATTGTGCGTGATACTTGTTTGGCTACTCGAACCATTTAGTTCCATCCAGAAGTCCAGGAGACCACGAAAGCCTGGCCTGAGGGCCTCCTGCAGTGTCTTCGGATCATTCAGGAACTTTGCCCGTTGGTAAGCAACACTCTTGCAGTGTAGCAGTACGAAAAAAATTGGCTTATAATAATTATAAATTTATTTGTTTACTATATGTGCCCCGCGGTTTTACCCGCTTTAAATTTTATAAATTATCACAGCACCTCCCCCGTAGGTGATAGCGTGATAACATGTAGCCTTAATGTTGACCCGACCTCTTAGTAATATTCATGCAATAGGTAAATCCATGCAGTACTTTTTGAGTTTAGCCCAGACATACATACAGACAAAGGGACAATCGAAGCCAAAAATATAGTTTTTAGAATTTTTGTCTGTTTGTCTGTATGTATGTCCGGGCTAAACCAAAAAGTACTGCATGGATTTACTTAAAATTTTGCATGAATATTACTAAGAGGTCGGGTCAACATATGGGCTACATATCATCACGCTATCGCCTACGGGGGAGAAGCTGTGATAATTTATAAAATTTAACGCGGGTAAAACCGCAGGGCACAGCTAGTTATCAATATACGACCGGCCCACATGGCTAGTCTCCGTGGAGATTGGCTGTATGAGGGGCCAAGAAGGAATGTAACTTATTTCTTTAGACAGACTTCACTTACCAATCATGTCCAAGGGCAGAAGGGGGGCGTCCAGCGACAGCACAGCGTCCACCACCATCTTGGAGAAGTGTCCCTTCTGCTGGTGGATCAGCTTCGAAGACATGGCCGTCGCCGCACATTTGGTCAACAACTCCCTGGGAAATAATCACATTAATTTTATAATAATAATTTATTTATTAAACAAGACAAACATTACACCATTTAGCATTACAAAAAAAACACCTCACACTAGGCGGGGCCTGTTTTGTGAGGAGTTTTCCTTAATTAAATACATTACATAATATGTAGTGTGTGGTACCATGCTTAAGATAAGTATATAAATTATTATAGCTATTTTGGGTAACTAACATTTATTTATCCTCACATAATAATATATATCACATACATAATATCCTCACACAGCCATCTGATCCCAAAATCAGCAGAGCTTGTACTATGGAAACTGTTGGCGTAGTTGGCAAATGCTTGGTTTTCACGCCGGAGGTCGTGGGTTCGATTCCCACCCAGGACAGATTTGTGCATGAACATGTCTGTTTGTCCTGAGTCTGGGTGTAATTATCTATATAAGTATGTATTCACAAAAGAAAAGAATCAGCCGTGTGTGAATAATGTCCCAGGATATTATTATATTATAATATAAGTACTACTTTTATTTTGTAAATACATCATTATATAAACAGTATGTTAGGTTAAACGAGGGACATATTAAGGGAGGGTGTTTAGTATTCGATTCTCGTCCCAAATATTTAAAAAACCCATAACCTAAATTTTTGACGTAATTGTCCTATAAAATACATTATCATGAACACTGAGTGCGCAAGAAGTGAACTTGTGGCAAAACACAAGCCGATCCTGCCGAAAAGGAAGCTCGTGCGTAAACCCCGCGCTCCCCCTCGCCCTTTCCTTTGTGTTGTTCCGATGCACCGACAGGACCCGCCCCCGCGCTGACCGCAGTCTATGCGAGTGCGCCGCTAGTTCCGCATTATGCAATACGCGCAAGACGCGCATTGCATAAACAACCCCGCTTACCGATAAGTGTGTTCTGTAAACGTGTACTTGACTAACTAAAAATGACGTCATATCAATATTCCAATGAAGAATACTGGGATATGGTTCGTACCTACGTGTTATCGAATGATAGTGTACGAGGAGCTATTAATTTGTACCGAGAGATGTTTCCCAACCGCCAGATTCCGTCGTACAACCTTATGCTAGGTGTCAACCAACGATTGCGAACATTCGGTCAGTTCACCGTACCGACGCATGCCCAAGGAAGAGGAAGGGAGCCATACCCAGTGCACCTACAAGAAGCCATTTTTGAATACTTCGAGCATCACCCACAAGAAAGCACTCGAAATGCTGCAAGACGATTTGGTGTATCACATTGGACTGTGTGGAAGCTGCTGCATAAAGAAGGAATGCACCCATACCATTTTAGACCCGTTCGGTTTAAAGTATGAAGGGAAAATGGATTCTACCTAAAGGTCATTGACCCGCGCACATGTTCTGCGATAGTACTAACACGTTAGCGCAAGGGTGTATACACGTTGTGAGACTTTTGCGAAATTTTTGGTATGGTGGTTCTGTTTGTTATTTATCAGTGTTTTTTTTGTTTATATTTTTATTAGTATCATGTAATCATACACTATTGTGGGTTTGAATACGTCCCTCGTTTAAACTAACATACTGTATAATTACACCCAGAGGACAAACAGACATGTTCATGCACACAAATATCTGTCCTGGGTGGGAATAGAACCCACGACTTGCGTGAAAGGCAAGCATTTACCAACCACGCCAACAGGCCCGTCACTCTTTTTTATTAAGATTAACTTACATTTTAGTCATATGTATACAATATGTAACGTAATTAACGCACACCCTCAAACACCCCAATTAGAATATTATGTTGTAATCATAATACATACACTGAATTATTAATTTAACATGTATATGCATTGTTATTTACTAAATTAGTTTCGTGGAATAATATTTATTTTTCTTTATTTTGTATTGAATAATGGAATTTGTATGAATACAAATAAAACTGCGATTTAAAAGTCTTATTACTTTGACTTACGGTCCATTTCAATTTGTTTTGACTGTACAGGGTTAATATTACAAAACAATTCTGTAATTTTAATTATTTTTGGAATAAAAATCACCTATATTAAAAATGATATAAATCGATTCAGTATACAATTCTGAACAAACTATTTTCAGGATGTGCGGTAATTAAGTTACATGTTGTATATGTAAGCCTCAGATACTCATCTAAGATCTACACAACCATTCAGTAATTGGATCCGTTAGTATTCATCATTGGCTATACATATACAAAGGGTACATTCATTATCATCATCATCATCATCATTATAGCCGACATAAGTCCACAGCTGGACAAGCCTGCCTCAAGAATCATCTTGGGGGATCACACTAATATTATAAAGGCGAAAATTGTGAGTGTGTGCGTCTTTGAGTGGGTGGGTGTGTGGGTGGGTGGGTGTGTGCGTGTGTGTGTGAGTGGGTGGGTGTGTGAGTCTGTGTGTGTGAGAGTCTGTGTGTGTGAGTCTGTGCGTGTGTGTGTGTTGTTACTTCTTCGCGTCTAAACGGCTGGAGCAATTTCAATAAAATTTGGTATGGAGTAAGCTTACACCCTGAAATAACACATAGGCTATAATTTATAAAGTTTAACGCGGGTAAAACCGCGGGGCACAGCTAGTATGCCATAATCGCCACGCTTGGCAGACGGGTTGGCGATAGCAGTAATAGTAATAGTCATAGTGCTCAGAAGGAAGCTGCTGCCCGTCCTCTGGTAGATATTCCCTCGGGAATCTTTCTACGCCCCCCTTGTTCAACTAACTTTGTTTCTAGAGCATGGCAGGCGAGGCAACTCGTAAGTTAGATCTTGCGGTGTGTATTATTTATTTTGGTAAGAAACAAATGGTCATACAAAAAAAAAAAAAAAAAAAACTTAGTTTACCTAAATGTAAATGTATACATTTTACAAAGAAGAAAAAGGTAATCCGAAAGTCGTATATCCTGTGTAAAGAAACCCTATCTTATGAGACCAATGTACGTGATCTTGGAGTTATACTTGACGATAAATTGCATTTGAATTTACACATTGACACTATCATCGCAAAAGCCTTTAAAATGTTTAATTTTATTATGCGAGCTTCAACTGATTTCAGGCGTTTTAAAACTTATTTAAATCTTTTTTACGCACTAGTTTGTCCGCAAGTTGAGTATGCTTGTGTCATTTGGAGCCCCTATTACGATAAATATAGTACTGCTATAGAGACTAAACAAAAGCGATATCTGAAAAGGATTTCATATAAGTGCCGTCTGGTCATACAACCCTACAAAGAAACATTATTAAAATTTAATATGATATCTCTAGAATCAAGACGCTTATTACTGCAGGCTACGTTTTTACACGGTCTTATACACCATCGGTACGATTGCATCGAAGTGGTCAATAAAATATCCTACATTGTGCCAAGAACAGTGATCCGTAGAGTAGTTAGAGAGTATCCTCTATTTGCCACCTCAAAGTGTCGAACCAATGCTGGGGAACGAGCACACCGCACCGAATATTAAAAAAAAATTATAATAAAAATTTTGAAAAAGTGGATATATTTGCCTTGTCAGAACACGTCTTCAAAAACGAAATTTTTAACAGCCTCTTTCATGGAATAAGTACTTTTAACAGACATTGATTGTTTATCGTCCGGTTTATGTATTTATTTGTATTTTTTTTCTTAATTTTTTACCGTTCTGTCTCGTAATTTTTCCAATGTTGATTGGGATTTAGCTGTAGACATAAAAGTAGGTTGTTACTATTTTATTGTTTGATATTTTATATTGGTTGTTCTTTGTATAATTACGTTTTACCTAGCTATAGCTATAAGCGTTAGACTTCACAGCACTCTACATATTATTATTATTACTTATTGTTTTAGTAATCTGTGAAAACGCCGTGGGTTGTACTTGTAACATTACACAGGGTTATTACTTTTAGTTTAGAAGCTCATATTGTACAACTGTTTGTTTTCCAAATTAATAAAAAATAAATAAAAAACGGGAACTTTATTTAAAAATGAAGTTATTTAGCCGTGTGGTTTCCGGCTCAGAAGGATTAATAAGGCCACCCCATACATCGACAATACACCAGCGACACAAATCGACCTGGGCAACACCCCCAAATGGCAATGTTACAGAAACTTACCAACCCCCCAATCTATCTATGCACTCTGCAAGCCCATTGGGCATGTCAATACAAATCTATAATAAACTTCCAGAAGAATTAAAAAAAGAAAAACCGGCCAAGTGCGAGTCGAACTCGCCCATGAAGGGTTCCGTAGCAGCAAGTATTTCAGTTGATTAAACGAAAGGTAAATTGCTGTTTACGATTTATGACGTATTAAAAAAAACTACTTGATAGATCTCGTTCAAACCAATTTTCGTTGTTAGTTTCTATAGTATTGTACATCATATATGTTCTTTAGTTTTATCATTCTCTTATTTTAGAAGTTACGGGGGGGGGGGGGGGGGGGGGACGACGACACTCATTTTACCACTTTGGCAGTGTTTCTCGCGCAAACTATTCAGTTTAGACAAAAATGATATTAGGAACCTCAATATGATTTTTTAAGACCTATCCATAGACACCCCACATGTATGGGTACGATGAAAAATTTTTTATTTGAGTTTCAGTTCTATGTATGGCGACCCCCCAAAATAATGTAAAAATCATAATGCGGTTCACAGAATACACCTACTTACCAAGTTTCAGCAGTACAGCTCTTATAGTTTCGGAAAAAAGTGGCTGTGAGATACGGACGGACAGACAGACAGACATGACGAATCTATAAGGGTTTTTTGCCATTTGGCTACGGAACTCTAAAAAGTATAAGAGTAGGTGTAGGTAGGGGAAGCCGCGGCGGCAGTGTGAGAGAAGTGTCCTCTACTGCCGCCACGTACAAGCGGCTCCGGGATGACAGCGATCTGTTTGTGGCGCAGTCGCTGTGCCAGACTGGCAGGAGTCGGCAATAGGGGAGGGCAATCCCGAGCCCTCCCAGGGTACGTGTCCCGACCATCTGGGACATGGCGCAAAAGGGGGTACCGGAGCAGCATACCCGCGTTCCCGGTACTCCCCCATCAGGCGCCAAGAGAAGTCCACGGCAGGTAGGTTTAGTCGGTGCGAGACCGACATACCCACCCGTAGACACTTTTTACGGGTGGCATGCGAAGGGATTCCCCCTACCTTATAGAAGAGGTGTAGGTAGGCGTCAACATGGATGGATGGGCAAACTGACCTCTGTTCTTCGGGCGACTTGTTGTCGATTTTCACAGCCAGCTCCTGAACCCGCTCCACGGCCAGCTTGGCGGCGTGGCGCACCGCCCGCACTATGATGCGGGGGTGAACTCCTGCAACACGTACAGACACCATTGTATATACGAGGGTGCGTTTTTAAGTTCGCGGAATGGGGGGGAGGGGATAATAATAGGTCATTATCGGGATGGCCACGACTTCAGCCACTCAATATTAGTATAAATACCAAGTTTTATCTTAATTGGATCATTAGTCTCTGAACTATCGTCAAGCAAACAACTCAATCGGGAAGAAAGTGTGAATTATGGAAAAAATCGAATACCGTGCCGTAATAAAGTTCCTTACCAAGCAAGGAAAGTCAGTTCAAAATATACTGCAAGAGATGGAATCCGTTTACGGGGACTCTTGCCCGGGTAAAACCATGGTTTACAAGTGGCACAGTCTCTTTAAACAAGGCAGGACCTCACTTGAAGACGACCCTCGGCCCGGACGGTCGCCCGAGGTGACTACTCCGGAAATCATTAAAAAAGTCGAAAAAATTATATTGGAAGATGCCAGACTAAAGAAGAAACAGATTGCAGAAATGGTTGGAGTATCGGATACGACAATTTTCAAAATTCTACATGATCATCTTGGCATGACAAAGGTCAGTGCAAGATGGGTGCCAAGAATGCTCACGCCGCCTCAAAAACAACGCCGCGTGGAGTGTTCTCGCACGTTTTTGGACCTCTGTAACGAAGATAAGGATGGACTTTTAAGTCAAATTGTTACTGGAGATAAAACTTGGGTTCATCATTATGAACCTGAGTCGAAACAGGACACTATGCAGTGGCACAAAAAAGGCACACCACCACCCAAGAAGTTTAAAGTGTCACAATCGGCTGGAAAAATCATGGCAACAGTGTTTTGGGATTCGGAAGGGATCCTGTTGATCGATTATAAAGATAAAGGCGTTTCTATAACCGGACAATACTACGCTTCCATCCTCGAGAGATTAAAATTAAGCATTAAAGAAAAAAGGAGGGGAAAATTAACCAAAGGTGTCCTTCTTCTACACGACAACGCGCCAGTTCACAAGAGCCGTGTTGCTTTGGCTGCCCTGCATAACGTGGGCTTCGATATTTTAGATCATCCACCCTACAGCCCAGACCTGGCTCCCAGTGATTACTACCTCTTTCCAAAACTCAAAAAAGAACTTCGTGGGAAGAAATTTTCTACTGATGAAGAAGTGAAGGACGCGGTTTCAGCCTATTTTTCGGACAAAGACAAAACATTTTTTTATGAAGGTATACATAAGCTAATTGAAAGATCTGAAAAATGTATAAGGGTAGCAGGTGAATATATTGAAAAAGAAAAATAATTTTGTATTTTTATTTACACTTCTTACCCTCCATTCCGCGAACTTAAAAACGCCCCCTCGTATATATGTCGGAGATAGTTAAAAATTAAATTCGCCAACCAAGTTCGACATTTAGTTGGTACTGTACAAAACATTGTTGAGCGTATATTTTGATATTGTAATTAGATTATAGTTGTTAAAAAAACAACTGTTATAACTTCAAGATAATTCCTGTTAGATTATTTGATGAATTTTAATAGTTACACTATTTGGATTTAGATCCTTTTTGTAAATTGTATCGAGTAAACGCGTGACGTATTTCCGTACGCCATTGAACAGAGCTGTTTGGAGGGAGTGGGAGGCGTGGCCTACCCCTATATAAGAGCTCGCACTGGCTTGTACAGGCAGTCCATCAAGATGCAGCGCTGCCTAGAGGAGCTCCCACCATGGCTCCGTAGATGGAGAATGCCGGTGAACGTGGGTAAAACCCAGGCGATGCCCGTGGGACGCCTCAACAAGAACTCCAAACTCCCAACACCACTTACACTGATGGGCGAACCTATCAGGTGGTCCTACAATGCCAATTATCTGGGGGTCATCATTGACTTCAGGCTGACAATGACCCCCCATGTCGACAACGTCGTCGCGCAGGGCCGGGTAGCCCGCGCGAAGCTACGCCCAGTGCTCTCCTCCACTCTCCCTCTCAGAGCCAAGTTAGGCGTGTACAAACTTTACATCCGTCCACGCCTAACCTACCGCAGCTCCTGCCTGGTTCTCTCTCGTTAGCGAGGAGAACAGAAAGCGCATCCAAGCGCAGCATAACTTAGCGCTTAGGCACGTCGTCGCAGCCCCTCGCTACGTGAGGAACGCCACCATCGAAAGGGACCTCAAGATGGAGAGCATAGCTGACTTCGTCGGACGCCTGGCCGAGCGAATGCTGGACCGAGCCGACAACGCATCATGGGACCACCTGAGGAAAATCGCCCCCTACCACAGCCGTCCCCCCGACCGCCGCCGCTTCCCGCGAGATCTTTTATCAAACGAAGAAGTGATAAACGAGTAGGGTAAAGCCCTACTCCCACACTGGGGCTGAGAGCGAGGGGAATGCTCCTAGAGTCGCACCAGCCGCTGACCGGTCTCTGCTGGGCCTCGCTTTAAGCGTCTCACCCGGTAGGACCGATCGCCCGGTGCGTGAAGAAGGGAGGCCTCCGCCACCCCCAATAAAACTTGGTATAACTCTATACCAAGTTTTATTGGGGGTGGCGGAGGCTATAATTTATAGAGTTAACGGGGGTAAAACCGCGGGGCATAGCTAGTTATCAATATAAGTATGTATTTACAAAAGAAAAGTAGCATATGTATATTTCTAAAGATATATACATACATATTATATATAGCAAATATTTGTGTGATGAGCATGAATATTTGTTTCTGAGTCATGGATGTTTTCTATGTATATAAGTATTCATCTATCTATATAAGTATGTATATCGTCGCCTGGTACCCATAGTACAAGCTTTGCTTAGTTTGGGGCTAGGATGAGCTGTGTGACATTGTCCCAAGATATTATTATAAAATACACCCAGACATACAGCAAATAATTGTGCTCCTCCCACAAAGATTTGACCTGCGTGGGGTCGAACCCACTACCCCTTAGCAGTAGGGATCACTAACCACTTAACCACCATGCCAGTCAAATAAGTCAGAGTGAACCAATAATCTATCCCACTCAGATGCCTATTCTCTATGGAGACTGGCCACCATTATGATTGATGTTGATTTGCATAAGCCTCATATCTACTATCATAGATCCACACAGCCATTTGGAAATTGGATCCGTTAGTTTTTAATCATTGGCTTGCATTAATACAACATGTAACTAAAACCATAAGCGCTAGCCGAATTGCGGCCACAGCGACCAGTCTCAATAAATATTAGCCATCACGTGGGACATATTATAGTGCCCAAGTGTGTGCACAAACACAGGAGCACTTTCTATTCCATCACTCTCATGACCCGATGGGACGACTAGCGACACCACGTGCTCTCCGATATACGGGGGTATAACTCCTAGACTTCGGGATGATGCTGAGAAATTTTTCTTTCTCAAGAAAAGTCCCAAAATCACTTTTGGCCCGACCCGGGATTTGAAACCAAGACCTCGTTTTCCGCAGGTGACCCCGGGACAGATATTTGTGTGCATGAACATGTCTGTTTGTCATGAGTCTGGGTGTAATTATCTATATAAGTTTGTGTTTACAAAAAAAAGTAGTATATTATGTAGTACTTATATCGGTTATCTGGTTTCCTGAAGTGACATAAGGGGATGAAAAGGGGGTGAAAAGGGGTTGAAAATTTTGTATGAACAATGTGTTTTCTTGGTTGTTTTTTATATAGGAGGACGACAAATTAGCAAGTGGGTCACCTGATGGTAAGTGATCACCGCCGCCCATGGACACTCGCAACACTGACTGTTCTGACTAATTACAAGCGCTTTTTTAAAGTCCACGTGAATAAAAACCTTTTTTATTTCACTTGTGAAGACTTATACGTACCTTCTTCAACGAAGGGTTTCAGCCTCTTCAGTATCTCACCAGCCAATATCACCACAGAGGTGGTACCATCTCCAACCTGCAAGTAAAGCATTTACCTTAACAATCAGAAATATTTTCATTTCTATATGATCTGAGTGCATGTAGCCTCATATCTACTATCATAGATCCACACAGCCATTCAGAAATTGGATCCGTTTGTTTTTAATCATTGGCTAATATTGTCATGCTCGGACTTCGCACCCTAGTACCAATAAGGGTTTTGGTGACTTTTAGAACAGCGCTAGAATCTATCATCATCATTACAGCTAAATAAGTCCACTGCAGGACAAGCCTCCCTCAAGAATCGTCTTGGGGGATATGCCATAATCGCCACGCTTGGCAGGCGGGTTGGCGATCGCAGTAAGGTGGTCATAGTAATCAGAAGGAAGCTGCTGCCCATCCTCTGGTAGATATTCCCTCGGGTCGACTTCTACGCCCCCCACGGGATGAGATGGGGTGATGATATTCTGATTCTGATATTTGTCGCCGTCACCACACAGCATAGCTAGAATCTATACATGTAATTAAATCGTAGGAAAGTCAAATCTGTACATTGAATATTTTTTAAAAGGGATACTTTGGGCGTGATCTACAATCGATATCGAAGCCAAAAATATAGCTTTTAGAATTATTGTCTGTTTATCTGTATGTATGTCCGGGCTAAACTCACAAAGTACTGCATGGATTTACTTCAAATTTTGCATGAATATTACTAAGAGGTCGGGTCAACATATAGGCTACATATTATCACGCTATCATCTACGGGGGAGGAGCTGTGATAATTTATAAAATTTAACGCGGGTAAACCGCGGGGCACAGCTAGTGTTCTAGATAATACCAGAACAAAAGCAAAAGGATCGCTGATGAAAAGGACATACAAAATTTGAATCATCAGAAGTCTGGGAGGTAATACCCCCGTGTCTATATATTTTTTTTTATCATTAAGCCTTTATTGCCAACAAGGATAAATTATAATCTTACAGAGTATATATAATTAAATACCGGTCACCGCAACCTAGTTGGTAGTGCTCCTGCCTACGAAGCTGGTGGTCCTAGGTTCGAATCCCGGTAAGTGCAAATATTTGTGTGATGAGCACGAATATTTGTTTCTGAGTCATGGATATTTTCTTTCTATGTATATAAGTATTTATCTATCTATATAAGTATGTATATCGTCGCCTGGTACCCATAGTACAAGCTTTGCTTAGTTTGGGGCTAGGATGATCTGTGTGACATTGTCCCCTATAAATACGAGTATATATAAGTTATTAGGTGTTGGCGTGTCTTTGCGACACGAAGGCCTCCTCCAGCGCTTTCCAGTCTACTCTCTCTTGAGTTGTTCTCCCCCATAGTGGACCTGCAATGTTTCTTATGTCATCAGACCAACGTTTCCTTTGTCTTCCTCTTTTCCTCTTTGTTTGGAATCTGGGAGTCCATTCTGTTATATCTTTTGTCCATTTAATATTACTTAGTATTTCGAGCCAAACTAAACTAGACTGGCAATTTAGGTGCCATGTACTCTTCATAAAATTTATGTTGGGTGTCAACCAAAGTGGTTTCATTTCTGAGCGTTAAGCTGTCGGTCTCGGTTGTAGTCATTTACACAACAGTTGTTAGGCCATGTCAGAGGCCTACTGGGCGGCTTGAACAACTCTGACACTAGGGTAACCACAGCCCATACGATAAATAGCAAACAGTAAGGTCCACCTAATAGTTAACTGCAATCACATGTGACCATCCTCCTACCCTATAAGCAGTTTTAAAATTAAGGGAGAAAGCGTTTTTATTTTACATGGTGAAAATGCTCAAGTCTCATGTCATGTAGGGCTCGACCCACTAAAACCACCACGGTAGCCACGACAGTCCATCTACAACTGAAAATAATTATTCAACCTCAGGTTTATGTCCTGGGTTGGGCAAAACAAAGAGTTATTTAAGAAAAAGTTCTGAACTCAAATAAATATGGGTTAAAAATGACTTAATCAATCGTTAAATCGGAAGGGGAAGACCACGTCGAACATTCTCTGACCAAATTGGAGATGTTCTCAAGAAAGGGCAGGTCAGAAGTACCCTAAACCGGCGAACATGTATGAAGAATATAATGACAGTAATCGAGGCAAAAGAAGTATGCAAAGATCGTGACAAATGGAAATCCGTTGTCTCTGCCTACCCCTCTGGGAAACAGGCGTGAGTCTATGTATGTATGTAAATCGGCTTCAACGTTGACAATCGATTCCGGACCATTTATGACGTCACATGTGTTCATGGAAGCCGATTTAACGATTGATTAAGTCATTTTTAACCTTTATTTATTTGAACGCCATTTAAGAAATCGATGTTCGGCGACTTAGCCGGTAGAGCCCCTGGGCGGTGTGACCTGAGATTGAACTTCACTCTCTCCGGTTGTGTAGGCTAGCCTGTTCTTAGCCTCTTAAGAGTGCACTTGTGTTCATACACACTTGTGCACTATAACATGATTGGCGCAAATAGCTGAAGAAGGAATTAAAGAACCCTGCTTCTGGCCACCGTGCTTGTAGCGGGGGCTCTGGGTACTCGTGAACGATCTCGGCAGTACCCCCGCTGTATACTGCAGCCGCGAGGTTCTCACGAATGCCTAGGGGAGAAAGCCTTACCTCAGCATCTTGTGACTTAGCGATGTCGACCAATGTCTTGGCTGCAGGGTGGACAATGTCCAATAACTTCAAGATCGTGGCGCCGTCGTTGGAAATGACCGCTTTGCCGTTGTGGTCTACGATGAGCTTGTCCATGCCCCGAGGGCCCAGGGTTGTACGCACCTATGTGGAAAGAAAATAAGTCATAAAAAGATTGTCTTTTGGAAGTAATGGAATCAGGCGTTACTTAGCGGAAATCCATAACAATCAAAATACAAAATCAATATGTAGTGTCAAAGGCTGTGAGAATGGTCCTTAGAGGACTGAAACACGTGTTGGGTATCGTACTGGCGCATGTAATTTGCTTTTTTATGTTGTCCTTCTTGCATGTGCACATTTTTGCGGGCGGGAGGTGCAAATTGCATCCCGGCATGATTAAACTGACAATTAGCGGAATTAACACTACATATTGATTTTGTATTTTGGCAGTAAACCTTTTGTCACATGGTTCAGCTTTTCCCCACGTACCCTAAGCCCGAGGAGAGACTTTGCGACTCTCTGTTTGTTCTATGGTCTTAACAATGGGATGTTTTCAGAGGAATTATTTGATTTGATGCCCACTGCCACCTTCTACCATCGCACCTTTCACCACAGACAGTGAGTTTTTTTTTTTAATCATTTATTCTCTTAAATTATTCACGTTACAAAACAATGTAACAAAATCGCCAAACTGTTGCCAGTTTGTTGGCGTTAATGGCGCTCTTACATATTACTTTTATACACATTATATATTAGGTCTTTACCTATGAAATTGCCGTTCTGCAGTACTGGCCATTTCAAATCAAAATAATTTTTGTTTGGCTAAGAATTCTAATTTCAAATTAATTTTATTTTAAAAACATGGATTCTTTTTTCCAAAAGTAGTCATTTCTTTATTGATTAGTGTTACATTTTCATCGCATTTCAATCTTTTTCGTCATCATGGATACGTTAAAAATTCGAGTAATTATGGAATATGAGTACCGTCGTGGCAGCAACGCGGCACAAGCGGCACGCAACATCAACGACGTTTACGGAGCTAACACTACAAACCAACGCACCACCTGTTATTGGTTTGCTCGCTTCCGTTCTGGAAATTTCGACCTGAAAAATGAACCTCGCGGTCGTCCGAAGACTTTGGTCGACAATGACGAATTAAAGGCGGTTGTGGAAGCTGATGATACACAATCTACGGCTGAATTAGCAGCAGCTTTCGACGTTAGCGTCAAAACAATATTGGTCCATTTGCGTCAAATTGGCAAGGTAAAAAAGCTTGACAAATGGGTGCCCCACGAACTCAATGATCGCCAGCGCGAAGTACGCGTCGAGACGTGCCTTGCACTGCTCAACAGACACACAAATGAAGGAATTTTGAACCGCATTGTTACCTGCGATGAAAAATGGATTCTGTTTGATAACCGCAAGCGCTCAGCAAGTTGGTTGGATCCTGGTTCAGCACCTAAACAATGCCCTAAACGAAAACTTACCCCTAGAAAAGTGATGGTCACTGTTTGGTGGTCTAGCGCCGGTGTGATTCATCACAGCTTCTTACCAAACGGGGTGAGCATTACTGCAGATGTGTACTGTGAAGAACTGAGCACAATGATGGAGAAGCTGGCGCATCTCCAACCAGCATTGGTCAATCGCTCGTCTCCGCTGCTCCTGCACGACAACGCGCGACCTCATACTGCACAGCAGACGGTCTCCAAGTTGCAAGAACTGGGGTTGGAAGCTCTCCGTCATCCGCCCTACTCACCAGACCTTGCGCCTACAGACTACTACTTTTTCCAGAATTTGGATAACTTCTTGGCGGGAAAAAAATTCAATACCCGAGAGGCAGTACAAAATGCCTTTGAAGAATTTGTTGCCTCCCGTCCAGCTGATTTCTTTAAGAAGGGCATCAATAAACTGCCACTGCGATGGCAAAGATGCATTGATTGCATGGGTGATTACTTCGATTAATACAAATAAAAAAATTCATGAAAAAAATTCGTTTAAATTTTTTCATACAAAACGGCAATTTCATAGGTAAAGACCTATTATTTATACCTTTTTTTTTTAAATATAACTATACATATTTGTATTTTAGGTAGTACTTTTTCAGTCTTTTTTTTAAATGATACAGCACTTATATTATCATCTTTCGACGAGTTCCTTATAAAATCTATGTTATTAAATATTGTTGGAGTTAAATATTGCCTAGTTCTATTACCATAATATTTTTTTACATAAGGTATTAAAAATTTTCCCTGAAAAGCATTCCTAGTATTATATTTGTGATTTATTGGCTCTTTGTATTCATTTATTTTATATTGTTCTAATGCTATCAAGTATTCTACTTTATCATGTACTAGTATTATATTACAAAACTTTAATAAATTGTCATAATTCTGCTTGTATTTTAACTTAACTTTCTTTCGAACAAGGTACTTACGTAGTTACTGTAGTTGTTTAATTAAATTTAAGTTCATCCTCACACCTCGAACCTTGTTAGAATTTTCTTTCTGATTTTCACCCAAAAAATATTGTCAACTTTGAATTTAGTTTTTTTTATCTTTATTAATAAGGGGTTTTTATCCACAGGGATACGTCAACCCCATTGTACCTTATGCTCTATTAACACACAGCTGTACTTATTTAATAAACTATGAAAACAGAAAAGAGAATCACTGACTAGACTTTTGAATTAAACCACAAATTATGCATTTAGTCTTTTCAGATTTAGGGTATGCCAAAATAAACTTTGAATTTTTTTTAGCTTGAACTATTCATATTTGGCACTTGGGTGTTTTAGTTTTGCTTTTGTTTGTGTTATTGTTATTCTAAATAGTAACTACCTTCATTAGTGTGCGAAAACGATAATGTATTTTTTTTGGGCTCCATAACACACTGAGATGTTGATTTGCACATGCATAAGCCTCATATCTACTATCATAGATCCACACAGCCATTCGGAAATTGGATCCGTTAGTTTTAATCATTGGCTAGCATTAATTCAACATGTACCTAAAATAAGGTAAACTTAATAAATAAAAAACTGGCCAAGTGCGAGTCGGACTCGCACATGAAGGGTTCCGTAGCAGCAAGTATTTCAGTTGATTAAATGAAAGCAAATTGCGGTTTATAAAAAAAAACTACTTGCTAGAGACGTTCAAACCAATTTTCGTTGTTAGTTTCCATGGTAATGTACATCATATATTTTTTTTAGTTTTGTCATTCTCTTATTTTAGAAGTTACAGGGGGGGGGGGGGACGACACTCATTTTACCACTTTGGAAGTGTCTCTCGCGCAAACTATTCAGTTTAGACAAAAAAGATATTAGAAACCTCAATATGATTTTTGAAGACCTATCCTATTAATATAAATACGGACGGACAGACAGACATAACGAATCTATAAGGGTTTCGTTTTTTGCCATTTGGCTACGGAACCCTAAAAATATGTTAAAAATAAAGGTTATAAATTGTTTTCCTTAAATAACTCCATGGGTCTGTATGCTACCAGGACGTAGCATACAGACCCCATGTTAGCCCTTATTGAAGGGCCTGTTGGCGTGGTTGGCAAGTGTTTGCTTTTCACGCCAGAGGTCTTGGGTTGGATCCCCACCCAGGACAGATATTTGTGTGCTGCTGAGTTTGTTTCGCTGGGTCTTCTCAATTGGGGCGCATTGGATCCGGTGGTAGCTTTAAAGTGCGACCGTCGTTTTAAACACAAGGTCCGTTATAATAATAATACTGAATTCATACCTTAATGTAGACAGAACCATTCAGACAATATGTAGTAAAATATAAATTTCAATAATTAAACCTAAATATAATCTCCTTGACAATAACTTCTTAATACAAGCAAGCTAAATATCACTACTATTATAAAATAAATTGTATGAATTTTTTAACATTCCTGTACCTAAACATCTGTAATAAGCAACTAGAAATAATAACTGTATTACTACAAACATGTTCTGACTATTCACAAGCGCTTTTTTGAAGTCTAGGTAAATAAAACCTTTTTTATTTTTTTTATTTTATTTATTGTGCATGAACATATTGTCTGTTTGTCCTGTAAAGTAAGACATTTGAATAAAAATATTATGAAATACTTACAGCATCGACAACTAACTGGCAGGCATTGATATTGGAGATAAGTTGAGGCTTGCCCTGAGACTGGTCCGTCCCCTCCTTCAGCACTAGGATCTGTGGTTGCTGTAGACACAGAGAAGGATGGATTAAGTACATCTATGTAAGTAACAGCTCCACTCAGTATCTTCTGCATGGTGCCAAGGATTTATAATGAGTTTCCAAGTTTTATAATAGATATCCCAGGCACAAACAGTCAACACACATGTTTGTAATTAATCTTAAGTATATTTTATTTTAAAAAATGATTCCTGCTGAGTTTTCTGGCAGTGTTTCTCAGTAACTGCCAATTCATGCACTGCAGAGTAGGGTAAAAAAAAAAATGATTCCACATAAATATAAATTTTTTACGAAATAATTGATTTTTTATATTTAGGAAAACGCTTCAAGATTTTGTCATTAATAAAGCCTACTATACACTTGATGAGTATTTAAATGATAAATGTAAACAAAGTAATAATATATAACATACAGTAATGAACAATCTATAAAAAAACTAGCTGTGCCCTGCGGTGTTACCCGCGTTAAATTTTATAAATTTTCTTTGCTATAAACCTCACGGAGCCCGAGACCTTTCCAACGAATGCAAAACCGTGGAAATCGGTTCGTGCGTTCTGGAGTTATAGCGTCAGGAAGGAAAACCCGACTTATTTTTATATAAAAAAAAATAACAATAAATTATAGTAAAATTGGATAATTAATTACATTTAATTAGTGATTAAATAAATAGAACCTACACTATAGAACTATCAATATTTGCACAGGAACGTTACTCTGTATTATTTATCCGCTTGCGTGCAAAGAGGGACTGTGGTCCCTCTTTGCAATTTTCCTTAGTATGCGAAAAGGGACCGCGGTCCCTCTTCAACCATCGCGATTCATACCTCAAGATTTTAGTTTTATTTCGCTCTAACAACCACTTTATTCCTATTTGATCTCTTTCTATTCGAATCTATGAATATTTTTCTATGCTCAAAATGAAACAACACTTCAATAATGAAACGGAAATGTTCTAAAAAAATATATGAATATCAGTTGCGTTTACTCGTCGTCGTGCGCCAGCGCTCGGACTTTTGTAATAGATATTTTAAGGGTTATTAGTGGATTCTTGTTATTATTTTATTTTTATTTTGTAAATCTTTAATTAAATATTGTGTAAAAGTGTAGTTTGTGGCCTGGAGCAACGGAATTTTCAAATACTGGTAAGTTTTTCAAAGCATCTCTAGTCTTACTAGGCATATATCAAAATACTATCGTAAACTGTAGTAAAACTATGCAAATTCTGTACAAAACGTAATATTTATCTCGAAAACTATCGATTCAAAAACGTTTATCAATAAAAACATAAACAAAATATATTTAATTTAAGTCACGATTCGAACTTTTTGTTCATATGACGTAAATTTGTAAACAAAAAAATGGCCGCCAACTTAAAGTGAAGGTAAGGCGGAGTACACATATCACGGAACTTAAATATTTTATTAAGTATAACATAAAAAAAGATGAAAGTTTTAGTTATTGTATTTATACATTCATGATTACCTTTGGCTTCGAGTATTTCAAGTACTGAATTTAAAACTGTTTCTTGACTTTTTATATTTTTATGTTCTTGTTTTTGCCTTTGTTTTTACACTTTTGCTTTGCCGTTATTTTTATTAAACAACATAAAAAATATATATTTCGAAATGTAATTTTATATATTTATCTAAATAAATAAATAAGGTGATATTCTATTTATAATAATTGTTCAATAAAAACTTGTAAGTTTTTTTCCAATAATGGTTTTTCTGAGAATTCTCCCATTTGTAGATTAAATGTACTTGTAACTTTTTTTGAGAGTTACGGAATTAGAAATGAGATATACCATTGGAAAGATAATTTCTTAAAGGTAATAACTGTGAATAAATTGTTTTGTTTACTTAATATTTACCTCATACAAAAGATTCCGAAACGCTGCGCGCGTTGTGCGTAAAAGGTAGTTTCTGCAATCAATCCTCTATAATTTCGTCACTATTACAGCTGTTGAGGTGAATTTTGCAATAAAGCTACCCTATTAATATACCATTTAGGCAATAACAATATTTTTAGTGTACATGCCAGGATTTTGGCTTAAAAAAATATTTTGTTTGTTTAAAAAAATAATTTCGTGGTCATAATTTTATGGAATTTAAAATGTCTGTAAATAAATATTTTTATATAACAGGGCATTTGTTTTTATTATTTTTATATAAAAGGCTCTCTTTACTGTTTAGAATAATAAAATATATAGGGTATCGCTTTAATTTTCAAAATATAACCTTTTTAACTTGAAATGTATCTATTTTTACCTATTGGTGAAGTTTAGAGTTACGTCAATAAACATAGAAACAAACGATATGAATAATTCTGACACCACAAAATAGCCCTATTCACAAACTATAATAAAAACATCACTTCAGATCTCAGCTTGCATCCCAAACTAATAAATCTCAGTTTTTATTTGACTCGGCATCAGCACTTAGCGGACAACGTCATCTGTGCGCATACAACGGTTTTTTTGTCGCTCAGCGGATCACGCAAGCGGTTATAAGAATGTCTATGAAAGCCATATTTAATGAAATGAAACATTTCAATTTGAAATTAATGATCACAGTATCAATCAAATCAATCAAATTTGACTGGGGGCATTCAGGACAACTTGTCCTGTATGCCTCAAGTCAAATTAAAATAGCTTTCTGCACTCCATCAGATTCGGGTAGATTGATGTGCTGGCATCTGTACATTTGGATACGGGATACAGTGCAATACCTTATGATTTCCAAGTTATACAACTTACAACAGTTGTTTACTTGACTGCAGACACAAAACTGGTATGCTAAAATAATTATTATAGCATATGAGTGTTTTCTGCATGGCCTCATGCATTTACAACAAGTTACCGTTATCTTGGAAGGCATTAAGCATACCTCTATTTAAGAATAAATTAAGAAACTTCTTAGAGAAAAAAGCCTATTACCATACTCAACACTTTTCAGAAAAAAATAATGCATTTGTTTAATTATGGCTGTTAATTTTTTGTATTGTAATTATGTGATATACCTATATTGAAATTGAATAGACAGAACCATTCAGACAATATGTGGTAAAGTATAAATTTCAATAATTAAACCTAAACATAATCTCCTTGACAATAACTTAATACAAGCTAGATAAACATCACTACTATTATAAAATAAATTTTATAAATGTTTTAACAATCTGTGTACCTAAATATCTATAATAATTAACTAGTAATAATAACTGTATTACTACAAACATATTCTGACTATTTACAAGCGCTTTTAAGTCTACATGACTAAAATAAAAACCTCTTTTATTGGTCTTGTACCTATTGCATGCCTTATGGTAAAATATGGCTGACCTGTATACTATTTAACACAATCTACTGTACATGTATATTTAGTATGTATGTATATAAGCAAAATAAAGTATCTAATTGTATCTTATTACATGATATTTGTTGGATATTACTACACCATAGATACCTTTTACTTAATAACATCCACAATATCCATTATCTCAATTTCTGAGTGTGTGTGTGTGTGTGTGTGAAGTTTAAGTTGTTGCTAATGGTCATAGCCCTAAGAAACGGTTAACAATCCATGTCAGTAATCTACAGGATGGCATGAACACCTCTGACACTAGGGTACCTAACCATTATACTCTTAAAATAAAGTGATTTAAATTAAAGTAGTTAATTAAATATTTACTTTACATATTAATAAAATACATAAGCCTACTATTGTATATATGGGGGCAGGTAAAAGCTTAATTAGAGCAAAATAAAATAAGCTTTGATTACCCATTTTTTTAACTCTTATTATTTCAATAAAAAGTTGACCAATTCCCAAAACGATTAAATACAGCTTGTATATTACGCCATCAACTATTAATTTATAAAGTTTAATTCACGGTTATTAATATGCTTTCATATTATTTCGTTAGTCACATGAACATTTGGTATTATTGTAGTAATTCGCTCATAGACTATAGAAGATCGTACAAAACGCCGATTTTAAAATAAAATACGTAAAATACCATTAATTAAACAATATATATCTCTTTAGGAAGTAAAGAACATCTTTTCATACCCATATCAGTAGTTTATCACGTGAAATTTAGGTAATATCAAACGAAAATAAAACTATTCTCGAACAATAACCCTCAAGTTTTTTAAGCACTTTTTCACAAAATATACACATGATTCACAGGAAATATATATGCGGTCATAAAATTTCAATATCACTGTTGAAATTTGTATTAATCAGGCAAGAAAATAGCAGAGGATTGTACCAAAAAATTAAAATTGAATTACCATTTTGACTTAGATTTTTCTCACAAATACAACTGAAGTCTGAATGACTTTGACAGTTAATTTTAGATGTTACTAGACATGCTTATTTACTATTACCCTTGAAGTGGGCAAATATATGTGAAATATTTAAATCACTTCTTGTTGTTTTCATGGAAATTAAAATATGAATTGTAAATATTTCATTGTATATTATTCTAAAGCACAAAAACACGTTAGTTTCAATACCTCCGACTATTTAATCAGCAAAAATATTAAATCCTTCTATTAAAGCGGGTATTTGTAAACCTGGTATAGTAACTAAACGCAATTCTCATTGGCTGTTTTTTGACAAGAAAAATGGAACGGTCATAGTGATGTAATGGACGAGTAAAGTAAGCTATCGATCTAAAAAAAGGGTTTTTTATATCAGAGGGCGACTAACGAGCAAGTGGGTCACCTGATGGTAAGTGATCACCGCTGTCCATGGACACTCGCAACACCAGAGGTGTCGCGGGTGCGTTGCCGGCCTTTAAAAGTCGGCAAACAAGTGTTGTTGACCGTTCCCCCCACCCCAATGAGCTCTGGCAACCTTACTCACACTCGGAAACACAACATTAAAATTATTAATGTTATTATTAAGGAATGTCTTCTGTAAGGTGGAGGTACTTCCCCAGTCGGGCTGTTCTTTGAGCGAATGGACGCCCTACCTCTCTTAATCGTAAAGCTATTTTAGCTATGTTTACGCCAAAACCTCTTGACGTACATACCTATATTGTAGATATATTTCTAGAGATTGTCTGGCCTGTTAATTTAGTGGTTAGTGACCCTGACAGCTAAGCCAGAGGTCGTGGGTCAATCTCCACTCAGTACGAATATTTTTGTGCAGAGCATGATTATTTGTGACTTGTAGTGACGTGTCTTGGTGTAATTGTTATATAATATGTATGTATTTAGAAATATATAAGTATGTTTATCAGTCGCCTGGTTACAATAGTACAGGCTCTTGCTTAGTTTGGGATCAGATTTTAGTGTGTTAGTTGTCCCGATATTGTATTTTAATGAATATATTTATCATTATTGGAGATATTATCTATATTTGTATTGATTATGTTATTTATCTTACTTAGACTATATTTGTTCATTTTTCTGCATGTACAAATAATAATATTGTATTGAGCAGAACAGTGCCCAACATTTGTATGTATTGTACCTATTGTATAATTTTTTTTTTATATTTATAAGACCTATTTTATACCTACACCATTTTAATACAATTCTATTTTATTATGTAAAGAGCCATATCAAATATATTAGGCCGGATGATACAAGTTCTATATTTGATAAATTATTACAGTTGTCTCCATCGAAATGAACGTAGCGGTTAGTTTTATATCCTAAGCAATGGCTAATTATTGTATCTGTCTGGAAAACAATATCTGCTTGAAAACTCTTTTTTTCAATTCAATTCTAAATTCATTTATTCCGTGAAAAATTTTATATTTATGTGGAATCGTCTTTTTTTTACCCTACCGTGCATTGCATGTCTTGGCTTCTGAGAAACACTGCCCTAAAACTCAGTGGAAATACTTTTTTATAAATAAAATTTTTATAAGATTAATTAGATATTCTTTGTATGCTGACTTAGAATAGCTGACTCCCAAGCTGCGTCACTTAAATAATCAGAAACTTTTTTAATATCCGCCCTTTCCCTCCTAACGTAGGGATTATTATTTTCTTAATGGACATATGGTTTATAAGCTTGTAAGTCATATTCAAGTCAGAGCTTATTGATGCTTTTTCTACTGAGAAGATACGCTACGAAATCACTCCTACTGATTCATTTAAATATTAACACTTCGTGAAGTTTGTCAGGTTAATTTTTGCGTAATTTGTGTAGAGTCAATTAATTTGTGTAGAGTGACAAATTAATTGAGATGAGATTTATTCTTTAAATAACATAATTTTGTCTTTACAGAATAATAATTTTGTAATACAAGCAATCAATCAATTCTTCTGAGAATCATCGATAAGATCGTATTATGAATGCATATGGCGCATCACTATATTCAAAACGTCAAAGATATTTTACACTGACATACGCTTACGGAAAAATCTACACGAAAATCATTGAAAAATTGGCAATATACTTCTTGCTTTTGTAATAAATAATAAGATGAGCCGGCAAGTCGACATAAAAGCTTTGGTGTCGCATATAGTGCGTGGAGATGGGGCTGATAGATGCAGAATATGTATGGGAGAAACAACGGAAGGGCAAGTGCATTTAGAAGACACAGTTATGATGGATGGAGACAAACCAGTTACCCTCGCTGAGCTGTTAGAAGGCATCACAGGAGTTGAGGTACGATTTCTCATCCGTTTCTAAGCTCAATGTCAAATGATTTGTTTATTTTCTGTGCATAACGGAACGGCGTCTTCCCGCCGAGTTGGTATCAAAATGGCTGCCGAAGTGCCGATTTTATTGCGGAATTTTATATGGTCATTTCATTTGATGTTGATGCTCTACTTTTATTTAAATTTAGTTCGTCAATTGTAGAAAATATTTATAACGCTACAAAAATTACGTGAATTACTTTTGTCCCAGTCTAACACGTTTACGAAGTTGGCTAGGCGCATAACCTAACGATGACGTCACTTTTTCTCAGTCACAATTATTATTATATTATCTTATATTAAATTCTGTATCAGCATTCAAACACGCAACGGAACAAATTTAAAATTTTGTTCAACCTTATTTTTTTAATTTATCAATATCTACCCAATATTTAATGAGGTAGTAATTAATATTATGTATAGGGAATATTGAAATTATAATCTACCTACTTTAAAAATAGAGCAACTTCTTATAAAGTACCACATTTCATATGACAAAGCTAATAAACATATAGCATTGAAGGAAAAGATACACCACATCGAAGAATACATTTTATTGGCCGTTTGATTAGTACAGTGGTTGCAGGTGCAGCTGGATGATGACCTGCCTCTTGGACTGTGCTCCACCTGCTCACTATCAACCATAGAAGCAGCCAACTTCAAATCCTTATGCTCCAGATCTGCCTTGCAATGGGACACCTCCGTAAAACTCCTTAACGACTTACCTGAAAAACCAGAGTATAACAATAGAATGATAGTAATATTATCAAAAGACTCCATATCTGTTACTACTGAAAATTTTAAGAGTAAATCTCCAAAAGAGGAAAAAAGTGACTATGAAAATGTAAAGAGTCACAAATGTCACTGTCCATATTGTGGAAAACAATTTATGTATGCTCACCATTTGAGCCAGCATTTGAAGGAATCCTCTGATTATGTGCGAGCATGTCATATATGTGCAAAAATCATGTCTAGAGAAGATTTAGTTGCACATTTAATCACAATACATGATCGAGAACCTTTTGACTGTAAAAAATGCCCTGCAATGTTCTTTTCGTACAAACAGTACAAGTTGCATTTAGAAAAAGCTCATAGATCTGGAGCGTGCACCTGTGGAGAATGTGGAAGGAGATTCAAAAGCAAGCATGCTTATTATGCCCATCAGTCTGTCCATATGTCGAAGAACTGTCCCAATTGTGATGAATTGTTCCGTAATCAGAAATGTTACCATTATCATGTGAAGAGATGTTGTAACCTAGATAAAACTAGGTTAGATCTTCATCACACTAAAAGTAAAGTTACAATATCAGTCAAGAAGAAAAACAGAAATATTAAAGTTGGTTTAAGAGGTAGTGCAGACTCTGAATGCTATTGTGATTACTGCAAAAAGAAATTTGCAGGAAAGAAGTTTGTAGCTGCTCATATCCAGATAGTTCACATGAAGAATACGCATCGACCTTGCATTTACTGCGGTAAATCTTTAGCGGCTGCCCATATGTCAACTCATGTCAAAAAACATGAGTCAACAGAATCCTACCAATGTGGTCACTGTGGTATTGTCCTCAAAACTAAACTGGGGTACAGCCAACATCTACGCTTACATACAGGAGAAAGACCGTATGAGTGTAAATTCTGCGGAGAAAAATTCTCTGCATCGTCCAGACGTTCGGAGCATATACGTAAAATCCATCAAGATTCAGACGCACTGTTAAAATATGCTTGCGAATTATGCCCAGCAAGGTTTAGATTACCGTATAGGTTGAAGAAGCATATCAGTACAGTGCATAGAAAAGATGATGCCTTGCAATTTGAATGTACTATATGCCATCATAAATTTAGCAGTTGTCGAGGATTACTCCATCACAGCCGGATTCATCAGGAAGTTGTGGTTGGAAAAAAACAGACAAGGGCTCTCAAAATTACAGAAGAAGTTGTTTAGAGGGTAAATCCACATTTTTTTTATTGGGAAGTGATGCTTAAATTGTCGATGAGACTGATTATACTGATTTTTCTATGTCAGAAGATGTTTAATTAAGGTTACTACTTGGTCAGTAGACGTGTTGTAACACATCTCTCACACGGATTTTCAGTCTGTGGTATGGGATCCCTGCTTACCTAAGAGACTACAGCATAAAGCCCTTCAAAAAGTCATATGGTTTCTAGAGAGTCATCTAGGTTTTGAACGCAGGACTTAATTTAATATAGTGTTGAACATGCTACTGCATTGTGTCCAATATTGTATGTTCCTAAAGTCTATAATACAAGGATATATCTGTGGATGTCATTTTCTCTCTTAAAATCTCTCGTAAAAAATAGTCTTAAATTTATGATTCTAGGGTAAAGTTGATTGGATGTGGAACAAATTACCCATAGAATCCTAAATTTATTTTTTTCAATCCCATATGTACAGCCGCTTTTCAGATGCTGCACTGAAGAGCTAAGATTTATCTGTTCTGGGGGGCTACCGACTAAGTCGCCGAACATCGGGATAGGGACCGGCGTTCAAATAAATAAAGGTTAAAAATGACTTAATCAATCGTTAAATCGGCTTCCATGAGCACATGTGACGTCATAAATGGTCCGGAATCGATTTTCAACGTTGAAGCCTATTTAACGATTGATTAAGTAATTTTTAACCTTTATTTACTTGAACGCTGATCACTATCCCGATGTTCGGCGACTTAGCCCACATTGAGCTAAATTGCATAGATTGCCCATAACTTCTTGACAGGTTTATCGTCGATTTAACGCTGGTGAAAATTATATTCAATAAAAATTATGGTTGCACGCGATTTCAGTTTTAATTCTCGGACTTTATTTTTGCACTTAAATACAGCTCTTAGTAGTCCCGCGTTTAAAAAGTGTTGAATGTCTTTATTTCACGAAATATCCTATTTCATAGATAGATTTGGCCCCTTCTGCATCCCACTTTTCTTTTCTTTGTCAGAAGCTTTTGAGTAAATTTTAATAAATTTGCTCATAATGTACATCATGTCAGCCAAAGTACGTCCACTGCTGGACAAAGCCTCCCTAAAGAATGGCGGGATATGGCATAATTGCCACGCTTGGCAGACGGGTTGGCGATCGCAGTTTTAATGGTTGGTGAACGCAGTTCACAGAAAAACGCTGCTGCCCGTTCTCTGGTAGATCGGTCAATTTCTACGCTTCCCACGGGATTAGATGGGGTTATGATATTCTATGCCGTCACCACACAGCATATCCTCATAATGTAACTCCAGTTATTATTGAGCCATGATGGAACCCTGTCTTAGTTTTTCATCATCATCATCATATCAGCCGAAAGACGCCCACTGCTGGACAAAGGCCTCCCTTAAAGATCTCATCAATTGCCGGTCTTGCGCTATATGCATCCAGCTATTTCCAGCGACCCTTACAAGATCATCGGTCCATTTTATAGGTGGCCTGCCCACGCTGCGTCTTCCGGTTCGTGGTCGCCACTCGAGAACCTTTATGCCCCAGCGGCCGTCCGCTCTACGAGCTATGTGCCCTGCCCACTGCCACTTCAGCTTGGCAATTCATACGGCTATGTCGGTTACTTTGGTTCGCCTGCGGATCTCAGCATTTCTGATTAGATCTCGCAGGGTAACTCCAAGCATAGCCCTTTTCATTGCTCTTTGGGTGGCCTTGTTCTTCTAATTCCTCGCAATTCTTTTCGCTCTTCTGGATTTAAACCCATGCCGATCTGTTCGCGAAAGTCGTTATTACCGTGCTTGAAGTTTTGTAAGATTACTGTGTGATCTTCGTCTTTTAATAAATTGTTATTATTATTTTAATCTGTGGTAGAACGTCCGCCATTAAAATAAGAAAAAACAATTAATGATTAAGTTTGACGTATTTTAATTAAGTACGACAAATCATGACTTTATTTGTTTTTAGGGTTCCGTAGCCAAATAGCAAAAAACGGAACCCTTATAGATTCGTCATATCTGTCCGTCTGTATGTCACAGCCACTCATTCCGAAACTATAAGAGCTGTACTCTTGAAACTTGGTAAGTAGATGTATTCTGTGAACAGCATTAAGATTTTCACACCAAAATAGAATAAGAACAATATTTTTGGGGGTTCCCCATACATAGAACTGAAACTCAAAAATTGTTTTTTCATCGTACCCATACATGTGGGGTATCGATGGATAGGTCTTCAAAAATGATATTGAGGTTTCCAATATCAATTTTTCTAAACTGAATAGTTTGCGTGATAAAACTAAAAAATTATGATGTACTGAATGGCCTGCCACAAACATTAAATTCATTATAAGTTGGCGTTTTGGTCTTTGTCATGCACACAAGAGCTATAATTATACCTAGTTAGTGATAAATGTTAACGTAATAGATCCGGTGTAACTTGCGATTAGTGAAAGAACTTTCCAGATTGGGGCAGTATTTCCAGAGATAGGTTCTTACGTCCAATTAACAAGTTAAATTAATTGACGCCCACGTAATCATGTCAGCCAATCGCGACGCTTGCCAGACGGGTTGGCGATCGCAGTTTGATTGTCATAGTTTACAGAATAAAAACGCTTTCTGGTAGGTATTCCCTCGGTCGATTTCTACGCCCCCGAAGGGATGAGATAGAGTGATGATATTTTATGCCATCACCACACAGCAGTACCTACACCACAAGCCAACGTACTTCGCTCGTATTTAAGCGTAATTGATCATAAGTGTATTTAACTAGCAAACATTTAAGTGTATCTCTCTGTTATGATAACTCCTCTCTGTTTTCGGTGTACTTATTGTGTTTCCTCAACTAAGTTTGCTTTTTAATTTTGGTTCGCTCATTACCGATCTGAAGAGGAACTCGTTGTTCTAGGTCGAGAACACACCACTGCTACCGCACAAAATCTGCGGGCCGTGTCAACAAAACGTTAGCACACTTCTACCATTCATTGAACTATGTAAAGCATCGGCGAAAAAGTGGAATGAAATTACAAACAATTTACTAAAACTGAACCCATGCAATCAGACAAAAAACCTCTATGTTTGCTGTGGGGAAACATTTGACACACTCAGAGATACAATACGCTGTCCTTATCCCAGAATCAAAACGAAAAAAGAAGCGTTAAAATTCTACAGATTGCGATTAAATCGCCAAAAGTTTTATGAGAATCGAATTAAAGTAGTTAAACCCAAAAAGTCTGAAAGAAACGACAAAATGATATGCTACGAATGTGGATTTCAAAACAATGATTTATTCAAGTTTAATAAACATATTGGAAATTATAAGAAGAAAATGTGCGGGCAGTGTTTGAAAATTTTCGATATTTCAGCGTTTAAAGTACACTATGAGACCCATAATTTGGATATTTACTGCTGCGACCTATGTCCTCAAACGTTCGAGCTCAAAGCGGCGTTTTTAGCACATAAATCAAAACACACCAAGGACGCTATCATTTGTTCCGAATGTCAACAATCATTTAAGAACGCTTCAAATTTGAACAAACATGTAGTTAAACATAAACCAGTAGTTTGTGGGTGTGGGTCATATTTCTCCAACCGAGGATGTTTCTTTACTCATAAGAAACATTGTAATCAACACAAAAATATTAAAACCCAGTCTGAATTCATTTGTGATTATTGTAAAGCTGTTTATAAAAGAAAAAGCGCTTTGAAGACACATATTAGGCTCATTCATACGGTTGGGCGGTCGCTACAGTGCGAGTTCTGTGGTAAAAAGTTTTGCTCTCCGGCACATTTGAGGGAACATAACAATACGCATTTTAATGTGAGCGATCGATTCGTTTGTGAATGTGGGGCCAAGTATGCGAGTAGACGTGGATATAGCAGGCATTTTAAAAAGTACCACACTGATGGGGAAAAGTCAAGTGGAAATTTGGAGAAGGACTTAAAAAAACCACCTAACAAAGTTAGGCTCAAGAGGAGGAAGAACTTTATTATTAATTATTAATTTTAGGTTCGTTAAAATTGATAATTTTTAGTTTATTTTCTTGGATGATGATTTATGAGGCCCCAAATTGGAAACTCTTTCCCTTTAAAAACCCACTATTCCTAAGTGTCTTAGGTTGTTTTCTTTCGCGTCATGGAGGTGGGACGCTTAAATGGAATGATATATTTCATTTTATATACAATTAGGGTAGCTACAGTTAGCCAATCACAAGTTTTCACAGATAGAACCTCCATATGATTCAATAGACAGAAACATTATGTGGGCAAATTTGCGAACTGTTTATATGGAAATAAGGAACGCATTGCATAATAATGTAAGTAAGGTAGTAAACAGTTTGACTTTAATTAAATTTTGATTAAATAACTATAACATTCTTATAAATATATTATTTCTTATAAAATTATTAAATGTATTTTACTGTATTGTAATGTATTATACTATATATATGTATAGTCAAAGTCAAAAATTCTTAATTCCGTAAAAATTTTACGTTTATGTGGAATCGTCATATTTTTTTTACCCTACCTTGCAGTGCATGACGTGGCAGCTACTGAGAAACACTGCCAGAAAACTAGGCTAGTAGGAATCCTTTTTTAAAATAAAATATACTTAAGATTAATTACAATCATGTGTGTTGACTCAGAACAACTCAATCCGAAGCACTTTTATCACTAAAATAATCAGAAATTTTGTAATATGCCCACATGCTACACAATTTTGCTTTAATAATTCTTTTAAACTTATTCCTAGACAATTCTCTAATATCATTGGGAAGTTTGTTATAGAATCTTATACATTATATTGTAATAAAAATTTATTACAAGTTTGGCATATTGGGTGTACCACTTTCAACTTAATAAATGTATAACATAGGTACCTATGGCTCCTCCAACTATGGGCAGAACAACTTTCTGGTTCGAGCAAGCGGGAGTCTAATATATATCTGTAGATAATGCAACCGAAAGATAAAGACACTTTGTAGAGCCATTTTTCGGCTTCTGTCACTTTTAAGATCCTTGCTGGATAATTCTCTAAATATTTAGTTATAGAGTCATCTATATATATAAAAATCAATGCCACTTTTCGTTGTAATGTTATAACTCAACAACGCCTTTACCGATTTGGCTAATTTTGGTCTTGAATTATTCGTGGAAGTCCAGGGAAGGTTTGTACGTAGAGAAAATTTTAAAAAGTCTTAAAAATGGTAAAATCAACATTTTGTTGGAATAAATGAACTTTTTTTTATTACTATGCCTTATACGTAGCGAAGCACGTACCGGGCCGCTAGTAGAGTCATAATTATTGTGACGTACATCGCATGTAAAATCATTTAGTCATCCAAACTTTAATGATTAAATACTGACATAGTTACGTGTTTAGAGTAACGTAATTGTCTAATGTACTAGCTAGATATAAAACAAGGTTGTAAAGTGGTGTTGGGTTATAAGGGGATTATAAGGGTCTATTGGAGGAAATAATGCATAGGTATCTGACATACGCGGACCACATATTCCGTTACTATCAGAAAAGTTTGGGGCTCTGCGTAGGCCCCAATTTATGTTTCATGAGCTTGCGATCCCCATATAAGTTTAGTACTAAAATTGCATTGAAAGCGTATTATTACTCCATATAGCTATAATTACTTTATTTCTCAGTATTTAAGCATATATTATAAAAGTATCCGGCTAAGTTTAAGTTATAATAGACATTTCATGTAATGTTTTAATGAAAATAGAACTTATCAAATCAATATCGTTTATCCGAAATGATACTCTTAAAACAAAGCCCCTTTTGAGAATAAAATCAGGAATGAACAAAAACATCATGCGATACTATATAGTAGCACCAATTTAGTGCTATAGAATTCTCACGAAATTATGAAGTTCTCAAACTTACACATACTATTTTACCAAGATAAAAAAACCAGAGCGGACTGATGGAACCCGTCGTTTCAGATCGTGGACGAGGAGGCACTACCGGCGGCGCTCTGTCGTGCCTGCTCCGATGCCGCCGTTGCCGCTCTCGCCTTCCTCAAGCTCTGCACACAGGCGAACCAGCACTGGAGCCACGCCACCAACTACCTCACTCAAGTCCACGAACCGGCTAACGAAGACAAAGCATACTTCATCTTCTATAACGATGAACATACAATCATCAAAGATCAAATGGAAAGAGTTCCAAATAAACAAGTCGCTTTAAAACGATTAAACATGAGATTTTACCCAAATTTAGACAACAGAATCAAAAGACAGAAATTTCGTTATTACACGAAATGCAGTTGCCCCGACTGTGGGAAGTCATTTTCAGCGCCGGATTATCTAAACCGTCATCTGCGAAATACTTTACAGAGGGCATGCATTAAATGTGGCATAGTTATGCCTAAGAATGATATGGCGAAACATATGTCTGCAGAACATGATATTCATTATGCCGAGTGTAGTATGTGTCATGAGTTGTTTGAGACGAAGACTCTTTTGAAGCAGCATATGACCGAAACACATTCTGTTAACACATATTCTTGTAACGTTTGTGGAAATGGATATTTGAACGAACGCGCATTGCGGTCCCATGTATATTCCCATTCTTTATTCCATTGTAAAGCTTGCAGTAGAAGTTTTGAAAATAATAAATGCTATAGATACCATCAGAAACAATGCAAAAAAGTTGATGCACCTACGACCGTGTTTAAATTTTACACGTGTGACAATTGTGGAGTTACGTACAATCGTAAGCCTTCTCTACGGATTCATATGATCCAGAAACATCTACACGTCTTGCCTTATGTCTGTCAAACCTGTGGGAAACGGACGTCCACTTTAGGACATTTGCGTTCCCACGAAAAAGTCCACAAGGCCGAGAGGAAAGTCTTCGAATGTTTTTGCGGCGCCAAGTTGAGAACTGAGTTGGGATACCAGCTCCACCAAAGAATCCACACAGGGGAAAGACCTTATGAGTGTGAGCATTGTGGAGATCGGTTCCTATCCTCTTCTAGAAGATTAGATCATATCAAAAGGCGTCACAGAGGGGCTAAAGACTGCCCACACGCTTGTGAAAAATGTACGGCGCGTTTCGTACGGCCATGTGAGCTGAAGAAACATTATTTGACGGCGCATTATTCGATTGTAAATGTGACGCCAGCTAAAAGAGAAATCAATCCTATAACTAGACGATTGAGAACAACTTTTGCGAAACCTTAAAAGGTATGGACACTAAAATGAATTATGTAAATTAATGGTTTGTAAAATTGATCAATTGGTGTCGCGTTTTTTTTTTCGTGTGGGTGGTCGTTGTGTTAGAGTTAGTCAAGCCGTCCAGTAGATATCTGACATAGCTTAACGACTGGCGTGACAAATCGTTCATACCTAATAGCTGGCTCGCAAGCCATCGGCGATGTCAAGAGTGTAGTTGCGCCGAGAGTCTATAGTAGTTTAACCTATTTCATAATATTGTTTCGGATAAACGATACATTATACATATAAAACAATAAGTATATTATCCTGGTGATAACGAATCGAACTATGTGTTGCTCTGTGAAACAAAGTTTTATTTTCCTTTAAATATTCAGGAATAAAACACTAATTATTACTTTATCCTACATATATAAAAATTACCTGTAAAACAAAGAAACTACATTTAAAGTACATTGGTCGTTCTTTTTTTAATAACCAAACTTAATTATTTTTCTTATATTGTGACCACTTTAGTGAAAGCCATTACGTCAAATATTGCAATGCTATTTTACCAATCTTCTAGAGGTTATGGATTATGAGTCGATGGAATCCAAGTTCTAAGAATCCCAAACAACTAACTTCATGATCAACATGTAGATAGATTTCTAACCTAAGCTTTATTTTTAAACAACTCTCTTATGTTTTTCAGATGCAAGAAGAGTCATTAGTCCCCATCGGTGCGTGCGTCACCTGTGCCAGCACAGCGCTGGCCGCCCAAGAATTTCGAATTTTCGTCAATAATTCTGCCAAACTCTGGCGAAAAGCACTTCTGAGCATTACTTCCCTCCCATTTGCTGCATCTCCTCCGATAACATCTATATGTGCAGTGATCAAACCAAGTGACTTGTCCATCCAAACTTTTAAAGACTATAACAAAAGTGACCCAAAAACTATATTAAATCGCATTCTGAATCGCACCACTAAGAAAGTCGTCGAGAGGAAACCGCGTGGCGCTCGCACAGGACCACCTTGCAGTTGCACAGATTGCGGCAAAGGGTTTTTAAGCCCTTATTATCTAAACATGCATTTGCGAAACAGTGGGCATAAGGAAGCCTGCAATATATGTGGTGCTCTATTCGTCAGAGGTAAAGAAATGAAGGACCATTTAGCTTCCGTACACAACGAACATATGATACTATGCCGCCAATGTCCCTTACTATTCACAACTGATGCGCAGTTGAAGAAACATGTAAAAAAAGCCCATGCTTCTGGTGCTTTAACTTGTGCCGATTGTGGTCGTACTTTTCCTCGTCCTGCGTCCTTTGAAACGCACACTCAAATGCATACTGTCAGGACTTGTCGAGCCTGTGGGATGCAATTTACGAACAGAGGTTGTTATAGAGAGCATAGATCTCAATGTGAACCAGACGCGAAGCCTAACACTCAAGATGTGCCACGTAATCGACGATCTAACATCCGCGATCCAGCCCAATTCACTTGCGACCATTGCGGCAAGACGTACAACTCCAGGCCGCAACTAAAAAACCATATATTGTGGATTCATATGGATATACGACCTCATCAGTGTCAATGGTGCGGAAAGAGGTTTTATACACCTGCAAGGCTGGCTGAACATACAGTTGTGCATACGCGCGTTCGAAATTTCGAATGTGACATTTGTGGTGCGAAACTAGTGTCCAAAATGGCCGCTGTTTACCATAGACGAAGACATACTGGCGAGCGGCCTTACGAGTGCGAGGACTGCGGAGAGAAGTTTATATCAGCATCAAGGAGGTCGGAACACGCGAAAAGAAGGCATAATAAAGGCGTTCGTGTGCCTTGTTTGCAGTGTCCTGCTAGTTTTGTGAGAAAGCATGAGTTGAAGAAACATATGGAAAAAGCACATAGGGGTCCATTAATAGAGACGGTGTTAGTGTGGTGATTACCAATGTTACTCGTTTTAAAACTTGCTAAGATCTGGAATGATTTGGGGAAATATTCGATGGTAATTTCAGTTATAACTAGGCATACACGGTAGCAAAAGATCAACTTTCCAAGCATTGTTATACCTTGGAGATGATTAGTGCAACATCCTGCCTGACCGTAATCGATTGATCGATCGTGGTTGTCATAGCCCATGGACGCTTTTCTTTCTGACTATTGAATACTACTGTAAGCCATGCTCAAAAAGCGCGTAAACAGGTCCTGGTATAGCTTGAACTCTATCCGACCCTGCAACGAATGGATACATAAAGAAAACAGACTGGTAATTTTTCCTCTTCCCTTCTGATCAAAAGGAATCAAAAGTCTTCAAGATCAAGAGACTGGCAACTGAAAAAGCCCACCATCAACTTGCTGACCCTTTATACATACGAGCGACTCAAGTTGATACGGTTACGATCAGTTTCCGAGTTGGTATGTGTGTTATGACCTTAAATAGGCACCTACATAGGGGTAAGGTCCACAGCAAGGCTTTCAGGGCTGAATATCTGAGTAGACATGTTATTTTTCGCGCGTGATTTGGGCACTACCTTTATCAGAAGCTCAACAGGGGGTCTGTTGAGCTTAGCACACATATCAACTCGGAAACTGATCGTAACCGTATCAACTTTAGTCGCTCAGTTTTCTTCGTATGAAACTCCCTAGTGCAAAGGACCCTAATTGGAATCGTAACGTAAACGACTCGCGTTGGACAAGCTCGCCGTAAGCGCCGCCTAGCCTACCCGTAGCTGAGGCATCGCCTAACCGTAACAGAATCAATGTATCGGAGTTGCTAATTGTAGGATTGTCAATCGGCGCTCCTGCTTATGACGCGCAGAATGGACTTGTCCTAAATGCATCCGATGCACATCGTTGGACTCGCCCGCCCCCTGACTTGAATCTCGGCGTTTTCTGTACATGGAATCTGTTGATCGCGTGTTACCTTTATATTGCTGTGCTGTTTCCAGGACCATGTTGGATTGTGTATCGAGTGTTAGGTTTTATTTTGGAGATGTATATTTGTATAAATTAAAATTCCAAATAATATAGATCGCAACCGTGTGCACTTTATTGCAGCCATGACTAGTGTTGAAAATGACTAAAGTAACTGAATTTGACCGACTGTCATTTACGGTCAAATTGGTCAAAAATGGTCATTAACTGTCAAAAATGGTCATTTTCAGTCATTTTAATTTAAGTAATATTTTAGAACCTTTTTAAGTTTTTGTGATTGATAAAAGTCTACCACTTCTAAATCGAAACTATCTAGACATCTACATCTATATAAAAATCTATACATATAATAAAATCGTAGGAAAGTCAAAACTGTACATAGAATATTTTTTTAAAAGGATACTTGGGGCGTAATGTACAATCGTGATCTAAGCCAAAAATGAAGTTTTTGGAATTTTTGTCACAATCAGACAGTCCGGGTGAAATTCAAAAAGTACTGCATGGATTTACTTCAAATTTTGAATGAATATTACTAAGAGGTCGGGTCAACTTATAGGCTACATATTTTCACGCTATCACCTAAGGGGGAGGAGCTGTGATAATTTATAAAGTTTAACGCGGGTAAAACCGCGGGGCACAGCTAGTACAAAATAAAACGTTGCTTCCTTTTAAATTTGCATATAAATTTTGGTACCTAAATAAATAAATAATTGAGTGGTAGGTGAGAATAGACAGTAATTAATATTTGAGTCAAATTAACCGAATTTGACCTTAAATGACCGGTCATTTAAGGTTTATGACAATTGTGACTAGTCAGATTCAGTCATTTTACATCTCTAGCCATGACACAAGAGGGAGAACAATGTTGCCATTACAGAAAAACTATTATTAAATCTAGTAATTAATGTTGAGTTGCCAACACTAATCCGCTTAGGTTACGTGCTTAGGTTAGGTTGACGCTTGTTCGATGGCGAGGCGAAAGGCGATACGGTGACTATCCCTTTCCGATTTGATACTGTTGTGTCCGTTGCTAATTAGTATTATTAAGGCCAATTTTTATTGTATAATTAATGAAACAACGGCACCCATTACATCCAACTTGGTATAATACACAGACATGACAGATCAAACGGATACATAGACAACCAACTTTTATTTAAATTGGTTTTACGGCTCTGGCTTCTTTGGCCTTATGAGCCTTCAGTAAATATATTTTTATATCATTTATTTCCGGCATTGTCAAGTAAATTCCGTCACAGTCAAGTCATATATAGTCCTTGTCCAACCCCAGTAAAGCAGTGGAGACTTTACTAGAGGCTTTTATGGAGTTTTGGTTACAACATAGACAACCAACTTTGGTCTGGTGTTGCCACATACATCACAGATACGTATGCTGAATCCTTTAATCGTTATTTAATTAATATAGCTTGGGTCTGAAGAAGAAAAAGACTGAAAAATTATAATGTAGTCCTATCACGCGTGCAACGTGTTGAGTTAGTTTTTTAGATTCTAAGATATTTTATGGGTATTATTTGAATTTTTATTTCATTTCAACATACTATAACGCCTTAGACTTAATCTACAACTAAAACAAATCTTATGTTAAGTGATTTCTGGCGAATAGGCACAGCTTTTTGTAATTGTATATACAAAAATAATCCATAATATATAATAATAATTTCTGTAATTGTATGTACAGACATCAAGCTACCTCAATCTGTGAAATTTCTCCAATTGAAAGTGGACCTTATGCTTTTGTGATAAAGTTGAAAATCTATAAAAAAAATTTGACAGATTGGGGTAGCTGGATGTGCTTGCGTCTGTATATATAAAAATATCTATTGTTTTTTGTTAAGTCATACCATTGTCTGTCTATAGAAGGTTAATTAAAGAAGATCAATCAGATTACATTAATTATTTATGTTCCCATTAATATAGTTATTATATTGCCCTTGCCTATTGGTAAAATTTACCCTGACGATGTTTATGACGGGCCTGTTGGCGTGGTTGGCAAATGATTGCTTTTCACGCAGGAGGTCGTGGGTTCGATTCCCACCCAGGACAAATGTTTGTGTGCATGAACATGTCTGTTTGTCCTGAGTCTGGTGTAATCTATATATATAAAATTAAAAATCAATGCCACTTTTCGTTGTAATGTTATAACTCAACAACGCCTTTACCGATTTGGCTAATTTTGGTCTTGAATTATTCGTGGAAGTCCAGGGAAGGTGTGTATGTAGAGAAAATTTAAAAAAAGTCTTGAAAAAGTGCAAAATGAACATCTTTTAGCAATTTAAAATATTTTTTGTTTGAATAAATGAACTTAATAATCATTATTTTTATTACTATGCCTTATACGTAGCGAAGCACGTACCGGGCCGCTAGTAATCTATATAAGTATGTATTTGCAAAAGAAAAGTAGTATATGTATTATATCAGTTATCTGGTTTTAATATTACAAGCTCTGTATTAACTCTGTATTAATGTAATGTAATAATACAGAAAGCTACGATTCTAAATACTTGCCGTATTACAAGATTTTTTTTAACTTCGTCCACAATTTCATCAAGTTTCTTTACGTAGCTTGGCGTGCTTGGCTACGGCCCGTATGTCAAGTAAACTAACCCCTCTAAAAAGGGAGAATAAATATAAATAATAATAATAAAAGTTTATTTTATCAGGCCCTAAGTCCCAATTAAAAAAATCAATTACATAGGATTAAATTACAATAATATTCAATATAAATAAATTAAATGCTTATATTCTAGGTACTTATAACTATCTTAATTACTTAAGGTTTGGACTCTGGTGGACTTAATCCAGTACCTGTAAATCGGGCTGCAAATATCCTCACTGACGTACCTTAACAGTAGATTAGATGCGCTCCGTATTCTGTCCCAGAAGGATGCAATGCTAGATCTAATAATTGCTTAGAAATCAGGCACCCCCGCCTCCGCGAACATACCATACGCACTGCAGTACCGTGGGAATCCCATAAGAATGCGGTAGGCATATAATAATATATCTAGGGACAATGTCACACAGATCATCCTAGCCCCAAACTAAGCAAAGCTTGTACTGTGGGTACCAGGCGACGATATACATACTTATATAGATAGATAAATACCTACTTAAATGCATAGAAAATATCCTTGACTCAGAAACAAATATTCGTGCTCATCACACAAATATTTGCACTTACCGGGATTCGAACCCAGGACCACCAGCTTCGTAGGCAGGAGCCCTACCAACTAGGCTACGGTGACCGACAATTCCGTCAAATAATGGGGAGTGTCCTATGCAATACTGCATCGTGGCTCTTCAGCAAATAATATTTCTTAATTCATTTGACGGGCCTGTTTGCGTGGTTGGTAAATGCTTGCCTTTCACGCCGCAGGTCCTGGGTTCGATTCCCACTCAGGACAGTTATTTCTGTGCATGAACACGTCTGTTTGTCCTGAGTCTGGGTGTAATTCATCTATATAAGTATATATTTACAAAAGAAAGTAGTAAGTACCTATATCTGGTTTCTAGCCAGAGTACAAGCTCTGCTTCGTTTGGGATCAGATGGCCGTGTGTGAACAATGTCTCAGAACATTATTATTAAATAAATAAATCCCAAACCAGGCAGAGCTTGTACTATGGGAACCAGACAACTATGATTGCACGATGGGTGGGTGCGATTCCCACTCAAGTTCAAGTTCTTTATTGCATTCATGTGTTACAATAGGTGTTAATGCATATAATTTGTGTCAAACATGAACCCTGTTAGGGTGTTGCAAATACATTTCTTATAACATCTTAAAGTACATAAATTTTAACATCTTAAATTATATAAAATGTGAATATAACAGCTTTTAATAATTTCAAATTAATCTAACCTTATTAATTACTATGAATATATAATTTTTAAATTAATATTATTACATAGGTACTTAGGATAAAATTTTAAATAATCATTATACAATTAAAATTATAAATAATAATAATAATAATAGCAATAATTTAAATAAATGTCAAATGATGAAGTAATCCCATAATATACAATAAAAGATACAAAATTATTATTAAATAAATGTCAAATCATGTCTATATCTCATTTCAAATTTCAAATTTTGATCATGTCATATTGTCATACTACATTTTTAAATTTTAAATTATATTTTTAAATTTTAAATTTGTCCATTTTAAATTTGTCCTCGAAAAACTCTTTCAGGCTGTAGGTAATATGATTTTTGAATAAGAAATTTGTTCAATTTTGCTTTAAATATATTAAAATTTGTTATGTCTCTCAAAGGTTTTGGAATGTTATTAAAGATTTTTATCGCCATGGTGTAGGGTCCAGAGGGTCATGGGTCGAACCAAGGACCTTTCGCTTAGCAGCTGACACAAGCTTGCGCGTTTACTGCCAAAAAAGCTCCCATTGCCATAACTCCTCAATTTCAGGGCACTCCCCTGGATATCAAGCCGAAAGTAGGGATTCTCGGCGTCAACATCGAGAGTGACGTCAAATTTCGCGGTCGTCTGGAAGACAAGGCCAAATTGGCCTCCAAAAAGCTGGGTGTCCTTCGCAGAGCTAGGCGATACTTTACATGGGTCCATCGCCTCCAATTATATAAAGCGCAAGTACGGCCGCATATGGAATATTCTGGCCATCTCTGGGCCGGGGCACCACAGTATCAACTTCTTCCTTTTGATCGCATACAACATCGTGCAGCTCGAATGGTCGTTGACGACGGGAGTCCCACTATTTGGCTTGATCCTCTTACCTTGCGGAGAGACGTGGCGTCTCTATGTGTCCTTTACCGCATTTATCACGGGGAGTGTTCAGAGGAATTGTTCGAGCTTATACCTGCCGCCACATTCCGCCACAAACCCTCTCGCCAAAAGTGGAAATTTCATCCTTATCACCTGGATGAATGGTCATCTACCACTGTGCGTTTCACATGAAACTTTTTGCCACGCACTACCACTCTGTGGAATCAATTAGCTGCGGAGGTATTTCCGATCCGGTATGACATGGCAACCTTCAAGAAAGCGAGCCTATTCTTTTCTTAAAGGCCGGCAACGCACTTGCAGCTCCTCAGGTGTTGCGAGTGTCCATGGGTGGCGGTGATCACTTACGATCAGGTGACCCACTTGCTCGTTTGCCATCCTATTATAAAAAAAAATAAAGAAAATTATTGCAGTTGCAGCCCAAATTTTCGCTTGAAACTACACGACATATGTGTTCATATTTCACGATGATTATAGTTACTTCTTTTTTAAATTCTTGACTTCAGATTTTTATTTAATGACGACCACAGAATAGAATCCTGTATCTAGTGGACTTTACAAATAACATTGACTGACACAGAACACCCAGACTTGAGAACAACTAGTTAGGTACCTATCACCAAATCGTTGTCAGTGCGGGGTCAGAGATCCACTTAGCAACTGAAATAGTAGCGAGGTTCAACTCCTATCCTTGAAGATAATCCCTAAAAAGTGTCCCCGTGTTTTAGAGGCCACGTTAAGTAGTCGTTCTCGACTGCAGTTGTCAGACAAGTCGCTAAGCTATATCTCACCTTGTTGGGGCAACCCTATAGGCGAATAATTCAAACTAGTTTAACTACTTACTGCTCACAGTAATTTCAATTTATATTTTTTATACAGTTAGATTGAGTATTCTAATTACTCCAAAGTGATTTAAAGAAAGGGCAAGTAGCTGAAGATAATTTTAAAACAATTTTACTAGGTATCAATTTCATAGATAATACTTATAATTAATCTAGCTAATACCAATAAAGTAATTTAAATAGGTTTTTTTTATTTATTTAATATTAAAAGTACCTATACTAAACATATTTTGTTACATTCTCTTTGAGTACCTAAGTATACAAAAATTATTAACGATCCAATTTTTTTGAAATAGGTACCTGTTAGATTTGGTCACATGTAGGAAGTTTAGGTGAACATGCAATCAAAAGAGATGTGTAGATTTTTATAAAATACCTTTCACCAGCATAATATCGGCCGAAAGACAAGCATGGACAAAGGCCTTACCCAAAGAATCCTGCGCTAGTCGCTACTCACATCCAAAAATATCAAGTAGCTTTTATTTATTACTAGCGGCCCGGTATGTGCTTCGCTACGTATAAGGCATAGTACTAAAAAAAATTATTATTAAGTTCATTTATTCAAACAATGAAAATATTTTAAATTGCTAAAAGATGTTTATTTTACACTTTTTCAAGACTTTTTTTAAATTTTCTCTACGTACAAACCTTCCCTGGACTTCCACGAATAATTCAAGACCAAAATTAGCCAAATCGGTAAAGGCGTTGTTGAGTTAAAATTACAACGAAAAGTGGCATTGATTTTTATATATTTAGATATTGCGAAGTTTATCATCTGAGGTTTAACTGCCAGGACCAAAAGTTTCCTTTCCTGCTTATCAATAGTCATGTCTGCTTATTATATACTCTCTGAACATATCTGTCAGTGTCAAGAAATCAGATCCGGGCTCGGTAGACTCAGCGTTGCCAGACCGTACCAAAAAGTACGGTTTTCCGTACTATTCAACACACAACCGTACCACAACCGTACCTCAGGGTAGACCGTACCTTTTTCGTACCTTTTCTATAATAGTGATTTATTTTTACTACAAACAAAAAAAAGTCACCTTCCGTTTTTCTCCACATTCTGTGTTTAAAAACTTTTTTCTTCCAACCAAATATGATTTGGCTGTTTGGATTACATTCCTTGCCTTCTTCCTCAGGAGCCAAAGATATTATAATATAATATTATAAGAAGATATATATAAGATGTTATATTATAATATCTTTGTCAGGAGCGATGAATTAAAAAAACAAATGTCGATACTCGATGTCAATCTGGAGCATAGAGAACGTTTTATAGTCTGGAACCGAGATCGAACCATAAAGTTAGTATACCTACCGAATTCCGTAGGTATACTAACTTTATGGTTGGGTACTAACTAAAGATAATTCATTCCCATATTTATTTACTTTTAAAAAGTGTAAGTACTTATTTTTTTTTTCTAATCACTACTGCCAAGGTGTTCTTTATAATGCCCTTCATTCATCCTTATTAATTAGATACTGACAAACAACTTGAAATTTTACAGACTATCTGTTCTAATGGTGAAACGTTAAACTTTATTTAATTAAACTTTATTAATTTAAAGTTTGATATCTAAATAAATTATTTAATATTAATAATCACCACTAGCGTCAAACCGAAACAGATAAATGTTGTTGAAAAATTCAAAAATGTACGTCCTATTTTTTAATGTTTTGTTGGGGTTGCCATCTTGTGAAATAACAACCGAATTTGGATAATTCCGGAGCATTTACGTACCTATATCACATAAATTCATTCAAATAATTGGCTATTTGACAGTGGAACCAAATAATAATTACACAATAGGTATTTCGCTTTAAAATAATTTTTAAATATTTTATTTTTGCTAAATAGATTTCTGTCTGAAAAGATGCCTTTTTATTTATGGATTACAAGATTAGAGACGTGATCCGTCCAAAGATATTATAATATCTTTGGATCCGTCATCTTGTGACGTGACATCTCTCAGAAATTGTCAAACAAAACGTCATCTGTCAGGTTCAAACAACGTTCACTGATTAGCAAGAAATATACGGTTTTGAAACTCCGAGGTCATGAAATGTGACACCATCAAATGTCACGTGACCGGTTGTTTTCACGCGAATTTTAAATTAATAAATACTGCTGATAAACACCTAAATACAACATCAAATTACCTTTTTTTGTAAATTTTGATAACGAATGATTTCGAGATAAGCAAATGTTTATCTGTAGAGAGATATTAAAAATTTTGTAGATTGAAATGTAAACTATTAACTTGCATTGAGAATGGGTCCAGGCTAAGTATTAAGCATTATGGAATGAAGTAAAGCATATCTACAGACAGAATGACACATATCCAAACTATTGTAGATTCAAGCATGTATGTGTGTCTGTGTGAGAGTCGTACTTTCTTCAACTTTCCATCATATTTGACACTAAAATATGGACACAAATTACTTAGATGGAATTTTCTTAGTTCTTAAAACATTATTTTCATAATTTTTTTGACAAACTACTTTTAACTATAGCATATTTCAACATTTTAGCAATACCTTCTTCAAACATCTACAATTTCTCTGTCTGTGTAAAAATGTTAAAATACTCTCCTGATATTAAAAATATTTTCAAATTCAAAAGATTCCAAAAGACAACTTCAGCGCGCCCTGTCGAGAATTTTTAATACTGAAATGAGGTGTCTTTATATTCGATTCCCTATCGCTTTTTTTTCTAACCTATGGTCGCTGACAGCCAACTCGAAGGAAAAAAAACTGATCTAGTTTTTGCAGAAGTATCCCGACTCAACCGTACCTTGAAGTTAAAAACCGTACCTTTTCAGAAAGCCAACCGTCCTTTTTGGGGAAATCATACTGGCAACACTGGGTAGACTGGACAGTGGACACAGTGAATCTAAAATCCTAGGGAAAGAAATCGAATATTATAAATAAACACGATGTCTTTTCATAAAGATTTGAAACAATTATTAAAGCCGTATTACTGGTTCAATATCTTGTTAAGTTTATCTTACGTTACATGCAAAAGAACGGGCTATATTTGTAACTTTTTGTTCCCTGCAGCCGATTGTGAATTGGATACTCGAGAAACGGAAATTCTATTTTTCTTAATTATAGTTGTAATGCTGAGGACAAGGAAGGCCGGGAGTGTGACTATGGTCAATTACCTATCGTCCTCTTTCGTTTATACCAAGATAGCAAACTTGATTCTATGGTTTTACGCTGATATTAGGTATGTAGTATTTATTACTTTTATTAAGTGAATTAGAAGTTTGTTACTGGTCTTAGATAGATAGATTAACTCTTTATTGTACACCAATATTGAAATCATACAGTACAGGAGCATGCAATTAAAAAGTATACAATTGGCGGTCTTATCACTAAAATGTGATCTCTTCCAGACAACCAAAGAATGGACAATAATAGGGATTATTTAAGAGGGCAGTTGTCGGTGTACTTAAACTTTGTTAACAGTACCCATTGGTACTCAGTGCAAGAGCATACTATATATACTAAATACATACATACTATATACATACATACAAAGTATATACATACATACATACCTATAATAGATAGAAACTTACAAATTACAATATTACCTACTTGTTCTATCAATGTATCCTATAGTGATAGGTAGTAATCCTTTACACTTTGCTGGAACTTGTGTAAACTTTGTGCTTGGCGCACTGTTATTGGCAGTGCATTCCACAAACGAACACTCTGAACAGCGAAGGATTTAGCTGCTTTTTAAACTTCATTGTAAATTCAAATGACATTTTAACTCCTTATAATTAGGTCCCAGGCTGTCATGTAAGAATCCTGTGCCGAATGAGAACAACTAAAGTGCTGACTGTGTTCAGAATAATATTGACGGGCCTGTTGGCGTGATTGGCAAATGCTTGCCTTTCACGCCGCTGGTCGTGGGTTCGTTTCTCAATCAGGATAGACATGTGTGTGCGTGAACATGTCTGGTTGTCCTGAGTCTGGGTGTAATTATCTATATTAGTATATATTTACAAAAGAAAGTAGTATATCAGTTATCTGGTTTCCATAGTACAAGCTCTGCGTAGTTTGGGATCAGATGGCCGTGTGTAAATAATGTCCCAGGATATAATAATATTATTTAATTATTGTTTGGTCATATATCATATAGAGTTGTCCAAGCCGCCCAGTAGGCCTCTGACATAGCTTAACGACTGTTGCCTAATGGCTACAATCGGGACCAACAGCTTAATAGTTTTGGGCAGTGGTTACCCTAGTATCAGAGTTGCTCAAGCCATCCAGTATGGTTCTGACATGGCTTAATGGCTGTTGCCTAATGTCTACAACCGAGGCAGACAGCTCAACGTGCCCTCTGAAGCACTCTGAAGAGACACTGAGACACTTGGAAATTAAACCTCTTTGGTGGTCACCCATCTATAGACTGAACGTAAGCCTTGTTTCTTCACTTCGATGATCACTTATGGTGAGGCTCTGGCTGTGAGCACCTGATGTTCTGTTCAATTTACAAAAGAAAAGTAGTATATGTATTATATCAGTTATCTGGTTTCCATAGTACAAGCTCTGCTTAGTTTGAGATCAGATGGCCGTGTGATAATAGTGTCCCAGAATATTATAAAAAAAAAAATTTAATCCAAAACCTCATTATCAACAGGCACAGTCTTTGTTCTGATTGTTGCACTGAGGTTTCTGACAGAAAGGGTAGAAGGGTTGTTAACATGGCATTGTTAACACTTAGCAAGGATTTGTAAATAACTACAATTAACACTTTGTTGAGAAATGCAGTTAAGAGACTGACAACTAATTTCATTCTTTACTACAAATGTTTTTAAGTAATATAACAATTTCAATTAGATCATAATTTTAGAAGAAATTTTTAGTTTTAATATGATTAGATATGACTTTTTTATTTGTCCTATAAGATACATAGCAGAATCATGTTTGGCCAATTTTTCTATAAAATTTTCACATTTTTTCTATAATTGTGTGGGGAAACAGCAACTAATTAGACAACTCCATCTATCATGAGGGTATATACCATACAGTCATCTCAAAACATTTCTTGGGTCACTGCTTACCCCAGGAGGGTTGTATGCCTGTATATCAGAGTCATTTAATTCATAAACCATATAAATGGCACAGGTAGTGCCTGATACGCTATTTTGTTAAAAAATTAAAAGAATTTCTAATACATAAAAGTTACTACACACTGCAGGAGTTGTACAATGACAAAAATTAAACAATGTGTGACTTCAACTGTATATCGTTTTCCGTTATACAGTTGAAGTCTGTCAGTTACTATATGTAAGTAGGTATACAGGTATATAAATTATTACAAATAAAACTTGTAATCTACATATTACCATCTTACACAATGACATGATTGCAATAAAGAATGAATAGAATCTATACATATAATAAAATCATAGGAAAGTCAAAACTGTACATTTAATATTTTTTTAAAGGATACTTGGGGTGTGATTTACAGTTGATATTGAAGCCAAAAATATAGATTTTAGAATTTTTGTCTGTTTAACTGTTTGTCTGTATGTATGTCTGGGCTAAATTCAAAAAGTTCTGCATGTCTTTACTTCAAATTTTGCATGAATATTACTAAGAGTTCGGGTCAACATATAGGCTACATATTATCATGCTATCACCTACGGGGGAGGAGCTGTGATAACAGAACACACAGAATGCCCAACAACATAATGACCAAGTAAAGTAAAGAGTTATTTCTGACTCTGAATATTTTTGTGCTGGATAAACATTTCTCATAGTATGAAGCGGATTGAGCCGTGTGAAAAAGCGAGTATTAGTTTTCATTTCAGTGATTATGATCTGTTGTCAATATTAATTTAGCCTCTCCATTAGCCTTAGTAGCACTTAGCCGCCTGATTGGGGCATTGTGCATGAACTTATTTGGCTGATACTATAGTATAGTTGCTGTGTGGTGACGGCGACAAATATCAGAATCAGAATATCATCACCCCATCTCATCCCGTGGGGGGCGTAGAAGTCGACCCAAGAGGGAATATCTACCAGAGGACGGGAAGCAGCTTCCTTCTGAGTACTACGACCATCATACTGCGATCGCCAACCCGCCTGCCAAGCGTGGCGATTATGGCATATCCCCTCAAGATGATTCTTGAGGGAGGCTTGTCCAGCAGTGGACTTATTTAAGCTGTAATGATGATAGTATAGTTAAAATCTCGCTGCAGACTCGGTCATAAATCATTCGAGTGTTTCGCTCTCTTTCCCACTCACGGGCCTTATGGGCAGGCCACGCCCACACGTAGTCCTGTGCATTACTGCAGTCGATGAGTGATATCGATAGTTTTATATATTTATAAATGGGTGATAGAAATAAATACACATTTTTTTTGTTTTATTACCAAATTTACTACTAAGCATATTAAATAATTATATAAACAAAAGAACGTATATATAAAACTAAAAATAGAAAATTTAAATTCTTCTTCTGAGTCATCCTCATCATCATTCACATGAATGATGAACTCTTCGCATAAATGTGCTTTTCTTAAGTCTTCATCTTGCAGCAACTTACTTAATGAATGCAGTATGTTTATGTGATAACCTTAATGATTCTGTTATCGATAATGGCCTTGCGCGCGCGCAACTAGCGCACATCCCTACTCCGATTATGATTTATGACCAAGTCTGCAGCGAGATTTTAACTATACTTTAGTTCCACCCAAAAGTCATAGAGGGGTCGAAACGCCTCTTGGACTTTTGGAACAAAAGAATAGGCAACAGTTTTGAAACAAAACTGCCTAGTAAAAATATTAGACTTAAACTAGATAATTAAACATAATCTCTTGACAATAACTTGATAGGAGCTAGCTAAATATCATTTCTGTAATAAAATAAATTTTATAAATGTTTTCATACAAGATGTACCTAAATATCTATGTTACTAGAAATAATATCTAATGTATACAACTATATTACTACAAACATGTTCTGACTATTTACAAGCGCTTTTTTAAAGTCTACGTGAATAAAAACCTTTTTTATTTATTTTTATTTATTTTACAATCCGTGAATGAGAATGTCCAGAGATGGGGCTGATGGGGTAGAGGTTCTCGAGTGGCGGCACGAACCGGAAGACGCAGCGTGGGTAGGCCCACTGCAAGGTGGACCGACAATCTTGCAAGGGTCGCGGGACGTCGTTGGGTGCGGACAGCCAAGACCAGCCATTGTGGACATCTTGGGGCAGGACTTTGACCAGCAGTAGACGTCTTTCTGCTGATATGAGTCACTACTTACGCCGACCACTAGTGTGTAATTCTAACAGATATATACCTGCAAATAGAAATAAACGCTCGATAAAATTTGAATTTTCTTTCCAGATACGGGCTACCATATGGTGCAATAATAATCCTTTCGGCCCTCCTCCTGCCAGAACCGACCTACGCCGGTCCGGAGCACGTGACGTACTTCCGCGGCCCTCAGGTGTTGGAAGACGAGCTGAAGCACCACAAGAGTACCACTTGGATCGTCTGCTTGTACGCTGCGTGGCACCCCGCCTGCGTCAACTTCGCTCCAGTGTTTGCAGAGCTCTCTGCTAGCTATGCACTGGATAACTTGAAGTTTGGCAAGCTTGATGTGGGCAGGTATATAATAATAATAAACTATTATCTATACAAATAAATAAAATTAGAGTGTCTGTTTGTAATATTGAACCGATTTTTACTACATGTATATGAATATATATACGGTACATACTCCAAAATATTTCTTTTTACAATTTTTGTCTGTCTGTCTGTTTGTTCCGGCTAATCTCTGGAATGGCTGGACCGATTTTGGGGGGACTTTTATTGGTAGGTAGCTGATGTAATAAGGAGTAACTTAGGCTACATTTATTTCAGAAAAAAAAATATTTTTGAAATAAAAAAAAAAAAAAACTAATTAACACGCGGACGAAGTCGCGGGCACAGCTAGTAACAGATAAAACAATTAACTTTAACAGGCCAGACATTACTTTTCACAATAAAATTTCCAACACAATTTATCTAATTGATGTAGCTATCCCCAATACTCACAACATCTGAACAACAATTTCGGAAAAACTCGCAAAATACCAGGACCTTGCGATAGAGCTGAAAACCCAGTGGAGAGCAAATACTGTTCACATGGTGCCCATTGTAATTTCCTCCACGGGTATAATACTTAAAATGCTGTCACATAGCCTTGAAATAAATAAAATAAAATAAAAATAAAAAAGGTTTTTATTCACGTAGACTTTAAAAAAGCGCTTGTAAATAGTCAGAACATGTTTGTAGTAATATAGTTGTATACATTATTATTTCTAGTAACATAGATATTTAGGTACACATTGTATTGATTGTATTAAAACATTTATAAAATGTATTTTATAACGGCAATGATATTTAGCTAGCTCGTATCAAGTTATTGTCAAGAGATTATGTTTAAGTTTAATTATCTAGTTTAAGTCTAATATTTTTAATACATATTGTCAATGGTTCTGTCTATATTAAGGTGTTATTATTATGACGGACCTTGTGTTAATAACGACGGTCGCGCTTTAAGAGGCCTATTACAGTCCACTAGCGCCGCCAATCGAAAAAAATTCATAACTCGTAAATAGAATCAAAAATACAAAATATGTTCTATTATTACTGTGGAAAAGGCAATAACGTAATTTTTTGTTACAAATGCACGATTTAGCTAAACAGCTATATTTCAAGTGTTGACAATCTATATAAATAAAAAGACAAGTCCTGACTGACTGACTGACTCATCAACGCCCAGCCCAAACCCTTGGACCTAGAAAGCTGAAATTTTGCACAAATGTTTGCTTTATAATGTAGACAAGGAATAAGAAAGGATTTTTCGAAATTCAACCCCTAAGGGGGTAAAACAGGGGCGCTAAGTTAGTATGAAACTTTGCCGTTTTTGAAGTTTTAGGCAAAAAAATTGGTATTTAGCCTTCCAGTTAAAAATAAAAAAACACGTATTTCAGGGTTTTTGGAAATTCCACCCCTAAGGGCGAAAAATAGGGGATGTAAGTTTGTATGAAAAATGTAACAAATTTTAAGTTAGACGCATGAAAATTGGTATTTGGCCTTTTAGTTAAAAATAAAAAATATTTATTTCAGCATTTTTGAAAATTCCAGCCCCAAGAGCGTAAAATAGGGGGTGTAAGTTTGTATGAAAAATGTGACAATTTTTAAGTTAAACGCATGAAAATTGGTAATAAGCAGTTCAGTTAAAAATTTAAAATATATATTTCAGGACTTTTGGGAATTCCACCTCTTAGGGCGTAAAATAGGGTATGTAAGTTTGTATGAAAAATGCGACATTTTTGAAGTTAAACCCATGAAAATTTGTATTTGGCCTTTCAGTTAAAAATAAAAAAATATTTATTTCATTTTTTAAAATATGTATTTCATTTAGAATTCCACCCCTAAGGGTGACAAATAGGGGATACATCCCCTATTTGTCACCCTTAGGGGTGGAATTCTAAAAACAAACTTACAAGTTTGTATGAAAAATGTGACAATTTTGAGGTAAACGCATGAAAATTGGTATATGGCCTTTCATTTAAAAATTATAAGTATATATTTCAGGACTTTTGGGAATTCCACCCCTAATGACGACTAGAATAGGCGATGTAAGTTTGTATGAAAGACTGTATTTTTTTAGTTAAACGCATGTAAATTGGTATTTGGTCTTTCGATTAAAAATAAAGCAATCCAGGGAATAATTTGTTGTTAAAAAAAAGTAATCCAAAACTGATTCAATAGATCGCCACCAACAATTTAAAACAACTCAAATTTTAAAATAATAGTTTCTTATGCCAAGAAGCTTAAAATGTCGTGGTCGTTGTCGTCTAAGTAAAGATTTAGCGTTTTATAAGATTTCTTTTTTTTTGGTAAATTTTATAACAAATTAAAATAAAGACATTTTAATCAAATTGGGATAAAAAACGAATTTATCTTAAATTTGAGTAAGCGTAGTATAAATTGTTGGTGTCGAGATGATCGCCCCCAAAAAACATCATCTTAATTTTACTGATCTACAAGTTCACAATTTTGTAACTAGATGGCGTTAGTGTCGTTTCAGATCGCGGACTTTTAGGGGCATATCGGTTAAAATAAATAAATGCTTGAAATAAAAGTTAGCCCCAAAACTGAATCAATAGATGATCGCCTAAATCTCAGCCAAAATATATGCACACATATTAATTTTACCGCTTTACAAGTTTATATTTTTGTTAGTAGATGGCGTAATCATCGTTTTAGATCGCGCTATGGTTTCGTTCACAAAATTTCGCAACCTAATCTAATGGGAGTTACCTTTGTGATTAATGCATCGTTGATTATTATTTTACTTTATTTAACTTACTGACTATACTTAAGGACAATTGATATGTATTCTTTGATTTTTGCTTGATGATATCGGGTCCTTTTTGTAAATAACAGTAGCAAAGTAGTCTTACATTTATTTCTTAGTAAGGTTATTTATAGGTTAGGTTTTATTCAATATATCTTGCTTATTTGTTTTAAAAGTTATACTTTTTAGATTAAGCTAGAAGTAAGTAGTTACATTGGTCATCATTCAAAATTGTCGCGGACAAAGTCGCGGGCAACAGCTAGTGTGTTATAAAATTACGTTATTGCCTTTTCTACAGTAATAATAGACCACATTTTGTATTTTTGATTCTATTTACGAGTTATGACATTTTTTCGATTGGCGGCGCTAGTGGACTGTAATAGGCCTCTTAATGCTACCAATGCGCCCCAACAGAGAAGACCCAGCGAAACAAACTCAGCGGGTGAAATACTGGATATACCCAAATACATCATCATTTTATAACAAAAAGCAACCATTTTAAACACGTGCCGTGTCACTAGAAAGTTTTTAACATCTTCCACTATATCATCATTCACAATTTAACTTGTCATGCTTGGCCATGGTCCGTGTGGCAAGAAATTAAACCCTACAAAAGGGAGAACATATAAAAAAAAATTATAATAATAATAAGTCATTTATTCTCTCTCACCAAGTTTTAGTTTGACGGTCACCGTAGCCTAGTTGGTAGTGCTCCTGCCTACGAAGCTGGTGGTCCTGGGTTCGAATCCCGGTAAGTGCAAATATTTGTGTGATGAGCACGAATATTTGTTTCTGAGTCATGGATGTTTTCTATGTATTTAAGTATTTATCTATCTATATAAGTATGTATATCGTCGCCTGGTACCCATAGTACAAGCTTTGCTTAGTTTGGGGCTAGGAAGATCTGTGTGACAAACGAAAAAATGTATTTGAGGCAACTTGAAATTTTGACAGAATGTTATTTATGTATTGTATAAACATTAAACTACAACATATCAAAATTTCAGCTTGCCTCAAATACATTTATTGGATAAAAAAAATTCAAAAATTTAGGGGTTGGTTTAGACCCGCTACCCGCCAGCCAGGTCTGCAGTTCCGTGTTGGGGTGTGTCTGAAGAGCTATAGGACAAGTTTTCAGCTTGCCTCAAATACCTACCCAAAAATGCGTGCCAGCTCTTGGACTACTATCGCATGAGATATCAAATAAACAAGTTGTACAAAGGGTGGTCTTATCGCACAAAGCGATCTCTTCCAGGCAACATTAGGATGGATAGGAGCTGAACATTTTTTTTTTTTTATTTATTATTGAAACACATTTACAACACCTTTACAGAAAATTCCAAAGCGATATTGTAAGCTAAATATAACATAATAATTATATCTTAATATCTAGAATTAGACCACTATATGGCACTGTTTACAATGCAACTTTCTGCAACTTCTGCAAATTTCGGCTGGCTACAGTTATATATATCCACTTCCATAGCTATAATATTAATGAGCCGTATGGCGCGCGACACAGGGGCAAACTTAAGTAGGTTCGTCCTCGGAACTGGTGGGCAGAGTGTGGAAGGGCGGAACAATAACTAATAGCAGTAGGAGTGCAACAAGAGGAATAACAAGAAAGAAAAAATCATTTATTCATTACCAGGACGGACATTACAATGAAATTATACAATAACAGAAAAACAAACAATGAAAATCTTATACTTAATATTCCGTAGTCCGTTCTAGGTGAAAAGGCATCTATCTCAGCATTGGCCGTCGCAATATTGCGACAGCGCTGATATTCTGAGAGCGCCCGACTGTGGGGTCCACGGATAGTTGACCCCCATTACATACTATGATAAAATGAAATAACAGATATTTGATAAACTAAATACATTAATAATACAAATAAAAAGAATTTAATATAGTGAAGAAGATAGAAATATGTACTTAAATATGTCGAAAAAAAAATAGCATTAAATCACAAAATAATAATATGAATGAGATTCATTTTTCAATTAGATAAAATAATTTAAATACTAGATTAACATCAAATACATTTCATACACTAACTAAATATGTGATTCTGACTGCTTTAGCGGAAACGTGGGCAAAAAATGTATTATTATTATTTAACAAAATTGTGGTATATCAATATCCATACTTACTTACTTATCGTATGGGCAGTGGTTACCCTAGTGTCAGAGTTGTTCAAGCCGCCCAGTAGGCCTCCGACATGGCTTAACGACAGCTGTTGTCTAATGACTACAGCCGGTACCGAAAGCTTAAAGCCTAGTGCCCTCCGAAGCACAGAGACGCTCAGAAATTAAACCACTTTGGCGGTCACCCATCTAGGGACTGACCGCGACCCTAGTTACTTAACCTCGCCAATCGCTTACGGACCGGTGAATGCATCTAGCTATGAGCTCTTAAGAGAGATACCATAATTTAATAAAGCTTCGTAATTTGGGTAAGATGGCTGTGTGTGAATAATGTCCACGATTATTATAGTTATGAGTTCTTCGCAATTCTCTGTTACAGATACCCAGAGTCAGCCACCAAGTATCGAGTACAGGATGGACCTACAAGCAGACAGCTACCCACTGTGCTGCTCTTCTCCGAGGGCCAGGAGAAGATGAGGAGACCTCAGGCTGACCACACGGGGAAGCTGCAGAAGTACGTTGATTATATTTAACTACTAGCTGTGCCCCGCGGTTATACTCGCGTTAAGTTGTATAAATTATCACTGCTCCTCCCCCGTAGGTGATAGCGTGATAATATGTAGCCTATATGTTGACCCGATCTCTTAGTAATATTCATGCAAAATTTGAAGTAAATCCATGCAGTACTTTTTGAGTTTAGCCCGGACGTACATACAGACAAACAGACAAAAATTAAAAAAAATATATTTTTGGCTTCGATACCGATATAGAACACGCCCCAAGTTTCCTTTTTAAAAAACATTCAGTGTACAGTTTCGACTTTCCTACGATTTTATTATATGTATAGTTTATCTATACAAATATAGCTAGATGCTCTCACCGGTCCGTAAGCGATCGGCAAGGTTAAGCAACTACGCTCGCGGTCAGCCCACAGATGGGTGACCGCCAAAGTGGTTTAATTTCTGTGCGTCTCCGTGCTTCGGGGGACACGTTAAGCTGTCGGTGCCGGTTGTAGTCATTAGACAATAGTCGTTAAGCCATGTCAGAGGCCTACTGGGCGGCTTGAGCAACTCTGACACTAGGGTTACCACTGCCCATACGACTATATATTTATCTACATACCCGCGTTAAATTTTATAAATTATCACAGCTCCTCCCCCGTAGGTGATAGCGTGATAATATGTAGCCTATATGTTGACCTGACCTCTTAGTAATATTCATGCGAAATTTGAAGTAAATCCATGCAGTACTTTTTGAGTTTATCCCGGACATACATACAGACAAACAGACACACAGACAAAAATTCTAAAAACGTTATTTTTGGCTTCGATATCGATTATAGATCACGCCCCAAGTATCCTTTTCAAAAAATATTCAATGTACAGTTTTGACTTTCCTACGATTTTATTATATGTGTAGATAATACAGGCTGGACGAGGAGTTGACGCTCAAATCAAACGCAAAATTTAGAACATTATGAAGAGAATTATCCGAATTACCCCCATGTATGTTCTACGATTTTGCGTAGTTTCCAAGAAGAATATTTTTCATGATTTTTTTCTTATAGTTTTCGATTTTTCTCTCGTTCTGTTAAACATTTCTGGTTCAGTTTTTTTGTGATAGGTAATTAGCATAGTTTAACCTAACACCCTAAAACTTATGGTTTATCTAATCATTGCGGAACTGACTTAGAATTTATTCGTAAGTTCAAAATGAGAATTTGAGCTCAGGATTCATACATTTTCAAAGTATCAAAAAAACGCAAAATGTTAGAACATACATGGGGGTACGGATACTCCTCATCATAAAGTATCTAAATGTTGCGTTTGAACTTCAACTCCTCGGTCACCGTGAATAATCCCTTGGGTATCGTAAGAGGAGACTAAGGGATACAGCAGTAATCGGGCAACAGCGTCAGTTGCCAACTCGCTTGCCAAGCGAGGGACTCCTCCAAAGACGGTCACCGTAGCCTAGTTGGTAGTGCTCCTGCCTACGAAGCTGGTGGTCCTGGGTTCGAATCCCGGTAAGTGCAAATATTTGTGAATGAATATTTGTTTCTAAGTCATGGATGTTTTCTATGTATTCAAGTATTTATATGTACATATGTACCAGATTAGAGTTTCGGTACTTTCTTTGCTAAACTGGACTTGATGATTTTTAGAGAGTGGAAATGGAACGAGCTTTTACGTTGAAACCAATCTACTGGTTTATTAGTTCAAAAATACAGCGTTCGAGGATAGGGGGTAGGGAACAATATTAGACCAATACGAGGCGTTTATTATCGCGTGTACATAATCTCTAAACCAATAGCAAGCGCCCACCATCACGTTATGTTACTACGGTTTAATTGGTGGTAAGAATCTGTTGAGGTCCCCACGGTTGCTTAGCACGGCATCTTTAGCATGATGCGTGAACAATATATCTATCTATATACGTATATGGTACCCATAGTACAAGCTTTGCTTAGTTTGGGGCTAGGATGATCTGTGTGACATTGTCCCCGGATATTATTAGTATTATATTATAATAGCAACCTTATAGAAGAAACCTTTGGGGGAGCCTACTAACTACTATCTCAAAGTTAAAACTGCAACGGAAATGTTCGTGAGGACTCCTGCCATGAAGTCTGCCAACCCATATTACGCCAGCGTTGTGGACTTAAGGGTCTAGTGATGATTAGTGTACCTGACTGCTAGGCCAGAGGTCGTCGGTTCGGTCGCCACCCAGGGTCAGGGTCACTAATCTTTAGACCCATAGTCCACAACTAAACGCAATAATCTTTAGACCCATAGTCCACAACTAAACGCAATAATCTTTAGACCCATAGTCCACAATTAAACGCAATAATCTTTAGACCCATAGTCCACAACTAAACGCAATAATCTTTAGACCCATAGTCCACAACTAAACGCAATAACCTTTAGACCCATAGTCCACAACTAAACGCAAAAAGTTTGAGAAACCCTGAGCTTCTGGGTTCTAGATCAGGATTTCTCAAACTTCTTGCGGTCACAGTCCACTTTCACAATTGAATCAATCCCACGGACCCCTGTCAAGGAATATTATAGCAGAAGAAAACAAGTAATATATGTAAAAAGGTGGGTAATCAGGATAGTCCGAGTAAAATAAAACCCCAGTTGCTCCTTATCCACTATAATATCGGTCTACAATCGGGCAGAGGTTCCCCTCACTACTTTGCTAGGTGACGGATACAAAACGACTGTGTCCAACTGTGTGAGACATCTGCTTTTTATAGACAAATCAGTTACTTAGTCATGCAATCAAATATTTAGTATTGTATATTAATTACTACAATTTGTGCTGAAGATGTATCAGTAAACATTGTTATTAATTAAAACAAACAATCAATATTAATATATATAATAATTAGTGCTCCGGAAGTTGACAAGCGGAAGTTGTTATAATTATTTATTATTATCTGGTTGAGTGTACGCAGGTCCGGAAGTCGGTAACATATATTTTAAAAAAATAACACTTTTATTAAACTTTCGCGATCTGGCTCATTATCATATAATACGGGTCCTTGACCTGATTTTCTAAGTTAGTGGCTTTGATGGGAAATGCAGCGTTTCATCATCATCATCAAATCAGCCGAAAGACGTCCACTGCTGGACAAAGGCCTCCCCCAAAGATCTCCACAATTGCTGGTCTTGCGCTATTCGCATCCAGCAGTTTCCAGCGGCCCGCACAAGATCAACTGTCCACCTTGTAGGGGCCTAATTATATATACACATTAACTAATAAATATGTTAAGAGTTACCTATTTAACTGTGGTCCCCTGACACCCATGCTGCGGACCCCTGATGATGATGATGATGTCTTCCCAGCTGAATTTAGGCCACGGCGGCCATTCTCAATGGAGATTAGTCAATTGCGACGGACATATTATAGTGCACAAGTGTGTGTGCAAACACAGTGGCACTTTCTATTCCACCACTCTCATGATCCGATGGGACGACTAGCGATACCACCGGAAAGAGGTCACGTAAAGGACCGACGGCTTTACGTGCTCTCCGAGGCACGGGGGTGTAATAACGCCAACTTCCAGACTTGAGGCTGATACTGAGAAATTAATTTTTGAAAGTGATTTTGAGATTTTTTCGTAAAAAGAGTATTTTTACGAAAAAATCTCAAAATCACTCTTTGGCCCGACCCGGGAATTGAACCCAGTAAATCTTTTTCTGCGGTTGACCACGCTACCGCTAGACCAACGAGCCAGTCGGACCCCCAGGGGTCCCACTTTAAGAAACCCTGCATTAATCCAAACTCAATAAATAATATAATTTTCAGGTTTTTATTTTCAAAAGACAACGTGAAAGCGGCTTTGGACCTGGACGGCATCTACCAGGAGTGCAAGAAGAAGTTGGCTGCAGCGAAACCCATCAAGAAGGACGAGTAGAATAGCTTTAGGTATTGAAGATCCTCTTAAGGGTCAGAGGACAGCTCAGGGCTAATACCACCATACATACATAGACCCTCGCCTGTTTCTCAGAGGGGTAGGCAGAGACAACGGATTTCAAGTAGTCACGATCTTTGCACACCTCTTTTGCCTCGTTTTCTGTAATTATATTCATACAGCTGTGCCCCTTTTATTGGTTTAACCCGCGTTAAATTTTATAAATTATCACAGCTCCTCCCCCGTAGGTGATAGCGTGATAATATGTAGCCTATATGTTGACCCTCTTAGTACTATTCATGCAAAATTTGATGTAAATTCATGCAGTACTTTTTGAGTTTATACAGACAAAAATTCTAAAAACTTTTTGGCTTCGATATCGATAGTAGATCACGCCCCAAGTATCCTTTTAAAAAAATATTCAATGTACAGTTTTGACTTTCCTACGATTTTATTATATGTATATATTTATTGATGTGTTTGGTAAATATGTACTTGCCTTTCACGCCGCAGGTCGTGGGTTCAATTCCCACCTAGGATAGATATTTGTGTGAACTAACACGTTAGTTTGTCCTGAGTCTGGGTGTAATTATCTATATAAGTATGTATTTACAAAAGAATAGTAGTATATGTGGTATGTCACTTATCTGGTTTCCATAGTACAAGCTCTGCTTAGTTTGGGATCAGATGACCGTGTGTGAATAATGCCCCAGGATTCTTTCAAGCCTTTAGCTGTCATGGGGTAGTTAAGTGTCGTCTTATTGTTAGTGACACTTTGTAAAAACAGTCGACGTCCGTTGACACATTTGTACTGGGAAAATTATCCTTATTGCATACATAATAAGATCGCTGTCCACTTCAATGAGTGTCCACAGACATGATGTCGATTGTCACGCCAGCACATCCAGCTACGCCAATCTATCAGATTTCTTTTATAGATTTTCAACTTTATCACAAAAGTATAAGGTTCAGTTTCAATTGGGGAAATTTGACAGACTGGGGTAGCTTGATGTGCTGGTGTTTGTACATTAGGAATTGTCTGCGTAGTTAAAAATTATAAATCAAACTATACATTAAGTAATGCTTAGACACACTTGGGTGTATACAAAAACGGCAGCGCTTACAGAAAGCAAAATTGAAATTTTGTACTCCCACAATTTGTTTTTCTAGAAATTACCTTCAAAAGTGAGCATTATTCCTTGTGTATTACATGCATAGAGTATCAGAATGGCTTCGCGCAAAGAGCGCAAAAATTTAAGTATGCGCCTCTCATCTTTCTTCTCCTCAGCGTGTCGATGGCAAACTCGTTAATTTCTTGTGCCTAAAACGTGGCCACTGATAGCCCTGCTTGTGGCTGGAGCTTTGGCGCCAACGCGGAAAAAGACACATCAGGGCATCGTTTCATTTTCAAAAACTGGTGTAAATTCAAGTTCTTATGTGTAAATATGGTGGATTTTAGACATAACATCATGGACAACGTACACAAGTGGAGGAAAGTGCCATATTGCCGTGAATTGCGATTTTCTGTGATGAATCCAAAACTCCATATAAGCCTCTAGTAAAGTCTCCACCGCTTTACTGGGGTACGACAAGGACTACGCATGACTTGACTTTGACGGACTTTACTTGACATGACGAAAATAAATGAAATAATAATATATTTTACGGAAAGCTCATAAGGCCAAAGAAGCCAGAGCCGCAAAACTGAATTAAAAATAAAATGCTTGTGGCATTTCTAAGATCCTGCCATGAACATGCAGGCAGGGCAGGCTGGGCAAGCTGTTAGATGGGCCATGGATTGGACCGATGCTCCGCAAATACAGTCCATTTTGGGCGCCTCCCATAATTAGCTATTTCCTTCCAAAGAGAGCTTTAATACGCAAGAATAGTATCAAAAAAGGTACAGCGCAAAGAGCCGATACATTTTAAACTATAGTATAGTTAAAATCTCGCTGCAGACTCGGTCATAAATCATTCGAGTGTTTCGCTCTCTTTCCCACTCACCGGCCTTATGGGCAGGCCACGCCCACACGTAGTCCTGTGCTTTACTGCAGTCGATGAGTGATATCGATAGTTGTTTTTACCAATAAAATTACAACGTAGCATATCTTCTATCTATATATATAAAAATCAATGCCACTTTTCGTTGTAATGTTATAACTCAACAACGCACTTACCGATTTGGATAATTTTGGTCTTGAATTATTCGTGGAAGTCCAGGGAAGGTTTGTACGTAGAGACAATTTTAAAAAAGTCTTGAAAAAGTGTAAAATCAACATCTTTTAGTAATTTAAAATTGTTTTTGTTTGAATAAATGATTATACGTAGCGAAGCACGTACCGGGCCGCTAGTTAAATATATAAATTAAAAACGTATAACACAAGTTTTTTGTATAATTACCTTCTTTTTATAGAATTACCCTCTTCTCGTAAAAACATCAGTACCCATTAGTTACCCTGCATACTTAATTAATGCAGTATGTTTACGTCTTAACCTTGATGATTCCGTTATCGATAACGGCCTTACGCGCGCGCAACTATAAGCGCACATCCCTAATCCGATTATGATTTATGACCGAGTCTGCAGCGAGGTAATAACACTACTATAACGCTCGCGCAATCTCTTTTCAAAGTAAGCTTTATATTTGGCGTAATAAAGTTCAATTTTCAATACTCCCAACTGGTAGCTTGTGTTTTGTATCGGAGACAGTTTTTAGCTTGAAATTAATGGTTGATGTTGTATTAAGAAATAAAATATAAATAGATTTGTATTTATTCGTTTAAGTTCACTATAAATATGTAGAAGACATATTGCCATACCAAAATTTACCTTTTAAGAGCCTTAGAGTATTCAGTACAGGAGGTGGCATTAAAAGACATCACTATCTGCCATTTTCCCATACTCACATCCCTCAATTTCATCGGATTGTAAGACTCGAGCAAATTTATGCATTGCGCATAAATGGCTATAAAATTATAAATTTAGTACGCTCATGTTTTTTACGCAAATATCTGACATGCCCGTCTTTCCCGTTCTGTGAATACAACTATTTTTGTAGAAATTGTTACGCTCCAAAAAGTCAAAAGCTAATACTTGTCGTTGCGAACTGCCGCAAATAAATAATTGTTTAGCAAATCTGGTGAAACGACACAAAAGACAAGCGGGTGGGCATGGCCTATTCTTCATTTGCCTCCCTAGATATTTATTTGGCCGATAGTATCGCTTGTTTGTGTATAATAATAACCTATTAATGTAGAATGTATGCCTTTAAATCAATATCATCCGATATTTTTATTTGTAAAAAATATCTTCAGAATTCTTTTTACGTGGTAGGTATTCAGAAAAACAAGCGATAATATAAGAGCTTCAATTTTTGTTAAGTATATATTTATGTGTGTGTGACCACACCTTCCCTAAATTGACTATTAATACGTGTATGCTACCTCCAGTGCTGTATGATCTGAGGATAAGTGAGATCTGAAATTGTCGTTTACTATAAAGTGGTTAGGGACAGCTTAGCTAACACTATTGAATTCTTTGTATAAGTATATGGTACACTGTCTCAGCGCTCTGCATATTCGTATAAGGCTTTAGTTTGTAGAAGTATTCAATTATTATTGTATTTCACGATTTCATTGTTAACTAGCTGTGCCCTGCGGTTTTACCCGCGTTAAATTTTATAAATTATCTCAGCTCCTCCCCCGTCAGTGATAGCGTGATAATATGTAGCCTATATGTTGACCCGACCTCTTAGTAATATTCATGCAAAATTTGAAGTAAATCCATGCAGTACTTTTTGAGTTTAGCCCGGACATACATACAGACAAACAGATAAACAGACAAAAATTCTAAAAACTATATTTTTGACTTCGATATCGATTGTAGATCACGCCCCAAGTATCCTTTTAAAAAAATATTCAATGTACAGTTTTGACTTTCCTACGATTTTATTATATGTATAGATGTATAGATATGCGGTGGCGAAGTTGTTAACGCACATGGAGCCGGATACCCCGTGGTTAGTGGATTCGATTCCCATCCGCACTTAAATTTATACAACTCATTTTAGAAGATGTCTGAACTTATATGGAATGTGTTAATTGTTATGTGTATTTGATTGTTTTATATAATTTATTTGTAAATAAAATCATTTAAAAACACGCTTTAATTTATGTTTCTTTTATTTGAATTGATGGACCCGTTGGCATGGATGGCAAATGCTTTCTTTTCATGCTGATGGTTGTGGGTTCGATTCCCATCCAGGACAGATATTTGTGTGCATGAACATGTCTGTTTGTCCTGAGTCTGGGTGTAATTATCAATATAAGTAGGTATGTATTTACAAAAGAAAAATAGTATATGTAGTATATCAGTTATCTGGTTTCAATAGTACAAGCTCTGCTTAGTTTAGGATCAGGTGGCCGTGTGTGAATAATACCCTAGGATATTATATACTGGGGCTCTACCGGCTAAGTCACCAAACATCGATTTCTTAAATGTCGTTCAAATAAATAATATCTAGGGACAATGTCACACAGATCATCCTAGCCCCAAACTAAGCAAAGCTTGTACTATGGGTACCAGGCGACGATATACATACTTATATAGATAGATAAATACGGGTCTAGTTCATAGTATCGACAGTCACTACATCGATGGTCGCTGTATCGAAAACGTTCCATCGAAGGGCTAATGTATCGACAGTACTCCAAATCGATGGTACGCTACATCGACAGTACCCCAAATCGATGGTATGTTACATCGACAGTACACCAAATCGATGGTACGCTACATCGACAGTACACTAAGACGACGGTACCCTATATCGTCAGTACTCCAAATCGATAGTACGCTCCATGGACTTCCCGACCCGAGCCAGATTTAAATAAAATATACGGGATTTTTTAAAGTTTTTAATCATAATTTGTTAATTCTGTAAATTGCTTGATTTTGATGTACCCCACGTAAAATAGTTGAAAAAACATAAATTCGTATTCAGTAACATTGCTTGATAGTTGAAAAAAAACTTCCAAAATTATAGTAACAAAAACCATATTGATTCATGTAATTTCAAATAATAAGAAAAGCTATGCAAATCAATTATTTAAAACTATTGATTTGTTAGAATGTTGAGGGAATATCTACCAGAGGATGGGCAGCAGCTTCCTTCTGATTACTATGACCATCTTACTGCGATCGCCAACCCGCCTGCCAAGCGTGGCGATTATGGCATATCCCCCCTAAGACGATTCTTGAGGGAGGCTTGTCCAGCAGTGGACTTATTTAGCTGTAATGATGATGATGATTGATTTGTTATAATGTGTAATATTGTTATTGCTTATAAAATAAAATTAAAGAATGAATTAAAGATAAGTGTTACTAGCAATGCCTTTAAGAAACTTTAAGACAGTTATAGTCCTTCTTTGTTCAATAAAATGCGAGATAGCATTCTGACTGTCTCGATTTGTTTTTTTAGGGGACGGACCTTGTGCTCCAGCTTCTGCCTGCTCAATTTGAATATTCACCGCGATCTGCTCCTTTTTAAGCTCTTTGATAGTAGAGTATAAACCTAGTTTTTTATTATTGAGCAACGAATTCCAGCGCCTATGCCACGCTTCTACGGAATTTTGGGTTCTAGGCAAATTAAAAAAGAAATAGAAATAATAAGTTCACAATTATAAAGTACATACGCCAGCACATCAACCTACCCCAATCTGTCAAACAGACGTCGCGTCGTTAATTTATCATTTCAATGTTATAGTTATTTTGAAAGTTATTGTAATAATAACTAAAGTTTTTTTTATATGAATATATGTCAAAGGCAAACAGACGTCGCGTACAAGTACCGACAGTAAAATAATTACATACACCACTCCTCCGCTGTTTCCACCAGATTTATGGTCTGTTCACTACAAAAACGAACATAATTTGCCTAGAACCCAAAATTCCGTAGAAGCGTGGCATAGGCGCTGGAATTCGTTGCTCAATAATAAAAAAACTAGGTTTATACTCTACTATCAAAGAGCTTAAAAAGGAGCAGATCGCGGTGAATATTCAAATTGAGCAGGCAGAAGCTGGAGCACAAGGTCCGTCCCCTAAAAAAACAAATCGAGACAGTCAGAATGCTATCTCGCATTTTATTGAACAAAGAAGCACTATAACTGTCTTAAAGTTTCTTAAAGGCATTGCTAGTAACACTTATCATTAATTCATTCTTTAATTTAATTTTATAAGCAATAACAATATTACATAACAAATCAATAGTTTTAAATAATTGATTTGCATAGCTTTTCTTATTATTTGAAATTACATGAATCAATATGGTTTTTGTTACTATAATTTTGGAAGTTTTTTTTCAACTATCAAGCAATGTTACTGAATACGAATTTATGTTTTTTCAACTATTTTACGTGGGGTACATCAAAATCAAGCAATTTACAGATTTAACAAATTATGATTAAAAACTTTAAAAAATCCCGTATATTTTATTTAAATCTGGCTCGGGTCGGGAAGTCCATGGAGCGTACTATCGATTTGGAGTACTGACGATATAGGGTACCGTCGTCTTAGTGTACTGTCGATGTAGCGTACCATCGATTTGGTGTACTGTCGATGTAACATACCATCGATTTGGGGTACTGTCGATGTAGCGTACCATCGATTTGGAGTACTGTCGATACATTAGCCCTTCGATGGAACGTTTTCGATACAGCGACCATCGATGTAGTGACTGTCGATACTATGAACTAGACCCGATAAATACTTATATACATAGAAAACATCCATGACTCAGAAACAAATATTCGTGCTCATCAAACAAATATTTGCACTTACCGGGATTCGAACCCAGGACCACCAGCTTCGTAGGCAGGAGCACTACCAACTAGGCTACGGTGACCGTCAAATTTATTAAATTAAGGTTAAAAATGACCTAATCAATTGTTAAATCGGGTTCAAAGTTGACAATCGATTCCGGACCATTTAGGACGTCACATGTGCTCCTGGAAGCCGATTTAACGATTGATTAAGTCATTTTTTAACCTTTATTTATTTGAACGCCATTCAAGAAATCGATGTTCGGCGACTTAGCCGGTAGAGGCCCAGGTCAGACAAATAGTTGTCCTTATCCCCACTCAGGACAAATTGTACGATGAACACGATTATTAGTTCTGTATCTGTGTGTAGTTTATCTATAATATGTATGTATATAGAAATATATAAGTTTATCAGTTGTCCGGTTGCCATTGTACAGGTGTTGCCTAGTTTGGGATCAGATGCCAGTGGGTTAGTTGTCCAAAGATATTTATTTTTAAGTAAGTTGTCATGTCATGCTCCCTGGCGGAACCACCTTTGCCGTAACAACTATAAGTTACATGAACAATTCTATAAAATTCTAGTCCTATTAAAAAAAAGTCTATATCTCTAGTTTCGACGTAAACTTGTATTTAAAGTGGTTGCGCTGCAGAATATCCTTCCCGGCGAAACCACCATGATATTTCTATTACTAATAGGTCTTTACCTATGAAATTGCCGTTTTGTATGAAAAAATTTAAACGAATTTTTTTCATGAATTTTTTTATTTGTATTAATCGAAGTAATCACCCATGCAATCAATGCATCTTTGCCATCGCAGTGGCAGTTTATTGATGCCCTTCTTAAAGAAATCAGCTGGACGGGAGGCAACAAATTCTTCAAAGGCATTTTGTACTGCCTCTCGGGTATTGAATTTTTTTCGCGCCAAGAAGTTATCCAAATTCTGGAAAAAGTAGTAGTCTGTAGGCGCAAGGTCTGGTGAGTAGGGCGGATGACGGAGAGCTTCCAACCCCAGTTCTTGCAACTTGGAGACCGTCTGCTGTGCAGTATGAGGTCGCGCGTTGTCGTGCAGGAGCAGCGGAGACGAGCGATTGACCAATGCTGGTTGGAGATGCGCCAGCTTCTCCATCATTGTGCTCAGTTCTTCACAGTACACATCTGCAGTAATGCTCACCCCGTTTGGTAAGAAGCTGTGATGAATCACACCGGCGCTAGACCACCAAACAGTGACCATCACTTTTCTAGGGGTAAGTTTTCGTTTAGGGCATTGTTTAGGTGCTGAACCAGGATCCAACCAACTTGCTGAGCGCTTGCGGTTATCAAACAGAATCCATTTTTCATCGCAGGTAACAATGCGGTTCAAAATTCCTTCATTTGTGTGTCTGTTGAGCAGTGCAAGGCACGTCTCGACGCGTACTTCGCGCTGGCGATCATTGAGTTCGTGGGGCACCCATTTGTCAAGCTTTTTTACCTTGCCAATTTGACGCAAATGGACCAATATTGTTTTGACGCTAACGTCGAAAGCTGCTGCTAATTCAGCCGTAGATTGTGTATCATCAGCTTCCACAACCGCCTTTAATTCGTCATTGTCGACCAAAGTCTTCGGACGACCGCGAGGTTCATTTTTCAGGTCGAAATTTCCAGAACGGAAGCGAGCAAACCAATAACAGGTGGTGCGTTGGTTTGTAGTGTTAGCTCCGTAAACGTCGTTGATGTTGCGTGCCGCTTGTGCCGCGTTGCTGCCACGACGGTACTCATATTCCATAATTACTCGAATTTTTAACGTATCCATGATGACGAAAAAGATTGAAATGCGATGAAAATGTAACACTAATCAATAAAGAAATGACTACTTTTGGAAAAAAGAATCCATGTTTTTAAAATAAAATTAATTTGAAATTAGAATTCTTAGCCAAACAAAAATTATTTTGATTTGAAATGGCCAGTACTGCAGAACGGCAATTTCATAGGTAAAGACCTAATATACATAGTGCACGCAACTAAGTAGTATCAAATAATTCTATATTGAACTAGCGCCCCTAAATCAAAAATAATTTAAATATACGAATAAAAAGGTGCCTCAAACTTTGTTTTCGAAATAGTAACTAAGTGCCTACATTACTTCTTAGCCAATAAAGTTTACATCAAATATCATACAATGTCCTCCAGGCGTTCAGTTTATAAGCATACAGATAATTTATTTTCTTGTTTTAATATCTATTAAAACAAGAAAATAAATTATCTGTAACTTACAATGATATTCTATGCATCCATTACTGACTAATACTGGCCACTGATGATAATAAAGTGATGAACGACCATACTTGTTACAGCAAAGGTGGTTCCGCCAGAGAGCATGACGTAAGTTGTCATGTGCGGGATTCGAACCCAAAACACGAGGTTGTCGAGGTAGTAGCGAGGCGATTACCTTAACGACTGCAACACTTTTATATTAAAAAGATAATAAAATGAAATTGCCATTAAAATTATGAAATAAGTTTATTGACTAGATTTAAATACAAAATTCAATAAATTAAACTCTACTATAACAAACAGAAATCGGATAAACGGTTGTACAGACGCCAACACATCAAGCTAACCCAAGTTGTCAAATTTCCCCAATTGAAAGTGAACCTTATGCTTTTGTGATAAAGTTGAAAATCTATAAAAGGAATTTGACAGATTGAGGTAGCTGGATGTGATAGCGTTTATACATTTACCTTATAAAGCACACTCGTTTTTTTTTATAAAAAATATACGAGTGAGATTTAAACTAAACGACTGGAAGTAAAACTCCTTTAGCTCCATCTATGAGATAAGTGATCGAACCTCTCTTGCCCCTGCAGTAGTATATAGAAAATAATTATCAAAATCCGTTCGCAATCAACGGAGATATCGCCTTACATACATACAAACACGCAATCATACAGTAGATTTGATAACCTAATGTATGTTGGGTTAGTTAAAAAAACAAACTATAACCGCTTCAAGCATTACGGATAAGCAAAAAACCGGCCAAGTGCGAGTCGGACTCGCCCATGAAGGGTTCCGTAGCAGCAAGTATTTCAATTGATTAAATGAAAGATAAATTGCGGTTTACGACGTACTCAAACCAATTTTTGTTGTTAGTTTGCATGGTAATGTATATATTTTATAAAAAAAAATACGAGTGTGATTGAGACTAAACGACTGGAAGTAAAACTCCTTTAGCTCCATCTATGAGAGAAGTGATCGAACCTCACTTGCCCGAGTAATATAGAACAGTAATTATCAAAATCCTTTCGCAATTAACGGAAATATCACGCAATTATACAGCAGATTTGATAACCTTCTAAGGTATGATGTCGGATTAAATAAAAAAAACAAACTATAACCGCCGCAAGCATTACGGATAAGTAAAAAAAAGGAGCTTTTTGAAAGAAACATACAATACAATTCTTTATTGCAATCATGTGTACATACTCTTTAAAATAAACAACTTTTTTATTTAATCGGTTTATAAATCGAGTTATGAAGTAAAAAACATTTTAAAAAATACAACCGCATTGAGAACCACCTCCCTCTTTTTGTAGTCGGTTACAAAACGAGATGTTAGTAATTCTCATGAATTGTTATTTTAATATTTAATTGTAATAGGAAAACTTATACGCTTTAGCTTGCGAACATAATTCCTATCTAAAAGGATCTGCGCCCACCAATAGCTACATCTACGCGCGCCATCTAGTAAGTATTGAGAGAACTGTGTCGCCACATGAAGGGTTCGAACTACTAACGCCATCTCTTAACTCTAAGCTGTGATCATGCTAAAGAAAAGCAGGCGCCATTGATTAATTATTATGTCTGTGAGTGGATTTTTACTGCCCCGGGGATCCGGTGGCATCTAGCGCTAGAGTATCCAACCGGGGATTATGAAGTTAAAATGCCAGATCAACCCAAAGATATTGAGAATTTTCTACTAGGAAAAAATATTAACATACCGAACTCTTTCCAATTGCTGTCAATTGAGGAAATAGGGAGGGAGCCTGTGTCTTTCCACACTTTAATATTTCCCACAAAGATGGCTAATCTCTTTAAAGACAGCGCTGTGGCCAATGACTGTGGTGTTCGACCAGGGGACATTATTATCCGTAATACGTACCGGAGGATATGCGGGCTATGTCCGAAGTTTCTCTGCGAGATCGAATCAGAAATGTTGAAATCTGCAGGAAAACCAAAGTAACCGACATAGTTCAAAGAATTGCCAAGCTGAAGTGGTAGTGGGCGGCACAAAAGTCGAAGAACTGATGGCTGTTGGGGCAGAAAGGTTCTCGAGTGGACCACGAACCGGGAGACGCAGCGTGGACAGGCCCCCTACAAGGTGGACCGATGATCTTGTGCGGGTCGCTGGAAATCGCTGGATGCGGATAGCGCAAGACCGGCAATTGGAAAATTTGGGGGAGGCCTTTGTCCAGCAGTGGACGTCTTTCGGCCGATATGATGATGATGATGATGAATTATTATTTTAATATTTCATTATCATAGGAAAACTTATACGCCATAACTTCTAACATAATTCCTATCTAAAAAATACTGCGCCCGCAGTAAGTATTCAGAGAACTGTGTCGCCACATAAAGCGTTCGAACTACTAACGCCTACAATATGGAGCGATGATCATATATCAGTCGCTGGAACCTGCTGCATGCCAACAGTAACCTTACTGTAGTCTGCTCTGTCCCAAGTGTGCTACCAGAAATTCGACTACCCGCAGCGATATTTAGATCTTCATCTACATGCGCATAAAGCGGCACTTACTATCTCTGTTTCACTAACCGCTACAATTTAAAGCACAAACATTTCAAACACCATATCTAAAATACTAAGTAGCTTTAGGAATCTGGGCTTCTGTTCTTCTTCAGACTTTCTAGCAGCAGGCCTCTCGCGGCGCTTCTCCATATCTGAAAGAACAATAAGATTAAATCTAAAAGCCAAGAAGTTGTTCTGGTCTCCTTTCCTCTAAAATGGTGAGGGAGACGGCACAAGCGTCCATTTGAGATGTTAAATCATAACCAGGCCAAATTTCCGCCAATTAAACCAGTTTACTAGTAAAACGGTTGCTATGTGGTAGAAGCGACGAATAACAACACCCAATATCATCCTGTGGGGGGCGTAGCACTCTAACAGAGAAGGGGCGACGGCGACCTATGAGGACCCGTCTGCTGCGCGTGGCGATTAAGGCATATACCCCCAATTAAAGGACCCAATGTCGCTCCATTCGGGTAGCATAAGACCGGGCACTGTGAATATTGGGAGAGGCTGCTCTCGAGCAGTGGACGTTTTGTATTCGACGAAATGATTGACGATAATACACAAAGAATAGAGAACCTTATTCTTTACTCAAAAAAGAGAATTTTAAAGAGAAAAGTTGTGTTATGATCAGTTCCCAAAATAGAACTATATATTTCTTGGAAAATGACATTTAAATCTTAGAATTTATATGAATAGTACAAGTTTAATAAAACTGCAACTCCTCCTGTTATAATAATAATAATAATCTTCATTCAATCAATAAGGATTTTGTACATAATATTTATCTTGAAGTTAAAAATACTATTTTTGTAGGAAACTAGTAATGTGAAGAGAGACTAAATGGCGGTGTCCGTGCTAGTATACACTGTGTTACAGACACCACGACTTATAGAACATGCATTAGGCTGAGCTGTATAATATAAACTCACCAGGCTTTTCTCCCCTGTGAGCCCTTTCTATGGCAAGCACCTGTTCCTCACTCAGAACTGCTGAAGTATCGAGGAAGACTTGTATGCTGTACTCAGACAGGCTATGTGACCAGTGACCAAACACTCCTATACCTGGCAACACAAGTTCAAGTCAGATTAAGTCCAAACTGGAATCCAAAAATTACTCTCCAATAGGATTCAATCCTGCTTCTACATTCACACAGTATAAAAAACAGGCAGTACGGAAACTACGTACAAACGTCAGAAACGGAAAATTCACACAAGTATAGTAATGTCGCTGTCAATAGTGAGTGCTGCCAAGAGAAGTGGTCACGTACTTATACGTGACCACTTCTCTTGGCAGCACTTCCTTTGAATCATTGTAGTGTAGGTAATATCTTTGTTGGGGTCTACTTGCGTACATCAATTCGACCCTTCAGGATCTTTTCTATCACGTATAAGTTTATCCATGGATTTCACCAGCCGTGGTCACGGGTCGACTGAGATTAGATACATTAATAGTTCATTACAGTTTTCTAGGAGAGACAGATATCAGTTCTGGTGTCTAGCCATAATAGATTAAACAGGGATCCAACTAGAAGAATTACAAAGCCGAAGAGAGATTTGCCAAGCATCCTATGTGTCTATGTTTTACTTTTGAGTTAAATACTTATTTATTTAAAACTTTTTGCACAAAATTGTACAGAGGCAGACTTAATGCCGAAGGCATTCTCTACCAGTTGACCTTTGGGTGATGAAGAAATATTATGGTAGGTGCACTAGGAATGGAGAATACTTACCAATAGGCCTTGTGAACTCTGCAGGTATATTGACCATATCATGTCCACATGTTGCCGAGCTGAAGTTATTCCTGTCGACCTCATAACTGGGCCTGGAAATGGAAGATATCATGTTGGCCATAGTAAAGCAAGACCTGTTACAATAATAAAGAGGAAGGTCTAGTGTTAAGTGACCCTGCCTGCTAACAGAGGTTGTGGGTTTGATTTCCAGGGCAAATCTTTGTGTGTTGACCATGATTATTTGTTATGTGTCTACACCTAGACATGCTTTCCTTTCCGTAGGTTGGGGGTTCATTTTCCTACCCAGGACAGATATTTGTGTGCATGAACATGTCTGTTTGACCTGAGTCTGGACGTAATTATCTATATAAGTATGTATTTTGACGGTCACCGTAGCCTAGTTGGTAGTGCTCCTGCCTACGAAACTGGTGGTCCTGGGTTCGAATCCCGGTAAGAACAAATATTTGTGTGATGAGCACGAATTTTTGTTTCTGAGTCATGGATGTTTTCTATGTATGTAAGTATTTGTCTATCTATATAAGTTTGTATATCGTCGCCTGGTACCCATAGTACAAGCTTTGCTTAGTTTGGGGCTAGAATGAACTGTGTGACATAAAAAAAAAACCAAAGAAAAGTAGTACATGTACAATATATCAATTAAATTAAAGCCTAGTTTGGGACCAAAGTTATTTTTAACACTCTGTTAAGCTTTACTGTAATAAAGATATTCTTATAATTGTTTTCATAGTACAAGCTGCACAGTTTGGGATCAGATGGCTGTATGTGAATAAAGTCTCAGGATATTAATTTATTTAATTAGAAATACGTAAGAATGTTTATCAGTAGTCAGTATGCCACAGTACAGGCTCAGCCTAGGTTTGGATCAGATGGCAGTATGTTAGTTCTTCCAAAATATTTATTTATTTCAGTAGTCTGCTAGGGACTAGTTTCATGTATGAATACAAAAACAAGTTATAACTACAAGTAGTTTTGTTGTTAAATATCTCAAATCAAGTCGCCTTCAAATGTAAGTGAATTGAGGTGGGAGGGGGAGAGGGCTATCCTCCTGTACCATCCCCACCCCTCGGAACCCCATGGTTATGGAGATATCCATGGTTAATGTTTTCCTACCACTTGGCAGCCGCTGCCGAGGCACGCTCGCTACGCTCGCTCACCTTCGAGCGCTAATTGGTCACTGTTCTAACGTAACCCAAATTATTTCATAGAAGTACATTTTTGCAAAAATATCATGATAGTGACAATGAACAATTCAGTTTTGGGTATTTTTCTAATAATTATATAAAGGCTTTATAAAATAAAAAATTGCAATTTAAAAAAAATTATTGCTAAAAATTTGGCGCCTCTCCGGCAGAAAAAAATGCTTTTTATCACTTAGTACAAACCCCCTTAAACCCCCCCTATTACACACTTAACTCAAATTCAGGCGACTCGATAGGAGATCCAACCCATTTATTTATTTCAGTAGTATGCTAGGGACTAGTTTCATGTATGAATACAAAAACAAGTTATAACTACTTTCATTGACTTTTAAAAAGAAACTAAGATTAGTTATGAAAGCAAAATGAAATGTGCCCGTAATATCAGTACAGAAGTCAAACATTTATTCGTAAATATCAAAACATAACCTACATACAACAACGACAATATCATATAAAATCTAGCCAAAACTAAGTTGTTGTATACAAACCTGACACTATCAGATACGTAAAGGTCTGCATCTCCTGATAAAGAGGTAAGTTCCACCAGCAGAGGCCCGGTATGCCCCAGCTGCCAGTAAGAAAAGTTCCCTGCCCCAACTGCTCCTACAACGGTGTCTAAAAGTATTTTATCAGTCTCTATTTGCACGTAACCAGATAATAGCGAAGATAATGTAGAAATACAAATTATTCCTAACAAAACTAGTATAAATTCTCTTCGCATTTCTCTATTTTATTGCAATATTTTGCTTCGAGATTCTGAATCACATCTATGAGTTAAGACTGTCAATCTGACGTTTGATGTTTGACAGTAAATTCTTCCGTTCAAAAATTTATATTCAGTTTGGAAATAATATATTTCGAAATAGAGAACCTTCGGACACTTTTCATTTCTGTTTTATTTATTCTACTGCATTAAAGAAGTTCTATACTTTACTTAATTATCTTATCGTATGGGCAGTAGTTACCCTGGTATCAAAGTTGTTCAAGCCACCCAGTAGGCCTCTGACATGACTTAACGACTGTTGTCTAATAACTACGTACAACCGGGACCGACAACTTAAGAAAGCATGCAGACGCTCAGAAATTAAACTACTTTGGTGATCACCCATCTATGGAAAGACCGGGAGCCTAGTTCCTGAACCTCACCGATAATTTACGAACCGCTGAGAGCATCTAGCTATGAGCGCCTCAATCCTTTGAATCCCCGATCCTTTGAACTAATTCCTAAGAATTTAAATAATATATGTTACAAGTGAATAAGTTGAACGATTTTTTACAAGCTCTACTACCAACATTTTAGAGGACTATAATATTTGATGTGAAACATCTATAGCCACACGTAAAACAGATTTCTGGCGTGGCGACGCATGCCGTGACGCATGCGCAATCGACTTTTTATTTTATCATTATGACATATTTAGTTCCTATCACAATAATATGTTCTTTTCTGCATATTACTTTTACAAAATAATGTCGATGTTTCACATCTGCCAGGCGTCCCGTGACGGCTCACATTTTTTTTTATCTTGAAGAGGCTAACAAACTCTTATAATATTTTTATGTGGAATTGCAAACTCAAGGCTCTGAGTAAAAATAAATAAAAATATATTTTTTTATATACTGTGGACACGGGTCTCATCACGATAAAGATTTAGGTAAATTGCCGAAACGTCGGGTAACCAAGGTAATGATTTACCTAAATCTTTATCGCGATGAGACCCGTGTCCACAGTATATAAAAATGTGTACAAATCGCGAAAGTTTAAAAACATTAATAAATAAAAATAGTTGATCGTATCAAATCATTTTTGGTAGGTATTCTCTCGGATCAAAATCTTCTGAAGGAAATATGTATTTAATCCTGATATCAAGTAGTATTCTATCTCCCTTGGCTAGTTCTGCAAAGGAAAAAAATGTTCAGCTAGGATCCCAAACCATTGTGGTATTAAGGGGAATAAACTTGCTGATTTGGCTAAGGATGCTGTGACATCCCAAACATAGAAAATAGATTTTATTCTGTTTATGTATGCATGCATTCAAAGCCATGCAAAGCCTTCCCAAAAGGAACATGAAATAGGCATGGAAAAATTATTGGGATATTTCTAGCAAGGGCAAAGGTGTCTGTGGTTCAACCGGATATCGTGTTCAAGCCCTGCTTCTATAAATATGAAAAATGTGAGCCGTCACGGGACGCCTGGCAGATGAGAAACATCGACATTATTTTGTAAAAGTAATATGTAGAAAAGAACATATTGTGATAGGAACTAAATATGTCATAATGATAAAATAAAAAGTCGATTGCGCATGCGTCACGGCATGCGTCGCCACGCCAGAAATCTGTTTTACGTGCGGCTATAGATGTTTCACATCAAAAAGGTCTCCAGATGCGTGATATCAACTATTTGTAGACTGCGCTTAGGTTTCTGTTTTCCTGCATAATACGGATTCGGGATTCATCCCTTTGTGAGTGTGGGCTGGACGAAGGTTCACTGAACCACATATTCTTTGAATGCACCAATTATTTATTTTTTTATTTATCTTCTCTTACATCTATTTTTACAGGTATTAACCTAATACAATACTGTAACTATCTATTGATTTATTACAAATAACGCTATCTTCGTGAATTCATTCAGAGAACATAAAAACAAGTATTTTTTTTCCTCTGCTAATTTATATGGCCAAATTTAAAGATTCCCATTCCCATAAATTTTTCTTCTTTGCTTAGGTACAGGCGCCGGCACATCCAGCTACCCCAATCTGTCAAATTTCTTTTATAGATTTTCAACCTTATTACAAAAGCATACGGTTCACTTTCAATTGGGGAAACTTGATTGATTGGGGTAGCTTGATGTGCTGGCGTCTGTACAAGTGTACATTCTGCTTGTAGTTAAGTTCTGATAAGTTACGTCAAGTTGTTGATTTTTTTCAACGTAACATAATGTTAACTAGTTCTTTTTTTAGCATTCTTATATACTCTCTGTATACAGCTTTCCCTCTGCGTCTCTGGGAGATAGATGCTATGTTTATTTATGTAGGTGTCACAGCTACACTCCGTGCCCGTGCGCCAATTACATTCAATTGATCGAAACAATGATATATGAAGATGCATCCGCTCTAGCAAATTGACTTACCACCTCAGGACTATTTATATTCTTTTTTGACAACTTGCTGCTTGATAAATTGAAAAAATTCAAATACCTACTTTTAGAGAGGTTGTTCACAGTGTTCATACGCTCAAAGAGCAGCCCGACCGGGGAAGTACCTCCACCTTACAGAAGACATTCCTTAATAATAACATTAATAACTTAATGTTGTGTTTCTGAGTGTGAGTAAGGTCGCCAGAGCTGCCGCTGATGGTTGCCGCTATGCCTTTAATGTAGGAACGAGATGTTTGAGATGAGCACGTGTTGAAAATAATAAAAAATATATTGGCGGTAAACAAAAGTTGCTTTATGGAACTCAGTATGATAATCTAACAATTATAATTATGTAATCATTGCTAACGTCACAATCTTATTTCTTATCAATATATTTTCCGTAAAAACATGTCACAGGAAACCGTTATCACAATCGTAATCTGTAATAACAAATGAAATACTTAAATGCACTGTTGTATCTGCAGATAGGTATACTGTATCGCTTACGTACTCGATTACAAATAAAAAACAATGAATAGCAATATTATTTATCGCCTTGTAGGCATTTATAGGCGTAATTGGTTATTAACCCTGAACAGAAACCGGCCAAGTGCGAGTTGCATTCAACAAATTTACCGTTCTCAGTTTACCTTTTACTTAATTTAATAAATATCTTGAGATGGGGGGCAGAGCTTGTGCTATAGCAACCAGATAATGTTGATACACATAATTATTTATTTAGCCCTCATATAAAACCTCTTTTGAGAGTTAGAAGCCAGAAAACTATGTTAATTCTTTTAAAATAGCTGGATATAGGATTTGAATTAATAGATAATTGTCAGTAGTTGAAACAGTGATGTGCTAAAGAAAAGTAACGTGGAAATAGTTTATTCTTATAAAATACTAGCTGTGCCCCGCGGTTTTACCCGCGTTACACTTTTTAAATTATCACAGCTCCTCCCCCGTAGGTGATAGCGTGATATTATGTAGCCTATATGTTGACCCAACCTCTTAGTAATATTCATGCAAAATTTGAAGTAAAGCCATGCTTTACTTTGTGAGTTTAGCCCGGACATACATACAGACACACAGACAAAAATTATAAGAACTATATTTTTGGCTTCGATATCGATTGTAGATCACGCCCCAAGTATCCTTTAAAAAAAATATTCAATGTACAGTTTTGACTTTCCTACGATTTTATTATATGTATAGAAAATACTTAATTGTTGCCTCATCCGTGTTGTTGAGATTTTGAAGACCTCCCCCTAGATCCCTGATACGAAACCCTCGCTGCTTGCGTGTTACAATACATAATAATAATATCCTGGGACGTTATCCACACACGGCCATCTGATCCCAAACTAAGCAGAGCTTGTACTATGGAAACCAGAAAACTAATGTACTACATATAATACTTTTCTTTTGTAAAAATACATACTTATATAGATTATTACACCCAGACTCAGGACAAACTGACATGTTCATGCACACAAATATCGGTCCTGGGTGGGAATATACCTATATTCCCACCGAGGACCGCTATATACCCCTATATATATTTGACGGTCACCGTAGCCTAGTTGGTAGTGCTCCTGCCTACGAAGCTGGTGGTCCTGGGTTCGAATCCCGATAAGTGCAAATATTTGTGTGATGAGCACGAATATTTGTTTCTGAGTCATGGATGTTTTCTATGTATTTAAGTATTTATCTATCTATATAAGTATGTATATCGTCGCCTGGTACCCATAGTACAAGCTTTGCTTAGTTTGGGGCTAGGATGATCTGTGTGACATTGTCCCTAGATATTAGATATTATATAACCTACTACCTGCGGCGTGAAAAGCAAGCTTTTTCTAACCACGTCACAGGCTTATCAGTTATAGCTAGGTACTCAATAAATTTGTTCTCGGTGTCTTTGTCTTGGGTTGGGGTGTACTTACGTACAGCACTTCGACCCTACAGGATCTTTTGTACTAACCCCCATTGTTTTTTATTCTATAATAATAATAATGTCCTCCTGGCCAAATTTCGGCTACAGCGGCCAGTCCCAATGGAGATTAGCCATCGGGACATAATAATATTATAGTGCTCCTGTGTTTGCGCACACACGCAAACACAGGAGCACTTTCTATTCCATCACTCTCATGATCCGATGGGACGACTAGCGACACGATCGGCAAAAGGTCAGGTACAGGACCGACAGCTTTACGTGCTTTCCGAGGCACGGGGGTATAAAACCGCCAACTCCCAGACTTCAGGCTGTTGCTGAGAAATTATTCGTTTTACAGAAAAGTCCCAAAACCAATTTTGGCTCGACCCGGGATTTGAACCCACTTAGAGCCCTAAACGCAGTCTGTACATACAATACGCTTGTTAGTGGTAGATCCTTGTAGTCTTCTGGTTTTGGATATGCCAGCCCCAGGATGGCCATTCTGCGTCTTCCCAAAGCATCGCATTTACAAAGTATATGCAGCATTTTATCATTTTCTTCCCCCCAGGTCCTAAAGACCTGTGCTCGGTGTACCGATTTATTTTATCCTACTAATATTATAAAGTCGAAACTTTGTGAGTTTGTCAGTGTGTATGTTTGTTACTTCTTCACGACTAAACGGCTGGAGCGATTTTAATAAAATTTGGTATGGAGTTAGCTGACACCCTGGATTAACACATAGGCTATAATTTATAAACTTTAATGCGGGTAAAACCGGGCACAGCTAGTTTTAAATAAGTATCAATTTTAATTTTAAGTTTGTTACTTCTTCACATCTAAACGGCTGGAGCGATTCAAAACATTTGGTATGGAGTTAGCTGACACCCTGGATTAACATATCACACTAATATTATAAAGGCGAATGTTTGTGAATATGTGACTGTGTGAGTGTGTATGTTTGTTACTTCTTCACATCTAAACGGCTGGAGCGATTTAAAACATTTGGTATGGAGTTAGCTGACACCCTGGATTAACATATCACACTAATATTATAAAGGCGAATGTTTGTGAATATGTGACTGTGTGAGTGTGTATGTTTGTTACTTCTTCACATCTAAACGGCTGGAGCGATTTAAAACATTTGGTATGGAGTTAGCTGACACCCTGGATTAACATATCACACTAATATTATAAAGGCGAATGTTTGTGAATATGTGACTGTGTGAGTGTGTATGTTTGTTACTTCTTCACATCTAAACGGCTGGAGCGATTTAAAACATTTGGTATGGAGTTAGCTGACACCCTGGATTAACATATCACACTAATATTATAAAGGCGAATGTTTGTGAATATGTGACTGTGTGAGTGTGTATGTTTGTTACTTCTTCACATCTAAACGGCTGGAGCGATTTAAAACATTTGGTATGGAGTTAGCTGACACCCTGGATTAACATATCACACTAATATTATAAAGGCGAATGTTTGTGAATATGTGACTGTGTGAGTGTGTATGTTTGTTACTTCTTCACATCTAAACGGCTGGAGCGATTTAAAACATTTGGTATGGAGTTAGCTGACACCCTGGATTAACATATCACACTAATATTATAAAGGCGAATGTTTGTGAATATGTGACTGTGTGAGTGTGTATGTTTGTTACGTCTTCACATCTAAACGGCTGGAGCGATTTAAAACATTTGGTATGGAGTTAGCTGACACCCTGGATTAACATATCACACTAATATTATAAAGGCGAATGTTTGTGAATATGTGACTGTGTGAGTGTGTATGTTTGTTACTTCTTCACATCTAAACGTCTGGAGCGATTTAAAACATTTGGTATGGAGTTAGCTGACACCCTGGATTAACATATCACACTAATATTATAAAGGCGAATGTTTGTGAATATGTGACTGTGTGAGTGTGTATGTTTGTTACTTCTTCACATCTAAACGGCTGGAGCGATTTAAAACATTTGGTATGGAGTTAGCTGACACCCTGGATTAACATATCACACTAATATTATAAAGGCGAATTTTTGTGAATATGTGACTGTGTGAGTGTGTATGTTTGTTACTTCTTCACATCTAAACGGCTGGAGCGATTTAAAACATTTGGTATGGAGTTAGCTGACACCCTGGATTAACATATCACACTAATTTTATAAAGGCGAATGTTTGTGAATATGTGACTGTGTGAGTGTGTATGTTTGTTACTTCTTCACATCTAAACGGCTGGAGCGATTTAAAACATTTAGTATGGAGTTAGCGTCAGCTAACCCTTTTTTTTTTTTTTTTGCGTGGTGGAAAATTCTGCATGGATGTCCTCCGCCTTTGCGGGAGGCGGAGGGGTCTGTCAGACTCCTACTGACTAAAAACCACCCCGGTGTTCCATCTCACACCTGCGCCGGGGGTCGCGGGAACGAATGATACTTCCGCTACCCCCTAGCTGGTGCTGGCCCATGCCTGCGGGCCTCCTCGCATTAGCGGGGGGAGTGAGGTGTTAAACTCCCCCCGCAACGTCTAAGAGCGTCCACCACCTCGGGTCCAGATGTGTAGTGGGCGACGGACGCCCCCGAGTCCGTCGCCCCTGGACCCATTTAGGGGGGCTGGAAGAGGGCATTGTCCGCCCTCCGCCGACGCCCGGTGCGTCTGCTGCGGGCCGGATGAGAGGATGTAATCTCCCTCTCCCACTCCGCAGCTTCCTTCCGCGAGATGACTGTCTCGCAGAAGGAAACCACCGCGTCCCAGGACTCCTCGCCGCCAACCATCGAATTCACGACGGCCGGAAGCGACAGGTCACTGCCTACTCCAGCAATGAGGGCACGGCGCTGCTCCTCCCAAGCGACACACTCTGCCAGCGTATGCAGCGCTGTGTCCTCCCGACAGTCGACGCAGTGGTGACACCGGGCGTCCGGCTCCCTGTTTATGCGACACAGGTACTTCCCGAAGCAGCCATGCCCCTAGAGTACCTGTATCACCCGAAACGACAGGGAGCCGTGCCTCCTCCCGAGCCAACGCTCGAGTACCGGCCGGACCGCCTCGATAGTGACGAGGCCGGCGGTTGGGCGCGATAGCCTGTCCCACCATTCCGCCACCAGGGCCTCGCGAAGCTACGACCGACGCAGCCCCATGTGTTACTGCATCGGCCTCTCACCTTGCGCCAGCATCTCCTCGCGCCACCGGTACAGTGACGCGAGTACTTTCGCCTCGAGGTCCCAGGGCGGGGATCCGGCCAGTACACAAGCCACCTCGTAGGAGACCGTGCGATACCCCCTGATAACTCTGACGGCCATAACTCTCTGCGGTCTCCGCAGAACAGCGATGCTACCGGCCGTCAGGTCAGCCGCCCAGATCGGGGCCCCGTACAGGGCCATCGATCGCACGATGCCCACGTAGAGCCGCCTACAGGCTGCGCTCGGGCCCCCCAGATTTGGAAGCAGCGTTGACAGCGCCCCAGCCGCGCCCATCAGCTTCGGCACCAGCCGCCGGAAGTGGGGTCCGAAGTCCCACCGGCTGTTGAGCACCAATGCCAGGTACTTCATGGTAGGCTCGACAGCGATCCGGACCCCCCCAACCACTATGTGCGATCCGGCGGGTGGCGCTCGCCGGGGACCATGGAACATCATGGCCTCCGATTTGTTGAGGGCCACCTCCAGGCCGAGGCGCCGGATGCGCCGTCGCCAGCAACGCTGCCTCCCTGTGCGAACTCCCACGGGCCGTGACCAGCGTGTCGTCCGCATAACACGTCAGGTCCACGCCCGTCTGGAGTTCGCCCCTCAGCACCCAGTCGTAACCGATGTTCGACAGGAGTGGGCCCAAGACTGAGCCCTGCGGAACACCGCACGACATTGGGTGCCGTTGGCCGCCATCCCGTCCCACGTAGGTGACACACCTCTCTGCCAGGTAAGCCCCAACGATGTGGCGGAGGTAGGAAGGCACCCGATGATATCGCAGTGCCTCCCGAATGCAACTCCAGGGCAGGGTGTTGAAGGCGTTGGAGATGTCCAAGGATACCGCCAACATCACCCCACCCCGGGACACCGCTTCCACCGCCAGGACTCTCACCCTCGACACAGCGTGGATGGTAGAGCGCCCATGCCGAAAGCCGAACTGGCTCTCGTCCAGGTCCGGCCCCTCTCCGCACAAGTGGCCGACGAGGCGGGCTGCGATTATCCGCTCGAGCAGCTTGCCCACCTCGTCCAGCAGCACTATGGGCCGGTACCCGGACGGCGAGTCTGCAGGGCGCCCCGCCTTTCTGAGCAGGACCAGAAGACCATGTTTCCACAAAGTGGGAAACTGGCCCCGCTCAAGGCACGCTGTGTAGAGTCCCGTTAGTTGGGGACCTAGCTCTTTCAGAGCGAGGGCCAACGCACAACCGTGAATCCCGTCAGGCCCCGGAGCCACGTTCTTGGCCCGGAGCCGCATCACGGCCGCCCTCAACTCTTCTTGTGTCACCTCTGGGACGCTGATGGCGTTCTCCTCTGAAGGCTCTGCGGCTGTGGGCAAAGCCATCGGCGGTGGCGTGTGCTCCGCTCTTGCCGGGAAGAGGGCTGCCACTACTTCCTCCAGCAGCTCGGGTTGGAGACTCTCCGTGAGTGGAGGCGCCGCGGCTCGAAGTTTCCCTCGAACCGCACGATAAGGGCGCCCCCACGGATCTCCATCCAGAGTCTCCAACATCTCCTCCCTGGCTCGCGTCTTGGCTTGACCGATGGCCAGCCGCAGAGCCTCCTTCGCCGCGCGGTACACCTCATACAGCGCGGCCTCTTCGTCAGGGACCCGACGACGTCTCCTCCGGTATCGGGTGTACTGGCGTCTGACCGCCACGCACGCGACGCGCAACTGCGCGATCTCGGCGGTCCACCAGTACACCTGGCGTCTTCCTGTATTTGTGTGGACCCGGGGCATAGACGCGTCGCAGATTTGCGTCATCGCCCCGCGGAACCACAGCGCCTCCTCTTCAACGTCGACGGGTCCATTCGTCGCCGACTCCCGGTACCAGGCCTGGACAATGGCGGCCTCCTCGAGAAGTTCCCTGTCGATGCGCTTACGCGCCCAGCGTGGACCGTCCACCCGCGGGGCCGGTGGACCGTGGCCGCCAGTGGTCCGGGCGGAGACGTCGAAACGGATGTACCGATGATCCGACAACGTCTCCACCTCCACGGCGACACGCCAGTCGCGGACACGGCTCGCGACAGCAGGGCTAGCGAACGAAACGTCCACTATTGAACCGCCCCGCTGCCGCACGCAAGTGTGGACCGACCCCCGATTTAAGACGGTCAGGCCAGTCGTGACCGCCCACTCCTCCAGCACCTCACCCCGGGCATCCGTCACCGGAGATCCCCACGCAGAAGACTTGGCGTTGAGATCCCCGAGCAACAGCACGGGGCGAGGGTGGAGCCGGCCTACGACGGTACCCAACTCGACAAGGAAGTTTTCGAAGTCGGCGAGACTCTTGTTGGGTGAAAAATACGCCCCAATCGTACCAATTCCGTCCACGAGGGCTGCTACCCAGCCGTACCCTCGGGACGGGTGGACCAGAGCCCCGCCAATGATGGCCGCCAAGCCGTCCAAGTCTCCCAACCAGTTATCCCTGGGGGGGACAAAGTACGGCTCGGCGACCACCGCCACGCGAGTCGACCACTCCGCCATGCTCTGGAGCAAGAGATCCTGAGCTCTGGCGCAGTGGTTGATGTTGCCCTGGAGGAAATGGAACAGCGCCATTAGGCCGTGTCCATTCCCTCCGCACCCCTCTCAGGCCGGGAGTCGGCCGAAGAGCAGCCAGGCTGTCGGGGGGGTAAAGAGCCCCCGGCAGCTTTGGCTCCCTTTTTCTTCCTCGTGGCGGTAGCGCCACAGGCCTTCCCGCCCGCTCTGTGCCCCGCGGGCCTCCCTGCAGCTGTACAGAGGCTGCAGTTTGGCGCCGCAGAGTACTGGGCCGCCTCGTGGCCGGGCTGGCCGCAGCGATAACACTCCTCGCTGCGGTCCGTTTCAGCGGTGCATCGCGCCCGGACATGCCCAATGTCCAGGCAACGGTAGCACCGCATAGCCCTGGGCTGCACCAGCTTGACCCTGGCTGCAACCCACCCCACCAACAGTCGGCCAGCGCTGGCGACCTTGCTCGCCGCCGCCACCGGACACCGCACCCAGATGTAGCCGAGTCCGGAGGCGTCGGCGCGAATCTCGCCCGTCCGTACATCACCAGACGGACAACCATCGGTTCGGGCAACGGCCGCCACAACTTCAGCCGGAGTGGTCGAGTCGTCCAGGCCGTCGACGCGCAGCTCAGCGGTCTTCACCGGCCTGGACACCCGGACGTCCTCCGGGTTGAGGGCCTCCCTCAGCTTGGCGGCCAGGATGTCCGCCTTTGTCCCGCTGGAGTCACCCGACACCTCAAGCAGTCGCGCCCCCGTCACCGCCGACTTTATCCTGAAGCCGGACGGTGTGCCAAGGTCGGGAAACGCGACTTTGGCTTTTGCCTCGGTCAGGACCGCCTTATACGTGATGCCCCTTTCGACGGCTTCGGGCTGCAGTGTTATCACAACAGCCGCGGAGCATGGGGCTCTGACCTTAGGTGGTCCCTGCGCCTTCTTGTGTGCCGGTGCTCCAGCGGGTGCTGGTGCTGGTGGCGCCGCCTTTTTCTTTTTGCGGCCCCTCTTGACGACCGTCGTCCAGGCCTCAGTGCTAGGCCCAGGCGCAGCCGCCGGAGGCGCCGCTGGAAGTCCCGCTGTCCGGGAGGTCGGCATTTGGGACGCGGGCTTTGAGGCCACGGTCCTCCCTGATCGGCCCGGTTTAGCTGTCACGGCCGCCGCGGCCACCGCGACCGCCGGACCCCGTTCGTGGAACACCTCCCTCCTCCGCCCGTCCCCGGCGAGCGGAGGGCGGACGGACTCCGCCGGGAGGAGCCTCGCTTCTATGGCCTCGAAGCGGGCACCCACCATTTTACCGCACTGCATCATGCAGACGCGGACGATCTTTTCGATCTCCGCATCCACAAGTGCAGGCGCTGATACGGCCGACGATGGAACCGACGATGGAGTCGCAACAGGAGAGGACCCGGTGACTGCGGGAGCTGTCCTTTGGGCGGCAACCTGCCGCTTGAGGTCCTCCAGCTCCGATCGGAGACGGTCGTTCTCCTCCCACAACTTCGCCGTCTCCTGGTGCCGGTGCGATTGGTGAGGACCTCAACCGCCTACCGGATGCCGTCAGCCGCCTCCTTCAGAGCTCGAGTGAACGTGCCCTTCAGGTTGCCCGATTTGGTGGCAACCCTCAGAACCACGTCCACTCCGTCCAAAACCTGGCGGCTGAGCGCCACCGTCGATGGGCTCCCTCCAGCCATCCGAGCGGAGCGCCACTCTCTGGCTCGTCGGGCTAACTCACTGACTTCGTCAGCCGCGGCTTCTTTTCGTTGTGCCCGCCTAGCAGCAGCGGCCTCCGCACGATTGCTGCCCAGCAGTGAAGCAGTGGAGCCCCCGCTCGAGTCAGCCATGGCTAGCCCAGGGTCGCTCTCCGCGCCCTCCACATGATCCACTGGAGCTGCCGCAACAAAGTGACCCCGCCCGTCACGCTCCGGCATCCGAGCAATGGCTCCACTCGGAGCCGCGCGAACTTTGCCTCTCCGGGCCGTGGAGACCTTGGCGACCACCAAGTTCTCCCTACTTAAGGACCCGCTGCGCTTCCTCCCATGTCCGGACCTGGATCCAGATCCAGACCTGGAACGGCACCCGCGTGTGTCCTCGTCGGACATTTGGTCAGGAAGAGGAGTGGCTGGACGGGACCTGGACCTGGTGGTCCCCCTACTCCTTCTTGCACAGTGCGCCAACTCGACTTCCACGTCTCCCTCATTATTATTAGGACGCACAAAACTGGGCGTGTGCGCCCTATCCGCAACCTCTGCAGGCAATTGTCTCATGGTGTCCCCCCCAGATACGGTGGGACAGCCGGGCCCTAATGGACCCGGGAGGGATTCTCCGGCATAGCCGGTACCCTCCTGGGGTAGTGTTTTCCTAGAAGACATTCTGAACCTTATTACCCTGCGGGCCGGTTTACCCCCCGGTAGCCCCTGCGCCGGGTAATGTTCAGGGGTTAAATCTCTGAATACTCCCCTTCTAGTGAATAGAAGGGGGAACAGAGGCAAGAGATGTCGGAATATTCGCCACGGACGGTGGCTTCTCCCCATGAAAGCACAGGAAAAAGCCAGCGCCCATGCCCAGGGCACACCAATCTGAAAAACGTCCGTTCCCACCGAATATAAATATTCGAATGGGACCAGAAGCCTCGGACGACGAGGAGGTTTTCCGACCACGTGCCCCACGTCAGCTAACCCTGGATCAACATATCACACTAATATTATAAAGGCGAATGTTTGTGAATATGTGACTGTGTGGGTGTGTATGTTTGTTACTTCTTCAAATCTAAACGGCTGGAGCGATAAAAAAAAATGGTATAGAGTTAGCTGACACCCTGGATTTACACATAGGCTATAATTTGTAAAGTTTATTATTATAAAGGTGAAAGTTTGTAAGTGTATATGGTTCTTTGGTTTTGTTTTATAAATTGTGTGTTGAATAAATCATATTATTACCTCGTTGGTCTAGCGGTAGCGTGTTCACCCGCAGTTAATGAGGTCCTGGGTTCAAATCCTGGGTCGGAACAAAAGTGATTTTGGGACTTTTCTGTAAAAAGAAAAATTTCTCAGCATCAGCCTCTGTCATCACCATCAGTCTGGGAGTTGGCGGTATTATACCCCCGTGCCTCGGAGAGCACGTAAAGCCGTCGGTCCTGTGCCTGACCTCTTTCCGGTCGTGTCGCTAAGGCGTCCCATCGGATCATGAGAGTGATGGAATAGAAAGTGCAAGTCCCACGCAGATAGCCAATCTCTGTTGAGACTGGCCGCCGTGGCCGAATTCGGCTAGGAGGACATTATTATTATTTATTTATATGTTCGTTACTCTTTCACGCAATACCTACCGGACGGATTTTAATGAAACTTTGTAGTAGTGTAGCTTATAGATCCGAATGACACATAGGCTATAATTTATAAAGTTTAACGCGGGTAAAACCGCAGCTAGTTGATATATAAATTTATATATCAATGCAATAGGCTTTTTACTACATCGTGCAAGCTTCGGCTATCGGGCCAGCCATGACCCCTTGGCGCCAAAAACGATAACTTTTGTTTCTGGACGCTTCCTCTCTCCTCTATAATCTATGCGCTGCCCACACGAAATAATGACATGGTAACACCAACGTGTCTACTGCGCGTGCGTGGGCTTATGCTATCCATTATTTTCTCTTTGGAAATTTCCTATCACCGATAATAATGTAAGTAGGTACCTGGGGTGGTGATTGTCTGTGATAATGCAAAATAAACAATACAACAATGTTGTTGCGTATTGATAACGCTCTTTGAATGTAGGTATGTCTCAATAATAAGTATCATTGTTTAAACACAATTGTAATGACAAACATACAGTTAATGTTCTAAAATGTTAGCAATCTGTCACTATTGTAATAATAATAATAATAAAAAGTATTTATTCTCTCCTCACAAGATGAACGTTACAATAATATCATATTCAACTTAATGTAGATCTTAATTAGTTCAACTTTGTGAGGGACTGGTGTCTGATTTAGGTTTTTAACAAAACTTGTATTACAGGTCACCAGGACCCTCCCGCGGTTAAGCCATTTTAAAACAACAAAAAATAAACAAGTCGTATGTAACAGCGTTGTAACAGGATTAAGTAAGGTAAAACACACTTATATAGCTATAACTACTAATTACAGAGAGGCTATGTAAACTTAGTTCTAATTGAAGTTATACTTCTTTTGGCGCGGTGGAGAAAAATGATGAGAGTGAATTTTTACGATGCGCGCGCATCGTAAAAATAACAGCGTGAAGTTAGTTCTAGGTGGTATGAAAATGTATGAGAGTGAATTTTTACGATGCGCGCGCATCGTAAAAATAACAGCGTGAAGTTAGTTCTAGGTGGTATGAAAATGTATGAGAGTGAATTTTTACGATGCGCGCGCATCGTAAAAATAACAGCATGACGTTAGTTCTAGGTGGTATGAAAATTGATAACTATGTTCAAGTTGTATATTAAGAAGTATAACTTCTAACGCGTGTACCTACATAAGTACACACAAGTTTTTTTTTAATTATTTCTAAGATAACCATCCTTGTAAACAAAGTGAAGAGCGTGTGAATGGTGATTATTTGTGTCAAAGAAGAGGGATTTATGAGTGTGTGATAGAGTGTTAATTATAAAAAATTACGGTCGTATGTTGTGTCTATCTTTTTGTCCCTTCACACGTGCACCCACAGCTATGAAAATCAAATAGTAATAAATAAAAAAAAAAATGTTTAATTGATTTTCATTTGTCTTTCTAAATATATCAAATCTAATTTAATACACATCCAGACAACCGACCTAGCAGATACTATGTTCGCTTACTAAATAAATGCTTTATTAATTATTTACGAACTTTGCTTCAAGAAATTAATATTTACTGTGCCATTTTAGGTAATAAATAAATAAATATATTATGTTTTAATAAATAAATACATATAGATAATAAATATAGACATTTTAATAAATAAATACAAACCGATCTAATTAAATTTTACATTTATGTGGAATCGTCATTTTTAAGGTTATGTATCCAAAGGGTAAAACGGGACCCTATTAACTAAGACTTCGTTGTCTGTCTGACCGTCTGTCACCAGGATGTATCTCATGAACTGTGATAGACAGTTGAAATTGTCGCAGATAATGTATTTCTGTTGCCGCTATAACAACAAATACAAAAAACAAAATTAAATAAATATTTAAGGGGGTCCCATACAACAAACAAACGTGAATGAATTGCTCGTTTTTATAGATAATGTAGTACGGAACCCTTCGTGCGCGAGTCCGACTCGCATTTGGCCGGGTTTTTTTACCCTACCGTGTATTACGTGGTAGCTACTGAGAAACCCTGCCAGCAATATGAGTAGGAATCCTTTTATAAAATACTAGCTGTGCCCCGCGGTTTTACTCGCGTTACATTTTACAAATTATCACAACTCATCCCCCGTAGGTGATAGCGTGATAATATGTAGCCTATATGTTGACCCGACCTCTTAATAATATAGGTACATGCAAAATTTGAAGTAAATGCATGCAGTACTTTTTGAGTTTAGCCCGGACATACATACAGACAAACAGATAAACAGACAAAAATTCTACAAACTATAGATAGTTTTGGCTTCGATATCGATTGTAGATCACACCCCAAGTACCTATCCTTTAAAAAAATATTCAATGTACAGTTTTGACTTTATTACGATTTTATTATATGTATAGATAATAGATTTATTTCTTAACACTTTTTTTTTATATTTAAATGTGTTAATTGCGAGGGACTCAATCCTAAGCTGTTTTGTCACTTAAATACTCAGAAGTTTTGTAGTAGGTAAGCCCTGCTACACAATTTGGCTGTTATAGTCCTTTTAAACTTATTCATAGACATTTCTCTGATATCAATTGGAAGTTTGTTATAGAATTTTATACATTGCTCCATAAAAAAGTTAAGTACTTATTTTGAGGAGACGGGTGGTAATACCCGTTAAATGTCTATGAATTTCTTTTATAGATTTTCAACTTTATCACATACGCATAAGGTTGACTTTCAATTGGGGAAATTTGGGTTAGCTTGATGTGCTGGTGTCTGTATAATGAAATCTACTTTATAAAAATAAGTCGGGTTTTCCTTCCTGACGCTATAACTCCAGAACGCACGAACCGATTTCCACGGTTTTGCATTCGTTGGAAAGGTCTCGGGCTCCGTGAGGTTTATAGCAAAGAAAATTTATAAAATTTAATATTTATATTTTATAATAATAAGTCATTTATTCTCTCTCACAAAGTACACACAGGTTTACAATTATAATAGTATCACAGTATATGACAAAACTTTGTGAGAGACTGGTGCTTGATGTAGGTTTGATACCTGTATTACAAGTCACCAGTGCCCTCCCGCGGCTATTACATAACTATGTAACTTAAATAACAGTAACAATTACAATTTTGAGAGTGACTGTATTATCTAGTAAATAAAAACATGTTGAACGATACTGTACAATTGGTGGCCTTATCGCTAGCTGCGATATCTTTATAAGTTATATAAGTTATTTATTGAATCCAAATAATTAAGTACATTTCAGTTTAACATATTTACGAGTACTTAAAAGTAATAATACAGGTAATTGAACTTTGGCAGTCCACTAGACTCCACACTAGGATTCCCTGTGTCGTGGAGACTAGTGTCTTCCCTTATAAAAGTATACAATGTTGTAGTATTCTAATTTCTAATTTAACTTTAGTACGATAATCCTGCCCATACATTGCCCTTTATACATACATATTTGAAGATGTTGGTACTTATTCTAAAATCTATTACATATTCAAAGTATTTACCATGACTAAACTTGCACATTTATATTTTGACTACGTAGGTAGTTCACTAATGATGACATTTTTGCGTGAACCGCTAATAGGCAGCAAGTAAGTTTGACATGTGCAGGGCCGGATCTAGTTTGTGATAATTAAAGTATTTTCTTTATTATAATTATTTGTATAGCACATTTACATTTTTAGATATAAGAATAGAATTTAAAAGAAAAAGATATGTGTGGTTTGTTTGTGTGTGTGTGTGTGAGTGTGTGTGTGTGAGTGAGTTTGGGGGTGTGTGGGTCTGTGTATGTGTGTCAGTAGACTCATAGTACAATTTGTATAATTTGCTCCGTTTCAATATAATTTTTGGACTGGAGCCATTTGTTAAGGGTCCATCGACACTTTAAATCTTCCAGGCAACAATAATAAGTCTATGTAATTAATTAGGCCAATTTTGCCGTATCACGCTGCTCGTATATACTGATAAGTGTGGGACAAATCAGCGAACAGAAAACTACATTACATATATATATGGCCTTTGCGTCTGTTACAGACGATTTACGGCGCATTGTCTGAGAGACATTTCTAATTCTTTTTTTGACAATTGATGACAAATGAAATGTTCAATTAACAAAAAGATTTAGATCTCTACCCCAAGTAGTTACTGAGATCTCCATGGCCGCGCAATCGTGCACGTTACGTTCGTGCGGCCAACTTAAAACCCCTGTAACTTCTTTATTTCTGCTTTGACCAAGTTTTGGTTTGTTCCTTTCGATTTTGACAAATTTTGACAAAAAATATAGCGACTTCTTTTTCTGTTTGGATAACGTGGCGGAGCAATCGTGACGCACACGAGATAGCATGGTAGGTGCACGAATGATACAATTATCAAAATGTAAGAAAGTAGAGGCTATACTAAGCGACTTCTATATATGATGATAAGTGTCAAGTAAGTAGCAAAAAATCTACCATCTGCGAGCTATTCCAGCGTGCACTGCCAAAACCGGTAGAGATACACATCCTACTAATATTATAAATGCGAAAGTTTGGGTCAGGACCCGTTGGTCACTCGAGTTTCATCTCCTGTACTCGTTGACCTCCTCAAATATTTAAGGTGCCCGTTGATCACCTGATCTAATATATATATTAAAATACTTATATTTCCTATCCTATTCCACTTGTTTAAATGTTTTATTGGTTTCTGAAGCTCCTGTACAATCGCGTACTAAAGGGTAAAAATAAAAATTCTTTTGTACAGGTCACATTTATTGTATCATAGATTTCGATATTGTTAACATAATATTTTAATTTGTACCAGTATGTTGCTAGTAAAATTCCATAAACTAGCAACCACAGCAGTAATATTTTCATTATAAATTATTATTTTAGTAGTTAAGGTGCCTTTTACAGTCCACTAGCGCCGCCAATCGAAAAAATGTCATAACCCGTAAATAGAATCAAAAATACTAAATGTGGTCTATTATTAATGTAGAAAAGGCAATAACGTAATTTTATAACACATTGTCAACACTTTAAATATAGCTGTTTAGCTAAATCGTGCATTTGTAACAAAAACGGCCGTTTATGTTTTGAATGCACGATTTAGCTAAACAGCTATATTTCAAGTGTTGATAAGGTGTTATACAATTACGTTATTGCCTTTTCTACAGTAATAATAGACCACATTTTGTATTTTTGATTCTATTTACGAGTTATGACATTTTTTCGATTGGCGGCGCTAGTGGACTGTAATAGGCCTCTTAATACGTTTTTTAATACACGAAAGAAACATTATTATCTTATTGCATAAAATATCAACACCTGGAATTAAATAAAGGTATACATCTTATATTAAGTAGTTCAAGAATAAAGAAATACTTATACTTAATATAAAAAATATAAAATTTTCTATGCGTTTTGACGTGAATCAGTCTTTGGATTTGCCATAGGGATGCAATAAAAAAAATAATGATAACAACACTCGGGGGATACAGTTTGGTGTAGTAGCTACATACCTATCATCTATACACATCATCTCCATCCAAATTTCAATTATACCAGGGTGAATAGCTACATAATTAAAGATTTTTTTTTTCCTAAGTTACTGTGAAACCATAGCGCGCGGTGGAGAGGGAAGCTCCGTCATTTTGAGCACGTACAAGCGGTCGCTTTAACTACGCAAGTGTTCTTTTTTATTTTATTAAATATTGGCCCATTAGTTATTAGGAACTAAAAATGTAACCAGTAGACCAACGGGCACCTTAAAAATAAATTAATATTGTTTGATCTACCACCGAGAGATCAACGGGTACCTTTAATGTAGATGAATCTACAACTTTTATTCCAAGAGATGAAACTCGGGTCATCAACGGGCCCTGACCCGAAAATTTGTCAGTATAGATGTATGGATTGATGATTGTTACTTTTTGAAGCCAAAACTACTTTAACGCGGGTTTACCCGCGACACATAGCTATTTTATTATATATTATTAAAATTAGTGTCCTCTACTGCCGCGCCATCCAGGCAGCTCCGGGAAGATAGCGAACAATTTGTGGCGCAGTCGCTGTACCGGACTGGCAGGAGTCGGCAATTGGAGAGGGCAACTCAGAATCCTTCCAGGGTGTGTGTCCCGATCATCTGGGACACTGCGCAAAAGGGGGGCACCGGAGCAGCATCATCATCATCATATCAGCCGAAAGACGTCCACTGCTGGACAAAGGCCTCCCCCAAAGATCTCCACAATTGCCGGTCTTGCGCTATCCACATCCAGCGATTTCCAGCGACCCGCACAAGATCATCGGTCCATCTTGTAGGGGGCCTGCCCACGGTGCGTCTTCCGGTTCGTGGTCGCCACTCGAGAACCTTTCTGCCCCAGCGGCCGTCGGCTCTACGAGCTATGTGCCGCCCACTGCCACTTCAGCTCGGCAATTCTTACGGCTATGTCGGTTACTTTGGTTCGCCTGCGGATCTCAACATATCGGAGCAGCATACCCGCGTTGAAAATAAAATAAATGAAAAAGGTTTTAATTCACGTAGACTTTAAAAAAGCCCTTGTAAATAGTCAAAACATGTTTGTAGTAATACAGTTATTATTTCTAGTTACTTATTACAGATATTTAGGTACACGGAATGTTAAAACATTTATACAATTTATTTTACAATGGTAGTGATATTTGGCTAGTTTGAATTAAGTTATTGTCAAGGAGATTATGTTTAGGTTCAATTATTGAAATATTATATTTTAATACATATTGTCTAAATGGTTCTGTCTATATTAAGGTATGAATTCAGTATTATTATTATAACGGACCTTGTGTTAAAACGACGGTCGCGCTTTAATGCTACCACCGGATCTAATGCGCCCCAACTGAGAAGACCCAGCGAAACAAACTCAGCGTTCCCGGGGCTCCTCCCATCGGGCGTCAAAAAGTGCTCGGCAGGTTAGGTTTAGTCGGTGCGAGTCAGAAATAACCACCCGCAGACACTTTAAAAAAATAAAACGTTTGTAATAAAGTGAAATGACGAGCCGTTTGCCGTGGTTGGTAAATACTTGCCTTTCACGCCACAAGTCGTGGGTTCGATTCCCACCCAGGAAAGATATTTGTGTACATGAACAGGACTGTTTGACTGATGCTAGGCGTAATTATCTGTATAATAAGTATGTGTTTACCAAAGAAAAGTAGTATATGTAGTATATCAGTTATCTGGTTTGCGTAGTACAAGCTCTGCTTAGTTTGGGATCAGATGGCCGTGTGAAAATAACATCCCAGGATATCATTATAAATAAGGTCCTTATATATTGTAATTTTTTGACGTAGGTATATGCGGTTTAACAAGGTCAATCTATTAGGATTGGCTAAAAACTTGCAGAAAAAGTAAAAAGGCTGTTGTCGACACATTAAGATGGACCGCTCTTTCGTAATATCGCATCAAACTCTATTATTTCGGCTTTGTACAGACGCCAGCACATAAAGCTACCCCAAGCAGTCAAATTTCCCCAATTGAAAGTGAACCTTATGGTTTTGTGATAAAGTTCAAAATCTATAAAAGAAATTTGACAGATTGGGGTGGGTAGCTGGATGTGCTGGCGTCTGTACCAGCGTAATAAATTCGCCGTCACGGTCAAAGTATTCACCATAAAGTTAGTACACCTAGGTATACTAAGTTTTTATTCTATAAAAAAATACCATAGTGAAATAGAGCAATAGTTCTTATGTAAAATCGTGTAAAATACAGCTTTTATTCTATAAAAAAATTAAAAATACCATAGTGAAATGCAGCAATAGTTCTTAAAAATTAAAAAAATGGCCGCTGCAAGACGATAGACAAAGAAAATCTGAGATATAAAACCTGCAGTGATAACATAAAAACTCCCTGGATACAAAAAAAAGGATGGAGCAGGCAGACGGGAGATTCCAATCCCTGTTTTTATCTCAATAACAGTTATGGCGGTCAGGATAGTGCGTAAAGGCCGACGTACAGGGAGACGAAAAACTATATATGATCAAAGATAACATAACTACCTACTTAAATGTTAAAAGAACAAGTTCAAGAACAAATTATTTATTTTGTTTATTTATTTAACACCATAATATAATTAACATGGCAGGTTTACACCCAATGCGTTAATTATTTATAACACCACTAATCTAAAACATATCATATTATTAACAAAGAAGATTAATTAAATTTCACATTATTACATTGAATATATATTATTTTTATACATTATAATTAAGTGTTATTATAAAATTATTGAATAACATAAATCCTTACAATTATGTCAAGTAATCAAGAGTCACTCTCATAAATTCTATATTATTTTCTTTTTCTATTTTTGAAGTTATACTTCTTTTGGCGCGATGGAGAAAAATGATGAGAGTGAATTTTTACGATGCGCGCGCACACCGACACCAAAAAATTTAACATCATGAAGTTAGTTCTAGGTGGTATAAGAGTGAATTTTTACGATGCGCATCGTGCGCGCGCATCGTAAAAATAACAGCATGACGTTAGTTCTAGGTGGTATGAAAATTGATAACTATGTTCAATTTTTTATATACTGTAGACACGGGTCTCATCGCGATAAATATTTAGGTAAATCATTACCTTGTTTACCCGACGTTTCGGCATGGATTGCACCAGCCGTGGTCACGGGTCGACTGGTGTGGCTCGGCAGCGTCGTCTCCGTGAAGCTCGGGTATCGGTATCTACCCTCGCATGGTCTTGATATTTTTTATTTTCCTTTACGAAACTGTCGGTACACACGACACTAATGACATCAGCGCCCGGGCGCACTACGTTGGTTACGCGACGATGGCACTTCGTTATTACAGGATTCCAAGATGGTGAGAGGCGGTATCCGTCTTCCCGGTTGAAATTGATATGTTTCTTTATTTCAACCGCTTCACGTACTATTCTGGAGTAATAGTGACGATCGGTGGAGAGGACCTGTGGCTTGTGTAAATTTGTAATCCAGTGTTGGGATCCTGTGTCGACTACATGCTCAGCTATTGCTGATTTATTAACCTGTCGGTTCCTGACAGCTGCGATATGTTCTTTAGCCCTTTCAGCAATGGATCTTTTAGTTTGGCCGATATAAAACATACCGCAGTTGCACTCAAACCTGTAGACGCCCGGTGTTTGAAGAGGAATAACATCCTTCGGTGTACGCAGCTGGTTGGAGACTTTGGAGATCGGACTATATACAGTCTTGATGGAGTATTTCTTTAGTACTGATCCAACTTTATCCGTTACTCCTTTCACGTAAGGTAAAAACGCTGGTGCCCTGCTTACTTCCGGCTGCTTCTCCCTCCTCTTCGTCCGTTTAATGCCCCCCCTGTAGCCGTTTTGCCTAAGTACCTCCTGAACGTGTGTGAGCTCACTTTATAAACATTCAGGGTCGCATATGTCATACGCTCTGTTTGTTAACGAGGCAACTACGGATAACAGGTGTCGCGGATGGTGATGAGAGTGGGCGTGTAGATATCTGTCTGTGTGTGTGGGCTTTCTGTATACCGTGTGTGTAAGGGAACCATTTTCTCTCACCCTCAATTTCACATCGAGGAAAGGCAACGATCTCTCTACCTCCATTTCATAAGTGAACCTGATGTTGGGGTGCGCGGAGTTCAAGATAGTGGTCAATTGTTCTACTTCCGATGTGCTACCTTTCATGATACAGAAGATATCGTCGACGTATCGTTTCCATACCTTCACGTGGACCAAATGTTGTGCAATAATATTTTCAAAATGTTCCATCCAGATATTGGCCATTACCGGCGCCACAGGGCTGCCCATAGCCACTCCGTCAATCTGGAGGTAATATTGTCCTTGGTATAAAAAGTAGTTACATTCTAGGCAGTTCTTCAGTAGAACTATGTACTCACTTGGTATGTTATTAGCTGCCAGTTTCCTGCCGATGACCTCAAGGCAGTCTTTGATGGGAACGTTGGTAAACAGTGACTGAACGTCAAAACTCACCATCACCTCGTCAGGTTCCACTCTCATGCTCTTGATGATGTCAACAAAATGGCGAGAGTCTTTCACAAACGATTCAGTTTTACCTACTAATGGCTGCAGTACCTGAGTGATGTGTTTCGCTAGATCATAAGTGGGCGAATTGATCTGACTTACAATCGGGCGCAATGGTACATTTTCTTTATGAACCTTTGGCAAACCATATAGTTTTGGTGGCTGAGCGCTTTTAGGTCTGAAGAGGCGTTCGAAAACATCGTCCGTGAAGAGCTCCTCGTGTTCCTTAATCAGTGCACGTATACGTTTAGTGACTCTGGCGATAGGATTAAACGACACTTGTTTATAAATAGCCGTGTCTTTGAGTAGACTCCGCATTTTGCTGTCGTAGTCACTAGAACTCATCACTACGGTGGCGTTACCTTTGTCAGCCTTAAGCACTAAGATTTCCGTGTTGTCACGCAGCCTTTTTAGTGCTTGACGCTCTTCCGTAGTAATGTTCTGTTTAGGCGACTTAGCTTTTCGCAATATTACTGCCACATCTTGTCTAAGCGTGTCCGCATCGGTAGACGTAATACCTACGGGAGTGCGTATCAAACCGCGCAATAATATTCCACATTCCGAGGGAATTCTAAAGAAGGCAAGCGTTCGCCTTCTGAGACAATTAATACGAAACTGTAGGTACAGCTTAAATAGTGTGCAGTACGAATTATACGGGTTACATACGGAGTGCAGTGCAGTGTTTTCGGCTAGTGATTTCGATCTATGTGATCGCGTGTCGTATTACCAGGCGGATCGTATTCGACAACTGTGTAGTGTTAAACCCGACGCAAAATACGACAAACTGGTTAGTCGCCGAGACAGGTGGAATCAGCACAGACCACTTACACACATAGACACCGTAATCAATTTATCGAATGTAACGCTTGATAACACCACCAAAAATATACTAGCGAAAGGGTTAAATTATGCAATAACACCGAAACGAATTCCGTATGAAAACGTCATAAGTGCCGTCGAAGAAGCTATATTACGAAACAAAGTACCGTCTACCGATGCGGACACGCTTAGACAAGATGTGGCAGTAATATTGCGAAAAGCTAAGTCGCCTAAACAGAACATTACTACGGAAGAGCGTCAAGCACTAAAAAGGCTGCGTGACAACACGGAAATCTTAGTGCTTAAGGCTGACAAAGGTAACGCCACCGTAGTGATGAGTTCTAGTGACTACGACAGCAAAATGCGGAGTCTACTCAAAGACACGGCTATTTATAAACAAGTGTCGTTTAATCCTATCGCCAGAGTCACTAAACGTATACGTGCACTGATTAAGGAACACGAGGAGCTCTTCACGGACGATGTTTTCGAACGCCTCTTCAGACCTAAAAGCGCTCAGCCACCAAAACTATATGGTTTGCCAAAGGTTCATAAAGAAAATGTACCATTGCGCCCGATTGTAAGTCAGATCAATTCGCCCACTTATGATCTAGCGAAACACATCACTCAGGTACTGCAGCCATTAGTAGGTAAAACTGAATCGTTTGTGAAAGACTCTCGCCATTTTGTTGACATCATCAAGAGCATGAGAGTGGAACCTGACGAGGTGATGGTGAGTTTTGACGTTCAGTCACTGTTTACCAACGTTCCCATCAAAGACTGCCTTGAGGTCATCGGCAGGAAACTGGCAGCTAATAACATACCAAGTGAGTACATAGTTCTACTGAAGAACTGCCTAGAATGTAACTACTTTTTATACCAAGGACAATATTACCTCCAGATTGACGGAGTGGCTATGGGCAGCCCTGTGGCGCCGGTAATGGCCAATATCTGGATGGAACATTTTGAAAATATTATTGCACAACATTTGGTCCACGTGAAGGTATGGAAACGATACGTCGACGATATCTTCTGTATCATGAAAGGTAGCACATCGGAAGTAGAACAATTGACCACTATCTTGAACTCCGCGCACCCCAACATCAGGTTCACTTATGAAATGGAGGTAGAGAGATCGTTGCCTTTCCTCGATGTGAAATTGAGGGTGAGAGAAAATGGTTCCCTTACACACACGGTATACAGAAAGCCCACACACAGACAGATATCTACACGCCCACTCTCATCACCATCCGCGACACCTGTTATCCGTAGTTGCCTCGTTAACAAACAGAGCGTATGACATATGCGACCCTGAATGTTTAGAAAGTGAGCTCACACACGTTCAGGAGGTACTTAGGCAAAACGGCTACAGGGGGGGCATTAAACGGACGAAGAGGAGGGAGAAGCAGCCGGAAGTAAGCAGGGCACCAGCGTTTTTACCTTACGTGAAAGGAGTAACGGATAAAGTTGGATCAGTACTAAAGAAATACTCCATCAAGACTGTATATAGTCCGATCTCCAAAGTCTCCAACCAGCTGCGTACACCGAAGGATGTTATTCCTCTTCAAACACCGGGCGTCTACAGGTTTGAGTGCAACTGCGGTATGTTTTATATCGGCCAAACTAAAAGATCCATTGCTGAAAGGGCTAAAGAACATATCGCAGCTGTCAGGAACCGACAGGTTAATAAATCAGCAATAGCTGAGCATGTAGTCGACACAGGATCCCAACACTGGATTACAAATTTACACAAGCCACAGGTCCTCTCCACCGATCGTCACTATTACTCCAGAATAGTACGTGAAGCGGTTGAAATAAAGAAACATATCAATTTCAACCGGGAAGACGGATACCGCCTCTCAGCATCTTGGAATCCTGTAATAACGAAGTGCCATCGTCGCGTAACCAACGTAGTGCGCCCGGGCGCTGATGTCATTAGTGTCGTGTGTACCGACAGTTTCGTAAAGGAAAATAAAAAATATCAAGACCATGCGAGGGTAGATACCGATACCCGAGCTTCACGGAGACGACGCTGCCGAGCCACACCAGTCGACCCGTGACCACGGCTGGTGCAATCCATGCCGAAACGTCGGGTAAACAAGGTAATGATTTACCTAAATATTTATCGCGATGAGACCCGTGTCTACAGTATATAAAAAATGTGTACAAATCGCGAAAGTTTAAAAACATTAATAACTATGTTCAAGTTGTATATTAAGAAGTATAACTTCTAACGCGTGTACATAAGTACACACAAGTTTTTTTATTCTATATTGTATTCTTGTTACTATCAGTTATTTTGCACTATATTTAATCTCAAACTTACTTCAATGTCCTCTTGCCGAATTTCGAACACGGCGGCACCTAATCTCAATGGAGATAAGCCATCTGAACGCAAACATGGACACTTTATATTACTTCACCCTCTTCGTCCACTGGAAATAGGTCAGGTATAGGATCGACGGCTTTACGTGCTCTCTGAGGCACGGGGGTGTAACACCGCCAATTTCCAGTCTTCGGACTGATACTGAGAAATTCTCTTAACACTAGGGGTCAGCGCAGACAGAGAGGAGCGCAGCGGAGAGGAGTTTATTAAAGCACTAGGAAATCAACTATAAAATTATAGAAATGAAGTGCATTATGCTTGAACCTGACATAAAATGCTCGCGCGGTCCCGGGCATATAATGTTTAAGCGTATATGAACTTTATTTTATAAATTTTAAAGTTGATTTTCTAGTGGCTTAATAAAATCCTCTCCGCTGCGCTCATCTCTGTCTGCGCTGACCCTAGAGCGGACGCGCGGAGTCATACGTATCGCAGTGTTTTGTTTTGACCAATAACTTTGCCAGTCGAATTTCGTTGACCTTGAGTGCCTAGCTAAGCTACAATTATAAATACATCTTTGTAGTAGTCCGCCAGCACGCTCTCGGCATGGTCGCATGCGCAGTGACTGCTAGAAGTTGTTTGGAGCACACATGATACCACGCGAGCGCTCGGGGAACTTTATTCAGCAATATTGACTGTGGTAAGTATTATTTTTTATGACTTGCTTTTCTGTTCCGTTTGTGAATTTATTTATATTATACTTGCTTATGTGTTTTGGTTTACCATACCATATTTTGTAAGAAGAACACATTAATGGAGAGCTGCCTTTAGGTATATCTGAGACAGCACCACGCCAAAATATACCCAGAAGAGGTGAAAGAGCAGATGTGAGTTTAGCAGTCGAAGCCGAGATCGGTGCACTTGTAGAGCCTGTTCACTGTATTCTGAATGGATTTGCAGTGATCATCAGGTGTCACTAAAGTGAATAAAACTATACCAATTAATGTTTGTAAAACGCAAGGCTGATTATAATCCAAGCCTTGAAAAAAATACTTGTTTTAATGTCGATTTTTCAGATTTTGTAATTTAATCAATAAAAAAACTTGTGTTCAATTAAATAAACCAAAATGTGATTATAATTAAAGTTCCTTTTATGGTAATATTAAGTGTTTTATTAATTTGATACCATAAGGCTGAGTACACTGATATTAAAGATGGGGTCACATGTCCCCCACGCGTCCTCTCACGAACTTATAGGGTCGCGCAGATAAATTCTTAAATCACTTATTTGGTCCGAACCATGATTTGAACCCAGGACCTCAGAAGGCAGGTTAACTACCAACTGAGTCCAAAAACCGCCTAGATAAAGTGATACGTTCAAGGTGCTAAACAGATAAATGCTTGGCGCCAATTCAATGACAAAGCAGGTCTTCGTCACAAAGTTATTTACAGAACCGGAAGCTCAACAAATTAACTATGAAATTTAGTGCATTCCCTTAGATGTTGATCTTGATGACTTGACGGCTTTATTGTATTTTTAATCGTGACTCCTCCCCTCTTACGCACACAATGAAATGACACTGAGCGGTGAGACTCAGGAATGTCCCAGGGAATCGCGACAACTGTCTTGGATTTAGCAACAAATTTAATCAGATAGGATCGAGGAGGATTTTGAAAATGAAGTGTTCTACTTCCCTCCAGAGCAAAGTTGGAGACAGAATGACATAACGAGGCTAGAGCCTCATAAAACGAGAGAATTGCAACGAAAGAAGCTAGCTGCGAAAGCTACTGGCTACTGTTAGCTTTATTGTATTGTGATATGGACTAGATTGTGCTGTGTGGCTGATAGCATAGAATATCGCTATCCCATTTCATCCCGTGGGGGGGGGGGGGGGTAGAAGTCAGCCAGATGGAATGAATATCTCCTAGAGAACGGGCACTTGATGATGATGATATGGACTGCCACTGTGAGTTTAGCGTGTGCTGCACCTAATAATCAGCAGGCCGAAGAATGAATGGCACTTTTAGGGCAAAAAACGCCCAGTAATAGCCCGAAGTATAGAAACAGCTGCATTATATCTACGCGCGTGCCTTGGAGAGCACGTAAAGTGACGCACGTTAACAGATTTCTCCCCAGGCACGTGGGAAAGCAATCAGATTCTGAGAGAGATGGAAAAGGATGTGAACCTGTGACAGGTTCACACTCTGTTCCATCACTCTCAGAACGATACCTATACACCTTGACGGACCTGTTGGCGTGGTTGGCAACTGCTTTTCACGCCCGAGGTCGTGGGTTCGATTCCCACCCAGGACAAATATTAGTGTGCATGAGCATGTCTGTTTGTCCTGAGTTTGGGTGTAATTATGTATATAAGTATGTATTTACAAAAGAAAAGTAGTATAAAATATGTAGTATATAAGTTAACTAAATTCCATAGTATAAGCTCTGCTGCGCCATTAGGCTGGCCGTGTCGAAATAATGTCCCAGGATATTATAATTATTTTATATCTATGACTTTATTCCGGAAAATAGTCACTTTGGGTTGCCAGCTTAAATATTTAATTTAAGCTGGCAACCCAAACTAACTATTATATATTTTTTGTTACAATTTACTACGCTATTGCGCGTTTGGATGTGAATACTTTTTACTTCGATTCATGAGAAGGCTCTTTTCAGATGATTTTACATAAATAATGTTCAAATCGGATTACAGTTAAGATTTACAAATAAAATTTAACACTGTTGTATATATTTTAACAGTGAAACTAGAACATTATAATGTAGTAAAAATATAGCTAAAATTTAAAATTTCGATTATTAAACCTACACATAATCCTTGACAATAACTTAAAATAAGTTAGCTAAATATCGTAACTGTTATAAAATAAATCTTATTGTAAATTATTTCCTACAATCCGTGTACATAAATATCTATATGTACCTAGAAATAATTGAAGTTATACTTCTTTTGGCGCGATGGAGAAAAATGATGAGAGTAAATTTTTACGATGTGCGCGCACACCGACACCAAAAAATTTAACAGCATGAAGTTAGTTCTAGGTGGTATGAAAATTGATAACTATGTTCAAGTTGTATATTAAGAAGTATAACTTCTAACGCGTGTACATAAGTACACACAAGATTTTTTATAAATTAATTATATATTACTATGAACATATTCTGACTATTTACAAGCGCTTTTTAGAAGTCTACGTGAATAAAAACCTTTTTTATTTTATTTTATTTAACAACAAATTTCTTTGCGGCTATAAGAATAAATATATTTATGTTTACTGTACGCCGCTCCTAAAGGACCCCGCTCCCACGCGAAGCATCGAGTCATTCTCCCTCTCGTTCCTACCAGTGCGAATGACAGAGACATGATACACAACAAAAAGGTTGTAAAAAAACATCAGCTGTGTAACCCACATCCTGGCAGGTTCCACAGCTGAGAATGTTTATTTACACGCACAAGAAACCAGCTGCTCTCTTGTAAGAATAATCGCCATTTTGAAATTATTAAATCGATGTCTGGAAATGGCCACATCATTTCTGGTTATTTTTCTATCAACATGTAACGTAATTAACGCACACCCTCAAACACCCCAATTAGAATATTATGTTGTAATCATAATACATACACTGAATTTTTTATTTAACATACGTATGCATTGTTATTTACTAAATTAGTTTCTTGGAATAAAGTTTATTTTTCTTTATTTTGTATTGAATGGTGGAATTTGTATGAATTCAAATAAAACTGCAATTTAAAAGTCTTAATACTTTGACTTACGGTCCATTTCCATTTGTTTTGACTGTACAGGGTTAATATGACAATCATTTCCGTAGGTTTAATTATTTTGGAATAAAAAATTACCTATATTAAAAATGATATGAATCGATTCAGTAAACGATTCTGAACAAACTATTTTCAGGGTGTGCGTTAATTAAGTTATTATATATATATACGTATATATATATTAAACTGCTGAAGAAGAATCAAAGAAATCGACCGAGGGAATACCTACCAGAGAACGGGCAGCAGCTTTTTTCTGTGAACTATGTATGCCCATCAAACTGCGATCGCCAACCCGTCTGCCAAGCGTGGCGATTAAGGCATATCCCCCATTCTTTGGGGAGGCTTTTGTCCAGCAGTGGACGTACTTTGGCTGACATGATGGTGATGATATATTAAATGGCAAATGGATTCCAAATTAAGTTTAAGATTTACACACAAAAATAGAAAAAGAATAATAATTTTGGGGGTTCTCCATACATATAACTGAAATTCAAAAAAATTTCTTTCATCGTACCCATACATGTGGGGTATCTATGGATAGGTCTTCAAAAATGATATTGAGGTTCCTAATATATTTTTTGTCTAAACTGAATTGCGCGAGAGACACTTCCAAAGTGGAAAAATGAGAGCCCCCCCCCCCCCCCCACTGTAACTTCTAAAATAAGAGAATGATAAAACTAAAACAACTATATGAAGTACATTACCATGTAAACTGACAACGAAAATTGGTTGGAACGAGATCTAGTGAGTAGTTATTTTAATGCGTCATAAATCGTAAACCGCAATTTACCTTTCATTTAATCAACTGAAATACTTGCTGCTACGGAACCCTTCATGGGCGTGTCCGACTCGCACTTGGCCGGTCTTTTTTTATTCAGATATATGCACTCAAGAGTATGATCACTACCACTGTGTCACAGAAGATCGGTTGAGAGCCGTTCAGGAGGTGTACGACCAGGAATGAACTAAAAAAATCGCCTAAGAAAGAGCTTAGTTTACACTTAGTTCAAAGCAGAATAATAATTTGAAGTAAAACAATAAATAAATTAAATTAAAATCTAATTGCATGTCCGCGGAGTGGTTAAAGAAATAGCCCGCAGAATCAGAGTAAGTATAAATAATGTCCTCGTGGTCTAATTTTAGCGGTCGATGGCCTGGAGTGCCAAAATACAGGCCTTGGCTTAGTTTGGACTCCAGATCTCCCACAAGTTGCAAATTCATACGTTTTGTCAACTTTATTTGTTTCATGTTAATATCATGTAATTTGTGGAGATGAAATAAATCATTTTTGTATTTGTATTATTTGTATATTTGATGGAGACTAACCATATCTATATATATAAAAATCAATGCCAATTTTCGTTGTAATGTTATAACTCAACAACGCCTTTACCGATTTGGTCTTAAATTATTCGTGGAAGTCCAGGGAAGGTTTGTACGTAGAGACAATTGAAAAAAAGTCTTGAAAAAGTGTAAAATCAACATCCTTTAGCATTTTAAAATATTTTTTCGTTTGAATAAATGAACTTAATGATCATATTTTTATTACTATGCCTTATACGTAGCGAAGCGTACGACAAGTATGTGCATTTTTATTCCATCACCCTCACGAACCGATGCGATAGGACGACTAGCGACAATAGCGACACGACCGGAAACGGGTCAGGTACAGGACCGACGACTTTACGTGCTGTCCGAGGCACTGGGGTGTACCTAATACCACCAACTCCCAGACTGCTGATACTGTAACTATACAGAAAAGTATTAAAGAAATAATAGTAATAAATCTATAATTATTTTAGGTTGAACAGAAATAATGTTTCAGCAGGAATATGGCTTAGTGGTCTTGGTTATTTCACAAAGCAGGTGAACCCGCACCACAACTCATCGAAAATGAATATTCAGCGCTAATTTACCATTACTAAGTGCTATTGGCCATTTTATTGCGTAGTAACATCACTAATTTGGCTGAAATAAATCCTTATTTCTTTTTTGTCCATCGATTATTGACTTTAAATAATCCGAGTGAATTTATTTTCATTTGCGGCAACATTTTGTTAATGGCGCCGCTTGTTTATAATGCAAAAGCAATAAAAGGACTTATAATTGTTTTTTCTTTTATCCGGCAAATGTGAAACCCCATATTATAGTACTAAATTATGATAATTAAAAATAGGATTTTTACTTATAATGTTCATGTGGCACAACTTAGTTTTAAACGATACTGTCTACGGGCATTTGTCTTTAAATTTTATAGCATTATTCGCAATGCAAAGCGTTAATCTAGTTCTCATCACTCACCATCATCCTCCGGAAGGGTGTTAACAAGGGTATCTTAAATTTGATCTGCCAGCGTGTATCGTTCGTAGCTTAACGCAGAGCGCCTACCCCGGATTGGTACCTAGATGGTGCAGGTTCGAGACCCGCCGGACGATTAAATTTAGGATTTCCCATTTTTGAGATTAGATTAACGCTTTGCATTGCGAATAATGCTATAAAATTTAAATTTAATAATTTGGAAGGTATAGCAATATGATATGATCTTTCACATGCAACTGTGAACATATCAGTCGGCCATGTTTCTAGAAAACAAAACCGATAGATAATACCTACATCCTCCGGAAGGGTGTTAGCATGGGAATCTTAAATTTGATTTACAGAAAAGGCCCAAAATATCACTTTTTGGCCCGACCCGGGATTTGAACCAAGGACGTCATTATTTATTTATTACTAGCTGTGCCCCGCGGTTTTACCCGCGTTAAATTTTATAAATGATCACAGCTCCTCCCCCGTAGGTGATAGCGTGATAATATGTAGCCTGACCTTTTAGTAATATTCATGCAAAATTTTAAGTAAATCCATGCAGTACTTTTTGAGTTTAGCCCGGACATACATACAGACCAACAGACACACAGACAAAAATACTAAAAACTATATTTTTGGCTTCGATATCGATTGTAGATCACGCCCCAAGTATCGTTTTAAAAAAAAATTCAATGTACAGTTTTGACTTTCCTACGATTTTATTATATGTATAGATTATTTGAACACGCTACCTCTAAACTAAAGAGGTAATCAAGTACATATGTATACACAAAGCTCTTATCATACAAACAAACAAACTGAACACTTCAAAATTTTCCACGAGCATATCGAATTGTGTTATACCTATTATTAAGTATATCTTGTCTTATAGTCATAATAATAACCAGCTGTGCCCCGCGGTTTTACCCGCGTTAAACTTTATTAATTATAGCCTATGTGTTAATCCAGGAGCTCGACCGGCTAAGTCGCCGAACATCGATTTCTTAAATGGCGTTCAAATAAATAAGGTTAAAAATAAATTAAGGTTCAAATAAATAAAGGCTGTTTTTATTACCTACCTATTTCTTAAATGTATTTGAGTTGTATGGAAAATTAACCAACTTTTACTTTATATCGGTAATATAATATACATATGACTTCAGTTTGCGAGATTTCGTTCTCATGTATCTCAAATACATATACATTATACGACCCTCACTGCAAGTAGCAGAAAGCAATTCAACAAGGTGGTTGTTGTTAGTCAAAAACTTATCTCCATAATTAGTTAGTTAGGATTCTAGTTGAATAACCGTCTTAAGTATTTGTTTTACAGGATTACATTTGATTGCTTTAATGCAGTTTGTGAAATATTAAAGTCTAGAGCCCACTTTTTATAACGGTCCCTGAAAATAAGACACTTCATACAAAAAGGATGACCCTTTTTGATTGAGGTGTCTTCTTTTTTCACATTTTCTTCATTTTTGGACGGTGAATAACTGTCTTCATTTTCGGAAAATGAAGTCCTGATCTTCGGCAAATGAACTGCAAGGTATACTTGTAACATTTTCTTTATATTGATTGGTTAAATTTGCATTTAAATGTGATACGGAACCCATCTCATTCTCCTCCCTCTCATAAAACAGTAAATAAATAACATTTCAAAATGGTAGAAGTTGTATACTTAAAAAAAAAAACAAAATTCAAAAAGTCATTTATTCCGTTAAAATATTACATTTGTGTGGAATCGTCAATTTTTTTTACCCTACCGTGCAGTGCATGACGTTGCAGCTACTGAGAAAATAAGGTTTTATAAACCTTTGACATGAGTATTAAATAAATAACGGTCGTATTATCATGTTTGTGATACTTTAGGATGTATACAGGTTGCACTCGTCCTATTTATTCGAGTTACATATAAGGGTTACAAATACGACGTGTAAACAATTATTATCCGTTTAGCAGTTGTTTAAAAGGTAATTATATGACAAAATTCGACGGTCACCGTAGCCTAGTTGGTAGTGATCCTGCCTACGAAGCTGGTGGTCCTGTGTGATGAGCACGAATATTTGTTTCGGAGTCATGGATGTTTTCTATGTATATAAGTATTTATCTATCTAGATAAGTATGTATATCGTCGTCTGGTACCCATAGTACAAGCTTTGCTTAGTTTGGGGCTAGGATGATCTGTGTGACATTGTCCCCAGATATTATTAGATATTATTAAATTGATAATATTATGACGTTTATACTAAGAGAACGTCTACACGACAAAAAGTTGTTTAAGTAAGTCTTATAGACGTCGTCGCAGATGCTATTATGTAACGGTTGTAAAAAAATGTCAAAAGAACGTCTACCTATATGATATTGTTATTCAACAAAAAAATAATATGATGATTCCGACGCATAATGCACCAGTACATGACAAAGAGTTAAAAAAATACTGTATAAAATCTTTAATAAGACTCTATCATTTAACCTTTGATTATATGACAAAAATGTTTGCTGGGAGGTTGCTCGGCGCCCGGGAGCCCTCATTTTTTGGGTTCGATGTACGGTGACACAGGGCTACTATTTGAGTGACTTATAAATAGTTCTATAATACAGGTATTAAGTTCAATTCACATTCAAAATATATTTATTTTATATTCACAAAGAATAGGGTTATCTAGCATCTAGTAACAATTATTTAATAACTAGCTGTGCCCCGCGGTTTTACCCGCGTTAAATTTTATAAATTACCACAGCTCCTCTCCCGTAGGTGATAGCGGTATAATATGTAGCCTATATGTTGACCAGACCTCTTAGTAATATTCATGCAAAATTTTAAGTTAATCCATACAGTACTTTTTGAGTTTAGCCCGGACATACATACAGACAAACAAACGAAAATTCTAAAAACTATATTTTTGGCTTCGATATCGATTGTAGATCACGCGCCAAGTAGGTATCCTTTTTTAAAAATAGTTAATGTACAGTTTTGACTTTCCTACGATTTTATTATAATAATATGTACGACTAGCTGTGCCCCGCGGTTTTACCTGCGTTAAACTTTATAAATTATCACAGCTCCTCCCCCGTAAGTGATAGCGTGATAATATGTAGCCTATATGTTGACCCGACCTCTTAGTAATATTCATGCAAAATTTAAAGTAAATCCATGCAGTACTTTTTGAGTTTAGCCCGGACATACATACAGACAAACAGACGAAAATTCTAAAAACTATATTTTTGGCTTTGATATCCATAGTAGATCACGCGCCAAGTATCCTTTTTAAAAAATATTCAATGTACAGTTTTGACTTTCCTACGATTTTATTATATGTATAGAAGACAATACTGTATTAAATTGTCACTAGATTCTAGATAACCCTATTATTAAGTTCTCTTATAAATGCGAGCATCACTTTTTTGAAGAACATCTCATGGTCTGGAGGAACCTGTACAACAGGAATTATCTGTGAAAATTTTAACAACAGCAGGGCGAAGCTGCGAGGAGAAACTATTGTTAATTATAATTTTAAATATGGACCTCACGCGACGGTGAATGACCGCTTTAGGGTCGAGTTAAACGAGGGTGCGTAACACTTACCCCACTGGTACTTACACTTACCCTATTTGTCTATGCATGCCTACTTTCATTTAGGAGGGTGCACACTGTGGGCACAGCTGCCAGACACGGACCATTGACAATCATATTTTTTTTTACGGCTGCTTTTATTTACTATGGTTTATAGTAAATTTAAAAAAATACAAGCGTGCGTTCCTTTCAAAGTCAAAGTCAAAAAATCTTTATTCCGTAAAAATTTTACATTTATGTGGAATCGTCATATTTTTTTTTACCCTACCGTGCAGTGCATGACGTAGCAGTTACTGAGAATCACTGTCAGAAAACTCAGTAGGAATCCTTTTTTAAAATAAAATATACTTAAGATTAATTACAATCATGTGTGTTGACTCAGAACAACTCAATCCCAAGCACTTTAATTTATAAAATGTGTGGTATATATGTATATATTTTTACAGGTTCTTAAGCAGAAGACAAAGAATCTAGGGTACAGACGCCAGCACAGATGATCGTAGATAGCTATCCCAATCTGTCAAATTTCCCCAATTGAACGTGAACTTTATGCTGACGTGATAAAGTTGAAAATCTATAAAAAAAAATTACAGATTGGGGTAGCTTGATGTGCTGGCGTCTGTACATTCAATTTCAATTTTGAATTTTTTTATTTATTAGCTCTTAATTTTTATCTTATTCTTATATGAGCCAATCCAAGTTAAATTAATACTTGTGTTGGGGTTGACTCGCTTCATTCCTTAATTGCAATAACAAAATGGTGAGACCTAATTAACATCAAATCTTAGACTAAAGTATAAAAATAACACAAAAAAAATCCCTTTGCTATATAAATGTCCACTTTTTAAACACTGCAATAAATTCCAACTTACCAATTAAGGTGATTATTGAAGATATACTTAAGCGATAGAAATTCTATTATCTTTACTCCAAAAATGAAATACATAAATGTCAATTCCAGATGTTTTATAATTGATGAGAACACCAATTATAAAACATTTGGGAGTGACATTTAAGCAATTTGCAGACACAAAACACACCCAGACTCAGAAAAATTCACAAGAAAAAAGAGTCACAAAAATAGTTGTTCTGTGCGGGGATCGAACTCGAAACATGAAGGTGAAGTAACGAGCGTGAAAGTAGCAAAGTGCGACAAGAGACAAAATATTAACTATATTCTGATGTATCATTTACGGAGTCATTCCAAAATTTGCGTACTAAGTCGCGGGCACAGCACGTAAGTAATAAATAACCACCGCACCATACTTGGAGCCATTTATTACTTACAAGCTGTGTGTGTGTGCCTAAATGCACACACACAGCTTGTAAGTAATAAATGCATACAGAATATCTCTAATATTTCGTCTCATCTCGCAAACTTTTTTTTTTTATTTATTCAGGAAACATACAGTCGTTAACAAACAATACAATATAAGAGCAAATTACAATAAGACCAAAAAGTTCCATTAATTAATTACGAATATAAGAACTAAGACACAAAAGGCGAATACCTACTTAATACAATATAAACAGAAGAATTTAAAAGTAATGTCTACACAAATACAAAAAAAAAACAGAAATAAAAGGCTAACCATTGTTATAGAGGAAATGTCTGTTGCATCGTTATTTAACCAATACATACACATTTCTTCTACAATATATCTGGTATTATGAAAACAAAACCGTAATTTAGGTATTTAAAAATCTCGAAGAAACCTTGTAAATTATGTCACCCACTTTCTTCTTGAAACTATCCAGAGACAAAGCAAATATGTCCACATCTTCCAGTAGTTCTATGTATTTTCTACATGAACGTCTTATAAATGTGTTTCTAGCGTAATTCGTACATGGTAATATCCGAAAAGTGGTTTTAGAAACTTATAAAACATTCACATAGGTACATAAACCTTACATATTTCCATACAAATTTTCATCCCCTATTCCCTATTGTTATTTTACAGCTTTGGGGAGGCCTATTACAGTCCACTAGCGCCGCCAATCGAAAAAATGTCATAGCTCGTAAATAGAATCAAAAATACAAAATATGTTCTATTATTACTGTGGAAAAGGCAATAACGTAATTGTATAACACCTTATCAACCCTTGAAATATAGCTGTTTAGCTAAATCGTGCATTCAAAACATAAACGGCCGTTTTTGTTACAAATGCACGATTTAGCTAAACAGCTATATTTCAAGTGTTGACAATGTGTTATAAAATTACGTTATTGCCTTTTCTACAGTAATAATAGACCATATTTTGTATTTTTGAATGTCATATTTATTTATATCGAATCTTCTTCTTTCTCTTTGCCTTATCCCACGTTAGTTGGGGTCGGCTCTCCAGGACCGTCTGTCTTGGATTGTCGAAAGTGGTATTTGGGCTTTCTATAAAAGTTTGGTCATACTAGACCACCACGTGAAGGGCGACCTCAGTCTCTGTTTTATTCGAGAATTGCGAGTGCTTTGCAGTACTACGTGTTCCCATTATTTATTTTAAATCAACGGCCTAAAACATAAGTTTCTAGCTTTTAGTTCTAAAAATGACAGCACTTCCATACAACTTTTAGCTCTAAAAATGACAGCACTTCCATACAACTTTTAGCTCTAAAAATGACAGCACTTCCATACAACTTTTAGCTCTAAAAATTACAGCACTTCCATACAACTTTTGCTCTAAAAATGACAGCACTTCCATACATTTTTAGCTCTAAAAATGACAGCACTTCCATACAACTTTTAGCTCTAAAAATTACAGCACTTCCATACAACTTATAGCTCTAAAAATGACAGCACTTCCATACAACTTTTAGCTCTAAAAATGACAGCACTTCCATACAACTTTTCTTCCCCATTTTCCCTTGCAAACCTTTTTTCGCGTTAAAAAGTAGCCTATGTCCTATCTCAGGCTCTAGACTATCTGTGTACCAAGTTTCATTTAAATCTGTTCAGTAGTTTTTACGTGAAAGCACGACAGACAGAGTTACTTTCGCATTTGTAATATAAGTAAGGATTTTATTTTTCCTTTTTTTTAAAAACAACGCCCGCATTAGGGAATTTAATCCCTGTGTCGCGGGGTACTTTACAAACATATAATAGACGGACACAATTTACATCCAAACTCAGAACGACTATTTCTGGGTCACACAAATAGTTGTCCGGCGCGGGAATCGAACCCGCGACACGAAGGATTGATCCATCAATATTATTGTAACAACTTTTATGTATACTCATATTCAGTAAATAAATGAATTGAATTGAAGCGGCGAGGCGACTGTCTTAGCCCCTGCGCCACACGTGCAGTCTTTTTAAAATAAAAATGTCATTTTAAAATATCACTTTCAATTTCACCTTGTTGGTTAACAAAGAAAAATAACCGTTTGAACCTGTCTCGTTATAACAAAGGGACTATTCAATGATGCCACCTGTATGTCTCGAAGGGTTCTTGCAACGGTTAAGAAAAGAAAAAAAAAGTTGACATTATGGTCGCATTCGAAAGGTCATATTCGCTACTTTATTTACACAACTGTTTATTTCAGTGCCGCACGAGTAAATATTTGTTTTATTAATTCGCGAGTAAAATAATAATAGCTATTTATCGTGAGAAAAGATATATTTATACCTCGTTTAAATTTCAAATGGTCTCATAAATGTTTTCCGGTAAGTTGTAGTTTTAGACTTCCATGAGTGTATAAAAATATATTTGTAGGCCTTCTTACTATTTAAATCTCTATACTCTGACCATTCAGTTATTATGTTTTTGACAGCCTATGAATTACCGTTATTTTTTAGGGTTCCGTACTCAAAGGGTAAAACGGGACCCTATTACTAAGACTTCCTGTCTGCCTGTCTGTCCGTCTGTTTCTCTGTCCGTCTTTCACCAGGCTGTATATCATGAACCATGATAGTTAGACAGTTGAAATTTTCATAGATAATGTATCAACCAATTTAAAAAATAAAATAAATATTTAGTGGGGCTGCCATACAACGAACGCGAATTTGTTGCTCGTTTTTATAGATAATCGTACGGAGCCCTTCATGCGCGAGACCGACTCGCACTTGGCCGGTTTTGTTTTCGAAGAAATGTACTTATTAGTGAAGTGGGGTTTTGGCGCCAACGCGGAAAAGGACGCATCGAGGCTATGTTTTATTTTCAAAAACTGGTGTAAATTCGAGTTTTTATGTGTAAATATGGTGGATTTTTAGTCATAACATCTTCGACAACGTACACAAGTGGAGGAAAGTGCGATATTGCCCTGAATTGCGATTTTCCGTGTTGAAACCAAAACTCCATAGAAACCTCTAGTAGTCTCCACTTATTTACTGAGGTGGGACTATGACTTGACTGTGACGGACGTGTCGGACATGACTGTGACGGACGTGACGGACATGACTGACTGACTTTAAAATATAAAATTAGAAATAATACAACTGAAGACGAGGCGGTATGGTCACAGACCTTAGCCTGCCCAAAGAGGGCAAACGGAGGGCAAAACCAATAAAAAAAAAAATAGTGAAGTGGCCTGTGCATAACAAAGAACCACAGACTATAAAACAGGTTTCGAATTAAGATATATATTGGTTATTAAGGCTGCTAAGCCCAAAGAGAGAGAGAGATGCATGAGATGGTTGGTTTCTAACAAATTGATGGGTCGGTTGGCGTAGTCGGTAAATGCTTGCCTTTCACGCCACAGGTCGTGCATTCGATTCCCACCCAGGACAGATATTTGTGTGCATGAACATGTCTGTTTGTCCTGAGTCTGAGTGTAATCCTAATCACACTAATATTATAAAGGCGAATGTTTGCGAGTATGTTTGTGATGTTTGTTACTCTTTCAAAAATACCGAACGGACTTTGATGAAACTTTGTAGTAATATAACTTAGATATCCGAATAACAAATAGGCTATAATTTATAAAGTTTAATAAGTTTCTATATACCTGATAGTAGTCTTTGCTATATGCTTCATCATTACAGCTTAAATAAGTCCACTGCTGGACAAGCCTCCCTCAAGAATCGTCTTGAGGGGATATGCCATAAACGCCACGCTTGGCAGGCGGGTTGGCGATCGCAGTATGATGGTCGTAGTACTCAGAAGGAAGCTGCTTCCCGTCCTCTGGTAGATATTCCCTCGGGTCGACTTCTACGCCCCCCACGGGATGAGATGGGGTGATGATATTCTGATTCTGATATTTGTCGCCGTCACCACACAGCTTATAACACATGCTTATAAGTATGTTATATAGGAAAAGTACCTAGTATATCAGTTAACAGTGCCTCTAGCACGAGTTCCTGCAGTTTACTTACTCGATCACACGTACAGTTTCCTCCCATACATTGAGCACCAGCGCCTCTCGCGGAAACTATTAAGAACTAAAACTCTGGTGCTCAATGTATGGGACGAAACTGTACGTGTGATCGAGTAAGTAAACTGCAGGAACTCGTGCTAGAGGCACTGGTTTCCATAGTACAATCTCTGTTTAGTTTGGGATCAGATGGCCGTGTGTGAATAATGTCCCAGGATATTATTATTATTAACAACAATAAATGCGATCTAGACACGGACCGGTCGTCCGATTGAGACTACTTAGAATATAACTATTATCTTTTATTCTTCGTCGTCGTTAAGTCGTAAACAGTCATTCACAAATCTAATAAAAATCAAATTATATTTAGGGTTCCGTACCTAAAGGGTAAAACGGGACCATTTTACTAAGACTTCGCTGTCTGTCTGTCTGTCTGTCCGTCTGTCACCAGGCTGTATATCATAAACCGTGATAGTTAGACAGTTGAAATTTTCACAGATGGTGTATTTCTGTTGCCGTTATAACAACAAATACTAAAAACAAAACAAAATAAATATTTAAGGGGGCTCCCATACAACAAACGTGAATTTTTTGCTCGTTTTTATAGATATAGTACGGAACCCTTCGTGCGCGAGTCCAACTAGCACTTGGCCGGTTTTTTTTATTTGCCTTGAATGTAGGTTTTAGTTCGACATTTCTTTAAAGTCCACCATTCTATCTCTACTTATTTCACCATAATCACGTCACATCGGTGTATACGCATTGGCAGCGTCTTTATTTCATAGTAGCTATGCCCCGTGGTTTCACCCGCGTTAAAGTAGTTTTAGCATAAAACAGTAACAAATATACATCCATAAATCTATAATCACAAACTTTCGCATTTATAATATTAGTAAGATGTGTACCTCTAGTGGTTTTGGCAGTGCACGCCGGAATAGCTCGTAGATGGTAGATTTTTTCCTACTTATTTGACAGTTATCGTCATATTTTGGACAATTCACACAGTATCTTAATAAATTGTAGCCTAAGTGTTATTCTGATGTATAAGCTATATTATTGTAAAGTTTCATTAAAATCCATTCAGTAGTTCTTACGTGAAAGACTAACAAACATCCATCCATCCATTCTTACAAACTTTCGCGATTATAATATTTGTAGGATTACATAAGAGCGGTTTTTGTACTGAAGTGTATCATCTGCCTTGTTGTTGATAGTACTGGAACAAATAAACTGAACACAAAGCTAGACCTTATTGGTATTTCTTTTGTAAGCAAGGTTAATAACCTATCAGTAATAACAGCTGAATAACTGGCCACTAAACATGCTTTTGAATAGAATACAATTCCTTTGCTTCAAAGACGCCAGCACATCAAGCTACCACAATCTGTCAAATTTCCCCAATTTTAAGTGAACCTTATGCTCTTGTGATAAAGTTGTAAATCTATACAAGATATTTGACAGCTTGGGATAGCTGGATGTGCTGGCGTTTGTATAATTAAATGCTGTATGGTTCTAATCTAAAGTCTTTATAATCTGTGACGAGCTATTGTCTATGAACAAACAACATGTCTAAGATATATATTGTCTTTGAATTCAGTATTGTAATTAGTTTAACTTCGTTTTATGAGAACCCTATCTGTAAGTTCTTTTTCTTCCTTACCTTGTCCCATTTCTATGGTATCTATCTTAATGTTGACAGACCATTTTTTGAAGAGAAAACTTCTTTTGCGTCCATTTTTTGGGATGAGTAAAAAATTTTAAACTCGCGTCAGGACACGTAACCTGGTCAAATATTCTTAAGACGGAGTCTTTTTAGGGTTCCGCACCCAAAGGGTAAAACGGGACCCTATTACTAAGACTTCTCTCTGTCTGTCTGTCCGTCTGTCACCAGGCTCATTAACCGTGATAGTTAGACAGTTGACATTTTCACAGATGTTGTATTTCTGTTGCCGATATAACAACAGATACTAAAAAACAAAACAAAGTAAATATTTAAGGGGGCACCCATTCAACAAACGTGAATTTTTGCTCGTTTTTATAGATAATGGGTACGGAACTAATTTAAAAAAAACAGGCCATGCGCGAGTCGGACTCGCGCATGGCCTGATTTTTTTAAATGTCAAATATTCAATATAAAATAAAGTGGGATTAGAGCGGAAACTCGAAGACAGATATAATGATTTTAATTACAAATGTCGTACAGAACTAGAAACTAAGGAACCCGCCAAAGGGTGGTCTTTGGTGTTCTACGATCGTTTAGTGCAACTATTGCTCTACGTGAATACACAAAAACACTCATCTGGGGCTCTACCGGCTAAGTCGCCGAACATCGATTTCTTAAATGGCTTTCAAATAAATAAAGGTTAAAAATTACTTAATCAATAGTTAAAACGGATGATGATGAGCACATATTGTGACGTCATAAATGGTCTGGAATCGATTGCCAACGTTGAAGCCGATTTAACGATTGATTAGGTCATCTTTAATCTGTATTTATTTGAACGCCATTAAAGAAATCGATGTTCGGCGAGTTAGCCGGTAGAGGCCCTGATTGAGGACCGGAGGGGAAATTTATCGTTATCAATACGATCTTACTTACTTATCGTATGGGCAGTGGTTACCCTAGTGTCTGAGTTATTCAAGCCGCCCAGTAGGTCTCCGACATGGCTTAACAACTGTTACCTAATGTGACTACAACCGGGACCGACAGCTTAACCTGCCCTCCGAAGCACGGAGAAACTGTTTTTTTTAAAGACAACTCCCGCATCAGGTAATTTAGTCCCTGTGTCGCGAGGTAGGTACTTTACAAACATATAATAAATACAATAAAAATATGGTTTAATTCTCTCGTAAAAGTTCATATATATATATATTTTTTTATTATTATTTATTATTAACCATTTATATCATTATAAAAAATTACATTAGTTGTTCCCGGTGTATCAAAAACCTAATCAGGTTTGTCCGTACACCAGTATTCGTGATTAGGTACTCATTAACAGTCTATAATACATCCAACTAACTCGCACCATAAAACAAGTTCCACTACTACTCGTAAACATCTCGGGCTCACAACAATGTACCTGCCGCAGCGCAGCTATACGAGTAGAATAAATACTCAAGCGATAACAGTGTGCGGTACCACACTGGCCCGACTTTTAGTATATAAATGGCATTGCGATGTAAAAACAATTTTTGCTTAATTAAAACTTTCGAGAGAGCTGGAGTCTGTACTAGGCTCTAAACCTGTATGATAGATCTCCAGGCATTCTCCAATCTTGAATGTCGCGCAAGAATTTTATTATAATAAACAAACTTTAATTAAATTCTAAAACTGAGTTGCATACAAAAAAGGTTGAGAGACAAAAATAATGCTACTACATTAAAGAGAAAAATAAATAAAAATAAGATGATAATGATAAAAATTGAGTTTGAAGGTGTTTATGTGTTTATAAGTATGTGTGTGTTGGTATGTAATGTAATATTGTATTGTACTGTGTGAAGTAAAGTTTCTGTTAGGTCGTAACTAAGTTGAGATAACCATTCAGTTATTGCATGTTTACATTGTCCCTTACGCATTGGGTATATATCAAGGAATTTGTTAATCTTGTTATACATGAAGCTACCAAGAAAGCAGTAACATCGCTGAGCTAGTGCATAATAGACGGACACAAATTACATCCGGACTCGGAACAACTATTTATGAGCCATACAAATAATTGTCCGGCGCGGAATTCGAACCCGCGACACGAAGCGGCGAGGCGACTATTTTAGCCACTGCGCCACACGTGCAGTCAACCATATTAAACCACTTTGGCGGTCACCCATCTATGGTCTGCCCGCGAGCCTAGTTGCTTGACCTCACCGATCACTTACTACCGATTATCAGATTATAAGCGCCTCAAATATACGATCTAAAGGTTATATAGTAACGGAGAATGGTGGGGCGTAATGATTTGTTCATATACTCGACTGCGTGCGCAGTTTAGGTAAATACAATCAAAGGCATTCAGCGTGCAAACTAGGTAAATTGAACTTTATTGCATTAGCACGAGAGTAGGTATTTATTTAAATGCCGATGACGAAGAGAATTTTCTGGACGAACTTGGTACATATTCATTAGACTGTTGATTTTAGACTGTGTGACTTTTTGTGTGTTAGAAAAAAACAAGCCAAGTACGAGTTGGAATCTTCGTACAATATTTATGACGGGCCGGTTGACGTGGTTGGTAAATTAGCTGTTGGCCTTTGGGTTCGATTCCCACCCAGGACAGATATTTGTGTGCATGAACATGTCTGTTTGTCCTGAGTCTGGGTCCAATTATCTGTATAAGTATGTATTTACAAAAGAAAAGTAGTATATGTGGAATATCAGTTATCTGGTTTCCATAGTACAAACTCTACTAAGTTTGGGATCCGATGGCCGTGTGTGAATAATTCCCCGGGATATCGTTTAATTAAGGTCACTCAATTGCTTGAACAAGTACCTAGATTAGACAACACATTGTCATAATATTATTAATCAATCGTTAAATCGGATGATGATGAGCACATATTGTGACGTCATAAATGGTCCGGAATCGATTGCCAACGTTGAAGCCGATTTAACGATTGATTAAGTCATCTTTAATCTGTATTTATTTGAACGCCATTAAAGAAATCGATGTTCGGTGACTTAGCCGGTAGAGCCCCTGATTGAGGACCGGAGGGGAAATTTATCGTTATCAATACGATCTTACTTACTTATCGTATGGGCAGTGGTTACCCTAGTGTCTGAGTTATTCAAGCCGCCCAGTAGGTCTCCGACATGGCTTAACAACTGTTACCTAATGTGACTACAACCGGGACCGACAGCTTAACCTGCCCTCCGAAGCACGGAGAAACTGTTTTTTTTAAAGACAACTCCCGCATCAGGTAATTTAGTCCCTGTGTCGCGAGGTAGGTACTTTACAAACATATAATAAATACAATAAAAATATGGTTTAATTCTCTCGTAAAAGTTCATATATATATATTTTTTTATTATTATTTATTATTAACCATTTATATCATTATAAAAAATTACATTAGTTGTTCCCGGTGTATCAAAAACCTAATCAGGTTTGTCCGTACACCAGTATTCGTGATTAGGTACTCATTAACAGTCTATAATACATCCAACTAACTCGCACCATAAAACAAGTTCCACTACTACTCGTAAACATCTCGGGCTCACAACAATGTACCTGCCGCAGCGCAGCTATACGAGTAGAATAAATACTCAAGCGATAACAGTGTGCGGTACCACACTGGCCCGACTTTTAGTATATAAATGGCATTGCGATGTAAAAACAATTTTTGCTTAATTAAAACTTTCGAGAGAGCTGGAGTCTGTACTAGGCTCTAAACCTGTATGATAGATCTCCAGGCATTCTCCAATCTTGAATGTCGCGCAAGAATTTTATTATAATAAACAAACTTTAATTAAATTCTAAAACTGAGTTGCATACAAAAAAGGTTGAGAGACAAAAATAATGCTACTACATTAAAGAGAAAAATAAATAAAAATAAGATGATAATGATAAAAAATGAGTTTGAAGGTGTTTATGTGTTTATAAGTATGTGTGTGTTGGTATGTAATGTAATATTGTATTGTACTGTGTGAAGTAAAGTTTCTGTTAGGTCGTAACTAAGTTGAGATAACCATTCAGTTATTGCATGTTTACATTGTCCCTTACGCATTGGGTATATATCAAGGAATTTGTTAATCTTGTTATACATGAAGCTACCAAGAAAGCAGTAACATCGCTGAGCTAGTGCATAATAGACGGACACAAATTACATCCGGACTCGGAACAACTATTTATGAGCCATACAAATAATTGTCCGGCGCGGAATTCGAACCCGCGACACGAAGCGGCGAGGCGACTATTTTAGCCACTGCGCCACACGTGCAGTCAACCATATTAAACCACTTTGGCGGTCACCCATCTATGGTCTGCCCGCGAGCCTAGTTGCTTGACCTCACCGATCACTTACTACCGATTATCAGATTATAAGCGCCTCAAATATACGATCTAAAGGTTATATAGTAACGGAGAATGGTGGGGCGCCGGGCGTAATGATTTGTTCATATACTCGACTGCGTGCGCAGTTTAGGTAAATACAATCAAAGGCATTCAGCGTGCAAACTAGGTAAATTGAACTTTATTGCATTAGCACGAGAGTAGGTATTTATTTAAATGCCGATGACGAAGAGAATTTTCTGGACGAACTTGGTACATATTCATTAGACTGTTGATTTTAGACTGTGTGACTTTTTGTGTGTTAGAAAAAAACAAGCCAAGTACGAGTTGGAATCTTCGTACAATATTTATGACGGGCCGGTTGACGTGGTTGGTAAATTAGCTGTTGGCCTTTGGGTTCGATTCCCACCCAGGACAGATATTTGTGTGCATGAACATGTCTGTTTGTCCTGAGTCTGGGTCCAATTATCTGTATAAGTATGTATTTACAAAAGAAAAGTAGTATATGTGGAATATCAGTTATCTGGTTTCCATAGTACAAACTCTACTAAGTTTGGGATCCGATGGCCGTGTGTGAATAATTCCCCGGGATATCGTTTAATTAAGGTCACTCAATTGCTTGAACAAGTACCTAGATTAGACAACACATTGTCATAATATTATTAATCAATCGTTAAATCGGATGATGATGAGCACATATTGTGACGTCATAAATGGTCCGGAATCGATTGCCAACGTTGAAGCCGATTTAACGATTGATTAAGTCATCTTTAATCTGTATTTATTTGAACGCCATTAAAGAAATCGATGTTCGGTGACTTAGCCGGTAGAGGCCCTGATTGAGGACCGGAGGGGAAATTTATCGTTATCAATACGATCTTACTTACTTATCGTATGGGCAGTGGTTACCCTAGTGTCTGAGTTATTCAAGCCGCCCAGTAGGTCTCCGACATGGCTTAACAACTGTTACCTAATGTGACTACAACCGGGACCGACAGCTTAACCTGCCCTCCGAAGCACGGAGAAACTGTTTTTTTTAAAGACAACTCCCGCATCAGGTAATTTAGTCCCTGTGTCGCGAGGTAGGTACTTTACAAACATATAATAAATATAATAAAAAAACTTGTGTGTACTTATGTACACGCGTTAGAAGTTATACTTCTTAATATACAACTTGAACATAGTTATCAATTTTCATACCACCTAGAACTAACGTCATGCTGTTATTTTTACGATGCGCGCGCATCGTAAAAATTCACGCTCATACATTTTCATACCACCTAGAACTAACTTCATGCTGTTAAATATTTGGTGTCGGTGTGCGCGCGCATCGTAAAAATTCACTCTCATCATTTTTCTCCATCGCGCCAAAAGAAGTATAACTTCAAAAATATGGTTTATTTCTCTCGTAAAAGTTCATATTAAATGACATTGCGATGTATAAAGAATTTTTGCTTAATTAAAACTTTCGAGAGAGCTGGAGTCTGTACTAGGCTCTAAACCTGTATGACAGATCTCCAGGCATTCTCCAATCTTGCATGTCGCGCAAGAATTTTATTATGATAAACAAACTTTAATTAAATTCTAAAACTGAGTTGCGGACAAAAAAGGTTGAGAGACAGAAATAATGCTACTACGATAAAGAGAAAAATAAATAAAAATAAGATGATAATGATAAAAATTGAGTTTGAAGGTGTTTATGTGTTTATAAGTATGTGTGTGTTGGTATGTAATGTAATATTGTATTGTACTGTGTGAAGTAAAGTTTCTGTTAGGTCGTAACTAAGTTGAGATAACCATTCAGTTATTGCATGTTTACATTGTCCCTTACGCATTGGGTATATATCAAGGAATTTGTTAATCTTGTTATACATGAAGCTACCAAGAAAGCAGTAACATCGCTGAGCTAGTGCATAATAGACGGACACAAATTACATCCGGACTCGGAACAACTATTTATGAGCCATACAAATAATTGTCCGGCGCGGAATTCGAACCCGCGACACGAAGCGGCGAGGCGACTATTTTAGCCACTGCGCCACACGTGCAGTCAACCATATTAAACCACTTTGGCGGTCACCCATCTATGGTCTGCCCGCGAGCCTAGTTGCTTGACCTCACCGATCACTTACTACCGATTATCAGATTATAAGCGCCTCAAATATACGATCTAAAGGTTATATAGTAACGGAGAATGGTGGGGCGCCGGGCGTAATGATTTGTTCATATACTCGACTGCGTGCGCAGTTTAGGTAAATACAATCAAAGGCATTCAGCGTGCAAACTAGGTAAATTGAACTTTATTGCATTAGCACGAGAGTAGGTATTTATTTAAATGCCGATGACGAAGAGAATTTTCTGGACGAACTTGGTACATATTCATTAGACTGTTGATTTTAGACTGTGTGACTTTTTGTGTGTTAGAAAAAAACAAGCCAAGTACGAGTTGGAATCTTCGTACAATATTTATGACGGGCCGGTTGACGTGGTTGGTAAATTAGCTGTTGGCCTTTGGGTTCGATTCCCACCCAGGACAGATATTTGTGTGCATGAACATGTCTGTTTGTCCTGAGTCTGGGTCCAATTATCTGTATAAGTATGTATTTACAAAAGAAAAGTAGTATATGTGGAATATCAGTTATCTGGTTTCCATAGTACAAACTCTACTAAGTTTGGGATCCGATGGCCGTGTGTGAATAATTCCCCGGGATATCGTTTAATTAAGGTCACTCAATTGCTTGCACAAGTACCTAGATTAGACAACACATTGTCATAATATTATTAATCAATCGTTAAATCGGATGATGATGAGCACATATTGTGACGTCATAAATGGTCCGGAATCGATTGCCAACGTTGAAGCCGATTTAACGATTGATTAAGTCATCTTTAATCTGTATTTATTTGAACGCCATTAAAGAAATCGATGTTCGGCGAGTTAGCCGGTAGAGCCCCTGATTGAGGACCGGAGGGGAAATTTATCGTTATCAATACGATCTTACTTACTTATCGTATGGGCAGTGGTTACCCTAGTGTCTGAGTTATTCAAGCCGCCCAGTAGGCCTCCGACATGGCTTAACAACTGTTACCTAATGTGACTACAACCGGGACCGACAGCTTAACCTGCCCTCCGAAGCACGGAGAAACTGTTTTTTTTAAAGACAACTCCCGCATCAGGTAATTTAGTCCCTGTGTCGCGAGGTAGGTACTTTACAAACATATAATAAATACAATAAAAATATGGTTTAATTCTCTCGTAAAAGTTCATATATATATATTTTTTTTTTATTATTTATTATTAACCATTTATATCATTATAAAAAATTACATTTGTTGTTCCCGGTGTATCAAAAACCTAATCAGGTTTGTCCGTACACCAGTATTCGTGATTAGGTACTCATTAACAGTCTATAATACATCCAACTAACTCGCACCATAAAACAAGTTCCACTACTACTCGTAAACATCTCGGGCTCACAACAATGTACCTGCCGCAGCGCAGCTATACGAGTAGAATAAATACTCAAGCGATAACAGTGTGCGGTACCACACTGGCCCGACTTTTAGTATATAAATGGCATTGCGATGTAAAAACAATTTTTGCTTAATTAAAACTTTCGAGAGAGCTGGAGTCTGTACTAGGCTCTAAACCTGTATGATAGATCTCCAGGCATTCTCCAATCTTGAATGTCGCGCAAGAATTTTATTATAATAAACAAACTTTAATTAAATTCTAAAACTGAGTTGCATACAAAAAAGGTTGAGAGACAAAAATAATGCTACTACATTAAAGAGAAAAATAAATAAAAATAAGATGATAATGATAAAAATTGAGTTTGAAGGTGTTTATGTGTTTATAAGTATGTGTGTGTTGGTATGTAATGTAATATTGTATTGTACTGTGTGAAGTAAAGTTTCTGTTAGGTCGTAACTAAGTTGAGATAACCATTCAGTTATTGCATGTTTACATTGTCCCTTACGCATTGGGTATATATCAAGGAATTTGTTAATCTTGTTATACATGAAGCTACCAAGAAAGCAGTAACATCGCTGAGCTAGTGCATAATAGACGGACACAAATTACATCCGGACTCGGAACAACTATTTATGAGCCATACAAATAATTGTCCGGCGCGGAATTCGAACCCGCGACACGAAGCGGCGAGGCGACTATTTTAGCCACTGCGCCACACGTGCAGTCAACCATATTAAACCACTTTGGCGGTCACCCATCTATGGTCTGCCCGCGAGCCTAGTTGCTTGACCTCACCGATCACTTACTACCGATTATCAGATTATAAGCGCCTCAAATATACGATCTAAAGGTTATATAGTAACGGAGAATGGTGGGGCGCCGGGCGTAATGATTTGTTCATATACTCGACTGCGTGCGCAGTTTAGGTAAATACAATCAAAGGCATTCAGCGTGCAAACTAGGTAAATTGAACTTTATTGCATTAGCACGAGAGTAGGTATTTATTTAAATGCCGATGACGAAGAGAATTTTCTGGACGAACTTGGTACATATTCATTAGACTGTTGATTTTAGACTGTGTGACTTTTTGTGTGTTAGAAAAAAACAAGCCAAGTACGAGTTGGAATCTTCGTACAATATTTATGACGGGCCGGTTGACGTGGTTGGTAAATTAGCTGTTGGCCTTTGGGTTCGATTCCCACCCAGGACAGATATTTGTGTGCATGAACATGTCTGTTTGTCCTGAGTCTGGGTCCAATTATCTGTATAAGTATGTATTTACAAAAGAAAAGTAGTATATGTGGAATATCAGTTATCTGGTTTCCATAGTACAAACTCTACTAAGTTTGGGATCCGATGGCCGTGTGTGAATAATTCCCCGGGATATCGTTTAATTAAGGTCACTCAATTGCTTGCACAAGTACCTAGATTAGACAACACAGGCACGATGCGCGCGCATCGTAAAAATTCACGCTCATACATTTTCATACCACCTAGAACTAACTTCATGCTGTTAAATATTTGGTGTCGGTGTGCGCGCGCATCGTAAAAATTCACTCTCATCATTTTTCTCCATCGCGCCAAAAGAAGTATAACTTCAAAAATATGGTTTCTTTCTCTCGTAAAAGTTCATATTAAATGACATTGCGATGTATAAAGAATTTTTGCTTAATTAAAACTTTCGAGAGAGCTGGAGTCTGTACTAGGCTCTAAACCTGTATGACAGATCTCCAGTCATTCTCCAATCTTGCATGTCGCGCAAGAATTTTATTATGATAAACAAACTTTAATTAAATTCTAAAACTGAGTTGCGGACAAAAAAGGTTGAGAGACAGAAATAATGCTACTACGATAAAGAGAAAATTAAATAAAAATAATAATGATAAAAATTTAGTTTGAAGGTGTTTATGTGTTTAGAAGTATGTGGTAAAGTATGTGTGTGTTGGTATGTAATGTAATATTTGATTGTACTGTGTGAAGTAAAGTTTCTGTTTCGTCGTAACTAAGTTGAGATAACCATTCAGTTATTGCATGTTTACATTGTCCCTTACGCATTGGGTATATATCAAGGAATTTGTTAATCTTGTTATACATGAAGCTACCAAGAAAGCAGTAACATCGCTGAGCTAGTGCATAATAGACGGACTCAAATTACATCCAGACTCAGAACAACTATTTATGAGCCATACAAATAATTGTCCGGCGCGGAATTCGAACCCGCGACACGAAGCGGCGAGGCGACTATCTTAGCCACTGCGCCACACGTGCAGTCAACCATATTAAACCACTTTGGCGGTCACCCATCTATGGTCTGACCGCGAGCCTAGTTGCTTGACCTCACCGATCACTTACTACCGAGCGTCAGATTATAAGCGCCTTAATTTTTTTTTTTTTAACGTGACGCGTGCAGTTAGCCTTACGGCTTTTACTGCTTCACCGGGCAGTAAGGGTGAGCGTGGGTTCTAACCGGCCTAGCAAATATAAACTACAAACTAAGTACCCGCGCCGGAGGGCACCCCCTGTGGGGTTCGAACCTCGGCTCTGGGCGGATACTGACGGGGATAGGGCGAGAGATCATGATTTTTAGGGAGTTTAGTGCAACTTTCGCTCTACGTTAATGACATGACGCGGCCCCCCGTCCGCGTTGAGGGGGGCTTTTTATCGGTACGATATGCAAACTAAGGGTCATGGAGGACGCTGGTGGTCGCGACGCGTTCGCGGTCGTACTCGCGTCCGGCGAGTACGAAATATCGGTTGTGCAGTGTTGCGAGAGTCTCTAATCGATTTGATTTGGTTTAAGTATACGGTGATCTCGTCGTCCGATTCGTCTATGACGTTCTTCGGACGACGGTGTTTACGTGAGAGTCGGGAAGGAGTGTATTTGACCGCCTGTACCACTAATTTGCTTGGATGGTGAGTGGCAGAGTCAAAGTACCTTTTGGACGCTTGCTTCATCCATTGCCTGATGGTAGGCAATTGGAGATCGGCATGGAGGCTTTTGTTACGGACGAACCACGGTGCGCCCGCGGCTCGTCGCATAAACTTGTTCTGGACTACCTGGAGGAGGTGGATGAATCGATCCCTAGCGTGCGCGAAGACCGGGCTCGCGTAGGTCATCATGGGTCGAATGCACGTCTTGTAAATTCTCACCTTGTTTTCAAGGGACATTTTACTGCGAAGCGCCTCAAATATACGATCTAAAGGTTATATAGTAACCGAGAATGGTGGGGCGTAATGATTTGTTCATATACTAGACTGCGTGCGCAGTTTAGGTAGGTACATACAATCATTCAGCGTGCAAACTAGCTAAATTGAACTTTATTGCATTAGCACGAGAGTAGGTATTTATTTAAATGTCGATGACGAAGAGAATTTTCTGGACGAACTTGGTACATATTCATTAGACTGTTGATTTTAGACTGTGTGACTTTTTATGTGTTAGAAAAAAACAAGCCAAGTACGAGCTGGAATCTTCGTACAATATTTATGACAGGCCTGTGGGCGTGGTTGGTAAATCCTTTTGCGCAGTTCGTGGGTTCGATTCCCACCCAGGACAAATAATTGCGTGATTGAACATTTCTGTTTGTCCTGAGTCTGGGTGTATGTATTAATTAACAAAAGAAAAGTGGTGTATTGTTTATTATTATTATTTTATATATTGTATGTCAGTTATCTGGTTTCCATAGTTCAAGCTCTGCTAAGTTTGGGATCAGATGGCCGTGTGAGAATAATGACCCAGGATACTGTTTAATTAAGGTCACTCAATTGCTTGCACAAGTACCTAGATTAGACAACACATTGTCATAATATCCTTCATTTAGCATGTAACAATTACTTACAGACATTATTCAGCTCTGTTTCTATCACTAGAAATATTTATTTTTGAATATATTAGGTATTAAATTTGTATTAATAATCAACAATTATTTAATACTTTTTTATTTATGTACTAAATAAAATAAAATGATCTTTTCATGGTATATCAAATTTGAATTTGGACCTCAAATTCAAAACCGACTCCAAGTAACTATCACAGAATATCTAATCACAGCATTTACGATACCTATTATTAACACACCGTGAAGTTGTAATACCTATATTCTAGCAAATAAATAATTCATCAATTGATCAAAAATACGCTGTGTGCATTCGACGCACGCGGCCGGGCGTCTTATTCTTTCGCAATAACCAAAGACAATATAACTAACCTCACTATAATCTAGGTGCATCCTTCAATTTGACAGGTCATGGTTTTTCAAAGACCTTCAGAGCCTGTAACCTTCGGACACCAAGCTCCACCCACAAGGTAACAGTTTCCCGGAAACGGAAGTAAATGTGTCAAGGACAGACCTCTTTAGATTGAACTGTTTACATAAAATAAGGTACTTCTTTACTAAAATTGGAATTGCGAAACGAGAAATAATGCGCATTATTTTCAAAAGACACAGATTATCAATTCGACTGTACCTATGTTTATTTTATTTTTGTGGGAACATAATAATATGATATGGGACCATTCCTTATCTAATAAAATAATAATAATCAAAATCAGTTCAGAAACAATAGTATTCCATTGTTACGTGACTTCTTGTCCAAATCGGTTATTGCTGGAAAAGGTGAAAAATACAAACATTTTTAAAACGGTAATTGTGTTTCTTTTTTTATCGAACTGTAATTCCTTGAAGAAGAAAACACCGAATTAACATCGGACCAACCGATTATAAGTTATGAAACCACAGACAAAGACCATAAAAGCCCTTAATTTACACACCCTTCTTTTTGTGTTTGTGGTTAAATGAGGCGCGTGACGTGCCTAGGCAGTTAGGGTACTAAGTAAATAGCTATTCATACAGTCAGGGACGTAATTACTAACCTACAATAGAATATTATACACAACTAAATTAGTATTTTGCCGTACAAAGCTTCATTACCGTGGCACAACAATACAAGTCCCTGACTGTACATACTTAGCAACTGCGCCATTCATTAAATACCATAGGCAATTACTAAGTACCTTCCTTCACAATCAGTAATAACTTGAAACCACAATAGCCTCCATTTTCCTGAATTACATCATAAGTAGTCCTTATACAATGAATAACACACAAATACCTAACTTATTTGTGGCATTATGCGTATTTCGACCGCAGCGACGCCGTTGGGTCACGTAGGATTTCGATGACGTTGAGGTTTATTACAAAATGTATGCTTTACGTAGCTCTTCAAGACAAATATGAACTTTATACCCTAATGCTTTCACTTGACTATATGGATCTACGTAAGAATTATAAATTAGGCAGCATATGATTTCTTTATTAGGCCAGGAACAGGGAAGAAAGTTCTATATTTAGATATAACTAGATACAAATTGATTGGGTAGGTACCTACTTAGTCTTACCACTGGTATAGGTACCTATATCATAGAAAATTATTATTATGAACATGTTTATTATGAAATAATATCATTTCAATTCAATATCTTCCGTTATGTATTACCAGAGATAATAAAATAGGCAATAATGAAACAAAAACAAACATTTCTTATCTCCCCATTGGGCTAAATGCGAGCAGCGAAAATAACACGGCAGCCATTTGCAATAAACCAACTAAATTGTAAATATCCGGGTTGTTACAAGATCCATTGTATTGGTGTACTTCTTAACGCGGTCGGTTTACCCTCAACCTCCTTGTTTTCGTCGTCACTATTTTTTTTTCAACGTTGCTAGCCGATTGGTACTAGGGCGAATTTAAAGCGGGCTATGCACATAACGGATCGCCACTTTTCATGCGACACCTTTTGAGATTGGTTCAGATGTGTCGCACTAATACTTTGTAAACTAGTTCTCCTTTAACTAAGACGATTTGTTGATAAAGTATAAAACTAATTGGAATGCCGTATTTTGACGTTGTTATAATATTTTATAATAATCAAAAGTTTAACTAATGATCAAAATACGGCTGTAAGCAAGGCCATGCCATACAATATAAGTGTATTTGTGTTTGTCGTAGCCTTAGGATTACACAGACCCGATTAATATTCTATTTTAAAGGACCACCGTGAATTACTAAATATATAATTGCATTAAAGCGCAACCGCTGGATGCGGTTAGCACAAGGCCGGCCATTGCGGAGATCCTTAGAGGTGGTCTTTGTCCAGCAGTGGACGTCAGTCGGCTGATATGATGATGATGATAAATGCTTTAAAGTATGAAATAAACCTTCATTGCGTAGCTTATGGCCATTGCAAGTTAAAGCTTGAAGGACCGTGATGTTTCTCTAAAATTCTTTCAAAGTTTATTACCAATAAATCATGTAAACAACCATCTTCTGATACTTCATCTTTAATATTGAATTACAAATTGATTTTTAATGCAAGCTCTATTTAAATATCCTCAAGTTGACAGTTAAAACTTGTCAAGTTTTCGATCATTATTTAAAAAATTCTTTGATTGACGACGCTGGCTAACTCGGATGTAGTCTGTACCGAGCTAGTTCATTTTGCTTGAGCATTACTTCAGGAGTAAGCTGGTGAATGCGTGACGAGAGCGTTGCGAAAGTGTGATCGGGTGAGGCGAACGGAACTTAAGAGTGAATCATGAGTCAGTGAAGATAGAGTAATAAAAGTGAGGGAATTACGTTTCGTTCATTAGCGCGGGGGCTAGAGAGAGGTTCAAGCACACAATTAATTTATTTTATTTTTAAACTTTATGCAGAGCAATGAACAATCAATTTTCTTTCTCTCTTTCTCTAATAGCTAACCAAACGTAACGTTTCGTATATCTAAGTTTTACATGAGTTGTGTGGTCGAAAGCACACTCATTTTTTATTTTTTTATTTATTACTCGTATAGAAATAATAATAATTTCCAGTAATCCACATTACGGTTGTATAATAGTTGTAATCTATCTTTTACAATGGCCTCTATGAAATGGCTAGTTTTAAATTAGGACATTCGGAAACAATTAAGAATTTCTAAGAACATTATAATTAGCTAAGCCGTAATATAATAAATATTGTTATGTAATAGGTAAGTATACTTACAATGAAATATAATTCTTAATGACTTGAATTATGATAAAAGTATGAATTTTTTACATTATATGTATATTTTTTTACTGTAGTACGACATGAACTTATAATTCGGCAAACTACGAGTAATACTTCAACTAAGTATAGCCAAAGTTTAAATATGACAACTTTGGTAATTTCTTTCAATTATCATCTCTTTAACTATAGGCAGAAAAAAGAAGTCAAAAAAGGTAAATGAGAAAGGTAGTTACGAGTGTAAGGCAAAAAACCTCCACTACCACCGCAAAAAACGTACTATATAGATCAAAAAAGGGTAATCTTCTATTATTGTCCCTCGAGGATTGAAGTTGGCTGAACTGGACAAGACCGTCACAACCCGTAGGGACTAGTTAGATATCTCTAGAATCGATATGGGTATAGGTGATATGGGAAAGTATGATAAATAATGTTTAAGGCCTTAACAATAATATAAGAATATAAAATCTAATATGCAGTGGCAATGCGAGAATGGAAAGAAAGTTTACTCTTTTATGGCCCATTATATTTCCCAATTAATGAAGCTAGGTAAGTGCGCAGTAGATAAGTATATTCCACTCAGGACTTCGTAATTTATTAAAATTACATTCCAGTCGAGATAATCTCAAATGTTTTGCGTTCTCAACAATGCACCAATTTTTATCGATATTATCTAAGTTAAAAGAATAATCAGTGATTAACAATTATATGTCATAGCATCTCATTTATTGCTTTTGTTCATAGTTAAGTTTGCTATGAAAATCAAATATAAACTAAAATAGGCACCATTTTACTTTATAATGGTAGTCTTGTCTTCTTTTACATTGATTAAGCATATTTTTTTATATAGGTTAACCAACAATTATTTACACATTATAAGCCAGAGTTACAAGCTAAATGTTACAGTTTTCCGTGTAATAATCATTTATAGGCTAACACAGCATGCATATCAAATTAGCAATAATTAACTATAAATGTTGAATACAATATAATACTATACAATAAAGTAGCCAAATACATTAACTAAGGTTGTAATTATATAATTGCATATAAAATCTATAATTTAGATTAATTATTTTAGATAATGGCCCTTTTATAGTTAAATTTAGTTAATTTAGGAAGATTTGATAATATTCTTGCGAGTCTGTTATAAAGAAACGGTCCAAGAAATATAATAAAGCGTTGTGCGAAAGTAGTTCTGCATAACGGGGCTGCATATACTTTATCTTTGCGCCGCTTACTGCTGAGGGATGTAGTGGAGTAGGCGTTTTTGTGTTGTTCTAGGGCTGTATGCAAGATGAAAAGTTATCTTATGGCGAGAGTCGACGTTAATTTGTATAGCTGAGCTGTAGGGAATAGAAAGGGCTTAAAGTGTATAACTTTAAACACTGCTCGTTGTGCTCTTTCTAGTGTAAGTAAGGTGGTTTTACAGCAGCCCCCCCAACAAGTTATGCAATATGTTAGGATTGACTCACATAATGCAAGATAAATTGATTTTATTTGTTTTGTGTCGCAATGTATATGGCTCTGCTGTGTAATAATATGGCTACATTAGCAAGTTTGCCTTATTTTTTCAAATTCTAAAGTATCTAACTGTTTTCCTACGAAAACCTTTCATCTAGGTCGAATAAAATATCAATATGTTTAATCCCTGGCTGCTGCCAGGTATATCGTTGGTTGTTGGCAGTACAAAGTTGTCACTTTGTTTTTTAATATTCGTACCAACCTAAAATAGCAAATAAAAATATACCGACAGAAACTGACTTTATTTCGTACATTTCCTAGTTTTTCACAAGTTTAGTTAGTTGGAAAGTCCCGACTCTTAAACGTAGTTTGTTATATTTTGTTTGGGTGCAATAACGCGACAGACATAGCCTTCCATATTATTATCTTCTCTTTTCAATGATGACGTATGATTTATTGATTAGTTAACTGATCACTTCATTGAATTCATCAGTATTTTACTGAAAGTCGCAATAACGCACGACTAAATATTAAACAAAATGTAGTGTAATCAGTGGGCCGCTTTAAATCCCCACCGCGCAACTGTAGTCGCGCAGCCGCCATTGCCTTATAAATACCGCGAGCGCCACGACGTCACGTCTCGTACCGATAAAAAGCCCCCCTCAACGCGGAAGGGGGGCCGCGTCATGTCATTAACGTAGAGCGAAAGTTGCACTAAACTCCCTAAAAACCATGATCTCTCGCCCTCTCCCCGTCAGTATCCGCCCAGAGCCGAGGTTCGAGCCCCACAGGGGGCGCCCTCCGGCGCGGGTACTTAGTTTGTAGTTTTATATTTGCTAGGCCGGTTAGAGCCCACGCTCACCCCTACTGTCCGGTGAAGCAGTAAAAGCCGAGAGGCTAACTGCACGCGTCACGTTAAAAAAAAAAAAAAAAAAAAAAAAAAAAAAAAAAAAAAAAAAAAAAAAAAAAAAAAAAGACGTCACGTAGTCGAAATCGAGAGGTGAAGGTGTGAATAATGGAGAGGTGGCGTCCATATTGTATTCTTATAACCGATCATCATTATAGTAGCTAGCAGCGCGACCGCCGACGTTATTGTCGTGAAAGTGAAGTAGTGCAGTGTTTCAACGTGTCATCCGAGTAGATCGACAGGTTTCGAGGCCGACGGCGGATCGCGATCGAAACAGCCACACAGAACAACCGCGGCGACCATCTTGTGCAACTGCCGAGGTCTCGCGCGACGAGCATCGAGTAACAAACGTAACACGCAACACAGTGCCCGTCGACAAGAATCAAGTGTCCGTGAAACTAAGTGTAATATCAACGTAAGGGGGTGAATCCATCAGGGGTGACACTGACGACCGAGGTGATGAATCGGCCGAGTCCCCCGGCGGTGTCCGTGAGCGCGGCTGCGGCCCGCGGGCGCAGGCCGCGCGGCTCGTTGCGGCGAGTTCGCGACGAGCGCGGCGAGCGCTACGCGGCCAGCAAGTGGGGCGCCGCGCCCGCCGCCGCCGCGCTACCGCCGCCGCCCACGCACTGGCGGCGCGAGGGCCGCTGCCGGCCCGAGCCCGACCGCGCGCTCACGCTCAAACTTCTCCTCAACGTCACGGCGTAAGTCACCCGCCGTCTTACGGACTCTAAGTTAGTGTTAAGGACGAACGGGCGCGTCGCGGCGCCTCAGCCGCGTCGTGTCCTGCTCGAGTGCTACATAAGTTTTTTATTTCGAGGCGCGGCGCGCGGCCGCCGACGCGCCCGGCCCGTCTCCAGCCGCGAACCGCCGCCGACCAAATTCCGGCGTTAGGTATTATTTTGTGAAAATTTTAGTAGTTAAGTGCAGCCGCAGTCGCGCGGCCGCCCCGCCGCCGCCCCCGTCCTAAATAACGAGAAAAAACACAAAAAAATAAACGGGGTGACGGCGGAGCGGGCGCGTGGCGGGCGGCGCCGCGGTCCCACTACTGGGGCCCCGCCGGCCCCGGGCGCCGGGCGGTATTGCCTGGGGCCCGGGCGCCAGGCGGCCGCGGGCTGCGGCGGCGCCACTAGTCGTACTCGTATCGTTTATTTAACAGAGAGCGATGTGTTTATTTGGCCCGGGCTCGGCCCCGGCGGAGGTCCCGCCGTCCAAAGCTTTAAATGTTGGTGTGTGAGGGGTCCAGCCCGTCGCCTTTTCGTGAACATTTTAATTGGAGAGTAAAACATTTCCATGTAAACGGGGTTCTACTTCGAATATCAGCGTCGAAGACACCACTGACCGTTTCCACTGCTGACCATGTTGTTCCTTGTCCGGTGGTGGCATCGTTCAATGCTCTCCTTGGCGCTGAGCTGAATGATTATCTCTATTTTGTGTATTTGCGCCAGATCTTAAGAATTTTTACTACATGTGTAGATCATCGTTTACGTACTCTCAAATTAAAGTAACACTTTAGTTGTAGATTTAAAAAATTTAACGATACGGTAAACGTGAAAACCGACTGTTGAATGATTGGGAGTCTATTATATATGTTTGTACAGTTAGCGTATTGATCTCAGCTGCGGCCATGGAGCCACTTTGAACTTTCTGTGATGTACAAAAAAAAATGAGTATATTTGGAATTTTACAAGTTTTTATAATTAATTTGTAATATACTTTTAAGTGAAGAGGTTGACTCGAGTGACCGCAGCATCCGTTTCCCACCTATTCCCCATCCTTAATCCTGTCCATTCCCAGGGCTCCTCGGAGCCCGCCAAATGGTTCAACGTTTCTGGCAGTACTTGGTACTATGCTTCTTACTCTTCCGAGTGGAGCAACCGTTTCCTTTCAGCTCAAGATACACAGGAATTTTATTGATGAAGAATTGTGGAAATGAGAACTAACAAATTTGAATGCAGATGAAAACAACTAGTTTGAAGAAGGTGAGCATATTTGATGTACCTACTTATATTTATTTATTTATATTATGTAAGTTTATATTCATACAACATGTAACTTAATTAACACACATTCCGAAAATTGTTTGTTCAGAATCGTTTACTGAATCAATTATTTGGTATTATATATTATTAATTAATAATTTTTTATTCCAAAACAATTAAAACTATGGAAATTATTGTCATATTAACCATGTACAGTCAAAACAAATTGAAATGGACCATAAGTCAAAGTAATAATACCTTTAAAATTGCAGTTTTATTTGTATTCATGTAAATTCCATCATTCAATACAATATAAAGAAAATAAACTTGATTCCAAGAAACTAATTTATTAAATAACAATGCATATGCATGTTAAATTAAAAATTCAGGCGATGTATTATGATTGCAACATAATATTCTAATTGGGGTGTTTGAGGGTGTGCGTTAATTACGTTACATGTTGTATATGTATTTTAATATATATTTTATTGATATATTTATTTAGTATATGTATTTTTAGTATATTACTAGCCACCTTCCTCATATGCTTATATAGTCCATCCAATGGTTGTCTGGAATAAATTGCTGTTATGCGATAAGACCGCCAATTATAAAAATTGAAATGATTTCTTATATTCACAGTTTTATTCTGTGAATTGTAAAAAGTTTACCTATCTATCTATCTAAAGTGCAAGCAATTGTGGAACCATTTTGTGCACTGAGGGTTGTCACATAGAAGGGGATTTGTGCATGGATGGTTTTTACATAGAGGGGTGCTGAAATATGTCCTACCAAGAATGAAGAACCACCTTTGGAGGGTATTATTTTTCTAATGTTTTGTTCTCTGTCATAAGCAGTGATCCAAATAGGTCAATTGATTTGGGGTCATTGATCTCAAACATATATGTTAATATGGGTATGCCTCCAAGTTTCTGGAACTTTTTGAATTAAGTATTGTTGTTAATTAGTGGGAAAGAATCTCAATTTGTTTTTAATTTTATTATACCACTATTGCAATCAACTGTTTTATCGTGTTTTGATTTTGTAACAATTATTGTATTGTATTAGAAACAGAAATTTTTTGCTTACTTATGTTTTTTTATTAAATGTTAGGAACTTCCAGAACCATTTTCTGACCTTCCAGTGCCATTTCTGGTAATTTTCGGAAATAGACTATTATGAAAAATCAATCTACTTATTCTGAATGTAGGTTTTGAAGAGTTTACATCATAGGTCGTCCACCTAGGTAGCTAGAGAAAGCCGCAGGTTAGCTAGGGTAGGTTCCTCAGCGGCGAGGATCGCTTTGGCCCCTTAACGCGTCATTGGTGAGCCCGTGCAACTGATCACACCTTCTCTTAGAATTCTGTCCTTTTGCTTCAGCGGCCCCCTGAGCTGTGGCCTGAACCCCAAAAGGGAGGCCTCAGGTATTAGTCTTTTTCAATTTAAGCTGGTTACTGGTTAAGAGCCTTCTGCGCTAGCCAAATGCTCATTGCCTTCAATTCCTTAATTTTAATATTGTACAACTAAATTTCATAATAATAGATTAGTAACTTGTTATTTATTTTAGGATTTAAGAAATATATCTGAGAAAACCGACTGCATGACAGACTAATTATTTATTTGTATATTTTTATACTGTATTCGACTATGTTTATGTAATACATTGTGAGCTTGACAAGTACAAGTGTATGTTAATACCCAAGTGCTGAATATATGTTATTATTTTTATTATTACAATTTTGGCCAAAACTATACCTGATTCTGTGGTAATGAAAAATATCTTTACAATTTAGAAATATTGGACTAGCCTGGTCTACTGGTTTATCATAATCACTAAGCCCGAGGTTGTGGGTTTGATCCCCACTCAGGATGAAAGTTTTTTGTGAGGAGAATGATTTTTTTTTTGACCACGTACAATGGTCCACTACGGGACTAAGTGCGGAAACCATACTCACTAGCACATTGGTGGGTCAAGATGATGATGATGATTATTTTTTGTGGGTCAATGTGCAATTAATATGTATTATGTATCAATTTTGATAGGTAAGTTGGGTGGTTGGTAAATTCTTGCACTTCACACAGGGTATGGGTTTGATATTGGTGTGTCTAGACAGACACCAATATCTGTCTGTGTGTCTGTTAGTCCCGAGTCTGTGTTTTTAGGGTTCCGTAGCCAAATGGCAAAAAACGGAACCCTTATAGATTCGTCATATCTGTCTGTCCGTCCAAATAAAATACAAATACAAATCCGTATGTCACAGCCATTTATTTTCCGAAACTATAAGAGCTGTACTGTTGAAACTTAGTACGTAGATGTATTCTGTGAACCACATTAAGATTTTTACACAAAAATAGATAAATAATTATAATTTTAGGGGTTCTCCATACATAGAACTGAAACACAATTTTTTTTTTTTTCATCTTCCCCTACATGTAGGTTATCTATGGATAATATAATCATAAAATTTGGTATGGAGTTAGCTGACACAGTGGATTAACACATAGGCTGTAATTTAAACAGTTAAATACGGGTAAAACCGCGAGCCACAGCTAGTAAATAATAAATTATTCTATTTTCCATAAATGTAGACATGAAGCAATAGTTATTATATACCAACAGTGGCCCGCAGTTTTACCCGCGTTAATGAATATAAATTATAGCCTATGTGTTAATACAGGGTGTCGGCTAACTCCATTACAAATTTTATTAAAATCGCTCCAGCCGGTTAGATGTAAAGAAGTAACAAACATACATACACTTACAAACTTTCGCCTTTATAATATTAGTGTGATAATTGTTTTAGATTGAATGGTATTAAGCCTAGATGGACTTCAGGCGTATTTTATATATAGTTAATACATAAAAATTAATGTTTGTCTGTATGTCCTTTAGAGAATCGTAGACTATGCATTTGATGAAATAATGAAATTTATTCAGCACTTGGGTATTTATATACACTTGTACTTGTCAAGCTCACAATGTATTACATAAACACAGTTTAAAAACAGTAATTACAGCAACAAAATATTTTGAATTAGTCCGTCCGTGCGGTCTGTTTCGTCACATATATTTTTAATATCCTTAAATAAATAATAAATAGCAAGTTACTAAGCTATTATTGTTACATTTAGCGATTGTATATTAAAATTAAAGAATTGAAAACAACGAGCAGTTGGCTAGCGCAAAAGGCTCTCAACCAGTAGCTTAATTTAAGCGACTAATACCTGAGGGCACCCTTATGGGGTTCGGGCCACAGCTCAGGCGGCCGCTGAAGTAAAAAGATGGAATTCGAAATGGGGGTCAGATCACTTGCACGGGATTAACGATCACGTGTTAAGGGGTGATGTGATGATCTTCAACAAAGTGTTGTGAATGAGCCCACGAAGGTTTCTGAGTTGGTACGACCATAGTTTATAAAATTTTAAAATAGCACTACTGCTACTACATCAACACTCTTCAATAATAATAATAATATATATCTTGGGACAACTAAACACTGCCATCTGGTCCCAAACTAGGCAGACCTTATACTATGGCGGCCAGACAACGGATACACATACTTCATCATCATAATCATATCAGCCGAAAGACGTCCACAGCTGGACAAAGGCCTCCCCAAAGATCTCCACAATTGCCGGTCTTACGCTATCCGCATCCAGCGATTTCCAGCGACCCGCACAAGATCATCGGTCCACCTTGTAGGGGGCCTGCCCGCGCTGCGTCTTCTGGTTCGTGGTCGCCACTCGAGAACCTTTCTGCCCCAGCGGCCGTCGGCTCTACGAGCTATGTGCCGCCCACTACCACTTCAGCTCGGCAATTCTTACGGCTATGTCGGTTACTTTGGTTCGCCTGCGGATCTCAACATTTCTGATTCGGTCTCGCAGGGAAACTACAAGCATAGCCCATTCCATTGCTCTTTGGGTGACCTTGAGCCGCCTGATAAGGCCCATAGTGAGCGACCACGTCTCAGTTCCGTAAGTCATCACTGGCAACACACACTGGTCGAAGACTTTCGACTTGAGACACTGCGGTATTTGGGACACATGCTTATATATTTCTAAACTAGCTATGCCCCGCGGTTTCAGCCGCGTTAAATTAGTTTTGGCGTAAAAGAGTAACCAACATACATGCATACATCTATACTCACAAACTTTCACATTTATAATATTAGTAGGATGTGTACCTCTAGCGGTTTTGGCAGTGCACGCCGGAATAGCTCGCAGATGGTAGATTTTTACCTACTTACTTGACACTTATCGTCATATTTTGGACAATTCACACAATATCTTTATAAATTGTAGCCTATGTGTTATTCTGATGTATAAGCTATATTATTGTAAAGTTTCATTAAAATCCATTCAGTCGTTTTTACGTGAAAGAGAAACAAACGTCCATCCATACTTACAAACGTTCGCATTTATAATATTACTAGCTGTGCCCCGCGGTTTTATCCGCGTTAAACTTTATAAATGATTACAGCTCCTCCCCCGTAGGTGATAATATGTTGCGTATATGTTGACCCGACCTCTTAGTATAATATTCATGCGTAATTTGAAGTTAATTCATGCAGTACTTTTTGAGTTTAGCCCGGACATACATACAGACAAACACATAAACAGACAAAAATTCTACAAACTATATTTTTGACTTCGACATCGATTGTAGATCACGCCCCAAGTATCCTTTAAAAAAAATATTCAATGTACAGTTTGACTTTCCTACGATTTTATTATATATACCCAGACATCTATTCTATACATATAATAAAATCGTAGGAAAGTCAAAACTGTACATTGAATGTTTTTTTAAAAGGAGACTTGGGTCGTGATCTACAATCGATGTCGAAGTCAAAAATATAGTTTGTAGAATTTTTGTCTGTTTATCTGGTTGTCTGTATGTATGTCCGGGCTAAACTCAAAAAGTACTGCATGGCTTTACTTCTAATTTTGCATGATTATTACTAAGAGGTCGGGTCAACATATAGGCTACATATTATCTCGCTATCACCTACGAGGGAGGAGCTGTGATAATTTATAAAATTTAACGCGGGTAAAACCGCGGGGCACAGCTAGCAATCGATATTGAAGTCAAAAATATAGTTTTTAAAATTTTTGTCTGTTTGTCTGTATGTATGTCCCGTCTAAACTCAAAAAGTGCTGCATGGATTTACTTCAAATCTTGCATGAATATTACTTAGAGGTTGGGTCAACATATAGGCTTTATATTATCACGCTATCACCTACGGGTGAGGAGCTGTGATAATTTATAAAATTTTACGCGGGTAAAACCGCGGGGCCCAGCTAGTTATAAATAAACCAGTGCCAAAGCCTATAACATTTGTAATTTATGCGTCTAATTACATACACTATCTACTTCTATGTAATTATTGTAGGTTAATTTTTCAGAAAAAGGATCTAATGACGAATGCATGTGTGGCGCAGCGGCTAAGCCAGTCGCTTCGCCGCTTCGTGTCACGGGTTTGAGTCCCGCGCCGGACAACTATTTGTGTGACCCATACATAGTTGTTCTGAGTTTGGATGTAAATTGTGTCCGTCTATTATATGTTTGTAAAGTACCCTGCGACACAGGGATTAGATTCCCTAGTGCGGGCGTTCTTTTTAAAAAAAATTAACAAGTATATATTTTTTTTAGTCTCTTTCATAAGTTCCCAATATTTTGTTGTACTGACATGCAATTTTTCATGTGGAATTTACCATTCACCACCAGCTTCGTAGGCAGGAGCACTACCAACTAGGCTACGGTGACCGTTATTAGGGTTCCGTAGCCAAATGGCAAAAAACGGAACCCTTATAGATTCGTCATGTCTGTCTGTCCGTCCGTATGTCACAGCCACTTTTTTCCGAAACTATAAGAGCTGTACTGTTGAAACTTCGTAAGTAGATGTATTATGTGAACCGCATTGAGATTTTCACACAAATATAGAAAAATAATTATAATTTTGGGTGTTCCCCATACATAGAACCAAAACTCGAAAAAAAAATTTTCATCGTACCCATACATGTGGGGTACCCATGGATAGGTCTTCAAAAATGATATTAAGGTTCCCAATATAATTTTTTTCTAAACTGAATAGTTTGCGCGAGATACACTTCCAAAGTGGAAAAATTAGGGTTCCACCCCGCCTGTTACTTCTAAAATAAGAGAATAATAAAAAAAAATATGATGTACATTACCATGTAAACTAATAATAATATCTAGGGACAATGTCACACAGATCATCCTAGCCCCAAACTAAGCAAAGCTTGTACTATGGGTACCAGGCGACGATATACATACTTATATAGATAGATAAATACTTATATACATAGAAAACATCCATGACTCGGAAACAAATATTCGTGCTCATCACACAAATATTTGCACTTACCGGGATCCGAACCCAGGACCACCAGCTTCGTAGGCAGGAACACTACCAACTAGGCTACGGTGACCCACAACGAAAATTGCTTTGAACGAGATCTAGTTACTAGTTTTTTTTTGCGTCATAAATCGTAAACCGCAATTTACCTTTCATTTGGCAAAAAAAAATAATTACGAAAAATCTTTAATAAAATCCGCAGAAAAAAACACTAAAAGGCTCTGGGACGCGGTGAAAACCATTACTGACACTAAGAAACAAAAAAATATCGCAATTGATCTTCTATCCCCTACGGACCCTTTATCATCAGTGAATGATGCAAACAAATTCTTTGTAAATATTGGCAGAACACTAGCAGCCGCTGTAGATAATGGTAATGACATCAATGAACATACCCCCCCAAACCACAATTCACCCAGTTTAAATACTTTTTTTTTTAGTCCAACTGATTATGCTGAAATTGAATTAATAATAATGGGCCTGCGATCAGACTGCGCCACTGGTTTTGACGGTATTTCTGGATCATTCCTGAAAAGATTTAAGAACATATTGGTTCCCCCTATTACATACATTACCAATTTGGCCTTTGAAACAGGAGTTTTCCCTGATGCGTATAAAGTAGCCATTGTTCACCCAATCTACAAGAGTGGGGGCAGGAACCGTGTGAACAATTACAGGCCTATCTCTATTCTTCCTACTTTATCAAAAATTTTGGAAAAAGCATTAAATAAAAGACTCGTTAACTTTTTAAATTCACAAACAATATTATCATCTAATCAATACGGATTTAGGGCAGGCATTTCTACTAACGACGCGGTTTCGGACTTAACAAATAAGGTTGTGACTAAATTGGACAATAAAAACAAAGTGATTGGTATTTTTTTGGACCTAGCTAAGGCGTTCGATACGGTTGCTGTCCCCACTCTTCTCACAAAGCTCGAGCATATAGGCATCAGGGGCACTCAGCTAACACTCTTCCAAAGCTACTTAAGGGGACGTCGCCAGCGTGTAAAGATCAACGATTGGGTCAGCGATGAGTTACCTATTACACATGGAGTCCCTCAGGGTAGTATGATCGGCCCTACTTTATTTTTAATATTTATAAATGACCTCTGCAAACACTGCCTCCAAAATGGAGATATATTCACTTACGCCGATGATACTGCCCTCATCTTTCATGGGAAGACATGGTCTGACGCCTTCAGTTATGCACAGACGGGCTTTGATCATATTTCTAACTCACTAACATTAAATATAGATAAAACAAAATATATTACCTTTTCTCCTACTTGCACAGGCCAGCCCCCTGGCTCTTTTATCATCAAAGCTCACAACTGTAAGACGGAGGACCTACCATGCCATTGCCCTAATCTGACCAGTACAGACTGTGTTAAATACCTTGGCGTTCAAATTGACTATAGATTAAAGTTCCACCATCATATCGACCAACTCTCATCCAGATTACGTAAACTTATTTACATTTTCAAAAATCTACGTCATATTGCGGACAAATCAGTCATAAAATTGGTATACCAAGCTCTATGCCAATCAATTACATCTTACTGTATCATATCTTGGGGTGGTGCTAGTAAAACCTCACTTTTGAAATTAGAACGGGCGCAACGGGCCATATTAAAGGTTGGATGGCGTCTTCCCTTTCTATTCCCGACAACGGAACTTTATTCTACTTGCAGAGTATTAACAGTCCGACAGCAGTTTATTTTGAATATAACGTTGAAGACCCATTCACTTACTCCATATGACCCACTTAAACTAGCTGACAAGCGACGAAAACACAATGTCAAATGTCCCACTGGCTCCTTTAGCACTCTCCTCGCAAGCGGGAGTTTCTCGTACCTCGGTGGTCTCGTTTACAACAAACTTAATAAAATTTTAAATATATATCCAAAATCTAAAACGGAATGTAAAACTATTGTTACCAACTGGCTGATGGAACAAGATTACGAAAACACGGAAAACATAATAACCACATAAAGTATAGTATAGGTATAAAGTATAGTCACACACACACACGCACACATTTAATATAATAAATTCTTAACTTATAGAAAATTGTCTCTACTATGTAGTTAACAATAAAATGAAATGTAAGACAGCATATTTATCCACTCCGAAGCGGCCGAGGGCCTGGTGATCTGTAATACAGGTTCTTTATGAAACCTACTTCAGACACCAGCTCTCACAAAGGAATATGTATAGATATTAATTTAGTTATAAGTATTGTAACTACCTTTGTGGAGAAATAAAATAAATTATTATTATATTATTATTATTTAATCAACTGAAATACTTGCTGCTGTGGAACATGTGCGAGTCCGACTCGCACTTGGCCGGTTTTTTATTATATTTATGATATACTGGTCGTTTCGGATTAGATGTCCTATCATATTAACCCTTCTGGTTTCTATGTGTTTTAAAATTTATCGTTCTTCATTTACTCTTTTTTATATGTCTTCATTGGTGATCTTTTCTGTCCAAGACACTTTCCCCATTCGACGCCAGCACCGCATTTCAAAGGCTTCCAACTTTCCCCTGTCTTTTTGTCATATTGACGATCCGTAGCCTAGTTGGTAGTGCTCCTGCCTACGAAGCTGGTGGTCCTGGGTTCGAATCCCGGTAAGTGCAAATATTTGTGTGATGAGCACGAATATTTGTTTCTGAGTCATGGATGTTTTCTATAGTATTTATGTATCTATATAAGTATGTATATCGTCGCCTGGTACCCATAGTACAAGCTTTGCTTAGTTTGGGGCTACGATGATCTGTGTGACATTGTCCCCAGATATTATTATTATATTACGGTCCATGTTTCACCGGCGTAAAGGGCAATAATAATAATAATATCCTGGGACATTATTCACACGCGGCCATCTGATCCCAAACTAAGCAGAGCTTGTACTATGGAAACCAGATAACTGATATACTAGGTACATAATATACTATTTTGCTTTTGTAAATATATACCTTTATAGATAATTTACACCCAGACTCAGGTCAAACAGACATGTTCATGCACACAAATATTTGTCCCGGGTGGGAATCGAACCCACTACCTCCGGCGTGAAAGGCAGCGTATCTACCAACCACGCCAACAGACCGGCAATGAGGCAATGCTCCATATGTATGATTTCATATAGTATTTATTGTATAGTATATATTATATATATTACTAGCTGTGCCCCGCGGTTTCACCCGCGTTAAACTTTATAAAATATGGCCTATGTGTTATCCTAACTATAAAGATTAGCCTATGTTCTTTCTCAGGGTCTAGACCATCTGTATACCAAATTTCATTTAAATCCGTTCAGTAGTTTTGGCGTGAAAGAGTAACAGACAGACAGAGTTACTTTCGCATTTATAATATTAGTTAGGATATATAGTGTTCGTAATTATTGAGTTTAATTATACGAATAATAAGTAAAAATACATTTTATATAACCCAAATACACCTGCCACGATCTCTCTGCACTACCCTAAGGTTGACTGGTCGAAGATGGCTTTGGCATTAAGTCCGCCTATGTACATTCTCATTGTACTAAAGTTTAAATAAAATTTTATTAGCATTTTTCGAATATTTTTACAAATAAAACTAAAATAACAAATTTAATGTGTGTTTCTATCACCACAACCCCACTCCATGCGAAGTTGTACAGCAGAGATCTACATAAATGCAGTCCAGCCTGTCTGCAATCAAGACCAGTATACCTACTGTTTGAGCTCGCCTGCACCGTGCGCACCAAATATGCACAACTTGCGCATAGTCGCTTAAAAAGCGGCCAAGTGTGAGTCGGAGTCGCCCATGAAGGGTTCCGTAGCAGCAAGTATTTCAGTTGATTAAATGAAAGGTAAATTACGGTTTACGATTTATGACGCATAAAAAAACTACTTACTAGATCCCGTTCAAACCAATTTTCGTTGTTAGTTTAGTTCCGTAGCAGCAAGTATTTGCGTTGATTGAATAAAGGTAAATTGCGGTTTATAATAGGATTTAAAAACTTACTTACGTTAGATCTCGTTCAAAGCAATTTTAGGTGGAAGTTTGCATGTACATCATGTTCTTTTTTAGATTTATCATTCTCTTATTTTAGAAGTTACAGGGGGATGGACATACATTTTACCACTTTAGAAGTGTCTCTCGCGCAATCTATTCAGTTTAGAAATAAATGATATTAGAAACCTCAATATAATTTTTGAAGACCTAACCATAGATACCACATATGTATGGATTTGACAAAAAAAAAGAATTTTCCGTTCTCTTAGCATGGGGAACCCCCAAAATTTATTGGTTTCTTTGTCTATTTTTGTGTGAAAATCTCAATGCGGTCCACAGAATACATCTACTTACCAAGTTTCAACAGTATAGTTTTTATAGTTTCGGTAAAAAGTGGCTGTGACATACGGACGAACAGACAGTCAGACATGACGAATCCATTCGAGTCTATGCACACAAAGTATTAGAAACGCTCGTCGACGGCGCGCTTTTATCCTACTGTGCCTCTAGCACGAGTTCCTGCAGTTTACTTACTCGATCACACGTACAGTTTCCTCCCATACATTGAGCACCAGCGCCTCTCGCGGCAACTATTAAGAACTAAAACTCTGGTGCTCAATGTATGGGACGAAACTGTACGTGTGATCGAGTAAGTAAACTGCAGGAACTCGTGCTAGAGGCACTGAGCAGTTTGGTGTTTGTTTGAATCGATACAAACGCGATGCTAACGCGCGTCTGTATCCCTAGAAACGCGCGTCAACGGCGCGCTTAAAAAACGTGGTGGCCCTAAGGGTTCAGGTTTTTGCCATTTGGCTACGGAACTCTAAAAACAGTATACTCTCGCCATATAATTATTGTTATTGTGTAATCCTTGTTTATTGTCTACGTAACAGCTGTGTCAACAGAACATGTACCTAAAGTGGTGCGTTGCATAATAAATAACGTTATATATGAGTTTCGATGACGGTTTCGTCTAGGGTTGCCAACTTTTATATTCAGGTCTAGAACTAAGTTATATTCAGGTATATGAAGAATATTTAACAGTATTTTAAAAAACCGGCCAAGTGCGAGTCGGACTCGCGCACGAAGGGTTCCGTAACATTATCTATAAAACGAGCAAAAAATTTACGTTTGTCGTATGGGAGCCCCCTTATTTATTTATTTTATTATGTTTTTTAGTATTTGTTGTTACAGCGGCAACAGAAATGCATCATCTGTGAAAATTTCAACTGTCTAACTATCATGATTCATGAGATACAGCCTGGTGATAGATGGACCGACAGACAGCGAAGTCTTAGTAATAGGGTACCGTTTTACCCTTTGAGTACGGAACCCTAAACATGAACAGTAATTGGAACGAAGTTGTGAAAGGGGGCTAGCCTGAAAAAATTCTTACGAAAAGTTGTCACGACACTTTTTGCAGCTGTGCGGCGTGCGCATGTTTCTCTGTCTGTCTCTCTCTCTCTCTCTCTCTCTCTCTCTCTCTCTCTTATAGAAAGCAAGCCAGATATTTTCATTTCTATTTCGCATTGAACAGTGTGGTGTCGCGACGATTATTTTTGTTGAGTGTATACAGGTTTTTTGTACATAATAAATAATAAGAAATAACTTCGTTCCATCCGAGTGTCCCTTGACACCTCTCAAGTTTTTTATTTATTTATTGTTTTAAATACATATTTTTAGAGCTTCTCGCACAACTAACTAATTTACAATCTTTGTGGCTGCGCTGCACTGAGCAGTGGACGGCCTCTGACTTAATAAATGTAAACAGTATTTTGTATAAGTACTTTTTTTGTTCATCAGTAAAAAGTATAATTTAGTGAAAAACAGTATAATACTAATCTCAAAAATGGGAAATCATAAATTTAATCGTCCGGCGGGTCTCGAACCTGCACCATCTACCAATCTGGGGTAGGCGCTCTGCGTTAAGCTACGAACGATACACGCCGATGTAGGTATTATCTACATCTCAATCTCATCCTCCGGAAGGGTGTTAGCAAGGGAAACCTAAATTTGATCTGCCAGCGTGTATCGTTCGTAGCTTAACGCAGAGCGCCTACCCCGGATTGGTAGTTGGTGCAGGTTCGAGACCCGCCGGACGATTAAATTTATGATTTCCCATTTTTGAGATTAGATTAACGCTTTGCATTGCGAATAATGCTATAAAATTCAAATTTAGTATAATACTGTTCAAAACAGTATAGTTGGCAACCCAAGTCGCGTCGTAAGTACAGTATTACCCCGACTTGAAATTTATTTAGCACTTGGGTATTAACTTACACTTGTACTTGTCAAGCTCACAATGCAGTACATATACATAGTCGAATACAGTATAAAAATTACAAAAAAAAATTATTCAGTACATGGGTATTAACATACACTTGTACTTGTCAAGCTCACAATGCAGTACATAAACATAGTCGAATACAGTATAAAAACTACAAAAAAAAATTTGAGCCGTCACGGGACGCCTGGAAGATGTGAAACATCGACATTATTTTTAAAAATTAATATGCAGAAAAGAACATATTTTGATAGGAACTAAATATGTCATAATGATAAAATAAAAAGTCGATTGCGCATGCGCCACGGCATGCGTCGCCACGCCAGAAATCTGTTTTACGTGCGGCTATAAATGTTTCACATCAAAAAAAAATGTGAGCCGTCACGGGACGCCTGGCAGATGTGAAACATCGACATTATTTTTTAAAATTAATATGCAGAAAAGAACATATTTTGATATGAACTAAATATGTCATAATGATAAAATAAAATATTACGATTAATAATCGCACAGTCGATTGTTTTGCTTAGCATCAAAAAAAAAAAAAAAAGTGGCGACGCGTCGCTCCCCCAGAAATCTTTTTTACGTGCGGCTATAGATGTTTCACATCAAAAATTATTCAGCACTTGGGTATTAACATACACTTGTACTTGTCAAGCTCACAATGCAGTACATATAAATAGTCGAATACAGAATAAAAATTAAAAAAAAAAATATTCAGCACTTGGGTATTAACATATACACTTGTACTTGTCAAGCTCACAATGCAGTACATATACATAGTCGAATACAGTATAAAAATAACAAAAAATATTAATTAGTCCGTCCGTGCGGTCTGTTTTCACAGATATATTTCTTAAATCCTAAAATGAATAACAAGTTACTAATCTATTATTTTGAAATTTAGTTGTAGTTAACCAGTAGCTTAAATTAAAAAAGACTATTACCCGAGGCCACCCTTTTGGGGTTCGGGCCACAGCTCAGGGGGCCGCTGAAGCAAAAGGACAGAATTCTAAGAGAGGGTGTGATCAGTTGCACGGGATCACCGATGACGCGTTAAGGGGCCAAAAGCGATCCTCGCCGCTGAGGAACTTACCCTAGCGAGTAAATATCGGTCAAGAACAGATGGTTTCGATATATCGGTCGAGAACAGATGGTTTCGATAGACGGTATCAACACGGCACGTCATCCTGTGAAAATGGGGGTGCCCCAGGGATCTATCCTGGGCCCATTTTTATTTTTAGTATATATTAATGATCTCCCTTATCTGGTGGAGAAAGTATCAGACATAGTTCTGTTCGCTGATGATACGTCGCTTATATTTAAAGTAAATAGGAAGGACAAAGATCTTATTGAACAAAATAAAACACTCTGCCTTATATCAAAATGGTTTTCAGCAAATAACCTCTTATTAAATGCAGGGAAAACGAAATGTATCAAATTCTCATAACCGAATGTGAGACAGGTTATACCAACAGTTGTATTAAATGAGGAAATATTAGATTTAGTTCCGTCGACCGTATTTCTGGGATACTTACCCCCGTTTTACGCGAATTCGGAGTTACCCGGTATATTCTTTTCGATGGCCCTGCCCTCTTACGATAGTTTTAGACGTGGTATCGCGTAGAATTATTTGTTGTTTAATAAACTCCAATTATGCCCCTACACAAGAACAGGTTACGGTCACGCGGCAGGTTGTGGGTTTGAATCCCATCTAGGACCGATATTTGTGTGCATGAACATGTCTGTTGGTCTTGTGTTGGGGTGTAATTATGTATTTATGTATGAAATGAAATGCTGATGATTAAATAATGAAATTTATTCAGCACTTGGGTATTTACATACACTTATACTTGTCAAGCTCACAATGTATTACATAAAAACAGTAATTAAAGCAACAAAATATTTTGAATTAGTCCGACCGTGCGGTCTGTTTCGTCACATATATTTTTAATATACTTAAATAAATAATAAATAGCAAGTTACTAAGCTATTATTGTTACATTTAGCAATTGTATATTAAAATCAAAGAATTGAAAACAACGAGCAGTTGGCTAGCGCAAAAGGCTCTCAACCAGTAGCTTAATTTAAGCGACTAATACCTGAGGGCACCCTTATGGGGTTCGGGCCACATCTCAGGCGGCCGCTGAAGTAAAAAGATGGAATTTGAAATGGGGGTCAGATCACTTGCACGGGATTACCGATCACGTGTTAAGGGGGCAACGCGATCCTCGCCGCTGAGGAACCTACCCTAGCTAGCCTGCGGCTTTCGCTAGCTACCTAGGTGGACGACCCGGTGAAGAAAGCCACAAAGAAACTCCGGGCTTGCTTTTTTCGTCTTCTTTTGCTTTTTGTTTTCGATTTTTTTTATATCTTTTTTTTAACATTTTTTTTTGTTTTTACATTGTGATTGGCTGTTATGTGGGCTAATGCACGCACAGAACCGATGACATCTAGTTAATCAAAATAATTGTGAGGTATGTATTTATTTATTATGTATGTAAGTATGTATTTATAAAAGAAAAGTAGTATATCAGTTATCTGGTTTCCATAGTACAAACTCTGCTTAGTTTGGGATCAGATGGCCGTGTATAAATAATGTCCCAGCATATTATATTATAGTGCACAAGTGTGTGCGCAAACACAGGGGCAGTTCCATCACTCCCATGATTCGATGGGACGCCTAGCGACACGACCAGAAAGAGGTCAGGTATAGGACCAACGGCTTTACGTGCTCTCCAAGGCACGAGGGTATAATACCGTCAACTCCCAGACTTCGGGCTGATACTGAGAAATTTTTCTTTTTACAGAAAAGTTCTAAAAAGAAGAAGAACTTGTAGAAGTTACAATTGGACACTCATTTTACCACTTTGGAAGTGTCTCTCGCACAAACTATTCAGTTTAGAAAAAAAAAATATTAGAAACCTCAATATCATTTTTGAAGACCTATCCATAGATAACCCACATGTATGAGTTTCGATGTGTGTTTTTGATTTTTTTCTATTTTTGTGTGTATTAATTTTTATTGGACACTAATCTATAAATATTACAATCATTTGTCAATTGACTGCGCAAGTAATTTCGAGTAATTTAATGGCAATAAGATTATTTATTGCCATTAATGCTGATTAGTTTACGTTAATCAGAACTCGCAATTAAAACATTTAATTATCTTTTTATATTGCTTCGAGAATATTCGAGATACAATTGTAACGACCAATTAAATATATGATAATCCTACAAATATTATAAATGCGTAAGTTTGTATGAATACATGTAGGTATGGATGTTTGTTACTCTTTCACGCCAAATCTACTGAACGGTTTTTATAAAATTTTGTTCTAATATAGCTTACTAGCTGTGCCCCGCGGTTTTACCCGCGTTAAATTTTAAAAATTATCACATCTCCTCCCCCGTAAGTGATAGCGTGATAATATGTAGCCTTTATGTTGACCCGACTTCTTAGTAATATTCATGCAAAATTTGAAGTAAATCCATGCAGTACTTTTGAGTTTAGCCCGGACATACATACAGACAAAAATTCTATAAACTATATTTTTGGTTTCCATATCTAATGTAGATCACGCCCCAAGTATCCTTTAAAAAAATATTCAATGTACAGTTTTGACTTTCCTACGATTTTATTTTATGTGATATCTGAATAACACATACGCTACCACACTAATAATATAAAGGCGAAAGTTTGTGAGTGTGTATGTTTGTTACTTCTTCACGTCTAAACGGCGGAGCTATTTTAATAAAATTTGGTATGGAGATAGCTGACACCCTGGATTAACACATAGCCTATAATTAATAAAGTTTAACGCAGGTAAAACCGCGGGGCACAGCTAGTAATTTATAAAGTTTAACGCGGGTACCACCGCGAGGCACATCTAGTCTATACATATAAAACAATCGTAGGAAAGTCAAAACTGTACATTGAATATTTTTTAAAGGATACTTGGGGCGTGATATTCAATCGATATTGAAGCCAAAAATATAGTTTTTAGAATTTTTGTCTGTATGTATGTCCGGGCTAAACTCAAAAAGTACTGCATGTATTTACTTCAAATTTTGCATGAATATTACTAAGAGGTCGGGTCAACATATAGGCTACATATTATTACGCTATCACCTACGGGGGAGTTGGTCCACCACACACGGAACACACGTCTTAAGAGTCCCGGTTACTAATAACTAAAGCGGGAATACTCTGAGAAAAATTTAAATAAATAATCGATGCGCAGGCGTTTTAATTGCTTTTGTTTTATTTCTTTTACAGGACCCCCTCAAAGTTGTGTAAATATTATATATTGTTAGTAGCAAATATATAAATTAACAAAGCTGTTAATATGACACTACAACTATGAGAACTTAGAAGTGGCTTGCCACCCTGACGTCAGAATGGCTGTCTAATCTGTTTAAATAATGAGGGCTACCGTTTTTGTGCTCACCAGTCGGCGCCACTGTCGCGGAAGGTCCACTATAGCTGTCAAAATCATTGTTATTGTGGACGCGACGAATGTTTTTACGAAAAATATTTAAAATCCTGTTAAAGTGTTTCAAATATTTTTTCAAATTATTTACAGTCATCGAGCTGTTACTCATTTTGTAATTTATTTAGTTTTAAACCAAAATATTTAGTTATAATCGCAGTTTTTATTAATAAACAGCGTAACCCGAACAAAAACAGTGTATTTTGACGTTTCGTAGACCTGCCGCGATGCTAGCGCCTCTAGCGGAAAGTTGATACGCGGTAGCCCTCATTAGAATCTTATGTCATTCGTTTAGTTAGTTACTTTTATGAATAAAAGATGGCGGTGTAACGTGACGTCATATTTTTCTGAATGGCGCTATTGAGATTTTCCTACGAAACATGACTTCCGCGCGGTCTTTTGTGCAGTAAATTGACTTGCTTTGGACACAAGTGTTTTATTTTATTTCGAGATATTTTCGGGACGTTGTGCTATGGCTGATTACTTTAGTTCTTTGATATATTTCTTTCTTAACGCAAAGGTAGCAATAATTTAATTCATCATTACAGCTAAATAAGTCCACTGCTGGACAAGCCTCCCTCAAGAATCGTCTTGGGGGATATGCCATAATCGCCACGCTTGGCAGGCGGGTTGGCGATCGCAGTAAGATGGTCATAGTAATCAGAAGGAAGCTGCTGCCCATCCTCTGGTAGATATTCCGTATTTCTATCTTTATTCTGGTAGATAATTTAATTACTGGTAGTAAATAGTAGCAAGAAGTTAATAAACAGTGGGCATGGTCTAATGTACCTACATATCTCGTTTGGTCCAGCCATCGTGACGGTAACAGCGTCCCGGCGACTAGTTCTCTGTTAAAAGTCGAGCCCGTAACGAGCATTGCCATGCTTAAGTACCGACGTACACGGCTCGGAGCTGTGAAGGTTCTGCTTTAACATTCCGCTTATGTACCCCTAAATTGTTCCAAATTTTAAATATTTCGTGAGTCTTTTTTTTACGCAAAATGGGTTTGCGCTTGACCACGATCTCACCTGATGGTAAGTGAAGATGTGGTCGAAGGTGGACCGCGCGTACCCATAAGATGCCTGTTCACTCTAGCCTTGAATAAATCCATGTTATATGAGTCTGGAAACACGTCGTTTGGGAGGTTGTTCCACAGCTTAGCCGTGCGTATGATGAAAGAGGAAGCAAAGCGCTTCGTACGGCATAATGGGATGTCAACAACATAGCGGTGGAGTCTCCCGACGCCTTGTAGTCCGATGGAAAAAGGGAGATGGTGGGATAACTTCATGGAGGTCTTGAGCGCGTCATATTTTCCTTTCGAGATAATTCGCCTATATGACAGATTAATCGTAATGGTTCTGTCCTTGTCTTCACCTATCTCTTTTCATTCATAAACTCGCTCTATCTCTTTCTAATTATTCTGGAAACATCTTATGTCAATTTTAATATTAAGAATTTTGTATGTCCTATTCACCAGCTATCCTTTTTCTTTAGTTCTGGTATTATCTAGAACATTCTAGCGCGCTGTTTCAAAAACCATCAAAAACTCTTACTGGTACTAGGGTTAGAAGCTGGAGCGTGACAATATATTGGTAAGTATTCTGGTCCAGTCATCTATACCACACGTACACATACACACCCTCATTCACACACATCAAAATTATCCGACATGACACAAACTGTATTAAAATGTTTGTTCTTAGCTTTAAATTATATTTATTTTTCTTATCCTTTACGTTGCCAAATAAAAGGTTCATATTCCTTTTAGTTTAATACTTTATAAAAATGTAGAATGTGTTGTGATTTTACTGCGGGGAAGGACCTGGTGATCCGTAATACAGGTTTACGCCTACTTCGGACACCAGCTCCCTACTAATTAAAGATAATGTACGTTAAGTTGTTAGACATAAGTAATGAAAGTGTGGAGAAAATAAATGATTATTATATTATATATATATATTATATACCACTTAGTCATTAAATTGACACAGAGTTACATGACGATAAGAAAACTGGCTAAATATAACCCGAGACTGATAAGAGAGTTATCTTATCGTAACTTATCTGTCAGAATCCTCGTCATGGTTATTGCCTGTCGATTCAGCTCTGCTATATTTGAGTAAAATTTCGCATGCTTGCGTAGTAAGCAGGTGAATGCATGACGAGAGTATTAGGAAAAGTGTGATCGGGCTCTATTCTTTTAGTTTTTCGCTGATTATTCCTACTTGACGAGTCCTATTTGTATGAATTCGGATATATGTACTCACGAGTATGGTCACTACTACGCACATTAGAAGAAGATCGGTTCAGACGTTCAGGAGGAGTATAATCAGGAACGAACCACATGAGTCACCTTAGAAAAAGCTTCGTTTACGCTCAATAATTATAGATATTTTCATTTTAATTGTTTTTATGTTTTACTAGCTGTGCCCCGCGGTTTTACCCGCGTTAAAATTTATAAATTGTCACAGCTCCTCCCCCGTAGATGATAGCGTGATAATATGTAGCCTATATGTTGACCCGACCTCTTAGTAAAATTCATGCAAAAATTTGAAGTAAATCCATGCAGTACTTTTTGAGTTTAGGCCGGACATACATACAGACAAACATATAAACAGACAAAAATTCTAAAAACTATATTTTTGGCTTTGATATCGATTGTAGATCACGCCCCAAGTATACCTACTTTTTTAAAAATATTCCATGTCCAGTTTTGACTTTCCTACGATTTTATTATATGTATAGATACTAATTGTATTTGTTACATGCATACCTACTAGTTAAGGTACAATACAATACAATATATAATAAGAGATAGGTAGGTACACTTTATTGCACATCACAGAATATAATGAATTTTGCGTTTGAATGTCAACTGCTGGCCGAGGAACAAAACTTGAACATTATGCCTCCAGAGACAAACACTGCTTTGTTCAAATACAAATACAAATTTATTTATAGCGAACACAGGTAGATAATGTACATTTAAGGGTGATATTAAATGTTAGTTCGCTATGTCCAGCCTGTTAGAGCATGCAACTGGATTTCATTTTGTTATAATTATTGCTTAATATTCGAAGCAATGTAATTACAAATTTAAAAATTAAATTAAATAAAAGTAAAAATGTCACACAATTAAATTAGAAAATATACACATGTCAATATCGCGCAATGTATAGACGTCAATCATATACCTAATATGTCAATTAACAAACAAATAAATAAAGTAATAAATAATTATCAATAAATAAATAAATAATTATCAATTTACATAGATGAGCCATTATTATAATTTGCATTAGGTACATACCATCATTCAGCCATCAGAATATTATTATAATGCTTTGGAACTCTTTAGTAGCTATCCTTCTTCATAATAATATCCTGGGATATTATTCACACACGGCCATCTGATTCCAAACTCGGCAGAGCTTGTACTATGGAAACCATATAACTGACATATACATATACTACTTTTATTTTGTAATATCATACTTATATAGATAATTAATTACGGCTAAAGTAAGGACATACAGTTTTTTTTTATTATAAAAAAAATATGAATGATTCTGGGACATCATTTAGGTACACACGGCCATCTGATCCCAAACTAAGCAGAGCCTATTACTAAGGAAACCAGATAACTGATATATTACTTTACTTTTGTAAATACATACTTATATAGATAATTACACCCAGACTCGGGACAAACAGACATGTTCATGCACACAAATATCTGTCCTAAGTGGGAATCGAACCCACGACGTGCGGCGTATTTACCAACCACACTAACAGGCCCGTCAATGGTTTTCCTTCCGCAAAGCTTTATTTATTATTAGTAATTACATGGTATTTGCTCAATAGTTAGTAATGTTCGTATGATTCACAGAAATAAGCGAGACTCACTATGGGAAGTACTTGGTTTAATTTACCGTTACCTACATACATAGGTTTATACATACATACATACATAAACTCACGCCTGTTTCCCAGAGGGGTAGGCAGAGACAACGGATTTCCATTTGTCACGATCTTTGCACACGTCTTTTGCCTCGATTACGCAAGGTTTATATAGGTATCTCAAAAATGGGAAATCATAAATTTAATCGTCCGGCGGGTCTCGAACCTGCACCATCTACCAATCCGGGGTAGGCGCTCTGCGTTAAGCTACGAACGATACACGCTGGCAGATCAAATTTAGGATTCCCTTGCTAACACCCTCCCGGAGGATGTAGGTATTATCTATCGGTTTTGTTTTCTAGAAACATGGCCGACTGATATGTTCACAGTTGCATGTGAAAGATCATATCATATTGATAATACCTTCCAAATTATTAAATTTGAATTTTATAGCATTATTCGCAATGTGCAGGTTCGAGACCCGCCGGACGATTAAATTTATGATTTCCCATATTTGAGATTAGATGAACGCTTTGCATTGCGAATAATGCTATAAAATTCAAATTTAATATATAGGTATGTTAGAGTTATACAATCACATGTTATGGGGTTTATATTCTTCAAAATGTCTTTTATCTATCAACAGAGTGAACAAACTTATGACTGACAGCAAAGAAAAGGGAATAACTTCCAGAGGACGGGCAGCAGCGTCTCTCTGAGTACTATGGCCATCATATCATCGTATTTATGTTTATAATATATGTAGTCATAGGTACCATGTATTTGGTATACCCCTTTACACTTTTATAACTTGATACGAGCTAGCTAAATATCATTGCTGTAATAAAATAAATTTTATAAATGTTTTCATACAATATGTACCTAAATATCTATGTTACTAGGAATAATAATATTGTATACAACTATATTACTACAAACATGTTCTGACTATTTACAAGCGCTTTTTTAAAGTCTACGTGAATAAAACCCTTTTTTATTTTATTTTATTTTATTTATACACATTTTTTTTTATTTTTTTTTAATGTTATTTAACCACTTTTACTTCATTTGTTACACACCCACTTTTTAAAACAATTACAGCTCCTATCCGTCCAAAGGTTGTCTGGAAGAAATCGCTTAATGCGATAAGACCGCCCATTGTACTAAATTTATTATTATTTTTTGTCCTACCTATTTATCCTGCTTGTGTGTACAATAAAGAGTATTCTATTCTATGACCATCATACTGCGATCTGTTATATCCCATATGTACATAGATGGGCTGACAATCCATCCCTTAAAATGCTATAGTTGCATTTCTCACATTATACATAATCAATTTCCACTGCTCGAGTTTAGTTGATTGCAAACAACGGTCCGGGTCGGTCTTCTATTTCTTGTATAATCTATACAAATAAATAAAATTGGAGTGTCTGTTTGTAATATTGAAATAACCGGTTTTTACTACATTAATATGAATATATATACGGTACATACACCAAAATAACATTTTTTACAATTTTTGTCTGTCTGTTTGTTCCAGCTAATCTCTGAAACGGCTGGACCGATTTTGACGGGACTTTTATTGGCAGGTAGCTGATGTAATAAGCAGTAACTTAGGCTACTTTTATTTTAGACAAAGTCATTTAATTTACAAAAAAACAAAAAAAAACAAAATAAACTAATTAACACGCGGACGAAGTCGCGGGCACAGCTAGTTATACATATAATCAATTTCCACTGCAGTCTAGTTGATTGCAAACAACGGTCCGGGTCAGTCTTCTATTGCTTGTATAATCCTTAAATAAAAGTACCTAGCTCTAATTCAATCGGGTTTTTTTTATACCCAAATCGAAGAACCGGGATAACAGATCCGTCTACCAAGCGACAGTATGACATATCCCTCCAAAGGATGGACACAACTCTATTGCGATGCCGTAGAGTGAAAACCTCGGCAGTGTTCACGAGCTAACTTTTCAGAAGCACTTCCGAGGTAGGTACGGCAGACTGAATGCCATCACAAACAACTAGGAAATGAAATACAATACAGAGTCGAATACAGTATAAAAATTACAAAAAAAAATATTCAGCACTTGGGTATTAACATACACTTGTACTTGTCAAGCTCACAATGCAGTACATAAACATAGTCGAATACAGTAAAAAAATATTCAGGACTTGGGTATTAACATACACTTGTACTTGTCAAGCTCACAATGCAGTAGGTACATATACATAGTCGAATACGGTATAAAAATTACAAAAAAATAATTATTCAGCACTTGGGTATTAACATACACTTGTACTTGTCAAGCTCACAATGCAGTAGGTACATATACATAGTCGAATACGGTATAAAAATTACAAAAAAAAAATATTCAGCACTTGGGTATTAACATACACTTGTACTTGTCAAGCTCACAATGCAGTAGGTAATAATAATAATAATAAAAAAAAAAAAAAAAAAGTGTCAGTAGTGACGGTTGTTATTTTTTCAATTTTATTAATATTTATTGTTTAAATTATTATCTCTCGCATTATATTACTTACAAACTTAAAATTACTGTGTAAAATCTATTTAAAATTTTAACATACAACTACGGCTGATAAAATACAAGAAATAATTAAAATATGCAACGACGTTGGTACTTTATACTGTTTGACATGAGTGAAAGTGACAGCTATCACAATGAAAATCCATATCCATACAGACAATAATGTTATAAACAACCAAATATGCTGACCAGACGGAGAGCACGAGCAAGACCCCCGGACTCATCGCCGCGTCGCTCCACCACCCAAGCGTTTGATACCGTCCCAGTGGTGCTTTCGCCAAACTCCACTGCGAACAACGATGACGATGAATATTTTTCTCCGCCGACGTCGTCTCCACCAATACGGCGGCGAAGAGCCCGGCCACCGCGAGAATTGGGACTTACGGGGCAACCAGCCCCGAGCAGGGTCCCCGCTCCCGGTGGTAATGTGCAGCGCATGCGATGGACTAACCCCATTAATGAAAATGTGATGCGCGCATATTTTGAGGCTACACAGGGGGGTACTCAACTTACTGCATATCGTGCTCGAATGCTGTCTTTTTTCCAGGAACTTGAACCAACTGTCAACGTATCGGCACAGCGACTTTCGGATCAGGTACGGGTTATTCAGCGTAATCATATGTTGAACGATACCGTGCTTGATCAGCTGCGCTCGGAGGCCCTCAATAGCCGTATTGTTCCCGTCCCGCCCGTGGCCCAAACATCCACCATGGCCCAACCGCATTCTGTCGCTAGTGCGGGCGACGATGGGGATGATATGACTACTGACGTAAGTAGTATGTACAATGAAATAAGAAGCACCTTTGAGGTTGTGGTTCGAGAATATCGGTCCACGGCAAACCATCTCAAACCACGGTTGCCGCGCTTGCCCATGCATAATAAAAGTAAAACATTAGTGTGCACCCTAGACTCGATAATGGCGGAATACTTTGCCACTAGTGAAGACCTAACGGATATGCATTCTCTCCTGTATTGCGGCGCTATTACCGCATGTCGTGTAGCACGTGTCAAGTTTCCTGATTATGACGGAGCTACACGACCGAGATCTGCTGTACCGACCTGGCAGTGCAGGATTGAACGGCGTATCCGTGAGGCTAGGGTGCTCATTGACAAGCTTCGATCCTTTCAAGAGGGTAACACCCGTCCTCGAGTCATGCGCTTTGTAAAGAAGGTGTTTATGGGGACTGATATCAGTCCCCGCGATTACATATCACATGTTACAGAGCGCATAGATTTCTATAAACAAAAAATTTATGCATGGGCTAGTCGTATTCGGAGATATAAAAAACGCGTGGATCGATATTCCCAAAACCACAAATTCCAAAAGGACCAGAGATGGGTATATAAATTGTGGGAGCAGACTGAACAACGGACTAACGGCGATGGGCCCCGACCAGATAGTGACGCCATGATATCTTTCTGGCGTAATATCTGGTCGGTACCCATCGCTCACTCCGAGGGCGATTGGATGGGGGTCGTTAAACGTGTGTGTGAGCCTATTGAAGAAATGAATAGTACTTCTATCACACCCGACGACGTAGCTAGTGCAGTCTACCGTTTGTCTAACTGGAAATCTCCAGGGCCAGATGGACTGCACAATTTTTGGTTAAAATGGCTACGTAGCTCGCACGAATATTTGGCTATCAAATTCCAGTCGGCTTTAGAGTCAGGTTCGCTCCCACAATTTATGACCACAGGTGTAACCCATTTGATCCATAAGTCAGGTAGTACCGCGGAACCCAAGAACTATAGACCAATTACATGTCTTCCAACCATGTACAAAATTTTAACATCAATATTAAAAACCAAAATCTGCAATCACATCGACAGAAATGCAATTATATCTACAGCTCAAAATGGGTGTAGGAATGGGTCCCGCGGTACTAAGGAATTGCTTCTTATTGACACGGCCATTTGCCAGCAGGCACGCCGACACCGAAAAGATCTGTCGACATGCTGGATAGATTACAAGAAGGCCTATGACTCCGTGCCCCATACTTGGCTTATGAGAGTGCTAGAATTGTATAAAATAAATACAATTTTACGTACCTTCCTGAGGACATGTATGGAGCAGTGGAGTACAGTCCTTCTTTATCCAGGATCTCGCCAGACCTTGGGGAACGGTGAGCCTATAAGGATAGAACGGGGAATCTTTCAGGGTGACAGTTTGAGCCCATTGTGGTTTTGCCTGGCTCTGAACCCTCTGAGCACACTACTAGAGGATTCTGGGTTAGGTTATCGACTGCGGAGAGGAGGACAAGTAATATCACACCTCCTTTACATGGATGACTTAAAGTTATTTGCCTCTAGCAATCTTCACTTGTCAGCGTTACTGAAGCTCACAGAAAACTTCAGTAACTCTATCAGAATGGAGTTTGGTATTGACAAATGTGCAGTCATGCATGCAAAACGAGGGAAGATAGTGGAATCTGAGAGCACCCAACTCTCAGCTTCCATTAACTTAGTAACCCTCTCTGCAACCGAAACCTACAAGTACTTGGGTATTTCACAGGCATTAGGCATCAAAGAGGCTGACATGAAGGAGTCATTGCGGGGGCGCTTCTTGGGCCGCTTGACAAAAGTGCTGAAAAGCCAATTGTCGGGAGGGAACAAGGTGCGTGCTTACAATGGCTGGGTCATGCCAGTCTTGTTGTACTCCTTTGGAATACTCAAGTGGACTCAAACTGAGCTAGACGCCCTGGACCGAACAGTTCGAACGCGGCTGACATCACATCGGATGCATCACCCCCGCTCTTCTGTGATGAGATTGTACATCCCACGGAAATGTGGTGGTCGTGGCTTTTTAAATGCTAAAACTCTGCATAACCGTGAGCTGTATAATCTTAGAAACTACACTCGCGAGCAACCAAATCGACTCAAGCCTTGTCGGCGCACACATACATTGATACAACTAAAATCATGAATGGAAATTATTAAAATGATATGTCATTCGAAAGCTTAAGATGTCAGCTTTAATTTGATATCATTATCATTGAAATCCATCCATCATTTTTGAAATAAATGATGTCTGAATGCAAGAGTAGGAAAAACGGGAATTTAAGAAAAAGGGTATGTGTCTCGTATTTGACAAATTAAACAAAAAAAATTAAAAATAAAATTATTTTATTTAAATCAGTATTTCGTATTGCCCCCTCTAGCCCTAATTACATCCCGCAGTCTGTTTTTCATGGACCTTATCAATTTTTTGACATTTTCTTGAGGAATGCCGTCCCACTCCTCTAATAATGCTGTCTTTAGCTCGTCTACGCTTGAAGGGACTGGATTTCTGGCCCGAACTCTTCTTTTAAGCTCGTCCCATAAGTGCTCGATGGGATTCATGTCAGGACTGAGCGCAGGCCAGTCCATCGTGCGTAATTCGACCTCTTGCAGAAACTGTCGAGTGACTCGTGCCGTGTGGCAGCGGGCATTGTCGTGCATTAACACGAAGTCTTCACCGACAAACCCTGCGTAGGGCACAACATGATCCAGTAGAATGTCGGTGATGTACCGATCAGCTGTTAGCCCGCCTCCTCGGCCGCCCCCAGGCACGAAAACAAGTTCGGTTTTTCCCTCTAAAGAGATACCAGCCCACATCATGCAGGAACCGCCGCCATATGCCACTGTTTCAGCGAAACAACATTGGGCAAATCGTTCTCCCGGACGCCTGTAGACTCGGCCTCTCCTGTCACTGCCATGCAGACACATTCTGCACTCATCAGTAAACAGGACCGATCGCCATTGCGCAACGCTCCAATTGAGATGCTCTCGAGCAAATTGAAGGCGCGCTTGTCGGTGGCCTGCAGTCAACTTAGGGCCCGTCGCAGGTCTTTTTGGCATCAAGTTGGCTTCCTTCAAGCGTCTTCTCACTGTCCACTCACTGACAGCCACTTGTCGTACACGTCTCAGTTCTTGCTGCACATCAACGCCCGTAAGGTGTCGATTGCGCAGCGAGGTTGAGACAATGAAGCGGTCGTCTCTCTCTGAAGTGCACCGGTGGCGGCTCGTTCTTGGTCTCCGATTGAAGGCACCAGTCTCTTGGAACCGTCTGTATACTCGGGATACAGAAGACTGGCTCAAGTGGAGCTGGGCAGCGATTGCTCGCTGACTTAACCCTTGTTGCAACAAGGCAACAACTTGAGCGGCTTCTTCTGGTGTGGTATCCATGGGTTAGCGAAAACAAGGAATGCAATTTACGGAGATGTGTACCGGTCAACCTGTAACAAGCAACTGATAAGATAAACCGGAAGTGGGGTGTTTTATAGCGGGAGCAGGTAGCGCAAGTCGTGGATTCCTAAAGAGGTAATTTACGCTGACGGCCAATTAAAATGTGTCAATAAATCAGCGCTTAGTTTTTTTTAAGGTATTGATGTTAATTGAAAGCCTAATTCTTCAGCTTTCGAATGACATATCACTTTTGTAATTACCATTTATCGTTTTAGGAAAATCAATGTATATGTGCGCCGTCTAGGCTTGAGTCGATTTGGTTGCTCGCGAGTGTATTTCCTACATAATAGTGTGGGTATGCATGCGGACGTGATCGCCGTGGACAATGGATTCACCGCTCTATCCTTAGCCAAAACTAACTGGCGTCAACCTGCGGTACTTAGTACCAGTGACCGCAAGGAGGTATGGCAGAGCAAGGAACTTCATGGCAGATTTTACAAGGCCCTGCATGGGCCAGATGTAGATTTAACAGCCTCAGTAGCCTGGCTACGGTTCGGTGACCTTTTTGCGGAAACCGAGGGTTTTGTCTGTGCAATTACTGACGAAGTAGTAATGACGAATAACTACCGGAGATTTATACTGAGGGATGGTACTGTTGACATTTGTCGGGCATGTCACCGCCCTGGGGAATCCCTCAGACATATAATTTCTGGTTGCTCCCGTCTTGCTAATGGTGAGTATTTGCACAGGCACAATCAAGTAGCCAGGATAATCCACCAGCAACTTGCTCTGCGGTACAACCTTGTGACGTCGGAGGTGCCGTACTACAGATACGTTCCAGAGACAATACTGGAGAATGGCCGTGTCACATTGTACTGGGACAGATCCATCATCACAGATAGGACTATTGTTGCCAACAAGCCTGATATTGTGATGGTGGATCGCCAAGAGCGCCGGGCAGTGATCGTCGATGTTGCTGTCCCACATGATGACAACCTTGTGAAAGCTGAAAAAGACAAGGAAATTAAATACCTTGACCTAGCTCGCGAGGTTGTTGACATGTGGGACGTCGACTCGGCGATCATTGTACCGATTGTCGTTTCTGCCCATGGTTTAATTGCCAAGAGCCTCGACCGTCACCTTAAGAGGCTCGCGTTAGGCAGTTGGGTCAAGGGTCAGGTTCAGAAGGCAGTTCTTTTGGAGACGGCGCGTATTGTGAGGAGGTTCCTCTCTCTGGAGCCTTGACCATCGGTAGCATGGACCCTGCTCCCGTTGCCGATTGGATGTCTATTTTTTATATTTATAAATATATATTTTTTTTTGTAACTATATATTTGTAAATGTATAAAATAAGAATGACACTGAATAAAAGACATAATAATAATAATAATAACGTTTATTGTGTCCAAAAGTTATACACAAACAATTTGGGTTTGGAGTCTTCATTTAAGCAAATAATGCCTGTATTAGAGGACTCCGCTCCTTCACAACAGTAGATACTTAAAACACAATAAAAACAAAATAAAACAAAATATGTAGAAAATAGAGCAAAGTATTAGTTAAACAAAAATATAATTATGTGACCGTGTGTGAGAGTGTGCGTGTGTGTGTATGTGTTGTTGAGTGTACATGAGTGTTATGGATATGAAGTTGTATGAGTACGTGTGTGTGGATGTACGTGTAGGTGCGGGAGAGTCTCTGAGTGTATGAGCGGGTCGTGTACTTGTATTAAGTTATATTTTGTAGGAGAGCTTCAGTATTATCATATGTCAGAGGTTTTATCCAGTCAATCAACATTTCTTTACATATATGATAAGATTTTGCATATACGAAAATTTCTTTATTTATTTTGTTATACAATTGAGCTGATCGTTTACTAAATTGCATAGATCCGAAATTGGTCTTGGTTGTAGGTATTTGAACTATATTGTGTTTTCTTCTTTTAGCGTGTATATCCGAATTAAAAGGTAAGGTTTTGTGCTTTTTTTAAATTATTTGAGTAATGTATAGTTTCCTAACTGACAATACATCACTAAGTTTATAGAGGTTCTCTGTAGAATATCTCCTTTTTTTAAAATGCATTATTTTGAGCAAGGCACGTTGTGCTCGCTCCAATTGGATGAATTTAGATTTAGTTGCCCCACCCCAAACAGGAATACAGTATATCAATATTGATTGTGCAAGAGAAATATATATTTGATTGAGCACATTTGCACCAGGCTTACCGCTACTCTGTATAGCCCTAGGCAGCACATGACGCAGAGTCTTAAAGATCCAGTTTAGCTTGCGGACTCTATTGGCAACTTGCTCAAGATGAGGGTACCAGCACAATCTCTGATCCAACATTACCCCTAAATATTTTGTGCTAGAAACTTTGCCAATACTAGAACAGTTACAATTGTCAGCATTTGTACCATCACAAGTGTGTATAGTGATTCGAAAATCGCCGGTTGGTTGAGTACGATTGCAGATGCTGAAACTTATAAAGTTTGTTTTGGAGGTATTTAATGTAAGAACATTAGCATTGAGTCAATTAGCAACCTGGGACATTCCTGTTTCAGCACTTAGCTGCACATTATGCCATGATCTACCACAGAAGATGACAGCTGTATCATCGGCGTACGACAGGACTTTGGCATTAGGAATTTTCATGTTACACAGGTCGTTTATGTATATCAAGAAGAGCGTTGGACCTAATACACTGCCCTGGGGGACGCCGTATGATGATAGATCTGTGACATCACTCATATGTTGCCCCACTTTGACACTCTGCTTCCTATTTGAAAGATAGTTCTTAAACAGATCAAGCGCGATATCTCTAATACCTATTCTTTCCAGCTTGTTCACAAGGATAGGCGTAGAGACGGTATCAAATGCCTTTCTAAGGTCCAAAAAGACAGTTAGGCACTTATCTCCATTGTCAAGATGATTAGCTACTAATGAAGTTAGTGTTATGACGGCGTCCTCAGTGGAAATACCTTGACGAAAACCAAACTGTGAGTCGGAGATGATATTGAATTTGTTTAAGTAATTAATAAGCCTAACATTTATTAATTTTTCAATAATTTTGGATATACTAGTGAGAACAGAAATCGGTCTATAATTATTAATATCGTCTCTACCTCCACCCTTGTGCACAGGAGTAATAATGGCTATTTTTAGCGGGGCAGGGAAGATGCCAGTTCTAAAGCAGAGGTTCGCAAGATGGGCTATGATAGGGACGGCTTCCATGCCTATATACTTTAAAAATTTCGTAGAAATGTTGTCCCAGCCAGGGGCACTGTCAGCTTTTAGGTTAATCAATATACTGTATACTTCGTCGGCGTCAGTTTCAAGAAGCACAAAAGAATTTACTAGATTTGATGCGTTACTGCTCTGAGCGAGGGCATAATTGACGGTTGTAGGTAAAATTTGTTGAGCCAGATCATGACCAATTTTAGAAAAATAATTGTTGATAAAATTTACTGAATCAGACGGGGTTGGCTGAAGTTTTAACAATTCTGTATCATAATTATTTGTTTTTTGTGAGCAGGTAATAGCTTTTATATTTTTCCACAGTAATTTATTGTTTTTAACTGAATTAGATAGGAGATTCCTTTCATATTGTCTTTTTAGTTTTTTAATCAAATTGTTACAGTAGTTTCTGTAACGTCTGTATGTTATTTTTAGAATTTCATTGCTTTGATCCTGACGAAGTTTATTTTGGAGTTTATTCCGATTTTGTATACAGCGCAAAATACCATTGGTAATCCACGGTTTCAAAATGCGTTTTTTGCTAGGGATCTTTAAAGTGATTGTATTTAATTTGATGGAGTCAGCTAGAGTTTGTATCAACTGAGTACATAGAGAATTAGGATCATCACAGAAAAGTAATTCACTCAGGTTCTTTTCTTTTAGATAATGCAGGGCCTGTTCAAAGTCAACAAATGTCTTAGTTTTGCGAACATTTTGTAAACATTTTTGCTTAGATAATACTAGGAGGGTTGTGTAATGGTCAGTTACTGTGGTATTAAGGACGGCAATAGTGGATGAAAACTTTTTCTTATTTACTTTAAGCATGAAGTGGTCCAGGCATGATTTGTCTCTCGTTGGCAACAGATGCCCTGGAAGGATACCGTGTAAAGACAACATGTTAAGGTAGTTCATTCTATTTTTCAGTTCATGAGACTGCTCAACTAGTTTAGGTATAATATTAATGTTTATGTCGCCTGCCACAATAATGTTTTTGTTTGGTGGTATGGTCTCCAAATGATTGTTGAGCGAATTGACAAAACTGTCGGTGTTTGAGTTAGATGGTGATCGGTAAATACAGAGAATGACGTTATTCAATATTTCCAGGCTTAGACAAGAGGCCTGAGATAGCGATATTTCTGTAACCTGATGTACGAGTGCACTCTTCACATAAACGACTACCCCATCATTTTGGTTTAACTGACTTGAGGTCATATATGAACTGTAATTATTAAGTTGAGGAATAGGTTTATTAGAATTTAACCTACATTCTGTAAATATTATGATATCTGTTTCGAAGTTAAACGTAGACATTGTCAATAAAAAATCATCAAAGTTACAATAAATGCTTCTAATGTTCTGTGAGAAAATAGTTAGGTCACTTTTATTTACAAACATGTACTTAGACAGTTCATTACTGTCGCATTCAATGGTGCGCGCAATCTCAAAATTATCTATATCAGTAACTGTTTGAAGCGTATCACTCATTTAGTTGGAATTTTAATAGAATGAATGACATTACATGGAGAAAATACCTTACAGTAATAGTAATTGTTGTACTCTCATAATTAATGGTTACAAGAAAAGATAATATAGAATTTGTATAGTAACGAACGATTGCCCTTTGTATATTACTAATGTACCGTGATACACAACGGCGAGTGAGGTATATGTAAATAGCGACTGAATGTATAATAGTAAGTGTACGTAGGAATGTGTATAAATGAGTTTTGGTTGGGGATGTGTACGATAAGTTTATGAGAAATAAGATTGTTTTGGATAAATGATTGTAGTGTAAGTGTATAATGCATGTATATGAGTTATGTGTAAGCACATGTGATATAAAGTTACGACGTTTTACATAGCATCCGTTTATAACTATGGTGATTAGTACCGTGCGGAAAGTGTTAACAGTAAACAGTAAAATGCGGGTGACTGCATAAAAAACACGGAACGAAGCGGTAATGCTGTATACAATATTTATAGTATAATACAAATAGTGGCATAAATACCGGAGGCAACATGTATGTAGTCATTCCTGCAGAGTCAGACTGTGAATCTGATCTTCCCTTCTAATAATAATAGTCTGCGATTGATCATCCTTTTTTACATACACCTTCCCGTAGGCTGTCCAACAGTATTTATAGGCGCCTGATTTTACTAAGTCTCGGGCGAGGAAATGTAGGCGAGATCCTTTTGTTGTTAAATGCTCCGAAGTAATATGGGGGTATCTTCCTGCGTTTTAAAGCCAAGGTGTTTACAACATAGTTTAGTTTTGTGTTTGATATTAAACGCTTTTCCCATCTTCAATATTTCGTTTTTCAAAAGAGTGGAACTCGTTTCAACAATAATAGGTGACCGATTGCTGTCTCTGTTGGTACCTCGCAGTCTGTAAATATCCTTAATGTCATATTTATTAATTTTACAATCAATGCTTTGCGACAGGAATATAGTCAGATCTATAAGATCGTCCTTGGTTTCGTTATTTTTTTTCGGAACGTTTTTTATCACAAAGTTTGATTTTCTACTGCCAATTTGCATGTCCTCAAATTTGTTCTCCAATGTAACTATGTACTCCTTATCTTTCTTCGCCTCGGTTTCTAATTGGTGAATTTTTTTCTTGAGATCATCGTTTTGTGCGGTAAGAAAAGCTATTGAGTTCTCAATATTGGCATTTGATAACTGAATTTCCTTCAGAGTAGCGGAGATTTTAGACATCTCATTACCTTGATTAACTGAAAAAAGAGACATCATCTTCCGCATCTCTTCTTTAAAATCATGCAGTTGCCTAGAGAGACAATCATCCATATCCTCTCTGCTCCTCTTGACTCGTTGAAAAACATAATTAGGTGGGGTTTTATTTGCATTTCCCAATAGGTTTACATCAGTATCTGACAGTGATTTATTCAACGAAGTGTCCATAGTAGTCATAGTACTAGTAGTAGAAGTGCAGCTGCGTTAGATTCGTAGTAATATTCTTCGGCGCTCGTTATGGGAAGTACTTGAATGTTTGTTTACGCTGCCACCGGGGCGCCGCCGTGGAGCAAGCAGCTAGGTACTCAACGGTCGAGCGCGCAAGACAAAGACGATAATATTTTGATCACAGTATGTACTACTCGCACAGGCACTCCGCGTTTGTCAAGGTCGGGCTTGCCCTTCACTTTTACCAAACAGGTAGCACTTAATTTAGAGTTTTATGGTCACTAACATAAGTAATATTACCGTGTGCCAAAACATTAAAATGCAAAAGTTATTTAAGTAAAAAATAGTCAACACGTCCGATTAGGAAGACGGCACGGACGAAAGAGGAAGTAGGTACATATACATAGTCGAATACAGTATAAAAATTACAAAAAAAAATATTCAGCACTTGGGTATTTACATACACTTGTACTTGTCAAGCTCACAGTGTATTACATAAACACAGTTTAAAAACAGTAATTAAAGCAACAAAATATTTTGAATTAGTCCGTCCGTGCGGTCTGTTTCGTCACATATATTTTTAATATCCTAAATAAATAGCAAGTTACTAAGCTATTATTGTTTCATTTAGCAATTGGATATTAAAATTAAAGAATTGAAAACAACGAGCAGTTGGCTGGCGCAAAAGGCTCTCAACCAGTAGCTTAATTTAAGCGACTAATACCTGAGGGCACCCTGATGGGGTTCGGGCCACAGCTCAGGCGGCCGCTGAAGTAAAAACATGGAATTCGAAATGGGGACAGATCACTTGCACAGGATTAACGATCACGTGTTAAGGGGGCAACGCGATCCTCGCCGCTGAGGATCCTACCCTAGCTAGCCTGCGGCTTTCTCTAGCTACCTAGGTGGACGACCCGGAGAAGAAATATACATAGGTTCTCTCATATGATCATAGATGGCGTTGGGAGTGTCACACGCTCAGAATATTATTATGCTTTTCGAGGTTATTTTTCAAAATATCCAAAGAAGCAAATTTTATTAAAATTTGACATTCGAGGTTCTCACTCTACGGCGTCGATTGGTGGGTACAGGTAATATGGATGATATTTCCACTTCTGACGAGAGGGTTCTGTAGCAGATCGTAGCAGCAGGTATCGTAGGAACCCTCCCCGAGATAAATGCAGTAAAGTTCACATCAATTTTGTGTGGCACTCGGAGACTGCCGCGGTAAAGCTATTGCATAGCATTTTTTATCAACTTATGCAATTATAATTATTTATTTATTTTATAATACTGCATTTGTGATAATAATAATAATAAAATGAATGTATATAGAGTACTAACTCATTTTCTTTCACTATTTTTTCGTGACTTTCTTCATTAATAAATGCACTTTGTTTATTCATATTTAAAACACTTTGTACACAAATTATACGACTACAGATATTCACTGTTGTACGTTGATGATAAATACCTATACACCTATATACTTTCTCACAAACAGCTGATTACGGTAATTTTCCAATACAACCAATGCCACCTAAAGGCGGGTTGCTGAACTAAAGAGACAAGCGTGATATTTCAAAAAGTCATTAAAAGTTCTGATATTTATCGATAGATGGCGGTCGGAGTGGGGGGTGTTAGGTTTTTTCGTTACGGAATTTCTGGATTCGGTCCCCACGCTCAAGGCCCGCGATAGAAGCTATGCAATAGCTTAAAAAAAAGTTTTAACAACACCCAGGAACGCCGGTAAATTACCCTTACAGACACCTTCACTCTCGCACCCTTTTAGTCATAACTCATAGCCAGATGCTCTCTCCGGTCCTGTGATCGGCGAGGTTAAGCAACTAGGTTCGCGGACAGTCCATAGATGGGTTTAATTTCTAAGCGTCTCCATGCTTCGGAGAGCATGTTAAGCTGTCGGTCCCGGTTGTAGCCATTAGGCAACAGTCGTTAAGCCATTTCAGAGGCCTGCTGGGCGGCTTGAACAACTCTGACACTAGGGTAACCGCTTCCTATACACTAACAGCCGGTCGCAATAATCTATCTCTTACTAGAAGTTAAAATAACTACCATTAGTATCTATTGGCGACTTTTTCCTTTTTTATAAACAGAGATAGATAGAAATACTTATCTGTGACTGTAATCTACCTTTGGGAGGATCTATCGCTTACCATAGATAAGTGGGTCCATAGAAAAAAAAAACTTGTGTGTACTTATGTACACGCGTTAGAAGTTATACTTCTTAATATACAACTTGAACATAGTTATCAATTTTCATACCACCTAGAACTAACGTCATGCTGTTAAATTTTTTGGTGTCGGTGTGCGCGCGCATTGTAAAAATTCACTCTCATCATTTTTCTCCATCGCGCCAAAAGAAGTATAACTTCAAAAAGCAGAGTGTATCAATAACGCTTTGACAGTTATCTAACGATAGCTCTATCACAGATTTGACCTATCGCTCGATTTCGGAGGATATACTCATAACTAAGGATTTTGATAAGTGAGTAATTAAATCGCCTCTTACAGTGTGCAAGTAACACCGTAGACCAATTCTTTACCAGGTAGATCTACTACTGGGCACGCTCCTACTAAACCCACGGTACACAGGGAGGAAGCAAAACAATACCGAGTAATTTGAGCTGTTTTTGCGTTATCATTCTCAAGTAATTATATCTTAACTAAACAACCTTGGACTATATTTTTTTTGCTACTTTTGTATGATACGTATGTATAATTATCGCTACTAGCTATCGCACTTGTTCGAAATACGACCATTCAGGTTCTTCGTCAAAGACTATAGACATTAAAGACCAATAACATTAATCTGTGCACAGTTTTGACACTCAGTTTGTCATTTCTTCACAGTTTGTCAATGTGTCAAATGCATAGAAGTGTGTGTAATATTTTTATATTAAACTAGCTGTGCCCCGAGGTTTCACCCGCGTTAAATTTTATAAATTAAAGATTTTCCCGCTTTTCTGTTGAATTTTTTCCTGAATTTTCTTTTCTATAAACCTCACGGAGCCCGAGACCTTTCCAACGAATGCAAAACCGTGGAAATCGGTTCGTGCTTTCTGGAGTTATAGCGTCAGGAAGGAAAACCCGACTTATTTTTATATAGTAGACTAGCTGTGCCCCGCGGGGTTACCCGCGTTTAATTTTATAAATTTTCTTTGCTATAAACCTCACGGAGCCCGAGACCTTTCCAACGAATGCAAATCCGTGGAAATCGGTTCGTGCGTTCTGAAGTTATAGCGTCAGGAAGGAAAACCCTAATATTAAATCGCTTTTAATGCCTATTATATAAATATATTAGCTTTCTATACTTTCTGTACTCCTTCTTCATATGAACTTTAACTGTTCCAAATTTCATACTCCTTCGTCCGCACAATTTTCGTAAAAAGGAGTAGTACAAAGTTTTTGCTTTACATAATATTAATATTATAATGTTATTATTCGCACGTGTCATTAAGGTTGCCAACTATACTGTTTTGAACACTATTATACGGTTTTTAGGGTTCCGTAGCCAAATTGCAAAAACCGGCTAAGTGCGATTCGGACTCGCACATGAAGGGTTCCGCAGCAGCAAGTATTTCAGTTGACTTCGGAAAAAAATGGCTGTGACATACGGACGGACAGACAGACAGACAGACAGACAAACATGACGAATCTATAAGGGTTCCGTTTTTTGCCATTTGCCTACGGAACCCTAAAAAACGGAACCCTTATAGATTCGTTATATCTGTCTGTCTGTCCGTCCGTATGTCACAGCCACTTTTTTCCGAAACTATAAGAGATGTACTGTTGAAACTTGGTAAGTAATAGTATTCTGTAAACCGCATTGAGATTTTAACACAAAAATAGAAAAAAGCAATAAATTTTGGGGGTTCCCCATACTTACATAGAACTGAAACTGAAAATTTTATTTTTCATCAAACCCACACATGTGGCGTATTATGGATAGGTCTTCAAAAATGATATTGAGGTTTCTAATATTTTTTTTTTCTAAACTGAATAGTTTGCACCGGTGACACTTCCAAAGTGGAAAAATGTGTCGGTAGAATGTTCTTCCAGGAGAATCGTTTGATCGGTATAAACTGGATGAGGGCATTTACCCTCGTCCAGTTTATACCGTTCCACCTCTCGCCGTCAACGAGGAGTTCAACCTCACACCCTAGAACCTCAACGATCTCGGACGGTACGTTTCCAGAAAACTTCCTCCTATGTACGGCCAGGTCGAGGAACGAGCGACCACGGTCCTCACAATTTCATCCATATCATCTGGATGAATGGCCGTCTACCATCGTGAGTTTCACAAGATTTTTTTACCGCGCACTACAACTCTGTAGACTCCAGTAACTGTGCAGGTATTTCTTATCCGGTATGCAAGTCATACCTCTAAACCCACAGTGATAGACAGCCCACAGAGTGTGGGTTTCATGGAATGTTCTGAGAAATAGTTTGAACTTATACCTGCCGCCACGTTCCGCTACAGACACTCTCAACCGAAGTGGAAATGACGCATGGAAGAGCGTCTATCACTGTGTCATCATATCAGCTGAAAGACGTCCACTGCTGAACAAAGGCCTCCCCCAAAGATCTCCACCATTGCCGGTCTTGCGCTATCCGCATCCAGCGATTTCCAGCGACCCGCACAAGATCATCGGTCCATCTTGTAGGGGGCCTGCCCACGCTGCGTCTTCCGGTTCGTGGTCACCACTCGAGAACCTTTCTGCCCCAGCGGCCGTCGGCTCTACGATCTATGTGCCCTGCCCACTGCCAGTTCAGCTCGGCAATTCTTATGGCTATGTCGGTTACTTTGGTTCGCCTGCGGATCTCAACATTTCTGATTCGATCTCGCAGGGAAACTCCAAGCATAGCCCTTTCCATTGCTCTTTGGGTGACCTTGAGCCGCCTTATAAGGCCCATAGTGAGCGACCTTTTCTGAACTGTTGTAGCAGAGCTCCTTGACTTTGTTAATGTTCACTGCTTAATCCTTTAACTTTTAAAAACTCCCAGATTGATTGTGCAGTGAGTTTTTGTATTTCTTCCCGTTACATTATATGCTGTCCCAAGTAGAACTTCTACAACGCATTAGCACTCCACACGAGCACAGACTTAACTACTGTGTTCACAGTAGTTAGTCACAGCGTGCCCAGCCCGCCCTACCACATGTTCATGGATGAATCTTAAGACTGCCACCAGCAGGGCAATCAGTGTGGCCACATTCTAGTCCACAAACATTTAATTAGTTTGCCTTCAACACGCTTAGAAAAAGAAGACTGTGGGGTGAGATATTCTCCATCTGGTATGAGTTCATTGTGTTCCTCAGAACACTCCGTGATAAAGGGGATAAAGGTGAGTGCTAAGTTTAAATAAATAATAATAATAATGTCCTTCTAGCTAGGGACATATTATAGTGCACAAGTGTGTGCGCAAACACAGGAGCACTTTCTATTCCATCACTCTCATGATCCGATGGGACGACTAGCGACACGACCGGAAAGAGGTCAGGTACAGGACCGACGGCTTTACGTGCTCTCCGAGGCACGGGGGTATAATACCGCCAACTCGCAGACTTCGGGCTGATGCTGAGAATCACTTTTGGCCTGACCCGGGATATTAACCCAGGCACGGGTGAACACACTTCCGCTACACCAACGAGGTAGTAAAAAAATTGCCGAGCTCTAGCGACAGGCAATAATCATAATTATGATTGTAGGAAATTGTTGTACGGAGTACGCAGGTGAACCTATGTTTTATATAAAACACACATTACAGTCAAGACAGTTTTATTCACTTTTACGGAATGACAACCAACAAGTCAAAACACGCTTAATGTGGCAGATTACTATTTACATATGGAATGCTGCCAGTGCAGTGATATGGAACTTCCAACAATGATATTGACAGATAAGCTGGGTAATCAATTAACTGCGGAGATATTTCCTATCTACTATGACATGGTAACCTTCGAGAAGCGAGCATTTAAAGAAGTATATATTATTATAGTGCAGTCATTGAAGCGAAAAATACGGTCTTACCTCCGAATTTTTTAACTGTGAACCGATTTGCATGAAATTTTGGAATTAGGCTCATCTTACCCTTAACTTCAAAAGTGAAAATGATCTGAACTCCGCCTATTATTCTTAAGGGGTGTAAACAACCTCTTAATGGAAAAATTGACATTGAGCCATTTTATCGCTATAAAACATATCTAATAGTAAAGGGTGAAATTGTAAAGTATTTTCTAACATAATTACTTCATATTAAAATAATTTTCCACCCCTTGAAAATCTTACAACCCTTGCAGACAACCCCTAAATTGAAAAAATCACAAAAAAATACTTTGGTATGACATAAAAAGATGTAAGTATAGAGTAAGTAATATTTTATATTCTCTATAATAATTATCAATTTTTAACCCCCTTTCAACCCTTGAAAACTACCCCTTGATAAAAAATTGTTAATTTTTTTTTGATAAAATGAAAATGATTTAAATATTATGCCACACTCTCGAAAGTGATTATCATATTCTTAAGCTTTTCTACCCTTAAAACTACCCCTAAATTAAAACAGTAAATATATATGATTACACATATATAAGCTAAGTCGCCGAACATCGATTTCTTAAATGGCGTTCACATAAATAAAGGTTAATTAAACCAGAGTTGTGTGCATGGCTTAAAAGAATAAAAAACACTAATGTTATAATTTCTGAAATACCATACAATAAACATCTGAATGAAGGTAAGCTAAATGACTTGCTTCGTCAAATATGTATAAAATACAGTGCAATATATGTTAATATGGAATACAGTAAATATAGACATCGAAAAATGTATTTTACAATTAATCTGTGTAGATATATATTAAAAGAGATACTTTCAATTAAATATAAGATAGACATTGATAATTTTAACTCCCGTAGAAATATAACGAAGGTAACTAAAATTGATCAAGGTACACAAATAGAAATGTCTGATTATAATAGTAAAACATATCTTCCATCAGAACAGATTACTGCTAGTATCTCATCAAATATCTTGACTGACGATCAGTGTGATATTACAAACTTTATTAAAAAACCAGAACTCCAGAAAAAAATAGACGATCCTAAATCATTTAACAATTTTTTTCGTCCATAAACAGCTTAACATCCTTCATCAGAACATAAACGGATTAATAACAAAATTAGACGAACTTGTAGTACACCTATACACATTAGAAAAAGATAAAAACAAGCCCATAGATATATTATGTGTAACTGAGCATAATATGACAGACGAGGACACTAAGCTCTTAAAGCTCTCTGGCTATATACTAGGGTCAAATTTTTCTCGGAAAAATAGAAACAGAGGTTCATGCATATTGGTTAAGAAAATTCACAAATTCAAGGTAATTCCAGAAGCCCAAAAATGTAGCGTTATGAACGTTTTTGAATGTAGCGGTATTGAATTAACTGACCACAAAATAATAATTTTAAGTGTGTACCGTCCTCCAAGACCTACACAAGATCACATAACCCTTTTTTTTAATAGACTTGAAGACTTATTATCGGCATATAGTTGCGTGAATAAAAAAAATATTCTATGTGGTGATTTTAATATAAATAGGACTGCAATAAACAACACTTCACGTCAGTTTGAACACCTATTGGCATCGTATAACCTCAAACTAACAATTAACCAACCAACTAGACTGTGCAGCAGAACCTGTATAGATAACATAGCTCACAATATAAACAAAGGTGCAAAATCCAGCGTCATAGAACTCTCTCTATCAGATAGTTACATATACATATCCATAGTACCCATACATAGAAATTGCATATAATTGAATTGCACTACGCTTGCACGTGCCGCCCTGTCAGCAGTATTCAATCGAGGTTACACGCGCCGCAACGTTGCACCACACTTACACATGCCGCACCGTCAGCAGCCTTCATAGCGGTCGAGCCGGAGGTTACACGCGCAGCATTGTCAGCACCCCCAACCCGGCGCCACCGTGACGACACCGACTCAGCATTTTTTATAATGTTAATGATATAAGTTCACTTCTGTTCTAGCATCGAACAAGAGCACACACTTTTAATTGTAATTAGTAATAGTAATATTTTAATTAAATTAGTTTAAATATAATTTCGTTTTTTTTAAGTCTTATGGCTGTAGTCTACGTAATTGGCGCAGTCGGTAGGATACTCGAAGCAGTGCGCGGCGCGATATTAAAGGAATCTAGTATCGAATCCTGTCGGCTCCGCATAGCCGCTGCTTGCGTTTTCAAACCTTCATCGAGTATCCAGAATCTACGAGTTCTACAGCCAGCGACTGTATCCAGACATCGATACGCAGAGAAAATGAAATTGTGAGTTGCACAGAATCTTTCTTGTGTTGCTTTCCTTTTACCTTGTAACCTTTTAGTCTTTACATAAGCTAAGTACTCGTATTCCAAAATTTTTCGTCAAAGTAATTTAGGACCCAGCGATTCTGCAATCCGGCAGTCTCGCCGTCGTAGCCAGTTAGATAGGAATAGAGAAATAGATTTATTAGATTTAAATTTAGAGTTAAATAGTTTATATAAAATTAACAAAATGCCTTACGACCCAGATACTATTTTTAAAGCACTCAGGCCGGTTCCCGATTTTGATGGAAACCCAAATGTGCTCACGCGATTTATTAGGATATGTGATCAAATAGTAATAGCGTATATGAGCACAGAAGCAGACAGTGCCTTAACCAATTTATGCCTGATAAATGGCATATTAAATAAAATCACGGGGCCTGCCGCCAGTATTATCAATTCGAACGGCATCCCCGATAACTGGTTGGAAATTCGTAACGCGTTAATAAATAACTTTGCTGATCAAAGGGATGAAACTGCCCTCTATAATGATCTATCGCTAGCCACCCAAGGTCAGAGAACCCCACAAGAATTTTACGACCATTGCCAATCATTATTTAGTACCATTATGACATATGTTAGTTTGCACGAGAAAATAGAGACTACCATAGAAGCTAAACGCGCGTTGTACAAAAAATCAGCAATGCAGGCTTTTGTTAGAGGTTTAAATGAACCATTGGGATCCCGCATTAGATGCATGAGACCCCCTACGATTGAGAAGGCTTTAGAATATGTACAGGAGGAGCTGAACACTATATATCTTCAGCAGCGAAATGAATCGCTAACTAAACCATATCACGCCCCTAAGGCTATTCAGTCAGGACCCGTACACATCCCGAAACCTTCTCATATGCTAGCAGCAGCCTGGCCAACACCCGGTATACAGCGGCCATTACCGCCAGCACCGCAACCATTCAGATTTGCGCCTCCACCACATCAAGCCTTCAGGCTTAACCCCGCGCAGATTCACCAACCACAGGTACGTATGCCAACACGGACACAACAGATGCTAGGTGCTAGACCCCCCAACTATAACCCCCAGAGCAATGTATTCCGACTTCCACCGCGTAATCAGTACGGACATTATAACTCACAGCAATCCAAACCTATGAGTGGCGTATCAAACTTTGTTCCCAAAGTCTTACCACCCTCAGGAGGACTTAGAGGACATGACTGGCGTATACATGGCAATCCGCCCCCGACGAATTACTTTAAATCCCGCGAAATTAATATGAATGAGTGTTACGACATGAATTATTACCCTGACTATGACTACCATCCTGACGTTGACTATGACTATTACCCATACTACGACGACAGCTATAACTATTACGAGCAACCACAGTTCGACTACACAGAACCATCTTGTTCTAATTACGACCACACCCCCAGCTTACCAGATAACTTAGAGGAAAACGATTCTGTACCTAATGTGAAGGATAACCAGCAAAATTTTCAGAAAAGTCATTCATCAAAAAACTTAACATAGAAATAAATATACAGACCCAAAGACAGTTACCCTATATTCAGATAGCAGACCCACCTTTAAAATTTCTAATCGATACTGGTGCCAATCAATCATTTATAAGTCCACAAGCCGTTCAAGATTATTTTTATGACAGACCCCTAGACTATGACCCCTTTGAAATTACTAATGTTCATGCAACCACAAGAGAGAATTACTCTATTACGTTGCCAAACTTCCCTGAATTCTGTAATGACGAAAATATAAAACTTTTTATATATAAATTTCATGACTATTTTGATGGACTAATAGGACTTGACTTGTTGACTAATTGGGAAGCTAAGATTGACTTAAAAGACCAGACGCTGACTACCCGAACCTCTGTGAACCCCATCCTAATGTATAACTCACGAAATGTCAATTTATACGAGGACGTTATACCTGCAAATAGTTCCAAATTAATCCGAGTACCGATCAACGCTTCAGACGGCGACGTTTATATTCCCAGACAAATAGTTTGTAACTGTATAGTTTCGGATTGTCTCACAAAAGTCACTAATAGTCGTGGTATATTACAAATTACAAACCCGAGTAGTAACGACATCATACTATCGCTAGATCAAGCCGTTCAGGCAGAAATATGCAATATTGAGTCTGCCCATACACAATCATCAAGGGTACAAGAAGTGATATCCCGACTTCGCACTGATCACTTGAACCAAGAGGAGTTAGCTAATTTAACTACACTTTGCACCAAGTATGCAGATGTTTTCTACATAGATAATGAGCCATTGACATTCACGAACAAAATTAAACATCGTATTAACACCACCGATGAAACTCCCATATATACAAAGAGCTATCGCTACCCATTTGTACATCGCCAAGAGGTAAAAGACCAGATAGCCAAAATGCTCTCCCAGGGTATTATTAGACCATCAGAGTCTGCGTGGAGCTCGCCTATTTGGGTAGTTCCAAAGAAAGCCGATGCCTCAGGCAAACAAAAGTGGCGTCTCGTAATTGACTTCCGAAAGTTAAATGACAAGACCGTTGACGACAAATACCCAATCCCCAACATAGCTGACGTATTAGACAAGTTAGGGAAGTGCCAATACTTCTCTACTCTAGATTTAGCAAGTGGATTTTGGCAGGTAGAAATGGACCAAAACGATATTCACAAAACTGCCTTTACAGTTGAACATGGGCATTTTGAATTTCTTAGAATGCCTATGGGCCTAAAGAATGCACCATCTACATTCCAACGGGTCATGGACAACCTGTTGCGAGGACTGCAGAATGAGATATGCTTAGTCTATCTCGATGATATTATAGTTTTCAGCACTAGTTTACAAGAACATATAATAAACCTTGAAAAAGTATTCCAGAGACTTCGAGAGTCCAATTTTAAAATCCAAATGGATAAATCAGAATTCTTGAAATTAGAAACTGACTTTTTAGGACATGTTATAACTAGAGACGGTGTCAAACCAAACCCCGACAAAATAGCTACCATAGAAAAGTATCCCCTACCAAAAACCACGAAACAGATAAAACAATTTTTAGGACTATTAGGATATTATAGAAAATTTATTCCCGACTTTGCTAGACTGACAAAACCAATGACATCTTGTTTGAAAAAGAACAGTAAAATTACGTTAGATAAAATATATGTAGACTGTTTTGAAAAATGTAAAAAACTACTGACCAACGATCCAATACTGCAATACCCAGACTTCAGTAAAGAATTTATATTGACAACTGACGCATCCAATTTCGCCCTAGGTGCCATCTTATCCCAAGGTCCCATCGGATCCGATAAACCCATTTCCTTTGCCTCTCGTACCCTAAACGAAAGCGAGATAAATTACAGCATCATTGAAAAAGAACTCCTTGCAATAGTGTGGGCAACAAAATACTTCCAGCCCTATCTTTTTGGTAGAAAGTTTAAAATAGTTACGGATCACAAACCACTTCAGTGGATTATGAATCTTAAAGAGCCCAACTCCAGATTAAACAGATGGAGATTGAAGCTCAGTGAATACGATTTTTCCGTAGTATACAAAAAAGGCAAAAATAATACAAACGCTGACGCTTTATCCCGAATTGAAATCCATAATGAAGAAATAAGCTCCATAACCGCAAATCCCTCCGAGAAAGCACCCAGTATAGATAACTCAGCAACCAATACCGCTCACACCAGTCAAGAAAATCCTATCCTAGAAGTCCCTATCACAGATGAACCCCTTAACAAATTTCATAAGCAGTTATGTTTAAATGTAGTTGATGTTATCACCAGACGCCCCGTGGTATCCAAACCCTTTGAGTCCCATACCAGAGTCGTAGTGCAAGTATCCAATTCCGATTTAGAAACCGATGTAGTTAATGCTATTAGAGAATATGTAAATCCTAAAGTTAAGACCGCTTTATTAATTAACCCTCAGTTAGCTATGTACCAAATCATACCCATTATTCAGGACAAATTTAAAAGCTCTGCAATGAAACTTGTCCTTACTAAAATAGAGTTAGAAAATATTAAAGAATATCTTAAGCAACAAGAGATAATTAGGCTGTACCACGATGGTAAAACAAACCACAGGGGAATCAACGAATGTTACTTAGCGTTATCGCGCAGATACTATTGGCCTAAGATGAAAGACCACATTAATAAATACATAAATGAATGCAGTATTTGTGGGCAGAGCAAGTACGACAGACACCCAGTTAGACCACAGTTAAACCTTGTTCCACCCGCAACCAAACCATTAGAAATCGTTCATGCCGATTTATTCTCCGTACAATCTGAAAAATATATAACGTTCATAGACGTCTTTTCGAAATATGGACAAGCCTACCATTTAAAAGATAGTACCGCAATTAGTGTTTTACAAGCCTTATTGACCTTTTGTACACATCATGGATTACCATTGACCATTATAACAGACAATGGGACTGAGTTCACGAACCAACTCTTCTCTGAATTCCTCAAACTTCACAAAATTACTCACCATAAAACACTTCCTCATTCCCCTAATGACAACGGTAACATAGAGCGATTTCATTCCACTATCTTGGAACACCTTAGGATATTAAAATTACAACAAAAGAACGAATCAGTTTCGAACCTCATGCCCTACGCCATTATTGCCTACAACAGTTCAATCCACAGCCTGACCAAATGCCGACCTTATGACATACTAAAAGGACACTTTGACCCCAGAGATCCTGTAGACATTGATGTGACTCAACACCTATTGCAACAGTACATACAGACTCACCGCGACCAGATGAAAGTAGTATATGACTTAGTAAATGATATATCTCTTGCTAACCGGACTGCTCTTATAGACAAACATAATAAGACGAGAGAACCTGAAATCGAATACCAACCCGAACAGCAAGTATTCATTAAAAATCCAGTAGCCAGTAGACAGAAAATTGCACCCCGTTACACTCAAGATAAAGTTCTAGCTGATCTTCCAATACATATCTATACTTCTAAGAAAAGAGGACCCGTAGCAAAAGCCCGCCTTAAGCGACCAACCAAGCATACAAAATTGTTACAGGACAACACTGCTGGTGACGATACTATAGCTGGCGCGAACACAGGAGATACGACTTGATAACTTAGACGATGGACCAGGACTTTTGCCATTTAAACTTGGACCCACAAGAATGACGACACACCACCACACATTCCTGCAATACATAGACCTAGATAGAATCGAACGTGAAGTATCTGAGTTGAAAGCACAGCTAACTAACTTTGAACATAGAGTTTTTAATACCACTTACCCAGTATTTGAATTACAAATTAACTATCTAATTAATAAAACGAATCACATATTGGACCATTTGCAGACTTTAGAACCGACTCGAACAAAACTAGGCCTCATAGACGGTTTAGGATCAATAATTAAGAGTATAACTGGAAATTTAGACTATCAGGATGCTGTTAAGTATACTAAGGCTCTTAAAGTTTTAGAAAACAACCAGAATAAAATTAGTACAGAACTGAATAACCGCGCTAGCTTGAATAATGATTGGATGAAAGAATATAGTAACACTTTAGATAAACTTATATACAACCAGAAAGAAATTAATAATACCTTACAAATGTGGTCCAGTAGAGAGGACCATAAGGAAAGTAGTTTTCTTAAATTCGGAAAATTTACCCAGATTTTAACAATAATTGCAGAAAATGCAAATGATTTACTAGATGAAATAATTAATATAGAGAATATTTTAGCTTTTACTCGGACTACTACGACCCATCATCCGATGATTAGTTTTAAAGTCCTTAAATTAATGTTAGTTAAGTTAAAGTTAATTTACGGTACAGAACAAGTGGTAGACTTAGAGTTAAGAGATTATTATAATATAATAAAATCAGGGTCATACTTCGCTAATAAACAAATTGTAATAATTTTTAAGTTCCCTATAGTTTCGGAGAGTACTTACGATTTGTATAGACTATCCTTGGCCCCTAATAAACTCCATCAAGTAATTATTCCACCACTCCCATTCCTAGCAACTAATAGAAAAGATTTTGTCTACATAGAGGCTGAATGCCTGAAATACAACCACCAGTATCTCTGCGATGATTATATCCACCAGAAGACACAGAGCAAACCTGACTGCATACAGGGAATCATCCTGAAACAAACCATCGACACACCGTGCACTGAAAAGGAGAAGAACCAAGATGAAGTTAGAGATCACATCTACAGTAAACCATCCCAGCCAACTATTTTCTCTCACAGGATTTGAAAATAGTCGCTGATCTGAAGGGGGAGGAGTTACATATACATATCCATAGTACCCATACATAGAAATTGCATATAATTGAATTGCACCACGCTTGCACGTGCCGCCCTGTCAGCAGTATTCAATCGAGGTTACACGCGCCGCAACGTTGCACCACACTTACACATGCCGCACCGTCAGCAGCCTTCATAGCGGTCGAGCCGGAGGTTACACGCGCAGCATTGTCAGCACCCCCAACCCGGCGCCACCGTGACGACACCGACTCAGCATTTTTTATAATGTTAATGATATAAGTTCACTTCTGTTCTAGCATCGAACAAGAGCACACACTTTTAATTGTAATTAGTAATAGTAATATTTTAATTAAATTAGTTTAAATATAATTTCGTTTTTTTTAAGTCTTACGGCTGTAGTCTACGTAATTAGATCATACTGCACAGCTATTAACACTACCAGTAAATAAACATTATCTGTACAAGCATTGGTTCAAATTACGACGAGATTATAGTGACGATAATATTAGAAAATTTGTTAACTGTATTCATAGCCTAAGTTTTTCTGAGTGCTATTTAACAAATGACCCGGAAGTCGCATATAATGAATTTCATGATACTTTTAAACTTTTTTACGACTTATGTTTTCCCGTTATAAAGGTAAAAATACAAATAGCACAACGCCCTAAATGGCTAAGTAAAGGTATCAAATTATGTTCAAAAAGAAAACTCCAACTTTTATGGAAGTACAGACTATCAACAAGCCCAACGAATAAGCTGAATTACATAAATTTTTCTAAAAGGTATAAAAAAATTATTAAATTCACTCAGAGAACGCAAAATAATCACTACATAAATTCAGCAAATAATAAATGCAAAGCTACGTGGAAAATAATAAATAATACCAAAAATGTTGCACCTAAAGAAGAAATAAAGCAAATTAAGATTGAGCAAAAAGTAATTTCTAATCCAAAGGACATTGCACAATCATTTAATCAATATTTCATAGATGACATTAAAATATTAACAAATGACATAACCACAGCAAGTAAAAATCTGACTCATAATAAATCAAATTCAATATTTTTAAAACCATCGACACCAACTGACATTAACATAATAATTAAGGCGCTAAAGGACACTCACAGTACGGGTTATGATGAGATTAATACATCTATAATTAAGAAAGTGTCTCATCTAATAGCACCAATATTAAGCCATTGCATTAATATAGCTATGGAAGGTGGAATTTTTCCTTCTAAGTTAAAAATAAGTATTATAAATCCTATATTTAAGAAGGAAAGCAAGGAAGAAATGAAGCACTATAGACCAATTGCATTAATACCAGTAATTGCAAAAATATACGAAAGAGTCATACATAATAATCTGTACAATTACTTTGAACAGTTTAATATATTTTCTATTAAACAATTTGGATTTCGAAAGAGCAAATCTACGAGTAGTGCACTATACCACTTTCTAGCAAATATTATGATGAGTTTAGAAAATAAACAACGCACTGCAGCAGTTTTCATGGACATGACCAAAGCCTTTGACCATGTCAATCACAAAATACTGGTCAACAAATTAGAAAAATACGGGGTACGAGGTAATGCCTTAAAGCTTATCCAATCATACCTGAAGAATAGAGTACAATATACTGAAGTAACTAGATTGGATGCTGAGACGAAAATAGAACAAAAATACATATCAGAGCCTCAAATTGTAGAATATGGGGTACCCCAGGGTAGTATTCTTGGCCCATTATTTTTCATTATATACATAAATGACCTGCCTAACGCCATAAGCCAGGAAATGGTTTTGTTTGCTGACGATAGTACAGCCATTTTTACTGATAAAAATACTAGCACATTTGAACTTGACATTAATAATTCAATGAAGAATATAATTGACTGGTTAAACCTAAATAATTTAAAGGTAAATTCGGACAAAACAAATCTAATGACATTCTATAATAGAAGTAACAAATCTAAAAATAATCTAATAATAAAATATCAGGATAAGCAAATACACGAAGATACTGAAACCAAATTTTTGGGCATATACATAGACTCACAACTAAACTGGAAAACACAAGTTGATCACATTTCGCAAAAATTAAGCCGGTTCTCTTACGCCCTTTACATGCTTAGAAAGGTAGTCAACGAAAGTGTTCTTTTAACTGCATATCATGCTTATGTGGGATCATGTCTAAAATATGGAATCCTGTTTTGGGGTAACTCGACCAACATAGAGTTAGCCTTCAGGGCACAAAAAAAGTGTGTTCGGAGTATGTATGGACTGAAACAGACAGACTCATGTGAACCTTTTTTTAGAAAATTCAAAATTCTAACTTTACCTTCTTTATATATTTACGAAGTCGCATTAATGATAAAAAGAAACATACGAGATTATGAATGTCTTAAAAATCCGAGACACAAAAATATACTGTGTAATAAAAAATGTAGAACAACACAGTTTCAAAAAAGTGTATTTGTGATTGGGGTCAAAATATATAACAAACTGCCAAATCATATTAAAAAAATTGACAAAATATATGAATATAAAAATAAACTAAAAGAATTTTTAATTTCTAAGGCATACTATTCAATTAAGGATTATATCAATGACAAACATGTGTGAAACTGTACCTTTTTTATATAACTTTGTGTGTTTAACTTAAGCGCAACGAGTTTTTAATTATTATTATGTTACTTGACAATTGCTAGATAACTATGACATTGATGCTTATAATATTGACATGTAATGATATATATAATTTTTCTTGATTTGTGTAATTAGTAAATTGATAATATATGTGTTTATCTGGAATTAGGACATCATAGGTTTTTGATCTTTAGTTTTAGAAAATATTGTACACCTTATGGGTATGTTACAGCGAACTTATAACGCATGATAACAACTATATAATTGTAAACAACCTGTAACAAGCAATAAAGGAAATTTGAATTTGAATTTGAATTTAAAAATGACTTGATAATTCGTTAAATCGGCTTCCATGAGCACATGTGACGTCATAAATGGTCCGGAATCGATTGTCAACGTTGAAGCCGATTTAACGATTGATTAAGTCATTTTTAACCTTTATTTATTTGAACGCCATTTAGGAAATCCATCTTCGGCCAATCTGTCAAAAGTCCTTTAAAGGTTTTCAAATTTATCACAAAAGCATAAGGTTCACTTTCAATCGGGGAAATTTGGCAGATTGGGGTAACTTGATGTGCTGGCATCTGTACATACAGGATGTTTACATAAGGTTTAAGTTCACACATTTTGTCTACAGAGACATGCGAATATTTTTGTTTTACATGTAGTCTTAATAACTATATAATTAATTATTGTAATATAATCTAATACATAATAATAAGAAAAGACCATCATAGTTATATAAAAATAAATAATCAGAACATGTCAATAAATATAAATTTAAATTATTGTAATAATCATACTAGTTACATATTCCTCTCAAACACAGAATTTTGGTAACGTTTAAATGTTGTGTACAGATATAATTGGACCTTAGATTCAACCGTGTTATAAGAAAATGATATTATTAATTTGTTATTAGTCTGTAGTCTGTTTCTGTACCTATGAAATAAAATAAAATAATCATGAATTCACTCCTTATGGTCAAAGAATTCAGTACGGTTGTAGAAGACCTTACACTGAGTCTCTAGTCCCTTCCCAGCACGCACAAGCGCGTTTAGGCAACCTGAGCTACAGCAGGTTCCCTGTTCCCGGGACGGCTTATACAAGACGAGTGGAGTTCCTCCTCCACACGCCAGCGGTCCCAGGGGCGGCGCCCAGCTGGGGAGAAGCCATTAGGGCGCCGCATACTCTCTCGCGCTGGGATTAGCTCCCAGCGCCGGGACAGTACAGGCTCTGACTAGTTTGGGACTCATTGTTATTATGACATCTGTTATGCACCACATTTTTGCAAATAAATTGATTTTGATTGATTGATTGATCAAATCCCGGTTAGTGCAAATATTTGTGTGATGAGCACGAATATTTGTTTCTGAGTCATGGATATTTTCTATGTATTTAAGTATTTATCTATCTATATAAGTATGTATATCGTCGCCTGGTACCCATAGTAAAAGCTTTGCTTAGTTTGGGGCTAGGATGATCTGTGTGACATTGTCCCTAGATATTATTATTATATTATGTTCTGTTTACAGTTCCCGATAATTCCGTGTGCTACTGATAACATTCACAACTTTGACCTTGATGACATAAATGTGATAAGAAATGTCAAAAAAATACCGCCAAGAACAAAACATCGTTGTTTTCTTTAGAAACCTTAACCTCCTTTTAGAAATGGCCCGATGGCAACGTTATTATATAATAACTAGCTGTGCCCCGCGGTTTTACCCGCTTTAAACTTTATAAATTATAGCCTATGTGTTAATCCAGGGTGTCAGCTAACTCCATACCAAAATTTATTAAATTCTCTTCAGCCGTTTAGACGTGAAGAAGTAACAAACATACACACTCACAAACTTTCGCCTTTATAATATTAGTGTGATAATAATGATGTCCTCCTAGCCGATTTCGGCAACGGCGGCCAGTCTCAATGGAGACCAGCCATCTGGGCGAGGCATATTATAGTACACAGTAGGTGTCTGCGCAAACATCCTATTCCTGTTCCATCACTCTTATGATCCGATGGGATGACTAGCGACACGATCGGAAAGAGGTCAGGTACAGGAGCGACGGCTTTACGTTGCCGAGGCACGGGGGTGTAATACCGCCATCTCCCAGCCTACGGGCTGATACTGAGAAGCTTTTTTAACATAAAACTTGAGAGGTGTCAAGGGACACCCGGATGGAACGAAGTTATTTCTTATTATTTATTATGTACAAAAAACCTGTATACACTCAACAAAAATAATCGTCGCGACACCACACTGTTCAATGCGAAATAGAAATGAAAATATCTGGCTTGCTTTCTATAAGAGAGAGAGAGAGAGACAGACAGAGAAACATGCGCACGCCGCACAGCTGCAAAAAGTGTCGTGACAACTTTTCGTAAAAAATTTTCCGTCTAGCCTTTCACAACGCGCGATAATGAACTTCGTTTCCAAAAAAAAAATCAACAATCCCAAAACACTTTTTGGCCCGATCCGGGATTTGAACCCAAGACCTCATTACCTGCGGTTGAACACACTACTGCTAGAACAACGACGCATATTATATAAAAGCAAGACAAACGAGCAAGCGGGATGTTCTCCTAATGGTAAATAAATGATCACCGCCGCTCATAGACACTTATTTTTTTTAAATTATTATTCCGTTTTACGGCTCTGGCTTCTTTGGCCTTATGAGCCTTCAGTAAATATATTCTTATATCATTTATTTCTGTCATTGTCAAGTAAAGTCCGTCACAGTCTAGTCATACATAGTCTTTGTCCAACCCCAGTAAAGTAGTGGAGACTTTATTAGAGGCTTTTATGGAGTTTTGGTTAAAACACGGAGATTCACAATTCACGGCAATATCGCACTTCCCTCCACTTGTGTACGTTGTCGAAGATGTTATGTCTAAAAATCCACCATATTTACACATAAAAACTCGAATTTACACCAGTTTTGAAAATAAAACATAGCCTCGATGCGTCTTTTTTCGCGGTAAAAAATGACGATTTCACATAAATGTATTTTTTTACGGAATAAATGAATTTAGAATTTGAATTTATTGAGACGGACGCGCGTTTCTAACTATAGCCGTGTATATCATTACCTATCTAGTGATTGACAATCTTTAAATCTTCATTTTAATCGTTCAAAGTATAAACGCTCACTTAATTGTCAAACAGCGAACAGTTAAGCGACAACCGACAACTCTAATGCGAAAAATAAATTATTTAAAATTTCTTCGGAGTTTTTCATAAATATTCTTACTTCACTTCACGAATCGTATCGATTCATCATCATCATCATCATGTCAGCCAAATTACATCCACTGCAGGACCAAAGCCTTCCCAAATAATGGGGGATATGCCATAATCGCCACGCTTGGCAGACGGGTTGGCGATCGCAGTAAGATGGTCACAGTTCACGGGATGAGATGGAGTGATGATATTCTATGCCGTCACCACACATTACTGATCAATATTATCGATATCGATATTAATGCAAAAATCGACATGAGATACATCATTGACACGCACACATAAACATTTGTACTCACACAAATGTCATCCTATTTCGGTTTCGTTTGACAGCTCTTGTTTGTTGCTCTATTCCGTAGGTATACTAACTTTATGACTAAAACACACCTTAACAGTGATAGTATCGATACTATCGATAGTATCAATACCCAATAGTATTAATACTATCGATAGTATTGGTCTTCATCAATAGTATTACTCAATTTCTTCGAAAGATACTATCGATAGCCCTATCGATATTCTGACTAGTTTTCGAGGTCACGATAGTATTGACAACCTATCGATAGACAATCGATAGTGAGGCAACACTACCAGTCAGTGCTGCCAACTTAGCGCGTACAGTGCCAGATTTAGCGCTTCATTCGGCCCAAATCGCGTTTTACCGCCTAGCGCTTGCAACACAGAAATGTCTATTTGTAAAGATTTGTAAGGTATGGATTCCCCGACAAATATTTTGTTATTAGTAGTTAGTTGTAGCTAACTTAACTACAATAGTCTTCGCTTCGTTTCATTTAATTTTCTACATTCTGCTGTTCCCAGTTCTATAGAGTTCCCCAAATCTTTTGTGTTTTTAGTATTGCGGTCTAATAATAAAATGGATTTACGTTTATCGAAGCGTAAAATCTATAAACAATATTATAAGACTGAGTGGGGGCCAGATATTGATTACAAACACTGGTTATAATATTTAGATTACATATTGTAAACGAGAGTTTACGGCCAAAGTTACTGACATTAAAAGATATCGGAGCTGTTCCAAATGGTTTTGGCAACACGTTTTGGTACAAATTATAATTTAATGTATATCCCGCTCATTTAATTTTTTTAATTAACAGTTGTATTATTTTGTAATTTGTTTAACGTATACTTACCTATTTTGGCTCATTTAGTCAATAAATCCTACTGATATTATAAATTCAAAATCTCGTGAGTATGGATGTTTGTTACTCATTCATTCAAAAACTACTGAACGGATTTGATGGAACTTTCTAGTACTTTGTAGCTTATATATATATACGAATAACACATAGGCCATAATTTATAAAGTTTTACGCAGGTAAAACCACGTGAACAGCTAGTTAACTATAAACTTGATAAATCCCTTCACTACCGATTCCGATCTTAGTGGTTTCGTAGATGGCAGTTACCGCTTTCTAGCGCGTGTTTTGCAAAAAGGAGCTGGCAGCACTGCCCCAGTTGCATATTTTATGGAGTTTTGGCGGAAAAAGACGCATCAGGGCATTCTTTCATTTTCAAAAACTGGTGTAAATTCAAGTTTTTATGTGTAAATATGGTGGATTTTTAGACATAACATCATGGACAACGTACACATGTGGAGGAAAGTGCCATATTGCCGTGAATTGCAATTTTCTGTGTTGAATCTAAAACTCCATATAAGCCTCTAGTAAAGTCTCTACTGCTTTACTGGGGTACGAAAAGGACTACGTATGACTTGACTGTGACGGACTTTACTTGACATGACGAAAATAAATGAAATAATAATATATTTTACGGAAGGCTCATAAGGCCGAAGAAGGCAGAGCCGTAAAACTGAATTAAAAAAAAATATGCATATTTTATATTTTATTATATTCTCTTTGCTTGTCCGCAATAGTCCGCATTACTTACATGCTCTTTGGTTGTCCGTCGGTTTTGTTATTGAGCGCGCGTTGTATATGCTTCAGCGATCTTTCGCATAACTTACTGTGTAATTATATTACCATGGCATATAAGTATTCCAATATAGAATACACGGAAATGGTGAGGATGCTTGCTCGGTGTGATGACAATGTGTCGGAGGCCTGCCGTCAGTATGCGGCGAGGTATCCCCATTTGCCGACACCAAGCCGCGAGACTATGTCAGCGGCCACGCAAAGACTGCGGGATTATGGGCAGTTCCAGCACAACATGAGGGACAGTGGCCGTCCACCGAGGCGCACGTAGGTGACCCAGAATTAAACAATAACAAGTAATTAAAACCTAACTACCGTATTCAATTGGTTAGTTAAACTTTAGACAACGATAAAAAAATATTTTCTTACTATTATGACATATTGTAGAGGTTTAAATAAAATAAATATAAAAGGTTTTTATTCACGTAGACATTATAAAAGCGCTTGTAAAGACAGAACATGTTTGTAGTAATATATAATTAATTCATAATTATTTCTTACGTATAGATATTTAAGTATACCTACGGATTCTATGAAAACATTAACAATAAGATTTATTTTATAATAGTAATGATATTTAGCTAGCTTATATTAAGTTATTATCAAAGAGATCATGTATAGGTATCAAAATTTAATATTTTTATTTATATTTTTACTACACATTGTCTGAATGGTTCTGTCTATATATTAAGGTAGGAGGTCAATATTATTATCATGGCGGACCTTGTATTTCTAACGACGGTCGCGCTTTAATGCTACCACCGAATCGAATGCGCTCCAACTGGAGAACCCAGCGAAACAAACTCACTTGATGTCTACTACCGGTTTTAATACAGCCCAGTTGGTGTTCTATGGGGCATATACATGAGATTTGGTCCATTTGCTGAAATTATTTAGAATAAAATAATCTTTATTATACACCTTAAAAATAAATATGACATGAGATATTGCATAGACAAGCTGTACAAAGAGCGGTCTGGTCAGTGGCTATTCTTAGGGGTTGTAACGCATAGATCAATCTGTTCTAGACAACCTTAGGATGGATAGGAGCTTAACATTAACTTAAAGCAGTAGGTGTGCAACAAGAGATATACCAAAATTGTGGTATATCCATATCCACCCAGTCTACATACAATTTATCTGTTTTTAGTTGTTTAATTTAGCTAGTCCTAAGCCTGGTTAAATATGTAGGGATTTTCATCTATTTTCTTTTATGTATTGAGTTATGTCTGAACTCGTAGAACTAAAGTAGTTGCTTATGGTGCTAGCTATCTAGTCCTACGAGGTTGTTGGTGTTTAACTAGTACATACATACAAAGACTCACGTTTCCCAGAGGGTTAGGCAGAAACAACAGTTTTCCATTTGTTATGATGTTTGCACACCTCTTTAGCCTCTTTTACTGTCATTATATTCTTAATACATGCTCACCTGTTTAGGGTACTTCTGACCTGTTTTACTAGTAACTCTGTATATATAAAACTAGCTGTGCCCGCGACTTCGCCCGCGTGTTAATTAGTTTATTTTGTTTTTCTAAAATAAAAGTAGCCTAAGTTACTCCTTATTACATCAGCTACTTTCCAATAAAAGTTCCGTCAAAATTGGTCCAGCCATTTCAGAGATTAGTTGGAACAAACAGACAGACAGACAGACAAAAATTGTAAAAAATGTTATTTTGGAGTATGTACCATATATATATTCATATACATGTAGTAAAAAACGATTATTTCAATATTACAAACAGACACTTCAATTTTATTTATTTGTATAGACAAATGTAACATTTGTAATCCTAATTATCATTTAGTTTTAGGAAAGTCCAAACTAATAAGACAAAAATCAAAGAGGAAGGAGAGGAGGATGTAGGAAAACAGAAGAAAAATCTTAAGAACGGAAAGGTAAGCACAGGAAACTTATTTTTTAACTCTCTAAGTCGCTGATGGCAATGAACATCTCCACTCCATCTCATCCATCTCTCCATCTTAGTTTTAAGTATGGTACAAATAGTACCTTATAATATAGTACTTTGTACACTTGCAACTGCCCCTTCTCTGTAACTCCTTTCTCCTTTCACTACCTAGGTTGCCTGGAAGAGATCACACTTTGTGATAAGGTCGCCAATTGTACTATAATAATTTGTATGTTGTTGCTTTGTATTATCTCTTAAGGTGTACAATAAAGAGTTTATCTATCTATCCTCTGGGGGGGGGGGGGGGGGGGGTAGAAAAAACAAAAGAAAACTTGTTTAAATCATAGTCAAGGTCAAAAATTATTTATTCCGTAAAAATTTTACATTTATGTGGAATCATCATATTTTTTACCCTAATGTGCATAATGCGGCACCTACTGAGAAACACTGCCAGAAAACTCAGTAGGAATCCAATAAGAAAATAAAATATACTTAAGATTAATTCCAATCATGTGTGTTGACTCAGAACAACTCAATCCCAAGCACTTTTATCACTTAAATAATCAGAAATTTTGTAATATGCCCTGCTACACAATTTGGCTTTAATAATTCTTTTAAACTTGTTCGTAGACAATTCTCTAATATCATTGGGAAGTTTGTTATAGAATCTTATACATTGCCCCATAAAAGAGTTACTTATTTTGTGGAGAGGGGCAGTATGCAATATGAGATTATTCTTATATCTAGTTTTACATTATGTGTATCGCTCCTTTTACAGAAGGAATCAATATTTTTATGTACATATAGTATTTTCATATATATACTGTGATGGTACAGTTAGAATGTTAACCTCTTTGAACTTTTCTCTTAGAGACACTCTTGGGCCAAGATTATAGATGGTTAAAACCAAATAACATTTCACCATCATTGGTATATCAGCTAAATGACATACACTGCTGGAAAAGCCGTATCGAAAAAATATGCATAATGGAATTGTGTCAACAATTTGGCCATGCTGGGCAGACGAGTTGGCTTATGATGGTCATAGTACCCAGAGAGAATAAATATATCCTGTGACATTTGATCCCAAACTAAGCAGACCTTGTACTATGGAAGATAGCTGATATACTACATATACTGTTTTTCTACTTGTAGATGCAAACTTTTATGGATAATTTACATCCAGACTCGGGACAAACTGCATGTCTGTTTGTCCCGAGTCTGGATGTAAATTATTTTCATGCACACAAATATCTGTCCTGTAATATGAAACCTGCAATATGAAAGGCAGCGTATCTACACCACGCCAACAGGCCCGTCTTATACAATTGCATCTGAATTAGAATATAAATTAATATATGAAAGCGAGTGTCCTACTGTCTTCTTTGTTTTAGCGCCATTCGAAGCGTAACAAGATTAGTAGAGATGCGGCGCAAGAGCATGCTGATGAAATAGATTATGGAAATAGTGACGAGCTGCCGCAAGAGGTAAGATAATAATAAAACTTGAGAGGTGTCAAGGGACACCCGGATGGAACGAAGTTATTTCTTATTATTTATTATGTACAAAAAACTTGTATACACTCAACAAAAATAATCGTCGCGACACCACACTGTTCAATGCGAAATAGAAATGAAAATATCTGGCTTGCTTTCTATAAGAGAGAGAGAGAGACAGACAGACAGAGAAACATGCGCACGCCGCACAGCTGCAAAAAGTGTCGTGACAACTTTTCGTAAGAATTTTTTCCGTCTAGCCCCCTTTCACAACGCGCGATAAGGAACTTCGTTCCAATAATATTTTGGGACATCTAACACACTGCCATCTGATCCCAAACAAGCCTACATTATAGCTAAAATATGAAGTGCCCCGAGGTTTTACCCTTGTTAAGGTGATTTTCCACCAGAGTGGCGAGGCGAGGAGAGAATTGAAATTAGTATGGCAAATTTTCAATCCTCTCCCAGCGCATATTTGGTGGACACGGTGTGGATTGACGAGAATATGCGAGGCGACATTTAAAATATTTGTTTGTCTAAAAATGAACGGTATTGCTTCCGATATAGAGTACTGGCGGCCCGGTACGTGCTTCGCTACGTATAAGGCATAGTAATAAAAAAAATGATTACCTATTAAGTTCATTTATTCAACAAAACAATTTTAGAAAGATGTTTATTTTACACTTTTTCAAAACTTTTTTTAAAATTTTCTCTACGTACAAACCTTCCCTGGACTGCCACGAATAATTTAAGACCAAAATTAACCAAATCGTAAAGGCGTTGTTGAGTTATAACATTACAACGAAAAGTGGCATTGATTCTTATATATAGAGTATACATTAATTTTGGAACATAATCACGCTTCTCGCGAGAGGCTTATTGCTGTTCGTTGTGCGTGTGTATTGCAAGACGCACTCAAACAACACTGTACCTATATCTGAAGCCTACAAGCGGTCGGTCACGCGCGAGAACGTGATTGTTTATTTGCGTTCACTGCGTGATGGCTATTTTTTGTGTGGAAAAGGTTATTTTTCAGTGCGATTTCAATTCTCTTCTCGCCTCGTCTCGTCACTCTGGTGGAAAATCAAGATTGTCAGCTTACTGCATATCAAATTTTGATCTCGGACCCGTTTGCCCCGTAAGTTTCGCCGTTATGTCATAAATGAACCCGTACCTACGCCCCTTGAAATATTAAGTGTGTGTTTTCGCCCCTTATTAGCAAATAAATAAAAGTACAGTTGTCAAGAAACTGGTCACGCTAAATTAATTGAAATACAGGCAAATATGCGCTCTTCTATGATACTTCGCCAAGTTGTTACCTGAGGTAGCAAAATAAACCAAAGTTTCCTCAGGTCTTTTGTTTTTAAATGGCAAATAATCGTTTATCATTATGACATAAAGAAAAGGGTAATATTTAAAAAAGGTTACAGTTCTTGTTTTAGTTTTATCAAAGTTGAGTTTTTGGTTTATTTTTTGATTTTATGTACTGACTGTACTGTTTTTAATCTAAATATCACAAGGGGCGTACGGGTGCTTCAAAAATATTGAAAAATAATTCGCGAACGGGTGTTTTTAAGCAAAGGGGCGTAAAATAAGGGGCAAAGGGTCCAAGACTCAAATTTTATTAAAATCTCTCCAGCCGTTTGCACGTGAAGAAGTAACAAACATACACACTCACGAACTTTCAGCTTTATAATATTAGTGTGATATTCAAGTCAGTTGGCTGACGGGTCGGTTGGGGTGGTTCGTGGGTTCGATTCCCATCCAGGAAAGATAGTTGGTTTCCATAGTACAGACGCCAGTACATCAAGCTACCCCAATCTGTCAAATGTCCCCAATTGAAAGTGAACCTTATGCTTATGTGAGAAAGTTGAAAATCTATAAAATAAATTTGACAGATTGGGGTAGCTGGATGTGCTGGCGTGTCTGTACAAGCTCTGCTTAGTTTATGGTCAGATGGCCGTGTGGGAATAATGTCCCAGGATATTTATTTACCAGTTAAAGGTGACCTTTTTTCTAGGACCCAGCGAAACAGTCTCTCTTCCCCCCTTCCATGGTAGACTTCAACCTGTGTCTGATAAGAGAAGTTGAGAAGTATCCTTGCCTATATGACAGTACCAATCCAGCTTACAACAAGATAAAAATTGAGAAAGACATTTGGATGGAGATAGCGGAGGCAGTTGGTAGTACAGGTGAGAATTGTATTGCTTACTTAATAATAATAATAATGTCCTCCTAGCCGAATTTCGGCCACGGCGACCAGTCTCTATAGAGATTAGCCATCTGCGTGGGACATATTATAGTGCTCAAGTGTGTGCGCAAACACAGGAGCACTTCCTATTCCGTCACTCATGATCCGATGTAACGATTAACTCATTTTTAAAATTTATTTATTTGAACGCCATTTAAGAAATCGATGTTCGGTGACTTAGCCGGTAGAGCCCCTGTTATGGTGATGATTAGACTTTAGTTCAAAAATTCTTTTCAGATAAAATATGCAGAACCCAATGGGAAATTATCCAAACGACCTACATCAAATCTCTTAAACAGCTCCTTCCAGTTACATACTATTTGGCACCGCACCTAACATTCTTAGAACCTTTCATCATCACCGAAGACACAGACCCTTTAAATATGGAAGTAAAGGCTGAGATAGATATTGAAGAAATAAATTTAAATGTAGAACTTTCGCTTCCACTGGACCATAGACAAGCAGATACAGTGTTGCCATCAACGAGTACTTTATCAAATATCGACCAAAAAGTTTCTGAAGACCGTTTAGTGACATTTGAAGTGGAAACTGTAATATTAAAAGAAGAAATAGAAGATCAATGAGACCCTGATCGATTTTTCTCAAGTCTTTCAGTACCCTTCAGAGGAAAAAAGGAGAATTAGAGGAGAAGCTATTTCCTCTGGAGAAGATGTGCAGGTTTCTTGATGAATTCGTGAGGGCGTAGGTAGAGATCCTATTAGGCTGCCTGTAACAATTGTCTTAACTGTTACTAGAGTTTATAGTTCTCGGAAGCACAGAAACACTCAACCAACCAGAGTCTTTTTTTCTGCTACCCACAAAAAGTGTCTATGGGTGGTTATGTGGGAACTCGCATAACTAAACCTAACAATGAGGCCATGAACGATTTTTCTCAAGTCTTTCAGTACCCTTCAGAGGAAAATAGGAAAGTTAATTAAGAAAGTTATTTCTTCTGGAGAAGATGTGCAGGATTCTTAACGGAATTAGTGAGTGGAGTAGGTAGAGATCCTATGAGGCTGTGTGAAACAATTGTCTTAACTGTTACTAGAGTTTATAGTTCTCTGAAGCACTGAAACACTATCAACCTACCAGAGCTTTTCTGCTACCCGTAAAAAGTGTCTATGGGTGGATAACCACCCATAGACACTTTTTCAAGCACATAAGTGGGAACTCGCAATGACTAAACCTAATCTGCTGTGGATTTCTCTTGGCGCCAGATTGGGGGAGCTCCGGGAACGCGAGTATGTACCTCCGGTGGTGTTTGCACAATGTCCCCGATGATGAATGCCCTGGGAGGGCTGTGGATTATCCTCCCTATTTGCCGGCTCCTGCCAGATTGCTGTCTTCCAGAAGCTGCTAGCATTTGACGGCAGTTCAGGACACTTCTCTATCTGCCGAGAGGAACCAACCAGACTGACACGAATTCGTTTTAACACGCTTTTATTACATTTTTACGTTTTCGTTGTTTTTATAACAACTATGGCGGATGAACAGCTTTTAGTTAAAAAACGAGCTAATTTAAAGGGCCGTTTGACTATGTTCAATAATTACATCAATAGTTTACTAGAAACTTTAAGTAACGAAATTATGTATTATATTAGCTTAATAACCCCGCCTTGCCACTGCGCGGGGTTCGCGCGATAGGCCTTCAAAATTGTAATTAATCATAAACCAGTTGTAGGACTATAATCTGTATATAATTAGGAACGTTTTGTAAATAAAATAATTCGCTACGAATCGCAGTCGGCACTAGTTTTATTTACGAACAACCTCTGCTCGACATCAAAGTATTATTAGGAAATATGTCACAACACACCGTGGCGTATTCCCTAAAGTTAGATCCTTTCTCTTTACTATATAGATGGGTTTTTGTTTTCATGAAGCTGCTAGTATCATTGTGCTAAGCAAATGTAATGTGTTTTATAAGAGAGATAAATAAAATATTAGTTTGAAAAACTAGAAAACATGCTTTTTAGGGTTCCGTAGCCAAATGGCAAAAAACGGAAACCTTATAAATTCGTCATTTCTGACCGTATGTCACAGCCACTTTTTTCCGAAACTATAAGAGCTGTACTGTTGAAACTTGGTAAGTAGATGTATTCGGTGAACCGCAAAAATAGAAAAACAACAAACATTTCTATGTATAGGGGTCCCTATACATAGAAATGAATGGTGTCTATGGATAGGTCTTCAAAAATGATATTGAGGTTTCTAATATCATATTTTCTAAAATGAATAGTTTGTGCGAGAGACACTTCCAAAGTGGTAAAATGAGTCCCCCCCCCCCCCTGTAACTTCTAAAATAAGAGAATGATAAAACTAAAAACATATATGATGCAAACTAACAACGAAAATTGGTTTGAACGAGATCTAGTTAGTAGTTCTTTTTTAATACGTCATAAATCGTAAACCGAAAATTGCCTTCATTTAATTAACTGAAATACTTGCTGCTACGGAACCCTTCATGGGCGAGTTCGACTCGCACTTGTCGGGTTTTTTTAATTAAATAAAAAAAGAACATGTTTTTACAAAGTTATTAATTTTATAAAGTTTGAGACCCAATGGTCCCAGCCTTTGATATCAGAATCCGGCTCTTTATTCTTTAACCACTCAGACCTACAGAAACTACGTCTCTCCGCAATTTAAGAGCCGTAAGTTGTTAAGTTCTATCTCATCTTTAATTAAAAACCTATTAAAATTAATGTTGGTTTTATTTACCTTGAGTTTTTGTGGGAGTTGGGTTGCAAGGTCTAACAAGGCTAGGGTACTTTTAGAACTCAGCCAAGAGTAGGAACTCTGACCCGTCTCCTCCCCCCTCTCACTACTTTAACCCTAAGTTTCCATCCGTATTGATGAAATGCCGTCGATCCGCAATCGGACGAGAGGCTCGTTATTTTTCGCACAAAACTGACTTCTTGATCAGTGCCTCTAGCACGAGTTCGTGCAGTTTACTTACTCGATCACACGTACAGTTTCCTCCCATACATTGAGCACTAGCGCCTCTCGCGAAAACTATTAAGAACTAAAACTCTGCAGGAACTCGTGCTAGAGGCACTGGTACGGGGCCTGACCATGCTGCGTTTTCCGGTTCGTGGTCGCTGTAGGTAGACAGCTGAATCGTGTGATTTGGATGTTTAAATGAAAACTGTCTTGATGTTATAACTGTGTTTATTCTTCCAGAGCACGTTAGATACAATTTTTTTTTCGCCATTTTGGGAAGGCTTAGATCAGAGACCATACCGCCTCGTCTTCAATTGTAAGATTTATATTTCAAAGTAAGTCAGTCATGTCCGTCACAGTCAAGTCATAGTCCTACCCCAGTAAAGCAGTGGAGACTTTACTAGAGGCTTCTATGGAGTTTTGGTTTCAACACGGAAAATCACAATTCACAGCAAAAATTGCACTTTCCTCCACTTGTCTAAAAATCCACCATATTTGCACATAAAACTCGAATTTACACCGGTTTGTGGAAATAAAACATAGCCTCGATGCGTCTTTTTCCGCGTTGGAGCCAAAATCTCACGTCAGATACAGATAGGCCGTCCCACTAATATCCTGTGCAGACCAAGTGTCGCCAAATGAATTTACGTACACATTGCCAACCTTTTGGAAGGCGACCAACTCTCCCAAGGTGGTGTTGGGTTCATAGTCCACAAGTCCCTCGTCCACAACATAGTGAAAATCGAGAGTGTGTCGACTAGGGTTGCGTACCTTATACTCAGAATTACCAAGCGGTATTCGTTGAAGGTCATACAGGTTTACGCGCCGACTTCGACGCACTCCGACGATGAGGTTGAGGTCATGTATGAGGATATTTCTAGAGCCATACATACCTCGAACTCTTATTTCACTGTGGTCATGGGGGACTTTAACGCGAAGCTGGGTAAACGATTCGGGAATGAGCTGAAAGTGGGGCAATTTGGAACTGGAGACCGGAATCCCCGGGGCCAAATGTTGGCCGACTTCATGGAGAAGGAGGGACTCTTTATGATGAACTCCTTTTTCAAGAAGTCGGAAAACCGCAAATGGACCTGGGTAAGCCCCGATGGTAAAACAAAAAACGAGATAGACTTTATCGTGTCGACGAGTAGACAGGTGTTCAATGACGTCTCAGTGATCAATACGGTTAAAACCGGGAGCGATCACAGACTGGTGAGAGGCTCATTGAACCTAAATGTCAAGCTCCAGAGGTCCCGACTAATAAAGTCTACGCTCCGACCTTTACCCATCCACATCCAAAACCCTGAACCCTTTCAGCTCGAACTGCAAAACCGTTTCGAATGCCTAGCAGATTGCGAGGAAGTGGACTCATACCATGACAGGCTCGTAGAAGCTGTCCATACGGCTGGGTCTAAGGTCTTCAAGGCCCACCGTACAAACAGAACCAAAAAGATCTCTGACTATACCCTGCAGCTTATGGACGAAAGACGGAAAATGGTTCTGACATCCTCTGATGATGCTACCAGATACCGGCAGCTCAACAGACAGATCTCAAAGTCTTTGACACGCGACACGCGCCAATTTAATACAAATTGTATTAAAGAAGCCATTGAGCGGAACAAAGGCTCTAAAGTGTTTGCAAGAGAACTGTCTGTTGGACAGAGCCAACTGACGAAGCTGAAGACTGAGGATGGCAGAATCGTCACGTCTAAACCTGAGTTGCTGGGAGAGATCGAGAGGTTCTATGGACAGCTGTATGCGAAAACCCAGTCACCTGTCGATAGTTGTGCCTCAGATCCCAGAGCACGACTAACCCAACACTTCACCGACGACATCCCGGACGTCAGCCTGTGCGAGATTAGAATGGCTCTCGAACAGCTTAAGAACAACAAGGCGCCTGGTGATGATGGAATTACGGCAGAGCTTCTGAAGGCGGGTGGTACACCAATCCTACGGGCCCTTCAGAAGTTATTTAACTCCGTCATACTAGAAGGTCAAACGCCAAAAGCATGGCACAGGGGTGTGGTGGTGCTCTTCTTCAAAAAGGGCGATAAAACCCTCTTGAAGAATTACAGACCCATCACACTGCTGAGCCATGTTTACAAGTTGTTTTCGAGGGTCATTACGAATCGTCTCGCACGCAGGTTTGACGACTTCCAGCCTCCCGAACAAGCCGGTTTCCGTAAAGGCTTTAGTACCATAGACCACATACATACGCTGCGGCAGGTTATACAGAAGACCGAAGAGTATAACCAGCCATTATGCTTAGCGTTTGTGGACTATGAGAAAGCCTTCGATTCGATCGAAACTTGGGCCGTACTGAGGTCTCTCCAAAGGTGCCAAATCGACTACCGGTATATCGAGGTGTTAAAGTGTTTGTACGAAAACGCCACTATGTCAGTGCGACTCCAGGACCAGAACTCGAAACCTATCCACTTGCAGCGAGGTGTGAGACAGGGAGATGTTATATCTCCGAAACTGTTCATCGCTGCATTGGAAGATGTCTTCAAGCTTCTGGACTGGAAAGGCTTTGGCATCAATGTCAATGGCGAGTACATCACCCACCTTCGATTTGCCGACGATATAGTAGTCATGGCTGAGACCCTTGACGACCTCGGTACAATGCTCGATGGCCTCAGCAGAGTCTCTCAACAAGTGGGTCTGAAAATGAACATGGATAAGACGAAAATTATGTCAAACATCCATGTTGCACCCACTCTAGTTAAGGTTGGAGACTCTGCACTCGAAGTTGTAGAGAACTATATTTACCTAGGACAGACCATCCAACTAGGTAGGTCCAACTTCGAGAAGGAGGTCAATCGTAGAATCCAACTCGGCTGGGCAGCGTTCGGGAAGCTACGTAATATCTTCTCGTCCCAAATACCGCAGTGTCTCAAGTCGAAAGTCTTCGACCAGTGTGTGTTGCCAGTGATGACTTACGGAACAGAGACGTGGTCGCTAACTATGGGCCTTATCAGGCGGCTTAAGGTCACCCAAAGAGCAATGGAAAGGGCTATGCTTGGAGTTTCCCTGCGAGATCGAATCAGAAATGATGAGATCCGCAGGCGAACCAAAGTCACCGACATAGCCCTAAGAATTGCCAAGCTGAAGTGGCAGTGGGCAGGGCACATAGCTCGTAGAGCCGACGGCCGCTGGGGCAGAAAGGTTCTCGAGTGGCGACCACGAACCGGAAGACGCAGCGTGGGCAGGCCCCCTACAAGATGGACCGATGATCTTGTGCGGGTCGCTGGAAAACGCTGGATGCGGATAGCGCAAGACCGGCAATTGTGGAGATCTTTGAGGGAGGCCTTTGTCCAGCAGTGGACGTCTTTCGGCTGATATGATGATGATGATGATGACACATTGCCTCACTGAATAAATACAAAGACACGTACACATTGCAATTACGCACTCTTGGAGATCTTCGCTCCCATTGGGTAACACATTCAAAAAGGATTTATGTGTTCGTTAATACATACAATGTGCAAATCGCGTCAGCATGCACTCACACTAAGGCAGTACAAGCTATAGTGAGTTCAACGGGTAGTCGATAGAATGTTATCGATATAATGGTAATTTAAGTATTCGATGACGTGAAATCATTGACATTTGGATTGGATGGAAACCTAAAAATGATCAAATTTGTATTGCAGTAGAACTTATGTAAATCAAACTTCGTAAATAGAACTTATGTAAACTCCAAAAAATGTATAAAATTATCTAACGCTTACCTAAACCTTTACGAATTGTAAGGAAATATTTGATTGGCAAGTTTCTAATTTCGAGTAAGAGAGGTAAACTTAATAAATCTTATTTATTATATTCTAAAACTAAAAACTAAAACTATGTACAGACGCCAGCACATCCAGCTACACCTATCTGTCAAACTTCTTTTATCGATTTTCAACGTTATCACAAAAGCATAAGGTGCCCTTTCACTTGGGGATTGGGGTAGCTTGATGTGCTGGCGTCTGTACTATCAAAAATCCGTATAATTTTAAAACATTCGTAAAATAAAACTATTTTAAAGTCAGTTACTATGTTTGCTTTTGATATTTCAAATATTTTCCATTTACAGCATTATCTAATGACAATGACAAAACCGTGAGAGCTATCGACATACGCGTTCGAGTACAGTGACGAAGGCAATCACTACGTCTCAAACAGCATGACTCGCACCAGGAACATGAGCAGCGGCCGTACTGCGCAAAAATCTGTGGGCGATCATATCGTGCAATGCGTTATTCATAGCAGCGTAAAAACTATACATTGACACATTTAGCTATGAAAATCAGCAATGTATACAGCACAATTCGAACTAATAAATTTAAATTCACTACTTGCATTTTTGTAGTAAGTCGGAATACTACATTAAATTTGATGTTTTTATAAAAATAAACTGTATTTAGCTGTGAAAAGTGATACCATCGGTGTGTAAATTAGTAGTTTTACTACGATGTTTACATGTAACGATTGCACAGGATGGCATTTCGGGTAAAACTCAATATTTGTGTCAGAAGCACAGACGTATTCACTCGGCCGTGGAAGAGAGCGAACTGATGACGGTGTATGCTCGCTGCGCCTACTGTAGACACCTAATACCATTGATATAAACTACTAGATTAGTAATTACCAATGCCAATGCGTAGCCACTCCACATAAGGCCACAGCCATATGTGCAGCTAATGTCAGTTGTGCTTAGTGAGACGCCAACCTTATTCAACCAAGAGAAAAATGTGTAAATGCGTAGTCAAAGAATGACCGTACATCACCTGGATGAACGGTCGTCTACTACGTGCGTTTCACAAAAATAACTTTTTATCGCGCACTACCGCTCTGTGGAATCAATTAGCTGCGGAGGTATTTCTGATCCGGTATGACATGGTTTCCCTGCGAGATCGAATCAGAAATGCTGAGATCCGCAGGCGAACCAAAGTAGCCGACATGGCCTAAAGAATTGCCATACTATGTGCCCTGCCCACTGCCACTCCAGGCAGTGGGTAGGGCACATAGCTCGTAGAAGCGAACGACGATGGGGCAGAAAGGTTCTCTAGTCCACGAACCGGAAGACCCAGCGTGGGCAGGCCCCCTACAAGATGGACCGACGATCTTGTGCGGCTCGCGGGAAGCCATTGGATGCGGGCAACGCAGGACCGGCTATTGTGGAGATCCTTGGGGGAAGCCTTTGTCCAGCTGTGGACGTCTTTCGGCTGATATGATGATGACGATGACATGGTAACCTTCAACAAACCTATTCCTTTCTTAAAGGTCGGCAACTTTTTTTTATCATGCAAAGCAAACGAGCAATTGGGTCCCCGTCATCATGTCAGCCAAAGTACGTCCACAGCTGGACAAAAGCTTCCCCAAAAATGGGGAGGCTTTATTGTTTTGGCGTACGGGTTGTCGATCGCAGTTTGATGGTCATAATTCACAGAAAAACGCTGCTGCCCGTTCTCTGGTAGGTATTCCCTCGGACGATTTCTTCGCCCCCTATGGTATGAGAATGGGTGATGATATTCTATGCCGTCACTGTACAGCAACTGATGGTAAGTAATCACAGCCACCCATGGACCCTCACAACAGGGGAAATCTCCAGAGGACTTACTTGCACTTGCAGCCCCTGTTTACCCCACAGTTTGCCATCGCTGATACAAGAGCAAGAGCTGATACTCTTAATGCTGGGCCGATATTAACCAAACATAGCTCAAAATGGATGGACCGATTTCGAGTTCCCTTGCGGAGGGCAAGGGAACTCGAAATCGGTCCATCCATTTGAGAGCTACGATACTACTTACTTATCGTATGGGCAGTGGGTACCCTAGTGTCAGAGTTGTTCAAGCCGCACATTAGGCCTCTGACATGACTTGACGACTGTTGCTTAGTGGCTACAACCGGGACCGGCAGTTTTTGTCACGGAGACGCTCAGAAATTAAATCCCAACTTTACCCTGAGGGGCGATAACTTCAAAAATAAAACTAAAATAATCTTACAAGCATATTGATTTTTATTTATATAGTTAATTATATAAACAGTTATTTTGAATAAAAACATATTATGAGAAAAACACGTAGGAGCAACCAACTTGATCGTCCTCCTCTTCTTCTGTCTCTTCGATTTCTGCATCAATCTCCTGCATCATCGCCCCAATCCTTCTATTAAACGCTAACTTCTGTTCTTCACTCATCTTCTTCACGTGTGGTAAGAGACTTAAGAGATACTTCTCGGAAGGATCTCTTCTGGTTCTTGCACTTCTCCTGTTAGCTGTTGATGAGTTTACATTTTTACTTCTAGATGCTGCTGGTTTCTTTTTATTTTGTTTGCTAGAATTTTTTACTGGATTATTAGGAGCTAAAGATTCAATATCGACTAAGGAAATAATTGAAATTTTGTCGTTGCCATCGGTGGTAATTTCTTCCTTCGTGTTTACTCCTGCGGTTGTAATTTTAACGCTGTTATCAGCTAAAGAAGCGATTGTAATGTCTTTGTTATCATTTCTAGCGTCTTCTTGGATAGAATGTTCTAGATGTAAAGTGTTTTCTTCGATTTCTAATTCGGTTTTAAGCTCCCACGTTAATGGATCTACGGCTTCTTCTTGCTTCGTCTGCATATGGAACATTTCTGGCTCTTCTTCCCTGTTCTTCCTGATGTGAGGGTCCAAGAATTGGAGCAGTGATGCCAGGTGGTAGGGGGTGGATTGTGTAAGAGATTTTGTGTAGGATTCTTGAATTTCTTCCCATGTCGATTTACATATGTTATCTGAAAATTAATGGATAAAATATACACTTTTAAACTTTCGCGTATCATAATTATATATGAACATTGTTAACAGGTATTAACGCGACTAACCTTAGCGTTATTTTCCCGACGTTTCGACCAAGTTGCAACTTGGTCGAAACGTCACGTCACGTAACTTGAAAATAACAATAAGGTTAGTCGCGTTAATACCTGTTAACAATGTTCATATATAATTAATGGAAAAAGTTTACAATAGTCGGAATAAAAACTATGCCGGAATACTCCATAATCATTTGTCCTCGCACATTCCATTTATAGGATGGGTATAAGAGAATAGTCGTTCAGGCAACGCGGTGAAGTTATTCGTCATGTCAGCCAAACGACGTCCACTGCTGGATAAAGGCCTCCCTCCCATCTTTGCAGGGATATGCTATAATCGCAACACATGGCATACAGGTTGGCGATCGCAGTATGATAGTCATAGAACTCAGAGACACTGCTGCCCGTTCTCTGGAAGATGTTCTCTCGGGACGACTTCTTCGATCCTTACCATACATCAACAGCTAAGTATGGGAATTTGCAGCTTACTTACTTATCGTATGGGCAGTGGCTCTAATATCAGAGTTGTTCACGCCGCTCAGTAGACCTCTGACATGGCTCAGCGACTGCCACCGGGACCCAAAGCTTCACGTGCCCTCCGAAGCATGGAAGCGTTCAGAAATGAAACCACTTTGGCGGTCTGACTGACGGCATCTATGGACTGATCGCGAGCTTAGCTGCTTAACCTCGCCAATTACTTACGGACCGGTGAGAGCATCTGGCTATGAGCTACTGATTGCGTAACAGACGTAGAAGATATCAGACAAACAAAATTATGATTAACTTACCAGTACTTTTGACTGTTCTCCCAATGTCTTTCCAAACCCTGTCCGTGATAAGGGCGTTCCCATGAGCAGGTGAAGACACGTCGTACAAACATGGATACCTCACCACCTGGTGGACTAACGTCTCCTGGAACTCTTGCATTGCACCAGGAGCGTAGTCAATACTAACTTCCTGAAAGGAATCATACTTCAGTAACGTATAACTGACCCACAGAAGCCTGAAATCTCTGTTCTAACCGGGGATATCTTGTACGTAATGGAATCAGACGTTACTTTGCGGAAATTCATAACATTGAAAATACAAAGTTAATATATAGTGTTAATTCCGTTAATTGTCGGTTTAATGATGGGATGCTAACTCGTCGAGTGCTCGAATGCGACGGAACACTCAAAGAGTTAGCATCCATTGAGAAGGGTCCCGTATGCCTCCCCCCTCCCCATCACGCACAAGCGCGTTTAGGCAACCTGAGCTACAGCAGGTTACCTCTTCCCGGGACCGCAAACGCCAGCGATTCCAGGGAACGGATTCCTATCCTATCCTAAGGAATCCTCATCACTGCTGGACAAATGCCTTTCCCTGTGATCTTAGGAGGGATATGCTATAATCACCATGATGCATAGTACTCAGAGACGCTGCTGCTTCGCTGGTAGGTATTCCCCCGCGACTTCTACACCGCCCTAGAGATGAGAGTGGGTGATATTATGGAATAGTACTTCTGGTTGAATTTTGGCCATGGTGGCCAGTCACAATGAAGACTAGCCAGCTGCGAGAGACATATTATAAGGCACAAGTGTCTCATCATCATAATCATCATCGTATTAGCCGAAAGATCCACTGCTAGACAAAAGCCTCCCCCAAAGATCACCATAATTGCCGGTCTTTTTTTATTCGCATCCAGTAGTTTCCAGCGACGCGCTACAAGATTATCGGTCCATCTTGTAGGGGGCCTGCCCACGCTGCGTCTTCCGGTTCGCGGTCGCCACTCGAGAACCTTTCTGCCCCAACGGCCGTCGGTTCCTCGAGATATGTGCCCCGCCGACTGCCACTTAAGTTTAATTCTTCGGGCTAAGTCGGTGACTTTGGTTCAGTCACAAAGTAATATACAACATGTAACTTAATTAATGCACATCCTGAAAATAGTTTGTTCAGAATGGTTAACTGAATCGATTTATATCATTTTTAATATAGGTCATTTTTTATTTTAGGTCATTTTCATCGTACCCATACATGTGGGGTGTCTATGGATAGGTCTTCAAAAATGATATTGAGGTTATTATATATTTTTTTTCTAAACTGAATAGTTTGCGCGAGAGACACTTCCAAAGTGGTAAAATAAGTGTCCCCCCCCCCCCCTGTAACTTCTAAAATAAGATAACGATAAACCTAAAAAAATATATGATATACATTTACATGTAAACTAACAACGAAAATTGGTTTGAACGAGATCCAGTACGCCGTTGTTTTTTAATGCGTCATAAATCGTAAACCGCAATTTACCTTTCATTCAATTAACTCAAATACTTGCTGCTATGGAACCTTTCATGGGCGAGTCCGACTCGCACTTGGCCGGTTTTTTTATTGTTACGTGCTCCTGTAGACCTGACGAATGAGGAAGTCCGTGGCCGTGTGTACGGCCGCAAATTCGACGGGACCTTTACACAAAATTTCAATATAATCACCTGACTCGTCGATGCCTCATCCTGGTGCGTTTCTCCAGATTCACCATCTTTGTCTGATTCTCCAATTTGCTGGTCTCCTTCCGATCCAACTTTAGGTTTATGGATAAAGATACGAGGCGCAGAGGTTGACGGCTGGCCCTGCATTTTTTTTTTATTATACTGTGGTAATAAGGGTGTAGTTGTGAGATAAATTAAATCTGACTCAACAGTTTACCAGTTTTATTTCTCCATCTCGATCACAATACACATCTCCATCACCAACAAATATAGAAGGTGCAAACACAAAGTACAGGCACAGAACAAAAGCAGAAGAAAGAAGAATTGTATAACACACGAACAGAAAATAATGTTTTTATATAAACTTATGTGGGTATCGTTTACACGGCACGGAAACTATTCACATGTAATTAGTGCGACAGGTAGCTATCAACTGGTGACGGAACAAAGATGCGTAGACGCATTGGCTCCGCCCATCCTACCTGTTTCCAATATCACATTCGTCAACCGGCACGTCATTATCGTGATATACAATATATTAATAAAATATTTAAATATCATAAATATTTGTTATTAACTAATGAGGATGGAGTGTAAAAATGTAGTAACTAAAATATTAAAATTTTGAAATTATTTTTAAGGTTAAATTTATTAAATATAAGTTATTGGAAATTATGTACCCCACATCACCCCCCTCCAGAGACCGTCAAGGGCGATAAAAATTAGGAAACTTAACTTGACGTCCGGAACGAGTTTTATTATTTGGAGGAATGTCATCGGTGATGGGGTTAATGTTATCAGCCAATATATATGCTGGTTTAAGGCGGTCAATAGAAACAGTGACCTCCTTGCCCTTAACTAAGATTTTAAAAACTTTGTCCTCCTTACTAACGACTTTATGTGGACCTGAATAGGCAGGTTGTAGGGAACCACGGCTGGCGTCTTCTCGAAGGAAAACGTGCTCTGTAGTAGCAAGATCCTTAAAAATAAATGTTTTGCTATTACTGTGACGGGAGGCAGGCACAGGTTGTAATTTTTGCGCAAATGACCTGATTCGAGCAGTAAATTCTGCAGGGTCCGTAGAACCAGCACTCGGAACAAAGAACTCTCCGGGCAGTCTAAGCGGCTCACCATATAGCATTTCAGCTGAAGATGACTGCAGATCCTGCTTGAAAGCGGTTCGAACGCCTAGTAAGACCCACGGCAAAGACTCTGTCCACTTTTCACTAGCGTGACACATAGATAGATAGATAGATAGATAGATTAACTCTTTATTGTACACCAATATTAAGATCTTACATTACAGGAGCATGTAAATAAAAAGTATACAATTGGCGGTCTTATCACTAAAATGTGATCTCTTCCAGACAACCAAAGAATGGAAAATAATAGGGATTATTTAAGAGGGCAGTTGTCGGTGTACGTATACTTTGTTAACAGTACCCGTTGGTACTCAGTACAAGAGCCTACTATATATACCTACTATTTACACTATATACATACATACTATATACATACATACTATACATATACATACTATACACATACATACACACTATATAAATACATACATACCTATAATAGATAGAAACTTACATATCACAATATTACCTACTTGTTCTGTCAATGTATCCTATAGTGATAGGTAGTAATCCTTTACACTTTTCTGGAACTTGTGTAAACTTTGTGCTTGGCGTACTGTTATTGGCAGTGCATTCCACAAACGAACACTCTGAACAGCGAAGGATTTATCAAGAAAGGTTGTGGAATGCGCTGGCATTTTTAACTTAAGATTTTCCGATGATCGCAAAACTCTCGAATGTGACTCGTATAGAAAAGAAAACCGTTTTTTAAGGTATGAAGGAAAGGATGGAGTAAACAAAATGTTGTAGAGCAATGAAAGTATATGAGTATCCCGACGAAGGCGTATAGATAGCCACTTGAGCTTGGTACGGAATTCAGAGACATGATCATATTTGCGAAGGCCAAATATGAATCTTATGCAGACATTTTGGAGGCGCTCAAGTTTATCAAGCTGGTTTTGGGTAAGATCCAGATAGCTGACATCTGCATAATCTAGTATTGGGAGAAGAAGGGATTCTGCGAGCGCAATTTTAGTGGTCATAGGCAGGAAATTGCGTAGTCGACGTAAAGAACCAAACGATGCGTATAGTTTACGGCTAACACACTTCATTTGAGTATCCCAGGACAAATTGCGATCGAAAAAGATGCCGAGATTCTTAACACTTCTACTGAACTCAATTACAGTACCATCGAACGTTATTTGTGGAAGCTGTGACCATGGCACTTTTGATATCATCCTCGGGCTACCGATTATGATGGTTTGTGTCTTGATGGGATTGACTTGAAGCCCGTATGCACGACTCCACCCACAAATCTTGTCTAAATCTGTATTTATGTGACTGACCGCAAAAGATAACCTATCTAGGGGAGTTTGGAAATATATCTGAAGGTCGTCAGCATAAAGGTGGTAGGAGGAGACAAGTTGATTAGAGATAGAATTTATAAAAATTGCAAAAAGTAAAGGAGATAAAACGCCACCCTGAGGAACGCCTGCAGTTGTGTTGCACCAAGAGGAACGAGTGTCATCGATACAAATAGACTGCCGGCGGCCAGACAGGTAACTACGGAACCAGTCAATGACCGTTGGAGATACGTTAAGAGAGCGCAAGATTCCAAGTAGTATGTCAAAATCTACGGTATTAAACGCATTGCTGAAATCCAGAAGAGTAAGCACTGTCAGTTCTCCGCGCTCCATGCTAGATCTTATGTCCTCCGTAATATGGACCAGGGCCGTGGTCGAACTGTGTCCAGGACGGAAACCGGATTGGTAAGGATTGAGGAGATTATTTTTGGTAAGAAAGGTACTAAACTGATTATAAATGAGGCGTTCCAGGACTTTGGAGAGGAAAGGTAATATGGAAATTGGGCGATAATCGGAAAAGGATGTGGGGTTGGATTTTTTGGGGAGAGGAATAATTTTAGCATCTTTCCATAAAGCTGGAAAAATGCCAAGGGTAATAGAAGAATTTAGGATATGGCAAATAATAGGAAGGATTTCATTGAGGATAGGAAGGACCATATTACGGGTAATACTATCGTTTCCAACTGCATTTGATGAAATGGATTCGACACTCTTCTTAACGTCACAAGCAGAAAATTGACTAAAAGTAAAGGAAGTGTAATTGGCTGACGGTGGAAGCGTTCAACCAAACCATTGCATGCAGGGTGGTAAGCTGTTGTCCGTTCATGTTGGAATCCAAGAATCTTGGACAATTCATTAAACAGAGCCGACTCAAATTGACGACCTCTGTCCGTAACAATACTGCTTGGACAACCAAATCGGGCTATCCAACCCGATATTAAGGCTTTGGCTACTGTTTCAGCAGTAATGTCGATGATAGGTACGACCTCAGGCCACCTAGTAAAGCGATCGACAGCTGTCAGACAGTACCTATAACCCTGCGATAGTGGCAACGGGCCTACCAGGTCTATGTGTACCGCAGTGAATCTTGCCCGTGGCAAGTTAAACGTACCTAACGGAGCGGAAACATGGCGGCTTACTTTAGCACGCTGGCATAAGAGACAAGCTCGTGCCCATTCTCGACAGTCTTTCCTCATTCCGGGCCAGACATATCGATCTGCTACTAACTTGGCAGTCGCTGATACGCCTGGATGGCTAAGAGAGTGGAGGCTGTCAAATACTTGTTTCCGCAGCATAATTGGGACAAATGGCCTGGGAACCGTTGTACTTACATCGCAGTACATGAATTTACGGCTTCCAGGAACTACTACTTTCTCCAACTGTAGTGATGATCCTCCCTGTATCAGATTCTCAAGTTCTGAATCTGTAAGTTGTGATTCCGCAATGAGATCTTGGGCCACTGGACACTGCAACTCCTCCACGCGAGATAAGGTATCAGCTACTACATTATCCTTGCCAGAGATATGTCTTATGTCGGTGGTAAATTGGGCAATATAATCCAAGTGGCGGAACTGCCTCGGCGAACAGTTTCTTTTCCTGTCTTGGAATGCGAAACTGATCGGTTTATGGTCAGTGTAAATGACAAAATGTCTTGCTTCAAGCATGTGACGGAAATATTTAATTGCCTCATATATGGCTAGTAACTCCCGGTCGTACGGAGAATATTTGGTTTGAGTGGGGCTAAGCTTACGGGAAAAGAAAGCTAATGGCTGCCAACCCCCGCCGTCAAACTGTTGCAGTACTCCACCGATTGCTGTGTCTGATGCGTCGGTCACTAAAGCTAGTTTGGCATTACAGTCGGGATGTGCTAATAAAGCCGCATTAGCTAGACTTTGTTTGCTGTCCTCGAAAGCTTGTAATGTTTCTCCACTCAAATTCACGGGATGGGAACCTTTTACATTGCCTACTAAAAGATTGTGAAGTGGCGCTTGTACTTGAGCTGCTTGTGGCAAGAATCGCCTATAAAAATTTATCATGCCCAGAAAGCGCCTGAGCTGCCGAACATCTTTGGGTAACGGGAAAGATTTAATGGCTTCGACCTTAGAGTCAAGTGGTTTGGTGCCTTTGGCGGAAATGTTATAGCCTAAGAAGGTTACTTCCGGAACACCAAAAACACACTTGGACGTACTAACCACCATACCAAAGTCTCTCATTCTACCAAACAGAGTACGTAGATGCTGTTCGTGCTCGATTTTGCTCCGGCTGAATACCAGAAAGTCATCCAGATAGCAATAGCAAAAATCGAGTCCCCGGGTCATTTCGTCGACAAATCGCTGGAACGTTTGTCCCGCATTACGAAGTCCAAAATTCATAAATAAGAACTCATAAAGTCCAAAGGGCGTGGTGATGGCGGTCTTGGAGATGTCGTCCGCGTTGACAGGTATCTGATTGAAAGCTTTGACTAAATCAATGGTGCTAAAAATACTGCAACCTGAAATGCTGTGTGCAAAGTCATGAATATGTTTTATAGGATACCTGTCAGGAATAGTTCTCGCGTTGAGCATCCGGTAATCTCCGCAAGGCCGCCAGCCATTGTCCTTCTTTGGAGCTAAATGAAGGGGAGATGACCAGGGGCTTTCGGAGGGTCTGGCAGTGCCATTAGCCAGCATTAGTTCAAACTCCTGTTGAGCTATCTTTAACTTGTCCGGTGCTAGACGTCGAGGGGTGCAAGAAACTGGAGGGCCTGGTGTCGTGCGGATATGATGTACAGTGTTATGTGGTGTAGTGCGTTGTGTACCGGCTGGACGAGTGATCTCTGGAAACTCATCTAAAATTCGATGGTATTTTGAATCACCAGTTGAAACCTTTACAGAGGATATAGAGGAATCTATGCGATTAATACCTAAAACAGAGACATTTGTATTACTATCAATAATTAATCGTTGATTACGACAGTCAACAATTAAAGAGTAAAATGACAAAAAATCTACGCCAATAATTGGCTTGGTTACATCGGCCACAACAAAACGCCATTTAAAGTCTCTACGTAAACCTAAATTGAGGTTCAAATTAACAAAACCATACGTCTTTATAGTTGAACCATTAGCTGCACAAAGGTCATAATTCGTTGGAGCACGACGATCACTTAGCAGACAGCGGGGGTAGACACAGAGGTCGCTTCCAGTATCGACCAGAAACTGCGTCTTCGACGATCTATCTGCTACAAACAGGCGACCAGTGGAAATAGGGCAATCGTCAGTCGCCATTATCGACCGCCCACTGCGTTTCCCGCTTTAAAGTCACACGGCTTCACACAATGATGAGCTTTGTCACCGTATCTGTAGTGGTAGTGACATATCGGAAACTTGCGGTAACTCGAATTAGGGCGGGTTCTCGTGCGACTGCGTCCATGGCTCCTGTCTTGCTGACGTTGGTTTCCACCTTGCTGACGCTGTCTGGGCCGACCACTTCTCAGCTGCGTGGTGAGATCATTCATCGCACGCTTTAGCTCAGCGATTTCAGCTGCCAGTTCGTTGACCGATGGCGTTGACGTTGAAGCTGCAGCAACTTGACCACAAGGTCCAGTAATGTCCTGAATTCGGTCTGCCAATTCAGCTAAGTCATCTAATTTGGCATTCTTCTGAGATGCTATAAGTGACTGTATATTAGTTGGAAGTCGACTGCTCCAGATGGTCCGTGTAAAGTCATCAGGTACTTCGGGCCCAGCTAAATCCTTTAGATGACGAAGGAACTGAGATGGCTTTCTATCTCCCAACTCTTCGTGCATCAACAGCTGCTTCACCTTCCGCTCCTTGGAAGCCGACAATCGATTCACCAGTTCAGTTCTCAGTTTATCATATCGGCCCACAGATGGAGGTGACATAATTACATCCTTCACTTCTTTTGTGACACTGGGTTCTAATCGTCCAACAACATAATTATATTTTGTTATGTCACCGGATATGCCTGCGGTCGCAAACTGTGCTTCTACTTGTGCAAACCATAGCTCAGGTTCTTCTGGCCAAAACGGAGGTAATTGACGGATACACGAAAAATGTCGTGTTGTGTGTCAATGGAAACACGCGCTTCTTCCGACTTTCTAGAAATTCCCCTTTGTTCCGCTCGCAACTCACGATCCTCACCGTCGCTCATGTTAAATCTTTAATTTATCAATCAATATACTATTAGAAAAGAATTCACCAAAGTGGTTCACAATCGAAGTCTCGTGTGGTACACTACAACGGGATCTCCAGTTATTTGCTCGTAAATTCGGTCTCGCTAACGAGTTGTTCGTTTATTCGGGCTTTCTTATGTAGTGTTCGTTGATTCGGGGTCACCAGTGTGGTAATAAGGGTGTAGTTGTGAGATAAATTAAATCTGACTCAACAGTTTACCAGTTTTATTTCTCCATCTCGATCACAATACACATCTCCATCACCAACAAATATAGAAGGTGCAAACACAAAGTACAGGCACAGAACAAAAGCAGAAGAAAGAAGAATTGTATAACACACGAACAGAAAATAATGTTTTTATATAAACTTATGTGGGTATCGTTTACACGGCACGGAAACTATTCACATGTAATTAGTGCGACAGGTAGCTATCAACTGGTGACGGAACAAAGATGCGTAGACGCATTGGCTCCGCCCATCCTACCTGTTTCCAATATCACATTCGTCAACCGGCACGTCATTATCGTGATATACAATATATTAATAAAATATTTAAATATCATAAATATTTGTTATTAACTAATGAGGATGGAGTGTAAAAATGTAGTAACTAAAATATTAAAATTTTGAAATTATTTTTAAGGTTAAATTTATTAAATATAAGTTATTGGAAATTATGTACCCCACAATACAATATTATTTATTTCTCTCCACAATATTGTACATGGTACATAGTGTTATGGTTACAGACATTGAACATTGTACAACATTAAACAAAAATATTGTGGAAGACTGATGCCCAAACTAGGCTCTAGTAGGCCTGTATTTCAGATCACCGGGTCTCCCACCCCTTGGAGTATTGACCATATTAACAGAGTAAAATATGAAAAAATAAAAATAAAAGTTTGAGCAAAAGTATGTGGGGGAGTGTGTGTGTGATATGTAAGTTTGTGAGGTGTTTTGTGGATGCATGTATGAGTATTTATTCATTATTTTTACTTTGTGCGCAAGGATACCAGGTAAGTTGTATTTATATAGGTATGTTTTTTACTATATTAACGTTTATGTCAGATTTGTCAAAAGCTTCTGAGTTTCGTAATGGGTCAATTACTCATTTTTTATCACAAAGTCCGCTTTAATAATAACTTCTTAAATAAATTGGAACAAGACATAATTAAAATACTATATTACATTATAATAACGAAAATATGCCATATTAATATAGGAAAAGATAACACAAATATATGAATGATGTAAAAAAAACCTGGTGTTTTCTTGGTTGGCCCTGTTGGCGTGGTTGACAAATGCTCGAGTGGGTTCGATTCCCACCCAGGACATTAATTTGTGTGCATGAACGTGTCTCTTTGTCCTGAGTCTGGGTGTAATTATCTATATGAGTATGTATTTATAAAATAAAAGTAGTATATCAGTTATCTGGTTTCCATATCTCAAGCTCTGCTTAGTTGGGAATCAGATGGCATTGTGTTAGTAGTCCCAAGATATTTATATTTGTTTATTTACTACAGTGTTACTTACGACATCCGCAAAGGCTGCTTCTTTCATAATTTTAGCTTTCCTGAAATCAAAATAAAATTTAAACTCTCTTAAATATTAATAAGAAGAATAATAAGTTCAAATAAAATAAATAAATAAAACCGGCCAAGTGCGAGTCGGACTAGCGCACGAAGGGTACCGTACCATTATTTATAAAAACGAGCAAAAAAATCACGTTTGTTGTATGGGAGCCCCCTTAAATATTTATTTTATTGAAGTTATACTTCTTTTGGCGCGATGGAGAAAAATGATGAGAGTGAATTTTTACGATGCGCGCGCACACCGACACCAATATTTAACAGCTTGAAGTTAGTTCTAGGTGGTATGAAAATTGATAACTATGTTCAAGTTGTATATTCTAGTATTTTTATTTAAATAAAATCTTTTTGATTAATATTAATATTTATTGTTAATCACTACTGCATTTTAGTTATTTTTTTTCCATACGTCAAAGTATAACTTCTAACGCGTGTACACACACTCTTTTTTTTATATTTTTAGTATTGTTATAGCGGCAACAGAAATACATCAGTCTTGTCGGTGTACAGTCTGTCCCCGCCGCGGCGTAATGTCTGTCGGCGTTTAGTCGTACACTCAATAATTGCTGAGCATCATCGAACATTCCAGCAACTAGTAAAACTTGCTCACAAAGCTGGCATTAGCAGTTTGGGGGTCCCTAAATCGCGTAAAGAAGCAAGGCTTTTACCTTCAAAAGAAGGCATGTACAGGGGCTGTACCAGCTAAGCCGCCGAACATCGTTTTTGTGAATGACGTTCAAATAAATATAGGTTAAAAAAGACTTAATCAATCGTTAAATCGGCTTCAATGTTGACAATCGATTCCGGACATTTATGACGTCACATGTGGCCATGGAAGCCGATTTAACGATTGATTTAGTCATTTTTAACCTTGTTTTATTTGAACGCCATATAAGAAATCGATGTTCGGCGACTTAGCCGGTAGAGCCCCAGGACCGACGGCTGTACGTGCTCTTCTAGGGGGTGTAACCAGACTTCGGGCTATGAACAATTGACTGCACGTGTGGCGCAGCGGCTGAGGCAGTCTAATCGCTGCTTCGTGTCGCGGGTTCGAGTCCCGTGCCGGACAACTATTTGTGTGATCCATAAATAGCTGTTCTGAGTCTGGATGTAAGTTGTGTCCGTCTATTATATGTTTGTAAAGTACCCGCGACACAGGGATTCGATTACCTAATGCGATGTTCTCTTTAAAAAAAAATTAATGAGTTCTTGGAGTCTTAACATGAATTTCTTTCCTTTTTGTTGGTTAAATACTGCTTGGTGAATTTGATCCCAGTTTTCGAGTGCTGGGCATTCGACTATGTCTTCAACTTAATGGCTTAACAGATTATCATCAAGATATATAGATAGATAATTCTCCTCAGCAGTAAAATACCCATTCTTTAAGTAGATTTTTAATACAATAAACTCTTAGAGTACCAAAGAGCCACACTATGCTAAAAAAAACAACAAAAAAAACATGGTACTACCTGAACACTTGGAGCTGCCGGTGCAGTTCCACTTGCGTCTTAACGATGACACTCATCTTCGGGTTCAGGTACAAGTCGCACCCTTGTAAGAACTCGTCCCTGGATATCGGCTGCGGGTCCGTTTGTACACTCTTAGCGTTCTCATATAACTTCCTCTTCTTTGATTTTGGACTGCGGACACTGGGAGGAAAGAAGGGCATAGAACTGTTACTATAAAGTTTCATCAAAACGACATCAACCTCAAAACATCCACACATCTATACATATTTCTTAATATTAGGATCATGGCCCTGCACCGGAGCAGCATACCCGCGTTCCCGGGGCTCCCCCTATCAGGCGCCAGAAGAAGTCCACGGCAGGTTAGGTTTAGTCGGTGCGAGTCCGACATACCCACCCGCAGACACTTTTTGCGGGTGGCATGCGTAGGCATTCCCCCTGCCTAATAAATAAAAAAAAATAATAAATGATCATGGCCCTATGGCCCTACCGCCTGATTCGCCCGTCATCGTAATCGTGATCGGCGTACAAATAGATAAAATTAAAAATGACTTAATCATTCGATCCAGCTTCAACGATGAAAAAAGATTCCAGACCATTTATCGGCATAAATGGTCTGGAATCTTTTTTCATCGTTGAAGCTGGATCGAATGATTACGTAATTTTTAATTTTATCTATTTGTACGCCGATCACGATTACGATGACGGGCGAATCAGGCGGTAGGGCCATAGGGCCATGATCATTTATTATTTTTTTTTATTTATTAGGCAGGGGGAACTAGGGTTAGGCAGGCAGGCAGGGTAGGCAGGGTACTAGGGTTACCATATGTAAATAGAGGCATCCCTGTCAATGGTACCTAAAATGTCAGAATTTTCAGAAAAATGGCTGTCTGAAGCAAAACGATGTAGGTAATAGGTAAAAGCCAACAGATAATAATGAAGAAGGATATTTATTACTGATATTTGTCAGAGGACATTTTTTTTTATTTGTTCTTTTTTTTTCTAATATATAAACGTAAAAATCTTCACAAGATACAGTTTTGTAATTGTCAGCCGATTTCTGTCTTTACTCCACTGGGCGTTGACGAGAGCCTGCGAAAATGCCTGTCTCAGACCAATGCCGGCCGCACGCCTGTCTAAACCTTAAAATGCCTGTCAAATGCGGCTAACGCCTGTCATATGGTAACCCTAGCCGGTACATACATGTGCTGGAGTTTTGGCGCCAACGCGGAAAAAGACGGATCGAGGCTATGTTTTATTTTCAAAAACTGATGTAAATTCGAGTTTTTATGTGTAATTATGGTGGATTTTTAGACATAACATCATCGACAACGTACACAAGTGGAGGAAAGTGCGATATTGCCGTGAATTGTGATTTTCCGTGTTGTAACCAAAACTCCATAAAAGCCTCTAGTAAAGTCTCCACTGCTTTACTGGGGTTGGACAAGGACTATGTATGACTTGACTATGACGGACTTTACTTGACAATGATGGAAATAAATGATATAAAAATATATTTACTGAAGGCTCATAAGGCCAAAGAAGCCAGAGCCGTAAAAGGGAATAAAAAAAAAGAAAAAACCTACATGTGCTCATCAAAGCCGATTGAATTAGGGGGTGGGCCCCTGACTATCTTACTAATATAATAAATGCGAAAGTTGGTCAGTATGGATGTATGGATGTGTGAAAAATTGTTACTTTGTAAAAATTGTTATTTCACGAAAAAACTACGGAATGGATTTTAATGAAACTTTCTAATAATATATCCGAATAACACATAGATAGCTATGAAGTATAACGCGAGTGAAACCGCGTCGCACAGCTAGTATTAAATATATTAAAGATCTTTTTAAAAGATATTTTCTTTCTTCTTCATTCCGTACAGTAAAATATTCAGCAACCCAGAGGAAAGACACATCAAAAATGTTTGAAGATCTCGACGGGGATGGGTTTACGTTTCTTCCGTTTGAGGTGGAAATCTAGAGACCCGAAACACGGAGCTTCGTCAGGCAAGAAGTTCTTTATAGGGCTTGTCAAATATTTAATTTCTGAGGCTGCAAACGTCATATAGATATTAAAAAGAATAAACCTACCTTAAATCATTTTCATTCTCCCCTGAATATGTTTCTACTGGCTCCAGTTTAATATCCCGCTCAAGGGGGTATTCCAGTATGAATTCTTGATTTGCTGAAAAATCGGGAAATATTTATAACCTGGCAACACTCCGTACAATATATGCTGTGTGAGGTGTTGGCGCCAACGCGGAAAAAGACGCATCGAGACTATGTTTTATTTTCAAAAACTGGTGTAAATTGGAGTTTTAATGTGTAAATATGGTGGATTTTTAGAAATAACATCTTCGACGATGTACACAAGTAAAACTGATATATAAAATATATATATATATATATTCTGTGTGGAGTTTTAGCGCCAACGCGAATAAAGACGCGTTTGAGGCATTGTTACATTCTAAAACTCGTGTAAATTCGAGTACAAAAAAGTTTCATAAATTCTGTAATGAAACCATTAGTTATTACGACTCAAGGATTTTAATATCCGTGTCCAATAAATAAATTAAAATAAATAAAGAGGAAGGATAAAAATCTTAATATTAATACGTGAAGTAAAAACTTGAGTATGAAATTTGCAACAGTTAAAAAGTAAAGTTTATATGGAGGAGTGCAGTAAGCTAATATTTTTTTGGAAATGGGCATTAGAAGTAAATTAGTTTAATAAAACCAAAACATTACTCACACTGTTATGCTTTTGACACACTGACAAACTGAGTGTCAAATCAAAACTGAGCACAGATTAGCATTGTGAGCTTGACAAGTACTTGAGTGTATGTTAATACCCAACCATGCATTCCATTATTTCAAAGTTGATAAAAATATCAAATTGTACCTATATTAATATTTAAAGTGTTAAACAAACCTTACAATTATAAGTCTCTTCGTTTGTCTGCGTATGCGCAGAGATCATCGGCGTCGGTTGGAAATTGATGGTCGGTATCGCGTACGGCTGCAATTTTTTATTCTTAAACATATTCTTCTCAAAATGTAAACTGCAAACGCGCATGTGCTCCCGTATGTCCATCGAATTCTTTAAGTCAGGTCTTCCAATCATTCTCACCCATTGCAACTGTCTACAATAATATAAAATCAAAAAATCATATGAAATGAAATGAAATGAAATATTTATTCAGCACTTGGGTATTAACATACACTTGTACTTGTCAAGGTCACAATGCAGTACATAAACATAGTGGATAGTAAAAAGTTACAAAAAAAATAATAATTTGTCAGTCCGTGCGGTTTGTTTTATCGCATATATTTTCTGAAATCCTTAAATAAATAACAATTTACTAATCTATTATTATGAAATTTAGTTCTACTATATTAAAATTAAAGAATTGAAGACTAAAGCAAAAGACGAAATTCTAAGTGAGGGTGTGATCACATGCACGGGATCACCGATCACGCATTAATGGGCCAAAGCGATCCTCGCCGCTGAGGAACCTACCCTAGCTAGCCTGCGGCTTTCTCTAGCTGCCTAGGTGGACATAAGTCATTTATTCCGTTAAAATATTACATTTGTATGGAATCGTCAATTTTTTTTACCCTACCGTGCAGTGCATGACGTGGTAGCTACTGAGAAACACTGCCAGAAAACTCAGTAGGAATCCTTTAAAAAAATATTTATTTCTTATTTATCTGATAAATTATCTATATATTAATAACCTAAACTAAACCTATCTACCTAAACCTATCTAAATATTAATAAATATCCTGTGACATTATTTACACACAGCCATATGGTCCCAAACTAAACAGAGCTTGTACTATGGAAACCAGATAACTGATATAATACATATACTACTTTTCTTTTCTAAATATATACTTATATTGATAACTAAATGTACCCCGTGGTTTTACCCGCGTTAAGCTATAAATTATAGCCTATGTGTTATATACTACATGTACTAATTTTCTTTTGTAAATTTATATAGATAATTACACCCAGACTCGGGACAAACATACATTCATGCACACGAATATCTGTCCAGGGGCTCTACCGGCTAAGTTGCCGAACATAGATTTCTTAAATGGCGTTTAAATAAATAAAGGATAAAAATTACTTAATCTATCGTTAAATCGGCTTCCGTGAGCACATGTGACGTCATAAATGGTCCGGAATCGATTGTCAACGTTGAAGCCGAATTAACGATTGATTAAGTCATTTTTAACTTTTATTTATTTGAACGCCATTTAAAAAATCGATGTTCGGTGACTTAGCCGTTAGAGCCCCTGTCCTGTAAAAGTAGGAAATCATAAAACTACAAACGATACACACTGGCAGATCAAATTTAGTATTCATAATATATAATAGTATATTATTTAGTGTTTAATTAAACAACATACACATCAGACAAATACATAATTGAATATGTCTGTTTAGAATCGAAGGTTATTTCTTAGATTTTAATCACACTTTCATCGTATCCCCACTGCTGGACAAAGGCCTCCCCCAAAGATCTCCTCAATTGTCGGTCTTGCGCTATCCGCACCCAGCGACCCGCACAAGATCATCGGTCCATCTTGTAGGGGGCCTGCCCACGCTGCGTCTTCCGGTTCGTGGTCGCCACTCGAGAACCTTTCTGCCCCAGCGGCCGTCGGCTGGAGCCGAAGGCCGCTCATAGGGCACATAGCTCGTAGACGAGCTATGTGCCCTGCCCACTGCCACTTTAGTTTGGCAATTCTTACGGCTATGTCGGCTACTTTGGTTCGCCTGGGGATCTCAACATTTCTAATAACACTAACGAAATATATCTAGGGACAATGTCACACAGATCATCCTATCCCCAAACTAAGCAAAGCTTGTACTATGGGTACCAGGCGACGATATACATACTTATATAGATAGATAAATACTTAAATACATAGAAAACATCCATGACTCAGAAACAAATATCGTGCTCATCACACAAATATTTGCACTTACCGGGATTCGAACCCAGGACCACCAGCTTCGTAGGCAGGAGCACTACCAACTAGGCTACGGTGACCGTCAATTCTTACGGCTATGTCGGTTACTTTGGTTCGCCTGCGCATCTCAGCATTTCTAATAACACTAACGAAATGATATACTTGCCTTTCTTTATCTTTCGGAAAGGAAAAGAAACTCAAACCCTTGTCGTGGTATGACTTGGACATGCATCCGTACACGGCACACGTGGCACGCACCATCTGCAGGCATAAATAACATGATAATAAGATAAATAAATAAATAAAAATAAAAAATAAATTATCTGTTTATTGCATTAAAAAAACTTACAATTATTTTTGACATTGACTTAACTTAATCTAAAACTAAATAGATTATTCAGTTAAGGAGTTGCTATACAAGGTATTTAAGACATAATCATGATTAATTACATAATTTGTCGGGTATTTAAGTAATGTCTCTTCAGAATGTTACGTATTTGTCTACTGTTCTTGTTATCAAGCTTATTAACTACATGTTTAGGTATACTGTTTAAAATTTTAGGTAATATATATTTTGATGTTCTCTCACCGTATACATTAGTACATACAGGTATTACGAATGTTGCCATATGATAAGATAACGCCTCACTTTCAATACCTTTCTGCTAATCATAGCAAGACTCTCCGCTCTAGTCATAATCGTCTTTTACGAGGTTCACCTCATAGCTCTGACTTCATTCACTGTTCTTTCTTTGTCCAATTTATACTTCTTTGGAATGAGCTTTAAGAAACTACACACGATGAGCTTTAAGCTGTTGACACAGCTAGAATGGTTTATTTCAGTTATTTTCATAGTGTAATGTCCTATGGAATTCTTCTCTGGGGTAGCTCTGCTGACATTAACACCATATTTATATTGCAAAAAAGAGCTGTAAGAGCTATCTATAATCTTGGCCCAAGAGTGTCTCTAAGAGAAAAGTTCAAAGAGGTCAACATTCTAACTGTACCATCTCAGTATATATATGAAAACTTACTATATGTGCATAAAAATATTGATTCCTTCTGTAAAAGGAGCGATACACATAATGTAAATACTAGATATAAGAATAATCTCATATTGCATACTACCCGTCTCCACAAAATAAGTAACTCTTTTATGGGGCAATGTATAAGATTCTATAACAAACTTCCCAATGATATTAGAGAATTGTCTACGAATAAGTTTAAAAGAATTATTAAAGCCAAATTGTGTAGCAGGGCATATTACAAAATTTCTGATTATTTAAGTGATAAAAGTGCTTGGGATTGAGTTGTTCTGAGTCAACACACATGATTGTTATTTAAAAAAACGGTTCCTACTGAGTTTTCTGGCAGTGTTTCTCAGTAGCTGCCACGTCATGCACTGCACGGTAGGGTAAAAAAAATATGACGATTCCACATAAATGTAAATTTTTTACGGAATAAAGTACCTTTGACTTTGACTTTACACACAGAAATGTCTCGTCGATAATTATATTTATTATTGTATAGTATGTTATAGGTTTAAAGAACTTTATTTCTCATAAGAACTTTACAGCTCGCTTGAATGAGATACATAGTTATGTATGACATATTAAGCATGCATAAATCAAACTGGTTACATCTAATTTAAAATTTCTTAAATATTTCATTTAAACGTGCACAGTTGACGTTAGTTTAAAATATGAATATGTAATAAATAACAAAATATAATCAATTAAAAAACTGCACGTCAGAATAAATATCAAAAATCTAAATTAATTCGGTAATTCTTAGCATTGATACTTTAAAATTGCAATATAACATAAATAATTTAAAAATAATCTATCAATCAATTCATAACTATTTAAAATAAATTCACAACAAACATTCAGATAATTATGGAAATTATAGTATTGTCTTGCCGGGAACAAGAACGAAATGTTATAGTATAGTATTCATTAGATTAAAATCATATCGTATTTATTGTATAGTATCTATTATATATAGTGTTCGTAATTATTAAATTATACGAATAATAAGTAAAAATACATTTTATATAACCCAAATACACCTGCCACGATCTCTCTGCACTACCTTAAGGTTGACCGGTCGAAAATGACTTTTGCATTAAGTCCGCCTATGTACATTCTCACTGTACTAAAGTTTAAATAAATAAATAAATAAATTGTTTATTTCTCCACATAACATGAAACTATAACAATAATAGGTGCGTACAGTTAAATGCAATACATTTTTACATAATAAAATTGTTTGTTTGTTACAATATATTTACCAATCTTTGTGGTGCTAGCACCTTAGCTAAGTTATTCGGAGATAACTTGTATTAAAGGTCCTAGGCCCATTATGTTTATATAGTTCCATCATTATTCATCAATAATTTACAGGGTGAAAGTTAACATAAAAAGAAAAAAAGTAATAATATGAACAAAATACAAAAAACTTATATTAGATAATAGATAGCTCTTATATTAGTGTGTGTGTGTGTGTGTGTGTGTGAGTGTTTGTGTGCGTGCGCTCGTGTGTACTTATGTGTGTGGTGTATAATATGGAGATAATGTTAGGCTGTGTGGTGGCATTATTATTATTAGATGGGCAGCAGCTTCCTTCTGACAACTATTACCCGATGGTAATAGTTGTCAGAAGGAACGCACGCTTAAGATGTTAGTACGATTACTAACATCTTAAGCGTCCCTAAAAATGGACCCTCTCATTCATTTTCACGTCACAAACCGCCCTCAATCGAGTTCCGTACGTTGTCTGGCGTGGGTAATTTAATTTCTAGTCCCATTAACTTGGCCAGAATGTACAGTCGCGTTTATCGTCTGGTGAAGCAGTGAAAGCCTACGCTAATTATGATGATGATGTGCTCCCGACCGAATTTCGGCCACGGCGGCCTGTCTTAATGGATACTAGCCAATTGCGCAGGACATATTATAGTGCACAAGTGTGTGCGCAAACACAGGGGCACTTTCTATTCCATCACTCTCATGATCCGATGGGACTACTAGAGACACGACCGGAAAGAGTTCAGGTACAGGACCGACGGCTTTACGTGCTCTCCGAGGCACGGGGGTATAATACCGCCAACTTCCAGACTTCGGTCTAATACTGAGAAATTTCTTTTTAGGGAAAAATCCCAAAATCACTTTTTGGCCCGACCCGGGAGTTGAACCCAGGACCTCATTACTGCGGGTGAACACGCTACCGCTAAACCAACGACGGTAATTATAAACGTCATGTTAATAACCTAACCTAACCGTGACAAAACCCCTGACTGTAACTATTATTTCATCATTTTGCAAAAGAGCTGATACTCTTAAAATGCTGGACCGATGTTAACCAAGCATGGCTAAGAACCACCGCAAAGAAACTGGCTATCAAATGAAAAAAGCTGCATTAAAATCGGTCCATCCGTTTGAGAGCTACGGCGCCACAGACAGACACACACACAGACATCGACGTCAAACTAATAACACCCCTCTTTTTTCGTCGGAGGCTAAAATAGAACAAAACTGTCAGTGGATACACTTGCTATAAGAAAACCGCCCCTATTGCTAAGGCGATAAAGACGCTACACTGTCAATGTTCAAGTGAATAATCTGACGGGGGGTCGACTGTACCTCATCATGTCAGCCAAATTCCGTCCACTGCTGGACAAAAGCCTCCCCAAAGAATGGGATATGCCATAATCGCCACGCTTGGCAGACGGTTTGGTGATCGCAGATCGGTCATCATCATCATCATCATCATTTGCCCCACTAATATGCTAGTGGGTGTGGTTTCCGCACTTAGTCCCGATGTGGACCATTGTACCTGAGCCATGGCAGCCTTCATTCCATGCAGCCCACCTCCCTCCAGAAGCATATCAGGTCTTCTAAACTTCTCAGGGCTTCCGTAAGAGTTCCTGGTGATCCCAGGGTTTCCTTCCGGATTTTTGTGATGCCTGTGCACTCGAGTAGCACGTGCGCGACCGTTTCTTCAGCGTCCATGCATGCTCTGCACAGAGGGCTGTCAGTTATGCCGATAGTGTGGAAGTGTTTATTTAGTGAGCAGTGTCCGGTGATGGTCCCCACCACGACGCGGAGGCTTTCACTGTTTAGCGGTAGTAGGCGCAGAAAAAACGCTGCTGCCCGTTCTCTGGTAGGTATTCCCTCGGACGATTTCTACGCCCCCCACGGGCTGAGATGGGGGTGATGATATTCTATGCCGTCGCCACACAGCAAACACGACTGTATCTGCTAAACAACAAATGGTACTCCACGGTATATCGGACATGGATACAGACTGTGTTGAATTTTAAATCTTATGTAGCCGAAAAAAATCGTATTTGCCTTGTAGTTTTCAGCAAAAGTAGATAATATAATATAAATATCTACTATATAAAAATAAGTCGGGTTTTTCTCGCGTCGGTCTCTCTCTCTTCCTGACGCTATAACACCAGAACGCACGAACCGATTTCCACGGTTTTGCATTCGTTGGAAAGGTCTCGGGCTCCGTGAGGTTTATAGCAAAGAAAATTCAGAAAAAAATTCAACAGAACAGCGGGAAAATCTTCTTGAACGCGAGTGAAACCGCGGGGCATAGCTAGTATAATATAAAAGTAAAAAACTTGAGAGGTGTCAAAGGACACCCGCATGGAACGAGGTTATTTCTTATTATTGTACAAAAAACCCGTATAAACTCAACAAAAATAATCGTCGCGACACCACACTGTTCAATGCGAAATAGAAATGAAAATATCTGGCTTGCTTTCTATAAGAGAGAGAGGGCCAGATAGAGACAGACAGAGAAACATGCGCACGCCGCACAGCTGCAAAAAGTGTCGTGACAACTTTTCGTAAGAATTTTTTCCGTCTAGCCCCCTTTCACAACGCGCGATAATGAACTTCGTTCCAATAAACCACGTTTCATTAGGGTTATTTCGGAAAATTATCAATAGTTATTAAGGTTTTAGTTACATATAAAAAGAAATTGTATAATATAAAAGTTTGTTAAAGTAGCTCATTAAATTTTTGATCTAGTTTTTACCTCTAAGTAACTAGACATTTAGATCTTAAATATTGTGTTATTTTTAAAGATTAATGTTAATGTTTAAGTTGTTGGTGAACCAAATAAATAAAATTATTTTCGATGGGGTTAATATATACCCTAATTTACCTTGAGGGTATTTTATACAATATTACATTTTTTTTAAATACAACGCCCGCACTAGGTACTCTAATTCCTGTGTCGCGGGGTACTTTACAAACATAATAGCCGAACACAAATTTAAAATAAAATAAATAAGGTTTTTATTCACGTAGACTTTAAAAAACCGCTTGTAAATAGTCAGAACATGTTTGTAGTAATATAAGTTGTATACATTATTATTTCTAGTAACATAGGTTTAGGTACACAGTGTATGAAAAAATTAAAAAAAATTATTTTATTATAGCAATGATATTTAGCTACCTCGTATCAAGTTATTGTCGAGAGATTATGTTTAATTATCTAGTTTAAGTCTAATATTTTTACTACATATTGTCAATTTCATCCAGACACAGAACAACTATTTATGGGCCACACAAATAGTTGTCCGGCGTAAATTGTTTAAACTAGGATTTTTAGGCCTTTTATAAAAACGAGCGTCCGTGCAAACGTAGGCTAGCAAATTGAGTGTTGCCAGGTTTCCATTCAAATATGTCAATATAAATATAGTACTAAAACATCGGTGCTTTATATTTTTGTATATGGTGTAACGTGCGTGAGTATAGGACGAAATTTAAGGAGCTCAATTGGCCTATGATACTGAAAAACGTGTAGAACATCAACATGCAAAATACACAAAAGAACCTAATCTTAACTTTTCATACAAAATATGCAATTTCTTTTTAATATTTAAAGACAACGCTCGCATTAGGAAATTTAATCCCTGTGTCGCGGATTACTTTACAAACATATAATAGACGGACACAAATTACATCCAGATTCAGAACTACTATTTATGGGTCACACAAATAGTTGTCCGGCGCGGGACTCGAACCCGCAACACGAAGTGGCGAGGCGAATGTCTAAGCCGCTGCGCCACACGTATTGTCAAATATGTGTTTGTTTATATAAAACTTTATGTACAGACACCTGCACATCCAGCCCGCACTACCCCAATCTGTCAAATTTCGTTTATAGTTTTTGAACTTTATCACTTAAATAAAATAAATAAATAAAAAAGGTTTTTATTCACGTAGACTTTAAAAAAGCGCTTGTAAATAGTCAGAACATATTCGTAGTAATATATAATTAATTTATAATTATTTCCAGGTACATATAGATATTTAGGTACACGGATTGTAGGAAATAATTTACAATAAGATTTATTTTATAACAGTAACGGTATTTAACTAACTTAAATTAAGTTCTTGTGTAGGATCATGTGTAGGTTTAATTATCAAAATTTTAATTTTTAGCTTTATTTTTACTACATATTGTCGAATGGTTCTGTCTATAATAAGGTACGAATTAAATGTTATTATTATGGCGGACCTTGTGTTTATAACGACGGTCGCGCTTTAATGCTACCACCGGATCCAATGCGCCCCAACTGAGAAGACCCAGCGAAACAAACTCAGCTTAAGCATAATTTTTATGTTACTAACACTCTATGGATTTATTTGTCCGCAATAAAAATTATACAATACAATACAATAAGATTCACTTTCAATTGGGGAAATTTGACAGATTGGGGTAGCTTGATGTGCTGGCGTACATTAATATAGAAAGATGTCCTGGGCATTTTCTCTCGGTCGACCTTGAGGTGCGGATATTAAAATACATTTGTATTTTAACCGCCTCTAAAAGAAGTGGGTTATCAAGTCAACTGTTTGTTTTGTATGTAAAATGTATATATTTCTATATTTATTTTAACTAATAAATAATGTTTTCGGAATGTACCCATAATAAAATTTGTCTCCAACCGTTGTCTAGAATTGGAGTTGAAGTCGCTTTTATATTTTTTAAACAGTAATATTTCCATTTCAATAACTGGTTTTTCTATAATTTGTTCAGTTTCGTCGGTAAATTGCGGTCCGCCTCATTTATTCTTTACCTTATACAACATGTAACTTAATGACGCACATCCTAAAAATACTTTGTTCAGAATCGTTTTCTGAATCGATTTATATCATTTTTAATATAGGTAATTTTTTATTTCAAAATAATTAAATTTACGGAAATTGTTATCACATTAACCTTGTACAGTCAAAACAAATTGAAATGGACCATAATTCAAAGTAATAAGACTTTTAAAATCGCAGTTTTATTGTATTCGTACAAATTCCATCATTCAATACAAAATGAAAGATAAATAAACTTTATTCTAAGAAACTAATTTAGTAAATAACAATGCATATACATGTTAAATTAATAAATTCAGTGTATGTATTATGATTACAACATAATATTCTAATTGGAGTGTTTGAGGGTGTGCGTTAATTACGTTACATGTTGTATATGTATGTACAAAAATATGTATCGGATACAATCGGCCTTTAAATGAGTAATACAGCACAGTTACAGTTTTACAAAAGTAAAAGTCTATTTGATCAAATAGTCAGTCTTTAAAGCAACATAGCATCAAACATAAGTTACAAACTTTCAATTATATGTCAAACCAGATAGCATTCACAATTTAGTACACCTCCTATTATAAAAACACCTGGCAACACCGAACAGATCTCTGGGTATACGCGCCTGACGTAATCCCCCCGCCAGCCCCGCGCGCCGTCCCGAATTCACAATTAACCTCTTTAGATCGCTGCATTTAACAGCAGGCTGTCGTATACATGTTTTGTACTAAAACTAACTTTAATAATTATCTGATGAATATTTCTTACCTTATTTTAGCTTAAAGTATTCAAAAGATCTCGCATAATGTTTACACTTTCTCGTTTAATAGCGTGTACAGAGGATCGCGAACGGTGCAAGCCACAGACTAGAATGTTAAATGACTTGCTCAGTGAGTCAAGATGGCGGCGCGTCCTCCCGCGTCCCACGGCCCCCGCTCGCGACGCCTGTCTGGTATGCTACAACATCCTACTAATATTATAAACGCGAAAGTTTGTAAGTAAGGATGGATGTTTGTTACTCTTTCGCGTAAAAACTACTGAATGGATTTTAATGAAACTTTACAATAATAGGTATAGCTTATACATAAAACATTGGCTACAATTTATAAAGATATTGTGTGAATTGTCCAAGATATGACGATAAGTGTCAAGTAATTAGGATAAAATCTGCGAGCTATTCCGGCGTGCACTGCCATAACCGCTAGAGGTAGACATTGTACTAATATTATTAATGCGAAAGTTTGTGAGTATAGATTTATGGATATGTGTTTGTTACTCTTTTACGCCAAAACTACTTTAACGCGGATGAAACCGCGGGGAATAGCTAGTAGAGTATATAATAACTTCGAGATGGTTATTCACAGACAATCCCCTTGAGTTTTTATTGCTATAAAGCCGCGCTCAAATGTCGCTTCATTGGATCCGGTGGTAGCATTAAAGCGCGACCGTCGTTATTAACACAAGGTCCGTCATAATAATAATACCTTTAATATAGACAGTACCATTGACAATATGTAGTAAAAATATTAGACTTAAACTAGATAATTAAACATAATCTCTTGACAATAACTTGATACGAGCTAGCTAAATATCATTTCTGTAATAAAATAAATTTTATAAATGTTTTCATACAAGATGTACCTAAATATCTATGTTACTAGAAATAATATCTAATGTATACAACTATATTACTACAAACATGTTCTGACTATTTACAAGCGCTTTTTTAAACTCTACGTGAATAAAAACCTTTTTTATTTTTTTTTATTTATATATATTTTTTTATCTAGTAATGGAATGAGGCGCTACTTACCGGAAATCCATAGAGACATAGAGCCTGTTTCCCAGAGGGGTAGGCAGAGACAACGGATTCCCATATGTCACGATCTTTGCAGAAATCTGTGACGAACAAAATATAAAATTAATATGTAGATAGTAGACAATATGTAGCAAGTACCTAAATAAAATATAAATTTCGATAATAAAACTTAAACATAATATCCTTGACAATAACTTAATACAAGCTAGCTACATATCATTACTATTATAAAATCAATTTTATAAATGTTTTAACAATATGTGTACCTACCTACCTAAAATCTGTAATATGTAACTAGAAATATTATTCATACTTAACTATATTACTATAATCATGTTCTGACTATTTAAAGCGCTTTTTTAGTCTACGCCATTTAAACCTTTTTTATTAAAAAAATAAATAAAAAAACCAAAAGTAATCAAAAAAGTATTCCGCTATTAATCAGTTTAATTAAGACGGGATGAACTTTGAATCGCATGTAGTGGCTATTAACATGTCATGAGAATGGTCTGCGGAGGAGTGAAACACGTGTTGGGTGTTATATTGTTGAATGTTATTAGCTTATTTATATTATCCTTGTGGCATGTGTATATTTGTTGCAGATGGAAGTGCGATGCAAATGGCACCCCGGCTTGATTAAACTGATAATAAGTGAAACGGGCCTGTTCTCGTGGTTGGTAAATGCTTGTCTTTCACGCCGCAGGTCGTGGGTTCGATTACCACAAAGGACAGATATTGGTGTGCATGAACATGTCTGTTTATGGTAACTATTTATGGGTCACACAAATAGTTGTCCGGCGCGGGACTCGAACCCGCGACACGAAGGGGCGAAGCGACTTTCTTAGACAGGACAGAATATATTTGTGTGCATGAACATGTCTGTTTGTTCTGAGTCTGGGTGTAATTATCTATATAAGTATATGTATTTACAGAAAAAAGTATTATATGTAGTATATCAGTTCTCTGGTTTCCATAGTACAAGCTATGCTAAGTTTGGCATCAGATGGCAGTGTGTGAATAATGTCCTAAGATAAAACTAAATAAATACTTTTATTTAGTTTTATCACTTAAATAATCTTATATTTTGTACACCATTTGGCTTTAATAATTATTTTAAACTTATTCGTAGACAATTCTCTAATATCATTGGGAAGTTTATTATAGAATCTTATACATTGCCCCATAAAAGAGTTACTTATTTTGTGGAGACGGGTAGTATGCAATATGAGATTATTCTTATATCTAGTATTTACATTATGTGTATCGCTCCTTTTACAGAAGGAATATATAATTTTATGCACATATAGTAAGCTTTCATATATGTATATTCGCTACTAGAAAAGTAGGTAAGGTTATAACGATGACCATATTACAAATAGTGAGAACGCTAAAGAACATATTCGATTAAATGTTTAATTTATGAACCATTCGATATTATGAACGTTCGAGTATTTAGACATTCGATTACTAGGAGTTCGATTTGGCATAGTACAGACGCCAGCACATCAAGCTAACCCAATCTGTCAAATTTCCCCAATCGAAAGTGAACCTTATGCTTATGTGATAAAGTTAAAAATCTATAAAAGATATTTGACAGATTGGGGTAGCTGGATGTGCTGGCGTCTGTACACCCCCCAAAACTTGTGTAACATGGTAAATCGTTTAAAGGCCGCCAACGCGCCCGCGACTCCTCTGGTGTTGCGAGTGTCCATGGGCGGCGGTGATCACTTACCATTAGTGATGTGCCGGATATCCGTATCCGCGGATATCCGAGGCAGAAGAAAGATTCGTATCCGTGTCCGTATCCGTTACTTTTTGGCGGATCTTTTACGGATCTATTTACCTTATTAATTTTAAATTTATAGATACAATTCTTTAAGGCGAAGGGTAAGGCTCACTAGCGACGCCAATTACCGAAATTCCGACGGTCCACAATTATTTAAAATATATTTGGTTTAGTAGCTAACAATTTAAAGCAATTGGCGTCGCTAGTGCGCCTTACTCTTCGGCTTAAATAGGTGATTAGGTAGCAATAAAAATCTATTAAATTCAATACAGATACTTTTTTATTAAATTATTATATGTTTTCTTTGTAAATGATTTTTTAAGGAAGTTGTACCTTTACCCTTACGAGAATTCTTTCCATCCGTAGACAGAGAAACCAATAGACAAAGGCACCGTGAAGCCGCGACTGAAACAAAGATAGTTTGTCAATGTGTGTGTGTAATGTTGCCAAAATAATAGCACTCCCTGTTTTTGGGGGGGAATTTCGGGAATCGATCAATCGCATTTTTTGTCAGATTAATTGTACCGAAAACTATTGACCAATGTCTTTTTTGTTATTAGCATCATTTGAAGCAAATTTATAGATCGTCGAAGTTATTTTCTAAATCTACAAAACATAGTTCAATTAAATAATACCTATAACGCATGATGTTATAGGTATTATTTAATTGAACTATGTTTCGTAGATTTTGAAAATAACTTTTTGCTATTGGCCGCAGCATCTTTTGAACTTTTTTCATTTGCCAAATGTTTTATTGCAATATTTTAACCACAATGAAACAACATTTTGTGCAAGACCGGCAATTGTGGATATCTTTGGGGGAGGCCTTTGTCCAGCTGTGAGAGTCTTTTGGCTGATAATATTATGATGATGAAGATGGTACTTGGTAAAGATCTTCATCCAAAGGAAACATCGGAGTACCAAACGAAAACAATCGATTTGATTATAGGTCAACTGATACAGTGACAGACTTTAGTTAAATAAAGTAAAAAAAGGTAATAATTGAAAAGTTTCATGTTAAAATTCGGTCAAATATTTTTCGAACTTATGATAGGTAACCGGGAAATTCATTTTGGATCTTATAAAATGGAATAAAGTAACAATAAAACTATAGAAATTAAATATTTTTTTATTTTTAATATATAAAATAAAACAGAGGATACCAATGTATAAAAACCACTGTATTGATGACTTTTAAAAATGTATCACGTAAACGTACTCCAGTTGCCCCAAGAAAATATAAGGGAAAAATGTATCCTTTACCTATTACAAAGCTCTTTATTGGAAAAAGGAGACAAAGTAATATATGGCATAAAACAAGGTGCCCATAAGATAAGATTAGTAAATAATATGACCAAAAAACTTAAAAGAGATACAAAAACATGTTTTTTCATGTTCTTTGTTTTCCCAACTAAACCCAAAAAACGTTAAGGAAATCTTTGTTTCCGCTATCTATAGTGCTTAATATGTCAGCATCTTCAAATGATATTAAGGATTTGATTTTAAGTTCCGAAATAATATCTGATAAATGAGCATTTCGTTTCAACAAACGCCTATTTGTTTGACGGAGAGCACGTATCTTTTTCTGAGATTAATAAGACCCTCAGTTTTTTTCTTTAAATTCACTTTTAGTTTTTTCTTTCTTGGTGTATCTTCATCTGCAGGCATTAGCAATTTTCTTCTCGAGATACTTTTTATGTTAACGTCGTCTTGCAAAACGGCACTTAATGATGTCGAAGGCAATGTATCATCTACCTCTTGTGTCGCCACAATCTAAAACATTAAAGAAAAATAAATAAAAGCACACAGATTATGATGGCAAATAATGTTGTCATATTACTATGTAGAACTAGCAACTAAGGCCACCCTGTCTTGTTTACTTTTATGTATTTACTGTAGTATTTTCTTAACTATTGTAATTTTAATCTATATTAAATGATCTCTGTATTTAACATACTTATTTGGATAAGGATTCAGTATTATTATGATGATGACGGAGAATATATACCTTGATAGTCTTTTTCTAGTTTTGTAATAATGATAATGCATCTGATACTGGCGATTCATCAGAACTTCCAAAAACAGCTCTTATCTGCAAGGTAAATATAAAATTATAAACTGTTTTTTGCAATATACTTATAAATTAAATAAGAGTAATATAAATATAATATTTACTGTAGTTGGTACTGCATCAGGATACAAAACAGTTTTCTTCTTCATTTTTATCAAAAAAGTTTCAGGAAAGTGATTACTACATATTTTAGAGTATTTTGTGGGGGTCCAGTCTTATCTTCCAGTCGCTTCAATCCATTTTCTGCATAATCCTGAGTCACCTGGAAAACTAAAGATAACTGACTTTTATAATCAATATTCATTCTATCAAAAATCTGATGTTCATCACAAATTAAAAGATGCTTTAAATAAATTTGTAAGCTAGCACATGTATACCCAGCTGTACTTCTACTACATTTAAAGCAAATGTGTCAGATAAATTTGTATAATACATGGAAAAACCTCTCAAAGATAGAAACTTTTTACTAAGTTGCGAAATGGAGGGGGTTAATTCCAAGTTACCTAAAGGAGTCTCCATTTAGGTAGATGTATAAATGAGTTTTAGAAATTAATCTGTTTAAAATTAAAATATTAAAATTCGATCACTTAAGTTTCAATTGCAATATTTATTTAAAACCAATAGAAACAAAATAACAGCACATATAGTAAAAACTTAAAGAATTTATCTCAGGCTGTCGATAAATTTATTTGGAGTTGATGAATTTGGGAATTTTAAAATTGGGGAATTTTACATTTGATGTTTGCAACAAATACCAGACAAAAATTAAAGGTTATAATAAGAAAACATGACTAAATCCTTATATTTAACGAGTATTATCGTTACTAAATGCTATGTTTCAAGTAATTATCACTAAGAAACTATATTTAAGGACGACTAATAATAAAACACCGCCGTACTTACGAGTGAAAAGACACACCGGGAATTTTCTTCTCACTGTCACTATCGTATGAAATAACACGACAACGCACCATTTTATTAGCCTAAATGTGGTTTAGGATCATTTACGAGTAATTTAACTGTAAACCAATCGTTTTATAATGTAAAATCAACAGAATAATATAACATAAACAAGATGCTACACGAACTGTCAAAGTTTGTTTCGCAATTAAAGTTGCTGACCTTGAAAAAACTGGTTACACGATACGGGACAGAAGATATCATAGTTGTGTCTCTGTCTATCACATTCGTATCGCGAATATAGCTCTCGTTCTTGAGTGAAAGAGAAAGGAATTGTCATTTGGTCTATTAGTTTCTCTGTCTACGTTTCCATCACAATTTTTTTTTTTTTTTTTTTTTTTTTTATAATTTTAATTATGCGCGGATCTACATTTTTGACGATCCGGCACATCACTACTTACCATCAGGTGACACACTTCCAAATTTGTCGCGCTCTTAGGCTGAGATCTATAGAGCGTACTTAGACTTTGCTCAGACTTTACTTAGACAGAAGTTAATGCATGTAACGAAATTACAATTGGTGTTTTGACTTTGGCTGCCTTAGTTTATGCTAAGCATAATCTTAACGTCAAAAAGTCTATAAATACCAAATCAAAGTATAAGCTTAGCATACACTTAGCAAAGTTTTACGTAAGTAAAGTTTGAGCAAAGTCTAAGTACGCTCTATAGATCTCAGCCTTATACAAGTTGTAACAGAAATATTGGACGTACTTTAAGAACTTAATTAACCTGTCGGGTGACAGATGTCAAATCAGTCAAAGCTCGGTCAATAATATTCGATGTTTAAAAATATTACTTAAGTTAATAAGTCAAAACATACAGTGAAAGTTTGTTTATTGTGTACCTCAGACAACATACTTCATTATTCAGTGTTAATAATCAGTGGAAATACATAAAACTATTACTTTTAAATTTTCTTTTTTGTATATCTGTTCTTAAGTATCTATAGTTTATATAAAGCAAATTTTTTTTTCATTTCTTTGCTAAATAAACTAATAAATAATAAAAACATAATAATATAGAAAAAAAAACTTGTGTGTACTTATGTACACGCGTTAGAAGTTATACTTCTTAATATACAACTTGAACATAGTTATCAATTTTCATACCACCTAGAACTAACGTCATGCTGTTATTTTTATTGAATAATTGCTTGCTTGCTTGTTATTTTATGAATTTTTACGTAAAAATTCACTCTCATACCACCTAGAACTAACTTCATGCTGTTAAATTTTTTGGTGTCGGTGTGCGCGCGCATCGTAAAAATTCACTCTCATCATTTTTCTCCATCGCGCCAAAAGAAGTATAACTTCAATAAATAATAACAATATATAAAAAATTAAACAAATTTTGGATACAACTTTATATTACTATATACAAAACAAACTAAATGAACTATTTTTTATACTATTTAAAAATATACGAATAATATAATATAGTATTAATATAATACAATCTAACCATATAGATATTAATAAAATAAGTATAAAATCTTTAAATTTTGAATAATGATTACGATCTAAGTTTTGTTTTTGCCACTGTATGACCTACCTTAACAAACACCTTTTAAATCTCCGTACGCACTACTGATTATGACCGATGCGTGGAGGTATTGGACTATTTTTTGTTTGAATGCATTTTCTCTAATTACCCTGTTTTTATATTTTGTATTAGTCTAAGTTATAGTTATAGAATTGTATACGCTGTGCCAATATGAAAAAGCATGTAACTACTTACAACATGTAACTACGTATTTTCTCTGCAAGTGATTTTTGTAATCTTTTGAGAAAATAAATGTCTTTTTTCTTTTTTTTTTTTATTATTTATTTCCATAAAGTAAACATACATGTTATTATGATAGCAAACCTAAAACCCACGGAGGTTTGTCCGGGCTGCTATTATTCAGCAGTACATTAAATTCTTATTACCTAAGAAAATCTAAGCAAAAAAATCTGATTTGCACTTCTGTGACTCACCATGGTAGGTAGCTGAAAATCAGCGTTGCAGTTGGGCTCTGGCTGTAACAGTGTGCTGGGCTGCCTACCAATTGAACACACTATATTTTAATTATTCCTTGTTATTTGTTTCTTTATAATGTTTTTTTTCTTATTCATGTTTAGTTTTATGGTAGTATATAAGTAAATATAAGACTTTTATTATTATTAAGTGTTTATCACACTAGCAGCTAGTAAGCTGATGCGTGTGTTTTTGTTTGCAATTTGGAAAATTTGTCAAGTCTGTTTTGAAGCAGTTTAAATTGGGTGCCTTTATGATAGTTTCAGGAAGTTCATTCCACTCATTGACCACACGGTTTGACAGGAAGTGTTTTAGTGGATTTCTTTTGTGCGGTATTCTGCTTAATTTTAGGGAGTGTCCTGTCAGATATTGATTGTCACTTAGAGTAAACAAGTCCCTAATTCCTGCTACATTGTAGGACCCAGACAAAATTTTGTAGGTTTCAATGAGACTTCCCCTCTGTCTACGTTTTTCGAGAGAAGTGAGGCCGAGGTCTTTTAATCGTTCCTCATATGGTTTGTGTCTCAGTACTGAAGCCATTTTTGTCGCTCTTCTCTGGAACTTCTCTAATAGCATGATGTCTTTCTTGAAATAACTTGTACAAACTTTGTTTCAATATGTGTATGTGTTCAATAAAAACATATTCTTCTTCTTCTTCTCTTCTTCTGTGAAACACAAAATATGAACTCCCCATACAAGAAACTGCACTTTTGACTGCACCTGTAGCGCGGCGGTTAAGGCAGTTGCTTAACCATAAATAGTTGTCCTGTGTCCGTATGAACATTTTATTTTATTTATTTGGGACAAAATCAAATCAAAATCATTCTTTATTTAAAAATAAAAAAGGTTTTTATTCACGTAGACTTTAAAAAAGCGCTTGTAAATAGTCAGAACATTATGTAGTCATATAGTTATTTTATTTTATTTTATTTATTATGTAGTTATAGTACATTATTATTTCTAGTAACATAGATATTTAGGTACACATTGTATGAAAACATTTATAAAATTTATTTTATTATAGCAATGATATTTAGCTAGCTTGTATCAAGTTATTGTCAAGAGATTATATTTAATTATCTAGTTTAAGTCTAATATTTTTACTGCATATTGTCAATGGTTCTGTCTATATTAAGGTATTATTATGACGGACCTTGTGTTACTAACGACGGTCGCGCTTTAATGCTACCACCGGATCCAATGCGCCCCAACTGAGAAGACCCAGCGAAACAAACTCAGTGGGTTCATCTACTACCGGTTTCAACACGACCCAGTTGAGACGGTCCGGCGAAACATACTCAAGCGGACATGAACACGGGATTTGGTCCATTTGCCATAAATGTAGGTAACACAATAAAGGTGTTGCTGACGTTTACAAATGGAATCCAATACATTCTACCATAACGGCGTGCAAAATTACATAAACATCTATACAAATAAATAAAATTGGAGTGTCAGTTTGTAATATTGAAATAGCCGGTTTTTACTACATAAATATGTATATATATATACGCTACATACACCAAAATAACATTTTTTATCTTCTATACAAATAAATAAAATTGGAGTGTCTGTTTGTAATATTGAAATAGCCGGTTTTTACTACATAAATATGTATATATATATACGCTACATACACCAAAATAACATTTTTTACAATTTTTGTCTGTCTGTCTGTCTGTTTGTTCCGGCTAATCTCTGAAATGGCTGGACCGATTTTGACGGGACTTTTATTGGCAGGTAGCTGATGTAATAAGGAGTAACTTAGGCTACTTTTATTTCAGAAAAAGTCTTTTATTTTACTAAAAAACGAAATAAACTAATTAACACGCGGACGAAGTCGCGGGCACAGCTAGTCGTATATAAATCAGTAAAATTAAATGTCTAATTCAATATGTCATCTTGATATAGTCAAAAACACGGTTACATGTTATGTATAACTGAGTAAATATTCTAACAATAAATAATAAACATATAACTGACTAGCTGTGCCCGCGACTTCGTCCGCGTGTTAATTAGTTTATTTCGATATTTTGTAAAATAAAATACTTTTTCTAAAATAAAAGTAGCCTAAGTTACGCCTTATTACATCAGCTACCTGCCAATAAAAGTCCCGTCAAAATAGGTCCAGCCATTTCAGAGATTAGCCGGAACAAACAGACAGACAGACAGACAAAAATTGTAAAAAATGGTTTTTTGGTGTATGTAGCGTATATATATACATATTTATGTAGTAAAAACCGGCTATTACAATATTACAAACAGACACTCCAATTTTATTTATTTGTATAGATGATGTCTTCCCGGCCGAAATTCGGCCACGGCGGCCATTTTCAATGGAGATTAGCCAATTGCGCAGGAGATATTATAGTGCAAAAGTGTGTGCGCAAACACAGGTGCACTTTCTATTACATCAGTTTCATGATTCAATGGGACGACTAGTGACACGACCGGAAAGAGGTCAGGTACAGGACCGACGGCTTTACGTGCTCTCCTAGGCATGGGTGTGTAATACCGCCAACTTCCAGACTTAGGGCGGATACTGCGAAATTTATTTTTACGGAAAAATCCCAAAATCACTTTTTGGCCCGACCCGGGGTTTGAACCCATGACCTCATTTTCTGCGGTTGAACACGCTACCGCTAGAACAACGTTAAACGTATATAAAGTACTAGCTTTGCCCCGCGGTTTTTCCCGCATTAAACTTTATTATAGCCTATGTGTTAATCTAGGGAGTCAGCTAACTCCATACCAAATTTTATTAAAATCGTTCTAGCCGTTTAATCGTGAAGAAGTAACAAACATACACACTCACAAACTTACTTAATGACGGTCACCGTAGCCTAGTTGGTAGTGCTCCTGCCTACGAAGCTGGTGGTCCTGGGTTCGAATCCCGGTAAGTGCAAATATTTGTGTGACGAGCACGAATATTTGTTTCTGAGTCATGGATGTTTTCTATGTATTTAAGTATTTACATCCATACATATATACATAGACTCACGCCTGTTTCCCAGAGGGGTAGGCAGAGACAACGGATTTCCATTTGTCACGATCTTTGCATACTTCTTTTGCCTCGATTACTGTCATTATATTCTTCATACATGCTCGCCGGTACTTCTGACCTGCCCTTTCTTGAGAACATCTCCAATTTGGTCAGAGAATGTTCGACGTGGTCTTCCCCTTCCGGTTGTCCCATTCACACAGGCCAGGTATACTTCTTTTGTCAATCTTCTTTCATTCATCCTTTCTAAATGGCCAAACCATCTCAGCATGCCTTTTTCAATCTTTGTGACTACATCATCTTTCACACCACAACGCTCTCTTACATCAGTATTTCGAATTCTGTCTCTCAAAGTCACACCATACATACTTCTCAGAGCTCTCATTTCCACTGCATTTATTTTACTTTCATTCTTTTTTCTGCCATACCCAACTTTCACTTCCATACATTAAAGTTGGCACTAACAAGTACAAGCTTTGCTTAGTTTGGGGCTAGGATGGCCGCCACAATGGTGACACACAGATCATCCGATCTGTGTGTCACCATTGTGGCGGCGGCCCGGACTCGGCCCAACATACACTCGAGGAGTGCCCAGCTTGGGCCCCCGAGAGGCGAGTCCTGGTCGCTGAAATAGGATTGGACCTCTCGCTGCCATCAGTGGTTTCGGCTATGCTGGCGGCGACAACCGGATGGAACGCGGTGGCCTCATTCTGTGAAGCTGTTATGCTCAAGAAGGAGGCCGCCGAGCGCGAGAGGGAGCGCAACGATCCCTCCCGTAGGAGAACGAGACGGCGCCGATGAACTGGATATTGACACTAATATCCGCTTCATCGGCGCCGGCGCTGGGAGCTAATCTCAGCGCGAGAGAGAATGCGGCGTCCGGCTGCCTTCTCCCCGGCTTGACGTCGCCCCTGGGACCGCTGGCGTTTGGAGGAGGGGAACTCCACTCGTCTTACATAAGCGGTCCCGGGAAGAGGTAACCTGCTGTAGCTCAGGTTGCCTAAACGCGCTTGTGCGTGAAGGGGAGGGGAGGAGGCATTTGGCCCCCTCCCGTCCCCGGAGGAGAGTCTCAGACGCTCAGTGTACAGCGGGGGTACTGGCGAGATCGTTCACGAGTACCCAGACCCCCCGCTACAGGCATTGTGAGGCTGGCTACCATGGTGGTTTTAGTGCGTATCCCGGGATTAGCCCGGAGAGTCCACATAACCCGTCGCCTCCCCAAGCGGCGGGTATGCGTAAGTTTAATGCATTTCCACCATGTAAAAAAATAAAAAAAAGGATGATCATGTGACATTGTCCCGAGTCCCGAGATATATAAGTAATTATAAATTTCTCGTATTTTCGCGCATGCGTGTGGTCGCTAGATAGTTAGGTGGGGGCTAGGTTTCCGCACTGAACGTCCTAATGCCCAATCAGGAAGTTGTACGTGTACTTGTTTGGCTACTCGAACCATCCCAGTTCCATCCAGAAGTCCAGGAGACGATGGAAGCCTGGCTTGAAGGCCTGCAGCGTCTTCAGATCATTCAGGTACTTTGTTGGCAGGCAACATTCTTGCAGTGTAGCAGTAAAGGAGGGTTTTGGCGCCAACGCGGAAAAAGACGCATCAGGGCTTTGTTTCATTTTCAAAAACTGGTGTAAATTCAAGTTTTTATGCGTAAATATGGTGAATTTTTAGACATAACATCATGGACAACGTACACAAGTGGAGGAAAGTGCGATATTGCCGTGAATTGCGATTTTCTGTGTTGAATCTAAAACTCCATATAAGCCTCTAGTAAAGTCTTCACTGCTTTACTGGGGTACGACAAGGACTACGTATGACTTGACTGTGACGGACTTTACTTGAGATGACGAAAATAAATGAAATAATAATATATTCTACGGAAGGCTCATAAAGCCGAAGAAGCCAGAGCCGTAAAACTGAATTAAAAAAAAAAAGAAGTAGCAGTAAAGTGGTAATAAGTAGGTACAGACGCCAACACATCCAGCTACTCCAATCTGACAAATTTCTTTAACAGATTTTCTACTTTATCACATAAGCATTAGGTTCACTTTCAATTGGGGAAATTTGCGAGATTGGGGTAGTTTGATGTGCTGGCGTATGTACTTACCATTTTTTTTATATATCAGAGGGCGACAAACGAGCAAATGGGTCACCTGATGGTAAGTGATCACCGCCGCCCATGGACACTCGCAACACCAGAGGAGTCGCGGGTGCGTTGCCGGGCTTTAAGAGTCAGCAAATAAGTGTAGCTGACCCTTCCCCCCACCCCGATGAGTTCTGGCGACATTACTCACACTCGGAAACACAACACCCCGATGGAACGAAGTTATTTCTTATTATTTATTATGTACAAAAAACCTGTATACACTCAACAAAAATAATCGTCGCGACACCACACTGTTCAATGCGAAATAGAAATGAAAATATCTGGCTTGCTTTCTATAAGAGAGAGAGAGGGAGAGACAGACAGACAGAGAAACGTGCGCACGCCGCACAGCTGCAAAAAGTGTCGTGACAACTTTTCGTAAGAATATTTTCCGTCTAGCCCCCTTCCACAACGCGCGATAAGGAACTTCGTTCCAATTATTATTAATGTTATTATTAAGGAATGCCTTCTGTAAGGTGGAGGTACTTCCCCAGTCGGGCTGCTCTTTGACTGCAGCTGCAGTCTGCTTCGCTGCTGTGTGTATTGAGGAAACTTAAGGGAACAACAAAACTTGCCGTGGCAACACTGATGCTTGTCTCCAGGGAGTCAAAGGCACGAAATAAAGGCCACTAAAGTGCGGTCGCAGAGTAGGAAGAAATTGTAAAATGACTTCTTTACCTACTGAGTAGTCCCAAACATTTATTTATAAAGTGCGAGTATATAATAATAATGTACTCCCCACAGAATTTCGGCCACGGCGGCGGCCAGTCTCATTGGAGATTGCGCAGGACATATTATAGTGCACAAGTGTGTGCGCAAACACAGGGGCACTTTCTATTCCATCGCTCTCATGATCCGATAGGATAGCGACACGACCGGAAAGAGGTCAGGTACAGGACCGACGTAACGTGCTCTCCGAGGCACGGGGGTGTAATACCGCCAACTTCCAGACTTAGGGCTGATACTGAAAAATTTCTACTTATGATACTACTGCTGATACTTAAAAGCATTTTTTGGCCCGACCCGGGATTTGAATCCAGGACCTCGTTCGCTGCGGCTGAACACGCTACCGCTAGACCAACGGCATATTTGAAACAGAGAAAAACAATCAAGGTTTGTTTTGTTCTTAGTTAAAAGCTTTACAATCCCTTAAAGACGGCGGTCTTTGCATCAGTGCGAGCGTGACGCAATATATTTACACAGGAGAGAAAGAGATAGGTAATTCAGGTTAACATACGAAATTGTTCCTGCTCCGCGACTACACTTTACCTCTTGTATACATTGACCTATATGTATTCTACTAGACGCGCAATCTCATATTGAGAATTTGCTCACCGAGTTGCTGCGCGGGCGCTGCAACTCAGTAAGCAATTTTGGCCGCCGCGCCCGCGCCCCTCACCTCGCGCGCCGGACTGGGACAGAGTTTTTATTCGAAACAGCGTGTCTAGTTATAAATATAAGTCAATGCTTGTATATAAATATTTCTAGCATTTATTAATCCAGGAACAAATGAAACAACGGCACTTCTTATAATCATTATAATTAAACATTCTTAAAACCTATCATTTCCATATTAATATTTAATATTAATATCACAAAGTATTATCTTAAAATAGAAACTAAAATAGTCGGACCGATCCCATTCCTCCAACTATGTACAGTAGAACTGCCTACCCTTAGAGGCGTTCACTTCGTTACATGCTGACACCGGCCTGTAAGTGATGGGCGAGGTTAAGCAACTAGGCCAGCGGTCAGTCCATAGATAGGTCAGTCCAAAGTGGTTTAATTTCGGAAAGCACGTTAGTTAAGCACGAAACCGAGCCCGGTTGTAGTCATTAGACAACAGTCGTTAAGCCATCTCAGAAGCCTACTGGACGACTTGAACAACTCTGACACTAGAGTAACCACTGCCCATATGATAAGTAAGTTACAAAAGCAAATGCAATGCAGATGGCGCCGTCATCACGGACCAATGTAGAATGCATCTTCGTCATTGGCTGGAATAAAAGCTAAGTTTGGTTTTGAACTAAAGAAGATCCAACTTTGAATATTAAATACACACTTACATACACAAATAAGATGTTATTTTGACATTACAAACAGACACTTCAGTTTGATATGTTCGTGACACATCGGACCAGGCCTGAGAGGGGACGGTGGGGGCGCGGTTGTACGCTCGTGCAGCCACCGCCGCCCTCTCAGGCCTGGTATATCTGGTAGGTCCATATCCGGCTCAAAGGACCAACCGCAACCTAATATGTGACGGACTACCTATGTGTACGTATGGATGTGAATCATTTAAATAAGTTTTGTTAATGATTTGTTGTGTTCTCTTAAGTTCCAAGGCTGTAGTTGAACCCCTGGGGGCTGCGGTTGTAGTGTGAGAAGTGTCCACTACTGCCACGACGTGCAAGCATCCCCGGGAAGACAGCTATCTGGTTATCGCAGTCGCTGTGCCGGACTGGCAGGAGTTGGCAATATGGGAGGGCAAACTAGAGCCTTCCCAGGGTACGTATCGGCCACCTGGGACAAGGAAAAGGGGGGCACTGGAGCAGCATACTTCTTAGACTTCTTCTAATTCAAGATCAGTAACCAAGCCAGTCTTTAATTATTTATTTAAATGATGAATCATGTCAATTAATTCCGAAATCCCCTCTTGGAACATAAGTTGCTGGTCGCTCGTCATTGCCCTCATGGTAGGAAGGAGGCTCATTAGATAAACCTCACACGGGTCTTTCGCTTCTGTTCTTTCTACTGGTGGTTCTTCTGTTTCCTTGTCGTCTTCAACCTCTTCTTTTACATATAGTGTCTCAGTCCCGTCTTCCTGTTCTACTTTGATCTGTAAGCTGGTTGTTTGTGCAGGCTCTACGGTGTCCAGGGTCACTTCTGGCGGCTGCTCCAGCGGACGGACTTGCAGGTAACATTGCTGGCGCTGTGAATGAAATTATTTATTATTATTATTTCAAATTATTATTGAGAAACATACAAAAGGAAAAAATAGCCGAATTTATGCCTTTCTCGAGTTACGCGCTTAGCAACATTCATATTTATATACGTATATATGGAAGAAGAAGTTAAACAAACCATGTATTCTTTAGACCAAACGCTAAGAATTTAATAATCGAGCGAAGCGACCCGTCACTCGATTATTAAAATATAAATACCCGCAACCTTATTTTATATATTTACATATAAGTTTTAGATTTAATATTTAGAATAAATTTAGTAATTATGCTCGTTTTAAAGATATTGTTGTACACGTCTGTTTTTGTTCTATTACACACACTACCATCTGAGGTACAGGCTAGGTCTAGTTTAGATGGTTTAGACGTTAGTGTTCATTTAGAATAATGTCATAAGTATAGAAACATACTCTTAGATTAAGAACAATGTAAACTTATCACTTACGCCAATAAAGATTTTTATTTTTATCATTTATAAGAGAGAAAAAGAGAAACAAAATGTGTTCTCACACCCCTCTCTCTTGACCTTACAGTAATATACGAAACGTAAATCTGTCTTTCTATCTTCGGTAACTTATATCTCGCTTTCAACTTTTCGTTACGCTCTCGTCACGCATTCACAAGCCCTAAGCATCAAACGTGCGTAAAAGTGTTATTATATGTCTGCAAATAAGACATAAGAGGCCTATTACAGTCCACTAGCGCCGCCAATCGAAAAAATGTCATAACTCGTAAATAGAATCAAAAATACAAAATATGTTCTATTATTACTGTGGAAAAGGCAATAACGTAATAGTATAACACCTTATCAACACTTGAAATATAGCTGTTTAGCTAAATCGTGCATTCAAAACATAAACGGCCGTTTTTGTTACAATGCACGATTTAGCTAAACAGCTATATTTCAAGTGTTGACAATGTGTTATAAAATTACGTTATTGCCTTTTCTATAGTAATAATAGAACATATTTTGTATTTTTGATTCTATTTACGAGTTATGACATTTTTTCGATTGGCGGCGCTAGTGGACTGTAAAAGGCCCCTTAAATACAATCCAGCGAGTGCAGACAATAATTGCAACTGCTTAATTAGAGGGTATTTTTTATTCCATTTACAATGCACTTTCGACTTTTTCATGCTTCGTGCCAGTTTTTGCTTAGCGGAATATTGTCATCTCTCTCTCTCTCGTTGGGCAGTGACAGCGGCTCTCTCGTGACCGAGTTGTTCAAGTTAAACGACCGTCTATGAACTGATGAACACCTATGATTATTATCCTAAGGAGGTAAGAATTTAATTTAACACCTTTTCACTATAATTTCAACTTCCAATTATATAAAATATTATTGTATTTATTATTATATTACAATTATAAATATTATAATAATTATAATATATTGTAATTATAATTGTTATTACAATATACTATATATTACTTATAATATGTTGTATTATAAAATATAAAAAAACAGAATAGCCGAATTTATGCCTTTCTCGAGTTATGCGCTTAGCAACATTCATATTTATATACGTATATATGGAAGAAGATGTTAAACAAACCATGTATTCTTTAGACCAAACGGTAAGAGAGAAAAGAGAAACAAAATGTGTGCTCACACGGACTCACACCCCTCTCTCTTGACCTTACAGTAATATACGAAACGTAAATCTGCCTTTCTATCTTCACTAACTTATATCTCCCTCTCAACTTATCGTAACGCTCTCGTCACGCATTCACCAGCTTACGACCGCATCCGACCGCGTCCGGCCGGACGTCGTGTCGTCGCATACTACTACCTTCGCTTCTTTTTTAGTTTTATAGTTTTATTTAAGCCCCAGCGCACCCGGCGGAATCCGAACGCAGGTGGACGGCTCCGAGCGCATTCGGCGGTATTCGAACGTATGCGCCGGTATCCGAACGCATGCGGACGGAGCCGATCGCGTGTCGCGGCATGTCACCGGCTGTGTTTACCATTTACTTGGTAATATAAACTTTAAACACTGTATACAAGATTTAATTTCGTTTAAAGATTGTAAAATTCGTTTCGATACGGGCCGATCGCGATGCGGGCCGTTTGGTGTGGTTGAACCTTTATTAGTTGGTAATATAAACTTTAAACACTGTATACAAGATTTAATTTCGTTTAAAGATTGTAAAATTCGTTTCGATGCGGGCCGTTTGGTGTGGTTGGACCTTTATTAGGGCGCTTCCAATGTAGACGTTTCGTGTGGGACCGCTGCAGCACGTGTACCTTGCCGCTGGGTACAACTTGCTGCCGGGCCGCTGCAGTGCGGCAGCAGTTCGATACCAAGCGCCTAAATTGAAGGCGCTCATAGCTAGATGCTCTCACGAGTCCGTGAGAGCATCTAGCTTTTTTTTTTTTTTTTTTTTTTTTTTTTTTTTTTTTTTTTTTTTTACCCATCCCGACCCAACCCAACCCACAAAAAACAAAGTTTGGCTTAAATGAATCAGCGTCCAAAATAAGAAAAAAAAAAAATTACCCATCTGAAAATGACTTTAGGCTTAAAAAAGTATGACCCTCACGATCGTGTGGGCCCGGTCTGAAAGGGTTATAATTATTTTCAGATAATGAAAATAATTACACTAATATCACAGGTACACAAACCAATTCGGTACCGTAGACATTATATATTACAAATCACACAGAAAGGTCTTCGGCAAATCCCGGCCTGTGATGGACAAAAGTTTATTACTATTTAAAAAAAAATTATAATATTTAAAACCCCTCCATGCCTTTTATTTGTACAACATGGGAAAATGATTCCAATTCTTAAAAGTAAATCATTTTATACCGGCATTCATGTTTCTTAACCCTAGATAGCTAACGTTCCTAAACTTCTATGACAAGCTTTTTGACGACCATATTTCAACGCGTTTTTTTTTACAATATATTATTTTAATCAGGTTTATTACATTTATAGGAAATATGGGATATAAATAAAAGGAAATTGTTACAAAAAATATTTTTTTTATGGCACATGTATTTTTGAGATCAATAAGGCACTAAATCTTATAATATCTAAATTAGGAACTATTTTTGGAATTTTCTTTTTTTTTGACATTTCAATGAAAATGGCTTAAAATTAATTGTAAGTCAAAATGACTTAGATTTTATTGGCACAAGTTGGGGAAAAGTCGACTGTATGTTCGCCACAAATGGGATCTCTGCAACGATTGCATTGATTCTTTGTCATACGCCTTATCTTATAGGAACACAAACTGCAGCTTTTTCTTTTCCTTTTTGAGGCATTTTCAGGTGTCAGAGGACTTCCTGAACCAGATTGCTCAAGACTGTGATCTCCAGCGCGTTCCTCATGGTTCAAACTCAATACATCTTTAATTTGCATACGTCTCTAATACGCAGAAAAACGTGTTGAACAATTCATAGATTTTTAGATTCACTTGTAAGATGGTTATCTTTCAACGCAGCTGCCAATAAGAAAAATCGCATAAATCACTTTTGTAGCTCGATCCGGGTTTTGAACCCAGGACTGCGATCTGCAATTGAACCATTGTAATATAATGTACTTAATGTGTTAATAATAATAATGTCCTCCTAACCGAATATTGGCCACGGCGGCCAGTATCAATAGAGATTATAATGCTCAAGACAGAGGGACATATTATAGTGCTCAACTGTGTGCGCAAACACAGGAGCACTTTCTATTCCATCACTCTCATGATCCGATGGGACGCCTAGCGACACGACCGGAAATAGGTCAGGACAGATGGCTTAACGTGCTCTGCGAGGCACGGGGGTATAATACCGCCTACTCCCAGACCTCGGCCTGATGCTGAGAAATTTTTCTTTTTACAGAAAAGTCCCAAGATCACTTTTTGGCTCGACCCGGGATTTGTACCCAGGACCTCGTTCTCTGCGGGTGAACACGCTACCGCTAGACCAACGAGGCAGTTAATATACTACGTAGGTACTAGAGCAGCTATACAAACCTTCGATCAATAATAGTACTAGATTGAGGATTAAGTACCAAATTCATTCGCCCAAGTGGCCACGTTTGCACACACGTAAACATCTATATATATTTCATATCATCATCATCATATCAGCCGAAAGACGTCCACAGCTGGACAAAGGCCTCCCCCAAAGATCTCCACAATTGCCGGTCTTGCGCTATCCGCATCCAGCGATTTCCAGCGACCCGCACAAGATCATAGGTCCATCTTGTAGGGGGCCTGCCCACGCTGCGTCTTCCGGTTCGTGGTCGCCACTCGAGAACCTTTTTGCCCCAGCAGCCGTCGGCTCTACGAGCTATGTGCCGCCCACTGCCACTTCAGCTCGGCAAAAATTAAAACATTTTTTTGTATTTCATATAAAAATGTATAATAATATTAACAACAACAGTTTATTACAAACCTTAACAATTGAACATAAAGTTCAATTACAATTGCACAATAATATTTACTTAAGCCCTTTCATAGGAGAAAGGTTAAAAGCAATAAATCTATAATGTCGTTTGCAAATAAAAAGTCATCATTATTAAAACAATTTATTATTAAATTAAACTTAAGACCTATGTTGATAATTTCGTACTAACTGTATTTTGGAACTAGACGCAATAATTCAAAATTCAAATATTTGGACTCTCATTTTAATTTTACAAATGCTCAGAACACAGTAAGTATTGAAAGACATGGAGTTGCAAAATATAATTTTAGGCCAATTTTGGTTTTGTATGGTGGACTAAGAAACATTTTTCTTAGTCGCTTGTTACGTTTTTGTTAATAATGGATTTTCTTGGACTTATTATCTATCATTCTGCGACATGTAGTCAATTTCTTTTCTAAATACTGCTTTCTAGGAGTTTCACCAAAATATTTTAAATCTGACATTTATGCGCCAGGATAAATGGCAGATTTAATATATTAAACAAACTGAATCACATTTAATATATTATCAAACAAACTGAATCAACCTGAAACCACATCACGTATTCCTGTGGAACCTTCAAAATTTAAGGTTGTTGAAGATGTGGCCCGTAAATAAACATAAACGCTTTATTTTTAAGATAAGATAAATTTATATATTGAAAACTGTTTTGAAATACCTAAAGGAAGAGTTATATTCTAATATTTTTATTTAACAAAATTTACCTGACTTGATAAATCTTTTGTCAACGCGGAACATTCAGCTGGTTGCACTATAATTGGTCCGTGAATCTAAAAAAATGAAATCAACTTAAGTATTATTTCATTAAAACCTTACATCTCACACCAACTATTTTAATACTTTATTACCTGCAATTTTGGAACCGCTGTTTTTAGTAATCTACACCTTTGCTTGTTTCCAATTATGTCCAATCTATCAAAATGAATCGAACATATTCTCGAATTTTTATATGGTTTGTATATTTCTTCTGCCCTTTCTTTCGCGACAATAGATGCCCACTCTGCACAGCGAAATGGGTCACTAGGAAATCTACGGACAAATATTACCTATATAAAATAAGAAGAAAAAAAAGAGTTAAATTTATTAATTTAATTAATTATTAAGCAAAAGAAGTATGCAAAGATCGCGACAAATGGAAATCCGTTGTCTCTGCCTACCTCTCTGGGAAACAGGCGTGAGTTTATGTATGTATGTATAAAATAACAACACTACTCCATGCATTGCTTGTTCAAGAACAGTAGATGTTTGTTACAATACTTGGTGCGTTGTGGCAAACATTGGCCAAAGAATCATGATATATCAGCTAGTTAAATGTTTCCTATATAATTCTCCTTATATTTTATGTAATACACAAATTTATGTAAAACTTACCGAAAAAAAGATATTCCTTCCAAAATCTTGGTGTTACGATGGTTATTTGCACAGTTTTTGAACGCGCACTGCGGCATATTGACGTCGCAATGTTGGCAATGATTGGACCATACTAATTCGAAATAAGACCCCACAAAGGTATTCGTGGTCTTATTGTTCGGGCAAATTTTGATGCGGTCATCGGGAAATGTCGGGAATCTAGTACCTACTATTATTGATCGAAGATACGAACCAAAATACTTGTTCCATTTTTGGCAAGTATTAGCTAAAATCGGCTGCAGCGCTTAATCAATAAATATATAGTCTAACCAAACGATTCAAACATTAGCGATAGGATCGAAGGTGCAATTTTCTCGCGACCAAAAGGACGAAAGCGCCATGAAATTCGCGGCGCTTACGCGTTTCATTTAAAGTAGTAAAACAATATGTCCGCTCTATAGATTATGCAGCATCATAAATATAGAACGGACACAGCTTTTGTGCCTACCAACTTCATTTAGGTGTACAATTAAAGTAATCGAATCAAATGGAATACATTTATTTATTATAGATTATTATTGGAGTTCACAAAATTCCCATTTAAGGCCATTGAGTTATAATATATTACGTACTAGAGTGAACGCCACAACATCATTTCTTGTAGAACCTGTTTGAAAGAAGTGTCCTATCAGATATTTAATGAAATATATATGTTTGTGTTTAGGTAAATTTGCTCACCTAATTCGGATCACTGCCAATTACCCGTAACTAGATATAGTCAGGGTACAAACATACGTTTTTGTATATTCAACCTTATGCGAATGACTTATAATTGTTTTTATCATGGAGCTATTACAAAGAGGAGACGTTGTGATACGATTTTCCTATGGGTCAACGCGTGACATTTTTCGGGGGGAGAGGGTGTTAGATCCCGTCTACTTCTTTATTTTCGTACCAGGGAGTACTTTATTTTTAACTTTTGCGAACCATAATGATATCTATGTATTTATCGACAGTGATATTATTATAAAACAAATTTTAGAATAAAAAGGTTATTGTAGAATGACGAATGAAGATTATGAGATTTTGTTATTTTGTAAATGACTTATTTTATTAAAAAAGCGGTTCGAGGAGTGGAACTCACCCATGAAGGGTTCCAAGCTGCAAGTATTTGAGTTTATTGAATGAAAGGTAAATTGCGGTTTACGATTCATGCCATAATAAATAAACTAGGTACCTACTAGATCTCGTTCCAACCAAGTTTCGTTGGAAGTTTGTATGGAAATAAACATCATATATATTTTTTTCGTTTTATAAGTCTCTTATTTTAGAGGTTAAGAAGGGCGGGGGGAGTTAATTTTACCGCCTTGGAAGTGACTCTCGCGCAAACTCTACAGTTTAGAAAAAAATATATTAGAACCCTCAATATCATTTTTTAAGTCCTATCCACCCTACAAGTATCGGTTTGATGAAAAATAAAATTTAACGCATTTATTATCAGAAATTCTTTAAAACACTTGTAGATGTGGTAGGCTTTGGTAATGATATTGATGGCTCTGTAAATATTCTTCTAAACTATAACATAAAGGATAAAACAATAATAACATACTGAATATAAAATTTACTAATTTTCCCAAAACACGTGCAACTAGTAAATAAAAACAGCATTGATACGAACCGATATATCCAGTTTTAAAGAAGGTAAAGTTCCCTTCTTTAATTTTCTGAGGCCTTTTTTTGTCACTACAAAGTCTTCATCATTAAAATGGCAAGAACAAATTTTTGTATATTTAGACGGAGACCAGTCTTGTCTGTTAATCTTTGTAATCCATTGTTGTCTTAGATTATCTTCAGATGGCAATCTAGAACATAGATAATATACAATTTGACTAAATAAACTAGGTAGGCTTGAAGTACTTTAAATTAATTAAATAACGAGCATACTAACGAAGGGAAGTAGGTACTTTAATTACATTATTGTACATAGAATATTTAAGACAATTCGTTCCGCGTTATAAATATTTTTGTCCTAGCCCGTTTGTCCCGCAACTTGGATTGCATTATTCAAGTTTAAGTAAAGATGCGCAATTAATTTTGGATGTTTTCATAGCCTATGACACTCCACAATAACGTAGCTTTCTATTGGTGAAATAATTTTGAAAATCAGTTCAGTAGATCCAGAGATTACCCCTTACAACGTCACAATCTCACAAACGTTACCTCTTTATAATGTTAGTATAGATTGTATGTTTATGTGCAGTGTATTCGATGTTTTAAGTACTTTCTATTTATGATACAGCTGCGGGACATTAGGTAGAATAACTGGATTCTAATTACGGCCCTGTTTTTTGTTAAGTTCATGTTTGTTTTTCCAGTCGACGATAGATGGCGGTTTGTTAATAAAGCGGTATAAAAAAAACTAAAAATATTATTTTGGCCATTAAAGGGTTTTAAAGAATGAATGTAAAATAAATTTCAGTACATACGATTATTAGAATATGATGGTACTGAGCTCTACGTACTTAAGTATTTTTAATTCCCATGACCCCTAGTGTCGCCATCTAATGTCGTGTAGAATTATGTTTCGCAACGCCGACGTTAAGGGATTATTATAGAACTATTTTGATAAAAAACGCATAAAATTACTTACAAATGAAATGTGATGCCATCCATAGCATCAGAACGTTTATCCGAGTAGTTTTTACAAGATAAAACACAACACTTCATTATTTTTGTCTTCTAGCGCAAATATTGCTGTAAATTGTGAACGTTCACGTGTGCACAGGACGAACGCCAACAATACACTGTCTTAGGCCACGCCTACATGATGACGGTAGGACCTAGTTGAGAATCACAGTGCACAGTTGCTTAAGCACGCTATACACCACTCGCGAAGTTGAGCGAATACGTACGATAGTGTAGAGAGGCACTTCGGCTTACCTCGTCAAATTTTACCTCGCCTCAGGCGACTTCGGGTCGTTGTCAGTTTTTGCGCCCATACAACATATAATAACTCCAAACGATTTTAAGGGAAAATTTAAGTCACTGTTGTTGAGGGAATGTTATTACAGCATAGAAGAATTTCTAAAAAATAATACTCTCTAGCCTCTAGACACAAAAAGTACTGTCTACAGTAGAGTTCTGCAATTAAATTATATTTTTATAATTATGTTACTTTTTAGTGAATTTAATTGATTATTATTTATTGATCTGACCAGAAATTTTATAATTGTTATTTTAACTCACTTCTGACTACTCTTGCTTATTTAACTGTAATTAACATTTTTATAGCAATTATTTTAAATTTTAATTTGTAATTTATCGATAAACGATGACATTATTTTTAAATTATTTGTATAGTTAAATTTTAATTGTGTAATTTATTTATGTGTGCAAATTCAGATACAAATTATTTTGTTTATGAATAAATGACTAAATGAACTAAATAACCATACGTCATGTTAAAAACGCTTACGTAAGTTTGGCAACGTCGCATTTTTGTTGTCGACTATATAACATGGCTTGTTTACAATTATAACGTATGACGTATAAAGCGCCGGGCCGGGCCGGTAGGCATGGTTGGCAAGTGCTTGCTTATCACGCCGGAGCGGAGGTCGTGGGTTCGATTCCCACCCAGGACATATATTTGTGTCAACGACATGAATTACGATAGTTGCGGCCAGAGGTCTCAAAAAAAAACAATTTACTTAACAAGTTTATTAATATAAAAAGTACAATTAACTTACAACTAAAAATGGATGATTGTCGACCGATGCTAGATCAAGAATGAATGTTTTTCCCATCCGCGGGAACGGCTTCGGGTAACCATTGACGTCAACCGGCGGCGTTGCGCTGTCACGGCGTTCTATGCACACGGCACCAATGCACATGCTGACCTTGCACCTCGTGTTGCAATACCACGGTCATTGTAGCCTAGTTGGTAGTGCTCCTGCCTACGAAGCTGGTGGTCCTGGGTTCGAATCCCGGTAAGTACAAATATTTGTGTGATGAGCACGAATATTTGTTTCTGAGTCATGGATGTTTTCTATGTATTTAAGAATTTATCTATCTATATAAGTAGATGTATGAGTATGTATATCGTCGCCTGGTACCCAAGCATTGCTTAGTTTGGGGTTGGGATGATCTGTGTGACATTGTCCCTAGATATTTTATTGTAAAAAAAAAAAAAAAATTGTATTCAGGGCGACGTATAGTCAGCGATTATCATATACTAGCTGTGCCCCGAGGTTTTACCCGTGTAAAATTTTATACATTATCACAGTTCCTCCCCCGTAGTTGATAGCGTATATGTATGATAGCGTTATGTAGCCTATATGTTGGCCCGACCTCTTAGTAATATTCATGCAAAATTTGAAGTATTTGGATTGGCGTAATCTGCAATCGATATCGAAGTCAAAAACATAAGTTTTAGAATTTTTATCTGTGTGTCTGTTTGTCTGTATGTATGTCCGGGCTTAACTCAAAAAATACTGCATGGATTTACTTCAAATTTTGCATGAATATTAAGAGGTCGGGTTAACATATCACAAGTATCCTTTAAAAAAAATATTCAATGTACAGTTTTCCCTTTCCTACGATTTTATTATATGTATAGATTAGGGTTGCGTAACACATGTTTGTTTGTCCTGAGTCTGGGTATATTTACAAAGGAAATGTTGTAGATGTAGGTAGTAGGTATATCAGTTATCTGGTTTCCATAGTACAAGTGCTGCTTAGTTTGGGATCAGATGGCCATGTGTGTGATAATGTCCCAGGATGTTATTATTATTATATAATTTTGCTGGCAACTTATCTACAGTTTAGGAGACTGCATAACAGAAGTAATCGTTCATTAAAATGTAAAGGAAATTAATTAAATAAAACAAAATTGTCTCAAAAGTCGATATTTGCGGATATTTGCGCCACAAAATAAAGTCAAAAGTTATTTTCTTAATAAAGTTATATTTTTACATTAAACATGAGAATAGAATAATATTTAAATAAATATTTTGCGGTAACGGTATCACATAAGTATCACTATTCGAAAACAATCGCCCGGTTATTGAGCTATGAGTAGCATTAGTCTCTCAATCAAGATTGGCTGTAGCTAGAAATCTCGGTTCTTAATATTTATTTTCTTCAGTCGTGTGGTCAAACACTCGTTTTTAGGGTTCCGTAGCTTAATGGCAAAAAACGGAGCCCTTATAGATTCGTCATGTCTGTCTGTTTGTCTGTCTGTCTGTCCGTCCGTATGTCACAGCCACTTTTTTTCCGAAACTATAAGAGCTGTACTGTTGAAACTTAGTAAGTAGATGTATTCTGTGAACCGCATTAAGATTTTCAGACAAAAATAGAAAAAGAATAATTATTTAGGGGGTTCCCCATACATAGAACTGAAACTCAAAAAAAATTTTTCATCGTACCATACATGTGGGGTATCTATGGATAGGTCTTCAAAAATTATATTGAGGTTCCTAATATCATTTTTTTCTAAACTGAATAGTTTGCTCGAGAGACACTTCCAAAATGGTAAAATCGGTGTCCCCCCCTCTAACTTCTACAATAAGAGAATGATAAAACTAAAAATAAATATATGATGTACATTACCACGTAAACTAACAACGAAAATTGGTTTGAACGAGATCTAGCAAGTACTTTTTTTTTAATACGTCATAAACCGAAATTTGCATTCATTTAATCAACTGAAATACTTGCTGCTATGGACCCTTCATGTGCGAGTCCGACTCGCACTTGGCCGGTTTTTTTTTAAATCGTGTCTAAAACCTACCAGTAACGTGTTTTAATGTTTGAAACCTTTTTCGTACAAGATAAAAATCAAATCCTTTGGTTATTTGCTAATGGGTGTGAGAATAATAGTGTTCCTGGACAGCATAGGTCATGATGGCTTATTTCAACGCAGAATAGCCACCTACCCGGGGCATTTTGCAGGGTGTGGGTAGACGTAGATACACCTATTCTTAGTCTTTTAATCCCATTCAAGTCACCCTAGGAGTAATCAGGTCCAGGATCGATGACTTAGCCCCCTCTCTTAGGCATGGTCATGTGTCGTCATCCTGACTCCGAGCAGCAACTGAGATTTTCATGCTAAATCTATCCTATAAACGGTGGTTCGCTATTCGATTCTAGGATCTCATTATCTACGATTAAACACGGTACCAATTGACCAGCGAAGCATTCAAAATGAATGGGAGCCCCGGGAAATGATGTTGCGTTGTCCCCCCACTTGCACTATACCCCATGCGGTTGGAATGCGTACCCTGAGAGGGATCTGGTTTGTCCTCCCGGGTCGCCAACTCCTGCTAGCACGGTACAGCGACTGTGTCCCAAACAGATCGCTGTTTGGGAGTATTCCTTGCTGCTGGAGCTGCCTTACGTGGCGGTAGTAGACACTTCTCTTATTGCCACCTCAGCTCCGAGGTGGTAAACTCAACCTTACTTAAGGTTAAGGTATCTAAATGCCTAACAGAGCTCATGCTGTCCATATCTGGGTTTAAGTAGACTTACCTGAGGCAGTGTGGGTGCGGAGAACCTCCAGCTCGATCTTCCGGCAGCCAACGGCAACAGCTGTAGTGGTGTTTGATCGTTCCTAAACGTTACCTGATAAAGGAAAATTTGGGTTAGAAAATAGTGATAGTGTTATCTTCTCTTCATTCTAGTTCTTTACCCATTTCTATTGGGATCGGCCATCAGTAATAGTCCAGCTAGATGGCTAAAACAAGTGTCAGTTTCCATTTGGATCTATTGGGACTGGCTGCTTTACGTATTCTCTGAGTAGGTAGTCCTCCAGTCAACCAGGTTCCGGAATGGGGTCATTTGTTACCCTTTTGCCGTGTGGGAATTGAACTGCATGCTCCTGGACATTGCTTTTTCCACTCACACAGTGATCTCTAGTCTATATATACGCCAGCGTGGTAGAATATGACTGTTCCACTTGCATTGGGAGAAGAAGCCTGATACATCTAATTTTTCATGGGTGTCTAGTACAGCTCTGCCGTTTTGGAGTCCATAGGAAATATGTTTACAAATATTGAATCTCTATAGCCCAGAGATCCAAACAACAGATTTGTTTATTTGGATTTCAAAGGCCTGCCCAAAAGATTTCCACAATAGAGTTGTGTTCATAATCTGGAGGGATATGCAATAATAGCCACGCTTGGCAGACGGGTTGGCGATCACAGTATGGTGGTCATGTGCCACAAAGAGACGCTGCTGGCCGTTCTATGGAAGAATTTCCTTCAGGACGACTACAGCTAGTAACACATAACAGAAGCGAGATCTTCTATAGAAAAAAGATTTTCAGAAGATTTTTCCACATTTCAGGACCAAATGCACACCATTCATGTCAATAACTTATTCAGTTAATGAGCTAGTGACTCATGACATACTAAAGCATAATGCGAAGGGATAGGCCATAGCCCAAAACGCTGCTCTAGTGCGTGTTGGCAGACTTCACATGTCATCAAGAACATTTTGGGAAGCTCTCAGGCTCAGGTTCACTCACCGTTTTCAGTACGAGATTATAAATTTTTAATAGAGAGGTTTGAGACCAGGGGGCAATAGGCTATCTCGTTCCTGCAGTTTACTTACAGATAGTCATCATCATTTTAGGTGAAAGACGTCCACTGCAGGACTAAGGCGTCCTCCAAAGATATCCACAATTGCCGTTTTTGCACTACACGCATCCAGCGCCTTCCAGCGATCCTCACAAGAAGGCGAACCAAAGTAACCGATATAGCACATATAATTACAAAACTGAAGTGGCAGGGGGCAGAAAGGTCCTTGAGTGACGACCACGAGGGCACTTAGCTCGTAGCACTGACTACCGCTGGGCAGAAAGGTTCTCGAGTGGCGACCATGTACTGGATGATGCAGCGTGGGCAGCCCCCCTCCAAGCTGGACCAATGATCTCGTGAGGGTTTATGGAAACTGCTGGATGCGGAAGATCAGCAATTGTGGAGATCTTTGGTGGAGGCCTTTGGCTAGCTGTGGTCGTCTTTCAGCTGACATAATGAGTAATTGACGGGCCGGTTGGCATGGTTGCTAAATGATTGCCTTTAACGCCGCAGATCGTGGGTTCAATTCCCACCCTGGACAGATATTTGTGTGCATGAACATGTCTGTATGTCCTGACTCTAGGTGTAATTATCTATATCAGATTGCATTTACAAAAAATAATAGTGATAGTATATGTTATTCGAAAAAACACAAAAATATTAACATGGCAATTTTTAATTTTCTTCACCAATTTAGATAAGAAGAAACCAGTGAGTGCTTTTAGTGCTTTATATATGGATTTGACAAAAGACTTTGATTTCGTAGATCATGACATTCAAAATTAAATTTCAAATTCAAAACTATATGTATATGGGGTTAGAGGTAATTGTTTCAATTTAATAAATTCGTATTTAAAGGACAGAAGTCAAGTTACTCAGATTAGTAAAATATGCACAAACACTAAACTAAAAATAAAGTACATGTCTGATAGTAGAAAAGTGGAATATGGGGTCCCGCAAGGGAGTGTGCTGGGGCCGTTATTATTTATCATCTACATAAATGACTTCCCACACTCAATTGACCAACCCATGATATTGTTTGCAGATGACAGTACGGTAGTATTTTCTCAAAAAAATGAATCTAATATGCAAGTAGATATAAATAATGACTTATTAAAAATAATAGAATGGTTGACATTAAATAATTTAATTCTATACATTGACAAGACATATATTATGACATTTAAAAATAATTATAGGACGCAGAGTAATACTTATGATATTGACATAAAATACAAAAATAAGCCTGTAATGACTAAAAATCAAAATAAATTTCTAGGATTAATAATAGATGAAAATATTAATTGGAAATCACACGTTGACTACATATGTAATAAATTGAGTAGGTTTTCATATGCCCTTTTTGTGTTATCCAAGGTTGAACCAAGACGCTGTCCTCACTTCTTATCATGCATACGTCACTTCTGTTCTTAGGTACGAGGTAATGTTCTGGGGAAACTCAACCGAGAAAGATAGAGCTTTCCGGGCCCAGAAGAAATGTGCCAGGGCAGTATTTCATATGAAGCAAACAGATTCCTGCAAACCGAATTTTATTAAATATAAGATTTTGACTTTTCCTTGTTTGTATATGTATGAAACAGTTCTTTTCGTCAATACAAACAAGGAACTATTTATTTCTTTAAAGAGTAAAAGGCATGAAAATAAAATCTGCATGCCATTACATAAGACAGCTCTTTTTAATAAAAGTGTTTTCTGTATGGCGCCCAGGATTTATAATAAGATTCCAAGAAATATAACAGGTATCCAAGACTCAAGAATATTGTAGAAAAAACTGTATGATTTTTTTATTAATAAGGCCTACTATACAGTTGATGTATATTTAAATGATAAGTTATGATTAAGATGACATTATTAAGTAGGAATCAATAATTATATAATATAAAATGTAAACAAATTAATAATGTGTAATTATATTAGTATATTAATAAAATGGGCAAATTAAATTGCTTAGTAAAAACATTGGAAAATACAATAATTGTCAATATTTGCACGCCGAAGGGCTAATATGGATCGTACTTTGTATTATTTTAAAGATCTTTTATAACCCATATTTCAGCAAATAAAATATTTAAGTTTGAGTTTGAGTACGTATTATGTCAGGTATCTGATTTCCATACTACAAGCTCTGCTTGGTTTGGGATCAGATGGGTGTGTGTGAATAATGTCCCAGGACATTATTATAATAATAATGATATTTCCTTACCACTGGTACGACGTGATAGCTCGGCCCAGGTGCTGACAACGGCTCATAGTCGGACACTGCGGGGAGCTGAGGGGCAACGTTGTCAGGAACCTTCTTCTGCTTGAGAGGAACTAGATGCTCATACGGAGGGGCATCTTCACCAACAGGAGTATATTTTCTTTTTTTCGAATATGTTTTCTTTACTGCCAATTGTCCGTGCTGAGCGTCAACGTCGCTTTTTCCTTTAACAGTATTGACTTTTCTCTTCTTAGGTCTTGGTATAGATACTTCTAGCCGAGTTGGCCGTTTTCGGGGGCGGCCTCTCTGGCTTTTCTCTAGGGGTTCTGTTTGTTCGGGCTGGAGGGCTTCGGGATCTGTTGGCGGTGGGCTTGTTGAAGGCTCATCGGTCGTTTCATGAATATCAGGTTCTACCTTGATGTCAATCTGTGAAGCAATAGTCAGGTAAGTACATAATAATAATGTCCTCCCGGCCCAATGTCATTAGTTTTAATTAGCCCAGGTCCATTAGTGGACGATATCAGGCTGATGATGTCAGACTAAGATTAACACTTCGTAGCTGAACACTTCTTAAGAGGCCTATTACAAAATTGCATTCTGAAATATTAGGTATATTGAAGCACGGCGACGACTAGCTCGGGGTCACGAGTTCACTACACTGTTTCCGTAACGACCAAATCACTTTGATACTTGTTCTATTAATCAGTAAATTGTTATTATTGTTGGTTATTGATTACTTCTATAGATAAATTATTTAAAATAATTTTAATAATGCGAATTAATTATATAAACATGAATTATATTGTATACTTCTAATTAACAAAAATTATGTTATTATTCAATATCTAAAAGAAAAAAAACTACGTTTAAAAAAACCGACTTCAAGAACTGAAAAGTATAAAAAAATATTTGTATAAAGATTTAATTTAATACATCTGTTATGAAAACGTATTACCTTTAATATTAATAAAATACTATAATGTGTATGTGCTACCTGTTGATAGGTCTACTGCAACATGTTCTTTCTCCTATAATTTTTTATATAATTATTAACTAACACTAAATAAACTTCTGATTGAAATAAATAATTGTTAAAATGTTACGTACAATTTCTGTTACCGAATCTGAATTGTCACTTGTACGGCTAGTACCTGGCACCGCGTCTGATCTAAAGGCGTTACCCTCCTCTATACGCTTTAGACGATTTTTCATTCTAAAATGAAAACGAAATAGCAGTTAATTTTCAATATCTACGTATAAGTTACATATTAAATCAATAATTATCGGTTACACTAAATATGAATATTGTAAATAAAAAAAATAGGTATCTACCTCGCTTCTGTCGCTTTTTTTAAAGCTGCAGAATTATTACGTTTCCTTTTTTTTACACAACGGTATACACATTCCTTGCTAGTAATGAAACAAAAATATATAATTATTCTAAAAAAAACTAAAATCTTATATACATACATACTTCATAATAAATAAAACCGTACCTTATGAAAAAATACAAAACGAATCAAAACTATGGTCGCAGTATATGAATTACTTCACTACACGAGCGCTCGAAAGTCGGGACGCGGGAAAAATGGCACAGGTCCTACCTTGATGGGCGCTCGCGCCGTACTAATTGGTATTCGATGCCCACCCGTGTATCGTAATTTATTGTAATTTAAACTGTTGACATCGATATTATCAAAAATTAATAGCAAGTATTTAAAAAAATCTGTAGAATTCGATTCTCCAAAGAACATACTTTATTTTGGTATAATTTTATTTTAGTAATTACGCTTGATTTCGACCAAAAATCACTATGAAATTCCAAAGTAAAACTTGAAAATTGGCGTAAGGATTTATTTTTTTACTAATTAATGGTAACAAAATTCAAGAATCTGTTACATTAAACGACGAATAAAATATATGTCTCATGCTGAATGTATTTTTTTAGCTTACTTTATAAGTATTATTGCTAGATACAGGATTTAACAAGTATTCAATAATTTCTGGGTATTACTTAAGATGGTAATAGAGGAGCCCAAAATCTTAGATTCGCGCGAAAACGTGAAATGGCTCTTAAACAAAACATGAAATTGTAAATCACTTTTTGGCCTGACCCAAAATTTGAACCCAGAAAGAATCTGCGGTTGAACACGCTTCCGCAGGACCAAGATTAACACTTTACAACAAAACACGAACTTACCTCAGTATTCAGGTCGCTGCTGCTACCTGCTAGTTCTTCCGCTGGAGGTTTCTGATCACACCTGGAAACAGAATTATGTTTAGAAAAGTATCAACATTGCTAACAATTCTGTGTTCTACACCACCAGACCAATTTCAATATCATTACATTTCTCATTCAAAATTATATAATTAATTACTACGCTAATTGTCAGTTTAATCAAGCCGGGATGGAATTTGAACCGCAAATTTATACACATGCAAGAAGGATAACATAAACAAACAAATTACATGCACCAGTATTATAGTGGATCGATTGAACAATCCACTAAGTGTTGTTGTGGAAAAATGTGTCACTGATTCCTGCTTATCCTTTTCCTTTGAAGGGCCCAACAAACATGTACGGTTCCCAGATTACAGATAACCGTACATGCAGAAACAATGGGCTGGCACCCTTCCAATATAGGAATCGGACTGCAGATCCAGCGCCGGGTGGGTTCGTAACTGGTACAGGGTAGCACCAGGGGAGGCCAACGTCGACTCGACAGGAACAACACGATGATAATGGTTCGAAGAATCTTCACTTTTATTTCACAAGTTTCTATTTACAATTTGCTTCTAGTACTACTGCTGGATACGGAATGAATATCCAGGAAAATCGCACAGTTTATATACAGAATTGATGTCTTTGTTCTTTAGGGTTCACCAATCAGCGTGAAGCGCCTAATCCAAAAGTACCCTCTTTTCACTTTTGGTTAAAATGTTTTAATAAGTAATATCGAAATACCCACTGAACAAATTCATCAATTTTACAAAAAAATTCCCAAAGTTGGATTTATAATGACACCCTTATTTTTCTGGGGTGTAAAATAAAATTACAAACCAGAATATACATATATATAAATAGGTATATAGCGAAATAGCTGAGTTATATCGCTTTTTATGAAACTGTCGTCGTGACGGTACAGTTTCGAGGTAGCTAAGCGCCTGCCAAAAGAAAATGCTTAATAACTCAGCTTTCCGCAATATGACCCTTACAAATTTGGTATGCTCTGATAGGCCTCAAGTAGGGCTATCTAATACAACTATCAGTTTACATATAGCTATTACCAAAGACGAAGTATACGCGCAAAACCTATCCAGGCTACCTAGGTTGTTACTACGTGACCTAGGCATACAACCTTTACAAACTTGGTGTGCTTTGATAGGCCTCGATTAGGGCTATCCAATAAAATAATCAGTTTGCATATAGCTATGAAAACAAGCGAAGTTTACGCAAAAAACCTATCCAGGCTACCTAGGTTGTTACTACGTGACCTAGGCATACAACCTTTACAAACTTGGTGTGCTTTGATAGGCCTCGATTAGGGCTATCCAATAAAATAATCAGTTTGCATATAGCTATGAAAACAAGCGAAGTTTACGCAAAAAACCTATCCAGGCTACCTAGGTTGTTACTACGTGACCTAGGCATACAACCTTTACAAACTTGGTGTGCTTTGATAGGCCTCGATTAGGGCTATCCAATAAAATAATCAGTTTGCATATAGCTATGAAAACAAGCGAAGTTTACGCAAAAAACCTATCCAGGCTACCTAGGTTGTTACTACGTGACCTAGGTATATAATCTGTATAACTTAGGTACGTTGTGATAGACCTTGATTAGGACTATCTAAAACAACAATTAGGTTATATGTAGCTATAACCCGAAACGAAGTATACGCAAAAACCTATCTAGGTTATCTAGGTTGTTACTTCGTGACCTAGATTATTCTAGGTCCCAATTTAGTTTAATCATTGTAAAACTAACTTATCTTTACATGATGACAATGATTTGATATGGCCTAGGTAACCCAGGTAGTCTAGGTATGCATGGAAAACCTAGAAATCTAGAATTTGTTATAACTTCTAAATTCCTAGGGTTAGGTGAATGAAATTTAAATATGTTATACATATAGGTAAAAATAAAGTAATTACATAGGTTTTAACTTTGTAAAACCTAAAACCTAACTGTGAAAAATTGTCTAACTTTTTAATTTGCTAATATCTACTAAGATGTTAAAGTTTTATGAAAATATCAATTAAATGTAAGTATATCTACCGTAACTATCCAAACAAACATTCGCGATGACTTAAAAATGTTAAATTGAAGTACTATTGTCATCTTTAGCGAAATGTTTTGAATATTTACGTGAAACGTAATTGGCTGAGGTAGTTCCGCACCTCCCGTAGCTTAGTACGGGTTGCCGGCCGAAAGTTGCCTGGGTCCGTCGCCAACATTCTCCCCCGCAGTGCGCAGCACTCCATCCGATTCTGGCGACGGTGTTGCCGGAACCACCACGATGACGCGCCGCGTTGCTCGCCGCAGCACGCCTCCCGACGTTCGCACGTCCAGGATGCGGGTTCTTCCATCGGGCCCGGGGTAGGTTTTGACTACCTCCCCGCGGGGCCAAGAGTTGCGTGGCAGGGTTGCGTCGACAATGAGCACGATGTCTCCTACCACGGGGTCGCTCGTCTCTCGTCCGTTGATCTTCCTCGGCATCAGGGTGGGCAGGTATTCCTTGACCCACCTCCTCCAAAAATGGTCAGTCAGTCGCTGGGCAGTTCTCCAGCTGGACTTCCCGATGAGCACCTTGTCCTCGAACTCTCCCGGCTCCACGGCTCCGCATGACCTCCCCAACAGGAAGTGGTTGGGGGTCAGGCTCTCCTCGTCGTCCGGGTCCATGCTGATGTCAGTGAGAGGGCGTGAATTGACTACATGCTCGACCTCTGTAAATAAAGTATGTAGGACTTCCTCTGGAGGGTGCCGCTCGTTCAGGACGGCTTGTAGGGCCACCTTGACCGAGCGCACCAGTCGCTCCCATGCGCCCCCCATACTTGGGCTTCCGGGGGGGATGAACTTCCACGTTATTCCTTCCACCTCGGCCGCCTCCTCCAGCTCCCTGTTAGCTCCCACGAAGTTGGTCCCGTTGTCGCTGAAGATTATTTTGGGGGTTCCTCTTCTAGCTGCCATTCGTCTCAGAGCCATAATCATAGAACTAGTACTTAGTGAGTGTACTAGCTCTAAGTGTACAGCCCGTGTAGTGAGACACGTGAATAGCGCGCCCCATCGCTTCTCGACTCTTCTCCCGACGGTAACCTGCATGGGGCCGAAGTAGTCGACTGCTGTGCAGGAGAAGGGGTACTGGTGATGCTGTAGCCGCTCTCTTGGTAGATCTCCTGTGGGTGGAATTTGAGGTCCACTTTTCTTGGTTTTACACCATTGGCATAGGTGTATGATTGCCTTCACTGTTGTCCGTAGTCCCAGGATCCAATACTTTTGACGAATTTCATTCATAACTGTTGCCGTGTTTCCGTGTAGGAATTTTCTGTGATAATATTCAATAATGAGACGTTGTGCTTTCCGTCTAACACAATAGGGTCACTTTTCCTTTCTTCTTGAAAATATTTTCTTACTCGGCTTCTTAGTTTCACTACTCCACCAGAGTCAATATACACGTCTATTTTCTTTAGACGGCTCGAATTTTCCAGTGGTTTTCCTTCTTTTAATAGTTTAATTTCACGTGCGAAGCTTGATTGTTGACTCATTTTTAACAGATGTTCCTCTGCCTTTTTTAAATATTTTTCTTCAATAGGTGGGGAGTGTAGCTTTGGCCTCTCTTTACGACGTGGAACGTTGATTGACACCTTTTTCTGGGCGGTGCTTTTCTTGTTAGGTTTCCACGAGTCTTCATGTCTCCGACGCGCTGCGTTGACGGCTTGTTTGTTCCTACGTAGTAGGCTGACGAATGTAAATACTCGCGCCGTGGTCCGAAGTAATTTTAACCACGTAGAGAACCTTTCTGGTTCGGGACTGTTGCGTTCCCTGAAGCGTAGGAGCACGCCGAACAGTGACTGAAGTATGTCACGTCTGGGTAACAACACGTCGTTCAGGTTTCTTCCCTCAAACTTAGCGGCAACGTCGAATACTATCCTTGGCTTCTTCTTCACAAGATGTACGACCGCAAAGTGAGGTAAACAAAATGTTCTTCCGACCGTGAGAGATTTGGGCGCCTTCTCTGCGTACCCATTTTCTATGAGACTGCGTATTTGTTCTTTATACGAGCAGCTCAACTCTTCGTCACGACTTAGCTTTCTCTCAATGTAGGCTAAGCGTCGGTATGCTTGCGCATAATTGTTAGGCAAGGTCTCGCCTTCTTTGCGCCACAGCAATCCGGTTTCAAAGCGTCCGCATGGCAATCTTCTCGTAGTCTTTTCCAGGATCTCCAGGGCTCTGCCTTCATTGTCGTTGCTCGGTAATCGGGCTTGAATCCCCAGTGATTCCAACTGGAAGTGGTGACGTACGACTTCTTCTATATCTTTCTTGCTGTCGCAAATAAAGTTGACCACTGCGTTGGCTCCGGTGTCGCATCCGTGTAGCACCCAACCGAGATTGGTAAGGGATGCTGCGGGATCTGCGGCATTTCCTTTCTTCAGTCTTCTTGTGACTATAAGGCCCCAATTGTCTTGGCCAATTAACAGCTTAGGTCTCTCTCTTGAGTACGCGAGCTGCTTCTGTATACCTTTCAGGTGCGCACAGTTTTCTATTGCGCGTATATCAACTTCTTGTTCGGACAACTTCAAGTTATCAATCGTTCTCGCATTGAGAGATCTCTTATCTCTCCGATGGCTCCCTCGTATCTTCAATGATATTCTTTGGGAATTGTTTTTCTTGAAGGTTTCCCCACCAATAGTTTCAATGGTGAGCGTCTCCGTCTTCCCTTCGGCGCCGATTTGTTTAGCGACCGATGAGTCGAGCAGAGTAATTGATGACCCCTCATCCAATAGGGCCAGCACGCGGGCCTGTCCGCAAGGTCCGAACAGGTCTACCGGTACCATCTTCAAGTATGCCTTCTCCTCGGTCTTCTTACAGTGAACTGAAGTTACTCTTGCGTCACCGTTGCATTCTGGACCCCGATGTAGTTCCGCGCTTGTAGAAGGCTTGACTATATCCCTCTCTGGCGGCTTCTCAGAGTGCAGAAGAGTGTGATGCCATCTCCCACATCTCTTGCACATGGGAGATTTGCAGTTCAATCTTGAATGTTTGTAGCGAAGACACTTGAAGCATATTTTAACTCTCTTCACCATATTCCATCTCTCTTCGACGGTGGCTTCTTTAAACTTCTTGCAGTCGTAGATGAAGTGACGTTCTTCACAGACTGGGCAAGTTATTCTCTCCTGATCCGCATTCTGTACAGCGTTCACAGGCTTCCTTCTCTGCTCCCAATATCCTTGAGTTGGAGCAGGTGGTCTATAGGGTTTCTTCGACTCCCGGTACGCTTCGGGTGGAGCGAAGTCCCCACACATCTCGGCTTCGTCGTCGAGGAATGCTTCGACAAGTATGAGCTCTTGTTCATCTTCTTCTTTCCTACTTCTGTGGTAGGCGAACCAACGGAACTTCATTGATGCAGGCATCTTCTCGACTATGATCTTCATGGTCTCAGGAGAACTCAGGTATTGCGGTTTCTTCATAGCTTTAATAGTAGCGACTGAATTCTTCACTTTACTAGCGAATATGCATATGTCGGTGGGGTTCTCGGTGACTCGAGGCAGGTTCTTCATTTTATCCAGCTCCGCCAAGGCTATAGCTCCAGGTCTTCCATACCGCCTCTCCAAACCCTTCATGACTTCTTCAGGGTGTTCAGCTGTGAATAGCAAGCTCTGGACTGCTTCTTTCGCCCTGCCTTGTATGCATCTTCGTAGACGGGCCAGGTTCTGTGTGTTGCTGAATGAAGCGGCTGTGTCTTCAAATGACCGCTTAAACGCCAACCATTCTTCTATGCTGCCGTTGAAGTACGGCAGCTCGCTGTGCCTTGATGTGCTTGCTTCTTGTGACTTCTCAGCTAGTTTATGGATAGCTCGAGCCAGCTCCACCATGTCGCTTGATTTTTCTTTTGTTCGAAGTTCTGATTTGTTTTCCCGAATCTCAGGTTGATGTCGCCTCTCCCGTGATGATGAGTTCAATATCCATTGTTCAATCTCGTGAGTTCGCTCGTACAATGCTTCACCGGCACCCATATCTTCTTCCTCTTCTGATTCCGCTTGTATGAGGTCCAGTTCGGCTTGAGCTACTCTCGATCTGGCTTCCGCTATTTGAAGCTCTCTCAGCGCCACTTCTTTCCGTGCTTGTACCTCTGCTCTCCTCCTACGCGACGAGCGAACCGATAGTGTGTCCGGTTCGCGGGTCGACTTCTTAGGTTGTGGAGGCTTGGCTAGCCGCTGCTTGCCGCTATCCCCTGTGGGCGTAGCGAACTGGAGGTCTTCCCTGACTCGGTCGAGCCGCTTTCTCTCGGACTCTGCTATGCGGGCCATGACTTCTTCATGCCGCCGAATCTCGTCAGCCAGGCTTCTTCTTGAAGACTGCAGCGTTGGATTATCTTCTTCTTGGCGCGTCTCTTTTGTGATTCCTTCCTCGGCGGCGTAGCTTGTAGACGGCGGCGGTAGTTGCTCCGACGACGCCCCCACGGCCGCTGTTGCAGGTACTGTAGTATCTCTGTGATGTGAAGGTGACTTTGCTCCTCTTCCCGCCATTGGTGGTAGCGGCTTGGTCAGCGTGGACTGGGTAGAATCACTCGCAGTTGTTGTCGTAGCAGGTGTGTTCATGCTCCAGTCTGAGGTCGACGGTTCTTCCGTGGTTTTCGACCGCGATGTTGCTGTTCCCGATCGAGACGCTGCTGACCTCGTAATTGGCATACCCTGACCAGTTCCCGAATCCGTTCTCGAAGGACCAAGTTATATAGTGGATCGATTGAACAATCCACTAAGTGTTGTTGTGGAAAAATGTGTCACTGATTCCTGCTTATCCTTTTCCTTTGAAGGGCCCAACAAACATGTACGGTTCCCAGATTACAGATAACCGTACATGCAGAAACAATGGGCTGGCACCCTTCCAATATAGGAATCGGACTGCAGATCCAGCGCCGGGTGGGTTCGTAACTGGTACAGGGTAGCACCAGGGGAGGCCAACGTCGACTCGACAGGAACAACACGATGATAATGGTTCGAAGAATCTTCACTTTTATTTCACAAGTTTCTATTTACAATTTGCTTCTAGTACTACTGCTGGATACGGAATGAATATCCAGTTTTTTTTTTTTTTTTTTTTTTTTTTTTTTTTTTTTTTTTTTTAACATGACGCGTGCAGTTAGCCTTACGGCTTTTACTGCTTCACCGGGCAGTAGGGGTGAGCGTGGGCTCTAACCGGCCTAGCAAATATAGACTACAAACTAAGTACCCGCGCCGGAGGGCACCCCCTGTGGGGTTCGAACCTCGGCTCTGGGCGGATACTGACGGGGAGAGGGCAAGATCATGGTTTTTAGGGAGTTTAGTGCAACTTTCGCTCTACGTTAATGACATGACGCGGCCCCCCGTCCGCGTTGAGGGGGGCTTTTTATCGGTACGATATGCAAACTAAGGGTCATGGAGGACGCTGGTGGTCGCACAGTTTATATACAGAATTGATGTCTTTGTTCTTTAGGGTTCACCAATCAGCGTGAAGCGCCTAATCCAAAAGTACCCTCTTTTCACTTTTGGTTAAAATGTTTTAATAAGTAATATCGAAATACCCACTGAACAAATTCATCAATTTTACAAAAAATTTCCCAAAGTTGGATTTATAATGACACCCTTATTTTTCTGGGGTGTAAAATAAAATTACAAACCAGAATATACATATATATAAATAGGTATATAGCGAAATAGCTGAGTTATATCGCTTTTTATGAAACTGTCGTCGTGACGGTACAGTTTCGAGGTAGCTAAGCGCCTGCCAAAAGAAAATGCTTAATAACTCAGCTTTCCGCAATATGACCCTTACAAATTTGGTATGCTCTGATAGGCCTCAAGTAGGGCTATCTAATACAACTATCAGTTTACATATAGCTATTACCAAAGACGAAGTATACGCGCAAAACCTATCCAGGCTACCTAGGTTGTTACTACGTGACCTAGGCATACAACCTTTACAAACTTGGTGTGCTTTGATAGGCCTCGATTAGGGCTATCCAATAAAATAATCAGTTTGCATATAGCTATGAAAACAAGCGAAGTTTACGCAAAAAACCTATCCAGGCTACCTAGGTTGTTACTACGTGACCTAGGCATACAACCTTTACAAACTTGGTGTGCTTTGATAGGCCTCGATTAGGGCTATCCAATAAAATAATCAGTTTGCATATAGCTATGAAAACAAGCGAAGTTTACGCAAAAAACCTATCCAGGCTACCTAGGTTGTTACTACGTGACCTAGGCATACAACCTTTACAAACTTGGTGTGCTTTGATAGGCCTCGATTAGGGCTATCCAATAAAATAATCAGTTTGCATATAGCTATGAAAACAAGCGAAGTTTACGCAAAAAACCTATCCAGGCTACCTAGGTTGTTACTACGTGACCTAGGTATATAATCTGTATAACTTAGGTACGTTGTGATAGACCTTGATTAGGACTATCTAAAACAACAATTAGGTTATATGTAGCTATAACCCGAAACGAAGTATACGCAAAAACCTATCTAGGTTATCTAGGTTGTTACTTCGTGACCTAGATTATTCTAGGTCCCAATTTAGTTTAATCATTGTAAAACTAACTTATCTTTACATGATGACAATGATTTGATATGGCCTAGGTAACCCAGGTAGTCTAGGTATGCATGGAAAACCTAGAAATCTAGAATTTGTTATAACTTCTAAATTCCTAGGGTTAGGTGAATGAAATTTAAATATGTTATACATATAGGTAAAAATAAAGTAATTACATAGGTTTTAACTTTGTAAAACCTAAAACCTAACTGTGAAAAATTGTCTAACTTTTTAATTTGCTAATATCTACTAAGATGTTAAAGTTTTATGAAAATATCAATTAAATGTAAGTATATCTACCGTAACTATCCAAACAAACATTCGCGATGACTTAAAAATGTTAAATTGAAGTACTATTGTCATCTTTAGCGAAATGTTTTGAATATTTACGTGAAACGTAATTGGCTGAGGTAGTTCCGCACCTCCCGTAGCTTAGTACGGGTTGCCGGCCGAAAGTTGCCTGGGTCCGTCGCCAACAAGTATGATACCCTACACGTGTTTAACTCCTCCACGGACCATTCTCACGGGATGTTAACTCGTCGAGAGATCGAATGCTTTTCATATCGTCCTTCTTGGAGGATAGGGAGAGGGCAGAGTATGCTGTAAGAGCTATATTAGTATGTGTATCAGTGGTCTGGTTGCCACAGTGCAGGCTCTGCCTGGTTTGGAATCAAATGCCAATGTATTATTTAAAATAATCTATACAAATAAAAAAAAATTGGAGTGTCTTTTTGTAATATTGAAATAACCGGGTTTTACTACATTAATATGAATATATATACGGTACATACACCAAAATAACATTTTTTACAATTTTTGTCTGTCTGTCTGTCTGTTTGTTCCGGCTAATCTCTGAAATGGCTGGACTGATTTTGACGGGACTTTTATTGGCAGGTAGCTGATGTAATAAGGAGTAACTTAGGCTACTTTTATTTTAGAAAAAGTAGTTTATTTTACTAAAAAACGAAATAAACTAATTAACACGTGGACGAAGTCGCGGGCACAGCTAGTAAATAAATAAAAATGTTTCCATAGTGTTTATTTAATTCGTTGTTATTTATTTAAGGATTAACAACGTAACACACAATTACAAAAAGATAAAGGACACAAATACCTATATATACTAAATAGTAGGTAGTGTTGCAATATTTATAGACAACCACAGCATTCAATCGTCAGTAAATCAATCCTAAAAATATATTAACACTAGCAGTGCCCGCGGACTTCGTTCCGCGTTATAAACATTTTTGTCCCTACCGCAACCTGGATTAAATTATTCAAGTTTAAGTAAAGATGCGTTATTAATTTAAGAATGTTTCATAGCGTATGACACTCCACAATAACGTAGCTTTCTATTTGTGAAATAATTTTGATAATCGGTTCAGTAGATCCAGAGATTACCCCTTACAACGTCACAAACTCACAAACGTTACCTCTTTATAATATTAGTATCGATAAAAAACCAAATGTACTTTTAGACCAGACGTCTGAAGTAAAACGTCAAACGTAACGTTAGGAGAAAAAGTGAGAAAGAATCGCTCGCAGCGCTCTCTCTTGCCCCTACAACGTATAACGTAGAAACGTAGCTCTGTCTCTTTCTAGGCAGTCGGTTGTAACAAATCTAGCATAGGTAATTAAGGCGCCACCAGTTCACGTAAAAATTTCATGCGAGGGGGTGAATGACGCACATAGCTCCCCGCTGCAGCGGGGCGGGAGGGAAGCTAAGGCGTTCATTGAGTGAATAACACCATATGATCTGGAACTCCAGCATCCATCTACAAAAACATCTATCACAGGAACACCGTTTTTAAGCCGACGTTCTTTAATTGCGGCTTCTTTTTCTCGTTGAGCTGCAGTCTTCATTGCATCAACTGTAGTTTTTTCCCATCCGTCAAATACACGATCTTGTAATCTGGCGTAATATTTTTCCGTAAAAACTGGAATGGCAGAAATCAATTCTTGAAATTGTGCATATCCAATCCTAGTCGAAACTTTTTCCGTTGCGGCAGGAATGAAGAGTTCCGTAGCAGCAAGTATTTCAGTTGATTAAATGAAAGCAAATTGCGGTTTATGACGTATTTAAAAAAAACTACTTGCTAGATCTCGTTCAAAGCAATTTTCGTTGTTAGTTTCCATGGTAATGTACATCATATATTTTTTTTAGTTTTATCATACTCTTATTTTAGAAGTTAAGGAGGGGGGGGGGGGGGGGGCACTCATTGTACCACTTTGGAAGTGTCTCTCGCGCAAAGTATTCAGTTTAGAAAAAAATGATATTAGAAACCTCAATATCATTTTTGAAGACCTATCCATAAACATCCCACATGTATGGATGCGATGAAAAAAAAATTGAGTTTCAGTTCTATGTATGGCGACCGCCCTAAATTATTGTTCTTTTTCTATCTTTGTGTAAAAATCTTGATGCGGTTCACAGAATACATCTACTTAACAAGTTTCAACAGTACAGCTCTTATAGTTTCGGAAAAAAGTGGCTGTGACATACGGACGGACAGACAGACAGACAGACATGACGGATCTATAAGGGTTCCGTTTTTTGCCATTTGGCTACGGAACCCTAAAAAGTCCCACTCGTTTTTCTCCAAGTAAAACCAGATTATTTAATTTGCATTCGAACAAAGCGTTATGTGAAGAGATTCATCATTACAGCTAAATGAGTCCACTGCTGGACAAGCCTCCCTCAAGAATCGTCTTGGGGGGATAGGCCATAATCGCCACGCTTGGCAGGCGGGTTGACGATCGCAGTAAGATGGTCATAGTAATCAGAAGGAAGCTGCTGCCCGTCCTCTGGTAGATATTCCCTCGGGTCGACTTCTACGCCCCCCACGGGATGAGATGGGGTGATGATATTCTGATTCTGATATTTGTCGCCGTCACCACACAGCAGAGAGATTATTGATTAAGATTCTTCAAAAATAATTTAGATCTAAAATTCTACGGCCAGTCAAAGGTACAAAATCTTCAGGTTGTATTTGGTCTTCGACCGAATATGGTACACATTCTTAATTTAAGATCGATTCCCTGTCAAACAACAAGCCCAAGATGTAATTACATGAATAGAATAGCAAACAATAATTAATATATTATGATGTATATGAAGTTCTTTGTGGAAGCATTTGAATGCCTTAGAATAAAATTACTATCGTTACCAATGATGTTATAAGTAAAAAGGTGTAGATAGGTTTCCAACACAACATTCGATCTTCAAAAACGGCACACCAACGCACACATAAATAACTTAATATTGCAATATCACACTACATTACGATTAGACGTCAAAGTAAGATGGCATGATTCAATAATCGTGAGCGAAAACGAGACAAATGTAATTTGCGATAGTGCGTCGTTGACACTAGCGACGCGATACTGACAAGGAAATTCTGGCTAATTAGCCACATTTCAACGTGCCGCTCCCGGAGCGCTTTTAACCTATCTACACCTTTTTACTTATAACATCATTGATCGTTACCATAATGAGATATCGGTGATCAGTAAATAAAGATTAAATAGGAAGATATATAATATAAATAGACAATTAAGTTATTAGAATTTAATAAAGAAAAAAAAAATTCCATTTAGACGTTACTGAGGGTGAAATATTCTTTAGCAGAGCTGAAAGAAAGAAACATTAAATTTTACGAACTGTACGAATAATATATTTATCTACTATATAAAAAAGAGTCGGGTTTTCCTTCCTGACGCTATAACTCCAGAACGCACGAACCGATTTCCACGGTTTTGCATTCGTTGGAAAGGTCTCGGGCTCCGTGAGGTTTATAGCCAAGAAAATTTATAAAATTTAACGCGGGTAACACCGCGGGGCACAGCTAGTTAATTATATAAAACAAAATATTAAATTACTTATATGACGGCGTTTACGTCAAACGTGAGGTTGACAGGACTGTCAAAGTCAACCTAGCGAAGCGTCATTGTCGATGGTAGTGTGGGCGGCCATCTTGATGTCACTTTTGAACGAGACGGCGCCCGCGCACCACGCCTGTGACGAATCGCTGAGAATCATCGCCATCACGATATTTTAAGATTTAATTTGATTGATTTTACATTGTAGTAATCACTAAACATCTAATCAAATCGTGATTCTTGTGAATTACGTTGATTGTAGTTTGAAGTATAATTCTGTTCCGCCCTCACCTACCCATAAAATTATAAGAGGATGAGTTGTGGTCTGCATATATAAAACACGTAGTAAAGAACTTTCACAACAACGAACGTCGCTATAGTAAACTTTACAAAGAAACGTACATTCTTATAGTGAACTTCGCATCTACGATTTACACTCCATATAATTTCCGTTCTATGGTGGATAATTATAAAAAAGATTAGGTTTAAATTATAAAATAAAATAAAAAAATAAAAAAGGTTTTTATTCACGTAGACTTTAAAAAAGCACTTGTAAATAGCCAGAACATGTTCGTAGTAATATATAATTAATTTATAATTATTTTCTAGGTACATATAGATATTTAGGTACACGGATTTTTTGAAATAATTCAAATAAGATTTATTTTATAACAGTGACGATATTTAACTAACTTAAATTAAGTTATTGTCAAGGATCATGTGTAGGTTTAATTATAAAAATTTTAAATTTTAGGTATATTTTTACTACATATTGTCTGAATGGTTCTGCCTATATTAAGGTACGAATTAAATGTTATTATTATGGCGGACCTTGTGTTTATACCGACGCTCGCGCTTTAATTTATTTCATTTCATATAATTTGTAGTTATGTTTATGTTGTCATTATCATTATGTGTTTCATATTAGATTAATTAGATTCATAACTTCTCAATTGCAATTAGTACACCTTCTGCTACCTTCATTAGATTCTGTCAATTTTGGTCCATTCAAAGTAAATCGGTTGCCTGGAAGAGATCGCTTTTAGCGATAAGGCCGCCAATTGCATTAAAATAAGCTAATTTTCTTGTTGTATCCATTATTTTGTATTACTTATTTTTGCAATAAAGTGTACTTCTTCTTCTTCTTCTTCTTCATGTATTATTGTATTCATGACATTTATAGTTATTTGTAAATTTGTATTTGAATGATATGCTATCTAGGAATTGTTATAAAAAATAGGAAATGACATTATTGTATAATAATATTTGCATGACCATGTATGGCTAAGTGTTAAGGACCCTATTATATTTAAGATCTGCTTTGTACCAACACTTATCGCAAATAAATTATTATGATTATGATTAATTCTACCACCGGATCCAATGCGCCCCAACTGAGAAGACCCAGCGAAACAAACAAAGGTTTCAACACGGCCTATTATAATATGTGAAAAGTAGGCAGGTATTTATAAAATTCATAATATAAATAATGTCCTCCTAGGAGACTAGCCATGTGCCGGGACATATTATAGTGCAAAGTATGTGCGCAACCACACGGGCACTTTCTATTCCATTGCTCTTATGATCCGATGGGACGACTAGCGACACGAGCGGAAAGAGGCACAGGACCGACGGCTTTACGTGCTCTCTGGGCCACGGGGGTATAATATTATTATATTCTATTGATACATACACATCATAATTTGATTTCGCGTAAACAAGGAATGTTGAAACCTTCATCCATAGCCAGTTTTACATGACGGTGAAAAACATTTCACTATTTATGGGTTTCACCACAGTAAAATATAGACAAAAATCCGGCCAAGTGCGAGTCGGACTCGCCCATGAAGGGTTCCGTAGCAGCAAGTGTTTTAGTTGATTTAATGAAAGGTAAATTGCGGTTTACGGTTTATGACGTATTAAAAAAAAACTACTTACTAGATCTCGTTCAAACCAATTTTCGTTGTTAGTTTACATATTTTTTATATTTTTTTTAGTTTTATCATTCTCTTATTTTAGAAGTTACATGGGGGGGGGGGGGGAGGGGACACTCATTTTTCCACTTTGGAAGTGTCTCTCGCGCAAACTATTCAGTTTAGAAAAAAATTATATTAGGAACCTCAATATCATTTTTGAAGACCTATCCATAAATACTACACATGTTTGGGTACGATGAAAAAAAAAATTGAGTTTCAGTTCTCTGTATGGGGAACCCCTAAAATTATTATTATTTTTCTATTTTTGTGTAAAAATCTTAATGCGGTTTACAGAATACATCTACTTACCAAGTTTCAAAAGTACAGCTCTTATAGTTTCGGAAAAAAATGGCTGTGACATACGGACGGAGAGACAGACAGACATGATGTATCTATAAGGGTTCCGTTTTTTGCCATTTGGCTACGGAACCCTAAAAATACCTTGTTACTTACTCTTGATGTACAGATTCTGCTGAGAAGGTGCAAGCCTCACTAATATCAGCATTGACTTTGCGCTTCTTTGATCTGAAATAAGTATATCAATTATAAAATAAATAATCGTGATTATAGGGCTACTTACCTACTACGTAATCATAATAAAGTCATGAGGTAATTAATGCTTTATATTTAGAGCTTTTTCAAATACTAGATAACAATATAAATTGAGAAATATATAAAGTAACTAGCTGTGCCCCGCGGTGTTACCCGCGTTAAATTTTATAAATTTTCTTTGCTATAAACCTCACGGAGCCCGAGACCTTTCCAACGAATGCAAAACCGTGGAAATCGGTTCGTGCGTTCTGGAGTTATAGCGTCAGGAAGGAAATCCCGACTTATTTTTATATAGTAGAAGACTAGCTGTGCCCCGCGGTGTTACCCGCGTTAAATTTTATAAATTTTCTTTGCTATAAACCTCACAGAGCCCGAGACCTTTCCAACGAATGCAAACCCGTGGAAATCGGTTCGTGCGTTCTGGAGTTATAGCGTCAGGAAGGAAATCCCGACTTATTTTTATATAGTAGAAGACTAGCTGTGCCCCGCGGTGTTACCCGCGTTAAATTTTATAAATTTTCTTTGCTATAAACCTCACAGAGCCCGAGACCTTTCCAACGAATGCAAACCCGTGGAAATCGGTTCGTGCGTTCTGGAGTTATAGCGTCAGGAAGGAAATCCCGACTTATTTTTATATAGTAGAAGACTAGCTGTGCCCCGCGGTGTTACCCGCGTTAAATTTTATAAATTTTCTTTGCTATAAACCTCACAGAGCCCGAGACCTTTCCAACGAATGCAAACCCGTGGAAATCGGTTCGTGCGTTCTGGAGTTATAGCGTCAGGAAGGAAATCCCGACTTATTTTTATATAGTAGAAGACTAGCTGTGCCCCGCGGTGTTACCCGCGTTAAATTTTATAAATTTTCTTTGCTATAAACCTCACAGAGCCCGAGACCTTTCCAACGAATGCAAACCCGTGGAAATCGGTTCGTGCGTTCTGGAGTTATAGCGTCACGAAGGAAATCCCGACTTATTTTTATATAGTAGAAGATAAATAATATAACCAGGAAGATAAGTAACAAAAGCGTAGCCGTCCAACGACTTAAAAAGTCAAGGCGATTATATCTTACAATCTGGTGCATAAGCGGCTTGTTTATTTAGACTTGTATGCACTATAAGTATTTATAGTGCTCCTGCCTACGAAGCTGGTGGTCCTGGGTTCGAATCCCGGTCAGTGCAAATATTTGTGTGATGAGCACAAATCTTTGTTTCCGAGTCATGGATGTTTCCTATGTATATAAGTATTTACCTATCTATATAAGTATGTATATCGTCGCCTGGTACCCATAGTACAAGCTTTGCTTAGTTTGGGGCTACGATGATCTGCGTGACATTGTCCCCAGATATTATTATAGTTTAAGTGATCCTGATCAGGTGCGGGACCGACGACTTGCTTTTGAGGCTCGGAGGTATAACACCATCATTTTCTGACTTTGGGCTACCTACTGATCCTTTTTCATAACATATCACACCAGTTACTCTTTTTGCCTGACTCGGCAATCGAACCCGGGTCCTGACGATGTACAGTTACCGAACACGCTACCAACGAGTCCGTCAATTGTTCTACTGTTCAATCCTATACACTACTATACACGCGGCCACCTACTAGCGCAGACTATACTATTATGAACTATGTTGCTATAGAGTTTAAGTGTTTCGCTGGGTCTTCTCAGTTGGGGCGAATTGGATCCGGTGGTAGCATTAACGCACGACCGTCGTTATTAACACAACGTCCGCCATAATAATAATACCTTAATATAGACAGAACGATTGACAATATGTAGAAAAAATATAGCTAAAACTATAAATTTTGATAATTAAACTTAAACATAATCTCTTGACAATATTAACTTGATACGAGCTAGCTAAATATCATTGCTATTATGAAATAAATTTTATAAATGTTTTCAAACAATCAATACAATGTGCACCTAAATAACTATGTTACTAGAAATAATAATGTATACAACTATATTACTACAAACATGTTCTGACTATTTCCAAGCGCTTATTTAAAGTCTACGTGATTAAAAACCTTTTTTATTTTATTTTATTACAGAAACAAAAATATCGGTACTTACCCAAACATACCATCATTACGTTGACGTGTTTGACGTTTCCTTGTCCCAATTTTACTAAGTAATTTACAACGTTTATTTCCCATTTTTACAAAACAATCACTTCTTAAAATTTAAAAAACAGTTCAATAAATCTTATAACCTGCCGACTGCAAAGAAAAATAGCTACTTCGAATAAAGTAATTTCTGTCTTATATTTATTGACATTTTTAATAAGTTGTTTGGCAATTAGAGCGACACAGAAACCACTTCCCGGGGCAGCGTCTGAACGCGAACTGAAAGTACAAGTAGTTCCGACATTTGTTTTTAGCACCCGGTTAATAAGGTCGAACTTTGCGTAACGAAAGGCGGGCGTCTGTAATGCAGGCGTTCAATTTATATTAAAGGTTTTTATTTAATTTCGTAAAAAATAAAGAGCAAAATAATAAAATAAACGGTCTATTCTTTTAAAAACTATTTAAGGTACAAACTTCTTAAAAATAATATGCTGTTGTCCCTTAAAATGTGGAGAAATAGAAGATGAAAGTTTTTAATCTTAGCTCACATCACATTTTTGTTTTTCTTTGTACCTTTGTTGTTTTGGAAATCTACTCGGTTCATTATTTTATTCATATTCTTCACTGCCTACTGCATTTTTCTTAGTTTGGTATCTATGACGAGACGTGAGATTCGTAAGAAGAAAAAGGGGCTTCTTACTGAGTTTTCAACTACGACGTCGCCTTAAGAAAAAATGGTGAGTTACATTTTTTACAAATCAAAGTCGTCTGTCTGTCTGTCCGTCCGTATGTCACAGCCACTTTTATCCGAAACTATAAGAGCTGTACTATTGAAACTTGGTAAGTAAACGTATTCTGTGAACCGCATTAAGATTTTGACACAAAAATAGAAAGAGAACAATAATTTTGGGGGCTCGCCATACATAGAACTGAAACGCAATTTTCTTTTAATCAACTTTTATCAATGTGTAAGTGACCGGCGACAGTCTCTTACTCTGAGTGCTTGTTTATTATTGTGTATAGCGGCGACGTTGCCAGTTTGATTGCAAATCAGCGCGCTGTTGCCGTTCTGTTTTACTTTTCCTGTATAGTGGCGACGTTTCCAGTTTGACAAATCAGCGCGCTGTTGCCGTTTGCTTTACTTTTCCTTTAACACGTTGATGGACACTACTAGTATGGGTACCGATTGTTACTGATTTGTCACTATTTTTTTTCAAACATTGCCTATAGACGTAGTGTCACAACGCGTGATAAAATATATATGTAACACGACAGTACGTCTATAGGCGTATACGTCGTAAGACGAAATGTCATCTATATTGTGTATAGCGGCGACGTTGCCAGTTTGATTGCAAATCAGCGCGCTGTTGCCGTTCTGTTTTACTTTTCCTTTAAACGACACTTTTAATAAAACAATACGCTCACGGAAGTGTTCCCAACTTCGGGTTCTCTCTAAAAATTTAGGGAGTAAACAATTGCCTTTGTATTTTTGAGGTACTTTTCAACTTTTTATTTATAAGTATAACCAAATGTATCTAATTACACCTATTTATTTGTTGGGATAACAAAATAACAATGACATCTATACCAATTCCTCGTTGTTCAGTGTTAAATTTCAAGTAATTTTCTTTTGTTCTTTATTGCACACAGAAATACATATTTCATTTCTAAGTATATTCTATTTTGCATGACAACTATTATGAGTACCGACTAGTCGATTGTATAATATATCGATTGTACTGACTAATACAATATTATCAATTCGAAAGGATATTCGTCTGCCTGTTACATTACCATGCTTAAATCGCTTAACCGCGTCGGATAAAATTTAGTATGAATCTAGTTTGAGCCCCGGGGAAGGTTACGAATACTTTTAATCTCGGAAAATTCCGCGGGGGTGGAAGCTTGTAAGATACCTAATAAAGATGTGTCTATGATAACGTTGTCTATCGTTAGGTACTGAAAATATGTTGATTTACTTTTTGTTTACTTCTTTAGTGAACTGTAGTGTAATATCAGGTTTATATTTCTAATTAATTGTGGCAATTTTTGCGGTTTTTACCTTCAGTTCGAGGGAAAGTATTTATGGGAGTTGGTAACACTAATGCAGCTCCCGTCACATTGGTTTTTTGGCGCCAACGCATAAAACATACATCGATAATCGAAACATAGTTTCATTTTCAAAAACTGGTGTAAATAAAAAAATAAATAATACTTAGGTAAAAAAGCTCTAAAAGCCATGACAAATTATGGGTATGCCGTTAATAGTAGAAAATATCATCAGGCAAATGACCACCACGGCCACGCTTACAGGATACAATATCCTTTTCATGAAATTTTCGCCAATTTTAACCAAATTGCAAAGTGGCTGCCCTATGTCCTCGGTAGCCTCACGAATTTCATCTTTCAGGTCTGGAATCGACGCTGGGCTGTTGGCTTAGACCTAACGTAGCCCCAAAGAAAGAAGTCGCAAGGTGTTAAATCACAAGATCTCGGTGGCCAATTGTGATCACCTCTTGGAGAGATAACACGGTCCGGAAACTTTTCCCGTAAAAGATCAATGGTTTCGTTGCTTCTGTGCAGAGATTGTACCTTAAATGACCGGTCATTTACTGTCAAATTCAGTGATTTGACTCAAATATTATTGTCTATTCTCGTCTACCACCCAATTATTTATTTATTTGGGTACCCAATTTATATGCAAGTTTAAATAAAACAACGTGTTATTTTGTATTATATCATGAGAGGATAAGACGACATCAAAAATGATGAGCGAGGCGACGCGACGACGTTGCCATTTTGTCTCAAATGCACGCATGTTTCGAAATTTAAAATGATTAACACTATATAATAATACTATAAGTCATAAAAGCCACTTTTTTGTTTCAATTAAGAAGTTATAGACTTTTATCAACGACAAAAACTGAAATCAAATTGACTCTAAATGACCGTTTTTAACAGTTAATGGCCATTTTTGACCAATTTGACCGTAAATGACGGTCAGTCTACGTAATTCAGTCACTTTGGTAATTTTCAACACTTCTTGTGTGGCACGTAGTGCAGTCTTGTTGAAAGTAAACGTTGTGCAGATCTATACCATTCAGTTCTGGCCATAAAACATCGTTAATCATCTCTCGATAGCGCAGTCCATTTACCGTAACTGTTGGTCCAACCTCATTTTCGACAAATCATCAAAATCAAGTCATTTGCCTGATGTTATTTTCCACTATTAACGGCATACCTTCCACTTTATAATGAAATAAACATCCAATCATATACATATATAAAAAAATAGCAGTTTTCTTTGAATATCATTTTGAATATCTATAGATAACGGTCACCGTAGCCTAGTTGGTGGTAGTGCTCCTGCCTACGAAGCTGGTGGTCCTGGGTTCGAATCCCGCTAAGTGCAAATATTTGTGTGATGAGCACGAATATTTGTTTCTGAGTCATGGATGTTTTCTATGTATTTAAGTATTTATCTATCTATATAAGTATGTATATCGTCGCCTGCTACCCATAGTACAAGCTTTGCTTAGTTTGGGCACAGAACAAAAAGTACTTACGTAGTTTAGGGCTAGGATGATCTGTATGACATTGTCCCTACATATTATTATATTATAAACTTAACGATAATCTATACTTATTTGACGGGCTGGTAAATGTTTGTTTGTCACGCCGCGGGTCGTGTGTTCGATTTCTACCTCGGACAGATATTTGTGTGCATGAAGAAGCCCGCGAGTCTGGGTGTAACTATCTATATAAGTATGCAAAATAGTCATCAGTTATCTGGTTTCCATAGTACAAGTTCTGCTTAGTTTGGGATCAGGTAGCCGTGTGTCATTGTCACCATTGCGGGAGCGACCTGGACTCTGCCCAGCATACGCTGGAGGAGTGCCCGGCCTGGGAGGCCGAGAGACGAGTCCTAGTCGCTGAGATCGGACGTGATTTTTCGCCGCCAGCAGTCGTGTATGCGATGCTGGCTGGCGACTCCACCAAATGGGACGCCGTGGTCTCCTTCTGTGAGGCAGTTTTGCTGCAGAAGGAGGCTGCCGAACGGGATCGGGAACGAGCCGATCCCGCTCGTAGGCGGAGGAGGCGTCGGGGTGGCGGCGGCAGCCGTTAGCCCAACTCCCCTCGGGGCCGCGGCGGCAGTGTGAGAAGTGTCCTCTACTGTCGCCACGTACAAGCGGCTCCGGGATGACAGCGATCTGTTTGTGGCGCAGTCGCTGTGCCGGACTGGCAGGAGTCGGCAATAGGGGAGGGCAATCCAAAGGAGCCCTCCCAGGGTACGTGTCCCGACCATCTGGGACATGGCGCAACAGGGGGGTACCGGATCAGCATACCCGCGTTCCCGGGACTCCCCCATCAGGCGCCAAGAGAAGTCCACGGCAGGTAGGTTTAGTCGGTGCAAGTCCGACATACCCACCCGCAGACACTTTTTGCGGGTGGCATGCCTTATAAAAAAAAATAAAAATAATAATAATAAAAATAAGGTAGCCGTGTGTAATATGCAAGGATACAAAAAAAATATATATATTTTATTGTAAGTAATAAAGAGAGTGGGGAGCGTGATGTCAAAAGTTTAGGTTTAAGACATTTATTTTCCCAAAATATTACAAAAATCACTTACAGAGAAAATACAATAGAACTTTAAAGTAGTTACATGCTTTTTCATATTGGCACAACGTATGCAATTTTATAACTTAGACTAATACAAAATATAACGACAGGGTAATTAGAGAAAATGCCTTTAAACAAAAAATAGTCCAATACCTACACGCATCGGTCATAATCAGTAGTGCGTACGGAGATTTAAAAGGTATTTGTTAAGGTAGGTGATACAGTGGCCAAAACAAAACTTAGCTCGTAATCATTATAGTTAGAAATATAATGTTGACACCCCACGCTTTTTTACAATAAAATATTATTTAATTATTATTATTATATTGACACTTCACCATAGACGCGGGCTATAATGAAATAGGTAATCTCGTCAAGCGAAATGGACACACTTTCTATCTCTGTCATACCAAGGTATTAGACACCTACCTGACAATGAATTTTTCAGGAGACTCTTTAAGTGGCTATGTGACAGATGTTTTTATTCAATTGGTGACTACATTAAATATACATTGACATAAATATGTAATTAGCCTAAATATTTTGACATTGAAATTTTAATTGACATTTACTAATCTTTAATAACTAACACTGTTTATAAATCTTATTTTTACTTATTGTTTGGATTCAATCATGTATTAACTACTATTAACAAATTAAATAATTACTAACACAACTTACAAGGTAAAAAATCTTAAATTATAATGTTTTCATACAATCAATACAATGTGTACCTAAATATCTATATTACTACAAACATGTTCTGACTATTTACAAGCGCTTTTTTAAAGTCTACGTGAATAAATACATAAAAAAAAAATATTTGTACGATGTATTCTGTACGAATATAGTGAAACGAAAATATAATACCATCAAATGTAACCTGTATTCTCGCAAATAAAGAGTTCATTCATTCATTCAGTCAGTCGCTATCTTGGTCAGTCGCGGTCACGTTCAAACGAGCACCATTGATACACATGCGATACAAAAACTACATTTATTTATTAGTATACAACATGTAACTTAATTAACGCACAGCCTGAAAATAGTTTGTTCAGAATCGATTACTGAATCGATTCATATCATTTTTAATATCGGTAATTTTTATCCCAAAAATAATTAAATCTACGGAAATTATGCTCATATTACATGTACCTGTACAGTCAAAACAAATTGAAATGGACCGTAAGTCAAAGTAATAAAAGTTTTAAAATCGCAGTTTTATTTGTATTCATACAAATTCCATCATTCAATACAAAATAAAGAAAAATAAACTTTATTCCAAGAAACTAATTTAGTAAATAACAATGCATATACATGTTAAATTAGAAATTGAGTATATGTATTATGATTACAACATAATATTCTAATTGGGGTGTTTGAGGGTATGCGTTAATTACGTTACATGTTGTATATAGCCAAGGTTAAACTACATCCTACAGACGTCGGGTGGACTACGTATCTCTTACCGAGCAATCCTCAAAACGCCGTAGCGGCAAAACATTCGTCAAGGTAAATCAGACTTTATGACAGTTAGTTAGAGTAGCTATTCATTTTAGTTTATTACGTTGCTTTGTATATACCGCAAATACTCGTCCCAAATGTATCAGTGTCTCAAGTGGAAAGTCATCTTGGAGAAGGCTCTGCTTGGAGTTTCCCTCCGAGATAAAAATAAATAAATAAAGAAGGTTTTTATTCACGTAGACTTTAAAAAAGCGCTTGGAAATAGTCAGAACATGTTCGTGTAGTAATATATAATTAATTTATAATTATTTCTAGGTGCATATAAATATTTAGGTACACGGATTGTAGGAAATAATTTACAATAAGATTTATTTTATAATAGTAACGATATTTAGCTAACTTAAATTAAGTTATTGTCAAGGATCATGTGTAGGTTTAATTATCAAAATTTTAAATTTTAGCTATATTTTTACTACATATTCTCATTAAGGTACGAATTAAATGTTATTATTATGGCGGACCTTGTGTTTATAACGACGGTCGCGCTTTAATGCTACCACCGGATCCAATGCGCCCCAACTGAGAAGACCCAGCGAAACAAACACAGCGGGTGTCTCTACTACCGGTTTCAACACGGCCCAGTTGAGACGCTCCGGCGAAACATACTCAATGGGGCATATACACGAGATCGAATCAGAAATGCTGAAATCCGCAGGCGAACCAAAGTAACCACACACAGCCCGAAGAGTTCCCAAGCTGAATTGGTAGTGGAAGCAAGACCGGCAATTGTGGAGATCTTTGAGGGAGGCCTTTGTCCAGCTGTGGGCGTCTTTCGGTTGATAATGATAATGATGATAGAATAGAATAGAATAGAATAGAATAGAATAGAATAGAATAGAATAGAATAGAATGGAATGGAATGGAATGGAATGGAATGGAATGGAATGGAATAGAATAGAATAGAATAGAATAGAATAGAATAGAATATCTTTATTTGCTTTGAATGTAGGTACAAACATTAGTTGTTAAAATACGTTTTTGAAGAATCCTTGTACATACATTCTGCCAAAATAAAGCATGCAAATTCATTTTTAAACTAAAATGACATGGATGCATTAATTTAAATTTGCTTATCATCTAGGAATTCTTGCAAAATAATTGCATTTTTCAGCTAACAGTTCTGAGAGGTGTTTTTTAGGGTTCCGTAGCCAAATGGCAAAAAACGGAACCCTTATAGATTCGTCATGTCTGTCTGTCTGTCCGTCCGTATGTCACAGCCACTTTTTTCCGAAACTATAAGAGCTGTACTACTGAAACTTGGTAAGTAGATGTGTTCCGTGAACCGCATTAAGATTATTACACAAAAATAGAAAAAAAAAACAATTATTTTGGGGGGTCGCCATACAGAACTGAAACTCAAGAAAAATATTTTCATCATACCCAAACATCTGGGGTGTCTATGGATAGGTCTTCAAAAATGATTTTGAGGCTCCTCATATCATTTTTTTCTAAACTGAATAGTTTGCGCGAGAGACACTCCCAAAGTGGTAAAATGAGTGTCCCCCCCCCCCCCCCTCTAACTTCTAAGATACGAGAATGATAAAACTAAAAAAATATATGATGTACATTACCATAGAAACTAACAACGAAAATTGGTTTGAACGAGATCTAGCAAGTAGTTTTTTTTAATACGTCATAAACCGCAATTTACTTTCATTTAATCAACTGAAATACTTGCTGCTACGGAACCCTTCATGTCCGACTCGCACTTGGCCGGTTTTTTGAACCTTTCCAATGGGAGATCTTTAATGCTGTTTGGCAGCTTATTGTAGATAACAGGTGCCATACAAATAACACTTTTTCTCAAAAGACTGGTTTTGTATGCATCTGTACATAACAAATTCTGATATTGCGATCTCAGACTTGTATTTCGTTGTCTAGTTTGGTTCAGGTATACAAATATATTTTTATTACATTTAACAAATAATGCTAACTCTAGGACTTGATGACTTTAAAACAATAAAACTTACTTTTTGATATACTGTGGACACGGGTCTCATCGCAATAAATATTTAGGTAAATCATTACCTTGGTTACCCGACGTTTCGGCATGGATTGCACCAGCCGTGGTCACGGGTCGACTGGTGTGCGCCCGGCGCTGATGTCATTAGTGTCGTGTGTACCGACAGTTTCGTAAAGGAAAATTAAAAATATCAAGACCAGGCGAGGGTAGATACCGAAACCCGAGCTTCACGGAGACGACGCTGCCGAGCCACACCAGTCGACCCGTGACCACGGCTGTTGCAATCCATGCCGAAACGTCGGGTAACTAAGGTAATGATTTACCTAAATATTTATCGCGATGAGACCCGTGTCCACAGTATATAAAAAATGTGTAAAAATCGCGAAAGTTTGAAAACATTAATAAAACTTACTCTTTGTTAGCAGCATTTTGCACTTGATGTAGTCCTTCGGCTTGCTGGCGGCTTTGTCTGTAACAAGTAGAGTTATTATTGTTTAAAAACAATAAACCTTTTCATTAATTATTATGACGGGCCTGTTGGCGTCGTAAGCAAGCGAAGCGGGTTCGAATCCCTCGGGGCTCTACCGGCTAAGTCACCGAACATCGTTTTCGTGAATGGCGTTCAAATAAATAAAGGTTAAAAAATTACTTAATCAATCGTTAAATCGGCTTCCATGGGCACATGTGACGTCATAAATGGTCCGGAATCGATTGCCAACGTTGAAGCCGATTTAACGATTGAATAAGTCATTTTTAACCTTTATTTATTTGAACGCCATTTAAGAAGTCGAAGTTCGCCGACTTAGCCGGTAGAGCCCGCGTACAGATATTTCTGTGCATGAACAAAGAACATGTCTGTTTGTCCTGAGTCTGCGTGTAATTATCTATATAAGTATGTATTTACAAAAGAATAGTAGTATGTAGTATATCAGTTATCTGGTTTCCATAGTACAAGCTCTGCTTAATTAGGGATTAGATGGCCGGGTGTAAATAAGGTACCAGGATATTATTATTATAATTGTTTATTAAAATTATGGGTATTGGTTCTTTTATTTTTCCTTTTATTTTGGCAATAAACAGTTATATACATTTACAATACTTATAAATATATGTTTTTTTACAATAAACCTATAGTGCCGAACAAAAAATTCAGTAATGATACAAATTTTTACTCTTAATTTGAAAGGACGCGTATGACAAGATTAGTTTAATAAAAAAAGAAATGATAAAATGAAAGGATACATAAATTATATATAAGATGTCAAGTAATATTTAAATCTACGTTTTAATTGTAATTTAAGACTATTGAGAGAATTATCTAAAAGATCTATGTCTGTGAAGTCTCTGTTATAAATGTTAGTGGAACGACATACGAATGAGTTACGAGTGTAATTTTTACAAAGTCTTGGAGGCACAAATAGTGGCTTATTTCGTGAGGGGTGCACAGGTAGTCGAGCGTGAGCTTTAAATGATATATTTGTTAATAATGTTGGTGAATCCGTCAGCAAGTTTAAAATTTTAAATAATTTAATTGTATCATACATGGTACGTCTATTGTGAAGAGTTACTAAGTTAAATTATGCCTACGTAATGCATCTTCATATGGTTCATCATAAATATTTATACGGTAATTAAGCGATTTAAGTAACTTTTTCTGAACATTTTCGATACGATTGATATGAACTTGATAACATGGGTTCCAAACTGTACTACAAAAGTCCAGAGAAGAGCGAACAAATGAGAAATAAAGAATTTTGAAGTTATACTTCTTTTGGCGCGATGGAGAAAAATGATGAGAGTGAATTTGTACGATGCGCGCGCACACCGACACCAAAAAATTTAACAGCATGAAGTAAGTTCTAGGTGGTATGAAAATGTATGACAGTGAATTTTTACGATGCGCGCGCATCGTAAAAATAACAGCATGACGTTAGTTCTAGGTGGTATGAAAATTGATAACTATGTTCAAGTTGTATATTAAGAAGTATAACTTCTAACGCGTGTACATAAGTACACACAAGTTTTTTTAGTGTTTTGATGTCTCTAAATGGTTTACTTATACGAAGAATGATTCTTACTCTGCGGTATCCGACATTTGCTGAACTCGCAGTGACTTCACAACATTCGCGAGGCGCGATATATTTCTTTATTTTGTATTGAATGATGGAATTTGTATGAATACAAATAAAACTGCGATTTTAAAAGATTTATTTTTTTCATTTACGGTCCATTTCAATTTGTTTTGACTGTATAGGGTTAATATGATAATAATTTCCGTAGGTGTAATTATTTTCGAATAAAAATATACCTATATTAAAAATGATATAAATCGATTCAGTACACGATTCTGAATAAACAATTTTCAGGGTGTGCATTAATTAAGTTACATGTTGTATAATTAAAGAAAAATTTAGACTTAAACTAGATAATTAAACATAATCTCTTGACAATAACTTGATACGAGCTAGCTAAATATCATTTCTGTAATAAAATAAATTTTATAAATGTTTTCATACAAGATGTACCTAAATATGAAACCGGTAGTAGATGAACCCACTGAGTTTGTTTCGCTGGGTCTTCTCAGTTGGGGCGCATTGGATCCGGTGGTAGCATTAAAGCGCGACCGTCGTTATTAACACAAGGCCCGTCATAATAATAATACCTTTAATATAGACAGAACCATTGACAATATGTAGTAAAAATATTAGACTTAAACTAGATAATTAAACATAATCTCTTGAAAATAACTTGATACGAGCTAGCTAAATATCATTTCTGTAATAAAATAAATTTTATAAATGTTTTCATACAAGATGTACCTAAATATCTATGTTACTAGAAATAATATCTAATGTATACAACTATATTACTACAAACATGTTCTGACTATTTACAAGCGCTTCTTTTAAAGTCTACGTGAATAAAAACCATTTTTATTTAAGTATTTATTATTTATTTAAAAAGACCTTACGGTTCAGGCGTGGAAGGGATAGAAGCAACTTTCTTCTCTCAGCCCACATTTTCCTTAATTGTTTCGATTTGCTCCTCCGAGCTGAACTCAGGTACAAACCCTTCTTTCCTCTTCGGTAATTCTTTTCTAGCTCTGTTATAAAAACATAAACGATAAATATTATTCGTAAATTATAGGGGACATAAAAAAATAAAAAAAATACTGAGCGTCTCCGTGCTTCAGAGGGCAAGTTAAGCTGTCGTCGGTTGTAGTCTTTATGTAAGAAAATAAATGATATAAAAAAAACGAAAACAATAAGCAAAAGTCAAAGTCAAAGTCAAAGTCAAAGTAAGTTTATTCCGTAAAAATTTTACATTTATGTGGAATCGTCATATTTTTTTTACCCTACCGTGCAGTGCATGACGTGGCAGCTACTGAGAAACACTGCCAGAAAACTCAGTAGGAATCCTTTTTTAAAATAAAATAAACTTAAGATTAATTACAATCATGTGTGTTGACTCAGAACAACTCCATCCCAAGCACTTTTATCACTTAAATAATCAGAAATTTTGTAATATGCCCTGCTACACAATTTGGCTTTAATAATTCCTTTAAACTTATTCGTAGACAATTCTCTAATATCATTGGGAAGTTTGTTATAGAATCTTATACATTGCCCCATAAAAGAGTTACTTATTTTGTGGAGACGGGTAGTATGCAGTATGAGATTATTCTTATATCTAGTATTTACATTATGTGTATTGCTCCTTTTACAGAAGGAATCGATATTTTTATGCACATATAGTAAGTTTTCATATATATACTGAGATGGTACAGTTAGAATGTTGACCTCTTTGAATTTTTCTCTTAGAGACACTCTCGGGCCAAGATTATAGATAGCTCTTACAGCTCTTTTTTGCAATATAAATATGGTGTCAATGTCAGCAGAGCTACCCCAGAGAAGAATTCCATAGGACATTACACTATGAAAATAACTGAAATAAACCATTCTAGCTGTGTCAACATCAGTCAGCCGTCTAATAGTTTTCACTGCATATGCTGCAGAACTTAATTTGCCGGACAGTTTTTCTATTTGTGGGCTCCATTGTAGCTTTGAGTCAATAGTGATACCCAAGAACACAGTTGATTCAACAGGGTCCAACCTAGCTCCATTAAGTTGTACATTGGTTGTCGCCTGTTTCACATTCGGTGTAGTGAATTTAATGATTTTAGTTTTCTTATCATTAAGCACAAGATTATTGGCATTAAACCAATGAACAACTTTAGAGATTGCATCATTAACATCGTCAAAATTGCTTAATTGTCGGTTTATTTTGAACGTCAGGGAAGTATCATCTGCAAACAACACAATCTCATGCTTATCCCTTACGTAGTAAGGTAAGTCATTTATATAAATTAAAAACAAAAATGGGCCCAGAATTGACCCCTGTGGGACGCCCATTACCACTGGAGATCCCGGAGATATTTTACCGTTTATTTCGACCTTCTGAATTCTATTGCCCAAGTAAGAAGTCAGAAGTTCGAGAGCCTTGTTCCTAATACCGTAGTGGTGTAATTTTCTGACCAGAGTATCATGATGAACGCAATCGAACGCTTTGGACAAATCGCAAAAGATACCTAATGCATCTTGCGAGTCTTCCCACGCCGCGAATATACTTTTTAATAAGTTGACCCCTGCATCTATGGTTGAACAACCCTTTGTGAATCCAAACTGTTTCCGGTGTAGTAAATTATGTATACTAAAGTGTCTGAGCAGCTGGCTAAGCATAAGCTTTTCAAATATTTTACTAAGAGTGGGCAGCACGGAAACAGGTCGAAAATTTGAAGGGTCTGAAGTATCACCAGCTTTAAACAAAGGAATGATTTTACTATACTTCATCAAGTCAGGAAATACACCTGATGCAACACAGCAATTGAACACAGTAGCTAAGTGTGGGGCGATTATAGTAATAATTGATGAAACAGTCTTAACAGATAGACCCCACAGATCCTTTGTGTTTTTCATATTAATACTCTTGAAAGCATTTAAAATATCTTTAGGGCTAACCACCGAAAATTCAAAAACTGTGTCACACGACCCTACGCTTTGCTTGAGTATCTGCTCAGCAGATGTAGAAGCACATGAAAGAGAGTTAGTAAGTATGACTGGATTATTCGAAAAATATTTTTCAAACTCAGTCGCAATCTCCAAATCGCCTTTAATATCTATGTTGTTTAAAGAAAAAGAAAAAAGAAAAAAGAGAATATAATGTTATAAATAATATGTTGTTTATTACTAAGTTAAAATCACGACTACGTATTTTTGTTTTACCTGTCTCAGCATTAATTATCTTCCAAGTAGTTTTGATTATATTTGTAGAAGATTTAAGTATATTTTTTATGTGCAAAGATTTAGCAGCGGTACAGGCTCGTCTAAATGTTTTGGCATATTGTTTCACATATTCTTGAAACTCTGTATTATGATTATGGGATCTTTCTTCATACAATTCATACAACCGATTCCGACTTTTATAGATGCCTGGAGTTGCCCAATCACTGAATACCAGACGGTCACTTACAGACAGTTGTTTGGGTGTGAACATTGTGCAGAACTCATCATTAATCAAATTGAATAAAGAGTTGTACAAGTGATCCGGATTATCATGATAGGGCAGCCATACTATTTGTTTTACTATATTACATTTAAATTTGTCTAAGCGGTTTTCACTAAATGGAATATAGCTTATAAGTTTTCTTTTAATTTTTGGAGCATTTGAATAAGTTACCAACTGACCTGAATGATCTGACTGAATTTTATTGATTATTGATTTAAATAAAGGTTTTACAGTGCTAAATATATTATCAATGCATGTAGCACTTGTAGCAGTTACTCTAGTTGGTTCTGTAAAATTGTGATATAAATTATAGGATTTAAACAAATTTAATAAATTGCAACTTATTGTGCTTTTCTCCAAAATATTTATATTAAAATCTCCACAAATAATAACTGTTTTATGGCTGTTAGATAATTTATTTAATGCATCCTCCATAATATCTGAAAAAGTATCAAATGGTGCACAAGGAGGTTTGTAAAGACTCAAAACAATAAATTGCTCCAACTCAACACATGAAATCTCTACAACTCGCTCAACAGAGAGGCTCACAACATCACTTCTTTCTTTAAACTTTAACAACTTATTTATTAGAATTAGAGAGCCACCATGAATATATTTTTCCCTGATGAACGAGCTTACAACAAAAAAAAGAAGACGAAAAAAGCAAGCCCGGAGTTTCTTTGTGGCTTTCTCCTCCGGGTCGTCAACCAAGGTAGTTAGAGAAAGCCGCAGGCTAGCTAGGGTAGGCTCCTCAGCGGCGAGGATCGCTTTGGCCCCTTAACGCGTCATCGGTGATCCCGTGCAAGTGACCACACCCTCTCTTAGAATTCTGTCCTTTTGCTTCAGCGGCCCCCTGAGCTGTGGCCCGAACCCCAAAAGGGTGGCCTCGGGTATTAGTCGTTTAATTTAAGCTACTGGTTAAGAGCCTTCTGCGCTAGCCAAATGCTCATTGCCTTCAATTCTTTAATTTTAATATTGTACAACTAAATTTCATAATAATAGATTAGTAACTTGTTATTTATTTTAGGATTTAAGAAAATATATCTGACTAGCTGTGCCCGCGACTTCGTTCGCGTGTTAATTAGTTATTTTGATGTTTTTGTTTTTTCTAAAAAAAAGTAGCCTAAGTTACTCCTTATTACATCAGCTACCTGCCAATAAAAGTCCCGTCAAAATCGGTCCAGCCATTTCAGAGATTAGCCGGAACAAACAGACAGACAAAAATTTAAAAAAATGTTATTTTGGTGTAGGTACCGTATATATATTATTCATATTATGTAGAAAAAAAACGGTTATTTCAATATTACAAACAGACACTCCAATTTATTTATTTGTATAGATAAAACAGACCGCACGGATGGACTAATTAATTTTTTGTAATTTTTATACTGTATTCGTCTATGTTTATGTATTGCATTGTGAACTTGACAAGTACAAGTGTATGTTAATACCCAAGTGCTGAATAAATTTTATTATTTCATTTCATTATGCAATATCGGAGGCCTACTGGGCGGCTTGAGCAACTCTTGACACTAGGGTAAGCACTGCCCATACGATAAGTAAGTTAATAATGGAAGCCGATTGAACGAATGAATTTAGTCATTTTTAACTTCATCTATTTGAACGACGATCAGGATCACGATGAGCGGCGTATTAAATAAAATAAAAAAGGTTTTTACTCACGTAGACTTTAAAAAAGCACTTGTAAATAGTCAGAACATGATCGTAGTAATATATAATTAATTTATAATTATTTCTAGGTACATATAGATATTTAGGTACATGGATTGTAGGAAATAATCTATACAAAAAAATAAAATTGAAGTGTCTGTTTGTAATATTGAAATATCCGATTTTTACTACATGTATATAAATATATATACGATACATACTCCAAAATATGTTTTTTACAAATTTAGTCTGTCTGTTTGTTCCGGCTAATCTCTGAAATGGCTGGACCGATTTTGACGGGACTTTTATTGGCATGTAGCTGATGTAATAAGGAGTAACTTAGGCTACATTTATTTTAGAAAAAAAATTTATTTTTGAAAAAATAAAACAAAATAAACTAATTAACACGCGGACGAAGTCGCGGGCACAGCTAGTTTACAATAAGATTTAAATTATAATGGTAACGATATTTAGCTAACTTAAATTAAGTTATTGTCAAGGATCATGTGTAGGTTTAAAAATCTAAATTTTAAATTTTAGCTATATTTTTACTACATATTGTCAGAATTTATTAGGCGCTAACCCCACAGTGCGAAATCATGACGGGCCGCTAGCTACCTACTAATACTTCGTTGGTCTAGCGGTAGCGTGTTCACCCGCAGTGAACGGCGTCCTGGGTTCAAATCCCGGGTCGGGCCAAAAGTCTTTTTTTTTCACACATCATCCTAGCCCCAAACTAAGCAAAGCTTGTACTTTGGGTACCAGGTGACGATACACATACTTATATAGATAGATAAATACTTAAATACATAGAAAACATCCATGACTCAGAAACAAATATTCGTGCTCATCACACAAATATTTGCACTTACCGGGATTTGAACCCAAGACCACCAGCTTCGTAGGCAGGAGCACTACCAACTAGGCTATGGTGACCGTCATTTTCGAACTTTTCTGTAAAAAGAAAAAATATCAGCATCAGCCCGAAGTCTGGGCGCTGGCGCGGTATTATACCCCCGTGCCTCGGAGAGCACGTAAAGCCGTCGGTCCTGTATTTGACCTCTTTCCGGTCGCCAGGCGTCCCATCGGATCATGAGAGTGATGGAATAGAAAGTGCTCCTGTGTTTGCGCACACACTTTTGCACTATAATACGTCCCGTGCAGATGGCTTATCTCTATTGGGAATGGCCGCCGTGGCCGCAATTCGGCTAGGAGTATATTACTATAATTACTTAGTCTCGTAACACCTAAGTAGGTAATAAATAATAATAATAAAAAGCCATTTCATTCCATATTTCCAAGTTACATTTCAAAAATATCATAATTTATCTATTTTTGTTGAAATATGGACCCCTTTTTGGGTAAAGGCCTCCTCCATCTTTTTCCACAAATCCCTGTCCTTGCCTGTATATGTCCAGTCGTTTCCTGACACATCAATCACTCAATATTATTTATTTCTCTCCACAATATAATAACATGGTACATAGTGTTATGGTTACAGACATTGAAAATTTTACAACATTAAACAAAAATATTGTGGAAGACTGATGCCCAAACTAGGCCTATTAGCCTGTATTTCAGGTCATCAGGTCCCCCACCCCTAGGAGTATTGACCATATTAACAATTGAGAAAAAAAAAGTATTAAAGTTTAAGCAAAAGTGTGTGTGTGAGTGTATGAGTGTATGTGTATTAGTGTGTGTGTGTGTGGTATGTGAGTGCGTGAGGTGTTTTGTGGATGCACGTATGAGTATTTTTTTATTATTTTTACTTTTTGCGCAAGGATACCAGGTAAATTGTATTTATAAATGTTGTTGTTACATTAACGTTTATGTGAGATTGTTCAAAAGCTTCTCAGTTTCGTCATAGGTCAGTGCCTGGAGCCAAGTTGTTATTTCATTATTAACATGGATAATATCATCAGCAGGTCTCCCAACATTCCTCTTTCCCTATGTAGGTTTCCATCGTGTGGTTTCTATGGTCCATCTTTGATCAGTCTAACGTGCGATGTGTCCAGCCCACCTCCATTTAAGTTTGAGTGCATGTGTGAGAGCGTCAGTTATTTTAGTTTTCTGTCTAATATGTTTGTTCTTTACTTTGTCTATTTTTCTTAGCTTCAACATGCACCTTTATGTTTTGATTTATTTGTATTTTTTTTTATTATTTTTTTTTACTTTTTTTTATTTATTTATTTCTCCATTTTCCTTTTGATGTTTGGGTACATTTACCTAAGTAGGTATAGGTATAGGTATCAGCTAAGTAACTTAGGTGATACCTATACCTATACCTAACTAGGTACAATGTATTTCTCCCATAATAATTATATTATAATGTACATTTAGTTATAGAAAATTAAATTCAGACACAATGTAAAAATTGTTATTGAATAAAAACAACTAACTAACTAACAGATATCTAGTTAAATATAGATAAATAAATGTAATTGAATCTAATAAAACTACTTACCCATTGCTCCAATTTGCACTGATGTACAAAATATGTGTCGGTATGGTAGTCACAAGCGCGGGCGCACAACACAAGCGCAGGCTAGCCGGTCGGTAGGCGACTGACGCACGCGCATGAGAAGCGCCCGCGCAAGCCACCCGGCGGCAGCGAGGTCTTATGTGCAGCGAGAGGCAAGACGATTAAAAAATAACTCATAAAATGTATGAATAGACCTTTGGTATTTGCTAAAAACTATAAAAACATATAGATATATCTCAAAAAAATGAAATTATTTGAACTTTCTAATGGATAACCCACCTCAGTTGAACGTTTTTTTTTTCATAATTGACGGGCCTGTTAGCGTGGTTGGGCCTTTCACGCCGCAGGTCGTGGGTTCGATTCCCATCCAGGACAGTTATTCTGTCTGTTTGTTCTGAGTCTGGTGTAGTTTTCTATATAAGTGTTTTTTTACAAAAGAAAAGCAGTATATTTTCCATAGTACAAGCTCTGCTTGGTTTGGGATCAGGTGGCCGTGTGTGAATAATGTGTCAGGATATTTGATTATTAAAAGAAGAAAAAAACACAAATGATTTATCAAAGTTGAGACAAATTATTGCGAAAAAACTGATGTTTAAGAGGTTTATAGTTTTGAAAGTATCTATTTGTTTAGTATTATATTATTTAAGTAATGTTTATTAAATCGAAACCAATCGATATAATGTTTTATTTTGCGTGTAAATGAGTAAATAGTGGAGATATTCTGCGAATAGAAGAAGAAATACGAAAATACATTTATTCAGTAAACTGACACAGATAATAATAATATATCAAGCCATCAACTCTACTTTCCTTCTTTAGAATCACTGATACAACACACACACAGAAAGAACATACAGAAACAGAAGTCCTTAATTGTTATCTGTGCGAGTTAGAATTGGTCCCATCTGAGCACTAGCTGCAGCATTAACTGTTCCAGCGCTGGTTTTATGATGGAACCATGTAAAATAACTCACGAATAATTGATGTGTCAGTACAGTACACCAAGCGGGATATGGCCGCTTTTAAAATTGCCACTGTAGCTGGGAAAAGCTCGCTGAAAATAGAGTTGAATGGCGCAAACGTGTAGTGGAGGGTCGTAAGATCTGTGTTGAAGCCTGGTTCGGAGTACTTGCTGATAAGAGACAGAAGCGACATGAAAGCGGCTCGGCACCAACCACCGCAAACTTCTCTTGTCAGGCCTGCGGCAGGCTATGTCGCTCTCGCATCGGTTTGTTTAGCCACCATAAGAAATATCTCACAGACAATGCGCCGTAAATCGTCTGTAACAGACGCAAAGGCCATATATACAGCTCGCAGTTACAACTTTAGAGTACCTGGACACCAATAATATAACTTATATCTAATTTAAAAAATAAATGTATGGAAAAACGAACTTTAAAAATAAAATATTAATAAATTAACACCAATTTGTAAATGCATAACACAGACAGTATATAAAATAACTAGCTGTGCCCCGCGGTTTTACCCGCGTTAAACTTTATAAATTATCACAGCTTCTCCCCTGTAGGTGATAGCGTGATAATATATACCCTATAATAATATGTTGACCCGACCTCTTAGTAATATTCACGCAAAATTTGAAATAAATCCATGCAGTATCTACTTTTTGAGTTTAGCCCGGACATACATACAGACAAACAGATAAACAGACAAAAATTCTAAAAACTATATTTTTGACTTCGATATCGACTGTAGATCACGCCCCAAGTATCCTTTAAAAAAATATTCAATGTACCGTTTTGACTTTCCTACGATTTTATTATATGTACAGATTGTTATAATGTCGACATTCTTGTCATAACTTGTCCATAACAATACATAAACCAATAAAAATGACTCGACTATGACACAATACATTTACAGTATGTATATAACACGGTTCGAATAGGCTCGCTTCTTGAAGGTTGCCAAGTCATACCGGAGCGGTAATACCCCCGCAGCTAATTGATACCACAGAATGGTTATGTTTTAAAATCAATACTTACACTCTTTTTCAATTTTAGTTAATTTTGTGTTAATCTCTTTCCATATAAACATAGATTTTTTAGGGTTCCGTATCCAAATGGCAAAACACGGAACCCTTATAGATTCGTCATGTCTGTATGTCTGTCTGTCCGTCCGTATGTCACAGCCACTTTTTTCCGAAACTATAAGAGCTGTACTGTTGAAACTTGGTAAGTAGATGTATTCGGTGAACCGCATTAAGATATTTACACAAAACTAGAAAAAGAACAATAATTTTGGGGGGGTCCCCATACATAGAACTGAAACTCAATTTTTTTTAAATCGTACCCATTCATGTGGGTGTCTATGGATAGATCTTCAAAAATGATATTGAGGTTTCTAATATATCTGAATAGTTTGCGCGAGAGACACTTCCAAAGTGGTAAAATGAGTGTGGGGACACTCATTTTACCACCTTGGAAGTGTCCCCCCCCCCCTGTAACTTCTAAAATAAGTGATTGATGAAACTAAAAAAAATATATGATGTACATTACCATGTAAACTAACAACGAAAATTGGTTTGAACGAGATCTATCAAGTAGTTTTTTTTTAATACGTCATAAATCGTAAACCGCAATTTGCTTTCATTTAATCAACTGAAATACTTGCTGCTACGGAACCCTTCATGGGCGAGTCCGACTCGCACTTGGCCGGTTTTTGTTACTTAGGTACATAATAATTACATAAAATTGGTTGCCCAAATTTTGAAGAATGAATGAATGAAGATATGTGTTACATTAAATTAATAATAATAATGTCCTCCTAGATGAATTTCGGGCACGGCGGCCAGTCTCAATGGAGACTAGTCATCTGCGCGTGATATATTACAGTGCGCAAGTGTGTGCGCAAACACAGGGGCACTTTGATGGGACGACTAGCGACACGACCGGAAATAGATCAGGTATCCTAAATTAACACGTAGGCTGTATGAAATCAATCTATATAAAAGAAAACATAAGGGAATCAAAAATGATGCAACCGCATAATAATTACTTAACTTTTTATAATTTTTACTATTACACCCAAATTTATCCCGATTATAACAGGTACTTTAATCCCGTGAAGTAGTGTTGTGCATCAAGCAACCACATAAAACTTAATATTTTATCATTTTTAACTATTATTCCCAAATGCATCATGCTTATAATAATATGAAATAACAACTAAACTAATCCTAACACCATTCCATCTCTTTTCAACATCGTTAGTTGGAAAAGGCTAAAGCATATTTAATTGTGTCTACTTAGTTACAAAATACTGAGCGAAAACAAGAGACGCGTCAGACAGAACCTGTCGAGAAATTATATACTCTTTGCCTACTACTAAGCACTCCATTCGTTACAAACAATGCTTACATACTCTCTGACTTCAGTAGCGACCAACGCTTCGTGCCGGGAGTACGTGTAGGTGTCGCGCCGGTCGCTCTCGCCCGCTGCTCGATTTCGCGCGCAATTACTTACTGTTAGGGTTGTCAAGTGTTTGGATTTCAATAGACTAGTATTTTTTTTATTGACCATAGAGTCTAATAAGTAATGTTTGTACTAAATATTTTTGACGAGGGTTGTAAATATTGATTTTAATGGTGGGTAAAATGACGTCTCGAATTGCTTGCTGCGTCACTGGATGTGCGAATAGCACTACCAAAATCTCGAATTTGAAGCTTTTCGTACTGCCAAGTAATTGGAAGCGGTAATTATAACTTTTAATTCTTTACTGGATAAGGAGAAGTATAACAATAGACGAGCAGAAAAACTTAATTTTAAGGTTTCCGTAGGTACCCAAAGGGCAAAATGGGACCCCATTACTAAGACTTCGCTGTCTGTCTGTCTGTCTATCCGTCTGTATCTCATGAAGCGTGATAGTTAGACAGTTGAAATTTTCACAGATGATGTATTTCTGTTGCCGCTATAACAACAATCCTAAAAAACAAAATAAAATAAATATTTAAGGGGGCTCCCATACAACTAACGTGTATTTTTTGCTCGTTTTTATAGATAATGGTACGGAACCCTTCGTGCGCGAGTCCGACTCGCTCTTGGCCGGTTTTTGATTTTGCGATATTAGACTCGCCTTAATTAAAGCGTATCTGTGAAAACTAAATTGGAATTACCTTTAATAATAACGCAAATATTTGCTGTGTGGGGACGGCGGTGAATTACAAAATATCATCACCCCATCCCATCGCGTGGGGGCGTAGAAGTCGACCCGAGGGAATCTTCTTCTTCTTCGGACCACAAACACAATGCCATCTGATCCCAAACTAGGCAGAGCCTGTACTACGGCAACCAGACAACTGATACACATACTTATATATTTCTAATTATATACATATCACACTAATATTATAAAGTCGAAAGTTTGTGAGTGTGTATGTTTGTTACTTCTTCACGTCTAAACGGCTGGAGCGATTTAAATAAAATTTGGTATGGAGATAGCTGTCATCCTGGATTTACACATAGGCTATAATTTATAAAGTTTAATGCGGGTAAAACCGCGGGGCACAGCTAGTGATATATAAATAACATATTGTTCATCTATATGTTATTTATATATCTATCTATATCTACCCGCGTTAAACTTTATAAATTATAGCCTATGTGTTAATCCAGGGTGTCAGCTAACTCCATACCAAAATTTATTAAAATCGCTCCAGCCGTTTAGACGTGAAGAAGTAACAAACATACACACTCACATACCTTCGCCTTAGTATTAGTAATTTTTCTAAAATACTGTTTAATATTCTTCATAGACCTGAATATACTTTATTTCTAGTAAAAATAATGTTGGCAACCCTAGCCACGGCTCAGGGGGCCGCTGAAGCAAAAAGACGGAATTCTAAATAAGGGTGGGATCATTTGCACGAGACCGTCGATCACGTGTTAAGGGGCAATCAAAGTCAAAGTAAAAAATCATTTATTGCGTAAAAAAATTACATTTATGTGGAATCGTCATTTTCCTTTTTTACCCTACCGTGTTGTGCATGACGAAGCAGCTAATGAGAAACACTGCCAGAAAACTCAGTAGGAATCCTTTTTTAAAATAAAATATACTTAAGATTAATTACAATCATGTGTGTTGACTCAGAACAAGTCAATCCGAAGCACTTTTGTCACTTAAATCATCAGAAATTTTGTAATATGCCCTGCTACACAATTTGGCTTTAATAATTCTTTTGAACTTATTCGTAGACAATTATCTAATATCATTGGAAGTTTGTTATAGAATCTTATACATTTCCCCATGAAAGAGTTACTTATTGTGTGGAGACGGGTAGTATGCAATATGAGATTATTCTTATAGCTAGTATTTACATTACGTGTATCGCTCCTTTTACAGAAGGAATCGAAATTTTGATGCACATATCTATCTATGTATCCTTCCCCCCCTACAGACGCCGCAGATGGCTCCAGCTGATCTGCAGACAGGAGCTGATGGACAAAGACCCACACAACTACCGCGTCTGCGAAGTGCACTTCGAGCCGCACTACATTTACACTCTGAGCACCTCCAAGCGCACTATGCTCAAGAAATGTGCTCTGCCGACATACTTCCTGCCGGAGGAACGTTCTGGAGCACATTGTGTCACTGCCAATGAAACCCAACGTGAACTGGAGACAGAGACACCTGCGGAAGGGGAGACTCAATCTACACCAGGTAGGATCTATAACTATATTTATTGGAACGAAGTTCCTTATCGCGCGTTGTGAAAGGGGGCTAGACGGAAAAAAATCTTACGAAAAGTTGTCACGACACTTTTTGCAGCCGTGCGGCATGCGCATGTTTCTCTGTCTCTGTCTCTCTCTTATAGAAAGCAAGCCAGATATTTTCATATCTCTTTCGCATTGAACAGTGTGGTGTCGCGACGATTATTTTTGTTGAGTGTATACAGGTTTTTTGTACATAATAAATAATAAGAAATAACTTCGTTCCCTCTGGGTGTCCCTTGACACCTCTCAAGTTTTTCCTTATTAACACGCTTTTATTATTATTAGCTTCATTTGTAACTAACTATGTATGTCAGAAAATCTAGGGATCTTAATTTGACCCACTTTTGAATTTTGCACACGCTCTGAGTTTTGATGACAATACATGACTAGCTAAGAAACGTCATTACAAATCCAATATGGCGGCCTCCCCAAGATGGCGGACTGGCTGTTTGAAATCCACCCCCATGATACGGGTATCGAATGAAAGGGTTTGCTGTCAGGAATAATATTTTGTAATTTTTAGTGCGTGCTAAAAGTGTATTTTTAGTTTTTTAAACTATTATTTTTGTTGTGTGGCTAACGGAAATGAATATCAGCATCCCATCTTATCCCGTGGGTAGGCGCAGAAGTCATCCCAAGGGAATATCTACCAGAGAACGGGCAGCTGTGTGCGTCTTACTTTTTTTATAAATGCAACGGCCGCACGAGGGATTTAAATCCCTGTGTCGCGGGCTTTACAAACATATACACACAACTATTTTTGGTTTGTATAAAAATTCCCCTAAATGTGCCTCAATTTATGGGGCAGGGAGTGGAGGAGAGAAATGGGGGGAAGGGGGTTACTCTCTGTACCATCCCCACCCCGCGGAATTTTTTACCAACAATCGTGTATCGCTCACTCGCCTTGGCGCGATAAATGGTCGCAGTTCTAACGTAACCTAAGCCAAATCTTTTCATAAAATTATTTTTTTGCATTAAAACATGATTCGCGCTCTCGACTTCATATTCTTTTTACAATGGACTAGTGAGTGACAGCGAACAATTTGGTTTTGGATATTTTTCGGATATTCATATAAAAGCGACAATTCTGCCAATGTCAGATGTGAAATGGAAACACGTCTGACAAAATATTACCAAAATGTTGAGTATATAATAACAAATGTGTATCTTTCTAATGCGATAAAACAATTCAGAAGTAAAATCACAATGTGATGCCATTGCTTCTTATAAAACACATTAATACTTCGTGAAGTTCTGGGTAAAGGAAATGTAAGCAAAGAAGTAAAGTTTGGAAGATGCCCATATAAATTATAGGCAGGACTTCATATTGGTGCATTCAAAGAATATGTGGTCCAGAGAACCCCCCATCTAGCCCACATCAAAAACATTACACACACTGTCATGTATTTGACACACACGTATATATACTCTTTTGTTTATTGCTAAAGTCAAAGAGAATATAATGAATAATATATGTATGTTTAGCGTAGACAGAGAAACTAATAGACCAAATGACAATTCCTTTCTCTTTCACTCAAGAACGAGAGCTATAATCGCGATACGAATGTGATAGACAGTGACACAACTATGATATCTTCTGTCCCGTATCGTGTAACCAGTTTTTTCAAGGTCAGCAACTTTAATTGCGAAACAAACTTTGACAGTTCGTGTAGCATCTTTATTATTCTGTTGATTTTACATTATATGACGATTGGTTTACAGTTAAATTACTCGTAAATGATCCTAAACCACATTTAGGCTAATAAAATGGTGCGTTGTCATGTTATTTCATGCGATAGTGACAGTGAGAAGAAAATTCCCGGTGTGTCTTTTCACTCGTAAGTACGGCGGTGTTTTATTATTAGTCGTCCTTAAATATAGTTTCTTAGTGATAATTACTTGAAACATAGCATTTAGTAACGATAATACTCGTTAAATATAAGGATTTAGTCAAGTTTTCTTATTATAACCTTTAATTTTTGTCTGGTATTTGTTGCAAACTTCAAATGTAAAATTCCCCAATTTTAAAATTCCCAAATTCATCAACTCCAAATAAAGTTTTCGACAGCCTGAGATAAATTCTTTAAGATTTTTACTATATGTGCTGTTATTTTGTCTCTATAATGGTTTTAAATAAATATTGCAATTGAACCTTAAGTGATCGAAATTTAATATTTTAATTTTTACAAATTAATTTCTAAGACTCATTTATACATCTACCTAAATAGAGACTCCTTTAGGTAACTTGGAATTAACCCCCTCCATTTCGCAACTTAGTAAAAAGTTTCTATCTTTGAGAGGTTTTTCCATGTAGCCCCATATCTTATACAAACTTATCTGACACATTTGCTTTAAATGTAGTAGAAGTACAGCTGGGTATAAATGTGCTAGCTTACAAATTTATTTAAAGCATCTTTTAATTTGTGATGAACATCAGATTTTTGATAGAATGAATATTGATTATAAAATTCAGTTATCTTTACTTTTCCAGGTGACTTAGGATTATGCAGAAAATGGATTGAAGCGACTGGAAGAAAAGACTGGACCCCCACAAAATACTCTAAAATATGTAGTAATCACTTTCCGGAAACTTTTTTGATAAAAAAGAAGAAGAAAACTGTTTTGTATCCTGATGCAGTACCAACTACAGTAAATATTATATTTATATTACTCTTATTTAATTTATAAGTATATTGCAAAATACAGTTTATAATTTTATATTTACCTTGCAGATAAGAGCTGTTAAATTTGGAAGTTCTGATGAATCGCCAGTATCAGATGCATTATCATTATTACAAAACAAGAAAAAGACTATCAAGGTATATATTCTCCGTCATCATCATAATAATACGGAATCCTTATCCAAATAAGTATGTTAAATACAGAGATCATTTAATATAGATTAAAATTACAATAGTTAAGAAAATACAACAGTAAATACATAAAAGTAAACAAGACAGGGTGGCCTTAGTTGCTAGTTCTACATAGTAATATGACATTATTTGCCATCATAATCTGTGTGCTTTTATTTATTTTTCTTTAATGTTTTAGATTGTGGCGACACAAGAGGTTTTGCAAGACGACGTTAACATAAAAAGTATCTCGAGAAGAAAATTGCTAATGCCTGCAGATGAAGATACACCAAGAAAGAAAAAACTTAAAGTGAATTTAAAGAAAAAAACTGAGGGTCTTATTAATCTCAGAAAAAGATACGTGCTGTCCGTCAAACAAATAGGCGTTTGTTGAAACGAAATGCTCATTTATCAGATATTATTTCGGAATTTAAAATCCTTAATATCATTTGAAGATGCTGACATATTAAGAACTATAGATAGCGGAAACAAAGATTTCCTTAACGTTTTTTGGGTGTAGTTGGGAAAACAAAGAACATGAAAAAAACATGTTTTTGTATCTCTTTTAAGTTTTTTGGTCATAATATTTAGTAATCTTATCTTATGGGCACCTTGTTTTATGCCATCTATTTCTTTGTCTCTTTTTTCAATAAAGAGCTTTGTAATAGGTAAAGGATACATTTTTCCCTTATATTTTCTGGTTTACGTGATACATTTTTAAAAGTCATCAATAAAGTGGTTTTTATACATTGGTATCCTCTGTTTTATTTTATATATTAAAAATAAAAAATATTTAATTTCTATAGTTTTATTGTTACTATATTCCATTTTATAAGATACAAAATGAATTTCCCGGTTACCTATCATAAGTTCGAAAAATATTTGACCGAATTTTAACATGAAACTTTTCAAGTATTACCTTTTTTTACTTTATTGAACTAAAGTCTGTCACTGTATCAGTTGACCTATAATCAAATCGATTGTTTTCGTTTGGTACTCCGATGTTTCCTTTGGATGAAAATCTTTACCAAGTACCATCTTCATCATCATAATATTATCAGTCGAAAGACTCTCACAGCTGGACAAAGGCCTCCCCCAAAGATATCTACAATTGCCGGTCTTGCACAAAATGTTGTTTCATTGTGGTTAAAATATTGCAATAAAACATTTGGCAAATGAAAAAAGTTCAAAAGATGCTGCGGCCAATAGCAAAAAGTTATTTTCTAAATCTACGAAACATAGTTCAATTAAATAATATCTATAACATCATGCGTTATAGGTATTATTTAATTGAACTATGTTTTGTAGATTTAGAAAATAACTTCGACGACCTATAAATTTGCTTCAAATGATGCTAATAACAAAAAAGACATTGGTCAATAGTTTTCGGTACAAATAATCTGACAAAAAAATGGGATTGATCGATTCCCGAATTTCCCCCCCAAAAACAGGGAGTGCTATTATTTTGGCAACATTACACACACACATTGACAAACTATCTTTGTTTCAGTCGCGGCTTCACGGTGCCTTTGTCTATTGGTTTCTCTGTCTACGATGTTTAGTTAGTCTGTGGTCAAATTGAGAATAGATTGATAATGTCGACTTTTATAATTTGTCTATGGTCTAACTGAATGTCAAACATAACCATAATAAATTAATTTATTATTACAAATAATGCAATTAACTATAACATTGAAAATTTTGGTTAAATTTATCGCACGTATTCCCATTTCACATCTGTCATTGGCAGAATTGTCGACATCGGCATAACTTGCCATTCGAAAAAAGAAGAAGAATTTATTATTACAATATATTGTAAGTTATTAGTGAAATACCGCTCGCGATATATACAAATATAAAAACTCAATAAAAAAGAAAGTTGTGTTTATTATTGCTTGGTTAAAGATATTTTTGTATTTTTTAGTATGTGGTGGCTATTAAAATATTTTTCCCTTCTCGATTTCAGTAATTTCATGAAAGTTTTTGTCTACTTTTATAATGCCCCGACGTAGAACTTTGACGGGTCGCACTGAGAGACAGAGAAGGAGGAACCTGTATTTGCGAACACTTAAAAAAAGTAATGACAATTCAAATAATGTTAATATTATACAAAATGATCATTGAATTTGTGATATAGCTACAGACGCCAGCACATCCAGCTACCCCAATCTGTCAAAATTCTTTTATAGATTTTCAACTTTATCACAAAAGCATAACGACGCCTCCTCCGTCTGCGAGCAGGTTCGGCTCAGGTCCCGCTCGGAGGCTTCCTTCTGGAGCATGACTGACTCACAGAAGGAGACCACGGCGTCCCAGAAGCAGTGAAAGCCTCCTCAGCTAACTTGAAACTTCCGTATATTGTCCGCGCAAGCAAAATTGAACTTTATTACGAAATGATGAAAGTAACTTTTAAAATGTATTTGCTGTTGGTACGTATTGCCTTTATTCCGTATCTAATTCGATTTTTTTTAACAGAGACAAAAAGTGTTGCTGTTCAAACTGAACGCCCGGTAAACCCGAGGTATGGAGGGGATGGAGAGGAACTCAGACCTTCGGATGCCTTCGAGAGATTCCTGGAGGACTGTGACTACTTCCTGTCGAAGGATCTCAGCAAATTCATTAGAGAACAGACTGATTGCCACTACAGGTACGTATACTCTATCTTCGTATTGTTAACTAACGAGTGTCTGGTGACAGCCTTGAGTTATGCATGCATCTGAACGTCAGGGTTGTGGACGCCTATCGCACATTTATTGTTTCATGAAATCGGTGCTTACCGTGACCAACACGCTTGCCTATTTTGGGTTCTAAGAATCAGCCTTGCCGTACACCGTGACCAGCTTTAAGCACTTTACCCTCCGAAGACTCGGAGTAATTTTTCGATGCCCAGTAGCTAAGTATTTTTTTTTTATTTCGTCGGGCGACAAACCTGTAAGCGGGTCACCTGATGGTAAGTGATCAACGCCGCCCATGCACACTCGCAACACCAGAGGAGTCACGGGTGCGTTGCCGGCCTTCAAAAGAGTCGGAAACAAGTCTTGCTGACCCGTCCCCCCGCCCCGATGAGCTCTGGCGACCTCACTCACACGCAAAAACACAACATTAAAATTATTATTGTTATTATTAAGGAATGTCTTCTGTAAGGTGGAGGGAGGGACTTCCCCAGTCGGTGGTCATAAATTTAGTAGATTTCATAGACAGCTCAGACAGTCCTCAAAAAATGATACCTTTTGTATAACTATAAAATGTTTTAATGTATTAGAAGCTAATTTTAGTTCTAATTTCAGGAAAGAAAAAGTAGCAAAAGAGAGAAAACGCCGGAAGAATATAGTAAGTTTAGAATTAAATTAAACTTATACTATCATAAAATTGATAGTCCCTGCGCAGCGATTAAATGATTCGATCGCCGCAAAGGAACTGCGGATATGCTTGTTTCCGTAAATTTCATATTTGTTAAGTCCCTCACGATAAAGGGATTGATTTTGTTAGTGCGGGCCATATCTTTAATATAATAAAATATATAACCATAATTACAAAGATCAGACGTCGCATATAGGTTTAAATAATAAAGGAATTTAAGATACATACCAAAACACAATATTTTTCAGGAACCTGTCTATCGTCCATCGACAACAACATCAAGTATCATCCACCCAACGGCTGTATGCTCAACTGTAATTCAGCCAAAGGGTCCGACGGACTCGTCTATAGACCGAACGGCAGTAACAGAATTTCATAACGCCCTCATTACGGAAGTTAAGAAACATCCATGTTTGTATGATCACTTGAACCCTGCGTATGACAATGTACTTATTAAGGGCCACATATGGGTGGAAATTGCGAAGACTATTGGTAGCACTGGTAAGTTGTTGCCACCTATCTTTATACTTGCCACGTTTACGTACGTATATTTTCTCACCCTTCGAATTACCTTATTCAACTCTAACAACTCTCTAGTCTAAACTTTTTGTTACTCCATTTAAACTCTAACTCTGGACGAAGAAATTATCTTTTCTGCCCGTCTAACATTAAATACGCTTAGTTTGACTTGACTGGGTCTGTGCGTTTAATTTGTACAATCAAGACAGATGCCGATTGAATTCTGAATTAAAACATTTATTTTAAGGGGACGCATTGAATATAGTGGCGGCACCGAATTAAATTCTTTCGAGCAATTACAAAACATACAGAATTCATATTTATGTATTTTTCAGACCTGATCAAAGTTTTTGGCATCTTTATGCATATCTATAGATGATTGGTTAACTTGTATGATAAATAAAAATCATTTTTTTTACATTGTAACGATAACGAGTTGGGCCTCAACAATTTAAAATTTAAATTTATCAATGCGTGCCTTTTAAGTATTTAGATTATTGTAAATGTATCGATGCATTTAACTTTATACTTTAATTCCAGAAACTATATGCCAAACAAGGTGGGCCAGCATATATAATAAGTACATGAATTCTCTTACTAATCAATCCATCCCATACGTTGGTCCCGACGTTTATTTCCTAGACCCGTTCATTAAAAACCAGGAGAAGGAAACTTATATAGTTCATGTGCAAGAAAAAGCGGTAGACCCTCTTAATTATTGTGAAATCAAAACTGAGATTGATCCAGAAGGAAACGCTTCAAATCTAGAAAATTCCATGACTGAAATTTCAGTATATACCAATGATGATACTGAAGGAACAGCTTCTAAGAAGAAATCTGGTAAAAATGTTATCAATGTAGCTGAAATTATCATACCAGTGGCGTCTGCTAGTAGAACTGATGCTGAGATTGATGATAATAATGATAATAGAGAAATTACAGGGAACAATGTTGTCATTATTAAAGAAGAGATGACAGAGAGAATCACTAGGGGAGAATAGGTTTGAGAAATCATAAAATTAGAAAAAATAGTTTTCGGGATAGAATGCCCTTATTTTCTTTGACTATTTGTGTCTCGATTATTTCCAAGCAATATTTAGCCGTGGCTAAAGTTTTAGTCTTTGTTTATTTATATAATTTGTACAGCCTACTCCAGTTTGTTGCATAAACCTTGTTTTGGACTGTAGTGGCAGTTAGAGGAGTTTGGAGTGTTGGTCGTGCATGGCAATTTTTGCAAGAGTTACGTTTTATTTAGTTTTTGGGGTTTTTAATCCTGGTTGGGTCGCTTTGACATCCAAATCTAACTCCTCATTCTTTAACCTCTTTGGAAACCACTCTGACCTATAGAAAACACGTCTCTCCGCAGAAAAGAGCTATAAGTTAGTAAGCCGAGTTGTATGATCTTTAATTAAAAACTTATTTAATGTAATGTTGGTCTTATTTTACCTTCAGGGTTTGTGAGAGGGACAGGGTAGAATGCAATACAGTCTCTCGTCTTATGGCTTACAAAGTCTATCAAGGCAAGAGTTCTTGAAACTTCAAAAGCCAGCAGAGAGTAGGAACTCGGACTCGACTACCATGACCATTAGTGTCTAAACACACTATGCCGAACGTACTCGACCGAAGTTCGGCGTGATTACGCCTGTATTTGTATTACTGACGGCACATTACGCCGAAGTTACATTGCGTTATAAACGCAACGTAATTTCGGTCGGGCGTAAGTTCAGCGTAGCGTTCAGCTGTAGTGGACACATTATACGCGACCGAAGTTCGGTTCGATTGCCGACGAACATCTAGCGGAGGAGGGGAGTAGGGGAGCATACTACACACGCATCAAGTAACGCAACTGAATTTCTGCCGCGTAAGTTCGGCACTTATGGTGTGTCATATCAGCCGAACACGTCGGAACGTAATATCAGCCGCGTAAATTCGGACACGTAACTTCGGCATAGTGTGTTTAAACACTTAGATTGCATCTGCTTTGATGACGATGATGAACTACCGTCTCCGATCCTGGGACGAGAGGCTCGTTTTTTTTTGCACAAAACCGACTCTCAAGCATCACCACATAAGTAGCAGTCTTATCCGAGGTTTGAACTCCAGAGTGGGTGGCCTCTGGCGTAGGTTACTTTGTTTGAAATCTTATATTTATCTGAAGGCTGACAGGCTGCGTTGAAGCTGTGAAAACCTCCAGGTTACCTGTATACATAAATAAACCGGCCAAGTGAGAGTCGGACTCGCCCATGAAGGGTTCCTCAGCAGCAAGTATTTCAGTTGATTCGATGCGGTTTACGATGATGATGCGGTTTATGACGAATAAAAAAAAACTACTTACTAGATCTCGTTCAAACCAATTTTCGTTGTTAGTTTACATGGTAATGTACATCATATATTTTTTTTAGTTTTATCATTCTCTTATTTAAGAAGTTACCTAAGTTAAGATTGGGGTAGCTTGATATGCTGGAGTCTGTAACTTTCCGCCCTTTTATTTATCATTATTGTACGTATAATGTTTAGTTGCATAAATTTATAAATAAATAAATAAAAATTATGAAGTTCATCTCAGACTTGGGATGTAAGAATACAGTATTAGCGAGAAATAAAAATAATCGACGGTCGCCTAATGTTCCATTTTTAAATGACCACTTTATTGGGATATTTTTTATTTATTTATTTTATTCAGTTTTACGGCTCTGGCTTCTTAAGCCTTCTGTAAAATATATTTTTATTTCATTTATTGTCGTCATGTCAAGTAAAGTCCGTCACAGTCAAGTCATACGTAGTCCTTGTCGTACCCCAGTAAAGCAGTGGAGACTTTACTAGAGGCTTATATGGAGTTTTAGATTCAACACAGAAAATCGCAATTCACGGCAATATGGCACTTTCCTCCTCTTGTGTACGTTGTCCATGATGTTATGTCTAAAAATCCACCATATTTACACATAAAAACTTGAATTTACACCAGTTTTTGAAAATGAAACAATGTACTGATGCGTCTTTTTCCGCATTGGCGCCAAAAGTCTTATTGGGATAGTTTTGGCACCAACGTGGAAATATCAGATCGAGGTATTGTTATTCTAAAACTGGTGTAAATTCGAGTTTTTACGTGCAAATATGGAGGATTTTTAAACGTTACCTCTTCGAGAACGTACACAGGTGTAGGAAAGTGGAATATTATAGAGACTTGTCATATTTTCTGTGTTGATTCAAATTACCAACATTTTTTCATACAATGACGACATCATATTCGTTTTTTCGGGCTCCACATGGGCTAAAACCATAGCACAAGCAGAGAGAGGTAACAGCAAGGTAGCTTCAAGGTTAAGAATTAATCTCCTTCGTCTAAATACTAGCAAAACCTGTATCAGTATTTACAAAATTAAACCAACCAAAACACGACTTCAATATTATAATATACTGGCTGCGCCCCGCGGTTTTACCCGCGTTAAACTTTATAAATTATCACAGCTCCTCCCCCGTAGGTGATAGCGTGATAATATGTAGCCTGTATGTTGACCCGACCTCTTAGTAATATTCATGCAAAATTTGAAGTAAATCCATACGGTACTTTTCGAGTTTAGCCCGGACATACAAACAGACAAACAGACAAAAATTCTAAAGACTATATTTTTGGCTTCGATATCGATTGTAGATCACGCCCGAAGTATCCTTTAAAAAAAATATTCAATGTACAGTTTTGACTTTCCTACGATTTTATTATAATGTATAGATAGGTATGTTATGTAGTAATTTAATAATATGCTAGTTTAGTAGGTTAGTAATGGTTTTCTTATTCGATGTTAATACTAGATAATAATCTAATTTTAGTTTACTTATATACGAGTACATCACAATTTATATCACGCTATCATCTACGGGGGAGGAGCTGTGATAAAGTTTAACGCGGGTAAAACCGCGGGGCACAGCTAGTTTTTAATGAAATTTGTGACTAACACAGTGGACCCGATGTAGTTCTAAAATAAAGATTATTATTATATTATATATTAGTATTTAATCTAAGACTACGGGAAATTGTCCAGAAACAAAAGAATATTGCACAACTGCAGCTTAAAATAAAAATAGTTTTTAATCTATAATTCTATAATTATTTTTTTATAAATAATATTCACGTAGACTTTAAAAAGCGCTTGTAAATAGTCAGAACATGTTTGTAGTAATATAGTTGTATACATTATTATTTCTAGTAACATAGATATTTAGGTACACATTGTATGAAAACATTTATAAAATTTATTTTATTATAGCATTGATATTTAGCTAGCTCGTATCAAGTTATTGTCAATCTAATCCCTGTGTCGCGGGTACTTTACAAACATGTAATAGACGGACACAAATTACATCCAGACTCAGTACAACTGTTTATGAGTCACAAAAATAGTTGTTCCACCACACGTGAATCGAACCCGGGACACTATGTGGCGAGGTCATTGTCTTGTCCGCTGCGCTACAGGTGCAGTCATATCATAATAATACCACATGACTACCTTCACATATTATTACGATACCTATCGGACATTCTGCAAGAATATTTGTCAATACCTTCTGAGACATTATTCACACACGGCCATCTGATCCCAATCTAAGTAGAGCTTGTACATACTATGGAAACCTTTGAAAATACATACTTATATAACTAGCTGTGTCCCGTGGTTTTACCCGCATTAAATTTTATAAAATATCACAGCTCCTCCCCCGTAGGTGATAGCGTGATAATATGTAGCCTATATGTTGACCCGACCTCTGAGTAATATTCATGCAAAATTTGAAGTAAATCCGTGCAGTACTTTTTGAGTTTAGCCCGGACATACATACAGACAAATAGATAAACAGACAAAAATTCTAAAAACTATATTTTTGTCTTCGATAGCGAATGTAGATCACGCCCCAAGTATTCTTTTAAAAAAATATTCAATGTACAGTTTTGACTTTCCTACGATTTTATTATATGTATAGATATTATTCAGCCAAGCACGTACATTATTTCAATAAAGTTAAAAACAATAATCAAAAATATTATACAATAAAATAAAATACATAACAAATTTAATTTCAATACAATATGAATGTCAAATTAATTATAAATGATGGTTAATGCATGATTATTTATTAAATTATAATAATGACTAAATAAATTCTGACACCGTAAATCATGTCATTTTCTGCATAATCGAAATAAATAAATTTGGCACTTGGGTAGACTTTTGTCTTCGAAAAACTCTTGCAAAGTGTAATATGATTTCTCTATAAGAAGATTATTAAGCTTATTTTTAAAAATATTAGAATTGGATATGTCTTTTATTGTTTTTGGAATTTTATTTTATAATATAATCGACATAGCATATGGTCCAGAATGAAATAGTTTTAAAGTACAAGCTTTGCTTAGTTTGGGGCTAGGATGATCTGTGTGACATTGTCCCGAGATATTATTATATTATTATTATTAAAAAAAAAAAAAAAAAACTCGAAGCAGGCCATACTAATTTGTTTCTATTTCTTAAATGGCGGGGTTCTTCAGTTCATCTATCTAAAACTATAAATTCCAATAATTGAACCTAAAACAATCTCTTTGACAATAATTCAATATAAGCTAACTTAATAATGAAATCATCAATTAAATATTATTTCTAAATGTTTTATAATTTAATCTGTATTTACATACTTACACATGAACTCACGCCTGTTTCCCAGAGGGGTAGGCAGAGACAACGGATTTCCATTTGTAGCAATCTTTGCACTCCTTTTTCGCCTCGTTTACTGTCATTATATTCTTCATACATGCTCGCCGTTTAGGGTACTTCTGACCAGGGGCTCTACCGGCTAAGTCGCCGAACATCGATTTCCTAAATGGCGTTCAAATAAATAAAGGTTCAAAATTACTTAATCAATCGTTAAATCGGCTTCAACGTTGACAAACGATGCCGGACCATTTACGACGTCACATGTGCTCATGGAAACCGATTTAACGATTTATTAAGTCATTTTTAACCTTTATTTGTTTGAACGCCATTTAAGAAATCGATGTTCGGTGACTTATCTGGTAGAGCCCCTGTCCTTTCTTGAGAACGTCACCGATTTGGTCAGAGAATGTACCTAGAAATAATTATAATAATAATATTTAGAGACAATGTCACACAGATCCTCAAGCAAAGCTTGTACTATGGGTACCAGGCGACGATATATATACTTATATAGATAGATAAACACTTAAATACATAGACAACATCCATGACTCAGAAACAAATATTCGTGTTCATCACACAAATATTTGCACTTACCGGGATTCAAACCCAGGACCACCAGCTTCGTAGGCAGGAGCACTACCAACTAGGCTACGGTATACTTAACTAGAAGTATATTACTACAAACATGTTCTGACTATTTACAAGCGCTTTTTTAAAGTCTACGTGAATAAAATAATTTCGTATAGTGTCCTCCTAGTCAATTCGGCCATCTGACTAGCCATCTGCGCTGGACATGTTTTAGTGCACAAGTATGTAGGTACGCAAACACAGGGGCACTTTCTATTCCATCACTCTCATAATCCGATGGGACGTCTAGCGACACGACCGGAAAGAGCTCAGGTACAGGACCGACGGTGTTATGTACGGTAACAAACAAATCATAGCGAGGCGCTCTTCGCTAGATGCTCTCACCGTTCTGTAGGTGATCGGCGAGGTTAAGCAACTAGGCTCGCGGTCAATCCATAGATGGGTGACCATAAAAGTGGTTTAATTACGTTAAGCTGTCGGTCCCGGTTATAGTCATTAGATAACAGTCGTTAAGCCATGTCAGAGGCCTACTGGGCGGCTTGAACAACTCTGACACTAGGGTAACCACTGCCCATACGATAAGTAAGCAAATATATACTTAAATCCCAAAATCACATTTTGGCCCGACCCGGGTTTCGAACCCAGAACCTTAAACTGCGATTGAACACGCTACCGCCATACCGACGCGGCAGCATGTTACCCAAGACAAGGACATGACAACATTTGTAAGATTTATTGCACGCGGACGTGTGATTGGCTGAAACCACGTAAGCCCCGCCCCCTGAACAGTCGACGAGCGACGCCACGTCGATATATACACATTCACATATCCAGTGTCTCTATGTGTACGACATAAGAGCTATATTTGTACTGCAAGTGTTTATATTGATGTGTCGCCGGCTCAGGTCAGTGACCGCGTCAGTCAGTCGGGAAGTAACAGCGGCAGAGTGCGCACGTGCGGTTTATATTATTAACTTACGACACAAGAAGAGGTATATCATAAGTTTGGAGGCTATGTCTGTGTGTCTGTCTTACTTCATTGTGGTTTGTACAAATGTGTTTTTTTACATCAAGTTTAGTGAGCCTTGGTTGTTTTCACTGCTGCACCAGATAAGGCCATACACTAAGTTACCTTGAATCTGTGAGTTTGTTTAGGAGTGATGGTGTTTCATGGAAATATGTTTAGCCAGTGCTTAGTTACAGGTGGGAACACGAAATTGTAATGTCCTCCCAGCCGAATTTCGGCCACGGCGGCCAGTCTCAATAGAGATTAGCCATCTGCGCGGGACATATTATAGTGCTCGAGTGTGTGCGCCAAACATAGTAGCACTTTCTATCCATTCCATCCATCCATCTCCTATTCCATCACTCTCATGATCCGATGGAACGCCTAGCGACACGACCGGAAAGAGGTCAGGTACGGGACCGACGGCTTTACGTGCCCTCCGAGGCACGGGGGTATAATACCGCCACTCCCAGACTGCGGGCTGAAGCTGAGAAATTTTTCTTTTTACAGAAATGTCCCAAAATCACTTTTGGCTCTTCCCGGGATTTGAACCCAGGACCTCGTTCTCTGCGGGTGAACACGCTACCGCTAGACCAACGAGGCGTATACAAAGAAAACGACCGACTTAAAAAAGTGTAGACCGTCATGCGGAGTATTTATCTATGTCTCAGTCTGTATATAAAATTATGGATCGACTCTAATATGGTTTGTTATTAAAAACTTCTTTAGCACTGTTCTAATTTGAAAATTCGATGAAACGAAAAAGCAACGAAACATATTCATTAATAGGATTTAGCCTGTGAGAGAATGAGATATATTACTAAAAAGAGACAAACATATTAAGAAATGTTATTTTGCCTGCGAGAGAATGAGATAGATTATAATGCTGTCACGTGTTTTTGCGCCTGCGTACAACGGAGCCCTCAGAAATGTGTCATGGCATAAACAACTCGGTGTATCATTCACGTGTTTTATTTCGCGCCATTTGCGTTTGATTCGTTGTTTAAATAATTTGTATTAATTATTTTACACATATGTGTTAATTTTACCAATAATTTATACCTATTTATTATAAATTATCTAAAAATAAATTCATTAATATTCGTAAATTATACGTACTGATTTTATTTACTATAATATTTGTGTGTATATTGTGTAAATATATTTTAATAGAAAAATTTGACAGAGTGATTGTTTTTCTTTTTTAATAATGCCGAAGACGAACGCTGAACATTGTCGTCAGTATCGGCAGAAAAAAAATGCAAATAAAGTGAAAAAGATACCGAAAACTTCGACAGAACGCGTTCGTGAGTTTCGTGCGCGCCGAAAAGCAATATTTCATAAACATAATGTTATTTATATTGAGCAGAATAATACGTCCTCACAACAAAATAGTGAAAACAATCATTGTAAGTATTTGAATAGTTTATAAAATATTTTATAACAAATGTCATTCAAACTCTACACTGCCCATAGACCACATACCTACCCATAACACTTACCCTGGCTTTGATATATTATTATTCATTGATTTTGGACCTTGTTATAGAGTGATAGGGTTGAAATTAATATAGTAGCCAAAAAATTGGTGACAGCTGTCGGACTATAACTAGTACTCAGTCGCGCTGCTGGAGGACTGCCTGCTGTATCCCTCAGTCGCCTGACGACCCCCACGGGGGTATGGGGTGTCAAATTCAAAGTCAAAAATCATTTATTCCGCAAAAATATTACATTGATGTGGAATCGTCATTTATACCCTACCGTGTAGTGCATGACGTGGCAGCTACTGAGAAACACTGCCAGAAAACTCAGTAGGAATCCGTTTTTAAAATAAAATATATTTAAGATTAATTACAATCATGTGTGTTGACTCAGAACGACTCAATCCTAAGCACTTTTGTTACTTAAATAATCAGAAATTTTATAATATGCCCTGCTACACAATTTGGCTTTCATAATCCTTTTAAACTTATTCGAAGACAATTGTCTAATATCATTGGAAGTTTGTTATAGAATCTTATACATTGTCCCATAAAAGAGTTGCCTTCTTATTTTGTGAACGGGTAGTATGCAATATGAGATTATCCTTATATCTAGTATTTACATTATGTGTATCGCTCTTTTTACTCTTTTACAAATAATTGTCCTTGTTACTCTTTCTAGGCCGCAACCACACGGCCATGTCTCAATACCTACATATCACAGACAATGTCGGTACATTGCGTATATAACCTTATGTGTTATCCTCTTTGCAGGCGACTCCCGAGTGGATGTATGGTAAGAATATTTACAAGAATAATAAACCTTGTAACTATCATAATAATAATGTCCTCCCGACCGAATTTCGGCCACGGTGGCCAGTCACAATGGAGATTAGCCAATTGCGCAGAACATATTATAGTGCACAAGTGTGTGCGCAAACACAGGGGCACTTTCTATTCCATCACTCTCATGATCCGATGGGACGACTAGCGACACGACCGGAAAGAGGTCAGGTACAGGACCGACGGCTTAACGTGCTCTCCGAGGCACGCGGGTGTAGTACAGCCAACTTCCAGACTTCGGGCTGACATTGAGAAATATCTTTCAAAATCACTTTTTGGTCCGACCCGGGATTTGAACCCAGGACCTCATTATTTGCGATTGAATATGCTACCGCTAGACCAACGAGGCAGTCACTATCATAATACTCTATAGGTATTTATCTCATTCTCTTATAGGCTACTTTATTTGTGAAGTTTCGTTTGCCGTGTGTGAGTTGTACACACACAAATAGGTTTTGAGTGCGCTTTTATGATAGGGATTGTGTTTTATGGAGAAGTGTTTTTAGGGTTCCGTACGCAAAGAGTAAAACGGGACCCTACTACTGTATCTCATGAATCGTGATAGTGAATCAGTTGAAATTTGCTCAGATCATGTATTTCTGTTGCTGCTTGCAGCAAATACTAAAAAACATAATAAAATAAATGTTTAAGGGCTCCCATACAACAAAAGTGAATTTTTTGCTCGTTTTTATAGGAAATGGTACGGAATCCTTCGTGCGCGACAGACACACTGCCATATGATCTCAAACTAGGCAGAGCTTGTACTGTGGCCACCAGACAACTGATACACATACTTGTATATTTCTAATTACATACTTTTTTATGTGACTGGTGTGTTGGTGTAGTGGTTAGTGAACCTAACTGATAAGCCAGAGGTTGTGGGTTCGATCCCCAACCAGGACAAATCTTAAAGCACGATAATTTGTCATAGCTGTGCCCCGCGGTTTTACCCGCGTTAAATTGATAGCCCCCGTAGATGATCGCGTGAATATGTAGCCTATATGTTGACCCGACCTTTTAGTAAATATTCATGCAAAATTTTAAGTAAATCTATGCAGTACTTTTTGAGTTTAGCCCGGACATCATACCGACAAACAGAAAAAAAATCTAAAATCTATATTTTTGGCTTCAATATCGATTGTAGATCACGCCCCAAATATCCTTAAAAAAAAAACTTGTGTACTTATGTACACGCGTTAGAAGTTATACTTCTTAATATACAACTTGAACATAGTTATCAATTTTCATACCACCTAGAACTAACGTCATGCTGTTATTTTTACGAAGCGCGCGCAGATGCGCGCGCATCGTAAAAATTCACTCTCATACCACCTAGAACTAACTTCATGCTGTTAAATTTTTTGGTGTCGGTGTGCGCGCGCATCCTAAAAATTCACTCTCATCATTTTTCTCCATCGCGCCAAAAGAAGTATAACTTCAAAAAATATTCAATGTACAGTTTTGACTTCCCTACGATTTTATTATAATAGGTCTTTACCTATGAAATTGCCGTTTTGTATGAAAAAATTTAAACGAATTTTTTTCATGAATTTTTTTATTTGTATTAATCGAAGTAATCACCCATGCAATCAATGCATCTTTGCCATCGCAGTGGCAGTTTATTGATGCCCTTCTTAAAGAAATCAGCTGGACGGGAGGCAACAAATTCTTCAAAGGCATTTTGTACTGCCTCTCGGGTATTGAATTTTTTTCCCGCCAAGAAGTTATCCAAATTCTGGAAAAAGTAGTAGTCTGTAGGCGCAAGGTCTGGTGAGTAGGGCGGATGACGGAGAGCTTCCAACCCCAGTTCTTGCAACTTGGAGACCGTCTGCTGTGCAGTATGAGGTCGCGCGTTGTCGTGCAGGAGCAGCGGAGACGAGCGATTGACCAATGCTGGTTGGAGATGCGCCAGCTTCTCCATCATTGTGCTCAGTTCTTCACAGTACACATCTGCAGTAATGCTCACCCCGTTTGGTAAGAAGCTGTGATGAATCACACCGGCGCTAGACCACCAAACAGTGACCATCACTTTTCTAGGGGTAAGTTTTCGTTTAGGGCATTGTTTAGGTGCTGAACCAGGATCCAACCAACTTGCTGAGCGCTTGCGGTTATCAAACAGAATCCATTTTTCATCGCAGGTAACAATGCGGTTCAAAATTCCTTCATTTGTGTGTCTGTTGAGCAGTGCAAGGCACGTCTCGACGCGTACTTCGCGCTGGCGATCATTGAGTTCGTGGGGCACCCATTTGTCAAGCTTTTTTACCTTGCCAATTTGACGCAAATGGACCAATATTGTTTTGACGCTAACGTCGAAAGCTGCTGCTAATTCAGCCGTAGATTGTGTATCATCAGCTTCCACAACCGCCTTTAATTCGTCATTGTCGACCAAAGTCTTCGGACGACCGCGAGGTTCATTTTTCAGGTCGAAATTTCCAGAACGGAAGCGAGCAAACCAATAACAGGTGGTGCGTTGGTTTGTAGTGTTAGCTCCGTAAACGTCGTTGATGTTGCGTGCCGCTTGTGCCGCGTTGCTGCCACGACGGTACTCATATTCCATAATTACTCGAATTTTTAACGTATCCATGATGACGAAAAAGATTGAAATGCGATGAAAATGTAACACTAATCAATAAAGAAATGACTACTTTTGGAAAAAAGAATCCATGTTTTTAAAATAAAATTAATTTGAAATTAGAATTCTTAGCCAAACAAAAATTATTTTGATTTGAAATGGCCAGTACTGCAGAACGGCAATTTCATAGGTAAAGACCTAATATGTATAGTCTCTGGGTATAATTTAACTATAATATGTATGTATTTAGAAATGAAATGAAAATAAACAAAACTCGTCTTTTTGTGTCGGAATTAAAAGCACGTGTTGTTTTAATTAGTGGCTTTTTGTGTTTAAAACCGTGTTTAATCGAGATTGATCTGTAGCTACTGAGTTTCGTTAAAATCTGTCTAGCCTTCCAATACTTACAGCTATTACTACTTCGAGTCAAGGGCTAGGTGTAAGTATATAGATATATATCTATTTCTGTCAGTTGGTAGTTGCGATAATTAATATCTCTTATAATAATTTTATTTTTCTTTTTCATGTTATACACTGTTTTTACCCTTCTTCTACAATACTACCTCTGTCCGTGGTTTGCTGGAATAAACCTCACCAATGACTTAAGCTCGCCTTTCTGTAGACGCCAGCACATCAAGCTACCCCAATCTGTCAAATGTCCCCAATTGAAAGTGAACCTTACACTTTTGGAATAAAGTTGAAAATTTATAAAAGAAATTTGACAGATTGGGGTAGCTGGATGTGCTGGGGTCTATACATCAATTTACAAATACACTTGTATAAAATGTATATTTTCTGTGTGCAGTAAAGAATAAGAATAGTCTCCAAACTTATTACATGTGTCTTTTTGTGTGTGTATTAAAAGCGCGCGGTATTACTAAACGCGTGAACCGATTTCAATGCTGTTTTTTGTGTTCAAAAGTGTCATTAATGCTCATTGTTTGGAACTAAGTTTCATTAAAATCCGTTTAGCCGTTACGTTATTACAGCAATATACACTAGTTGAAGTCGGAGCTTTTATAATAAACTAAGCATTGATTAGTATACGTAGAGTTAAAATTCCTTTCCTAAGTGAAGTGTTAGTGAGAGCGTAAGATGCCGGGCCCTCTGAGCCAAGAGCAGAGGGGGCTGATCGTGATGCTGAGGAGTCAAGGCTATAGGGTCTCCGACATCCAGCAACTGACAGGAATTACGGTAAGCTTGCTTGCTTATCATGTGGGTAGTGGTAACCCTAATGTCAGAGTTGCTCAAGCCGCCCAGTAGGCCTCTGACATGGCTTAACGACTGTTGTCTAATGACTACAACCGGGACCGATAGCTTAACGTGCCTTCCGAAGCATAGATGCTCAAAAATTTAACCACTTTGGCGGTCACCCATCTATGGACTGACCGCGAGCCTAGTTGCTTAACCTCGACAATCGCTTACGGACCGGTGAGAGCATCTAGCTATGAGCGCCTCGCGAGAACGGTAAGCCATCCATTAGTATTGAGTCACAGTTAATATATTTTCAAGGCTAGTATTTCATTTGACGTGATGGCATAAAATATTATCACCCAATCTCATCTTGTAGGGGGGTAGAAATCGTCCGAGGGAATACCTACCAGAGAACGGGCAGCAGCGTTTTTCTGTGAACTTATGGTTGACTAATGCCTATTACTGTTCACGCAAAAACTACGGAACGAGATTTTGATGAAAGCTAGCTAATACATGGTGGCCGAGGAGTTGACGTTCAAATGCAAAATGTAGATACTTTATGATGACGAGTATCCGTATCACCCCCATGTATGTTCTACGATTTTGCGTAGTTTTCGAGATAGAATTTTATTAATGATATTTTTCGTAAATTTCACCTGACATCAGTTTTCGATTTTCTTCTCGTTCTGTTGAACATTTCTGGTTCAGTTTTTTTTTGTGATAACTAATTAACATAGTTTAACCTAACACCCTCAAAAGTATGGTTTAACTAATCATTGCAGAACTGACTTAGAATTTGTGCGGAAGTTCGAAATTAGGGTTTGAGTTCAGGACTCAAACCCTAATTAAAGTCAAAGTATAAAAAAAACACGCGTATCTAATCGTTGAAAATACATGGGGGTGATTCCGATACTCCTCATTTGCGTTTGAACGTCAACTCTTCGGCCACTCTGTATATCCAAATAACACATAGGCTATAATTTATAAAGTTTAACGCGGGGTACAGCTAGTCTATAGGTACTTAACCTATAATACCCTTACTCCCTCATTATACCGAAAATCGGAATCCACATTTCAGAGGAAATCCATATACTTCTGGATGCGGCGCTGGGAGGAGTCTGGGGAGCTGCGCGCGCACCACCGGATGACCTACCAGCGAGTGACTACCAGCGAGCAGGACGCGGCCATAGTAGCCGCGCACCACGCCGACCCCTTCCGGTCCACTAAGTCGTCTTCCTCACACTTAGGTGTAAGTCCAGGAACTCCACTTTGACACCGGCTGCTTGGTGCGGTAGGTAGATACTTGCCTTTCACGCATCATATCGTGGGTTCGACTCCCACCCAGGACAAATCTTTGTATGATGAACACGATTGTTTGTTCTGTCCGGGTGTAATTTATCGATAATACGTCCTCTGTCACCTGAAATAAGCATATTTTTATCCGCATTTCGGTCCTTTAACCTGAAATGCTTATTCACTGTGCCCACACGAGTCACACCCACGACTGCACAACATTATTGGCGTAAGTGTATCGTTTCTGAAGGAGCATACTTTATAGGTGATAAAATAAATTTGGATGAATAACAAACATTTTGTATATTATTGATCTTTTCCCGGTACTTTCTTGACAGTGTAGTACTAACTTTATGGGGAATACTTCCTATTTCTTTGTCATACAAAACGTCAACATTCAAATACGAATTTCTAAAATAACGATACTTGAAAAATAAAATACAATAATACTAATATGACAGTTAGGCGAGAGGAACCGCCTAACCTAAACACCGTAATTAGAAAAATAATTACATTTTTAAACCTATTGATTTTTTTAGATACTTATCAAGTTTAGTATTCAGGATAACTCATGTGTATATAATTAGTTAGCATTATTAATAAATATTTCAAGTGATATATCTATAGAAGTAACAATAATAACAATTTACTGATTCATAGAACAAGTATCAAAGTGTTTTGGTCGTTACGGAAACAGTTTAGTGAACTCGTGACCCCGAGCTAGTCGTCGCCATGCTTCAATATACCTAATATTTCAGAATGCCATTTTGTAATAGGCCTCTTAATATCCTGGGATATTATTCACAACCGACAATCTGATCCCAAACTTGCTTGAACTATGGAAACCAGATAACTGATATACAACATGTACTCCTTGTTTTTTGTAAATACATACTTATACAGATAATTACACGCAGACTCCAGACAAATAGACATGCTCATGCTCACAAATGTCTGTCTGGGTGGGACTCGAACCCACGACCTGCGGCGTGTAAAGCAAGCATTTAGCACTCACCCCAACCGGTCACATGGCAGTGTGTTAGTTGTGTCAAGATCTATATGTATATAAAAAAGTTGTTTGTTTGTGTTGCAGATATCCACGGCCACGGTGCGGAGACGTCTCCGTGATGCGGGCTTCGTGTGTCACCTGCCGAAGCGGTAACTCTGCTTACTACAGACATACGAGGGGGGGGGGGGGGAGCATCTCACTAGTTTGGGGTGCTTCCCCACCAGAGATGTGCTATGTTACAATGCTATAGTAGGGGTGTGCTAAGCAGTATTCACGGGCCACTATGGCACCAACTACCACCTACACAAACTGGGACTGTCGAATAGCCCGATCTGCAGGACCTGTGGGGAAGAAAATGAAACAATGCTGCATATGCGATGCATTGGCAAGACACAGAATGGCCATCCTGGGGCTGGCATATCCAGAACCAGGAGACTACAAGGATCTACCCCTAAGAAGCGTATTGGATTATGTGAAGACTTCATTCAGGGCTCTAGGGATAGAATAAAAACCAGTGGGGGATAGTACAAAAGATCCTGAAGGGTCGAAGTGCTGTACGCAAGTACACCCCATCAAAGATAAGATTAGGGGTGTGCTATAGTGGGGTAGTAGTAAATTAGCGTAATTAGCTTAAGTATATCCACCTAATATGAGCCCCATTTATATGGTCGCAGATCAAACATAATGGATAGATGGATAGATTGATTTAAGGATTTGCTTTAAATATGTATAGTAGAGGTATAGCACAGCGTTCAGTCGCCCAAAGAGCAGCCCGATTGGGGAAGTACCTCCACCTTACAAAGGACACTTCTTAATAAAAACATTAATAGTTTTAATGTTGTGTTTCCGAGTGTGAGTAAGGTCGCCAGAACTCATCGGGGTGGGGGGGAAAAGTCAGCAACACTTGTTTGCTGACTTTTAAAGGCCGGCAACGCATGTGGCCGAGTGTCCATAGGCGGCGGTGATCACTTACCATCAGGTTACCCACTTGCTCGTTTGTCGCCCTCTGATAAAACAAATGTATATCTTGTTGGTATCGTAGCTCTACCGACAAAAATGCATAAACAAGAGTGAACAGGTGGTGTCACTCTGATGGAACGTCAAACGGGCGGCCATCTTGACGTCACTATGGCCTGGAGACGTTAAAGTCGTCGCATATCGTTGACGGATCGCCGTAATTGGAATTAAAATCCAACGTAATGAGTGATTTGGTGCCGCATTAAGCATAGTTCATAATCAATCAACTATGCCTAATGCGGCACCAAATCACTGATTAAGTAAGTAACTAATAAAATAAATTAAGTAAGCAGGTACAATAATTAATTGCTAAGGAAGTGAATTCCGCCTGCATAACCTCACCAAGTAATAATAATAATATCCTGGGACATTATTTACACACGGCCATCTGATCCCAAACCAAGCAAAGCTTGTACTATGGAAACCAGAAAACTGATATTTATTTATTTATTGGCTCACCAACAATTGTTTACACTTAATAAGTTATAAATAATCTCAAACAATATCTATTAACAGGCCTAGTGTAACAATTTTTTAGAGGTAAGCACCTCATGCACTACGTACAAACCAAAATACTGCTTAGGTACTAAATTATACAATAATGTAACAATAATAAATTTAAAAATATACAACAATAATAACTAGTGTAGCTAACTTTACTTATCTAAAATATTCACTAACTGTTTTGCGGAACTTGGCAAGTGAGTCGAAATGTATGTCAACAATATCGCTGTTGGCATTCAGAAGTTTACAAAGCCGAGGGATGATGGAGCTTGCACCAAGTACTGTTCTACGGAGTGGAGGATGTAATGGAGTACCTAATAGCGGAACGAGTATATACTACATACATATAATACTTTTCTTTTGTAAATACATACTTATATATATATATATAAATAATACCCAGACTCAGGACAAACAGACAGACATTTCTGATTAGACAACCCCATACTCAGCCACTGGGTGTTTGAAGTCATAGGGGTTGACTAATTTAAGTTATTTTTATATTAACATAGTTTTTTAGAATTGATTTATTAACAACTAGCTGCGCCCCGCGGTTTTACCCGCGTTAAATTTTATTAATTATCACAGCTCCTCCCCCGTAGGCGATAGCGAGATAATATGTAGCCTATATGTTGACCCGACCTCTTAGTAATATACATGCAAAATTTGAAGTAAATCCATGCAGTACTTTTTGTGTTTAGCCCGGACATACATACAGACAAACAGACACACAGACAAAAATTCTAAAAACTATATTTTTGGCTTCGATATCGATTGTCGATTACACCCCAAGTAACCTTTTTAAAAAATATTCAATGTACAGTTTTGACTTTCCTACGATTTTATTATATGTATATCATGGACACGTTTTCGTAGTTAAACTTGTTTACGCACGCTAATGCGAGACGAAAGCGTTACGACAAGAGATCGGGCGAGGCGAACGGAAGTTGAGAAGGAGATATAAGTTGGAGAGACAGAGCTACGTGTCTACGTTATACGTTGCTGTGGTTGTCTATAAATATTGCAATTCTACCTACTATTTAGCATATATAGGTATTTGTGTCCTAAAGTACCTACATTTGGTTTTTTCTCGATACTAATATTATAAAGAGGTAACGTTTGTGAGTTTGTGACGTTGTAAGGGGTAATCTCTGGAGCTACTGAACCGATTTTCAAAATTATTTCACTAATAGAAAGCTACGTTATTGTGGAGTGTCATAGGCTATGAAACATTCTAAAATTAATAACGCATCTTTACTTAAACTTGAATAATGTAATCCAGATTGCGGTAGGGACAAAAATGTTTATAACGCGGAACGAAGTCCGCGGGCACTGCTAGTGTTAAGTGTTAATATATTTCTAGGATTGATTTACTGACGATTGAATGCTGTGGTTGTCTATAAATATTGCAACACTACCTACTACTTAGTATATATAGGTATTTGTGTCCTTTTTCTTTTTGTAATTATATGTTACGTTAATAATCCTTAAATAAATAACAACAAATTAAATAAACACTATGGAAACATTTTTATTTATTTATTATTTTAACGAATACATTGGCATTTGATTCCAAACCAGGCAGAGCCTGCACTGTGGCAACCAGACCACTGATACACATACTAATATAGCTCTTACAGCATACTCTGCCCTCTCCCTATCCTCCAAGAAGGACGATATGAAAAGCATTCGATCACTCGACGAGTTAACATCCCGTGAGAATGGTCCGTGGAGAAGTTAAACACGTGTTGGGTATCATACTGGTGCATGTAATTTGTTTGTTTATGTTGTCCTTCTGGCATGTGTATAAATTTGCGGTTCAAATTCCATCCCGGCTTGATTAAACTGACAATTAGCGTAGTAATTAATTATATAATTTAGAGTGAGAAATGTAATGATATTGAAATTGGTCTAGTGGTGTAGAACACAGAATTGTTAGCAATGTTTATACTTTTCTAAACATAATTCTGTTTCCAGGTGTGATCAGAAACCTCCAGCGGAAGAACTAGCAGGTTGCAGCAGCGACCTGAATACTGAGGTAAGTTCGTGTTTTGTTGTAAAGTGTTAATTTGGTCCTGCGGAAGCGTGTTCAACCGCAGATTCTTTCTGGGTTCAAATTTTGGGTCAGGCCAAAAAGGGATTTACAATTTCGTGTTTTGTTTAAGAGCCATTTCACGTTTTCGCGCGAGTTTCTAAGATTTTGGGCTCCTCTATTACCATCTTAAGTAATACCCAGAAATTATAGAATACATGTTAAATCCTGTATCTAGCAATAATTCTTATAAAGTAAGCTAAAAAAATACATTCAGCATGAGACATATATTTTATTCGTCGTTTAATGTAACAGATTCTTGAATTTAGTTACCATTAATTAGTAAAAATATAAATCCTTACGCCAATTTTCAAGTTTTACTTTAATTTCATAGTGATTTTTGGTCTAAATCAAGCGTAATTACTAAAATAAAATTATACCAAAATAAACTATGTTCTTTGGAGAATCGAATTCTACAGTTTTTTTTAAATACTTGCCATTAATTTTTGATAATATCGATGTGAACATCAGTTTAAATTATAATAAATTACGATACACGGGTGGGCACCGATTAGTACGGCGCGAGCGCCCATCAAGGTAGGACCTGTGCCATTTTTCCCGCGTCCCGACTTTCGAGCGCTCGTGTAGTGAAGTAATTAATATACTGCGACCACATAGTTTTGATTCGTTGTGTATTTTTTCATAAGGTACGGTTTTATTTATTATGAAGTATGTATGTATGTAAGATTTTAGTTTTTTGTAGAATAATTATATATTTTTGTTTCATTACTAGCTATGGGGCGCAAGGAATGTGTATACCATTGTGTAAAAAAAAGGAAACGTGATAATTCTGCAGCTTTAAAAAAAGCGACAGAAGCGAGGTAGATACCTATTTTTTCATTTACTATATTCATATTTACTGTAACCGATTATTATTGATTTAATATGTAACTTATACGTAGATATTGAAATTTAACAGCTATTTTGTTTTCATTTTAGAATGAAAAATCGTCTAAAGCGTAAAGAGGAGGGTAGCGCCTTTAGATCAGACGCGGTGCCAGGTACTAGCCGTACAAGTGACAATTCAGATTCGGTAACAGAAGTTGTACGTAACATTTTAACAATTATTTATTTCAATCAGAAGTTTATTTCGTTTGTCAATAATAATATAAAAATTATTAAACAATAACATAATTTTTGCTAATTAGAAGTATTCAATATAACTCATCTATATTTGTAAAAATCAATGCCACTTTTCGTTGTAATGTTGTAACTCAACACCGATTTCCACTTTACCGATTTGGCTGATTTTGGTCTTGAATTATTCGTGGAATTACAGGGAAGGTTTGTACGTAGAGAAAATTTAAAAAAGTCTTGAAAATTGTAAAATCATCATCTTTTAGCAATTTACAATATTTTTTTGTTTGGATAAATGAACTTAATAATTATTTCTTTTTATTACTATGCCTTATACGTAGCGAAGCACGTACCGGGCCGCTAGTGTTTAAATATAATTAGTTTGCATTATTCAAAATATTTTAAGTAATTTATCTATAGAAGTAATTAATAACAATTTACTGATTAATAGAACAAGTATCAAAGTGATTTGGTCGTTACGGAAGCAGTGTAGTGAACTCGTGACCCCGAGCTAGTCGTCGCCGTGCTTCAATATACCTAATATTTCAGAATGCCATTTTGTAATAGGCCTCTTAAGAAGTGTTCAGCTACGAAGTGTTAATCTTAGTCTGACATCATCAGCCTGATATCGTCCACTAATGGACATAATTTTTTCATCACCTTCATACTTTTGAATAACCAAATAAAATTTATTTCACTGATAGTTTTTAGTACACAGAATATGCCGAGGTATGCTTGCCTACTCATTTCGTTCTACGGTCAGGTAGCGAGCAGCTGCTATGTTGTGTCCTGCTCTAGAACACGGACCTCGGACGCTCTACTTTCTCTGTCGCACCTATCAAGTGGCTAAAATTCTAAAAGTTTTTAGTCTGGCAACAGTACTTTAAGTACGATTTTTCGCAGGCAAGTTTATATGACTAATTTTGAAATAAAATAATCTAAAATTTGAGATAACTTTTGATAAGTTAGCAGATCGATGGAGTCACCTATTTTGACTTACCTGTTTACACCTGCTTGCCAGGAAGTTATACACTGAAATGAGTAGGCAAGCATACCTAGGCATATTCTGTGTATTAAAAACTATCAGTGAAATAAATTTTATTTGGTTATCAAAAGTATGAAGGTGATGAAAAAAAAGTCGATAAAAGTTAATTTAATTAAAAATAGCCATGAGCACTTTTCGTTAGGCAAGCAATTATAGGCATATTTGTTTATAAAAAATATTTGATAAAAAATACGTCTCATCTGGTTATCAGATCGGTGAAGGACGATCTTCCACGTCTCTTAGACTATATCCCTTCGTCACCTGTTAAGACACCCACGGGATGGCATGGGTTGCTCCTGTTAAACCTTGGTCTACCGGTAGCGTGTTCAACCGCTGACAATAAGGTCCTGGGTTCAAATCAATGGGAATATTTCTGTAAAGTAAAATGTCTCGGTATCAGTTCGAATTCCGGACGTTGGCGGTATCTACACCCCCGTGCCTCGGATCATGAGCGTGATGGAATAGAAAGTGTCCTGCGCAGTTGGCTAATCTCCACTAAGACTGGCCGCCGTGGCTGAAATTGGGCCGGGAGGACATTATTATTATGTACTTACCTGACTATTGCTTCACAGATTGACATCAAGGTAGAACCTGATATTCTTGAATCGACCGATGAGCCTTCAACAAGCCCACCGCCAACGGATCCCGAAGCCCTCCAGCCCAAACAAACAGAACCCCTAGAGAAAAGCCAAAGAGGCCGTCCCCGAAAACGGCCAACTCGGCTAGAAGTATCTATACCAAGACCTAAGAAGAGAAATGTCAATACTGTTAAACGAAAAAGCGACGTTGACGCTCAGTACGGACAATTGGCTGTAAAGAAACCATATTCGAAAAAAAGAAAATATAGTCCTGTTGGCGAAGATGCCCCTCCGTATGAGCATCTAGTTCCTCTCAAGCAGAAGAAGATTTCTGACAACGTTGCCCCTCAGCTCCCCGCAGTGTCTGACTATGAGCCGTTGTCAGCACCTGGACCGAGCTATCACGTCGTACCAGTGGTAAGGAAATTTCATTATTATTATAATAATATCGTGGGACATTATTCACATACGGCTATCTGATCCCAAACTAAGCAGAGCTTGTAGTATGGAAACCAGATAACTGACATATTACATATACTATTACTATTTTTTTTGTAAATATAATCTGATATAGATAATTACACCTAGAGTCAGGACAAACCGACATGTTCATGCACAGAAATATCTGTCCAGGGTGGGAATTGAACCCACGATCTGCTGCGTGAAAGGCAAGCATTTAGCGACCACGCCAACTGGCCCGTCAATTACTCATTATGTCAGCCGAAAGACGACCACAGCTAGCCAAAGGCCTCCACCAAAGATCTCCACAATTGCTGATCTTCCGCATCCAGGAGTTTCCATCAACCCTCACGAGATCATCGGTCCAGCTTGGAGGGGGCCTGCCCACGCTGCGTCATCCAGTACATGGTCGCCACTCGAGAACCATCTGCCCAGCGGTAGTCAGTGCTACGAGCTAAGTGCCCCCGTGGTCGTCACTCATGGACCTTTCTGCACCCTGCCACTTCAGTTTTGTAATTATATGTGCTATATCGGTTACTTGAGTTCGCCTTCTTGTGAGGATCGCTGGAAGTCGCTGGATGCGTGTAGTGCAAAAACAGCAATTGTGGATATCTTTGGAGGACGCCTTAGTCCTGCAGTGGACGTCTTTCACCTAAAGTGATGATGACTATCTGTAAGTAAACTGCAGGAACGAGATAGCCTAGTGGTCTCAAACCTCTATATTAAAAATTAATAATCTCGTACTCAAAACGGTGAGGGAACCTGCATGCTTGAGAGCTCTCCAAAATGTTCTTGAACACATCTGAAGGCTGCCAACACGCACTAGAGCAGCATTATGGGCTATGGCCTATCCCTTCTCATTGTGCTCTAGTATGTCATGGGCCACTAGCTCTTAAACTGTATAAGTTATTGACATGAATGGTGTGCTTTTGGTCCTGAAATGTGGAAGATCTCGCTTCTGTGATGTGTTACTAGCTGTAGTCGCCGTGAGGGAAAGTCTTCCATAGAACGGCCAGCAGCGTCTCTTTGTGGCACATGACCACCATACTGTGATCGCCAACCCGTCTGCCAAGCGCGGCTATTATTGCATATCCCTCCAAATTATGAACAAAACTCTATCGTGGAAATCTTTTGGCAGGCCTTTGAAATCCAAATAAACAAATCTGTTGTTCTGATCTCTGGGCTATAGAGATTGTCTGCAAATCAATATTTGATTGATAAACATGTTTCCTATGTACTCCAAAACGGCAGGAGTGATTTTGATGAACTTGCACTAGAGACCCATGAAAAATTAGCTGTATCATACAGCTTATTATTGTGCCACTGCAGGGCAGGGCTTCTTCTCACAATGTAAGTGGAACAGACATATTCTACCACGCTGGCGTATATATAGACTATAGATCACTGTGTGAGTGGAAAAAGCAAAGTCCAGGAGCACGCAGTTCAATTCCCACACGAAAAAAGGGTAACAAATGACCCCGTTCCGGAACCTGGTTGACTGGAGGACTACCTACTAAGAGAATACGTAAAGCAGTCAGTCGCAATAGATCCAAATGGAAACTGACACTTTTTTTAACCATTTAGCTGGACTATTACTGATGGCCGATCCCAATAGAAATGGGTAGAGGGCTAGAAAGAAGAGAAGATAACCTCAATAATTTCTAACCTAATTTTTTTTTATCAGGTAACGTTTAGGAATGATCAAACACCACTACAGCAGTTGCCGTTGGCTGCCGGAAGACCGAGCTGGAGGTTTTCTGCACCCACACTGCCTCAGGTAAGTCTACTTAAACCCAGACATGGACAGCAGGAGCTCTGTTAGACATTTAGATACCTTAACCTTAAGTTAGGTTGAGTTTACCACCTCGGAGCTGAGGTGGCAATAAGAGAAGTGTCTACTGCCGCCACGTACAAGCAGCTCCAGCAGCAAGGAATACTCCCAAACAGCGATCTGTTTGGGACACAGTCGCTGTACCGTGCTGGCAGGAGTTGGCGACCCGGGAGGATAAACCAGATCCCTCTCAGGGTACGCATTCTAACCGCATGGGGTATGGTGCAAGTGGGGGGACAACGCAACATCATTTCCCGGGGCTCCCATTCATTTTGAATGCTTCGCTGGTCTATTGGTACCGTGTTTAATCGTAGATAATGAGATCCTTGGTTCGAATACCAAACCACCGTTAATAGGATAGATTTAGCAAGAAAATCTCAGTTGCCACTCGGAGTCAGGATGACGACACATGACCATGCCTAAGAGAGGGGGCAAAGTCATCGATCCTGGACCTCTTAGGGTGACTTGAATGGGATTAAAAGACTAAGAATAGGTATATCTACGTCTACCCACACCCTGTAAAATGCCCCGGGTAGTGTAGCTTTTCTCCGTTGTAATAGGGCATCATGACTTATGCTGTCCAGGAACACTATTATTCTCACACTCATTAGCAAATAACAAAAGGATTTGACTTATATCCTTTACGACAAAGGTTTCAAAGATTCAAACGCGTTACTGGTAGGTTTTAGACACGATTTAAACAAACGAGTGTGCTTCAGACCACATGACTGAAGAAAATAAATATTTGTTTTCATCCACGTAACCGAGATTTCTAGCTACATCCAATCTTTATTTAGAGACTAATGTTACCTAGCTCAATAACCGGGTGATCGTTTTCGGATAGTGATACCTATCATGTGATACCGTTACCGCAAAATGTTTATTTAAATAGTGGCTGTACCTCGCGGTTTTACCCGCGTTAAATTTTATAAATTATCACAGCTCCTCTCCCGTAGGTGATAGCGTGATAATATGTAGCCTATATGTTGACCCGACCTCTAATTAATATTCATGCAAAATTTTAAATAAATCCATGCAGTACTTTTTGAGTTTATCCCGGACATAAATACAGACAAATAGACAAAAATTCTAAAAACTATATTTTTGGCTTCGATAACGATCGTAGATCACGCCCCAAGTTTCCTTTTTAAAAAATATACAATGTAAGTTTTGCCTTTTCTACGATTTTTTATAGGTATAGAATATTCTATTCTCATGTTTAATGTAAAAATATAACTTTATTAAGAAAATAACTTTTGACTTTATTTTGTGGCGCAAATTTCCGCTAATATCGACTTTTGAGACAATTTTGTTTTGTTTAATTAATTTCCTTTACATTTTAATGAAGGATTACTTCTGTTATGCAATCTCGTAAACTGTAGATAAGTTGCCAGCAAAATTATATAATAATAATAACATCCTGGGACATTATCACACGCGGCCATCTGATCCCAAATTAAGCAGCACTTGTACTATGGAAACCAGATAACTGATATACCTACTACCTACATATATACAACTTTTCTTTTGTAAATATACCCAGACTCAGGACAAACAGACATGTTACACATGTTGTTGACACAAATATAATAATATGTCCTGGGTGGGAATCGGACCCACGACCTCCGGCGTGATAAGCAAGCATTTACCAACCACGCCCGGTCCCGGCCCGGCGCTTTATACGTCACACGTTATATGTAAACAAGCCATGTTATATAGTCAACAACAAAAATGCGACGTTGCCATACTTATGTAAGTGTTCTTTTTTTGATGTGAAACATCTATAGCCGCACGTAAATCAGATTTCTGGCGTGGCGACGCATGCCGGTGTTTTTTTTTTTAGTTCTTATCACAATATGTTCTTTTCGACTTCGACTTCTACTTGGACTTCTACTTAGACTTCGACTTGACTTCGACTTTGACTTCGACTGCGACTTATACTTCGACTTCGACATGACTTCGACTTTGACTTCGACTGCAACTTATACTTCGACTTCGACATCGACTTCTACTTTGACTTCGACTTCGACTTCGACTGCAACTTATACTTCGACTTCGACATCGACTTCGACTTCGACTGCGACTTATACTTCGACTTCTGCATATTACTTTTACAAAATAATGTCGATGTTTCACATCTGCCAGGCGTCCCGTGACGGCTCACATTTTTTTGTTCATGACGTTTGCAGTTAGCGTAGGAGGCTTTCACTGCTTCACCGGTCTATAGCGGCGAGCGTGGGTTCAAACCGTCTAGAAAAATATAAACTACAAACTAATTACCCGGAGGGCCCTTTTGCGGTTCGAACCTCGACCCAGAGCGTTTTCTGGCGGGGAGATGCGAGAGGCGTCTATGTTTAGGTATGTTTTGTGCAACTTTCGCTCTACGTTAATACGCGACTCGGGCCGCTCTTCCGCTTTAGGTTCGGAGAGGGCGTTTCATCGATTCGAATTAGCGCAAGAGTAGACGGAGTCGTTATATGTAAACAAGCCTTGTTTAATAGTCAACAACAGAAACGCGACGTTGCCAAACTTACGTAAGCGTAGTCACGGGGGCGCGGCTACGTCGCCGCAATAAGCCCAAACGATCCATAACGCGATTCCACACTTCAGTCGGTCGCCAGCCGCGCGAGCCGCCACACCGAGTACGCGTCACTGCAGTTAGATCTCACTCGTTTGGAGTGCTATATAATGCCTTCCTGCGCTATATTGACGTGCAGAAATAGAAGTGAGAAGAAAAATAAGACTAGAGAGTGTATAACGTTTCATTGGTAAGTGTGAAAGAGTTAGATTTCTAAATAGGGTAATTTGATTATGTTCTTTATGACGTATGTAGTGAGGTCTTAATCCGGATGAAAACTATCTGTAAGGCTGTACCGGTCTGTAAGTGATCGGGAGGCTGTTGACAGCACGTGTGGCACTTCGATTCCCGCACAGGACAACCATTTGTGTGACCCATAACTTCGTATTTCGATTATAAATTCGTAAAGTACCATGCGAAACAGGGATTTATTTCCTTAGCGCGGGCGTAACAAAAAAGGGCTCCCGATAAGCCATTTCTGAGTCCTACTGGGTGACTTAAACGACTTTTATAACATGGTAGCCTCTGCCCATACGATAAACAAAAAACGTAGAAATGTGTTTTGATGTTTTAAGGCCAATTTAAGAGGCTGACAACAATGACAAAATGTAAAAACATGTTAAATACTGTCCGCAAAAAAAAGTCACTCTAATATTATAACAGCGAAAGTTTGTGAGTGTGTATATTTGTTACTTATTGTAGCTAAAAACGATTTTGATAAAACTTAGTAGTAATATAGCTTATATATCCGAATAACACATAGGCTATAATATATAACCTGTGGATAAGCCTCCCTCCCGGAGTGAACGTCTGCTATGCGGACGACACGCTCGTCATGGCCCGGGAGGTAAGGTTCCAGCAGGTGGTACGGCTCGCCGAAATCGGTGTCGCGTGTGTCGTCGCGGCCATAATGAGACTGGGAGGAACCACCCAGTATGTCGATGCGTGTAGGTGACGCAGAGGTCAGGGTGGGGCGGTACATGAAGTACCTGGGCCTCACCCTAGACAGCCGATGGGGCTTCGAGGAGCATTTCGAGCGTCTGGCCCCCCGAGTGCGCCGGGTAACCGGTGCTTTGCACCGGCATTTGCTCGGGGGTCCCAGGGAAGAAGTTCGCCGCCTCTTCGGAGGTGTCGTGCGATCCATGGTCCTTTATGGGGCACCCGTCTGGTCTGAACGCCTGACGGGCGCCTCCCGCTGCAGAGCTATTTTGAACAGCCTGCAGCGTGTGGTGGCCATACGGATCGCACGAGGATACCGGACGGTATCCTTTGAGGCGGCGACACTCCAGGCGCGCCTCCCGCCGTTTGATCTCCTGGCGGCAGTCGACGCGACGGTTTACACCGAGATCCGCGTCCGCCAGGAGAGCGGTGAGGCGCCAGAGCAGACGCTCATTGCCTATAGGCGGGATGCACACCGGCGCTGTCAGTGGCGCGCACGGCTGGAGTTGCGGCTGAACGCGCGCCAACGTGCCGTCGGTGCTATCCTGCCTCACCTCGAGGCCTGGGTGGGAAGGAAGGGCGGTCCCATCACCTACAGACTGACTCAGATACTCACCGGACACGGGTGTTTCGGTGAGTATCTGTGCCGGATCGGCTGAGAAGCGACGACACATTGTCACCATTGCGGGAGCGACCTGGACTCTGCCCAGCATACGCTGGAGGAGTGCCCGGCCTGGGAGGCCGAGAGACGAGTCCTGGTCGCTGAGATCGGACGGTATCTTTCGCCGCCAGCAGTCGTGTATGCGATGCTGGCTGGCGACTCCACCAAATGGGACGCCGTGGTCTCCTTCTGTGAGGCAGTTTTACTGCAGAAGGAGGCCGCCGAACGGGATCGGGAACGAGCCGATCCCGCACGTAGGCGGAGGAGACGTCGGGGTGGCGGCGGCAGCCGTTAGCCCAACTCCCCTCGGGGCCGCGGCGGCAGTGTGAGAAGTGTCCTCTACTGTCGCCGCGTACAAGCGGCTCCGGGATGACAGCGATCTGTTTGTGGCACAGTCGCTGTACCGTACTGGCAGGAGTCGGCAATACGGGAGGGCTATCCAAAGGAGCCCTCCCAGGGTACGTGTCCCGACCATCTGGGAAATGGCGCAAAAGGGGGGTACCGGAGCAGCAAACCCGCGTTCCCGGGACTCCCCCATCAGGCGCCAAGAGAAGTCCACGGCAGGTAGGTTTAGTCGGTGCAAGTCCGACATTCCCACCCGCAGACACCTTTGCGGGAGGCATGTGAAAAAAAAAGGCTATAATATATAAAGTTTAACGCGGGTAAAACAGCTAGTAATTGTATAAAATATTATTGAATGCCACGTGATTTAATAAGTCATCTCAAGAGATAGTCTCGGTCGTCCTGTCAGAGCAGTCCAAGCAGAGGCTCTCATAGCTAGTGCATCTGTCGACCCGTCGGTGATCGGCGAGGGAAAGCACCTACGTGCGCGGTCAGTCCATAGACGGGTGACCACCAAACAGGTTTAATTTCCGAGTGCCTCCGTGCTGTTTGTAGTCATCAGACAACAGTCGCCAAGCCATGTCAGAGGCCTCCTGGGCGTCTTAAACAACTCTGACACCAGGGTACCCACTGCCCATACGATAAGTATTTAATGATTTTCGAGACAAGTGTGTATATATTGCAGTTTCCCGCACGCAATGCACGTAAAGGCCCGCTGGATAGACGCGACGGGCAGACAGGACTGGTGCCCGGGCAAGCACACCACTATATGTTCCGCGCACTTTACTGAAAGCGACTTCGTGGTCAAAGCGAGCGGCAGACGGTTCCTGACAAGCACTGCAGTGCCCACCAAGCACGTCCTGCAGTTCCGTGAGGTACTGCCACTGCCTGGGTGGTCTAGCGGTAGCGTGTACAACCGCAGATACCGAGGTCCTGGGTTCAAATACCGGGTCCTGCCAAAAGTTATATTGGGATTTTTTTTTAAAGAAAAAATTCTTAGTATCAGGCGGTATTATACCCCCGTGCCTCGGAGAGCACATAGAACCGTCGGTCTTGTAACTGATCTCTTTCTGGTCGTGTCGCTAGTCGTCCCATGGAATCATGAGAGGTTCCCTTGTGTTTGCGCATACACTTGTGCACTATATTATCTCCCGCGCGGATGGCGTAGCCTCCATTGAGAATGACCGCCGCGGCCGAGATTTGAGATTATGTTCTAAAACTTTTACCATTTTAATGATGAAGACTTCGTAGTAACAAAAAATCCGGCCAAGTGCGAGTCGGACTCGCCCATGAAGGGTAAATTGCGGTTTACGATTTATGACGTATTAAAAAAACTACTTACTAGATCTCGTTCAAACCAATTTTGTTGTTAGTTTGCATTTCATCGTTGCAGTTTTATCATACTCTTATTTTATAAGTTACAGGGGGGGGGGGGGGCACTAATTTTACCACTTTGGAAGTGTCTCTCGCGCAAACTATTTAGTTTATACAAAAATGATATTAGAAACCTCAATATCAATTTTGAAGACCTATTCATAGATACCCCAAAAATAAGGATACGATTAAAAAAAAAATGTTGACTTTCAGGTCTATGTATGGGGAACCCCCATAATTATTGTTCTTTTTTTATTTTTGTGTCAAAACCTTAATGCGGCTCACAGAATACACCTACTTGCCAATTTTCAACAGTACAGCTCTTATAGTTTCGGAAAAAAGTGGCTGTGACATACGGACGGACAGACAGATAGACAGACATGACGAATCTATAAGGGTTCCGTTTTGTGCCATTTGGCTACGGAACCCTAAAAAGGCTTTAGAAAATTAAAGAAGGGAAGTTCACCTTGTTTAAAACTGGATATATCGGTTCGTATCAATGCGGTTTTTGATAAGCTTTTATTACCTTCACTTGTAACTAACTATGTATGTAAGAAAATCTTGGAATCTTAATTTGACCCACTTCCCGGTCTCCGATTAGGATGAAATTTTGCACACGCTCTGAGTTCTGATGACAATACATGTCTTGGTAAGAAACGTCATTACAAATCCAATATGGCGGTCTCCCCATGATGGCAGACTGGCTGTTCGAAATCCACCGCCATGATATGGGTGTCAAAAGAAAGGTTTTGCAGTCAGGAAAACGAAAAAAATAGTCACGTGCCGTAAAATCTAATATGGCGGACGTCCAATATGGCGGACAGACTATTTGAAATGAACCCCCATGATATGAGAATCAAATGAAAGGGTTTGTTGTCAGGAATACGAAAAAATAGTCACATGACTTAAATCCAAGATGGCGGATTGGATTTTAGAAAGTGCGTGATTAAAACGTGTTTTTTTAGTTTTTTAAACTATTATTTAGGTACTAGTTTCACTTGTTTTGGGAAAACGAGTAAATTTCATATTCAGTATTTTATTAATCCTTTATGTTATAGTTTAAAAGAAAATTTGTAATAGCTCCATGTAACGAAGAGCATCGATCTACATCTTAAGATGCTTTCGCTGGATCTTTCCAGTCCCCGGAGGGCCTGGGTACACTGCGTCCAGTGATGAACTATTGTGCAAGTGTCTAACCCTGCAACATAGATACATTGCAGAATCTTTTTGGCAGGAGTATCGATAACATCGTCCTGGTGCAAGAAGTCCAGGAGGGTGTTACGTTTATGCATCAGTGGCTCACAGTGACAGAGCAGGTGTAGAGGTGTTTCGTCTGCGTTATTGCAGAATCTGCACACTCTACAGTCTCCGATGCCCACCGCGGACAGGTGTTTCCTGAGACGGCAATGTCCCGTTAACGCCCTAGTTATGATGCATAAGTTCCTCCTATTAAGCGCGAGGTCTTCGTTTGCAGTTTTGCGGTCGTAGCCCTTGATAGCTTTTTTGGAGTGAGTTAAAAAAGTTGAAGGGTTGTATACAAAAAGCAGCAATTATGAGAACGGCACTGTCATCGCCTAAGCTTCCTGTAGCAGCGCGGAATGGTGGGGCCGTGACCTGCGTCCCCGCGCCCGCCACCGCGTCGTGCCCGCATTCGTCTCCGCTGCACTTATCTTCCACGCGAGCTAGGGATCAGGCATGTCTTCATTAATTGTTATACTGACCAACTATTTCCAATATACCTATTTTATACAGTCGACTTCTTTCATTGAGCTCACCCGTAGGGCCTAAAGAGCACGCATTGTGATGAGGTTCCTTTCTCTGTCGCCCTGACACCGGTGGCCTAGGGCGTCACACCCCGCCACAGGAGGAACTCTATTTTTCACATATTTATAATAAATATTTTCATTCACAGCGCCAGCAATGTTACCTGGAAGTCCGCCCGCTAGAGCAGCCGCCGGAAGTGACCCTGGACACCATAGAGCCTGCACAAACAACCAGCTTACAGATCAAAGTAGAACAGGAAGACGGGACTGAAACAGTATATGTAAAAGAAGAGGTTGAAGACGACGAGGAGACAGAAGAACCACCAGTAGAACGGATAGAAGCGAAAGACCCGTGTGAGGTTTATCTTATGAGCCTCCTTCCTACCATGAGGGCAATGACGAGCGACCAGCAACTCATGTTCCAAGAGGGGATTACGGAATTAATTGACATGATTCATAATTTAAATAAATAATTAAAGACTGGCCTGGTGTGCCCTAGCGATCTTGCAGTAGAAGAAGTCTAAGAAGTATGCTGCTGCGGTGCCCCCGTTTTCCTGGTCCCAGAGGGCCGATACGTACCCTGGGAGGGCTCTAGTTTGCCCTCACATATTCCCGACTCCTGCCACTCCGGTACAGCGACTGCGATAAACAGATAGCTGTCTCCCTGGAGCTGCTTGCACGTGGCGGCAGTAGAGGACACTTCTCATATTCACCACAGCCCCGAGGGGTTCAACTACAGCCTAAAACTTAGGACAACACAACAAATACCTAGAAAAATGTATTAAAATGATCTACATCTATACCGTACACATAGCTAGTCCTTTCGTCACATATTAGGTCGCGCTGGATCATACATTGGTCCTTTGAGCCGGATATGAACCAGCGATCTACCAGATATACCAGGCGAACATATTAAACTGAAGTGTCTGTTTGTAATGTCAAAATAACAGCTTATCTGTGTATGATAATGTGTATTTTTTATTCAAAGTTGGATCTTCTCTAGTTCAAAGCAAACTTAGCTTTTATTCCAGCCAATGACGAAGATGCGTTCTTCATTAGTCCTTGAAAGCAGCTCCATCTGCATTGCATTTGCTTTTGTAACTTACTTTACGATAAGTAAGTTACAAAAGCACTGCTACAAAAGCTGGGCGGTGGTTACGCTAGTGTCAGAATTGTTCAAGCCGCCAAGTAGGCATCTGACATGGCTTAAAGACTGTTGTCTAATGACTACAACCGGGACCGACAGCTTAACGTGCTCTGCGATATTAAACCACTTTGGTGGTCACCCATCTATGGACTGACCGCGGGTCTAGTTGCTTAACCTCGCCGATCACTTACGGACCGGTGAGAGCATGTAACGAAGTGAACGCCTGTAAGGGTAGGCAGTTCTACTGTTCATAGTTGGAGGAATGGGGTCGGTCCGACAATTTTAGTTTCTATTTTAAGATAACACTTTGTGATATTAATATTAAATATTAATATAGAAATTATAGATTTTAAGTATGTTTAATTATAATGATTATAAGAAGTGCCGTTGTTTCATTTGTTCCTGGATTAATAAATGCTAGAACTATTTATATACAAGAGGTACAGTGTGGTCGCGGATTGGAAGAATTTCGTTCGCTAAACTTAATAATCTTTCTCTGTCACTCATGTGTAAATATATTGCGTCACGCTCGCATTGATGTAGTGACCGCAGTCTTAAGGGCTTAACCTTCATTGTTTTTTTCTCTTTCAAATATGTCGTATATACTCGCACTTTATAAATAAATGTTTAAGACCATTCAGTAGGTAAAGAGGACATTTTACGAATTTCTTCCTACTCCGCGACTGCGCTTAAGTGGTTTTATTTCATGTCTATGAGTCACCCGGCTGAGCGTCAGTGTTGTCACGGTAAGTTTTGTTATTCCCTTTAATATACAGCAGCGCAGCAGATAGCAGTTTCAGTTACAAACAATTAAAAAAATATATTTATACATATGCAACAAAAAGGTTATTTTGGTGGTGCAGTCTTATAACAGAATATTTTTGCCATTTTGACCAAAAACAATTATCTTATACCTAAAAAACACAAATAATGAATTCCATATATTATTATTAGTTATATCAAGCTCGTTTGTTCATCAATTTATGTTGAATCGGCGTTGTCGAAAGTAGGCTGACTGAACGAGTTGCAGCTCCCGAGCTGCAACTCAGTCAGCAAATTCTCAACATGAAATTGCGCGTCTAGTGGAATACATATAGGTCAATGGCAGTCGCAATGAAGTTTGGTGCAACACAAAGAAACCCGCCGTCAGTCCCAGAGTACCTTCCAGCTCCACGTAAGGATATACCTACACATCACTATTGTGGCATATTTTGATGTGAAAACTTCATAAGCGGCGTTGTGCACTTTTATGGGATTTGTAAAAAAATATAAACTCGCGTCAGGACACGTGACCTGATCGAATATTCGTAAGACGGAGTCTTTTTTTTTATTCTCACTGGCCGTTTATACACTCACATGACCGCAGCATTTTATTCTCCATTATGTTAGATGTTTTACGGCTGACTGCCTAACTGTCACGTATTAGTCGTTTAATTTAAGCTACTTGTTAAGAGCCTTCTACGCTAGCCAACTGCTCATTGCCTTCAATTCTTTAATTTTAATATAGTAGAACTAAATTTCAAAATTATAGATTAGTAACTTGTTATTTATTTAAGGATTTCAGAAAATATGTCTGATAAAACAGACCGCACGGACGGACTAATAATTTTTTTGTTAATTTAATACTGTATGACTATGTTTATGAACTGCATTGTTAGCTTGACAAGTACAAGTGTATGTTAATACCCAAGTGCTGAGTAAAGGAGATCGGCAACCGGCCCATACAAACATGGCCTGGAATGGACATAAATAAAACAATATGCATTTTGAAGGAGTACTAATGTTCTATCGCCCTGTATATTTATTTTTTATGTAAAACATGGGATTTATGTATTATAAGGTCAACAAGATTTCAATATTGTATTAGATCGTGGAACGAATTTTTGTAATAATTATACTACTTTCTATATATAAATAAGCAAAACGGGTTAAGATATGTTTATGACAACCGTGGTAAGTTCACATCTATTCCAAAAAATAACCGCGGCCAGTTGCTTAGTACAAAATAAGTGGTCCGAGGTACGAATAGCAGAGGTAAATCATGATGCGTAATTCCAAAGTCCAAGAAAGCCGGGGTCAGTCGGGAAGTCGAAAACAGAATCCAGAAACAAAGCCAAAGGTCGTCGTAATTACACAAGCCACAAGAAAACATGTACGATGCAAGTCAAGCAAGCCTAAATACGAATGTAAATCAAAATACAATCAGTTCAATATGACAGATCAAAAAGTGTTGCCATTACTATGAACAATTGATTCCTACATTGATTTATAAATCAATATACCATACACACTATTGATGTATATTATGACTATTGAGTATAATATTATGTATGCAAATAAAACATATTTCAATACAGTGAAATTTTAACGCCTCTGACAATAACAATATAATAATAACTGCACGACTGGAAAAATAAATATTTCCCCAACGGCTCAAAAGACCGAAGCAGACAGACCCTGTAAGACAGTTAAAGAAACATGAATGTGCCGGAATAAAATGATTTACTTTTAAGAATTGAAATCATTTTCCCATGTTGTACAAGGAAATAAAAGGCATGGAGGGGTTTTAAATATTATAATTTCTTTTTTAAATAGTAATAAACTTTTGTCCGTCACAGGCCGGGATTTGCCGAAGTCCTTTCATTATTTTAACATTTTATTCCCACCATAGGGAGGCAAGCAATTACTACTATCAGTCTGTGTCGCCCAAAGGTGGGAAGTATCATCTTCCACTCTGACAGCAGACTGTCCAGTTTTTTTATAATTATAGCCATCATCATCATCATATCAGCCGAAAGACGTCCACTGCTGGACAAAGGCCTCCCCCAAAGATCTCCACAATTGCCGGTCTTGCGCTATCCGCATCCAGCGATAGACAACTTACAAATCATTTATCATTTACAATATAATATTATCTGTGCCAATAACGAAAACAATCAAGTGTGTGGCATATCCCGGGACATTATTCACACATGGCCATCTGATCCGAAACTAAACAGAGCTTGTACTATGGAAAGCAGATAATTGATATACTACGTATTATACAACTATTTCTTTGTAAATACGTATCTACTTATATAGATAATTACACCCAGAGTCAGGACAAACAGACATCTTCATGCACACACATATCTGTTCTGGGTAAAGTTTATTTATTAATCGAGGTATGATAAAAGACAGTTTTTTCGCCATATTAATTAGATGCTTTTGCACCTCCGGGCCTGCGGCGGCAGTCAGAGAAGTATCCTCTATACTGCCGTCAATTCCTAGCAGTTCCGGGGAGACACGATCTGTTTGTGGCGCAGTCGCTGTGCTAGACTGGCGGGATTCGCGAAATGTGGAGGGCAATCTAGAGCCCTCCCAGGGTACATGTGCCGACCACCTGGGACATGCGCGAAAGGGGGGCACCGGGGCAGCATAGGTTCCCGCGTTCCCGGAGCTCACCCATCAGGCGCCAATGAAGTCCACAGCGGCAGGTTAAGTTTAATCGGTGCGAGTTCGACATAATACAATGTCCTCCCGGCCGAATTTCGGCCGTAGCGGTCATACTCAATGGAGATTAGCCAATTGCGTAGGATATATTAAAGTGCACAAGTGTGTGCGCAAACACAGGAGCACTTTCTATTGCATCACTCTCATGATCCGATGGGATGACTAGCGACACGACCGGAAAGAGCTCAGGTACAGGACCGATGGCTTTACGTGCTCTGCGAGGCACGGGGGTGTAATACCGCCAACTGCCCGATTTCTTCTGAGAAATTTCTTTATACGGAAAAATCCCAATATCACTTTTTGGTCCGATCCGCTATTTGACCCTAGAAGCTCATTGTCTGTGGATGAACACGCTACCGCTAAACCAACGGGGCATTCCGACATATTCACCCGCAGACGCTTTAAGCAGGAGGCCTGATATTATTATTATTAGATCAGTCTAGTAATATAATATGTACCTATATATATAAATGAACCTATAAATAATATCTTTGTCAATAACTTAAAATAAGCTACCTAAATAACTTAATCATTACTTATATTAATTAAAAATTATTTCTAAATGTTTTCATTCATACATACATAGACACACGCCTGTTTCCGAGAGGGGTAGGCAGAGACAACGAACTTCCATTTGCTAAGATTCTTGCACACCTCGTTTACTGTCATTATATTCTTCATACATGCTCGCCGGTTTAGGGTACTTCTGACCTGCCCTTTGTTGAGAACGTCTCCGATTTGGTCAGAGAATGTACTTAGAAATAATTATGTACCTATACTAAACTAGAGGTACATATATTACTACAAAAATGTTCTGACTATTTAGAAGCGCTTTTTAAAGTGTACGTACTAATAAAATCCATTTTTTAATTTTAATTTTATCATGTCCTCCTCGTCGAATTCGGCCACCTGCCAGTCTCTATGTAGAGTACCCATCTGCGCGGGACATGTTTTAGTGCACAAGTGTGTGCGCAAACACCTCCTGTGTTTACACTTTCTATTCCATCACTCTCATGATCCGAAGGGACGACTAACGTAAAGAGCTCAGGTAATAGCATACATATGAGAAAAATATAAAAAAACACTTTTATGCCCGACCCGGGATTTGAACCCAGAACTTTAAACTGCGATTGAACGCTACCGCCATACCAACGACGCAGCATACCCAAGACAAGGACATGACAACATTTGTAAGATTAATTGCACGCGGACGTGTGATTGGTTGAAACCCCCTAAGCCCCGCCTCCTGAACAGTCGACGAGCGACGCCACGTCGATATATACACATTCACATATCCAGTGTCTCTATGTGTACGACATAAGAGCTATATTTGTACTGCAAGTGTTTATATTGATGTGTCGCCGGCTCAGGTCAGTGCACGCGGCAGTCAGTCGGGAAGTAACAGCGGCAGAGTGCGCACGTGCGGTTTATATTATTAACTTACGACACAAAAAGAGGTATATCATAAGTTTGGAGGCTATGTCTGTGTGTCTGTCTTGCGACTTCATTGTGGTTTGTGCATATGTGTTGTTTTTACATGAAGTTTAGTGAGCCTTGGTTGTTTTCACTGCTGCACCAGATAAGGCCATACACTAAGTTACCTTGAATCTGTGAGTTTGTTTAGTAGTGATGGTGTTTCATGGAAATATGTTTAGCCAGTGCTTAGTTACAGGTGGGAACACGACATTATAATTTCTTCCTAGCCGAATTTCGGCCACGGCGGCCAGTCTCAATAGAGATTAGCCATCTGCGCGGGACTTAATTATAGTGCTCGAGTGTGTGCGCCAAACATAGGAGCACTTTCTATTCCATCACTCTCATGATCCGATGGAACGCCTAGCGACACGACCGAAAAGAGGTCAGGTACAGGTCCGACGGCTTTACGAGCTCTCCGAGGCACGGGGGTATAATATCGCCACTCCCAAACTGCGGGCTGATGCTGAGAAATTTTTCTTTTTACAGAAATGTCCCAAAATCACTTTTGGCTCTTCCCGGGATTTGAACCCAGGACCTCGTTTTCTGCGGGTGAACACGCTACCGCTAGACCACCGAAGCGTAAACAAAGAAAACGACCGACATAAAAAAAGCGTAGGTCATCGGGAGTATTTATCTATGTGTCTGTTTATAATTATGATAGACTCTAATTTGGTTTGTTTTTAAAAACTTCTATAACACTGTTCTTATTTGAAAATTCGATGAAACGAAAAAGCAACGAAACATATTCATTAATAGGATTTAGCCTGTGAGAGAATGAGATATATTACTAATAAAAAGAGACAAACTTTAAGAAATGTTATTTTGCCTGCGAGAGAACGAGATAGATTATAATGCTGTCACGTGTTCTGCGCCTGCGTACAACGGAGCCCTCAGAAAATGTGTCATGGCATAAACAACTCGGTGTATCATTCACGTGTTTTATTTCGCGCCATTTGCATTTAATTCGTTGTTTAATCAATTTATGTTAATTATTTTACACATATGTGTAATTTGACCACAAAATTTTACCTATTTATTATAAATTATCTAAAAATTAATTCATTAATATTCGTTAATTATACGTTCTGATCTTATTTACAATAATATTTGTGTTAAATGTATTTTTATAGAAAATTTTGACAGACAAATTTTTTTTTAATAATGCCGAAGACGAACGCTGAACATTGTCGTCAGTATCGGCGGAAAAAAAATGCAAATAAAGTGAAAAAGATACCAAAAACTTCGACGGAACGCGTTCGTGAGTTTCGTTTGCGCCGAAAAGCGATATTTCATAAACATAATGTTATTTATATTGAGCAGAATAATACGTCGTCACAACAAAATAGTGAAGACAATCATTGTAAGTATTTGAATAGTTTATAAAATATTTTATAACAAATGACATTCTCACTCTTCACTGCCCAAGGACAAAAAAAATGCGTCAATTGATTTTGGACCTTGTTCCAAAGTGATAGGGTTGACATTAATATAGTCTCGAATAGTCCATAGCTGGTTTAAGGGTCCCGTAGCTAAAGGGTAAAACGCGACCCTATTACTAACACTCCGATGTCTGTTTCTCTGTCCCGTCCCTCTGTCCGTCCATCTAGTAGGAGAGCTGGTACCAATTTTTGCGTAGTTATTTGAGGCAAGCTAAAAACTTGGTCCATCCCAATCCTGATATACTGGGGTACCCCGCTACTCACCAGCCAGGTCTGTAGTTCCAAAATGGGTCTCGGAACTACAGACCTGGCTGGTGAGTAGCGGGGCTAAATAAACCCCTAAATAAAAAAAGTTTGAGGCAACATACAATTTATGTATGTTGTAGTTTTATGTTTAAAAAGAAATTAAGCGAGACATTTTTGCCGGAGCTTGTACATTGCCAGCGCGTGCAAAAATATGTAAAAATGTATTTGAGGCAAATTGAAATTTTTATAGGACATTATTTATAACAAAATTATACTATTTCCTAAAAGAAAGGTCATATTATCATAACAGACATTTTTAAATATTTTTTTCAACAACTGTTGTAAATTTTCTCTGTATAGAGAATTCATATATTTGTCGCTACATCAAAATTACTTTTTTTTTTGTCATAGTACTCAAAATTCATACGAATATTCAATATTTTATTCAGGTTCAAATTAATAAAGGCACAAAATTGAGGTACTAAATAATTATAAAGCTGAATAATTTATTCTTCGTCAGAAATGTAAAAAGCCGACTAAATTGTCTGGCTTATTTTTTTTAAACTACATCATAAGTATAAAAATTGCATGTTGCCGCAAAAATATAAAAAAAAGAAAAAATAGGGGTTTATTTAGCCCCGCTATTCTCCTGCCGGGTCTGTAGTTCCCAGTTGGGGTATATCAGGAGAGGTATGATAAAATAAATAAAAAAGGTTTTTAGTCACGTAGACTTTAAAAAAGCGCTTGTAAATAGTCAGAACATGTTCGTAGTAATATATAATTAATTTATAATTATTTCTAGGTACATATAGATATTAACAAGCAATGTAACAAGCATGTAAAGATGTAACAAGCAATAAATAAATTTTGTCTTTGTCTTTGTCTTAAGGTACACGGATTGTAGGAAATAATTTACAAAATGATTTATTTTATAACAGTAACGATATTTAGCTAACTTAAATTAGGTTATTGTCAAGGATCATGTGTAGGTTTGATCATCTAAATTTTAAATTTTAGCGCTATTTTTACAACATTTTGTCTGATACCCACATATTGTCTGAATGGTTCTGTCTATATTAAGGTACGAATTAAAAGTTATCAGCTTGCCTCAAATACCTACCCAAAATTGGTGGCAGCTGTCGGACTTTTTCTAGGCCGCAACCACACGGCCATGTCTCAATACATACATATCACAGACAATGTCGATACACTGCGTATATAACCTTATATGTTATTCTCTTTGCAGGCGACTCCCGAGTGGGTGTATGGTAAGAATATCTAAAAGAATAATAAACCTTTTAACTATCATAATACTCCTGATTCTCTCTAGGTAAATATCTCATTCTCTTATAGGCTACTTTATTTCTGAAGTTTCGTTTGCCGTGTGAGAACTGTACAGACGCCATCACATCAAGCTACCCCAATCTGTCAAATTTCCCCAATTGAAAGTGAACCTTGGACTTTTGTGATAAAGTTGAAAATCTATAAAAGAAATTTGACAGATTGGGGTAGCTGGATGTGCTGGCGTCTATACATGAATTTACAAATACACTTGTATAAAATTTATATTTTCTGTATGCAGTAAAGAATAAGAATAGTCTCCAAACTTATCACATGTGTCTTTTTGTGTGTGTATTAAAAGCGCGCGGTATTACTAAACGCGTGGACCGATTTCAATGCTGTTTTTTGTGTTCAAAAGTGTCATTAATGCTCATTGTTTGGAACTAAGTTTCATTAAAATCCGACAAGCCGTTAAGTTATCACAGCAATTTTACTAGTTGATGTCGGAGCTTTTTTAATAAACTCAGCATTGATTACACGTAGAGTTAAAATTCCTTTGCAAAGTGAAGTGTTAGTGAGAGTGTAAGATGCCGGGCCCTTTGAGCCAAGAGCAGAGGGGGCTGATCGTGATGCTGAGGAGTCAAGGCTACAGGGTCTCCGACATCCATCAACTGACAGGAATTACGGTAAGCCATCCATTAGTATTAAATCACAGTTAATATATTTTCAAGGCTAGTGTTTCATTTTCTGTGACGGCATAGAATATCATTAGCCCATCTCATCCCGTAGGGGCGTAGAAATCGTCCGAAGGGAATACCTACTAGAGAACGGGCAGCAGCGTTTTTCCGTGAACTAATTCTTGACTAATGTCTGATACTTTTTCACGCAAAAACTACGGAACGGATTTTTATGAAAGCTAGCTTATATGTATATACATTAAACTTTATAAATTATAGCCGATTTTGAGAATAGTTATTAAAATAGATTAAAGCGGCCTCACTTTTCACATTATTGTCTTATTTATTTACTAGCTGTGCCCCGCGGTTTTACCCGCGTTAAACTTTATAAATTATCATAGCTCCTCCCCCATCAGTGATAGCGTGATAATATGTAGCCTATATGTTGACCCGATCTTTTAGTTATATTCATGCAAAATTTGAAGTAAATCCATGCAGTACTTTTTGAGTTTAGCCCGGACATACATACAGACAAACAGACAAAAATTCTTAAAACTATATTTTTGGCTTCGATGTCGATAGTAGATCACACCCCAAGTATCCTTTTTTTTAAATATTCAATGTACAGTTTTGACTTTCCTACGATTTTGACTTTCCTACGAGCTGTGCCCCGCGGTTTTACCCGCTTTAAATTTTATAAATTATAGACTATGTGTTACTCTAGGGCGTCAGATAACTCCATACCAAATTTTATTAAAATCGCTCCAGCCGTTTAGACGTGAAGAAGTAACAAACATACACACTCACAAACTTTAGCCTTTATAATATTAGTGTGATAACACATAGGCTATAATGTATAAAGTTTACCGCGGGGCGCAGCTAGTCTATACTTAACCTATACCCTTACTCCCTAATTTGACCGAAGACCGGAATCCACATTTCAGAGAAAATCCATATACTTCTGGCTGCGGCGCTGGGAGGAGTCTGGGGAGCTGCGCGCGCACCACCGGATGACCTACCAGCGAGTGACTACCAGCGAGCAGGACGCGGCCATAGTAGCCGCGCACCACGCCGACCCCTTCAGGTCCACCAAGTGGTCTTCCTCACACTTAGGTGTAAGTCCAAGAACTTAACTTTGACACCGACTGGTGCGGTAGGTAGATACTAGCCTTACACGCCGCAGGTAGGGGGTTCGATTCCCACCCAGGGGCTCTACCGGCTAAGTCGCCGAACATCGTTTTCGTGAATGGCGTTCAAATAAATGAAGGTTAAAAATGACTTAATCAATCCTTTATTTGGCTTCAACGTTGACAATGGATCCGGACGATTTATGACGTCACATGTGCTCATCGAAGTCTTTTTTAACCTTTATTAATTTGAAAGCCGATCACGAAAACGAAGTTCGGCGACTTCGCCGGTAGCCCCCCTGTGTCTGACTGAGTGTTATTTATCTATACGCCGTGTATGTATTTACAAATATTTAAGTATGTTTATCAGTTGTCTGGTTGCCACCGTATAGGCTCTACCTAGTTTGAGATAATAAGAGGCATATTACATTTCGACAGTGGTTTTTATGATTAATTCCCTTTACGTCGATTCCCGTTATTCTGGAAGTCTGTTGTTCTCCAAAGTATTGATATTTTAAGCTTTTTATTACCGATATGTCGAGTTTGGTGAACATGTACAGTCAGGATATAAATTAAAACCCAGTGTCAGTGACATTGTATTATTATTTGTTCTATTAATTATTTTCAATCATATAATATTTACTCTCAGGATGCCCACTAGATACACAAAGAAGTGTCACAGACTATGTCAACGAATTGCGGACAAAACGTGAATGAGCAGATCAGAAAAGCCGGATTCAAAGCTAGTGAAATAATGAAAACACGTTACGATCGCAAAGCTAATGATGAAAAGCTAGTTTTGAAGAAGAATCATTAGTCTGGTTGCATAAACTCGGCAAAAAGGAAAATCTCCAAAATTGCAACTTAGTTGGGAAGGGCCTTACGAAGTCATTACACTGATCAACGACGTCACTTATAGGATACAGCGGAACCCAAGAAGCCCTGCAAAGATTGTACATGTAGATCGGTTGGCGAGTTATTATGGCAATAACAATGCTCGTGACGACCCTGTCTAAGGAGGCGGTGATGTCACGTCCGGGCTTCGTACCTTAGTACCAGTAACGGTTTTTGGTGGCTTTTAGAATGTTCTAAATAATACCAGAACAAAAGAAAAAGGATAGCTCAACAAGGACATACAAAATTCTTAATGTAAAAATTTACATTAAATGTTATCAGAATATTTAGAAAGAGATAGGTGAAGACAAGGACAGAAGCATTACGACTAATCTGTCATATAGGTGAATTGTCTAGAAAAAAAAAATACTTACGAAATGTTTAAAATTTGGAACAATTTAGGGGTATAATATGGTAAGTTTTGCCCTTGATAGAATTGGGACGTGTAACGCTAACAACTATATATGTGTAAGTGGGAATGTGCGAAAGAGAGGAGAAATTAAGACTTACTTGATATAGGAACTTTAGTTCCGCTAATGTACCTAAAATAATATGTACATTGGGTAAATATTATTTTAGGTACCTACACCGTCACCACGTCATAATACTGCTGTACTTAATTTATGTAAAATCACCAATGCGTCATTGAATTTAGCTTAGTCAATATTGTCTAATCCGTAAAATAATGATCTTTTTATTTTAAAAGATACTTTTTCAACTAACTGTACTTCTTAATATGATATTATTAAAATCGACATAATGGTAATAGAAGAGAGGTAAAGAAACTCGACATAAAGGGAATAGAAGCGGGCAGAAAACGTTGACTCGACGTAGGGGTAATAAAAGCGAGACAAGGTGTTCGGGTCGACATAACGGGAATCGACGTAAAGGGAATGAATCGTTTTTACAATAAATGGCCAACTTTGGCCTTCTTATTCTCAGTAACTGATTAAGTTCCACGACTTTAACTGACGTAGTAGTGGAGAATAGTTATTAGTATAGTTTATAGCGGCCTCACTTTTCACATTTTAGTCTTATTTATTTATATACCTAAAGCCAAAATTCCGAAGCACGTTTTTCATAAAATTTGCGACGGCACTTTTTCGAATTCGTGGTTTGTTCTATTGGACACGCGCAAATTAATTGAAAAATATTTAATAATATCTCTTAAATAGTAGTATAGTTCATAGCCGTCTCAGAATATTTAAATGTTAAAGGAATATCTCTAATCAAATTGCATTAGAAACCATAAAACTACTAAAAACGTAAAGAATTATTGGAATATTTCTCTTTAATACGTTAATATTATTACGTAAAATTTACATCAGAATAATCTTTAGGCCATAAGAAATCGATATATCATATTTTTTTTAATATAAAATAAAAATAAAAGCTAAAATAAACGTAATTACAACTGCTAAAATTGCTACATAATGCGATGCGTCTCTTGAACGCATTATAGTCCGGTGAAGCATTAAAAGCCGAGAGGATAACTGCACACGTCATGTAAAAAAAAAATGAACGCATTCATTTCCGCGCGAGAGCTCGTTGGCGTTGGACCTGTGTCGATTTTTTATCGCGCCAAACTGTCAACCGTAAACCGTATAGTACGACTATCAATTTTGATCATGTAAGTATTCTTTGTTAAACTTATTATTATATATTCAAAAGCCTAATTATGTTGAATATTATTTTATTATAATATGCTAATGGCTTGTTATAATATGAATACTTACTGAATGTTTATTTCTAGCATGGGTCGGAAAGGTACCGTGTACGAAGAATAGATATACATCTAGGTTAAGAATTGCAACCGAAGCGAGGTACCTACAGCTTTCCTCAGTTTACCTATAACTACTTATTGGGAAGCGTTACTTTTTATCAATTTATCTTATAACTTATGGTAATGTTTCAGAAAGAATTCGGCCAAGCTATTGCCAGCAAATACAGATAAAATCGGCCTAGGTAATGCGGTACTAAACCTTTTCTCTATTTTGTAGGTATACTAGCTATATTTATACTTTCTATTTCTTTGTCATACAAAACGTCAACAGACAATTACGAATTTCTAAAATAACGATACTTGAGAAATAAAATACAATAATACTAATATCACAGTTAGGCGAGAGGAGCCGCACCTAAACACCGTAATTAGAAAAATAACTACATTTTTAAACCTATTGATTTTTTTAGATACTTAACAAGTTTAGTATTTAGGATAACTCATGTGTATATAATTAGTTAGCATTATTAAACAAATATTTCAAGTGATATATCTATAGAAGGAATCAATAACAAACAATAATAACAATTTACTGATTAATAGAACAAGTATCAAAGTGATTTGGTCGTTACGGAAGCAGTGTAGTGAACTCGTGACCCCGAGCTAGTCGTCGCGCGTTGCCGTGTTTCAATATACCTAATATTTCAGAATGCTATTTTGTAATAGGACTAATAATATCCTGGGACATTATTCACAACCGACAATCTGATCCCAAACTAAGCAGAGCTTGAACTATGGAAACCAGATAACTGATATACTACATATACTACTTTTCTTTTGTAAATACATACTTATTAGATAATTACACCCAGACTCAGGACAAACAGACATGTTCATGCACACAAATATCTGTCCTGTGTGGGACTCGAACCCACGACCTGCGGCGTGAAAAGCAAGCTTTAGCACCCACCCCAACCGGTCACATGGCAGTGTGTAAGTTGTGTCAAGATCTATATGTATATAAAAAAGTTGTTTGTTTGTGTTGCAGATATCCACGGCCACGGTGCGGAGACGTCTCCGTGATGCGGGCTTCGTGTGTCACCTGCCGAAGCGGTAACTCTGCTTACTACAGACATACGAGGGGGGGGGGGGGGGGAGCATCTCACTAGTTTGGGGTGCTTCCCCACCAGAGATGTGCTATGTTACAATGCTATAGTAGGGGTGTGCTAAGCAGTATTCACGGGCCACTATGGCACCAACTATCACCTACACAAACTGGGACTGTCGAATAGCCCGATCTGCAGGACCTGTGGGGTAGAAAATGAAACAATGCTGCATATGCGATGCATTGGCAAGACACAGAATGGCCATCCTGGGGCTGGCATATCCAGAACCAGGAGACTACAAGGATCTACCCCTAAGAAGCGTACTGGATTATGTGAAGACTTCATTCAGGGCTCTAGGGATAGAATAAAAACCAATGGGGGATAGTACAAAAGATCCTGAAGGGTCGAAGTGCTGTACGCAAGTACACCCCATCAAAGATAAGATAAGGGGTGTGCTATAGTGGGGTAGTAGTAAACTAACGGCAGATTAATATACATGGGGATACCTTGTACCTGCTTAAGTATATCCACCTAATATGAGCCCCATTTATATGGAGATCAAACATAAGGGAGAGATGGATAGATTGATTTAAGGATTTGCTTTAAATTTGTATAGTGGAGGTATAGCACAGCGTTCATTCGCCCAAAGAGCAGCCCGACTGGGGAAGTACCTCCACCTTACAGAAGACACTCCTTAATAATAACATTATTAGTTTTAATGTTGTGTTTCCGAGTGTGAGTAAGGTCGCCAGAACTCATTGGGGCCCCACCCCAATGAGTTCTGGAAGGGTCAGCAACACTTGTTTGCTGACTTTTAAAGGCCGGCAACGCACTCGCGACTCCTCTGGTGTTGCAAGTGTCCATAGGCGGCGGTGATCACTTACCATCAGGTGACCTACTTGCTCGTTTGTCGCCCTCTGATACAAAAAAAAATGTATATCTTGTTGGTACCGTAGCTCTACCGACAAAACTGCATAGATAAGAGTGAACAGGTGGTGTCACTCTGGTGGAACGTCAAACGGGCGGCCATCTTGACGTTACTATGGCCTGGAGACGTTAAAGTCGTCGCATATCATCGACGGATCGCCGTAATTGGAATTAAAATCCAACGTAATTAGTGATTTGGTGCCGCATTAAGCATAGTTCATAATCAATCAACTATGTCTAATGCGGCCACAAATCACTGATCAAGTTACTAATTAAATAAATTAAGTAAGCAGGTACAATAATTATTAGCTAAGGAAGTGAATTCCGCCTGCATAACCTCACCAAGTAATAATAATAATATCCTGGGACATTATTTACACACGGACATCGGATCCCAAACTAAGCAAAGCTTGTACTATGGAAACCAGACAACTGATATACTACATATAATACTTTTCTTTTGTAAATACATACTTATATATATAAATAATACCCAGACTCAGGACAAACAGACAGACATTTCTGATTAGACAACCCCATACTCAGCCACTGGGTGTTTGAAGTCATAGGGGTTGACTAATTTAAGTTATTTTTATATTAACATAGTTTTTTAGAATTGATTTATTAACAATATTATGGACACATTTTCGAAGTTAAACTTGTTTACGCACGCACGCTGATGCGTGACGAAAGCGTTACGACAAGAGATCGGGCGAGGCGAACGGAAGTTGAGAAGGAGATATAAGTTAGTGAAGATAGAAAGAGACAGAGCTACGTTTCTACGTTATACGTTGTAGGGGCAAGAGAGAGCGCTGCGAGCATATATTCTTTGTCACTTTTCTCATCACCAGTTACGTTTGACGTTTTACTTCAGACGTCTGGTCTAAAGTACATTTGGTTTTTTATCGATACTAATATTATAAAGAGGTAACGTTTGTGAGTTTGTGACGTTGTAAGGGTAATCTCTGGATCTACTGAACCGATTTTCAAAATTATTTAACCAATAGAAAGCTACGTTATTGTGGAGTGTCATAGGCTATGAAACATTCTAAAATTAATAACACATCTTTACTTAAACTTGAATAATGTAATCCAGGTTGCGGTACAAACGGGCAGGGACAAAAATGTTTATAACGCGGAACGAAGTCCGGGGGCACTGCTAGTGTTAATATGTTTTTAGGCTTGATTTACTGACGATTGAATGCTGTGGTTGTCTATAAATATTGCAACACTACCTACTACTTAGTATATATAGGTATTTGTGTCCTTTTTCTTTTTGTAATTATATGTTACGTTAATAATCCTTAAATAAATAACAACACATTAAATAAACACTATGGAAACATTTTTATTTATTTATTATTTTAACGAATACATTGGCATTTGATTCCAAACCAGGCAGAGCCTGCACTGTGGCAACCAGACCACTGATACACTTACTGATATAGCTCTTACAGCATACTCTGCCCTCTCCCTATCCTCCAAGAAGGACGATATGAAAAGCATTCGATCACTCGACGAGTTAACATCCCGTGAGAATGGTCCGTGGAGGAGTTAAACACGTGTTGGGTATCATACTGGTGCATGTAATTTGTTTGTTTATGTTGCCCTTCTTGCATGTGTATTTTGCGGTTCAAAGTCCATCCCGGCTTGATTAAACTGACAATTAGCGTAGTAATTAATTATAAAATTTTGAGTGAGAAATGTAATGATATTGAAATTGGTCTAGTGGTGTAGAACACAGAATTGTTAGCAATGTTGATACTTTTCTAAACATAATTCTGTTTCCAGGTGTGATCAGAAACCTCCCGCGGAAGAACTAGCAGGTAGCAGCAGCGACCTGAATACTGAGGTAAGTTCGTGTTTTGTTGTAAAGTGTTAATTTGGTCCTGCGGAAGCGTGTTCAACCGCAGATTCTTTCTGGGTTCAAATTTTGGGTCAGGCCAAAAAGGGATTTACAATTTCGTGTTTTGTTTAAGAGCCATTTCACGTTTTCGCGCGAGTTTCTAAGATTTTGGGCTCCTCTATTACCATCTTAAGTAATACCCAGAAATTATAGAATACATGTTAAATCCTGTATCTAGCAATAATTCTTATAAAGTAAGCTAAAAAAATACATTCAGCATGAGACATATATTTTATTCGTCGTTTAATGTAACAGATTCTTGAATTTAGTTACCATTAATTAGTAAAAATATAAATCCTTACGCCAATTTTCAAGTTTTACTTTAATTTCATAGTGATTTTTGGTCTAAATCAAGCGTAATTACTAAAATAAAATTATACCAAAATAAACTATGTTCTTTGGAGAATCGAATTCTACAGTTTTTTTTAAATACTTGCCATTAATTTTTGATAATATCGATGTGAATATCAGTTTAAATTATAATAAATTACGATACACGGGTAGGCACCGATTAGTATGGCGCGAGCGCCCATCAAGGTAGGACCTGTGCCATTTTTCCCGCTTCCCGACTTTCGAGCGCTCGTGTAGTGAAGTAATTAATATACTGCGACCACATAGTTTTGATTCGTTGTATATTTTTTCATAAGGTACAGTTTTATTTATTATGAAGTATGTATGTATGTAAGATTTTAGTTTTTTGTAGAATAATTATGTATTTTTGTTTCATTACTAGCTATGGGGCGCAAGGAATGTGTATACCATTGTGTAAAAAAAAGGAAACGTGATAATTCTGCAGCTTTAAAAAAAGCGACAGAAGCGAGGTAGATACCTATTTTTTCATTTACTATATTCATATTTACTGTAACCGATTATTATTGATTTAATATGTAACTTATACGTAGATATTGAAATTTAACAGCTATTTTGTTTTCATTTTAGAATGAAAAATCGTCTAAAGCGTAAAGAGGAGGGTAGCGCCTTTAGATCAGACGCGGTGCCAGGTACTAGCCGTACAAGTGACAATTCAGATTCGGTAACAGAAGTTGTACGTAACATTTTAACAATTATTTATTTCAATCAGAAGTTTATTTCGTTTGTCAATAATAATATAAAAAATTATTAAACAATAACATAATTTTTGCTAATTAGAAGTATTCAATATAACTCATCTATATTTATAAAAATCAATGCCACTTTTCGTTGTAATGTTGTAACTCAACAACGCCTTTACCGATTTGGCTGATTTTGGTCTTGAATTATTCGTGGAATTCCAGGGAAGGTTTGTACGTAGAGAAAATTTAAAAAAGTCTTGAAAATTGTAAAATCATCATCTTTTAGCAATTTACAATATTTTTTTGTTTGGATAAATGAACTTAATAATTATTTCTTTTTATTACTATGCCTTATACGTAGCGAAGCACGTACCGGGCCGCTAGTGTTTAAATATAATTAGTTTGCATTATTCAAAATATTTTAAGTAATTTATCTATAGAAGTAATTAATAACAATTTACTGATTAATAGAACAAGTATCAAAGTGATTTGGTCGTTACGGAAGCAGAGTAGTGAACTCGTGACCCCGAGCTAGTCGTCGCCGTGCTTCAATATACCTAATATTTCAGAATGCCATTTTGTAATAGGCCTCTTAAGAAGTGTTCAGCTACGAAGTGTTAATCTTAGTCTGACATCATCAGCCTGATATCGTCCACTAATGGACATAATTTTTTCATCACCTTCATACTTTTGAATAACCAAATAAAATTTATTTCACTGATAGTTTTTAGTACACAGAATATGCCGAGGTATACTTGCCTACTCATTTCGTTCTACGGTCAGGTAGCGAGCAGCTGCTATGTTGTGTCCTGCTCTAGAACACGGACCTCGGACGCTCTACTTTCTCTGTCGCACCTATCAAGTGGCTAAAATTCTAAAAGTTTTTAGTCTGGCAACAGTACTTTAAGTACGATTTTTCGCAGGCAAGTTTATATGACTAATTTTGAAATAAAATAATCTAAAATTTGAGATAACTTTTGATAAGTTAGCAGATCGATGGAGTCACCTATTTTGACTTACCTGTTTACACCTGCTTGCCAGGAAGTTATACACTGAAATGAGTAGGCAAGCATACCTAGGCATATTCTGTGTATTAAAAACTATCAGTGAAATAAATTTTATTTGGTTATCAAAAGTATGAAGGTGATGAAAAAAAAGTCGATAAAAGTTAATTTAATTAAAAATAGCCATGAGCACTTTTCGTTAGGCAAGCAACTATAGGCATATTTGTTTATAAAAAATATTTGATAAAAAATACGTCTCATCTGGTTATCAGATCGGTGAAGGACGATCTTCCACGTCTCTTAGACTATATCCCTTCGCCACCTAAGACACCCACGGGATGGCATGGGTTGCTCCTGTTAAACCTTGGTCTACCGGTAGCGTGTTCAACCGCTGACAATAAGGTCCTGGGTTCAAATCAATGGGAATATTTCTGTAAAGTAAAATGTCTCGGTATCAGTTCGAATTCCGGACGTTGGCGGTATCTACACCCCCGTGCCTCGGATCATGAGCGTGATGGAATAGAAAGTGTCCTGCGCAGTTGGCTAATCTCCACTAAGACTGGCCGCCGTGGCTGAAATTGGGCCGGGAGGACATTATTATTATGTACTTACCTGACTATTGCTTCACAGATTGACATCAAGGTAGAACCTGATATTCTTGAATCGACCGATGAGCCTTCAACAAGCCCACCGCCAACGGATCCCGAAGCCCTCCAGCCCAAACAAACAGAACCCCTAGAGAAAAGCCAAAGAGGCCGTCCCAGAAAACGGCCAACTCGCCTAGAAGTATCTATACCAAGACCTAAGAAGAGAAATGTCAATACTGTTAAACGAAAAAGCGACGTTGACGCTCAGTACGGACAATTGGCTGTAAAGAAACCATATTCGAAAAAAAGAAAATATAGTCCTGTTGGCGAAGATGCCCCTCCGTATGAGCATCTAGTTCCTCTCAAGCAGAAGAAGATTTCTGACAACGTTGCCCCTCAGCTCCCCGCAGTGTCTGACTATGAGCCGTTGTCAGCACCTGGACCGAGCTATCACGTCGTACCAGTGGTAAGGAAATTTCATTATTATTATAATAATATCGTGGGACATTATTCACATACGGCTATCTGATCCCAAACTAAGCAGAGCTTGTAAACCATATGGAAACATGTATGGAAACCAGATAACTGACATATTACATATACTATTACTATTTTTTTTGTAAATATAATCTGATATAGATAATTACACCTAGAGTCAGGACAAACCGACATGTTCATGCACAGAAATATCTGTCCAGGGTGGGAATTGAACCCACGATCTGCGGCGTGAAAGGCAAGCATTTAGCGACCACGCCAACCGGCCCGTCAATTACTCATTATGTCAGCCGAAAGACGACCACAGCTAGCCAAAGGCCTCCACCAAAGATCTCCACAATTGCTGATCTTCCGCATCCAGGAGTTTCCATCAACCCTCACGAGATCATCGGTCCAGCTTGGAGGGGGCCTGCCCACGCTGCGTCATCCAGTACATGGTCGCCACTCGAGAACCATTCTGCCCAGCGGTAGTCAGTGCTACGAGCTAAGTGCCCCCGTGGTCGTCACTCATGGACCTTTCTGCACCCTGCCACTTCAGTTTTGTAATTATATGTGCTATATCGGTTACTTGAGTTCGCCTTCTTGTGAGGATCGCTGGAAGTCGCTGGATGCGTGTAGTGCAAAAACAGCAATTGTGGATATCTTTGGAGGACGCCTTAGTCCTGCAGTGGACGTCTTTCACCTAAAGTGATGATGACTATCTGTAAGTAAACTGCAGGAACGAGATAGCCTAGTGGTCTCAAACCTCTATATTAAAAATTAATAATCTCGTACTCAAAACGGTGAGGGAACCTGCATGCTTGAGAGCTCTCCAAAATGTTCTTGAACACATCTGAAGGCTGCCAACACGCACTAGAGCAGCGTTTTGGGCTATGGCCTATCCCTTCTCATTATGCTTCAGTATGTCATGAGTCACTAGCTCTTAAACTGAATAAGTTATTGACATGAATGGTGTGCCTTTGGTCCTGAAATATGGAAAAATCTTCTGAAAATCTTTTTTCAATAGAAGATCTCGCTTCTGTTATGTGTTACTAACTGTAGTCGCCCTGAGGGAAAGTCTTCCATAGAACGGCCAGCAGCGTCTCTTTGTGGCATATGACCACCGTACTGTGATCGCCAACCCGTCTGCCAAGCGTGGCTATTATTGCATATCCCTCTAAATTATGAACACAACTCTATTGTGGAAATCTTTTGGGCAGGCCTTTGAAATCCAAATAAACAAATCTGTTGTTCTGATCTCTGGGCTATAGAGATTGTCTGCAAATCAATATTTGATTGATAAACATGTTTCCTATGTACTCCAAAACGGCAGGAGTGATTTTGATGAACTTGCACTAGAGACCCATGAAAAATTAGCTGTATCATACAGCTTATTATTGTGCCACTGCAGGGCAGGGCTTCTTCTCACAATGTAAGTGGAACAGACATATTCTACCACGCTGGCGTATATATAGACTATAGATCACTGTGTGAGTGGAAAAAGCAAAGTCCAGGAGCACGCAGTTCAATTCCCACACGAAAAAAGGGTAACAAATGACCCCGTTCCGGAACCTGGTTGACTGGAGGACTACCTACTCAGAGAATACGTAAAGCAGTCAGTCGCAATAGATCCAAGCAAGCAATAGCTGGACTATTACTGATGGCCGATCCCAATAGAAATGGGTAGAGGGCTAGAAAGAAGAGAAGATAACCTCAATAATTTCTAACCTAATTTTTTTTTATCAGGTAACGTTTAGGAATGATCAAACACCACTACAGCAGTTGCCGTTGGCTGCCGGAAGACCGAGCTGGAGGTTTTCTGCACCCACACTGCCTCAGGTAAGTCTACTTAAACCCAGATATGGACAGCAGGAGCTCTGTTAGACATTTAGATACCTTAACCTTAAGTTAGGTTGAGTTTACCACCTCGGAGCTGAGGTGGCAATAAGAGAAGTGTCTACTGCCGCCACGTACAAGCAGCTCCAGCAGCAAGGAATACTCCCAAACAGCGATCTGTTTGGGACACAGTCGCTGTACCGTGCTGGCAGGAGTTGGCGACCCGGGAGGATAAACCAGATCCCTCTCAGGGTACGCATTCTAACCGCATGGGGTATGGTGCAAGTGGGGGGACAACGCAACATCATTTCCCGGGGCTCCCATTCATTTTGAATGCTTCGCTGGTCTATTGGTACCGTGTTTAATCGTAGATAATGAGATCCTTGGTTCGAATACCAAACCACCGTTAATAGGATAGATTTAGCAAGAAAATCTCAGTTGCCACTCGGAGTCAGGATGACGACACATGACCATGCCTAAGAGAGGGGGCAAAGTCATCGATCCTGGACCTGATTACTCCTAGGGTGACTTGAATGGGATTAAAAGACTAAGAATAGGTGTATCTACGTCTACCCACACCCTGTAAAATGCCCCGGGTGGGTGGCTATTCTGCGTTGAAATAGGCCATCATGACCTATGCTATCCAGGAACACTATTATTCTCACACTCATTAGCAAAAAACCAAAGGATTTGATTTTTATGTTGTACGAAAAAGGTTTCAAACATTAAAACACGTTACTGGTAGGTTTTAGACACTATTTAAAAAAAGGAGTGTGCTTTAGATCACACGTCTGAAGAAAATAAATATTAAGAACCGAGATTTCTAGCTACAGCCAATCTTCATTGAGAGACTAATGCTACTCCTAGCTCAATAACCGGGCGATTGTTTTCGAATAGTGATACAGTTTATGTGATACCGTTACCGCAAAATGTTTATTTAAATATTATACTATTCGCATGTTTAATGTAAAAATATATAACTTTATTAAGAAAATAACTTTTGACTTTATTTTGTGGCGCAAATTTTCCGCTAAAATCGACTTTTGAGACAATTTTGTTTTGTTTAATTAATTTCCTTTACATTTTAATGAAGGATTACTTCTGTTATGCAATCTCCTAAACTTTAGATAAGTTGCCAGCAAAATTATATAATAATAATAACATCCTGGGACATTATCACACACGGCCATCTGATCACAAATTAAGCAGCACTTGTACTATGGAAACCAGATAACTGATATACCTACTACCTACATATACAACTTTTCTTTTGTAAATATACCCAGACTCAGGACAAACAGACATGTTACACATGTTGTTGACACAAATATATGTCCTGAGTGGGAATCAAACCCACGACCTCCGGCGTGATAAGCAAGCATTTGCCAACCACGCCTACCGGCCCGGCGCTTTATACGTCACACGTTATATGTAAACACGCCATGTTATATAGTCAACAACAAAAATGCGACGTTGCCAAACTTACGTAAGTGTTCTTTTTTTGATGTGAAACATCTATAGCCGCACGTAAAACAGATTTCTGGCGTGGCGACGCATGACGTGGTTTTTTTTTTTTTTTGTTCGTATCGCAATATGTTCTTTTCGACTTCGACTTCTACTTGGACTTCGACTTGACTTCGACTTTGACTTCGACTGCGACTTATACTTCGACTTCGACTGCGACTTATACTTTGACTTCGACTGCGACTTATACTTCGACTTTGACTTCGACATGACTTTGACTGCAACTTATACTTCGACTTCGACTTCGAGATCGACTTCGACTGCGACTTATACTTCGACTTCGACTTCGACATGACTTTGTCTTAGACTGCAACTTATACTTCAACTTATACTTCGACTTCAACTAATACTTCGACTTCGACTTCGAGATCGACTTCGACTTCGACTGCGACTTATACTTCGACTTCGACTTCTGCATATTACTTTTACAAAATAATGTCGATGTTTCACATCTGCCAGGCGTCCCGTGACGGCTCACATTTTTTTGTTAACATGACGTTTGCAGTTAGCGTAGGAGGCTTTCACTGCTTCACCGGTCTATAGCGGCGTGCGTGGGTTCAAACCGTCTAGAAAAATATTAACTACAAACTAATTACCCGGAGGGCCCCTTTGTGGTTCGAACCTCGACCCAGAGCGTTTTCTGGCGGGGAGATGCGAGAGGGCGTCTATGTTTAGGTATTTTTGTGCAACTTTCGCTCTACGTTAATACGCGACTCGGGCCGCTCTTCCGCTTTAGGTTCGGAGAGGGCGTTTCATCGATCCGAATTAGCGCAAGAGTAGACGGAGTCGTTATATGTAAACAAGCCTTGTTTAATAGTCAACAACAGAAACGCGACGTTGCCAAACTTACGTAAGCGTAGTCACGGGGGCGTGGCTACGTCGCCGCAATAATCCCAAACGATCCATAACACGATTGCACACTTCAGTCGGTCGCCAGCCGCGCGTGCCGCCACACCGAGTACGCGACACTGCAGTTACCTAGTTAGTTAGTTTGGAGTGCTATATAATGCCTTCTTGCGCTATATTGACGTGTAGAAATAGAAGTGAGAAGAAAAATAAGACGAGAGAGTGTATAACGTTTCATTGGTAAGTGTGAAAGAGTTAGATTTCTAAATAGGGTAATTTGATTATGTTCTTTATGACGTATGTAGTGAGGTCTTAATCCGGATGAAAACTATCTGTAAGGCTGTACCGGTCTGTAAGTGATCGGGAGGCTGTTGACAGCACGTGTGGCACTTCGATTCCCGCACAGGACAACCATTTGTGTGACCCATAACTTCGTATTTCGATTATAAATTCGTAACAGGGATTTATTTCCTTAGCGCGGGCGTAACAAAAAAGGGCTCCCGATAAGCCATTTCTGAGTCCTACTGGGTGACTTAAACGACTTTTGCAACATGGTAGCCTCTGCCCATACGATAAACAAAAAACGTAGAAATGTGTTTTGATGTTTTAAGGCCAATTTAAGAGGCTGACAACAATGACAAAATGTAAAAACATGTTAAATACTGTCCGCAAAAAAAGTCACTCTAATATTATAACAGCGAAAGTTTGTGAGTGTGTATATTTGTTACTTATTGAAGCTAAAAACGATTTTGATAAAACTTAGTAGTAATATAGCTTATATATCCGAATAACACATAGGCTATAATATATAACCTGTGGATAAGCCTCCCTCCCGGAGTGAGCGTCTGCTATGCGGACGACACGCTCGTCATGGCCCGGGAGGTAAGGTTCCAGCAGGTGGTACGGCTCGCCGAAATCGGTGTCGCGTGTGTCGTCGCGGCCATAATGAGACTGGGAGGAACTACCCAGTATGTCGATGCGTGTAGGTGACGCAGAGGTCAGGGTGGGGCGGTACATGAAGTACCTGGGCCTCACCCTAGACAGCCGATGGGGCTTCGAGGAGCATTTCGAGCGTCTGGCCCCCCGAGTGCGCCGGGTAACCGGTGCTTTGCACCGGCATTTGCTCGGGGGTCCCAGGGAAGAAGTTCGCCGCCTCTTCGGAGGTGTCGTGCGATCCATGGTCCTTTATGGGGCACCCGTCTGGTCTGAACGCCTGACGGGCGCCTCCCGCTGCAGAGCTATTTTGAACAGCCTGCAGCGTGTGGTGGCCATACGGATCGCACGAGGATACCGGACGGTATCCTTGGAGGCGGCGACACTCCAGGCGCGCCTCCCGCCGTTTGATCTCCTGGCGGCAGTCGACGCGACGGTTTACACCGAGATCCGCGTCCGCCAGGAGAGCGGTGAGGCGCCAGAGCAGACGCTCATTGCCTATAGGCGGGATGCACACCGGCGCTGTCAGTGGCGCGCACGGCTGGAGTTGCGCCTGAACGCGCGCCAACGTGCCGTCGGTGCTATCCTGCCTCACCTCGAGGCCTGGGTGGGAAGGAAGGGCGGTCCCATCACCTACAGACTGACTCAGATACTCACCGGACACGGGTGTTTCGGTGAGTATCTGTGCCGGATCGGCTGAGAAGCGACGACACATTGTCACCATTGCGGGAGCGACCTGGACTCTGCCCAGCATACGCTGGAGGAGTGCCCGGCCTGGGAGGCCGAGAGACGAGTCCTGGTCGCTGAGATCGGACGGTATCTTTCGCCGCCAGCAGTCGTGTATGCGATGCTGGCTGGCGACTCCACCAAATGGGACGCCGTGGTCTCCTTCTGTGAGGCAGTTTTACTGCAGAAGGAGGCCGCCGAACGGGATCGGGAACGAGCCGATCCCGCACGTAGGCGGAGGAGACGTCGGGGTGGCGGCGGCAGCCGTTAGCCCAACTCCCCTCGGGGCCGCGGCGGCAGTGTGAGAAGTGTCCTCTACTGTCGCCGCGTACAAGCGGCTCCGGGATGACAGCGATCTGTTTGTGGCACAGTCGCTGTACCGTACTGGCAGGAGTCGGCAATACGGGAGGGCTATCCAAAGGAGCCCTCCCAGGGTACGTGTCCCGACCATCTGGGAAATGGCGCAAAAGGGGGGTACCGGAGCAGCAAACCCGCGTTCCCGGGACTCCCCCATCAGGCGCCAAGAGAAGTCCACGGCAGGTAGGTTTAGTCGGTGCAAGTCCGACATTCCCACCCGCAGACAACTTTGCGGGAGGCTTGTGAAAAAAATAAGGCTATAATATATAAAGTTTAACGCGGGTAAAACAGCTAGTAATTGTATAAAATATTATTGAATGCCACGTGATTTAATAAGTCATCTCAAGAGATAGTCTCGGTCGTCCTGTCAGAGCAGTCCAAGCAGAGGCTCTCATAGCTAGTGCATCTGTCGACCCGTCGGTGATCGGCGAGGGAAAGCACCTACGTGCGCGGTCAGTCCATAGACGGGTGACCACCAAACAGGTTTAATTTCCGAGTGCCTCCGTGCTGTTTGTAGTCATCAGACAACAGTCGCCAAGCCATGTCAGAGGCCTCCTGGGCGTCTTAAACAACTCTGACACCAGGGTAACCACTGCCCATACGATAAGTATTTAATGATTTTCGAGACAAGTGTGTATATATTGCAGTTTCCCGCACGCAATGCACGTAAAGGCCCGCTGGATAGACGCGACGGGCAGACAGGACTGGTGCCCGGGCAAGCACACCACTATATGTTCCGCGCACTTTACTGAAAGCGACTTCGTGGTCAAAGCGAGCGGCAGACGGTTCCTGACAAGCACTGCAGTGCCCACCAAGCACGTCCTGCAGTTCCATGAGGTACTGCCACTGCCTGGGTGGTCTAGCGGTAGCGTGTACAACCGCAGATACCGAGGTCCTGGGTTCAAATACCGGGTCCTGCCAAAAGTTATATTGGGATTATTTTTTAAAGAAAAAATTCTTAGTATCAGGCGGTATTATACCCCCGTGCCTCGGAGAGCACATAGAACCGTCGGTCTTGTAACTGATCTCTTTCTGGTCGTGTCGCTAGTCGTCCCATGGAATCATGAGACGTTCCCTTGTGTTTGCGCACTTGTGCACTATATTATCTCCCGCACGGATGGCGTAGCCTCCATTGAGAATGACCGCCGCGGCCGAGATTTGAGATTATGTTCTAAAACTTTTACCATTTTAATGATGAAGACTTCGTAGTAACAAAAAATCCGGCCAAGTGCGAGTCGGACTCGCCCATGAAGGGTAAATTGCGGTTTACGATTTATGACGTATTAAAAAAACTACTTACTAGATCTCGTTCAAACCAATTTTGTTGTTAGTTTGTATTTCATCGTGGCAGTTTTATCATACTCTTATTTTATAAGTTACAGGGGGGCACTAATTTTATTACCTTCACTTGTAACTAACTATGTATGTAAGAAAATCTTGGAATCTTAATTTGACCCACTTCCCGGTCTCCGATTAGGATGAAATTTTGCACACGCTCTGAGTTCTGATGACAATACATGTCTTGGTAAGAAACGTCATTACAAATCCAATATGGCGGTCTCCCCATGATGGCAGACTGGCTGTTCGAAATCCACCGCCATGATATGGGTGTCAAAAGAAAGGTTTTGCAGTCAGGAAAACGAAAAAAATAGTCACGTGCCGTAAAATCTAATATGGCGGACGTCCAATATGGCGGACAGACTATTTGAAATGAACCCCCATGATATGAGAATCAAATGAAAGGGTTTGTTGTCAGGAATACGAAAAAATAGTCACATGACTTAAATCCAAGATGGCGGATTGGATTTTAGAAAGTGCGTGATTAAAACGTGTTTTTTTAGTTTTTTAAACTATTATTTAGGTACTAGTTTCACTTGTTTTGGGAAAACGAGTAAATTTCATATTCAGTATTTTATTAATCCTTTATGTTATAGTTTAAAAGAAAATTTGTAATAGCTCCATGTAACGAAGAGCATCGATCTACATCTTAAGATGCTTTCGCTGGATCTTTCCAGTCCCCGGAGGGCCTGGGTACACTGCGTCCAGTGATGAACTATTGTGCAAGTGTCTAACCCTGCAACATAGATACATTGCAGAATCTTTTTGGCAGGAGTATCGATAACATCGTCCTGGTGCAAGAAGTCCAGGAGGGTGTTACGTTTATGCATCAGTGGCTCACAGTGACAGAGCAGGTGTAGAGGTGTTTCGTCTGCGTTATTGCAGAATCTGCACACTCTACAGTCTCCGATGCCCACCGCGGACAGGTGTTTCCTGAGACGGCAATGTCCCGTTAACGCCCTAGTTATGATGCATAAGTTCCTCCTATTAAGCGCGAGGTCTTCGTTTGCAGTTTTGCGGTCGTAGCCCTTGATAGCTTTTTTGGAGTGAGTTAAAAAAGTTGAAGGGTTGTATACAAAAAGCAGCAATTATGAGAACGGCACTGTCATCGCCTAAGCTTCCTGTAGCAGCGCGGAATGGTGGGGCCGTGACCTGCGTCCCCGCGCCCGCCACCGCGTCGTGCCCGCATTCGTCTCCGCTGCACTTATCTTCCACGCGAGCTAGGGATCAGGCATGTCTTCATTAATTGTTATACTGACCAACTATTTCCAATATACCTATTTTATACAGTCGACTTCTTTCATTGAGCTCACCCGTAGGGCCTAAAGAGCACGCATTGTGATGAGGTTCCTTTCTCTGTCGCCCTGACACCGGTGGCCTAGGGCGTCACACCCCGCCACAGGAGGAACTCTATTTTTCACATATTTATAATAAATATTTTCATTCACAGCGCCAGCAATGTTACCTGGAAGTCCGCCCGCTAGAGCAGCCGCCGGAAGTGACCCTGGACACCATAGAGCCTGCACAAACAACCAGCTTACAGATCAAAGTAGAACAGGAAGACGGGACTGAAACAGTATATGTAAAAGAAGAGGTTGAAGACGACGAGGAGACAGAAGAACCACCAGTAGAACGGATAGAAGCGAAAGACCCGTGTGAGGTTTATCTTATGAGCCTCCTTCCTACCATGAGGGCAATGACGAGCGACCAGCAACTCATGTTCCAAGAGGGGATTTCGGAATTAATTGACATGATTCATAATTTAAATAAATAATTAAAGGCTGGTCTGTTGGTCCACTGGTTAGTGATCTTGAAGTAGAAGAAGTCTAAGAAGTATGCTGCTCCGGTGCCCCCCTTTTCCTTGTCCCAGATAGCCGATACGTACCCTGGGAGGGCTCCAGTTTGCCCTCACATATTCCCGACTCCTGCCACTCCGGTACAGCGACTGCGATAAACAGATATCTGTCTCCCTGGCCCTGGAGCTGCTTGCATGGGGTGGCAGTAGATGACACTTCTCATACTACGAGGTCTTCAACTACAGCCTAGGAAATTAAGACAACACAACAAATAACTAGAAAAATGTACTTAAATGATCTACATCCATACGTACACATAGCCAGTCCTTGCGACACATATTAGGTCGCGCTGGATCATACATTGGTCCTTCGAGCCGGATATGAACCAGCGACCTACCAGTTATACCAGGCAAACATATTAAACTGAAGTGTCTGTTTATAATGTCAAAATAACAGCTTATCTGTGTATGAAAATGTTTATTTTTTATTCAAAGTTGGATCTTCTCTAGTTCAAAGCAAACTTAGCTTTTATTCTAGCCAATGTCGAAGATGCGTTCTTCATTAGTCCTTGAAAGCAGCTCCATCTGCATTGCATTTGCTTTTGTAACTTACTTTACGATAAGTAAGTTACAAAAGCACTGCTACAAAAGCTGGGCGGTGGTTACGCTAGTGTCAGAATTGTTCAAGCCGCCAAGTAGGCATCTGACATGGCTTAAAGACTGTTGTCTAATGACTACAACCGGGACCGACAGCTTAACGTGCTCTGCGATATTAAACCACTTTGGTGATCACCCATCTATGGACTGACCGTAGGTCTAGTTGCTTAACCTCGCCGATCACTTACGGACCGGTGAGAGCATTTATCGAAGTGAACGCCTGTAAGGGTAGGCAGTTCTACTGTTCATAGTTGGAGGAATGGGGTCGGTCCGACAATTTTAGTTTCTATTTTAAGATTATACTTTGTGATATTAATATTAAATATTAATATGGAAATGATAGATTTTATGTATGTTTAATTATAATGATTATAAGAAGTGCCGTTGTTTCATTTGTTCCTGGATTAATAAATGCTAGAAATATTTATATACAAGAGGTAAAGTGTGGTCGCGGAATAGGAAGAATTTCGTACGTTAAACCTAATAATCTTTCTCTGTCTCTCCTGTGTAAATATATTGCGTCACGCTCGCACTGATGCAATGACCGCCGTCTTAAGGGATTGTAAAGCTTTTACATAAGAACAAAACAAAGCTTAATCGTTTTTCTCTCTTTCGCACTTTATAAATAAATGTTTAGAACCATTCAGTAGGTAAAGAGGTCATTTTACGAATTTCTTCCTACTCCGCGACCGCACTTAAGTGGGTTTTATTTCATGTCTATGAGTCACCGGGGTGAGCGTCAGTGTTGTCACGGTAAGTTTTGTTATTCCCTTTAATATACAGCAGCGCAGCAGATAGCAGTTTCAGTTACAAACAATTAAAAAAATATATTTATACATATGCAACAAAAAGGTTATTTTGGTGGTGCAGTCTTATAACAGAATATTTTTGCCATTTTGACCAAAAACAATTATCTTATACCTAAAAAAACACAAATAATGAATTCCATATATTATTATTAGTTATATCAAGCTCGTTTGTTCATCAATTTATGTTGAATCGGCGTTGTCGAAAGTAGGCTGACTGAACGAGTTGCAGCTCCCGAGCTGCAACTCAGTCAGCAAATTCTCAACATGAAATTGCGCGTCTAGTGGAATACATATAGGTCAATGGCAGTCGCAATGAAGTTTGGTGCAACTCAAAGAAACCCGCCGCCAGTCCCAGAGTACCTTCCAGCTCCACGTAAGGATACACCTACACATCACCATTGTGGCATATTTTTGATGTGAAACTTCATAAGCGGCGCTGTGCACTTTTATGGGATTTGTAAAAAAATATAAACTCGCGTCAGGACACGTGACCTGATCGAATATTCGTAAGACGGAGGGTCTTATTTTTTAATTCTCACTGGGCGTTTATACACTCACATGACCGCAGCGTTTTTTCTTCATTATGTTAGATGTTTCACGGCTGACTGCCTAACCAAAAGTTCTATTTCAAAAAAAGTTCTCCGGGTCGTCCACCTAGGTAGCTAGAGGAAGCCGCAGGTTAGCTAGGGTTAGTTCCTCAGCGGCGAGGATCGCTTTGGCCCCTTAACGCGTCATCGGTGATCCCGTGCAACTGATCACACCCTCACTTAGAATTCTGTCCTTTTGCTTCAGCTTTCGCCCCCTGAGCTGTGGCCCGAACCCCAAAAGGGGTCAGGTATTAGTCGTTTAATTTAAGCTACTTGTTAAGAGCCTTCTGCGCTAGCCAACGGCTCATTGCCTTCAATTCTTTAATTTTAATATAGTAGAACTAAATTTCAAAATAATAGATTAGTATCTTGTTATTTATTTAAGGATTTCAGAAAATATGTCTGATAAAACAGACCGCACGGACGGACTAATAATTTTTTTGTTAATTTAATACTGTATGACTATGTTTATGAACTGCATTGTTAGCTTGACAAGTACAAGTGTATGTTAATACCCAAGTGCTGAGTAAATTTCATTATTTTAAAATGTTATTCCCACCATAGGGAGGCAAGCAATTACTACTATCAGTCTGTACCGCCCAAAGGTGGGAAGTATCATCTTCCACTCTGACAGCAGACTGTCCAGCTTTTTTTATAATTACAGCCATCATCATCATCATATCAGCCGAAAGACGTCCACTGCTGGACAAAGGCTTCCCCGAAAGATCTCCACAATTGCCGGTCTTGCGCTATCCGCATCCAGCGATAGACAACTTACAAATCATTTATCATTTACAATATAATATTATCTGTGCCAATAACGAAAACAATCAAGTGCGTGGGATATCCCGGGACATTATTCACACATGACCATCTGATCCGAAACTGAGCAGAGCTTGTACTATGGAAAGCAGATAATTGATATACTACGTATTATACAACTATTCCTTTGTAAATACGTATCTACTTATATAGATAATTTTAAGTATTAGTATAAATTGTTTGTATATGGGAGTATAGACAGATGTTGATTTTACACTTTTTCAAGACTTTTTTTAAATTTTCTCTACGTACAAACCTTCCCTGGACTTCCACGAATAATTCAAGACCAAAATTAGCCAAATCGGTAAAGGCGTTGTTGAGTTATATATAACATTACAACGAAAAGTGGCATTGATTTTTATATATATAGATTACACCCAGAGTCAGGACAAACGGACATCTTCATGCACACACATATCTGTTCTGGGTGGGGATTAACGTAAAGTTTATTTATTAATCGAGGTATGATAAAAGACAGTTTTTTTGCCATATTAATTAGATACTTTTGCACCTCCGGGCCTGCGGCGGCAGTCAGAGAAGTATCCTCTACTGCCGTCAATTGCTAGCAGCTCCGGGGAGACACGATCTGTTTGTGGCGCTGTCGCTGTGCTAGACTGGCGGGATTCGCGAAATGTGGAGGGGAATCTAGAGCCCTCCCAGGGTACGTGTGCCGACCACCTGGGACATGCGCGAAAGGGGGGCACCGGGGCAGCATAGGTTCCCGCGTTCCCGGAGCTCACCCATCAGGCGCCAATGAAGTCCACAGCGGCAGGTTAAGTTTAATCGGTGCGAGTTCGACATAATACAATGTCCTCCCGGCCGAATTTCGGCCGTAGCGGTCATACTCAATGGAGATTAGCCAATTGCGTAGGACATATTAAAGTGCACAAGTGTGTGCGCAAACACAGGAGCACTTTCTATTGCATCACTCTCATGATCCGATGGGATGACTAGCGACACGACCGGAAAGAGCTCAGGTACAGGACCGATGGCTTTACGTGCTCTGCGAGGCACGGGGGTGTAATACCGCCAACTGCCCGATTTCTTCTGAGAAATTTCTTTATACGGAAAAATCCCAATATCACTTTTTGGTCCGATCCGCTATTTGACCCTAGAAGCTCATTGTCTGTGGATGAACACGCTACCGCTAAACCAACGGGGCATTCCGACATATTCACCCGCAGACGCTTTAAGCAGGAGGCCTGATATTATTATTATTAGATCAGTCTAGTAATATAATATGTACCTATATATATAAATGAACCTATAAATAATATCTTTGTCAATAACTTAAAATAAGCTACCTAAATAACTTAATCATTACTTATATTAATTAAAAATTATTTCTAAATGTTTTCATTCATACATACATAGACACACGCCTGTTTCCGAGAGGGGTAGGCAGAGACAACGAACTTCCATTTGCTAAGATTCTTGCACACCTCGTTTACTGTCATTATATTCTTCATACATGCTCGCCGGTTTAGGGTACTTCTGACCTGCCCTTTGTTGAGAACGTCTCCGATTTGGTCAGAGAATGTACTTAGAAATAATTATGTACCTATACTAAACTAGAGGTACATATATTACTACAAAAATGTTCTGACTATTTAGAAGCGCTTTTTAAAGTGTACGTACTAATAAAATCCATTTTTTAATTTTAATTTTATCATGTCCTCCTCGTCGAATTCGGCCACCTGCCAGTCTCTATGTAGAGTACCCATCTGCGCGGGACATGTTTTAGTGCACAAGTGTGTGCGCAAACACCTCCTGTGTTTACACTTTCTATTCCATCACTCTCATGATCCGAAGGGACGACTAACGTAAAGAGCTCAGGTAATAGCATACATATGAGAAAAATATAAAAAAACACTTTTATGCCCGACCCGGGATTTGAACCCAGAACTTTAAACTGCGATTGAACGCTACCGCCATACCAACGACGCAGCATACCCAAGACAAGGACATGACAACATTTGTAAGATTAATTGCACGCGGACGTGTGATTGGTTGAAACCCCCTAAGCCCCGCCTCCTGAACAGTCGACGAGCGACGCCACGTCGATATATACACATTCACATATCCAGTGTCTCTATGTGTACGACATAAGAGCTATATTTGTACTGCAAGTGTTTATATTGATGTGTCGCCGGCTCAGGTCAGTGCACGCGGCAGTCAGTCGGGAAGTAACAGCGGCAGAGTGCGCACGTGCGGTTTATATTATTAACTTACGACACAAAAAGAGGTATATCATAAGTTTGGAGGCTATGTCTGTGTGTCTGTCTTGCGACTTCATTGTGGTTTGTGCATATGTGTTGTTTTTACATGAAGTTTAGTGAGCCTTGGTTGTTTTCACTGCTGCACCAGATAAGGCCATACACTAAGTTACCTTGAATCTGTGAGTTTGTTTAGTAGTGATGGTGTTTCATGGAAATATGTTTAGCCAGTGCTTAGTTACAGGTGGGAACACGACATTGTAATGTCCTCCTAGCCGAATTTCGGCCACGGCGGCCAGTCTCAATAGAAATTAGCCATCTGCGCGGGACATAATTATAGTGCTCAAGTGTGTGCGCCAAACATAGGAGCACTTTCTATTCCATCACTCTCATGATCCGATGGAACGCCTGGCGACACGACCGGAAAGAGGTCAGGTACGGGACCGACGGCTTTACGTGCTCTCCGAGGCACGGGGGTATAATACCGCCACTCCCAGACTGCGGGCTGAAGCTGATAAATTTTTCTTTTTACAGAAATGTCCCTAAATCACTTTTGGCTCTTCCCGGGATTTGAACTCAGGACCTCGTTCTCTGCGGGTGAACACGCTACCGCTAGACCAACGAGGCGTATACAAAGAAAACGACTGACTTAAAAAAAGCGTAGGTCATGAGGAGTATTTATCTATGTGTCTGTTTGTATATAATTATGGATCGACTCTAATATGGTTTGTTATTAAAAACTACTTTAGCACTGTTCTAATTTGAAAATTCGATGAAACGAAAAAGCAACGAAACATATTCAATAATAGGATTTAGCCTGTGAGAGAATGAGATATATTACTAAAAAGAGATAGAGAGAGAGACATATTAAGAAATGTTATTTAACCTGCGAGGGAATGAGATGGATTATAATGCTGTCAAGTGTCATTGCGCCTGCGTACAACGGAGCCTTCACAAAATGTGTCATGGCATAAACAACTCCGTGTATCATTCACGTGTTTTATTTCGCGCCATTTGCATTTATTTCGTTGTTTAATCAATTTATGTTAATTATTTTACACATATGTGTTAATTTTACCAATAAATTTTATCCATTTATTATAAATTATCTAAAAATAAATTCATTAATATTCGTTAATTATACGTACTGATTTTATTTACAATAATATTTGTGTAAATGTAGTTTTATAGAAAATTTTGACAGACTGATTTTTTTTTAATAATGCCGAAGACGAACGCTGAACATTGTCGTCAGTATCGGCAGAAAAAAAATGCAAATAAGGTGAAAAAAACACCAAAAACTTCGACGGAACGCGTTCGTGAGTTTCGTGCGCGCCGAAAAGCAATATTTCATAAACATAATGTTATTTATATTGAGCAGAATAATACGTCCTCACAACAAAATAGTGAAAACAATCATTGTAAGTATTTGAATAGTTCATAAAATATTTTATAACAAATGTCAATCTCACTCTTTACTGCCCATACATCACATACCTTCCCATAACACTTACCCAGCTTACCCTCGCTTAGATATTTTATTATTCATTGACTTTGGACCTTGTTCCAAAGTGATACGGTTGAAATTAATATAATAGCCAAAAAATTGTTGGCAGCTGTCGATCTATAGCTAGTACACAGTCGCGCTGCGCTGCTCGCCTGACGACCCCCACGGGGGGTATGGGGTGTCAAATTCAAAGTCAAAAATCATTTATTCCGCAAAAATATTACATTTATGTGAAATCGTCATGTTTTTTACCCTACCGTGCAGTGCATGACGTGGCAGCTACTGAGAAACACTGCCAGAAAACTCAGTAGGAATCCGTTTTTAAAATAAAATATATTTAAGATTAATTACAATCATGTGTGTTGACTCTGAACAATTCAATCCCAAGCACTTTTGTCACTTAATTAATCAGACATTTTGTAATATAACCCTGCTACACAATTTGGCTTTAATAATCCTTTTAAACTTATTCGTAGACAATTCTCCAATATCATTGGGAAGTTTGTTATAGAATCTTATACATTGTCCCATAAAAGAGTTGCCTTCTTATTTTGTGGGGACGGGTAGTATGCAATATGAGATTATCCTTATATCTAGTATTTATATTAAGTATCGCTCTTTTTACTCTTTTACAAATAATTGGCGTTGTTACTCTTTCTAGGCCGCAACCACACGGCCATGTCTCAATACATACATATCACAGACAATGTCGATACATTGCATATATAACCTTATGTGTTATCCTCTTTGCAGGCGACTCCCGAGTGCATGTATGGTAAGAATATCTACAAGAATAATAAACCTTTTAAATTTATAGGCTATTTTATAGGCTACTTGATTTCTGAAGTTTCGTTTGCCGTGTGTGAATTGTACAGTCGCCACCACATCAAGCTACCCCAATCTGTCAAATTTCCCCAATTGAAAGTGAACCTTAGACTTTAGTGATAAAATTGAAAATCTATAAAAGAAATTTGACAGATTAGGGTAGCTTGATGTGCTGGCGTCTGTACATCAATTTACAAATACACTTGTATAAAATGTGTATTTTCTGTGTGCAGTAAAGAATAATAATAGTCTCCAAACTTATCACGTGTGTCTTTTTGTGTGGGTATTAAAAACGCGCGGTATTACTAAACGCGTGGACCGATTTCAATGCTGTTTTTTGTGTTCAAAAGTGTCATTAATGCTCATTGTTTACAACTAATTTTCATTAAAATCCGTTAAGCCGTTACGTTATTACAGCAATTTTACTAGTTGAAGTCGGAGCTTAGTTTTTTTAATAAACTCAGCATTGATTACACGTAGAGTTAAAATTCCTTTGCAAAGTGAAGTGTTAGTGAGAGTGTAAGATGCCGGGCCCTTTGAGCCAAGAGCAGAGGGGGCTGATCGTGATGCTGAGGAGTCAAGGCTACAGGGTCTCCGACATCCAGCAACTGACAGGAATTACGGTAAGCCATCCATTACTATTAAGTTACAGTTAATATATTTTTTAGGCTAGTATTTCATTTGCTGTGACGGCATAGAATATCATCACCCAATCTCATCTTGTAGGGGGGTAGAAATCGTCCGAGGGAATATCTACCAGAGAACGGGCAGCAGCGTTTTTCTGTGAACTATGACCATCAAACTGTGATCACCAACTATATTTTTTAACAAAAACGGCCAGTACCTTATTAAATAAAGGGAAAGATATGAAAAGTATTATGTCAAAAAGGTTTTACAATTCCTTTAATTTTTTTTGCGCCCTCCATGTACAGCCCAGGTGAACTTTTCTGTGACCACACTGGGCTTTATTAAGATTCAATTATTTAAAGTATTAGGTCATGATCCTCACGATTTGATATCTTATATGTAGAGGTATTTTGATGGTGGGACGAATATCGAATGATTTTTTTTTTTTTTTTTATTGATCTATGTATTTCTTTGATTCAGGTCGTAAATTGACGGTCTAAAGTTTCTTTTGTTCTACATTTTCCTTTGACCATGGGATTTTCCCTTACGTCAATGATGTTTTGTTTACCGTACCCGATCAAGCTTGATCTTTGTCATATTGATGTTTATTCAATGTTTGTTTGTGTATGTTAATAAATGACAATAACGTTTAATGGAAATAGTCCTATGTTTGATTAAATGTGTCTAGTGGTTTAATAAACTCTTTATTTATTTATTTATTTTTATTTATTATAATAGATACATCATCAACTTAACACTAAACATTTAAAGATGACAAGTTTTTCAGTTTAAGACTAGGTGTTAAATCACTACAGATGTATACAACATTCGTAAAAAAAATAGTCTTAAAATATACTAAATACAAAAAAGAAACAATGTATAATACTATACTACTAATGCAAATTAAACTTAACCTAAAAATAGACATTTAAATTTGGATAAAAGTAAAAACAGAGAAACGTAGAAAAATAACATTTTTAACTAAAGACTAAATAATTTTGATAATTAACAAATAAATTGAGATATCTATAAATTATATTATTTATTAAATATAAGTTAAATTATTGCTTAATTGAATCAATACAATTCTTAGCAAACTGGCGAATGTTTTTGCAATTGAAAATATCAATGTTTTAAACACAGTTTGTACACTCTTATGGCATTCAAGCATATTGTATTTTCAACTTAGCGATATAATATTTTATGGGATGCAATTTGAAGCTAAATATAATATCTAATATTATTTAGTACTAGAATTTCGCAGAAAATATAATTTTACTAAATCACTATGTGTATTTTTGTTTCTTTTTGGACGGGCCTATTGGCGCGGTTGGCAAATGCTTGCTTTTCACGCCGGAGGTCGTGGATTCGATTCCCACTCAGGACAGATATTTGTGTGCATGAGCATCTCTGTTTGTCCTGAGTCTGGGTGTAATTATCTATATAAGTATGTATTTATAAAAAAGTAGCATATGTAGTATATCAGTTATCTAGTTTCCATAGTACAAGCTTTGCTTAGTTTGGGATCAGATGGCCGTGTGTAAATAATGTCCCAGGATATTATTATTATTTTTAAACAAGGCTAAGGGCGTTGTTCTGAGGTAAAAAATACAAAGCACACTTAGACTCAGATATAGCTCCCAGTTTGATATAGGTCACACAAATAGTTGCCCTACGGGATCATACCCCCAAACACTAGTTTAAACACTATGTCACACGTGCTCTCAAGTATGACTTGCTTATAAGCCCTATTCCTTCGAATGTGTAACATAAATGAGCTGTGTGGTTTCCGGTTTAAAAAGAAGAACAGGACCACTCCATGGATGTCGTGAAAGGCGAATAAGGGATACATCAGGTATTCGGGCAGCAACACCACCCGTGTAATGGCTACCACCCAACTCGCATGCCAAGCGTGGTAATTATGGCATACTAGCTGTGCCCCGCGGTTTTACCCGTGTTAAACTTTATAAATTATAGCCTATGTGTAAGTAAATCCAGGGTGTCAGCTAACTCCATACCAAATTCTATTAAAATCGCTCTTAAGTAACAAACATACACTTTTAGCTTAAGAATATTAAAGTGATCTTTAGATTGATTCTTGGGAGAGGCTCTTGTACGTGATTCGCCTGACAAAATGACATCTCACGGAAATACAATTATATTTGATTTTCCCGGAATCCAGGGACTGTTACGATAAAAAGTACTTTCTATATTAATCACAATACCGGAATGTCTATGATTTAGGAATTAGTATCTTAATAATGTTTTTGTGAGTAGGGAGTTTGCTTATTAGAATGGAGGTATGGATGTTTGTTATTATTTCACGCAAAAACGACGGAACCGATTTTGATGAAAGCTATGTTATATATCCAAATCATACATATGCTATAATTTATAAAATCTAACGCGGGGCACAGCTAGTCTATACTTAACCTATACCCTTACTCCCTAATTTGACCGAAGGCTGGAATCTTAATTTCAGAGGAAATCCATATACTTCTGGCTGCGGCGCTGGGAGGAGTCTGGAGAGCTGCGCGCGCACCACCGGATGACCTACCAGCGAGTGACTACCAGCGAGCAGGACGCGGCCATAGTAGCCGCGCACCACGCCGACCCCTTCCGGTCCACCAAGTCGTCTTCCTCACACTTAGGAGTAAGTCCAGGGACTCCACTTTGACACGGGCTGGTTGGTGCGGGAGGTAGATACTTGCCTTTCACGCCGCAGGTCGTGGGTTCGAGTCCCACCCAGGGGCTCTACCGGCTAAGTAGCCGAACATCGTTTTCGTGAATGGCGTTCAAATAAATGAAGGTTAAAAATGACTTAATCAATCATGAAATCGGCTTCATCGTTGACAATGGATTCCGGACCATCTATGACGTGTCATGTGCTCATGGCAGCCGATTTGTCGATTGATTAAGTCATTTTTAACCTTTATTTATTTGAACGCCATTCACGAGAACGATGTTCGGCGACTTATCCGGTAGAGCCCCAGGACAAATCTTTGTATGATAAACACGATTATTTATGTGTCTGAGTGTTATTTATCTATAATACGCCGTGTATGTATTTAAAAATATATAAGTATGTGTATCAGTTGTCTGGTGACCACAGTACAGGCTGTACCTAGTGTGAGATAATAAGAGGCCTATTACATTTCGACGGTGGTTATTACGATAAATGGCCAACTTTGGCCTTCTAATTCTCAGTAACTGATTAAGTTCGATGACTTTAACTTATTAAGTATTGGAGAATAGTTATTAATATAGATTACAGCGGCCTCACTTTTCACGTTTTTGTCTTATTTATTTATTTATATACAGCTAAAATTCCGAAGCACGTTTTTCATAATATTTGCGACGGCATGTTTTCGAGCACGTGGTTTGTTCTACTGGGCATGAACAAATTAATTGAAAAATAATTAATAATATCTCTTAGTATAGTTCATAGCCGTCTCAGAATATTTAAATGTGAAAGGAATATCTATACATATAATAAAATCGTAGGACAGTCAAAACTGAACATTAAATATTTTTTTAAAGGGTACTTGGAGCGTGATCTACAAACGATATCGAAGCCAAAAATATAGTTTTTAGAGTTTTTGTCTGTGTGTCTGTTTGTCTATATGTATGTCCGGGCTAAATTAAAAAAGTACTGCATGGATTTACTTCAAATTTTGTATGAATATTAGTAAGAGGTTGGGTCAACATATAGGCTACATATTATCACGCTATCACCTACGGGGGAGGAGCTATCATAATTTATAAAGTTTAACGTGGGTAAAACCGCGGGGCACAGCTAGTCTCTTATAAAATTGCATTAAAAGCAATAAAACTACTAAAAACGTAAAGCATTATTTAAATATTTCTCTTTAATAAGTTAATATTTATACGTAACATTTACATCAGAATAAACTATAGGCCATAAGAAATCGATATATCATATTTTTTAAATAAAAATAAAAGCTAAAATAAACGTAATTACAATTACTGCTAAAATTGCTACATAATGCGATACGTCTCTTGAACGCAATATAGTCCGGTGACGCAGTAAAAGCCGAGAGGGTAACTGCACACGTCATGTTATAAAAATTGAACGCATTTAGTTCCGCGCGAGCGATCGTTGGCGTTGGACCCGTGTCGATTTTTTATCCCGCCAAACTGTCAACCGTAAACCGTATAGTACGACTACCAATTTTGATAATGTAAATATTCTTTGTAAAACTTATTGATGTGAAACATCTATAGCCGCACGTAAAACAGATTTCTAGCGTGGCGACGCATGCCGTGACGCATGCGCAATCGACTTTTTATTTTATCATTATGACATATTTAGTTCCTATCAATATATTGTTCTTTTACTGCATATTACTTTTACAAAATAATTTATTTTTTTATTTATTTATTATTTAGAAACAAACAGTCATACAAATATATGCTTACAGAATAAATATATTATAATTATAGACCTTTAGTTTCCTTAATGATATCCATAAAGAAAAAAAAATACTTGGTCGATTAGTATAAACTACAATCAAGTGCAAAATTTCAGTCGTTCATTTAGACTTACAATTACATGAGATTATTTGCTTGTAAAGATTAATCTGATCTAGCAATATCATTCCAGTTCAATACAGGAAATACACTTCAAAGTATTTTTCTTGAATGCGTATAAGGTTTCATTACAAATATCAACGTTAGACAACTTTTCATTATACAATCTACAAGATCTTCTAATAAAACTATTGTGAGCATAACAAGTTCTACTTACGGGAATAAAGAATAAATGTTTTCTACGACAAGCTCGTTCACGTCTATGAGGTACTCTAAAGTTAATTGCATGTAATAATGCGGGTGCATCAACAAAATTATTTAAAATTTTATAGAGGTACATAGCGTCAGTTAAATCACGGCGGTTATTCAAAGGTGAGATATTATACCTTTCTAGAGAAGTCTCATAATCGAAATAATTATTACCAGTACGATAGTCAAGAGCCCTTACAAACTTCTTTTGAACCCTCTCGATTCTGTCAATATGATTATTGTAAAATGGCCGCCAAACAGAGCTAGCAAAATCTAAGTGACTCCGTACGTAACTATTATATAAAATTTTATAGGTTAATATTTTTCGGAAAGGCTTGCTGACCCGTAAGATAAAACCCAACTGTTTATAAGCCTTAGCTAACATAGCATCGATATGCGGAATAAAAGTAAGTTTTGAGTCCAATATAACACCTAGGTCACGTATCTTTGATACTCGTGTCAGTTCTTTATTACAAAGTCTATAATTGTAGTTAAGGATTGATCTCTTTCTGCTAAAACTAATGACAAAACATTTATCTGGGTTCAAAAATAAATTGCTAGTATCACAATAGATCTCAAATGCATTGAGATCCTCTTGCAACAAGTTACAATCTTCTAGGTTTCGGACGATTCGGAAAATTTTTGTGTCGTCAGCATAGAGTAATTGATTTGAATTAGATAAATTTTTACTTAGTCATTTATAAATAGAATAAATAAAAGTGGTCCCAGAGGAGATCCCTGCGGGACCCGGAGCTGATAAATTTATAATTAGAGATATAACCACAAGATACCACAGCTTGGGAACGATTTTCAACATAAGACTTTATCCAACGAAAGAGATCGCTATGTATTCCAAGCCGCCAAAGCTTGAGGAGCAAGGTATTATGACAAATTTTATCAAACGCCTTGGAAAAATCTGTATACACCGCATCAATTTGTGCATTACTGTCAAGAGCATCAAGAATAATTTCAGTAAAAGATAACAAATTTGTATCTACACTACGCCCCTTAAAAAAACCATCTTGGTTCGGTATTATATGCCGACTAACAGCTTTAAATAGTTGATCGCTGACAATTTTCTCTAAAATTTTACTAAACTGGCAAAGTTTGGAAATAGGACGATACTTCTCGATGTCCTCAGAATTGTCTCCTTTTGGAATCGGCGTAATCAACGCTCGTTTCCAGATAACAGGTACACAGCCCTCTTTCAACGATCTCACAAAAAGTAAAGTAAGCGGTATTGACAATGCAGATGCACATCTGTTTATTAAAATAGGATGAACACCATCAGGTCCTGCCCCTTTATTAATGTCTATTGATTTAAGATATTTGCATACTAATTCATTGGAAAATAAAATATTGTTTATGTCAAACATAGCATCATTACACGGTGGTAGATTCTGTAAGTCAGTGGAGACCATGGTAGACATTTCGAACACCGAATGAAAGTGTTCGTTGAATAAATTACATATTTGGTCACCATCTGTCGAAGATATTCCCTTATACTTCATAAGTTGTGGCAGACCAGTCTTGGAGAATAAAGATTTAAAATAAGTCCAAAAAATTTAGGGTGTGTCTTAATTCATTTAGTAACCTACGAAGTGGCCGAATATAATGTCGATGTTTCACATCTGCCAGGCGTCCCGTGACGGTTCACATTTTATTATGTTATATTCAAGAGCCTATTATGTTGACTATTATTTTATTATAATATGCTATTATTTTGTTAAAATATGAATACTTACTGAATGTTTATTTCTAGCATGGGTCGGAAAGGTACCGTGTACGAAGAATAGATATACATCTAGGTTAAGAATTGCAAACGAAGCGAGGTACCTACAGCTTTCCTCAGTTTACCTATAACTACTTATTGGCAAGCGTTACTTTTTATCAATTTATCTTATAACTTATGGTAATGTTTCAGAAAGAATTCGGCCAAGCTATTGCCAGCAAATACAGATAAAATCGACGTAATGCGGTAATAAACCTTTTCTCTATTTTGTAGGTATACTAGTTATATTTACACTTCCTACTTCTTTGTGTTATAAAACGTCAACATACAATTACGAATTTCTAAAATAACGATACTTGAAAAATTAAATACAATAATACTAATACCACAGTTAGGCGAGAGGAGCCGCACCTAAACACCGTAATTAGAAAAATAACTACATTTTTAAACCTATTGATTTTTTTAGATACTTAACAAGTTTAGTATTTAGGATAACTCATGTGTATATAATTAGTTAGCATTATTAAACAAATATTTCAAGTGATATATCTATAGAAGGAATCAATAACAAACAATAATAACAATTTACTGATTAATAGAACAAGTATCAAAGTGATTTGATCGTTACGGAAGCAGTGTAGTGAACTCGTGACCCCGAGCTAGTCGTCGCGCGTTGCCGTGTTTCAATATACCTAATATTTCAGAATGCTATTTTGTAATAGGACTAATAATATCCTGGGACATTATTCACAACCGACAATCTGATCCCAAACTAAGCAGAGCTTGAACTATGGAAACCAGATAACTGATATACTACATATACTACTTTTCTTTTGTAAATACATACTTATTAGATAATTACACCCAGACTCAGGACAAACAGACATGTTCATGCACACAAATATCTGTCCTGTGTGGGACTCGAACCCACGACCTGCGGCGTGAAAAGCAAGCTTTAGCACCCACCCCAACCGGTCACATGGCAGTGTGGTAGTTGTCTCAAGATCTTTATGTATGTAAATAAAGTGTTTGTTTGTGTTGTAGATATCCACGGCCACGGTGCGGAGACGTCTCCGTGATGCGGGCTTCGTGTGTCACCTGCCGAAGCGGTAACTCTGCTTACTACTGACATACGGGTGGGGGGAGCATCTCACTAGTTTGGGGTGCTTCCCCACCAGAGATGTGCTATGTTACAATGCTATAGTAGGGGTGTGCTAAGCAGTATTCACGGGCCACTATGGCACCAACTATCACCAACACAAACTGGGACTGTCTGAATAGCCCGATCTGCAGGACCTGTGGGGAAGAAAATGAAACAATGCTGCATATAATATGCAAATGCGATGCATTGGCAAGACCCAGAATGGCCATCCTGGGGCTGGCATATCCAGAACCAGGAGACTACAAGGATCTACCCCTAAGAAGCGTACTGGATTATGTGAAGACTTCATTCAGGGCTCTAGGGATAGAATAAAAACCAATGGGGGATAGTACAAAAGATCCTGAAGGGTCGAAGTGCTGTACGCAAGTACACCCCATCAAAGATAAGATAAGGGGTGTGCTATAGTGGGGTAGTAGTAAACTAACGGCAGATTAATATACATGGGGATACCTTGTACCTGCTTAAGTACGAGTATATCCACCTAATATGAGCCCCATTTATATGGTCGCAGATCAAACATAAGGGATAGATGGATAGATTGATTTAAGGATTTGCTTTAAATATGTATAGTAGAGGTATAGCACAGCGTTCAGTCGCCCAAAGAGCAGCCCGATTGGGGAAGTACCTCCACCTTACAAAGGACACTTCTTAATAAAAACATTAATAGTTTTAATGTTGTGTTTCCGAGTGTGAGTAAGGTCGCCAGAACTCATCGGGGTGGGGGGGGGAAAAGTCAGCAACACTTGTTTGCTGACTTTTAAAGGCCGGCAACGCATGTGGCCGAGTGTCCATAGGCGGCGGTGATCACTTACCATCAGGTTACCCACTTGCTCGTTTGTCGCCCTCTGATAAAACAAATGTATATCTTGTTGGTATCGTAGCTCTACCGACAAAAATGCATAAACAAGAGTGAACAGGTGGTGTCACTCTGATGGAACGTCAAACGGGCGGCCATCTTGACGTTACTATGGCCTGGAGACGTTAAAGTCGTCGCATATCATCGACGGATCGCCGTAATTGGAATTAAAATCCAACGTAATTAGTGATTTGGTGCCGCATTAAGCATAGTTCATAATCAATCAACTATGTCTAATGCGGCCACAAATCACTGATCAAGTTACTAATTAAATAAATTAAGTAAGCAGGTACAATAATTAATAGCTAAGGAAGTGAATTCCGCCTGCATAACCTCACCAAGTAATAATAATAATATCCTGGGACATTATTTACACACGGACATCGGATCCCAAACTAAGCAAAGCTTGTACTATGGAAACCAGACAACTGATATACTACATATAATACTTTTCTTTTGTAAATACATACTTATATATATAAATAATACCCAGACTCAGGACAAACAGACAGACATTTCTGATTAGACAACCCCATACTCAGCCACTGGGTGTTTGAAGTCATAGGGGTTGACTAATTTAAGTTATTTTTATATTAACATAGTTTTTTAGAATTGATTTATTAACAATATTATGGACACATTTTCGAAGTTAAACTTGTTTACGCACGCACGCTGATGCGTGACGAAAGCGTTACGACAAGAGATCGGGCAGGCGAACGGAAGTTGAGAAGGAGATATAAGTTAGTGAAGATAGAAAGAGACAGAGCTACGTTTCTACGTTATACGTTTTAGGGGCAAGAGAGAGCGCTGCGAGTACATATTATTTCTCACTTTTTCTTATAACCAGTTACGTTTGACGTTTTACTTCAGACGTCTGGTCTAAAGTACATTTCAGTCTGGTTTTTTATCGATACTAATATAATAAAGAGGTAACGTTTGTGAGTTTGTGACGTTGTAAGGGGTAATCTCTGGATCAACTGACCCGTTTAAAAATTATTTCACTAATAGAAAGCTACGTTATAGTGGAGTGTCATAGGATATGAAAAGTCCCAAAATTAATAACGCATCTTTATTTAAACTTGACTAATGTAATCCAGGTTGCGGTACAAACGTGCAGGGACAAAAATATCTATGTATAACGCGGTACGAAGTCCGCGGGCACTGCTAGTGTTAATATATTTTTAGGATTGATTTACTGACGATTGAATGCTGTGGTTGTCTATAAATATTGCAACACTACCTACTATTTAGTATATATAGGTATTTGTGTCCTTTATCTTTCTGTAATTATATGTTACGTTGATAATCCTTAAATAAATAACAACAAACTAAATAAACACTATGGAAACATTTTTATTTATTTATTATTTTAACTAATACATTGGCATTTGATTCCAAACCAGGCAGAGCCTGCACTGTGGCAACCAGACCACTGATACACATACTAATATAGCTCTTACAGCATACTCTGCCCTCTCCCTATCCTCCAAGAAGGACGATATGAAAAGCATTCGATCACTCGACGAGTTAACATCCCGTGAGAATGGTCCGTGGAGGAGCTAAACACGTTTTGGGTATCATACTGGTGCATGTAATTTGTTTGTTTATGTTGTCCTTCTTTCATGTGTATACATTTGCGGTTCAAATTCCATCCCGGCTTTGATTAAACTGACAATTAGCGTAGTAATTAATTATATAATTTTGAGTGAGAAATGAAATGATATTGAAATTGGTCTAGTGGTGTAGAACGCAGAATTGTTAGCAATGTTGATACTTTTCTAAACATAATTCTGTTTCCAGGTGTGATCAGAAACCTCCAGCGGAAGAACTAGCAGGTAGCAGCAGCGACCTGAATACTGAGGTAAGTTCGTGTTTTGTTGTAAAGTGTTAATCTTGGTCCTGCGGAAGCGTGTTCAACCGCAGATTCTTTCTGGGTTCAAATTTTGGGTCAGGCCAAAAAGTGATTTACAATTTCGTGTTTTGTTTAAGAGCCATTTCACGTTTTCGCGCGAATTTCTAAGATTTTGGGCTCCTCTATTACCATCTTAAGTAATACCCAGAAATTATTGAATACATGTTAAATCCTGTATCTAGCAATAATTCTTATAAAGTGAGCCAAAAAAATACATTCAGCATGAGACATATATTTTATTCGTCGTTTAATGTAACAGATTCTTGAATTTAGTTACCATTAATTAGTAAAATATAAATCCTTACGCCAATTTTCAAGTTTTACTTTAATTTCATAGTGATTTTTGGTCTAAATCAAGCGAATCACTAAAATAAAATTATACCAAAATAAACTATGTTCTTTGGAGAATCGAATTTTTTTAAATACTTGCCATTAATTTTTGATAATATCGATGTGAACATCAGTTTAAATTATAATAAATTACGATACACGGGTGGGCACCGATTAGTACGGCGCGAGCGCCCATCAAGGTAGGACCTGTGCCATTTTTCCCGCGTCCCGACTTTCGAGCGCTCGTGTAGTGAAGTAATTAATATACTGCGACCACATAGTTTTGATTCGTTGTGTATTTTTTCATAAGGTACGGTTTTATTTCTTATGAAGTATGTATGTGTGTAAGATTTTAGTTTTTTGTAGAATAATTATATATTTTTGTTTCATTACTAGCTATGGGGCGCAAGGAATGTGTATACCATTGTGTAAAAAAAAGAAAACGTGATAATTCTGCAGCATTAAAAAAAGCGACAGAAGCGAGGTAGATACCTATTTTTTCATTTACTATATTCATATTTACTGTAACCGATTATTATTGATTTAATATGTAACTTATACGTATATATTGAAATTTAACAGCTATTTTGTTTTCATTTTAGAATGAAAAATCGTCTAAAGCGTAAAGAGGAGGGTAGCGCCTTTAGATCAGACGCGGTGCCAGGTACTAGCCGTACAAGTGACAATTCAGATTCGGTAACAGAAGTTGTACGTAACATTTTAACAATTATTTATTTCAATCAGAAGTTTATTTCGTTTGTCAATAATAATATAAAAATTATTAAACAATAACATAATTTTTGCTAATTAGAAGTATTCAATATAACTCATCTATATTTTTAAAAATCAATGCCACTTTTCGTTGTAACTCAACAACGCCTTTACCGATTTGGCTAATTTTGGTCTTGAATTATTCGTGGAATTCCAGGGAAGGTTTGTACGTAGAGAAAATTTAAAAAAGTCTTGAAAAATTGTAAAATCAACATCTTTTAGCAATTTACAATATTTTTTTGTTTGGATAAATGAACTTAATAATTATTTCTTTTTATTACTATGCCTTATACGTAGCGAAGCACGTACTGGGCCGCTAGTGTTTATATAATTAGTTCGCATTATTAAAAATATTTTAAGTAATTTATCTATAGAAGTAATCAATAACAATTTACTGATTAATAGAACAAGTATCAAAGTGATTTGGTCGTTACGGAAACAGTGTAGTGAACTCGTGACCCCGAGCTAGTCGTCGCCGTGCTTCAATATACCTAATACTTTAGAATGCAATTTTGTAATAGGCCTCTTAAGAAGTGTTCAGCTACGAAGTGTTAATCTTAGTCTGACATCATCAGCCTGATATCGTCCACTAATGGACATAATTTTTTCATCACCTTCATACTTTTGAATAACCAAATAAAATTTATTTCACTGATAGTTTTTAGTACACAGAATATGCCGAGGTATGCTTGCCTACTCATTTCGTTCTACGGTCAGGTAGCGAGCAGCTGCTATGTTGTGTCCTGCTCTAGCACACGGACCTCGGACGCTCAACTTTCTCTGTCGCACCTATCAAGTGGCTAAAATTCTAAAAGGTTTTAGCCTGGCAACAGTACTTTAAGTACGATTTTTCGCAGGCAAGTTTATATGACTAATTTTGAAATAAAATAATCTAAAATTTGAGATAACTTTTGATAAGTTAGCAGATCGATGGAGTCACCTATTTTGACTTACCTGTTTACACCTGCTTGCCAGGAAGTTATACACTGAAATGAGTAGGCAAGCATACCTAGGCATATTCTGTGTATTAAAAACTATCAGTGAAATAAATTTTATTTGGTTATCAAAAGTATGAAGGTGATGAAAAAAAAAATCGATAAAAGTTAATTTAATTAAAAATAGCCATGAGCACTTTTCGATAGGCAAGCAATTATAGGCATATTTGTTTATAAAAAATATTTGATAAAAAATACGTCTCATCTGGTTATCAGATCGGTGAAGGACGATCTTCCACGTCTCTTAGACTATATCCCTTCGTCACCTGTTAAGACACCCACGGGATGGCATGGGTTGCTCCTGTTAAACCTTGGTCTACCGGTAGCGTGTTCAACCGCTGATAATAAGGTCTTGGGTTCAAATCAATGGGGATATTTCTGTAAAGTAAAACGTCTCCGTATCAGTTCGAAGTCTGGAAGTTGGCGGTATCTACACCCCCGTGCCTCGGATCATGAGAGTGATGGAATAGAAAGTGTCCTGCGCCGTTAGCTAATCTCCACTAAGACTGGCCGCCGTCGCTGAAATTGGGCCGGGAGGACATTATTATTATGTACCTACTTACCTGACTATTGCTTCACAGATTGACATCAAGGTAGAACCTGATATTCATGAAACGACCGATGAGCCTTCAACAAGCGCACCGCCAACAGATCCCGAAGCCCTCCAGCCCGAACAAACAGAACCCTTAGAGAGAAGCCAAAGAGGCCGTCCCCGAAAACGGCCAACTCGGCTGGAAGTATCTATACCAAGACCTAAGAAGAGAAATGTCAATACTGTTAAAAGAAAAAGCGACGTTGACGCTCAGCACGGACAATTGGCAGTAAAGAAAACATATTCGAAAAAAAGAAAATATACTCCTGTTGGCGAAGATCTCCCTCCGTATGAGCATCTAGTTCCTCTCAAGCAGAAGAAGGTTCCTGACAACGTTGCCCCTCAGCTCCCCGCAGTGTCCGACTATGAGTCGTTGTCAGCACCTGGGCCGAGCTATCACGTCGTACCAGTGGTAAGGAAATTTCATTATTATTACTACACAAAGATATGGATCATTTTATTGCCAGTAACTGTGTTCTCAACATGTCATCCGATAGACGATCACAACTGGTCAAAGGCTTCCACCAAAGATCTTCACAATTGCTGGTCTTCCGCATTCAGCAGATTCCAGCGACCGTCACAAGATCATCGGTCCACCTTGTAGGAGGCCTTATGGAGGGAGATTTTTAAAGTTTCAAAGCTGAAGTGCTTTGAAACTTCAAAAATCCAAATAAACAAATCTGTTGTTCTGATCTCTGGGCTAATATGGTGATTGTCTGCAAAACAATATTTGTATACATGTTTCTATGGACCCCAAAATGGCAAGAGTGATTTTGATGAACTTGAACTGATCTTGAGACCCATGGAAAATGAGCTGTAGGTATAATACAGCATATTACTGTTTTACAGCAAAGCAAATGCCTTCTCTCACAATGAGAGGAGATGGTTCATATACTATTACGCTGGTCTATATAGATATATCACTGAGCACCCAGTTCAATTCCCACACGGAAAAAGGGTAACAAATGACCCCGTTCCGGAACTTGGTTGACTGGAGGACTATCTTCTCTGAGAATACGTAAAGCAGTCCGTCCCAATAGATCCAAATGGAAACTGACACTTGTTTTAACCATCTAGCTGGACTATTACTGATGGCCGATCCCAATAGAAATGGGTAGAGTGCTAGAATGAAGAAAAGATAACACTATCACTATTTTCTAACCCAAATTTTTCTTTATCAGGTAACGTTTAGGAACGATCAAACACCACTACAGCAGTTGCCGTTGGCTGCCGGAAGACCGAGCTGGAGGTTTTCTGCCCCCACACTGCCTCAGGTAAGTCTACTTAAACCTAGATATGGTCAGCAGGAGCACTGTTTATGCGGCATTTAGATACCTTAACCTTAAGTAAGGTTGAGTTTACCACCTCGGAGCTGAGGTGGCAATAAGAGAAGTGTCTACTACCGCCACGTACAAGGAGCTCCAGCAGCAAGGAATACTCCCAAACAGCGATCTGTTTGGGACACAGTCGCTGTACCGTGCTGGCAGGAGTTGGCGACCCGGGAGGACAAACGAGATCCCTCTCAGGGTACGCATTCCTACCACATGGGGTTAGGTGCAAATGGGGGGACTACGCAACATCATTTCCTGGGGCTCCCATTCATTTTGAATGCTTTGCTGGTCTACTAGTACCGTGTTTAATCGTAGATAATGAGATCCTAGATCCGAATACTGAACCACCGTTAATACGATAGATTTAGCAAGAAAATCTCAGTTGCCGCGCGGAATCAGTATGACGACACATGACCTTGCCTAAGAGAGGGGGCAAAGTCATCGATCCTGGACCTGATTACTCCTAGGGTGACTTGAATGGGATTAAAAGACTAAGAATAGGTGTATCTACGTCTACCCACACCCTGTAAAATGCCCCGGGTAGGTGGCTATTCTCCGTTGAAATAGGCCATCATGACCTCTGCTGTCCAGGAACACTATTATTCTCACACTCATTGGCAAATAACCAAAGGATTTGATTTTTATCTTGTACGAAAAAGGTTTTAGACACGATTTAAAAACACGAGTGTTCTTTAGACCACACGACTGAAGAAAATAAATATTAAGAACCGAGATTTCTAGCTACAGCCAATCTACATTGAGAGACTAATGCTACTCCTAGCTCAAAGCTCCTAGGTCACCGTAGCCTAGTTGGTAGTGCTCCTGCCTACGAAGCTGGTGGTCCTGGGTTGGAATCCCGGTAAGTGCAAATATTTGTGTGATGAGCACGAAAATTTGTTTCTGAGTCATGGATGTTTTCTATGTAGGTATATAAGTATTTATCTATCTATATAAGTATGTATATCGTCGCCTGGTACCCATAGTACAAGCTTTGCTTAGTTTGGGGCTAGGATGATCTGTGTGACATTGTCCCTAGATATTATTATTATAGATATTATAAAATATTATATTATATTATAGTATATTTAAATATTATTCTATTCTCATGTTTAATGTAAAAATATAACTTTATTAAGAAAATAACATATGACTTTATTTTGTGGCGCAAATATTATTAATAATTTATATGCAAGTCTTGGGCACTGACTTATATGTATAACTAGACACGCTGTTTCGAATAAAATTCTGTCTTGCGAGGTGAGGCGCGCGTGCGGCGGCCAAAATTGCTCACTGAGTTGCAGCGCAAATTCTCAATATGGGATTGCGCGTCTAGTAGAATACATATAGGTCAATGGTGTTCGTATCATTTATACGCCGATGACCTACGGCTTTACGCACAAGCAAGCATCGTCAAGTTACCGGAAGCGGTGTTTGAACTGAGTAGGGGTCTGCAACTAATTAAAAAATGCTCCAACAGGTTTGGCCTCACTGTCAATCCCCTCAAGTGTCAAACCATTTATTTTTTATTTATTTATTTATTAATTCTTGTACACACAAAACATACAATAAATAGATAAAAGTTCGAAGAAATGAATAGTACAAAAGTGCTGCTTATTTCCAAGAAATTTCTTCCAGCAGACCCGCGACAGGAAAAAGTTTACACAGCCATAATGATGTGTGTAGGTCTATAATACACTTACATACTAATAATTGCATACATACTTAAATACATATAAATATTATATCCAATTTAGACTTAACAATAAACTAAATACTAATAATACATTCTATGAGAATGAAATTGAAAAATAGTGATTTTTCACTAGTCTTTTAAAAGTGTCAATAGTTTTGCAGTTTTGTATATTTGGCGGAAGAGAGTTCCACAATCTGACTGCATGAACCATCATTGTGGGCAGTTCCTGAACGATGAGGTTAGTGGATGTTGGCAGTCAACCTCCAGTTATATTCAACAATTCAGTCATTCCGCTCCGCCAGCATGTTAAGGAACTTGATTCATTGATAGACGCCACTCTAAGCTGTGCAAAATCAAACCGCTAGCGAAAGTCAAAGAGTGCCTGGAATCTTGCGGTCTCTTTACAGATTGAACTGACCACCGACCGGCGGCCTAAGGGTCAGTGCAGTCAGGGAGGAGCGCAACGGAGAGGATTTTATTAAGGCACTAGAAAATCAACTTTAGAGCTATAGGAATAAAGTGCATATATGCTTGAACCTGACAAAATGCTCGCGCACTCTCGCGCATTATAATGTTCAAGCATACAGGCGCTTTATTTAAATAATTTTAAAGTTGATTTTCTAGTGCCTTAATAAAATCCTCTCCGCTGCGCTCCTCTCTGTCTGCGCTGGCCCTAAGGCGTCACACCCACGTATTTTTTATAGATTTTTCATCTCAATTGTATAATTATAAATATGTAAAAAATAATAATAAATAATTTCATTGACAGCGCCAGCAATGTTACCTAGAAGTCCGTCCGCTAAACCAGCCGCCAGAAGTTACCCTGGACACCGTAGAGCCTGCACAAACCAGTTTACAGATCGAAATAGAACAGGCAGACGGGACTGAGACAGTATATGTAAAAGAAGAGGTTGAAGACGACGAGGAAACAGAAGAACCACCAGTAGAAAGAACAGAAGCGAAAGACCCGTGTGAGGTTTATCTAATGAGCCTCCTTCCTACCATGAGGGCAATGACGAGCGACCAGCAAATTATGTTCCAAGAGGGGATTTCGGAATTAATTGACATGATTCATAATTTGAATAAATAATTATAGGCTCGTCTGTTGGTGTATTGGTCAATGATCTTGACGTAGAAGAAGTCTAAGAAGTATGCTGCTCTGGTGCCCCCTTGTTCCTTGTCCCAGATGGCCGATACGAACCCTGGGAGGGCTCTAGTTTGCCCTCACATATTGCCTGCAAAAAATGTGATTTTGGAATTTTTCCGTAAAGAAAATTTCTCTGTATCAGCGCGAAGTCTGGGAGTTGGCGGTATTACACCCCCGTCCCTCGCTGAGCAAGGCAAGCCGTCGGTCCTGTGAGTTCAGGCCTCTGTCAGGTCGCGTTGCTAGTCGTCCCATCGGATCATGACAGTGATAGAATAGAAAGAGTGTGTGCGCCACACAGGAGCACCTGGGGCTCTACCGGCAAAGTCACCGAACATCGATTTCTTAAATGGCGTTTAAATAAATAAAGGTTAAAAATGACTTAATCGGCTTCCATGACCACATGTGACGTCATAAATGGTCCGGAATCGATTGTCAACGTTGAAGCCGATTTAACGATTAATTAAGTCATTTTTAACCTTTATTTATTCGAACGCCATTTAAGAGATAGATGTTCGGCGACTTAGCCGGTAGAGCCCCTGTGTGGCGCACACACTTGTGGACTATAATTTGTCGTGCGCAGTTGGCATTAAGACTGGCCGCCGTGGCCGAAATTCGGCTAGGATGACATTATAGTTGGAGGAATGGGATCGGTCCGACAATTTTAGTTTCTATTTTAAGATAATACTTTGTGATATTAATATTGTATATTAATATGGAAATTATAGGTTTTAAGAATGTTTAAATTATAATTATCAAAATACAAAATCAATATTTAGTGTTAATTCCGCTAATTGTCAGTTTAATCATGCTGGGATGCAATTTGCACCGCCCTCCCGCCCGCAAAAATGTGCACATGCAAGAAGGACAATATAAAAAGCAAATTACATGCGCCAGTACGATACCCAACACGTGTTTCGGTCCTCCACGGACCATTCTCAAGGGCTGCTAACTCGTCGAGTGCTCGAAGGAGACTAAATGCCAACGAGGCGAGCGCTCTTTTATATACTACCAACCGCATGGACAATTATTTCTAACTACCCCCAAATATTCGTAGTAAAGGAGATGAAACTAAATTTGTTTGGTCATTCAACAATGCAAAACTATTACTGCTATGTTTTAATATTTCTAATTGTTCCAACACACATAACCGGAAACTTTTATCACAACTATGTAAAATATTATACGTATTATTGTCGCCCAAGGAATGGCCAGTTTCAATTAAATGTTTGGCGTAATGAGATTTATCAGGATGGCCATTCCTATAAGCAGCTACATGCTCTTTATACCGTATTTCAAAATTTAGGCCTGTCTGACCTATATATACCGCGTCACAATCATCGCAGACCAACCTCTTTGTAATGGAAAAGATAATTTAGAAAATTGCAAGAAATCCGGTGTGTATAGGTTGGTCTGCGATGATTGTGACGCGGTATATATAGGTCAGACAGGCCGAAATTTTGAAATACGGTATAAAGAGCATGTAGCTGCTTATAGGAATGGCCATCCTGATAAATCTCATTACGCCAAACATTTAATTGAAACTGGCCATTCCTTGGGCGACAATAATACGTATAATATTTTACATAGTTGTGATAAAAGTTTCCGGTTATGTGTGTTGGAACAATTAGAAATATTAAAACATAGCAGTAATAGTTTTGCATTGTTGAATGACCAAACAAATTTAGTTTCATCTCCTTTACTACGAATATTTGGGGGTAGTTAGAAATAATTGTCCATGCGGTTGGTAGTATATAAAAGAGCGCTCGCCTCGTTGGCATTTAGTCTCCTTCGAGCACTCGACGAGTTAGCAGCCCTTGAGAATAGTCCGTGGAGGACCGAAACACGTGTTGGGTATCGTACTGGCGCATGTAATTTGCTTTTTATATTGTCCTTCTTGCATGTGCACATTTTTGCGGGCGGGAGGGCGGTGCAAATTGCATCCCAGCATGATTAAACTGACAATTAGCGGAATTAACACTAAATATTGATTTTGTATTTTGATTGTTATGGATTTCCGCAAAGTAACGCCTGATTCCATTACTTAAATTATAATTTTTAAAAGAGGTTGTGTTGTTTCATTTGTTCCTGGATTAATGAATGCTAGAAATATTTATATACAAGAGGTAAAGTGTAGTCGCGGAGCAGGAACAATTTCGTATGTTAACCTGAATTACCTTTCTCTGTCTCTCCTGTGTAAATACCTATATTGCGTCACGCTCGCATTGATGCAATGACCACCGTCTTAAGGGATTGTAAAGCTTTTACCTAAGGACAAAATAAACCTTTAATTGTTTTCGTCTCCCTTTAAAATATGTCGTCTGTACTCGCACTTTATAATGTTTGGAACCATTCAGTAGGTAAAGAGGTCATTTTAGGAATGCGAATACGCGACCGTGCGGTCCAAAAAAACCACTTAAGTGCTTAAGTGGTTTTTAGTTCATGTCTATGAGTCACCGGATTGAGCCATTTTTTTTTTTTTAAGTATTCCATTTTACGGTTCTGGCTTCTTTGGCCTTATGAGCCTTCAGTACTGTGCTACAAACTTATCTGGCCCGGTGGCCAAAAGTAGAACTAATGACGCCAGTTTGAAATGTCAATCCATGACATTCCTGCCGTTGATTGTTTGTTGCGCGTATTTATTTTTCTCTTTGTGGTTTTTAATTGTGAAAAATGCCGAAAGCTTTAAAAATTGATGCGGGGAACGTTATATTACAAGTATTGAATTATATGAAGGAAGAATAACGCCTTCAGGCACCAATTATACCCTTCAATAAGTTGTATGAATGCGTAGCTGCTGCTACAGGTTAGTGTTGTCAGCTTCTGAAAAAATACGAAATTCCCCCTCGCTCTTTAAATTAAAATACATATTTTAAAATATTCATTATTTATTTAATTTTTGCTGTTTCCTTTGTAGGTGTCTGGGAGTGATGTGTAAGAAAACTTGTGAAAGAAAAAGAGCATGGTAGATAGAATTCTGAAATCCTATCATTCATTGCAGAAGCTTTTGATAAAATAATAGTCAATGAATGGCAAAAGCATTGCAATAATGTACAAAAATATTGAAAATGTGTATCGAAAAAGGGATGGATACTTAGACGAGCCTTTCATCATTCATGGTAGTGATAGTGAAAGTGAAAGCAGTGATTGCGATAATGATGATGATGAAATGACTTCTGAATTAAACCATTCCGGTCACATAATAATACCTGGAGCATCTCCGTTAGAGAACACATAGCATACATTTTATGTAAATGATCATAATTATTGTATAAAAATATAAAGATGTTATAAAGATTAGTAATGACAGTATTTGTTTGCTTTTTAGTGAAGTAACATTTACGTTACAAAGTGCATATTATTTTTACCCACTTTATTGCAAAAAATATTTACTAGCAACACTAAATGCGATAACAGCGACGCTGCCACCGGGTCAGAAAAGTTTGCGGGACTGTAAATATATTTTTATATCATTTATTTCCGTCATTGTCAAGTGAAGTCCGTCACAGTCAAGTCATACATAGTCCTTGTCCAACCCCAGTAAAGCAGTGGAGACTTTACTAGAGGCTTTTATGGAGTTTTGGTTACAACACGGAAAATTACAATTCACGGCAATATCGCACTTTCCTCCACATGTGTACGTTGTCGAAGATGTTATATCTAAAAATCCACCATATTTACACATAAAAACTCCAATTTACACCATTTTTTGAAAATAAAACATAGCCTCGATGCGTCTTCTTCCGCGTTGGCGCCAAACCTTCGGGATGAGCCGTGAGCGTCAGTGTTGTCACGGTAAGTTTTGTTATTCCCTTTAATACATAGCAGTGCAGCAGATAGTTTCAGTTTCAATAAAAAAAAATATCTTTATATATTTAAATATAGTGTACGGTACCGGTTTGCTGTGTGGTGACGGCCTGAGAATATCACCACCCCCTCTTATCCCGTGGGGGGACGTAAAAGTCGTCCCGAGGGAATATATACCAGAGAACGGGCAGCAGCGTTCTCCTGAGTACCATGTCCAACTTACTGCGATCGCCAACCCGTCTGCCAAGCGTGGCGATTACGGCAAATCCCCTCAAATGATGGACACAACCAAACCGCGGCCCCCAGTCCCCGGCAGCCCTGCTATTCCCAGCCGTGGTAACAGCCGTGGTTACGGCAGGGCAGGGGGTGCTAAGAATCCCCGGCAGATTCCGCGTTACCAACACCGACGACCTCTGGCCCTGGCAACATATAACACACGTACACTGCGGTCCGACGAGAAGATAACCGAACTGGAGGAAGAATTGAGCAGGTTACATTGGGATATTGTAGGATTATCTGAAGTCCGAAGAGAGGGGGAGGACTCGATAATACTGAAATCCGGAAACCTGCTCTATTACCGGGAGGGTGACCAAATATCCCAAGGTGGTGTCGGGTTCATAGTCCACAAGTCCCTCGTGAACAACCTAGTGAAAATCGAGAGTGTGTCGACGAGGGTTGCGTACCTTATACTCAGAATCTCCAAGCGGTATTCGTTGAAGGTTATACAGGTATACGCACCCACTTCGACACACTCCGACGGTGAAGTCGAGGTTATGTATGAGGACATATCCAGAGCCATACATACCTCTAACTACTATTTCACTGTGGTCATGGGAGACTTTAACGCGAAGCTGGGCAAAAGATTCGGTAATGAGCTGAGAGTGGGGCAATTTGGAACTGGTGACCGGAATCCCCGGGGCCAAATGTTGGCCGACTTCATGGAGAAGGAGGGACTCTTTATGATGAATTCCTTCTTCAGGAAGCCGGATCACCGCAAATGGACCTGGGTGAGCCCGGATGGTAAAACTAAAAATGAGATAGACTTTATCTTGTCGACGAGACGACAGATGTTCAATGATGTCTCCGTGATCAATGCGGTTAAAACCGGGAGCGATCACAGACTGGTCAGAGGCTCATTGAACCTTAATGTCAAACTCCAGAGGTCCCGACTGATAAAGTCTAGGCTCCGACCTTTACCTATCCACGTCCAAAACCCCGAACCATTTCAGCTCGAACTGCAAAACCGTTTCGAATGCCTAGCAGACTGCGAGGAAGTGGACTCATACTATGACAGGCTCGTAGAAGCTGTCCTTACGGCTGGGTCTAAGGTCTTCAAGGCCCGCCGTACAAACAGAACTAAAAAGATCTCTGACTTTACCCTGCAACTTATGGAAGATAGACGGAAAATGGTTCTGACATCCTCAGATGATGCTACCAGATATCGGCAGCTCAACAGACAGATCTCAAAGTCTTTGACTCGCGACACGCGGCAATTTAATACTATTAGTATTAAAGAGGCCATTGAGCGGAACAAAGGCTCCAAAGTGTTCGCAAGAGCTCTGTCTGTTGGACAGAGCCAACTGACGAAGCTGAAGACTGAGGATGGTAGAATCGTCACGTCTAAACCTGAGTTGCTGGGAGAGATCGAGAAGTTCTACGGACAGTTATATACGACAACACAGCCACCTGTCAAAAGTCATGCCTCAGATCCCAGAGCACGACTAACCCGACATTACACCGAAGACATCCCGGACGTCAGCCTGTACGAGATTAGAATGGCTCTCAAACAACTCAAGAACAACAAGGCGCCTGGTGATGATGGAGTTACAGCAGAGCTTCTGAAGGCGGGTGGTACACCAATCCTACGGGCCCTTCAGAAGTTATTTAACTCCGTCATACTAGATGGTCAAACGCCACAAGCATGGCACAGAAGTGTGGTGGTGCTCTTCTTCAAAAAGGGCGACAAAACCCTATTGAAGAATTATAGACCCATCACACTGCTGAGCCATGTTTATAAGTTGTTTTCGAGGGTCGTTACGAACCGTCTCGCGCGCAGGTTTGACGACTTCCAGCCTCCCGAACAAGCCGGTTTCCGAAAAGGCTTTAGCACCATAGACCACATACATACGCTGCGGCAAGTTATACAGAAGACCGAAGAGTATAACAAGCCACTGTGCTTAGCGTTTGTGGACTATGAGAAAGCCTTTGATTCTATCGAAACATGGGCCGTGCTGAGGTCTCTCATAAGGTGCCAAATTGACTACCGGTATATCGAGGTGATAAAGTGTTTGTATGAAAACGCCACTATGTCAGTGCGACTCCAAGACCAGATCTCGAAACCTATCCACTTGCAGCGAGGCGTGAGACAGGGAGATGTTATATCTCCGAAACTGTTCACCGCTGCATTGGAAGACGTCTTCAAGCTTCTGGACTGGAAAGGCTTTGGCATCAATGTCAATGGCGAGTACATCACTCACCTTCGATTTGCCGATGATATCGTAGTCATGGCTGAGACCATGGAAGACCTCGGTACAATGCTCGATGACCTCAGCAGAGTCTCTCAACAAGTGGGTCTGAAAATGAACATGGATAAGACGAAAATCATGTCAAACGTCCATGTTGCACCCACTCAATTGAAAGTTGGTGACTCTGCACTCGAAGTTGTAGAGAACTATATTTACCTAGGACAGACCATCCAACTAGGTAGGTCCAACTTCGAGAAGGAGGTCAATCGTAGAATCCAACTCGGATGGGCAGCGTTCGGGAAGCTACGTAACATCTTCTCGTCCAAAATACCGCAGTGTCTCAAGTCGAAAGTCTTCGACCAGTGTGTGTTGCCAGTGATGACATACGGAACAGAGACGTGGTCGCTCACTATGGGCCTTATTCGAAGGCTCAAGGTCACCCAAAGAGCAATGGAGAGGGCTATGCTCGGAGTTTCCCTGCGGGATCGCATCAGAAATGACGAAATCCGCAGGCGAACCAAAGTCACCGACATAGCCCGAAGAATTGCCAAGCTGAAGTGGCAGTGGGCAGGGCACATAGCTCGTAGAGCCGACGGCCGTTGGGGCAGAAAGGTTCTCGAGTGGCGACCACGAACCGGAAGACGCAGCGTGGGCAGGCCCCCTACAAGATGGACCGATGATCTTGTGCGGGTCGCTGGAAATCGCTGGATGCGGATAGCGCAAGACCGGCAATTGTGGAGATCTTTGGGGGAGGCCTTTGTCCAGCAGTGGACGTCTTTCGGCTGATATGATGATGATGATGTACGGTACAGGAAGGCGCAGCGTGTGCAGACCCACTACAAGATGGACCGATGATCTTGTGAGAATCGCTCGAAACCGCTGGATGCAGGTAACGCAACACCGGCAATTGTAGAGGCCTTTGTCCAGCCGTGGACGTTTAGCGGCGAATATGATTATGATATGCCCCTACTGATTACGTGGGTAAACGCCGCCGCCCTTCCACACCACTCTGCCCACCAGTTCCGAGGACGAACCTACTTAAGTTTGCCCCTGTGTCGCGCGCCATACGTCTCATTAATATAATAGCTATGGAAGTAGTTATATATAACTGTAGCCAGCCGAAATTTGCAGAAGTTGCACAAAGTTGGATTGTAAACAGTGCCATATAGTAGTCTAATACTATTAAGATTTCATTATAATGTTTCATATAGCTTACAATATCGCTTTGGAATTTTCTGTAAAGGTGTTGTTAATGTGTTTGAATAATAAATAAATAAACAACTGATGATGATATTTAAATATATAGTTTCTCGTGGTGTGGTAGCCCGCTGCACAGTGGGCTATATAACGACCACAAGAGTGAAAATAAACCTAAACGACACTATGTTTTAATAAGGAAGATATAGTTGGCGATTCTGTATTTTACACCACTAATTTACATATTGTTAAACTTACAAAAGCTTCAAGTTTTCGCCAGGGCAGTAAGTTATATTAAAACTAATTTTACACAATACATGTCATACTGTTTCCACTGACTGTAAATGAAGCTCTTAGGCGACGCACGCAGTTCGTTCCTGATCGTGTTCCTCCTAAACGTTAAGATTGATTGATTAAAATGGATGAAGATTAAAAATGATTCAGTCACTTTTAATCTTCATCTATTTGTACGCCGATCAGGATCACGCTGACCGGCGATTTAGGCGGCAAGTCCTCAGGTTTTTAGCAAGCGATATGAAGGGTAGATACTCAGACATGTTAAAGAAAACACTTATTAAAATTTTCCACTTAGATTTAATAGAAAAATTGATGAATATTTAACAAAATACCTGTTGCAATAAAGATCACTAAGGCAAGTGTATCACGTCGAAAGTCTTCGACCAGTGTGTGTTGCAGTGATAACTTACGGAGCAGAGACGTAGTCGCTTACTATGGGCCTCATTAGAAGACCAAACGACACCCAAAAAGCAATGGAGAGGGCATAGCACAGAGATTCCCTGAGAGATCGAAGTGGAAACGTTGAAATCTGCAGGCGAACCAAAGTAACCGACATAGTCCGAAGAATTACCAGGCTGGAAAGTTAGTAAGGTTCTCTAGTGGCGACCACGATCTGGTAGACGTAGCTTGGACAGGCTACCTACAATATGGACTGAATATCTTGTGAGAGTCGCTGGCTGCCTGGTCGGTGGAGATCTTTGGGGAGGCCTATGTCCAGTTAGAAAGGTCCTCTAGTGGCGACCACAATCCGGAAGACGAAGATTGGACAGGCTGCCTACAAGATGGACTGATGATCTGGTGAGAGTCGCTGGCTGCCTGGTCGGTGGAGATCTTTGGGGGAGGCCTATGTCCAGTTAGAAAGGTCCTCTAGTGGCGACCACAATCCGGAAGACGAAGATAGGAAAGGCTACCTACAAGATGGACTGATGATCTGGTGAGGGTCGCTGACAGCCTGGTCAGTGGTGAATCTTTGGGGGAGGTCTATGTCCAGCTGTGGACATGTTTCGGCCGTCATAATATACATAGTAAGTACATACCTAACTTTTTAATTATAATAAACTTAACAAATTATATACTCAATCGGCTGCTATTTTGTATTTCTTGATTAACGGCTATATTAGGAATATTATCGGTATTATTATCACTGTTATTTATAACGAGGGACGCCACTGGAACGCTAGTAGCACCTGCTATAGTTGTACTGCTACTTATTAAGTTACCACTGCTACTTGGTATCGTGAAAACTATATTGCTATTTGGGTTTAGCAATTGAGTGTTGGTTAAATAATTACTTTTTGCGTTAATAATAGTGTTGATTATGTCACCTTGGACTTTCGAGAAAAGCTCTTGGGGTAGTTTTTTTAGCAAACATCTAATATAGCTTATGAATGTTTCCAATTCGCTGTTTTCTTCCTTTTTCTTCTTTATTGGTTCGTCGTCAGAGGAGCTGTGTCTTCTGGCGCGTTTTTTGGCGGTCTTGTAGCTGGAGCTTACTCTTTGTTTGTGTTTCTCAGATTTTTGTGACACGTCGGCTAGGGCGTCTTGCTCGACGTAAACTATTTCTGTGTACGCGTCGTTATTCGAACCTGCATCGGAGTTCTCCTGATCCTGTGACAAGAAGTAGAATAAATAAAGTTTCCAGGTTATTTGATTGTGTTTCAATGAATGCACGTCTGGTAAAGTTAGTTCAGCGCCCTCATGTTTCGGTTCAATCCCCACCCTCATTATTTGTGTGATCCATACGTAGTTATTGTTATAGAAATTAGACTGTACGTTCATCCATTTAAGAAATTTGACTGCTTGTGTGGCGCAGATGTTAGGCTAATCTCGTGAAAATATAATTTAAGTCACATTTAATACTGTACTTAACCTGGGTGTGTAGTGTAATGTCGCAATAAACGAGGTTCTTTCCCAATGTCTGCGTTTAAAAAGCAAAAGCAATGCCCCGGAGAAATTTATGAAGTGTTAATAATTTTCTCCAGGGCATTGGGGTCAAGCAGGTCAGGTTGTACCGTAAATAGTACGACGAAAATCAAGAGAAGATAATTAAATAAATTAAATATCACTAAAACTGACGAAGTGCGACCCTGGTGCAAGGTTTTACAGCAAAACTACCAAAAAAATTATATTTATTGTACAAATATCAAAAGGCAAAAATGGTTTACAATTTTTTTATTACTTCTCAATTTCGCAATCCTTCCCATTAGATTTAAAAATAAATAATGTGAAAAGGAATATAAGCATATCGAATAATTTCTATTTTTCAGTCCGCCTACTTTATTTTTATCTATGCATCCCTTAACTAGTGCGCTACATCTGCCGTCAAAATTTAAAAGATACATGTTACGCTCGGCTTGCTCCTAAGAAGTTAAGTTTACCTGTGCTACCTTCAGCAATAGTTTTGGGTGCTTTGTAAGCAGATGCCCCTTCAGCTCGTCATATGCAGCGTCCACGGTGTCCTGGCACACTACGCAAACTGCCTTCCTTCCACCCTCGCGTTCGTAGAACTGCCAGATCTCCGACGTTTTAATAGTTTCTGGCTCTTCATCTGTTTAGAGAAAGAAAATAAAACTTAGTTCTAAAGTCAAGAGTCCTGTGCACTTGTATCCGGAAAGAGACGTGAGCACAATCTTGATAGATGTGTGTCCCGACCAGGTATGTTTGGAGAAGGAGACGGCCGCGATTGCTAGTGAAACCGTGTGGTCGGACTAATCTTGTACATGAGGCGCCCCTGACGCGTGCTCTCCGTACTCTTAACCTTATAGCAGCTGAGACTGACCTATTTGTGTGTTCTCTGAGTGGGTTCACGAGAAGTGCATTATGTAGTGCATTAGTTATCAGTAAAATTTGTTTAGTGGTATAAAATTGTATTATACTTAGATAAGCACTCTATCGCATTGGACTTCTACCTGTAAAGATAGATGTAAGAGAGAAAACTAAATAAAAAATGTTTTTAGTGCATTGCGAGGTGCGCAGAAATTGTTTGTCAGTCAATATTCGTCCAATATTGGACTGTCCGTGCTGTATACAATGTGTATGGACTGTGAGACCAATTCCAGGGCACTTAACATTACACCTAAAATACCTATCTCGTTTGTGCTCCCAACTGATTTCGACTACGCGGTTCCTATTCTTTCTTGTATGATATAACCAATTGATTTAATAATATTTAATTTAGTTATTAAAGGTAAAACCCAAATTTAGTATGTAAGCCGCTCAGTAGGCTCAGACATCACTGACAAGGCACTATTACTATTTTTTTGTGTATATGGTTCAGTTTCGTAGTTAAATTAAGCTTATTTATCATTACCATTTATATTACACCCTGTATAGAATGATTGCGCTCCTGCGTGGCTCAGAGCGAGTTACATATTCTCATTAGTCCAATTTAACACAACTATCACTTACGGGGCCAAATTATTATCCCTTATTATGTATCTAAAACAATGAAAAATAAAACTACAAAAAATCAGAAATATCTTTATTAATCGTCATTTTTCATATTTTCCATTTCAGTAAAACCGCTATTATTTAATTTTGTAACTGCTATAACATTATTTATATCGCTGCTATTTATCACAGGGTTAACTGTTATCGTATAATTCGGTTCCGAGTTGCTATGTGCTAATTTAGCAGCTATAACTTGTTTGATAATATCGCATTGTAATTGATCTGCTATATTTTTGGGTAGTTCTTTTAACAATGATACGACATAATCTCCGAAGAAATCTATAGGATCAGTCTTTTTGTGCTTTTTTGTTTTGCACTGTTCATCTTCCGAGCTGGAGTCGACTTGGACAGGTTTTTTTGTGTACTTCTTCCTTTGGTTCGCGTCTTTTTCACGATTTCTAATTTTTCTTTTTGCTGTTTCTCTATTTCCGAAGTTTGTTAATGATTCGTCGATATCCTCGAAGTAAACTGTGTCCATTTCCATAGGTGCGTTCTGTGAAAAAAATGGTTTTAAATAACCGATAAATCCTTTACCGGTCCGGGGTAATGTTGCCTACTATAGACGCCAGTCTCTCACAAAGGTATGATTGTTTATTCTCTGTATTTCTTTAGTTCTTAATCATATGTACACCAAACCTTTGTGAAAGAGATAAATAAATACATTATTATTATATTATTATTATTAATCATCAAGGTTAAGAGAGCGTCCGGGAATTCTGGCAGGAGTTTTTAAAGTGTCCGGGAGAAAGAAGGATACTTTTTCGCCAGGGCAAGCTTTCGAGTATTTTGACGCTAAGTGACAGGTGGGTATTTAAGAATGTCTAAAAACTATTTCATCGTCCGGCGTTTCCAAAGCTCTTTTCAAATCGTATTTGTAACCCGGAGTAGGCACTCTGCTGTTGTGCTTAGAAGGCTTCATATGGAAAAATCTAATTTCGTGGTAGGTGTGATAGCCGTTGATAATAGAAAACCGATGATGGTAGAAAACAAAGCCGAAGAATACATCGGCTTTTCAAATTGAAATTTTGTTAAAATACTACAATCACTTTTTGGCCCAACCCGGGATTTAAACCAAGGACTTCTTTATCTGTGGTTCAATACGTTTCCGCTAGACAAACGGGGCATCAAAAACACCGCCTTAATAACCTTCTTGTCGAGTCTGTTAAAATTATTTAATGTTTATACTCACATCATCATTTTCGTCGTCCTCTTTTGGAGAATGCGCAATTTCATATATCTGTCCGTTTGATGAGATCAATATCTTTTTCTGCGAAACAAAGATAATCATTAGGCAACGTTGAAACGGGGTGAATAGAGACAAGTACAAAATTTTATTTATATACGGCTATTATTACTTTTACACAGGGTTACCATATCTCAGGATTTGTCCAGAGATTTCAGGATTGCGGCTGGATTTAGCTGATGTCATAAAATCGCGGGATTTTTATCATTTTCTACAAAATATAGCGGCTTTCTAGTTTTGAGTGTCGTGTGCAACACGTGAGCGAAATCAGCAGTGTGTAAAAACGTTATGGTTACGACTTTTCTAAATTGAAAATAATTACAAAGTAAGTTTGAGAGAAAATACTCAAACGGTAAAAAACCATAGGGCTTTTCAGTGGAATTTCGAATATTTGAGAAAAGCCTTTGTCCAGCAATGATATGGCATTGCCAAAACCAGTTCAACCGTTTCATTGGTTAACTTAAACAAACAGATAGACAAAAATATGGAAACGAGTAATTAACCTCGTCATTATCAAAGCTGATGTTAGGATGCTTCCTCTCCAGGTGCTTCTTCAAATTGGTGACGGTAGTAAAGTAAGAGAGTCTCTTCTTACAGATGAGACAGTTTGCCAGCTTCCCCTCCCCTTCCAGCCGCTTGAAGTATTTCCATACGGATGGTTGGTGCCCACTGGGTTTAGCTCTGCAACCAAAATAACTTTAAGGGTGCTTCTCTACCAGAGATGTGTAACACCACCTTGCTGTAGATGGGTCATTCATTGACAATTACAAAACTGTGTCTTGTGAAGATTTTTACGTTTATATATTAGAAAAGAATGACTATTAAAAAAAATTATGTCCTCTGACAAATATCAGTAATAAGTATCCTTCTTCATGATTATCTGTTGGCTTTTACTTATTACCTACATTATTATTATTATTATGAGGCACCATCGACAGGCATCCCACTAGTTACATATGGTAACCCTAAGTGAGTCAAACTAAGCCATGTTTTTGATATAGAGGGATGCATGATCTGATGGTGAAACATTCATTATACAGTCACAAAGCACATACAGACTCAAAACTACTATTTGTGGGGCTGACAAATACCTGTATGGGAATGGAAACCGAAACTCAAGGACGAGTGTAGACCTGTGGCAGGCGGTAATAAGATAAAAATAAATTTACACGGCACCTTTATCTCAAGTAGTCTACCTCTTTTATCAGCTTCGTCATCGTCATTATTTTATCAGTCGAAAGTCGCCCACTGCTGGACAAAGGCCTCCCCAAAAGTATCCCATAATGGAGTTGTGTCCATCACCACGCTTGGTAGATGGGTTGGCGATCGCAGTATGGTGCGCACCCACTGCAGCACAAGTGCCGTCGAATCTATCACACGTTATTACTTACTTGGTTTCTTCAGCTTCAGACTGCTCATCATCAGACAATTTGGCATCATGGCTTTCCACGTGCTTGGTCAAGTCTGCCACAGACTCGTAATTCACTTCGGCGTCACAGATCTTGCAAGTGGCAGTGAACTTATCCACTACGTCAAAGTATTTTAATGTCACACTCGCTTTCCGCTTCACGCTATAGGAGTCGTCCCTGCAACAATTATTTGATACTTACATAACACGTTTGTTTGATTCAACATAGATTAACCCAACAGTACATAATATAATTTAATAATATCCTGGGACATTATTCACATACAGCCATCTGATCCTACTAAACTAATCAGAGCTTGTACTATGGAAACCAAATAACTGATATACTACTTTACTTTTTTTATATAGATAACTATACTCAGACTCAGGAGAAACAGACATTTTCAAGCACACAAATATCTGTGCTGGGTGGGAATCAAACCTACGACCTGCGCCGTAAAGGCAAGTTTTTACCAACCACGCCAACAGGCCCGTCAATTTGAATAAAATATTTCTAGCAGTAACGTTATTAATAAAAATAACACTTACTCATCGTCACTGCTATCGCTGTTTTGTTTGAACATGTTGTCACCTAATGTTTCGCTGTGCTTTTGTCTGAGGTGCATCTTTAGATTGGTGACCGTGGTCTTATAGGAGTAGTCCTTGTGGCACAGCTTGCACGTCGCGACGCGCTGCTCTGCATCCTTCTTTGTGAACCATGACCACGCATACGACTTACGCCTAAAAGACACGCATACATTTTATACTACATACCGTAAGAATCAATAGAAGATACCATATTTGAAAATTAATATATATAGTTGGCGCTCAGAGATAATAAGCAACTTTGACGATCATACCTACTTTTAAAATTGAAATGCGAGCTGTACTGACACAGAAATTGTCCGATTGTTATTTTTACCTGGTTCCATCAGAAAACCAGCGCTGCAACAGTAATGTCGCAGCTAGTGCTGAGATGGGACCAATTCGGACTCGCACAGATAGCAATTAAGAACTTCTTAATGTGTACCTATATATTATTATTATCTGTGCTTGTTTACGGAATAAATATTTTTCTTTCTTTCTTTTTCTATCATCCATTTATAGATTGATAGCCTAGATCCTAGGTGCGTAACGTCGCCGATAGTTTTAGGAACGGAGAGAGAAATAAAATAATTATAGCCTTTATTTTAGTATTACTTGGTGAAGTCTATAGCTAAATTACGTATTCACTGGGTGATAGAGGCGGATGAGGTCGCAAGTCATATAACATGACAACTCGAAGACGCTACGAAGCATGATCATTATTACCGAATAAAAATCTATTTAGACAACTTATTTACAGAAATTAAGTAATTTAAAATCCCGATACTCAGAAAAACTGGAAGTTAATAAGTTTAAAAGCTTTAAGAAGTTAGTACCTTAATACTAAAACAAAGAAGAATTCAAACATTTACAACTTAAAACAGGTAGGTAATTATTTTTTAGGCATAATAATTTTGTTACCACTAAGTAAGTGGGTAAATGACACGGTAAAGATAACATTTTTGAAGTTATACTTACTTCTTTTGGCGCGATGGAGAAAAATGATGAGAGTGAATTTTTACGATGCGCGCGCACACCGTCACCAAAAAATTTAACAGCATGAAGTTAGTACTAGGTGGTATGTAAATTGATAACTATGTTCAAGTTGTATATTAAGAAGTATAACTTCTAACGCGTGTACATAATTACACACAAGTTTTTTTCATTAACATTGACATTTCACAAAACCTCTCGATTCCAAGTCGAAAAATCTATAGATTGATTTAGGCACGTCAACGGATTTCGTTTAACTAGTTATCAGAAAAGAAATCACCGCAATGCAATCAATTTATCTATTTGGGAATATGATGCCAGATAGGCTAAAAGCATAACCTCACAAAAGTATTACGCCCTTTATTTGGGTCGGGGGTTGAATAAAGAACTTTAGCCAGAGAAAAAAAATGTCAGCCGTCACGGGACGCCTGGCAGATGTGAAACATCGACATTATTTTGTAATATGCAGTAATATGCAGAAGTCGAAGTCGAAAAGAACATATTGTGATTGGTACTTTAAAAAAAAAAATAACACGGCATGCGTCGCCACGCCAGAAATCTGTTTTACGTGCGGCTATAGATGTTTCACATCAAAAGGCCGCCTCATTAAAATTAGAACTGTACTATATTCGAAAATTCATACTGGAATACTTTACTCATCTAAAAATAGTAATGTCAGGACAAAATACGCTCGCTGCAACGTTGACGTGAACGCTGAACGGGAAATAACGTTACTATAGTTAATAGTTATAATAGCTGAATAGCAATAACTCGAAAACAATGTATCTCAATACGCGATATTACACCTACGTACATTATAAAAAGGTTCGTTTTCTAATGACAGAACATAACCTAAAAATGGACGATTCATCACAAGTGTTCTGAGTCATCGTCGCCAAACACAATAACACAACTTGTTTCGATAGTCGTACAACGGAATATTTAATATAGCAAATAATATTCAAAATTAACAGATATAAGTGTAGCTTACGAATAAATAGCAATGCTAAATAACAGATATTAAAATAACAACTCACCTATCTTCAGCAAACTCCATAGCTGCGTTCCGTCAAAACAATGTTGCAACTTCTTGATTTAGATATTCTACCACGTCTTTCACTCATTGCTTGTAGGTATACATATTGACGAATCACTAATTTTATCTTAATATATGTATATGAAAACCGAATATTTACCATGTTCTATGTAGTCTTATTAAAAAAATAAGTTTAATAAATAACAAACTTTAATTAATACCATGGTAAAGCATCATGAACACTAAAATAAAATATTAACTTTTAAGTGGTCAAGAGAACGTTTTACTATAAATAATTTACTTAAAAATATAGGCTTAATTGAATAGTAATTTATTGTGGCGATTAATAAAATTGGTTCGCTGATCTAGCAGTAACGGGCTCATATCCCGTGACGGCTCCAAAAGTTATATTTGGATTTTTCTACAAACCATTATCACTAACAGCCCGGAGGCCCGGAGTAAGCGATGAAATTCCGCCGTACGTCAAAGAGCATGTGAAGAGACGGGAAGACGCGTCGGTCCTGTAGCTCGTTCAGATATTGTCAACTAGCTGTCACATCAGATCGTGAATGTTAGGACCTAGCAAGTGCACCTATGTTTGCGTACACTAAGTGTGTGCGTTATCAGTGTAAGTATTTATACGTCATGTTAGAAGTGGTGGAGGATAGTTTCTATTGCTCAAAACACTGTAAAATCATAGTAAAATGAAAATTGCCAATGAACAAAATATTTTTGGCAACTATTTTCCAATAATCGGATAAGAGCTTCGATATAGCAAATATAACAGAAAATCAGTCTCTCACTTTATCCATTTTACTATTTCTAAGTTTGGAAATACGCTCGTTTATATGAAAATGGATAAAGTGAAATATTTTCTTTTTATCATTTTGTTAAGAGGGCAGTCTTGATGCGCCATTAAAAAATTTGGCTTAATTTCGGTAACACAATAAACTACTACAATATATGGACCAATTCTGAGTTGCACATGATATATGATACAATTACAAGAACAAAAAATCAACATACGAGTAATTACAAAATTAGGTAGACTTTCGTTAAATTTGATTGTTCTAAATCATATGGTTCACACTTAAAGGTCAAAAGGTTCTTTTTGGTGTCATTATATGATTTTATTTGTGATCCAATAATAATTGCGGTATTATATTTTCTTTGTATATCTTATTAATTAATATTTTAATTCTTTATTTTTAAATTAATTTTGTATTTATAAATTAAATTATGCTCGTTTAAAGTCATTTATCATAAATTTATGATGTGAATAACCTGTCAAATATTTATTAAATCTGTGTGGCAGTAAATATATAAGTCATAAGTCATAAGTCATATCTTTATTTGCCAAAAAACATGGTATACAAAGCTGTTAAAAATACAATTAGACCATACATGTTTTGCTTAAAAATTAAGGCATGCAAATTTCAGTTACAGGAATTCCTTAGTGCTATAGAAGTTATTTCCATTTAACCATTTATATAGCTCAATTCTAAATAATCTGTATTCTAGTATTTTTAGATTGTTAGGTAATTTATTATATAGACGTACACACATAGCCAGACTGCTTTTGTTATATTTTGTTGACCTAGGGATCTCGTCAAGTACAAGTCTATGTTGATCCCGCCGACTTCTAGAACAAATTTCTCCTACTTTTTTAAATAGTTCTTTATGTTTATGTACAAACATACACGCTTCATAAATATATAATGAAGGAAGTGGTAGCAACCCAAGCTTTTTAAAAATTGGTTGACATGATTCATCATAAGGGATGCCATACATGCCTCGTACACATTTTTTCTGGGCAATGAATGCTCTATGGTTGTCAGTGCTGTTTCCCCACGTGATTAGTCCATACCGTAGTAACGACTCAACATACGCACGGTACGACATCATAGCCGTTTTAATGTTGGTGACATTCTTTATTTGCTTAAGGGCATATACAAATTTATTTATTTTGGTGCATACACTGTCGACGTGCGCTTTCCAGTCTAAATGTTCGTCTATTATTACTCCTAAAAACTTAGTTTGTGTCACTTGTGTAATTTTGGGTATATTCATTTTAAAATTAAATTTATCAATATGAGATTTATTAAATTGTATGTATACGGATTTAGTCAGATTGATAGATAAATTATTATTGTTTAACCAGTCAATTAAATTGTCAATTGTATTATTTATGTCCATTTCATGATCATGAATTGATTTACATTTTTTATCAGTAGTAGCAATTATGGAGATGTCATCAGCATAAAGGAGGCATTTATGATTAGTAATATCGACTATGTCGTTTATATAAAGTAAAAACAAGATCGGACCCAATATGCTACCCTGGGGAACGCCTTGTTTGACATATATATACGCAGAGGAGTTTTGTATCACATCACTATTTTTGTCAAGGCTAGTAATGGAGACACATTGTTTTCTGTCTGTCAAATAGGATGATATCCACTGGCATGGCAGTCCTCTAATACCAAGATTTTCTAATTTTTGTAATAGTATAGTGTGTGAGACTAGGTCGAAAGCTTTCGATAAATCGAAAAAGAGCCCAGTTGTAAACTGATTTTTGTTAAGATTTTTTAATATTGTTTTCAAAAGTAAAAAGATAGCTAAGGTAGTGGATTTATGCTTTTGAAAGCCAAACTGTTCCTTTTTGATTATATGAAATTTTTCACAATAGTTTATTAATCTCTTGTACATGCATTTCTCATATATTTTTGATATGACGGGTATTAATGTTATGGGGCGATAATTATTCATATCACTTTTCACACCCTTTTTAAATATCGGTTTTACAATAGACTTTTTTAATGCATTAGGAAAAACTCCTTGTGAAAAGGACAAGTTGATTAGATATGTCAACACTGCGCTTATTTCATTGACACTTGCTTTCATTATTTTGGTGTTGAGTTCATCGTATCCTTCTGAGTTCGTGTTATTTAGTGTAAGTATCTGTTGTTTTACCTCATGTTCGGTCATGGGTGTAAGGAACATTGAGTTAACGGTTAAGTTTTTACTTTGGCAATTATTAATTGTAGAATTTTGTATTGGTGTAGATAGAATAGTGTTCGTGAAGTAGTTACTGAAGGCGGATGCTATTTCTGTTGGTTTAGTGAGTACAATATTGTCAAATTTTATGAGTTCGATACTGTCCTTAGGTTTTATATTCTGAACTTCATTTTTAATTTTTTAATTACAGTCCATGTAGCTTTACACTTGTTTTGATTATAATTCATATACTTTATGTTGGCGTTACGTTTAGCGTTGTAGATGCACTTATGCAACAGATTAGAATATTTGGTATATTTAATCTTATTATTTATATTTTTAGTTTTATAATAATTGTATCGAAGGTAGCGCTTAGTTCTGGAACTCAGTTTAAGGCCTTTACTGATCCACTTCTGTTTTCTGTTATTATTTGTATTTATTTTTATTCTGACTTTTGGAAAACAGAGATTGTAAAATAGTCTTAACAGATTATGGAAACAATCAAATGCTGTGTTTGTGTCAGCTTCCATATATGTTTCAGTCCAATGTAGGCTCTGTAAGCATTCTGTAAACTTATGCATATTATCTATATTGTAATCTCTTTTGTATACATAGAATATTGCGGTTCTCTTCGTTTGTAATTTTTGAGGAATGCTTAGCATTTGTGCTGTATCATGGTCGGAGAGGTAAAGTGGCAGTACTGTTGCGATTGCGTCAGGTATATTACTTAGGATGTGATCTATGCAAGAAGATTTACGAGTAGCTACGTTAACGTGTATTTTCAGGTTGTGATTATAAGTTATAGCCTGAAGTTCTTGGGTTACTTTGCCTTTTTTCAAGGTATTTATATTAAAGTCACCTGTTATTACTATGCGCGTTTTAGCTTTATATCTCTTGAATAAGTCATGTAACATCTTGTCTAGCTTAGTTAAAAATTGGTTTGGATCAGATTGAGGTGTTCTGTATAAACAAATGATCACTAATTTCTCATTTGTCAATTCTATGCCGCATGCTTCAAAAATATTTACCTTTACGTAGCTTTTTAGAAATGAAAGGTCTTTAAAATTAATATCTTTTTTTACTAGGATGCAAGTACCACCTCGATGTTTATCTCTGCAAAAATTTGTAGCCATTTCATAGTCGGATAACTTAAGATAGTCTTCGTGACCTTTTTTGATGAATGTTTCGGAAAGGCAAATTATATGTGGTTCGTTATTTAAATCACGCATTTCTTGTAACGTCAATTCCAAGAGCTCATGTTTAGATAGTACACTTGCAATGTTTTGATGTAGTAATCTAAAGTTGTGTGATGTAGGTGCTGTGTTTTTAGGTACGAAAAAATGTTTCTCGATTTTTAACTGTTGAAGTAAAATAATAGGGTATGGTACCTTTTTTATGCTTCTCGGAGTGAATATGGGCATCGACTTTTTGTACGGGTTCTGTACTTTTTCGAGTTTTAAAATAAAACGGAATGGTGCCTATTTTAGGGCCATTCGTGTCCGTTTTTGGAAAAAAGCTTGGTTTGCTACTCAAGATGTGCTTCTTGAGCTCAGATGGATTTAAATATTTTTGGCTGTAATCTTCACAGTCTACTATATAATTAATAGTTTTACAAATTTCAGGCAAGCTATGGTAACTATAATTCGCAAAATGACAATTCTTGTAATATTTACAAATATTTCGGATACGGTAGTTCAATTTACTTACATCTAAATAGCTATTTTTTAATACATTTAATATAATAATATTGTTTTTATTGAATAATTTAAATAAATATTTTAAATTAGATAACACTTGTGCCATATTGTGATCGTTTTCACCTAAACATATTACAATTTTGTCATCCGTTCGTATAGTGGAATTTATACAGCTCTTTAATATTATGCTGCTATGGGCATGTGGCAACGTATGTGCCACGACTCCGTAGTTTTCATACTGGGTAGTTTTTCTTGAGGCAATGAGTGCTGCAGCGAGACCAACACATTGTATGTATTGTATATTGTATGTTGTGTATATTTAAAACACTAGTAGAATCGACTGTGTTTAGTCACCCTGCATAAATACAGAATATCAACATTCGACCACACTTAAGAGACAATTCTACCAAATTAGTAGAAACGTTATTACATACCAACACTATAGGGTAGGGTTCAGATATAGCGCTTCGAATAAGGAGTGTTCTCGCTTACCCAAGTACGCCTAATAAAAGCTAGCTATTCTGACTGTAGAACAAATTATAACACTAAAAATTGGTTTATTTCAGTAAAAGGTCTCTTTTTAGGCGGTTTAAGCTGCGATTTAGAGTGAATTTGAATTGATTATGAAGCGTTTATAGTAATTTAGCTAAACTATAACCGTATTTTTACGTGTTATAATATTAGTGAGAAATATTTCACGCATAGTTTATTAAGTGTTTATGTTACTGATAAACATCAAAATTATTTAATTTTAACGATGTTGCAATAAAAAATATTGCAATAACTGTCTCAACAATCCGTTAAACATAATATTTATAATATGTGGAGCAAAAACTTTGCACCACATTTTACGAGAATTGCGCTCCGTCCGAAAAAAAATTGACTGCACGTGTGGCGCAGCGGCTAAGACAGTCGCCTCAACGCTTCGTGTCGCGGGTTCGAGTCCCGCGCCGGACAACTATTTGTGTGACCCATAAATAGTTGTGTTCTGAGTCTGGATGTAATTTGTGTCCGTCTATTTAAATGTTTGTAACGTACCCCACGACACAGGGATTAATTTACCTAATGCGGGCGTGGCCTATAATAATAAAAAAAAAATAAAGAAACAAAACTCGTAAAATGTGATACAACTTTTTGGGTATGAAATTTGGAACAATTGAAGTTTATATAAATAAATTAAAAAAGAAAAGGTTTTTATTCACGTAGACTGTAAAAATCGCTTGTAAATAGTCAGAGTAGTCATTGTATAATAGCAATGATCTCATTTCTCATTTCTTTATTTCTCCCACAGTTACAAGACTTATACGATAAAAATTAACTAACATAACAAAAACAATTTCAGTCTAGTGTATGTGCGGAGCTGGTGTCTATTATAGGTATGATATTTAGCTATTTGAGATCCTGTAACTTTTATGTATAATGATGTACAATAAAGTGTATTTATCTTATCTTATGTTTAGCTAGGTTGTATTAAGTTATTGTCAAAGAGACTATATTTAAGTTTAACTATCGAAATTTATAGTTTTACTACTGGAGAACTCCTATGGAGATACTCCTATAGAAGGAACTATATTATATTAGAATTATATTATAATAGGTCTTTACCTATGAAATTGCCGTTTTGTATGAAAAAATTTAAACGATTTTTTTTCATGAATTTTTTTATTTGTATTAATCGAAGTAATCACCCATGCAATCAATGCATCTTTGCCATCGCAGTGGCAGTTTATTGATGCCCTTCTTAAAGAAATCAGCTGGACGGGAGGCAACAAATTCTTCAAAGGCATTTTGTACTGCCTCTCGGGTATTGAATTTTTTTCCCGCCAAGAAGTTATCCAAATTCTGGAAAAAGTAGTAGTCTGTAGGCGCAAGGTCTGGTGAGTAGGGCGGATGACGGAGAGCTTCCAACCCCAGTTCTTGCAACTTGGAGACCGTCTATTGTGCAGTATGAGGTCACGCGTTGTCGTGCAGGAGCAGCGGAGACGAGCGATTGACCAATGCTGGTTGGAGATGCGCCAGCTTCTCCATCATTGTGCTCAGTTCTTCACAGTACACATCTGCAGTAATGCTCACCCCGTTTGGTAAGAAGCTGTGATGAATCACACCGGCGCTAGACCACCAAACAGTGACCATCACTTTTCTAGGGGTAAGTTTTCGTTTAGGGCATTGTTTAGGTGCTGAACCAGGATCCAACCAACTTGCTGAGCGCTTGCGGTTATCAAACAGAATCCATTTTTCATCGCAGGTAACAATGCGGTTCAAAATTCCTTCATTTGTGTGTCTGTTGAGCAGTGCAAGGCACGTCTCGACGCGTACTTCGCGCTGGCGATCATTGAGTTCGTGGGGCACCCATTTGTCAAGCTTTTTTACCTTGCCAATTTGACGCAAATGGACCAATATTGTTTTGACGCTAACGTCGAAAGCTGCTGCTAATTCAGCCGTAGATTGTGTATCATCAGCTTCCACAACCGCCTTTAATTCGTCATTGTCGACCAAAGTCTTCGGACGACCGCGAGGTTCATTTTTTAGGTCGAAATTTCCAGAACGGAAGCGAGCAAACCAATAACAGGTGGTGCGTTGGTTTGTAGTGTTAGCTCCGTAAACGTCGTTGATGTTGCGTGCCGCTTGTGCCGCGTTGCTGCCACGACGGTACTCATATTCCATAATTACTCGAATTTTTAACGTATCCATGATGACGAAAAAGATTGAAATGCGATGAAAATGTAACACTAATCAATAAAGAAATGACTACTTTTGGAAAAAAGAATCCATGTTTTTAAAATAAAATTAATTTGAAATTAGAATTCTTAGCCAAACAAAAATTATTTTGATTTGAAATGGCCAGTACTGCAGAACGGCAATTTCATAGGTAAAGACCTAATATTGTATTAGAATTATTAATTATATTATATTAAAGGAATTATATTATATTAGATTAATATTTGATAGGAATATTATATTAGAAGGAGTGCGGTAATATTTTTATGTAATATGCATTCGAAGTAAATTATTTTAGTAAAAGAATACCATGTTTTGACACACTTACAAACTAAGAAGAGATGACAAACTTAGTGTCAAAATCTATTACGCCATAATCGCCACGCTTGGCAGACGGGTTTGCGATCGCAGTAAGATGGTGGAAGGAAGCTGCTGCCCGACCTCTGGGAGATATTCCCTCGGGTCTTCTACGCCCCCCAAGGGATAAGATTATTATTATTATTTGTAACACACTAGCAGCTAGTTAGCTGATGCGTGAGTATCAAATAGCTTGGAGATGTTTTCCTTGTCCAATCTGTTCTTGAAGGAATTTAATGTCGGAGCCATGACTACTCTTTCCGGTAGTTTGTTCCATGCTTTTACAACACTGTTAGGCAAGAAATGCTTCATTGGTTTCTTTTTAGATGAGTTTTCCCAAAGTTTCAATCGATGACCTCGGAGATGTTTATTATCATTTAGCTTATACATGATTCATGATTATACATGATGGGGTGAGGATATTCTGATATTCGCCGCCGTCACCACACATCAATGTCTGTTTGTCCTGAGTCTGGGTATAATTATCTATATAAGTATGTATTTACAAAAGAAAAGTATATGTAGTATATCAGTTACCTGGTTTCCATAGTACAAGCTCTGCTTAGTTTGGGATCAGATGGCCGTGTGTGAATATTATTATAGACTAACTAGGCCCCGCGGTTTCGCCCGAATTAAAGTAGTTTTGGCGTAAAAGAGTAACAAACAAACATACATACATCACATACTCACAAACTTTCGCATTTATAATATTAGTAGGATGTGTACCTCTAGCGGTTTTGGCAGTGCTCTCCGGATTAGCTCGCCGATGGTAGATGTTTTCCTACTTACTTGACACTTATCGTCATATGTTGGACAATTCACACAATATCTTTATCTTTATAAATAATAAAATCGTAGGAAAGTCAAAACTGTACATTGAATATTTTTTAAAAAGGATACCTGGTGCGTGATCTATAATCGATACCGAAGCCAAATGTATTTTTTTTTTAATTTTTGTCTGTTTATCTGTATGTACCTATGTCCGGGCTAAACTCAAAAAGTACTGCATAGATTTACTTCAAATTTTGCATGAATATTACTAAAAGGTCGGGTCAACATATAGGCTACATATTATCACGCTATCACAAATGGGGGAGGAGCTGTGAGAATTTATAACATTTAACGCGGGTAAAACCGCGGGGCACAGCACAGTATAAATTGTAGCCTATGTGTTATTCTGATGTATAAGCTATATTATTGTAAAGTTTAATTAAAATCCATTCAGTACGTTTTACGTGAAAGAGTAACTAACATCCATCCATACTTACAAACTTTCGCCTTTATAATATTAATGTGATGTATTATTTATTAATCGTAATGTTTCTCGATCATTCTAGATGATTCTAGCGATTCTCCAACTACAAATTGTAATACAAATTCCTTTTACTATAAATTACGTGACAATATTATAAATGGCCCTTGGAACTATGCCAAGTATCTAGCTATCACTGGTAAACAAACCGAGCCGAGGGCGTCCACTAGTCATAGGCCAATGAACTCCACAAGGCTGCGATAACTGCGCGTAGATAAACAATGGACTTGTATTACACAACTTGTAACCTAGTAGATTGTGTGTTAGTTACGTTTTCCTTCACTGCTCGGCTCCTGTTAGAGATAGCGTAATGATATTTACATGGATAAATTCTATGATAAATGGCCTTTCGCATGGTATTTATTATATTAAAATCGGTAGGTTAATTTTAGAGTAAGTGCGTATAAAATGATCCATTTATTTACTATTGTTGTGAGATTTTTAGTTTTAATAGTTAAGTTTTCCTTCACTGCTCGGCTCCTGATAGAGATAGCGTAATGATATTTACATGGATAAATTCTGGCCTTTCGCATGGTGTTAATTATATCAAAATCGGTTGGATTATTTTAGAGGTTTTAGGTGCGTATGAAAATGATATGTTTATTTACTATTGTTGTGAGATTTTGTTTCGACTAGTTTTACTAAAGTTACGTTATCCTTTACTGTTCTGCTCCTAATAGAGATAGAGTAATGATATTTACATGGATAAATTCTAGGTGTTAATTATATCAAAATCGACTCGATAATTTTAGAGGTAGGCGCGTATGAAAATTATGTGTTTATTTACTATTGTATGTGAGATTTTGTTTCGACTAGTTTGTTACGTTATCCTGTACTGCTCGCCTCCTATTAAAGATGGCGTAATGATATTTACATGGATAAATTCTATGATAAATGGCCCTTCACGTGGTACTAATTATACTAAAATTAGTTGGTTAACTTTAGAGTTATATTCATATGCATATTGACTGACCACCCGGGACAAATCATTGTGTGATGAACACGACAATTTGTTCTGTGTTTGGGTGTCTGTGTCAGGACAAACAGACATGTTCATGCGCACAAATATCTGTACCAGGGGGATTCGAACACACGACCTCCGGCGTGAAAAGCAAGCATTTGCCAACCACGCTAACCCACCAGTTCCCGGACTGTGTGTATGTGTGTAAAAAGGCCTAATAGCCCAGCTGGTTTAGTGGTTAGAGATCCCGATGCTAGACAGAGGTCGTGGGTTCGTTTCACACCCAGGACAGTGTGTGTGGTGTTTGCATTTTTTTGTTCTGCGTCTGGGTGTAACATGTAAGAATTTTTATCAGTTCTGGTTGCCACAATACAGGCTCTGCCTAATTTGTGGTCAGAATTCATTAGTCACAGTGTGTTAGGTGTACCGAAATAAATAAATAGCAAAAAAAATACATATAACTAATGGAAGCTTTTGTTCAACCAAAAAATGCTCGTCCAGCCTTAAGAAGACTTAAAAAAAAATACCGGCCAAGTGCGAGTCGGACTCTCCCATGAAGGGTTCCGTAGCAGCAAGTATTTCAGTTGATTCAATGAAAGCAAATTGCGGTTTACGATTTATGACGTATTAAAAAAAACTACTTGCTAGATCTCGTTCAAACCAATTTTCGTAGTTACTTTGCATGGTAATGTACATCATATATTTTTTTTAGTTTTATCATTCTTTTATTTTAGAAGTTACAGGGGGGGGGGGGGACACTCATTTTACCACTTTGAAAGTGTCTCTCGCGCAAACTATTCAGTTTAGAAAAAAATGATATTAGAAACCTCAATATCATTTTTGAAGACCTATCCATAGACACCCCACATGTATGGATACGATGAAAAAAAATTGAGTTTCAGTTCTATGCCCCATATATAGAACTGAAACTCAGAATTATTTTTCTTCTTTGTGTAAAAATCTTAATGCGGTTCATTGAATACATCTACTTACCAAGTTTCAACAGTACAGCTCTTATAGTTTCGGAAAAAAGTGGCTGTGGCATACGGACGGACAGACAGACAGATAGACAGACATGACGAATCTATAAGGGTTCCGTTTTAGCCATTTGGCTAAGGAACCCTAAAAACAACAAGTAAAAATAAATTTAGCATACACGTTATATATGTCATTGTGTAGCGTTCTCAATGTAGTGACGTTAATGTCGAAACGCGTCACGGAGCGTGACGTCAATCGTACGATATTTTAAGGAAAATGTTATGTATTACGCACTCGTAGGTTCTGCACATTAAAGCGTTATTTAAAAACGCTACTTAAATTTAAACCGGCCGCTTAACCATGGGTTATCAAAATTTTCATTTAAAAACACGATTTAACTTTGACCCGCGGTTAAGTCATGTCAAAATTTAAACCGCGTCGGCCCATGGGTTATACCTAGTTTAAATATGGCGGATTTTATTTGCATCAGCTGACGTTTGTTTGTGAATGGAGGTTTTATGGAAATTATTAGCTGTTTTAATTTTTAAAATAAATAATGAATTCCAGTTGGATTCTTCTCATCATATATCTATCATTCCATGTCTACCATAGAGGAAAAATCATAAAGTTTTGACACATAACCAGATTTAGTCGATTATTTTTGGTCAAGCTCTATACCAGTCCCAGAAACGTTGACAGAGTAAAATAAAATGAAGTTACTTAGCTGAGAAACCTTTACAGTGAAAAAGCGCGGGAAACGTTGAACCGAATGGTCGATTTTTCTTTCTGATAATTATTTATATTCTATTTTGTATATTATAGGGATAAGTACTGTGTGTTAGTGTAAATATTATTAATATTTAGTTTACATATAATAATTTCTGTGTATTGATTCACGATCATAACCTTTATTTAATTTGGGAATTGGACGTCTATTCACGTTAACTGTCTTTTTATATGTACTATTGGATGATGAGCGTTGTGAAAGTGATATGGGGGACACTGGATGGTTTTGTTTCATGTGAGGTACTGGGACAGAATTTAGTACATTGGCGTACGATTTATTATCCCCTGCAATTGTAAAAGTTGCTGAGAATTTAGTTAAAAATCGCCTTGAATGGATTATTGAAAATCGTGGAATATTATCCGAATCACAATTTGGGTTCAGAAAAGGCAGGTGCACCTTGGATAGTGTGGGCACTTTTGTGACTGATGTCCGAGTGGCATTTACAAAAAATGAATCTGTTCTTGCGGTGTTTTTAGATTTAAAATCAGCCTATGACAGAGTAAATCTTAATATTCTGCAATATAAACTACACAAACTTGCTATTCCACCAATTATTTCGTGTTTTATCATAAACCTCTTGTCAGGTAGAACAATAAAGCTGGACCAAGCTCAAGAACAGAGTAGACTGGTGTGGAATGGACTTCCACAAGGATCTGTACTCAGTCCTATATTATTTAATTTATATACTTATGATTTGGCGTCTTCACTTTTTATTCTATTAGCATCCTTCAATATGCCGATGACTTATTGTTGTACTCCATTGGTAACACATTTAATTCAATATGTAGCCAAATATCAAATACATTAAATAATTTAAAAGTTTGGATGGATAAAAATGGTCTTAGCATATCACCGCATAAAAGTTCCGTAGTTCTCTTCACGCGGCAGCGATTGCATCCCCCAATTCTTATATATTTCGATAATTGCCGAATACCAGTTAAAAATCAAGTCAAGTTTCTGGGTGTTGTCTTAGATTCAAAACTAACAGTGAACTAACTAAATGTGAAAAGCTTCTCAATTTGATGAGATGCCTCTCGGGTGTTTGGTGGGGTGGGCATCCGTTTTCTTTGAAGCTGCTTTACAATACTTTGGTACGAAGTGTTCTCGATTACGGGACCTTCATACTGGAGCCTTGTAATATAGCGGGTTTGAAGAGGCTGGATTACATTCAATCAAAAGCTATGAGAATAATTACCGGAGCTATGAAATCTAGCCCTATAAATGCATTACAAGTTGAATGTAGCGAGCCACCGCTTAACCTGCGGCGGCAGTTCTTAGCTGATCGTCTGCTTTATCGTGTTTTACAATTCTCAAATAGCCCTTTAATCTTAAAACTTGATATTCTTGCAGATCTCATTCAGTCATCAAACTATTGGAAGTACAAAACACTTCCTTGCTTAGTAATAAGTTACTTGAGATATAAATCAATTCAGGCCCCGACACATAGATCTCGTACTCTTGACTTTTTTTACTGTAAATATGAAGCCTTAATTTACAATCCGTTTGTATACTATCTTTCCAATATTGATAAATACAATGCTAATATTTCCTTTAATTCTATTGTGCAAGATAATTGGCCAGGGTGGAATCACATTTACACAGATGCGTCCAAGCACAAATTAGATGATTTTGTAGGAGTTGGAGTTTATCATGCTCAATATAACATTGTTCAGAAAGTTAAATGCTCATCTCAAATGTCAGTTTTTACCGCTGAATGTCTTGGCATCGCTAAGGCTTTAGAATACATTCTTATTTTCAAACTTGAAAATACTATCATTTTTAGCGACTCTATGAGCGCATTACAGTCACTAACTCGATTTCCCTTCAACTCCAAACCTATTTTCCCTCTCTTAGCAGACATTAGAAGTAAGCTTTATGACTGTAATATGAAAGGATTTTATGTTACTTTTGTCTGGATACCTAGCCATTATGGCATTGTAGGTAACGAAAGGGCCCATAAACTTGCGAATGAGGCTGTGGTGTGTGGAGATAAATTCCCTTTTGAAAATTTTACTCACGACCTGGCTGCTCTTCCTAGAGTTTATCTCTGGGATTCCTGGGATTCAGTCTGGAAAAGGAGTAGCCAATTAAAAGGGAAGAATTATTTCAATATTCAACAAGAAATACCATCTAAACCATGGTTCGCTGGAATAAAACTGGACAAAATTCCTACAACCATTTTAATAAGAATGCGTCTTGGTCATACATCATGTCCGGCCCATCTTTCTAGGTTGCGTATTGTAAATAGTCCGCAGTGTGAATGTGGTTATGACTTTGCGGATCTGGATCATATATTCTTCTCCTGTCCTAAACATGACCGTTCTTCCTTTTTAGAAAATTTGATTTCCCTCCGTGTCCCGTTCCGCACATCCATAAATACCCTTCTTTATTCTGTGAATGCATCTATGTATAATATATTTTCAAATTTTATTTGTAGTAATAATATTAGAGTTTAAATATGTATAAAATATTTTTTTATATTTTCTTGATATAATAATTTGTTCATTTGATATTTATTTATTTATTTGATTACTATACCTATAAAATATCATTATAAAGTACATTTCTCACTTTCCCTATATTTATCCAAAATCAAAATCTTAGTCTGATATTTAATTTTAAAACTATCCGTTTCCCTACCTTTTCAAAGTTGTAACCGTCGCTAAATAATGAATATATACAACAAAAACCTAAAAACTTTTAGAATCTCAATACTCGAAACTGGCGGATGCACTGAACGTGCGAGCCAATGCTCCATAACAGGAGTCAAAGAAAAAAAAAAAAAAACCTTTACAGTTCCGCAAACTTATCTGACCCGCTGGCAGCGTCGCTGTTATCGCATTTAGTGTTGCTAGTAACAATTTTTTGCAATAAAGTGGGTAAAAATAATTTGCACATTGTAACGTAAATGTTATATCACTAAAAAGCAAACAAATACTGTCATTACAAATCTTTATATTTTTATACAATAATTATGATCATTTACATAAAATGTATGCTGAGTGTTCTCTAACGGAGATACTCCAGGTATTATTATGTCACTGGAATGGTTTAATTCAGAAGTCATTTCATCATCATCATTATCGGAATCACTGTTTTCACTTTCACTATCACTACCTAAATGAATGATGAAAGGCTCGTCTAAGTATCCATCCCTTTTTCGATACACATTTTCAATATTTTTTTACATGATTGCAATGCTTTTGCCATTCATTGACTGTTATTTTATCATAAGCTTCTGCAATCAATGATAGGATTTCAGAATTCGATCTACCAATATTCTGATCTGCTATAAATTTTTGCATCTGCTTGCTCTTTTTCGTTCACAAGTTCTCTTACAAATCGCTCCCGGACACCTACAAAGGAAATAGCGAAAATTAAATAAATAATGAATATTATAAAATATGTATTTTAATTTAAATTGCGAGGGGGTTTCGTATTTTTTCAGAAGCTGACAACACTAAGACAACACAAGCATACAACTTATTGAAGGGTATAATTGGTGTCTGAAGGCGTTTTTCTTCCTTCATATAATTCAATACTTGTAATATAAAGTTCCTCGCATCACTTTTTAAATCATTCGGAATTTTTCACTATTAAAAACCACATAAAGAAAAATAAATACGTGCAACAAACAATCAATGGCAGGAATGTCATGGAATAACAGGCCTATTGACATTTCAAACTGGCATCGTTAGTTCTACTTTTGGCCACCGGGCCAGATAAGTTTGTAGCACTATAAGTAGGGTTTTTAAATAAAGAAATAGTTGAGCGTGGTTCAAGTGGTTGAGTAGGGTTTAGCTGAGACATGGTTAAGCGACGGATCACGGAATTATTTAAAATAAGAACATAAAACTCCGATATGTTTTCCACACACAATATTTAATCGAACAGAGTAACGTTCTAATTGAATTAATAATATCTTACCCTATTTTTATTATTATCAGTGACTGGCTGACCCGGCTTCGTACTGTCTCAATCGATAAATAAAACACCTAAACTTTTATACAAAATAATAATCTTAACGTTCTTCTTCTTAAAAATTAAAACGGTTTTCCGGGCAATTATTCCAATGTTTCTCATCTTTTAAACTTTCTCTATACCTCCACGAACATTTCAAGACCAAGATAAGATAAATCTGTTCAGCCCTTCTCGAGTTTGAACAAGACTAATGAAATAATGAAATGTATTCTGCACTTGGGTATTTACATACACTTGTACTTGTCAAGCTCACAATGTATTACATAAACACAGTTTAAAAACAGTAGGTAATTAAAACAACAAAATATTTTGAATTAGTCCGTCCGTGCGGTCTGTTTCGTCACATATATTTTTAATATCCTTAAATAAATTATAAATAGCAAGTTACTAAGCTATTTTTGTTACATTTAGCAATTGTATATTCAAATTAAAGAATTGAAAACAACGAGCAGTAGGCAAGCGGAAAAGTCTCTAACAGCTATCGAGTTGTATGTTATCTACATACAACTCATTTGCTGTTCGAGCCTTTTGCGCTAGCCAACTGCGCGTTGTTTAAAGAATAACCAATTGATAGTCTATATATCGATTTATAATTTAATAATTTTAGGATGTAAAATTCTTATAGAATTAATATAGTAATTAATGCAATGATAATCACTAATTCAATAAATAATCACAATGTAAATATAGAATTATAATATAGCAGCTACGTCATAACCGTTGCGCGTCTATTCAGTATATATTATGTTATGAGAAACCATAGCCATTACAAATCTCCGGCCATTGTTACATAAACATAAAGCCTGAATGTTGTAACAGGTGTAGCATTCTCACTATAACATCTCCGAATATTTAAGAGTAACACTCTTATTTAAAATAATGCCGTGATCCGCCGCTTAACCATGTCTCAGCTAAACCCTGCTCAACCACTTAAACCCCGCTCAACTATTTCTTTATTTAAAAACCCTACTTAAATGTTTCTCAGCTAAGTAACGTCATTTTAGTTTACACTGTCAACATTTCTGGGACTGGTATAGAGCTTGATCAAAATTAATCGACTAAATCGGATGATGTATCAAAACTTTATGATTTTTGCTCTATGGTAGACATGGAATGATAGATTTATGATCGTAACAGTGCATTTTCAAGGACTATTGATTTTCTTCGGTGGATTTTGAAGTTTTTGATAAGATTCCAACTGGAATTCAGTATTTATTTAAAAATTAAAACGGTTAGTAACTTCAATAAAACCTCCATTCACAAACAAACGTCAAACAAAACGTCAGCTGATGCAAATAAAATCCGCCATATTTAAGCAAGGTTTAAACCAGGGGCCGACGTGGTTTAAATTTTGACATGGCTTAACCGCGGGTCAAAGTTAAATCGTGTTTTTAAATGAAAAATTTGATAAACCATGGTTGAGCGGCCGGCTTAAATTTAAGTAGCGTTTTTAAATAAGACTGTTAATGTCTAATTTGCTGAAGCAAATTCGAATATTCTAGACAAACAGTTACCTACCTGTAGAGTATTTTGTACAAGTGACTCATAGAAAATTTAAAACACGTGATGAATAAGATATTAACAGTCAAAATGTTAGGGTATTATTATCGTATTAGTACGGCCTATTATTATCACATGGCATTAGTCATAAGGTAACTATTTCTGTGCAACGTCACATCCGGGTTCTTTCCGGGGGTCATTAAGTGGCCGTGTGGTTTCTAGCCCAGAAAGTATTACAGGTCCAACCCATAACATCCCGTGGGTTTTTTTATATCATAGGGCGACAAACGAGCAAGTGGGTCACCTGATGATAAGTGATCACCGCCGCCCATGGACACTCGCTACACCAGAGGAGTCGGGGGTGCGTTGCCGGCCTTTAAAAGTCAGCAAACAAGTGTTGCTGATCCTTCCACCACCCCGATGAGCTCTGGCGACCTTACTCACACTCGGAACCACAACATTAAAATAATTAATGTTATTATTAAGGAGTGTCTTCTGTAAGGTGGAGGTACTTCCTCAGTCGGGCTGCTCTTTGAGCGAATAACGCTATGCCCTACCTCTACTAATTTGGATGGAATGGATGGATGCATATGCAACATGTAACTTAATTAACGCACATACTGAAAATAGTTTGTTCAGAATTGTTTACTGAATCGATTCATATCATTTTTTTTTATTCCTAAATAATTAAAACTACGGAAAATATTGTAATATTAACCCTGTACAGTCAAAACAAATTTAAATGGACCGTAAGTCAAAGAAACAAGACTTACAATCGCAGTTTTATTTGTATTCAAACAAATTCCATCATTCAATACAAAATAAAGAAAAATAAACTTTATTCCAAGAAACTAATTTATCAAATAATGATGCATATACATATTAAATAAAAAATTTCAGTGTATGTATTATGATTACAACATAATATCCTAATTGGGGTGTTTGAGGGTGTGCGTTAATTACGTTACATGTTGTATATATACAAGAAAACATAAAATACTGGTAGAATTGAGAAGCTTTTTCCTATTGAAGACAGTTAAAAAGCACTCAACTCCATATTAGCAGCTAAACTGAAATTAACCGTAATACTATGAGTCAGTGCCTCGCCTCGCAGTATGATAAACATCATAGTAACGAAAATAGTCACTCACCGAGAGACGAGAATAGCACACGTGGGAGAGATATAGCGCGAGAGTATACCAGACTGGGGGACACACTCGCAATGGTGATACAGCTAGTAGTATCTATATTACGGCACATATTACAGCTCGCGTTTCAGAGGAATATGCCGCCGTATTAGCTTAATTTTTGCGGCATATTACTACCTCCGAAACTAAATCGGACGAAAGACGCAGTGTGATTAACAACACAATAACGAAAATCGACACTCTCCGAGAGACGAGAATAGCAGACGTGGGAGAGATATAGCGCGAGAGTATACCAGACCGGGGAAATAAACTCGCAATGCTGATACAGCTAGTAGTATCTATATTACGGCACATGTTAGCTCGCGTTTCAGAGGAATATGCCGCCATATTAGCTAATACGCTACTTTGGCGGCATATTTCTCTGATCGTATCAATGAAATGTCACCTCCGAACCTAAATCGGATGAAAGGGCAGTGTGATTAACAGCACAATAACGAAAATAGACTCCCACCGAGAGACGAGAATAGCACACGTGGGAGAGATATAGCGTGAGCACAGACCAGGGCTACTCTCTTTTTCCGAACAACGAAATTTCGTAATGAACTTCGTGTCTATGCTTCCACGGGTCCATTCGTTCAGCAATTTCATCCGAACGCACATTGTTTGACATTTAGATTCTCTAAACCATGGCGTTTCGAACGAAAATTTGATTTTGACACATCAAACTTCGCAATTTGAAGAAACCAAAAGTGTTACCTTTTGATTTTCGTTTCGTGTGAATTTTGCTTCAAATTGAATTGAAATGGCTGCAAGAATGCTTTTAATTGAATTGATAAAATGATAGCATCTAACAGTTAACCTAGTTTCAGAGTAAAGGGTCCATTAACTTTGTGTAAACCTTCCAGTCTAACCCGTACATACCGATGATTTAGCTCTTCTTCATTGTGATTGAGGCTGCTTTATTTAAAGAGTGGATGAACACACTTGTAATGGGAGCAAGGAGTATCTATATTACGGCATATTACGCCAGAAAACACAGCTCCATATTAGCAGCTAAACTAAAATTAACCGTAATGCTATGAGTCAGGGCCTCGCCTCGCAATGTGATAACATCATATTAACGAAAATAGACACTCTCCGAGAGACGAGAATAGCACACGTGGGAGAGATATACCGTGAAAGTATACCAGACTGGGGGGACACACTTGCAATGGTGATACAGGGGCACTACCGGCTAAGTCGCCGAACATCGATTTCTTAATTGGCGTTCAAATAAATAAAGGTTAACAATGACTTAATCAATCGTTAAATCGGCTTCCATGAGCACATGTGACGTCATAAATGGTCCGGAATCGATTGTCAACGTCGAAGCCGATTTAACGATTGATTGACTTGATGAAGACTATTTTAAACTTCATTTATTTGAACGCCATTTAAAACATCGATGTTCGGTGACTTAGCAGGTAGAGCCCCAGCTAGTAGTATCTATATTACGGCACATGTTACAGCTCGCGTTTCAGAGGAATATGCCGCCATATTAGCTAGTACGCTGCTTTGGCGGCATATTTATCTGATCGTATCAATGAAATGCCACATACGGCCAAACATCGGACGAAAGAGGCAATGTGATAAATAACACAATAGCGAAAATAGACACTCTCCGAGAGACGAGAATAGCAGACGTGGGAGAGATATAGCGCGAGAGTATACCAGACTGAGGGAACACACTTGTAATGGTGATACAGCAAGTAGTATCTATATTACGGCACATGTTACAGCTCGCGTTTCAGAGGAATATGCCGCCATATTAGCTAGCACGCTACTTTGGCGGCATATTTATCTGATCGTATCAATGAAATGCCACATACGGCCAAACATCGGACGAAAGAGGCAATGTGATAAATAACACAATAGCGAAAATAGACACTCTCCGAGAGACGAGAATAGCACACTAGCACATTAATCTCTTGACAATAACTTGATACGAGCTAGCTAAATATCATTTCTGTAATAAAATAAATTTTATAAATGTTTTCATACAATGTGTACCTAAATAGTATCTATGTTACTAGAAATAATATCTAATGTATACAACTATATTACTACAAACATGTTCTGACTATTTACAAGCGCTTTTTTAAAGTCTACGTGTATAAAAAAAAAAAAAAAAACCAGTGGGTGGCATACATCTGACGGTCACCGTAGCCTAGTTGGTAGTGCTCCTGCCTACGAAGCTGGTGGTCCTGGGTTCGAATCCCGGTAAGTGCAAATATTTGTGTGATGAGCACGAATATTTGTTTCTGAGTCATGGATGTTTTCTATGTATTTAACTATTTATCTATCTATATAAGTAAGTATATCTTCGCCTGGTACCCATAGTACAAGCTTTGCTTAGTTTGGGGCTAGGATGATCTGTGTGACATAGTCCCCAGATATTATCTTATCTTATCTTATAAAGCGTGAAAGTATATATATCTCTCCAGACTAGGGAACCATGCTTGTAGTGGTGAATCTATATCAGCTTCCAATAAGGACTATCTTTATTGACGATTTCCGTCCTAGAAACGCGACACCACACTGTTCAATGCGAAATAGAAATGAAAATATCTGGCTTGCTTTCTATAAGAGAGAGAGAGAGAGACTGACAGAGAAACATGCGCACGCCGCACAGCTGCAAAAAGTGTCGTGACAACTTTTCGTAAGATTTTTTCCGTCTTGCCCCCTTTCACAACGCGCGATAAGGAACTTCGTTCCAATAACAGGGTCGCCCTATAAAATCATAACAAATGGAAATCCGTTGTCTCTGCCTACCCCTCTGGGAAACAGACGTGAGACTATGTATGTATAAATCATATACATAGACTCACGCCTGTTTTCCAGAGGGGTAGGCAGAGACAACGGATTTCCATTTGCATGCCGCTTTTGCCTCGTTTACTGTCAAAAGATTATTATTGTACACAAGCTGACCCGGTAGACTTAATACGATAAATAAAAAATTAAAAAAAATGTTTATTTTCACACAAAACAAATAATTTAAAGAGTTGTAGTTCCTGATTCCCAAAATAAGTAAACTTGTATCTTGGGAATCAGGGCACTCTCCTTAACGTATTAAATTAATTAAAATAGGTAAAACTTAATACACACTATATAAAAGAATTTACATAAATATTAAAAAGAGAAAAAACATTACAAAAAATTACAATTATAAGAAAAAAAATCTTCAAAATAGCAGTAAAAAAACAAACGAGTTAATGTTGGAGTAAGTGAGTGTGTGTGTGCGGTGCGCGCGTGTGTAATGTAAGTGTACGTGTGCGTGCGCGCGTCAGTAGGTAATACAACTGAAATTGAGTCAGCAGTTGCTCTGTTTCATTATAGCTGAGTTCATAAGCCAGTTTCTGACAGCTTTTTTGCATTTAAATTAATTTAGGTCATCAAATTTTATTTTTTGGTGCATATAGTCGTATAATTTTATACTAACTGCATCAAATTGCCGTTTACTAAATAAAATACTTGTTGTGAAGAAAAGGGCTGTTTTTGGGGTTTCCCTAGACCTCCACGAACATTTCAAGACCAAGATAAGATAAATCAGTTCAGCCGTTCTCGAGTTTTAGCGGGACTAACGAACAGCAATTGATTTTTATATATAGATATAGAAGAAGCTGCCTCGTTGGTCTAGCGGTAGCGTGTTCAACCGCAGATAATGAGGTCCTGGGTTCAAATCCCGGGTCGGGCCAAAAAGTGATTTTGGGATTTTTCCGTAAAAAGAAATTTCTCAGTATCAGCCCGAAGTCTGGGAGTGTACGATATTACACCCCCGTGCCTCGGAGAGCACGTAAAGCCGTCGGTCCTGTGCCTGAACTCTTTCCGGTCGTGTCGCTAGGCGTCCCATCGGATCATTAGAGTGATGGAATAGAAAGTGCCCCTGTGTTTGCGCACACACTTGTGCACTATAATATGTCCTGCGCGATTGGCTAAACTCCATTGAGAATGGCCGCCGTGGCCGAAATTCGGTCGGGACAGCACACACACAATGGTGAATCTATGTCAGCTTTCACTAAGGACTATCTTTATTGAGCTGTGTGAGTTCCGGCCTAGAAAGAACAACCCCATCCCCAACAGAACACCAGTAGGTGCCGTAAATCTAAGGGATACAGCACATCAGCGCCTCCTGTAAACCCCTCTGGGAAACAGGCGTGATAAATAATAATAATGTCCTCCTAGCCGAATTTCGGCCACGGCGGCCAGTCTCAACAGAGATTAGCCATCTGCGCGGGACATATTATAGTGCTCAAGTGTGTGCGCAAACACAGGAGCACTTTCTATTCCATCACTCTCATGATGGGACGCCTATGCGACACGACCGGAAAGAGTTCAGGTACAGGACCGACGGCTTTACGTGCTCTCCGAGGCACGGGGGTATAATACCGCCAACTACCAGACTTCGGGCTGATGCTGAGATGTTTTTCTTTTTACAGAAAAGTCCCAAAATCACTTTTTGGCCCGAGCCGGGATTTGAACCCAGGACCTCGTTCTCTGCGGGTGAACACGCTACCGCTAGACCAACGAGGTAGTCAGGCGTGATACTATGTATGTCACATAGTCTCACGTCTGTCTCCCAGAGGGGTTTACAGAGACAACGGATTTTCATTTGTTACGATCTTTGCATACCTCTTTTACTGTCATATATAAGACTAGCTGTGCCCGCGACTTCGTCCGCGTGTTAATTAGTTTTTTTTTTGTCTTTTAGTAAATTTAAATGACATTTTCTACAATAAAAGTAGCCTAAGTTACTCCTTATTACATCAGCTACCTGCCAATAAAATTCCCGTAAAAATCGGTCCAGCCATTTCAGAGATTAGTTAGAACAAACAGACGGACAGACAGACAAAAATTGAAAAAAATATTATTTTGGTGTATGTACCGTATATATATTCATAAACATGTAGTAAAAAACGGTTATTTCAATATTAAAAACAGACACTCCAATTTTATTTATTTGTATAGATGACTAGCTGTGCCCCGCGGTGTTACCCGCGTTAAATTTTATAAATTTTCTTTGCTATAAACCTCACGGAGCCCGAGACCTTTCCAACGAATGCAAAACCGTGGAAATCGGCTCGTGCGTTCTGGAGTTATAGCGACAGGAAGGAAAACCCGACTTATTTTTATATAGTAGATTTATTATACATATTATTTTGGTATCTGAATAAAGCCTATTATTATTACTCTCAATAATTCATCCAGCCATGTCACAAGACGCGTTCTAAAATAAATATGTCCGCTCAGGGTCACAACAAGGGCAAGCCCCGTATTTTCTAGAATACTACTTCTAATAAAATGACTCATCTACACAAAACATTTTTACATCTATTTAATCACGATGGCCACACTCCTGACGTAATAGCGTTAATCTGTGTTGATATTTATTTTGTTTTTCAACCTCTTGCATTATTTATTATGTTTTATTACACCGTCATATTGGAACGAAGTTCCTTATCGCGCGTTGTGAAAGGGGGCTAGACGGAAAAACTTCTCACGAAAAGTTGTCACGACACTTTTTGCAGCTGTGCGACTTGCGCATGTTTCTCTGTCTGTCTCTCTTATAGAAAGCAAGCCAGATATTTTCATTGCTATTTCGCATTGAACAGTGTGGTGTCGCGACGATTATTTTTGTTGAGTGTATACAGGTTTTTTGTACATAATAAATAATAAGAAATTTAACTTCGTTCCATCCGGGGGTGCCTTGACACCTCTCAAGTTTTTATTTTTATATGGATGGCCGTTGGCTACAATTGAAAATCAGCGCTACAGTCAGAATGCTGAACTGTGGCCTTTTAGTCACAAAGGTGCTTAGTATGGGTACCACATCAAATAGGTGCGTAAAATTATGGATTATAGAAAAATGTATTAATTGTTATTTATAAATATCAAATTGTTTTTTATGTTTTCTTCTGTGTGTTGCAGCCCTATTACTTAATTTATACTGATGCACCTTGTGTCTAATAAATATATATTCTTTCTTCTTTCTTACACTATAGTAATATCCCGGGACATTATGCACACGCGGCCATCTGATCCTTAACTTAAAGCAGAGTTACAGAATACACTATGCAAACCAAATAACTGATATAGCAACTACTTTTCTTTAAATACATACTTGTATACATAATTACACCCAGACTTAGGACAAACGGACATGTTCCAGACAAATATGTGTCCTAGGTGGGAATAGAACCCACGACCTGCGGCGTAAAAAGCAAGAATTTACCAACCGGTCAATTGGGTCCTTCCCACCTACAAATGAGCTCGAGGGCTGAGTGAGTTGCGGCAGAGACCGCCGGGGTCCTCAAGCTGAGAATGCTAGGTGATCTTATGGTTCCCTGGGATCGCTGGCATTTGGAGGAAGGGCACTCCACTTGTCTTGTATAAACGGTCCCGGGAAGAGGTAACCTGCTGTAGCTCAGGTTGCCTAAAAGCGCTTTTGCGTGATGGGGAGGGGGAGGCACTCGGGCCCCTCCTCTCCCCCGGTGAGAGTTTCGCGGACGCTCAGTGTACGGCGGGGGCACTGGTGAGATCGTTCACGAGTACCCATAGCCCCCGCTACAAGCACTGTGAGGCTGGCTACCGTGGGGGTTTTAGTGGGTCGGCCCTACACAACGTGCGACCACGTAAAAAAAAACTTGAGAGGTGTCAAGGGACACCCGGATGGAACGAAGTCATTTCTTATTATTTATTATGTACAAAAAAACCTGTATACACTCAACAAAAATAATCGTCGCGACACCACACTGTTCAATGCGAAATAGAAATCAAAATATCTGGCTTGCTTTCTATAAGAGAGAGAGAGAGAGACAGACAGAGAAACATGCGCACGCCGCACAGCTGCAAAAAGTGTCGTGACAACTTTTCGTAAGATTTTTTTCCGTCTAGCCCCCTTTTACAACGCGCGATAAGGAACTTCGTTCCAAAAAAAAGTGATCTTATGGTTAGTAGCCCGAACTGCTATGTAACCAGAAGTCCTGAGTTCAATCCTCATCCAGGACAAATCTTTGAGTGATAAGCATAACTTCTTTTTCTTTCATTTTAATAGACAACGCCCGCACTAAGTTAATTAATCCCTATGTCGCGGGGTAGGTACTTTACAAACATATATTTTGACGGTCACCGTAGCTTAGTTGGTAGTGATCCTGCCTACGAAGCTGGTGGTCCTGGGTTCGAATCCCGGTAAGTGCAAATATTTGTGTGATGAGCACGAATATTTGTTTCTGAGTCATGGATGTTTTCTATGTATATAAGTATTTATTCTTATTCTTATTCTTTATTGCACACAGAAAAACAATAAAAAGAAATACAATTTATGAAATAAAGACATGCACATAGGCGAGCTTAACTCAATATTTATCTATCTATATAAGTATGTATATCGTCGCCTGGTACCCATAGTACAAGCTTTGCTCAGTTTGGGGCTAGGATGATCTGTGTGACATTGTCCCCAGATATTATTATTATATTATTATATAATTGGCGCACATGAAGTACTTACATCCAGACTCAGAACTATAATGAATAGAAATAATGAAATTTATTCAGCACTTGGGTATTAACATACACTTGTACTTGTCAAGCTCACAATGCAGTACATAAACATAGTCGAATACAGTATAAGAATTACAAAAAAATTATTAGTCCGTCCGTGCGGTCTGTTATATCAGATATATTTTCATAAATCCTAAAATAAATAACAAGTTACTAATCTATTATTTTGAAATTTATACTATATTAAAATTAAAGAATTGAAGGCAATGAGCATTTGGATAGCGTAGAAGGCTCTTAACCAGTAGCTTAAATTAAACGAATAATACCCGAGGCCACCATTTTGAGGTTCGGGCCACAGCTCAGGGGGCCGCTGAGGCAAAAAGACAGAATTCTAAGAGACGGTGTGATCAGTTGCACGGGATCACCGATGACGCGTTAAGGGGCCAAAGCGATCCTCGCCGCTGAGGAGCCTACCCTAGCTAACCTGCTATTCATGGGTCATACAAATAGTTGTCCTGCGCGGCAATCGTACCCGGGACAAGAAGCTGCGAAGCAACAGTCTATATGTGGGGATCGAAGCCACTACCCGTGATTTAGCAGTCTGGGTCAGTGACTAACCATTCGTAATTCAATTTACGATTTCCCAGATTTCAATTAATTAAATAAGTAGAAAATGCCTTTGGCATTAAGTCCGCCTGATGATGATGATGATGATGTACATTCCCATTGTACTGAAGTATAAATAAATAAATAAAAAAAATATGTAAAATAAACAAAAAACCATCGTATGTTCAGGTATTTTTATAAACGTCATTGTGATTCGTAAATTCCCATAAAAACGAGGAAATACCATAGACACAAAACTCTATAAGTCTCGAAACAGCCCGGAAGAATATAAAGTAGATTCTTATATACCTATACACATGTATATTTATTATTGTTGCTTGTTCTGTGGCTGCACGGCACAAATTAACAAGCCACCTGATATTATTATATTGTTTGTACAATAAACTTGTAATGTTAGTTTGTTTGATTTAGATGTAAACTAATATCGATGACTTGGTGTACAATTAAAATTCTAATGAGTTTATGTTACGTCTAGTTTAAGACTCATATGTTTTTTAGGGTACCGTAGCCAAATGGCAAAACACGGAACCCTTATAGATTCGTCATGTCTGTCTGTACGTCCGTATGTCACAGCCACTTTATTCCGAAACTATAAGAGCTGTACTATTGAAACTTGGTACGTAGATGTATTCGGTGAACCGCATTCAGATTTTTACACAAAAATAGAAAAAGAACAATAATTTTGGGGGGTCCCCATACATAGCACTGAAACTCAAGAATAAATTTTCATCGTACCCATACATGTGGGGTATCTAAGGATAGGTCTTCAAAATTGATATTGAGATTCCTAATATCACTTTTTTCTAAACTTAATAGTTTGCGCGAGAGACACTTCCAAAGTGGAAAAATAAGTGTCCCCCCCCCCCCTGTAACTTCTAAAATAAGAGAATAATAAAACTAAAAAAATATATATGATGTACATTACCATGTAAACTAACAACGAAAATTAGTTTGAACGAGATCTAGTGAGCATTTTTTTTTTAATGCGTTAAATCGTAAACCGCAATTTACCTTTCATTTAATCAACTGAAATACTTGCTGCTGCGGAACCCTTCATGGGCGAGTCCGACTCGCACTTGGCTGGTTTTGTATAATTGTTGAAGTAAATAAATAAAAAATATATATAGCTAGGTATAGTCGTACGTAAGTATTGCGCAGATAGTAATAAACCTGTCCTCGATATAAACGTATTAATAATATTAAAATTAAGCAAAACTAGTATTTTGTTTGCGTCTCGGGAATGTTCGATACACACGTCAAATAAATAGCCAACCATAAACGTGTCAGTTTTTTTTTTTTAAATGTAGTCATAGCCATACACATATCTTTTTGAAGTTATACTTCTTTTGGCGCGGTGGGGAAAAATGATGAGAGTGAATTTTTACGATGCGCGCGCACACCGACACCAAAAAATTTAACAGCATGAAGTTAGTTCTAGGTGGTATGAAAATTGATAACTATGTTCAAGTTGTATATTAAGAAGTATAACTTCTAACGCGTGTACATAAGTACACACAAGTTTTTTTTTTTTTCACCATTTATGTTATAATTGACGGGCCTGTTGGCGCGGTTGGCTAATGCTTGCTTTTGCGCGCCGTAGGTCGTGGGTTCGAATCCCACTCAGGACAGATATTTGTGCACATGAACATGTCTGTTTGTCCTGAGTCTGGGTGTAAATTATCTATATAAGTATGTATTTACAAAAGAAAAGTAATATATGTAGTTTATCAGTTATCTGGTTTCCATAGTACAAGCTCTGCTTAGTTTGGGATCAGATGGCCGTGTGTAGATAATGTCTCAGGATATTATTATAATTAAATCATTCATAAGGATTTTATTATATTTGTATTTTTGCCATAATGAGATTATAAATTAATTAAGATTAGAATAAATATTAAGTAATTTAATATTTTTGCACGACATATCTATGTCGAATTTAGTGCAACTACACTACAATGCGTCCAACAACTATGTAATCTATATTCTGGCAAATAGACATTTTCATATCATTTCATTTCATATTTTATTAATCGTCAACATTGTTTTATCCTACCTTTCAGTATTTGACGTGGCAGCTACTGAGAAACACTGCTAAAAAATTCAGTAGGAATCCTATTTAAAAAAATTTTGATTATCATAATATATAAATAAATAATTTGAATCTACTTATTCTCAAGCAATTTTATCATTAAGATAGTCTGAAACTTTTTAATGTGCCTTTTTTAATCGGCATCATTTTGTTATCCTACCTTTCAGTATTTGACGTGGCAGCTACTGAGAAACACTGCTAAAAAACTCAGCAGGGATCCTTTTTGAAAAAATGTGATTATCTTAATATATAAATAAATAATTTGAATCTACTTATTCCCAAGCAATTTTATTCTGAAACTTTTAAATGTGCCTCACACAATTTGGCTTTAAATTTTTTTTTTTCTTTATAAATATACAATTTATTTTTATTGAAAATAAAGAAATACATATTTAAATAATTAACTTAACTTATAAGAAACAGAAAAATATCAGCTAAATTAACTATAATAACTAACTACTATAACTAAGTTATAGGGCGTCGTAGAATTCCTCCGCATCGTCGGGAGGTAACGTGCCCAGAAGGCTGGCCGCATTGCCACGCTGTATGGCAATGCTGATTCTTTGACCCAAAAAAAGACCAGCTCTCTGGTCACGGGAAGCGTCAATCAAACGTTTCGATCCCCACGTCCCCATCACGGCCCTACGGCCCTAGTGTTTCGACCCCAAAAGGCTCAATTACATAATTTCCAACGAGGTTGGTGTATTTGCGCCGTTTGAGGGTTTCTGGTTCAATTTAGTTTTTAAATTTGTCGATTGACAGTTTTCTGATGTCATTGGGAAGTTGGTTGTAGGAGCGTAAACACTGCCCCATAAAAGAGTCACTAAGTTTCTGGAGAAGAGTAGCATGTGCAACAAGATTATGCTTATTTTGAGTTTAACTTTTATTTTTAAATTGATCAATATTTCTATGCACATACAATATGTATATTCTCATATATACAGGGTGGCCGAGGAGTTGACGTTCAAACGCAAAATTTAGATCACCCCCATGTATGTTCTACGAATTTGCGTAGTTTTCGAGATAGAATTTTTTTAATGATTTAACCTAACATCAGTTTTCGATTTTTTTCTCGGTCTGTTGAACATTTCTGGTTCAGTTTTTAGTGATAACTAATTAGCATAGTTTAACCCAACACCCTAAAGAGTATGGTTTATCTAATCATTGCAGAACTGACTTAGGATTTATTAGAAAGTTCAAAAATAGGGCTTAAGCTCACAACTCATAAATTTTCAAAGTATAAAAAAAAACGCTGGACCAACGATACCATACCACTTACAACTACCGCCTTTCCTATCTTACTTTTACCTTGCCACACAATCAACGGTCGATTACGGTTGTCTGGAAGAGATCGCTACAAACCGATACGACCGCCGATTGTACCTGTATTTGCTTAATATCGATATAATGTATCGTGTTTTCTGGGGCAATAAAGTGTATTCTATCTAATAATAAAGAAACCAATACTTTTAAATTTGTGATATGGATGTATGGATGTTTGTTACTCTTTCAAGCAAAAACTACTGAATGGCTTTTGAACGGAAATTTTTAAGTAATATAGCTTACTAGCTGTGCCCCGCGGTTTTACCCGCGATAAACTTTATAAATGATCACAGCTCGTCCCCCGTAGGTGATAGCGTGATAATATGTAGCCTCTATGTTGACCCAACCTCTTAGTAATATTCATGGAAAATTTTAGTAAATGCAGTACTTTTTGAGTTTAGCCCGGACATACATACAGATAAACAGACAAAAATTCTAAAAACTATATTTAGATCACGCCCCAAGTATCCTTTAAAAAAATATTCAATGTACAATTTTGACTTTCCTACGATTTTATTATATGAATAGATTATATCTGAATATGTGATACCTTATTACTAAATGACACTAATATTATAAAGGCGAAACTTTGTGAGTTTGTATGTTTGTTACTTTTTCACGTCTAAACGGCTGGAGCGATTTTAATGAAATTTGGTATGGAGTTAGCTGACACCCTGGATTAACACATAGGCTATAATTTATAAAGTTTAACGCGGGTAAAACGCGGAACACAGCTAGCACAACTATTCCCTTAATTACAATAATTGTAAACAAGTCCTTAAGAATACTTGTCCTACGAAGATACAGATAAACTTTTAGTCGTTTTGAAATAAAGTTGTTTTGTACTGTTTTATAATATTGATCATGTAAAGAAATTGATGATGTTTAAGAATTTGAAACTAATAAAGTCATTATGATGTAATTGTTTTAAATTAGCATACGCATCAATTGTTTGGGTTCAATAACATTGTAACCCAAGTAAGCGCATTTTACCATTTTGCAACCTTTTTGTTAGAATCATCATATCACGTATATTATAATTATGTTAAGTAAGTGACTATTTTTAGATTATATTAATACTAGCACTTCTTTGCCTGCAATACAGGGTCACCTAGTTCAGGCACACCTGTAACGTTTGTAGCGATTTAAGAAAAATTGTATTTCTAGTTATATTTTATGTTTTAGTTCTTAAGAATTTTATCTGTGATAAATTAATATTATTTCTTTTATTCCGTATCTTTCTTATTTCATATATTTACAAATATATAGTTACATAATATATATATATATATATATATATATATATATATATATATATATATATATATATATATATATATATATATATATATATATATATATACATATATATATATGTAATTTTATAAATATAAAAAATAGAGCTCCAATTGGCAACGGGAGCAGGGTCCATGCTACCGATGGTCAAGGCTCCAGAGAGAGGAACCTCCTCACAATACGCGCCGTCTCCAAAAGTAACGCCTTCTGAACCTGACCCTTGACCCAACTGCCTAAAACGAGCCTCTTAAGGTGACGGTCGAGGCTCTTGGCAATCAAACCATGGCCAGAAACGACAATCGGTACAATGATCGCAGAGTCGACGTCCCACATGTCAACAACCTCGCGTGCTAGGTATTTAATTTCCGTGTCATTTTCAGCTTTCACAAGGTTGTCATTAGCGCTCTTGGTGATCCACCATCACAATATCAGGCTTATTGGCAACAATAGTAGTTAAGGTTTAAGTATAAGTATTGCCATCCAGCGTGGCAATGCGGCCAGCATTCTGGACACGCTGCTCATAAGCAGCGATGCCGAAATATTTTTCGACGCCCAAGGATGACTTTTTAGATTACTCTAGACTTAGGCGTTTGTATAATATTGTATTTTTTTTTATATATAAAACAACCCCCTTACTATGGAATCTAATCCCTGTGTCGCGGGTTACTTTAGAAACATATAATAGACACAAATTACATCCAGACTCAGAACAACTATTTATGGGTCACACAAATAGTTGTCCAGGGATTAGAACCTGCGACACGAAGCTGCGAGGCGACTGTCTTAGCCGCAGCGCCACACGTACATTATTATTTTAGCTCTCTGATCATCAGTGTTCCAGAAGCCGTCTGGTGAACTCCCTGACAAAGGACCGCGCTTCTGGACCCCAAGGTAATAAGCACACTTTATTAATCATCATCATCATATCAGCCGAAAGACGTCCACTGCTGGACAAAGGCCTCCTCCAAAGATCTCCACAATTGCCGGTCTTGCGCCATCCGCATGCAGCGATTTCCAGCGACCCGCACAAGATCATCGGTCCATCTTGTAGGGGGCCTGCCCACGCTAAGTCTTCCGGTTCGTGGTCGCCACTCGAGAACCTTTCTTCCCCAGCGGCCGTCGGTTCTACGAGCTAATTAATAAAAAAATAAATACCTGATGATAGAGATTCCTTCACGTCCAAAATAGTAGATGAGAAAGGCACATGTTGTTTTTTCAGGGCCAACATCTCTTGGTACTCGTGAGGGTGGGTCATCAGATGCCTGGACAGGTTAGTAGCATGATCCCCCTAAAATAAGCAAGCATTACTTACCTATCGTATGGGCAGTGGTTACCCTAGTGTCAGAGTTGTTCAAGCCACCCATTACGCCTCTGACTTGATGACAGTTGCCTAATGGCTACAACTAGGATCGACAGTATAACGAGCTCTCCAAAGCACAGAGACGCTTGGAAATTAAACCACTTTGGCGTTCACCCATCTATGGACTGACTGCAAGCCAAGTTGCTTAAACTCGCCAATCACTTACGGACCGGTGCTAGTATCTGGATATGAAGCTTTGTCGAAGTAGGTGATTCCATTTGGCCATCGGACCGATCCAGTTCAAAATCTTAGTGGAGGGCCTGGTAATGGTATTATATCAGCCAATGTGGCCTTAAAGCTTCCGCAATGGAACTGTATCGATAATCGCCACACTTGGTAGACAGGTTGGTGATTGCAGTATGATGGTTATGGCACAGAAAGATGCTGATACCCGATTTCTGGAAGATAATCCCACGGGATAACCTCTAAACTGTCCACACAGAAAGTTGGAGTCGCGATATTCAACACCGTTACCATATAGCAACCTGCTGATAATATATACTATCAAAATCTTATAGAATGTTACTATCTTGTCATTCATGGGCCTCCTAGTGCGGTCTGACAGGAATAATAAGCAGCAATTTAGCCATCATTCTCACCTCTTAAGGCTGAAGCAGAGCAGAGACGAGCTGTACCACGATTCACCAATCACACAGCTTGAAATCCACATCAGTGGAGAAGAGATGTGGATTTCAAGCTATGCATTTTTTTTTAAATCGGGACTTCTCCCTCGTTCTTAGGTACCCTCCACTGCAACTCCTGTAAGCCAGGATCAACAGTGGCATACAATGAAATGACACTGAGCGGTGAGGCTCAGATATGTCCCGGGGAACGCTTTAACAGTCTTGGATCCCACAACGAATTTAATCAGAAAGAAAAAAGGAGAAGTTAGAACGTGGCACATCGTGGCACAGCTAGTGTCCGCTCCACTCCATTACAACTCAGTGGAACCGCAGTCTTACAGCCTTATACTCCAACAAATACCGAAAGCAATTATGCAAGCTTATTACGAAATTTCATTTATATTGGTCCATCGATTTAGGAGCTACGGTACTACCGATACATGTATAAACTTCAAAGCATAACATGTATATGTAATGATAAATGCTTGCTGACCTATCGTAGGGGTGTGGTAACTCTAGTGTCAGAGGTGCTCAAGTAGGCCTCTGACATGGCTTAACGACTGTTGTCTAATGTCTACCGGGACCGACAGCTGAAATTTCCCTCCGAAGCCGAAGAAGCTCAGAAATTAAATTTTGGCGGTCACCCATTATGGACTGATCGCGAGCCCAGTTGCTTAACCTCGCTGTACGCTTTCGGACCGACGAGAGCATCTAGCTATGAGCGCCTCTTTATTAAGCGATAATAAAGTATCGAATACAATCTTACTTACCTTTATAGTTCTGTTGCAAACTTTGCAGTTGCTATTTTTTCCGATCATCGTAAAATAAGTGTGCACTTGATTGGTTTTTCTCCGGCTAGTGCTAATTTTCTCGAGGTTACCTAATAAAGTAATATAAAAATGTTATCATATTGCTTCTAATGAGTAATTTCTTGTGTAGAGAATACTTCCTTTTAGCTATATAATAGGATGGCAAACGAGCCAGTGGGTCAGATCCATGATGGTAAGTGGACACTCGTAACAACAGAGGAGCTGCAAGTGCGTTGCTGGCCTTTAAGAAAGGAATAGGCTCGCTTCTTGAAGGTTGCCATGTCATATTGGATCGGAAATACCTCCGCAGTTAATTGATTCCACAGAGTGGTAGTAGTAAAGTTTCTTGTGAAACACACGGTGGTAGATGACCATGCATCCAGGTGATATGGATGAAATTTCCACGTCCTCAAACTTTCTCGGCAATACGTGTAATGAAAACTCCTAACACCGTTCTCTTTTTAGAAACCTAAGTTTACCAACATCATACGGCTTGACTGATACCAAAGCCTTTGGATATGCGTAAAACCCAGGACATCAGTCACAGGGAGTTTCAGTTCGAAAATTTTCGACAAGAATGTGTTGCCAGTGATGACTTACGGGAAAGAGACGTGGTCGCTCACTATTGGCCTCATAAGAAGGATTAATGACACTCAAGAGTAATGGAGAGAAGAATACGTTCAGGGTATCCCTGCGAGATTTAATCAGAAATGTCGCGATCTGCAGGAAAACCAAAGTAATCGATATAGCCGGAAGGATTGCCCAACCGAAGTGGCAGTGGGTGAGGCACATATCTCGTTAAACCGACGGTCGCGGGGGCAGGTTCACAAGTGGTGGACCATGATGCAATGTTCGCGGGAAGCCGCTGGATGCGGGCAGTGTAAGACAAGCCATTGCGGAGATCCTTGGGGTAGCTATTGTCCAGCAGTGAACTCATATTGAATGAACTACATATTGCTGAGGTCTCCATTGCGCTCAACTTATATACATGAACACGGGTGATACGGTGTTATAATTTCAGTTATTCTGTTGGAGATACAGTTGACTATTCCTCCACGGAAATTGAAAGAAATTCAAACCGAATGAGATGGTATGCCAGATAAACATAACCGACTTCAATGGTTTTGAGCTTACACATTCCACCTTTCTTTTAATAATGAGATGGTTCACTTACGTTTACTACTCAGTACAGCCTCAAGTAGATTTTACTTTAATAATTTATACCTATGTCTACAAATTTATATGTATTATATTATTTATATGTCTACAAATGAACACTACCGAAATAAGCATCGAATGACAGCTGTCAAATGAGTTATCCATCAGTTAACTTTGCTATCTGAAGCTTGATCTGACCGATAGTTTACTTGGCAGTTTATTTGCCAGTTAGTACTATTTATGGATTGTGAAACGCAAACTATGTCTTTATTCGATAGATAAGTTGAAAGTAGCTTATTCGGGACTTTACCTGGACGTTGTGAAACAGACCCTAAGTCGTGAGAAATCTGAAGTGAACTTACCGAGACACGATTCTCCGGTCTTCGATTCGATCTTCGATTTCATAAATTCAATTTGTATAGTAGTTAACGATGAAGGTGATTTCGAAGCAGATGGTCTGGACGGCGAAACAGATCGCGAAGGCGAAGGCGAGATTGATTTCCTCGAAGATGGTGACCGAGATTCTCTTAAAGACGGTGATCTTGATTTTCTCGAAGATGGCGAATGTGCATTCCTTGGCGAGCCTGAAGACCTCGGAGGGTCATGTTTACGGGATTTCCTCGGAGGTATAGTAATTTTATTGAGTTCGATGACTTCATCAAAGGTCTCCTTGTGGTTGTTCCGTAAGTGAGTGAGTAGATTGGTGCCATGTTGGGTCTAAAAACATGATTTGAAATAAAAATATTTGTGTTACACTAACTTGACTTTCCGTGTTTTACAAGAGTACTTTAAAAGGGAAAACCAGCTAAAACAGAGATCTTACTGGCCATTCTGACTTAGTCATGTATGATAGACTCAGCTGAATATGACGACAGATTGTCGCTATTTAAAAACGCTTTCTAATAAAAGCTGGTTTTATCCTACTAACTCCTGTAGGACTTGCATAAACTCTTATGCAATATCTATACATATAATAAAATCGTAGGAAAGTTAAACCTGTACATTTTTTTATAAAGGATACTTAGGCCGTGATCTACTATCGATATCGAAGCGAAAAATATAGTTTTTGAATTTTAGTCTGTTTGTATGTATGTATGTCCGGGCTAAACTCAAAAAGTACTGCATGGATTTACTTAAAATTTTGCATGAATATTACTAACTGAATATGGTTTTCTAAATATTGTTTTCTGCGTTTTATACAAGGTAAGTATTAGCCCTACTTCCCTCGTACATCTGAATGACGCACAATTTAGACCAGCTTGGCGAGACTGGTTACCTCCGAGCTGAGGACTAAGAGGTCGGGTCAACACATAGGCTACATATTATTACGCTATCACCTACGGGGGAGGAGCAGTGATAATTTATAAAGTTTAACGCGGGTAAAACCGCGAGGCACAGCTAGTTATAATAATATTTTTATGTTTATCAGTTGTCTGATTGGTTACCAAAGTAGCTCTGTCTAATTTGGGATCTGATGGCAGTATGTTAGTTGAACAAAGATATATAAAATAAGTGTCTTTAGATAAACTATATAACATAGAGTGAACTTAAGCTCTGTCTCATATATTGATATAAAGATAGAATAGGAAGTTCTTAAATAAGACAACGTATACGCGGTACTTGAGCTGTTTATATGTAGCATCTGAAGCGTACGTCTTCAACGCGTGATGTGCGATACTTTCTTATTCTATTGTCGGGTATATATCGCTCTCTTTTGCTTCACTACTGTGGGAGTTAACGATCTCTTTCTCTTTGTTATTATGACATATATTTCTTCTCCGTCATATAGACACATTTTACATTTTATTCTCAATTCTTGTTGGAATTATCGAATAGCGATACTATTTCTCATAATGACAACATTAATAAAAATTATGTAAATTTCGGAGCCCTACAATGGAGGGTCAGTATTTTACCCAGGATCTCGGTCTATAATGCAGCCATTGAACTTTAGGCACCAATACTTATTTTTTTACTTGGTGGGTATGCTTAAATCGCATGTCCGTCGCTTGGGGAGTGTAGGGCTCCCCACTAAAACCACCACGGGAGCTTGCCACACAGTGCTTCTAGCGGGGGCTCTGGGTACTCGTGAACGATCTCGCCAGTTCCCCCGATGTACACTGCAGCCTCAGCAAGACTCTCATCCGGGGAGGGGAGGAGCACGAATGCCTCCCGCTCTCCCCAGCACACACAAGCGTGTTTAGGCAACCTGAGCTACAGCAGGTTACCTCTTCCCGGGACCGCCTATACAGGACGAGTGGAGTTCCCCTCCTCTAAACGACAGTGGTCACAGGGGCGGCGCCCAGCTGGGGAGAAGCCAGCCGGGCGCCTCATACTCTCTCGCGCTGGGATTAGCTCCCAGCGCTGGAGGCACCAATACTTAGGCTAACCGGTGCCTTAATAACGATTCAATAAAACAAAAAATGTATATATCAAACCGGTTCACATGATTACCATTAAAAATATCGGTATAAGATCAAAAATATATGAGCGAACTAATAAATAATAATAATAAATAAAGGCCTGGGACATTATTCACACACGGCCATATGATCTCAAACTAAGCAGAGCTTGTACTATGGAAACCAGATAACTGATATACTACTTTAGTTTTGTAAATACATACTTATATAGATGATTACACCCGGACTCAGGACAAACAGATCTGTCCTGGGTGGTAATCGAACCCACAACCTGCGGCGTGTAAAGCAAGCATTTACCAACCACGTCACAGAATCAAACAATCATTTTCTTATAAGTCATACAATCCGAGCACCTACCTAAATATCTATATGTAACTAGAAATAATTATTTATACTTAACTATATTACTACAAACATGATCTGACTATTTACAAGCGCTTTATTAAAGATTATTGTAAAGAGCTATACACATATCAGTACTTATCGGTAACCGTGTACATATTATTTATCTCTTAAACGATACCTTTAATTTTAACTTCCAAATCAAGTCCGAAAGTATTTTCAAAGGAATTCAGGTATAAATAAAACCGACCAAGTGCGAGTCGGACTCACGCACGAGGGGTTCCGCACCCTTACATTATCCATAAAAACGAGGAAAAATTCACGTTTGTTGTATGGGACCCCCTTAAATATTTATTTCATTTTGTTTTTTTTTTGTATTTGTTGTTATAGCCGCTACAGGAAACAGTCTAACTATCACGGTTCATGAGATACAGCCTGGTGACAAACGGACAGACAGACAGCGAAGTCTTAGTAAGAGGGTCCCATTTTACCCTTTGGGTACGAACCCTAAAAATATAGTTATGATTAACATAAACCCCTTAAGAGCGCTTCAAATAAAGCTATCAACAGCATTCTGAAAGTCTTTGCTTCTAGGTTGGACTGCTCTATTCAAAAACACTGGTTAATGGTATTTAATGGAATATTGTCATGTGTTATTAGAAGATTATGAATGTTCAAAGCAATTTTAACTAGATATTTTTTTATTTATTATATTATTGTACCTATGTTTAGTTTTAAGCTATCATTTTTGCCGTGCCCTACAGGGGGCTCTACCGGCTAAGTCACCGAACACCGATTTCTTAAATGGCGTTCAAATGAATAAAGGTTAAAAATGGCTTAATCAATCGTTAAATCGACTTCAACGTTGAAAATCGATTCCGGACCATTTTTGACGTCACATGTGCTCATGGAAGCTGATTCAACGATTGATTAAGGCATTTTTAACCTTTATTTATTTGAATGCCATTTAAGAAACCGATGTTCGGCGACTTAGCCGGTAGAGCCCCCTATAGGGCACGGCAAAAATGATAGCTATTTTTTCCAAACCGATTACGGTAATCTTATCTAGTGATAAGATTACCGTATTCGGTTTGGAAAAAACTTTGACTCACATTAGAATAAAAACCGGCCAAGTGCGAGTCGGACTCGCGCACGAAGGGTTCCGTACCATTATCTTTGAAAACGTGCAAAAATTTCAAGTTGTTTGTATGGTAACTATCACGGTTCATGAGATAAAGCCTGGTGTCAGACGGACAGACAGACAGCGAAGTCTTAGTAACAGCGGCCCGTTTAACCCTTTGGGTACGGAACCCTAAAAACGAGCAAAAAATTCACGTATGTTGTATGGGAGCCCCCTTAATTAGGTATTTATTATATTTTGTTTTTTACTATTTGTTGTTATAGCGGCATCAGAAATACATAGGTATCTGTGAAAATTTCAACTGTCTAACTATCACGGTTCATGAGATACAGCCTAGTGACAGACGGACAGCCAGACAGACAGCGAAGTCTAAGTAATAGGGTCCCGTTTAACCCTTTGGTTACGGAACCCTAAAAAATTATATTTAGGTACGCGACTTACCCGTAGAACCCGGTGACATAATTTGCACAAACATGTATGCCTATCATCATTTAGAATAAAATGCCCATACGCATTATTCAGTTTCTTACGACCCATATTGCTAAACACACACACAAAAACACTTATTAATAGAAAACTGATCTTAACACCAAAATAACGTTATACAGATAAAAATAAAACGCAAAATACGTGTTATAAGACGGGACTCACGCCAAAATGTGTTAAATAACGATTGTTTACAAGTTGCCATTCAGAACAGAGCTGTACCGGTAATGAAGCTTGTGGAGTACCGGTTTGGAGCGGATAGACAAGCTGGCAACGTCGCGCTCTTGACAATCCTATCGATTCAGACCGACGCGACGCGTTGCGCGGTACACTTAGCTCTATGGATATAAATAGAAATTGCAACCTATTTGATAATGGTATTTATGTAAGGGTTTCGTAGCTTTCGTATCGATATTGGAGGAGCTTCGCCATACATAGACATTATTGTTAAGGTTTAAGACATTTATTTCTCATAAAGAATACATTCATTTATCTGAGAAATACAGGATAGGTACTTAATTTAAGCTTATTACTATACTAACAAGAATTCACAAAGCTGTATTGATTAAGTATTAACAAAGAAAAGTGAGTTTATACATTTGATAAAAAATAATACATAATTGGTACATTCGTTAAAAAATAAAGACAATGTAGTTATTACGAGAACAAAATATTAGCAATGCCACAACCTAACACTATTGACGCAGGCCCCTATTATGTGTCATAACATAATTGCTAAGCCATAGCAATTTCGAATAGCAACTTATAACCTTCGATCAATATTTAATAGTACTATTATTGATCAAAGGTAAAATGAAAATGAAAAGAAGATAAAATGAAAGTTACATTTTTAAGATTAAATATTTATATGTGTTAATGCTTAAAATTAAGTTAATAGGTAGTGGTAATGTTCAGTCTTCATTTCAGTCAAGTCTTCGGTTTAAATTTAATTATACATAATCTATATATATAAAAATCAGTACCACTTTTCGTTGTAATGTTATAACACTTATAACTCAACAACTACAATAATTTTGGTCTTGAATTATTCGTGGAAGTCCAAGGAAGGTTTGTACTCAGAGAAAATTTGAAATAAGTGTTGAAAAAGTGTAAAATCAACATCTTTCTGTACTCCCATACACAAACAATTTGTACTAATACTTAAAAGCGTAGCGAAGCACGTACTGGGCCGCTAGTAAAATATATTAGCAAGCTAAAGACAGAATAAGACGAACAAAGCAAGCCTGGAGTTTCTTTCTGGGTTTAGGCCACTGTTCATACCCACTTTGTAGAATTCCGTCTTTTTAGTAAAGCCCCCTGAACTATGGTCCGAACCCCATAAGGGTCACATTAAGTTAAAACTACTGATTGTGACCCTTTTCGCCTACTGCTCGTTGTTTAAATGTTCTTATTATAATAAAACTGAACTAAGATATATGAATGAATAAATGAATAATTTATTTGGTAAAGTAACAGGACTAATTTTGTTAGTAAAACCTATGTTAGTAATTCTAAAACAATTATGTAGTACGCAGACCAATACATCTATTTGCACAGGGAGCGACCTCTCACATGCGTACCCCTGCTACAAACTAATTACGGACGTTGACAACTTACAGCAGCGGCCCACATACAAGCAGTCTAGTCTACTGGCTATACATTTAAGAATAGTGTTGGGACTGAAGAAACATCCAACTTCAATATATTCAAGAATAAATTAAAAAAATACTTAATTCAAAAATGTTATTACAGTATAAAAGAGTTTTTCGAGGACAGAACTAAACAGTAAGACAGTGTGCAATATAAAAAATAATTAAATTATAATATGTTAAAGTAAATAGTATAAATATGATGATAACATAATAATAAAGGTATATAACATAGTAATAATATATATAAATAAATATATAACCTAAGATTAATTAAATAGTTTGTAAGTCATTTTATGGTGCATGAAAGGAGCCTCCCCGAGTGACGTACCTCACAAACCCGTACGTTCGGCGCACCCTGGGCAACAGTTAGCGAGTTCTAACGCTGACTGGCCAATCCTTTCACCACGATGGCAAATTATAATACCAGTCATTTTATATTAAAATAGTATTGCTGCGCCCTAACAGGGTATCATGTATGTACCTCTACATTCTGTAACACCTATGTATCACTCATGATCGCAATAAATATTTGTATTTGTATTTGTATTTGACTGTCCCGCACACGGCGCACCATGGCATGGATCTAAATAACTGGTTTTATATTTAAAGATTTCTCAACATGCATGCGATAAAACTACTCCTACTAGTTTTAAAATCTCGTTTTTTTAACATTGTATAAAAACAACACTGCTGCATTGTGAGCTTATTTTTTGACTCCACGTGTGGCGCAGCGGCTAAAACTGTCGCCTCACCGCTCCGTGTCGCGGGTTCGAGTTCCGCGCTCGACAACTATTTATGTGACCCATAAATAGATGTAATTTGTGTCCGTCCATTGTATGTCTGTAAAGTACCCCGCGACACAGGGGTTAGATTACCTAGTGCGGGCGTTGTCTTTTCAAAGAAGAAAGAAAGCTTGACAAGTAGATACAAGTGTATGTCAATACCCAAGTGCAGCATACATTTCATTATACTGATAGACAATTATTAAGAATTGCAAAACTGAAGTGGCAGGGCACCTAGCTCGTAGAACCGACGGCCGTTGGGGCAGAAAGGTTCTCGAATGGCGACCACGAACCTGAAGACGCAGCGTGGGCAGGCCCCCTACAAGATGGACCGATGATCTTGTGCGGGTCGCTAAAACTGCTGGATGCGAATAGCGCAAGACCGGCAATTGTGGAGATCTTTGGGGGAGACCTTTGTCCAGCAGTGGACGTCTTTCGGCTGATATGATGATGATGATGAATAATGATGATAGACAATTTAACCTCCTTGAAAATTTCCTTTGACGAAAAAATCAATATGTTTTTCCTATTCATTAATATAAACAATTAGCATAATCAGTGTTTTAGTGTCAGAGATTTTCAAAAGTCTATGTATGCTTCTTATTTACTGGTAGGCATAGACTATAGCCGGGACTAATGCAATTATTTCAAATAATCGTGTGTAATTCGTTGATGTCATTATTTATAATTACTTTTATTGTAAAATTGTAATTGTGTAATTTATTTATGTGTGTAAATTCAGATAGAACTTATTTTTATGAATAAATGAATAACACTTATTGGTGAGCGTGTGTTCATAATTCATTGGTTTTTAGCTCTTGTTATAACCCTATACTATTTGGCAGAACGTTTGGCGTGATTGGTAGATACTTGCCTTTCATGCCGCTGGTCGTGGGTTCGATTCCCGCTTAGTACAGATATACTTTCTTTTTTAGGTTTAAGACATTTATTTTCTCAAAAGATTACAAAAATCACTTGCAGAGAAAATTTGTGTGCATGAACATGTCTGTTTGTCCTGATTCTGAGTTTAAATAGAATATGTAGTATATCAGTTATCTAGTTTCCATAGTACAAGCTCTGCTTAGTTTGGGATCAGATGGCTGTGGGGGCATAATGTCCTAGGATATCATTAATATGTAGTGTTAATTCCGATAATTGTCAGTTTAATACGTACTGGCGCATTTAATTTCGTTGTTTATTCAGGCTTGATTAAACTGACAATTAGCGGAATTAACACTACTTATTGATTTTGTATTTTGATGGTCATTATATTTTTTATTGTGATTGTCAAGTATAATATAACAAATGATTACCTACATTACTATTTTTTTTTTCTGTTTTGTTTTATTATTAAATTTGAATTTTATAGCATGATTCGCAATGCATAGCGTTAATCTAGTCTCAAAAACCGGCCAAGTGCGAGTCGCACTCGCACATGAAGGGTTCCGTAGTAGCAAGTATTTCAGTTGATTAAATGAAAGCAAATTGCGGTTTATAACGTATTAAAAAAAACTACATGCTAGATCTCGTACAAACCAATTTTCGTTGTTAGTTTCTATGGTAATGTACATCATATATTTTTTTTTAGTTTTATCATTCTCTTATTTTAGAAGTTACAGGGGGGGGGGGGGGGGACACTCATTTTACCACTTTGGAAGTATCTCTCGCGCAAACTATTAAGTTTAGACAAAAATGATATTAGGAACCTCGATATGATTTTTAAGACCTATCCATAAACACTCCACAAGTATGGGTAAGATAAAAAAAGTTGAGTTTCAGTTCTATGTATGGCGTTGTGTAAAAATTTTAATGCGGTTCACAGAATACACCTACTTACCAAGTTTCAGCAGTACAGCTCTTATAGTTTCGGAAAAAAGTGGCTGTGACATACGGATGGACAGACAGACAGACAGACATGACGAATCTATAAGGGTTCCGTTTTTGGCCATTTGGCTACGGAGCCCTAAAAATGGTGAATATCCTAAATTTAATCGTCCGGCGGGTCTCGAACCTGCACCATCTACCGATCCGGAGTCGTATCCGCTCTGCGTTAAGCTACGAACGATACACGCTGGCAGATCAAATTTAGGATTCCCTTGCTAACACCCTTCCGGAGGATGTAGGTATTATATATCGGTTTTGTTTTCTGGAAACATGGCCGACTGATATGTTCACAGTAGCATTTGAAAGATTATAATTATTATCCCGTATGTAGACAATATGTAGTAAAATATAAATTTCAATAATTAAACCTAAACATAATCTCCTTGACTATAACTTAATACAAGCTAGCTAAATATCACTACCATTATAAAATAATTGGTATGAATGTTTTAACATTCCGTGTACCTAAATATCTGTAATAAGTAACTAGAAATAATAACTGTATTACTACAAACATGTTCTGACTATTTACAAGCGCTTTTTTAAAGTCTACGTGAATAAAACCTTTTTTATTTTATTTTTTATCATAATTGATAATTCGGATTATTAACTTTGAATTTTTCCCAATTTTGAGATTTGTTTTATTAATAGAGATATAGTGACAATTCGACGTCGATATATCAATATGTATTTTTAGTTCGGAGCAAATATATTCTGAACAATTTATCTTCTCAGTAAACACAAAGAATATGAATACAATTATTTCGCTAAACGAACAAGGAAACCTTTTCGAACCGGTTGAGGAAGTGCCACCGGCTCCTTCCTGGATCGTGAGGGCAGAAACACTTCCTACTCAATACCTACATCACTAATGATAATATATAGAATAAATATCATTTATGATGTATATATGACTTCTAAGTAATATAACTTTGTGTTACATACCACCCGTCTCCACAAAGTACCTAAGTAACTCTTTTATGGGGCAATGTATAAGATTCTATAACAAACTTCCCAGTGATATCCGAGAAATGTCTATGAATAAGTTTAAAAGAATTAAAAAAGCCAAATTGTGTAGCAGGCAATATAACAAAACTTCTGATGTTTTCATACAATCCGTGTACCTAAATATCTATGTAACTAGAAATAATAATGTATACAACTATATTACTACAAACATGTTCTGACTATTTAAAGTCTACTTATAATATATAAAAATGCTTTATTTAAAAATGCCAACAAATGCAGTACCTATCTGTTAGAGTCACTCCCACACAAATATTATTAGAAAGCGCCCTTCCTACTCTTTTCTCGTAATTTCTATAATTAAATGCAACATACATAATAAATAAATTACTTAATAGGCAATAAAAAACGATAAACTGAACGCATCCAAAAATACAATCGCCCTATTTGACCAGGCGTTCGGAGCGGCAACGTCGCCACACTCTCATTGCACGGAGTTATTGTAGAAAAGAGTCTTATGTAAAGTCTGGCCGGAGGAAATTAACTCTTATCTTAACGTAGTAAGTGTTATATTTGTTTAATACAAAAATGTGAGTTGTGATTTTTATGTTGAAGTCAGATATGGACTGGATTATTTTTTAGATTTGAATGTGACATACAAGAGTAAGATCCGATGCGTTGAGTGAGGGGTTTAGTAATGAACATTGTAGGTACCTAAGTAATGTTTGAAATATCGAAGAATATTGACCATAGAGATATTTTTTAATACAGAGGTAATGCCCGGACAAGGTTCTGGATATGTCAGACTTACACTGATTAAACCTAACCTGCCGTGGACTTCTCTTGGCGCTTGTTGGGGTATGCTGGTATACTACATCTGGGCCCCTCTACCCATAGAGCAGACCTAAACCAAAAAAATAGAATAAAACTCTAACATGTTGACAATTGTAACAACATGTTAGAGTTTCATTCTATTATGTAGGATAGGAAATGAAGAACAGTTTTAATTTGAATGCAGCTCTTATCCTATATGTACTCTAGGTAGAGTAGGTATACAGATATATGAACGTAGAGCGACATTTGCACAAAACCTTGTCCCTAAACAGGACAAAAAACTAATGCTTCTTCCGTTCGAAGTTGAAGGATATTCGAAGGTCTTTTATGCGTGGTGAGTACCTTTTTGACTGCTTCGATGGTCTAGCGGTAGTGTGTTCAACCGCAGGTAATGAGGTCCTGAGTTCAAATCCCGGGTCGAGCCTAAAAGTGTTTTGGGATTTTTCTGTAGTCGGGGGTTAAAAAAGTAAAGAATAGAAAAATTGGGCAAAAGATTTGCACAAAATATGATAAGTTTATATTAAAATAAATACTAATATAATAATAATAATTTATTTCATTCAAAGGTTCACAAAGACCCATAACTTATTTAACAAATTTTACAATAATTATAATTGACTGAACTAATAAAAATAAATGAACATAATAAATCTTATAAAATTACAACAATATAAAAATCGGTTTCTAACCAATTTAGATTGGCTGTCCTTTATATTGAGTTAGTATTTTATTATTTATATAAGGACAATCAACCTTATTGGATATCATAATAATATATAATATAATAAGTTGGACTACGAATATTAAAAAAAACCTACTTATTAGTAGGTAGGTACTGTTAAGCCTAATTCATTAGTTTAAAAAAACGAGTCTGCTTGGGAACACGTACGACTGAAGTAAAACTTAAATTACTTAATTAAGTAATTTAAGCATTATTTAGAAACGTAACTGGGAAGGAAGACAAAATGTGTGGTCGCACCTATCTCTCTTCGTAACCAACTAAGCGTAACTTACTCTCTTTCTATCTCCTCTAACTTATATCTCCCTCTCAACTTCTCTTCTCCTCGCCCGATCACAGTTTTTGTGAATGCATACATATTATAGACTAGCTGTATAATATGTATGCATTCACAAAAGCTGCAGCTGTATTTACCCGACATAAATTTTATAAACTTTCACAGCTCCTCCCCCGTAGGTGATAGCATGATTATGTAGCCTTCCACTCACCTATTTTGTCTGGTGAAGCAGCGAAGACCTTTAATATACATAATATCTAGTTAAATAAACCAGCCAAGTGCGAGTCGGACTCGCGCACGAAGGGTTCCGTACCATATTCTATAAAAACGAGCAAAAAATTTCACGTTTGCGATACGGGATCCCCCTTAAATATTTATTTTATTTTGTTTTTGGTACGAAGTTCCTTATCGCGCGTTGTGAAACGGGGCTAGACGGAAAAAAATCTTACGAAAAGGTGTCACGACACTTTTTGCAGCTGTGCGGCGTGCGCATGTTTCTCTGTCTCTCTCTTTCTCTCTCTTATAGAAAGCAAGCCAGATATTTTCATTTCTATTTCGCATTGAACAGTGTGGTATCGCGACGATTATTTTTGTTGAGTGTATACAGGTTTTTTGTACATAATAAATAATAAGAAATAACTTCGTTCCATCCGGGTGTCCATTGACACCTCTCAATTTTTTTTTTATTATTTGTTGTTACCGAAACGGCAACAGAAATACATCATCCGTTAAAATTTCAACTGTCTAACTATCACGGTTCCTGAGATACCTACAGCCTGGTGACAGACGGACAGACAGACAGCGAAGTCTTAGTAATAGGGACCCTTTGGGTAAGGAACCCTAAAAAGTAAGTCGCTTTGTATCGAGTTTCTGTTCATCGACTTTACCTTCACATAAGTGTGTCAAGGCAGAGCATTAAGTTCGAGTTAAAGACCTTTCTATAGAATACATAAATGATCGCAGATTGCCTTCCTTCGCTAATTATTACATGCTGCGCAGGCGACGGCAAAGAATATCACTAATCCATTTCATACATATTATAATCTGTTTGTCCTGGAGTTCTACCTAAGTCGAGTTCTACCTGGCTAAGTCGCCGAAAATCGTTTTCGTGAATGGCGTTCAAATAAATAAAGGTTAAAAATGACTAAATCAATCGTTAAATCGGCTTCCATGAGCACATGTGACGTCATAAATGGTCTGGAATCGATTGTCAACGTTGCAGCCGATTTAACGATTGATTAAGCCATTTTTAACCTTTATCTATTTGAACGCCAATCACGAAAACGATGTTCGGCGACTTGGAAATGACCAGGAATTGCCACTCTGCTCTAAACACTCGTTTCATCTATTTATTTCCTCTATACAATTATTATTACAGGTTTATAACCTAATGAAATAACTTAGAAAACCTATTAAAATTGCAAATTACTTTTACTTGTTTATATCACAGACGAAATAGAATAGAATAGAATTTTATTGAGAATAAAAACATGTTACATAAAATATAAACCCACCAAACTGCATAGCAGTTTGTCGGCGGGATTAACGCTCGTTAACACCAATACAATAATTAAATTAATAAATACAAATAAAAAAGTAGAAAAAAGTAAACTAACACTAACTAAAACTAATAAAAACTAATACAACAATTTTAAGCGGAATTTAAGTAGTCACTGAGTAATATATTTTAAGTTTGTATTGAAATGTATTCGGATTTTAAGTGTAGTCAGTTTTCTTCACAGTTGTAAACATCTCTCCAAAAAATACAAGTAGGACCGAACTATTTGAAAAATACGACACTGATGTAGGGTCGTATTTATCAAATAGTTCGGTCCTATGTGTGTCCAGATATTTATTATTTATTTATTAATTTATCTTACAAACTAACAGATGTTACATCCAAAACACTTAAAAGTTTAATTTCCTTACAATTGAATTAAATAGAGATTTATATAAAATAAGAATAATGTCGAAGCCAATAAGAATATAAAGTAATAGTAACAATAAAAATAAAAATAAATTAAATAATTAAGTGTCCCTATAATATTTTATATAAAATACATACAGACATAAACACAATGTGAAATTGCCTTTAATATAAATAACGTTATTAAAAAATAGCCTCCTGTATGGCTATTAAATTATATACTTAAACAATTTAAAAACAAATTATAGTAGGTATTGTTATGACTTCCTTCTGAATTAAAAATGTTGTAATTCTAGAGTCAACTTATCGTAAAATAAAGGAACCGGGCATAATAAGTAATTTATCTGTAAGCCAACGATGATGTAAGATTGAAATATATATATATATATATATATATATATATATATATATATATATATATATATATATATAATATTAATAATGTAAATTTTAATAGACTCAACACATAAATGATGGACGAATATTTATTGTAAAAGCTTCAATATTCATATCTTTTTAAGCGTAAATCGCTACTACTAACGCCATCTGTCGATTATACCCAAAGATGTCACCGCCAAACAGTCTACCATACGGTTGATATCGCTGGCGATTTGGCGTCATTTTGAAAAGTATTATTTGATTATTTATAGATATCTAAGATAACAATTTTATCTCGTAATATTTTGTTACGAATTATATTGCAAATTTCCATTAATATAATATTTGCGGTTGCGTTGGTTTTAGGTATAAGTACGTGATATCTTTCTGCGTTCTGCCCATAGATTTACATTAACTTCGGTTCTGCCAAGTACTTTTTATTCTGTGGTTCTGCTCCGATTAGGGTTACCATATGACAGGCGTTAGCCGCATCTGACAGGCATTTTAAGGTTTAGACAGGCGTGCGGCCGGCATTGCTCTGATACAGGCATTTTCGCAGGCTCTCGACAACGAAGTGGAGTAAAGAAAAAAACCGGCTGACAATTGAATCAGTAAAAGCTATATTGATTGCACAGGAAAAAACGGTATCTTGTGAAGATTTATACGTTTATACATCAGAAATAAAAGAACTATTAAAAATTATAATGTCCTCTGACAAATATAAATATCCTTCTTCATAATTATCTGTCGGCTTTTACTAATCACCTACAGTATTTTGCTTAAGACAGCCATTTTTCTGAAAATTCAGGCAATTTAGGTACCATAGACATGCATCCCTCTATTTACATATGGTAACCCTAGCTCCGATCATTACTTTTTTATTCGTTTAAGAATACTTTCAAAATGGACCCACATAATTTTATAAACTTTGAAGTCCTTTTATGTTCCTTTTTCATAAAACTCGCCAATAAAAACCATTGTTAGTAGTATAATATGTATATATCTGTTATCTAGTGTCCATAGTACAAGCTGTGCTTAGTTTGGAATCAGATGGCTATATACATACGCTTATATCTTAGTACTTGTACTTCTGACTTCTTACTTGAGCAATAGAATTCAGAAGGTCGAAATAAACGGTAAAATATCTTCGAGATCTCCAGTGGTAATGGGCGTCCCGCAGAGGTCAATTCTTGGCCCATTTTTGTTATTAATCTATATAAATGACTTACCTTACTATATAAGGGATAAGCATGAGATTGTGTTGTTTGCAGATGATACTTCCTTGACGTTCAAAATAAACCGACAATTAAGCAATTTTGACGATGTTAATGACGCAATCTCTTAAGTTGTTCATTGCCAATAATCTTGTGCTTAATGATAATATGAAAACTAAATTCATAAAATTCACTACACCGAATGTGAAATAGGCGACAACCAATGTACAACTTAATGGAGCTAGGTTGGACCCTGTTGAATCAACTGTGTTCTTGGGTATCACTATTGACTCGAAGCTAGAATGGAGCGCACAAATAGAAAAACTGTCCGGCAAATTAAGTTCTGCAGCATATGCAGTGAAAACTATTAGACGGCTGACTGATGTTGACACAGCTAGAATGGTTTATTTCAGTTATTTTCATAATGTAATGTCCTATGGAATTCTTCTCTGGGGTAGCTCTGCTGTCATTAACACCATATTTATATTGCAAAAAAGAGCTGTAAGAGCTATCTATAAACCTACACACCTATGATACCTACTTGACAATAACTTAATTTAAGCTAGCTAAATATCGTTACTATTATAAAATAAATCTTATTGGATTTTTTTTCCTACAATCCGTGTACCTAAATATCTATTATGTACCTAGAAATTATTATAAAATAATTATATATTACTACAAACATGGTCTGACTATTACAAGCGCTTTTTTAAAGTCGTATGAATAAAAACCTTTTTTATATTATTTATTTAAAAAAAATCTTGGCCCGAGAGTATCTCTAAGAGAAAAGTTCAAAGTGGTTAAAATTCTAACTGTAGCATCTCAGTATATATATGAAAACCTACTTATTATATGTGTATAAAAAGTGGATTGCTCCTTCTGTAAAAGGAGCGATACACATAATGTAAATACTAGATATAAGAATAATCTCATATTGCATACTACCCGTCTCCACAAAATAAGTAACTCTTTTTTGGGGCAATGTATAAGATTCTATAACAAACTTCCCAATGATATTAGAGAATTGTCTACGAATAAGTTTAAAAGAATTATTAAAGCCAAATTGTGTAGCAGGGCATATTACAAAATTTCTGATTATTTAAGTGACAAAAGTGCTTGGGATTGAGTTGTACTGAGTCAACACACATGATTGTAACTAAACTTAAGTATATTTTATTTAAAAAAAACCGGCCAAGTGCGAGTCGGACTCGCACATGAAGGGTTCCGCAGCAGCAAGTATTTCAGTTGATTAAATGAAAGGTAAATTGCGGTTTACGATTTATGACGTATTAAAAAAAAACTACCTACTAGATTTTGTTCAAACCAATTTTCGTTGTTAGTTTACATGGTAATGTACATCATATATTTTTTTTAGTTTTATAATTCTCTTATTTTAGAAGTTACAGGGGGGGGCACTCATTTTTCCACTTTGGAAGTGTCTCTCGCGCAAACTATTCAGTTTAGAAAAAAATTATATTAGGAACCTCGATTTTTGCCATTTGGCTACGGAACCCTAAAAAGGATTCCTACTGAGTTTCCTGGCAGTGTTTCTCAGTAGCTGCAACGTCATGCACTGCACGGCAGGGCAAAAAAATTACGATTCCATAAAAAATGTAACTTTTTTACAGAATAAATTGTTGTTTGACTTTGACTTTGTATCGCTGTAAATACTAATAATTTCGATAGTTTTATATAAGACAATAAATTTTTTTTGACTCGTGTCTTTCTTCGAGCATTTAGCTGGTGTCAAAAGTGCTCAACGCACCGTAAGTAGATTTCACTTCAAAAAGTTCCGCTTCATAAAAGTTTCCTCTATTGCAATACTTGTTTACGAGTAGCGCCGAATATTTAACAGCTGTGTTTGCCAAATTTCGTGAACACAATCTTGTTTTTCCCTGCTCTGACGTAAAATAACAAGTTTTACATCTGATTAAATAATACTACACTTGTCTAATCTAAACAGACTGGTTTTTGTTTCGTTGAAGTTCAACGGTAAATAATGAAGCCCCGGGTTCATATCCTGGTTCGGGTTAGAAGATTATAGGTCACCGTAGCCTAGTTGGTAGTGCTCCTGCCTACGAAGCTGGTGGTCCTGGGTTCGAATCCCGGTAAGTGCAAATATTTGTGTGATGAGCACGAATATTTGTTTCTGAGTCATGGATATTTTCTATGTATTTAAGTATTTATCTATCTATATAAGTATGTATATCGTCGCCTGGTACCCATAGTACAAGCTTTGCTTAGTTTGGGGCTAGGATGATTTGTGTGACATTGTCCCCAGATATTATTATTATTATTATTCCAAATTATTAATTTATATATTTCTTATTTTTAACATATTTATATCTATAAAATTGAAACAAAACAATAATATATAAATAAATATGAAAAAAATAGAGGTCCTCCAGCGGCGAGGTTTGACGCCCTAGGCCGCCGGTGCGGTGGTGAGGGCGACAGAGTAAGGAACCTCCTCACAATGCGTGCCGTTCCCATTATTGCCGCCTTTTGTATCCGACCCTTGACCCAGTGATCTAGCGAAAGCCTCTTAAGATGTTGGTCGAGGCTCTTCGCTATGAGACCGTTTACGGAGACGACTATCGGGACAATTATTGTTGAGTCCACATCCCACATGGCGGTAACCTCGTGAACCAAATCTTAAGTATTTTTACAACTTGTCAGTCTCGGCTCTTACGAGGTTCTCGTCAAATGGGACAGTGATATCAACAATAAATTCCCGGCGCCGCGGCGCTCCAACCGGGCTCGCTCCGTTATTATTATTATCAATCTGATATCGTCCACTGCTGGATATAGGCCTCCTCCAAAGGTTTATATAACGTTACCATTCGGAGGGGTTTGCCGTAGTCACCGGGCTTGACATGCGAGTGGGCGACCACAGTTATGAGGTACCTAGTACACAGGTGACGCTCCTGTCCTACTACCTGGTGTCTCCCTTAAGGTCCAACCACACCATACGGCCCGCATCGGCCCGCATCGAAACGAATTTTACAATCTTTAAACGAAATTAAATCTTGTATACAGTGTTTAAAGTTTATATTACCAAGTCAAGGGTAAACACAGCCGGTGACATGCCGCGACACGCGATCGGCTCCGTCCGCATGCGTTCGGATACCGGCGCATACGTTCGAATACCGCCGAATGCGCTCGGAGCCGTCCGCCTGCGTTCGGATTCCGCCGGGTGCGCTGGGGAAGGTAGTAGTATGCGACGACGCGACGTCCGGCCGGACGCGGTCGGATGCCGTCGCATTCGACCGTATCCGACCGCATCCAGTCGGATGCGGCGGCATCCGACCGCGTCCGTGCGGTGCGATACTGGCCGATTCGGGCCGTTTGGTGTGGTTGGACCTTTAGTCGCCTTTTACGGCACCCACGGGGTGCTATAGATAGTCCATATTGGATCATTGCTCTGTTGGTCTAGCGATAGCATATTCAACCCCAGATAATGAAGTCCTGGGTTGCGTATGTGTTTTATGTTTCTTATACTAATAGTAAGTAAGATAATAATTAATTATAGGCAAATCATGTAGTTGTCAAGCATGCGTATGGAAATGTTATCCAATCAGTTTATGCTGTATTTGTATGCTCGAAAGAGTAAAACATGGCTCACATATAAATAAATAAATAAAAAAGGTTTTTATTCACGTAGACTTTAAAAAAGCGCTTGTAAATAGTCAGAACATGTTTGTAGTAATATAGTTGTATACATTATTATTACTAGTAACATAGATATTTAGGTACACATTGTATGAAAACATTAATAAAATTTATTTTATTATAGCAATGATATTTAGCTAGCTCATATCAAGTTATTGTCAAGAGATTATGTTTAATTATCTAGTTTAAGTCTAATATTTTTACTACATATTGTCAATGGTTCTGTCTATATTAAGGTATTATTATTATGACGGACCTTGTGTTAATAACGACGGTCGCGCTTTAATGCTACCACCGGATCCAATGCGCCCCAACTGAGAAGACCCAGCGAAACAAACTCAGTGGGTTCATCTACTACCGGTTTCAACACGACCCAGTTGAGACGGTCCGGCGAAACATACTCAAGCGGGCATGGACACTATCATATGTTTTGTAACTACTTTTATACTTACATGTGTTTGTGACAAATAAAGATTTTGTATTTGGGGTGGACCAAGGTTTCCGGTCTAGAAAGAACTGAACTGAAACCACACGTACAGACGCCAGCACATCCAGCTTCCCCAATCTGTCAAATTAAATCAGTTGCAACTAGAGATGCTAGTTGCAAATCTCTCATTTTATGAGGCTATAGCCTCTTTACATCATTCTGTCTCCCGCTTTGCTCTGGAGGGAAGTGGAACTATTCATTTTCTAACTCCTCCTTTTTTCTGTTTCTGATTAAATTCGTAGCGGGATCCAAGACAGTTAAAGCGATTCCCCGGGACATGCCTGAGCTTCACCGCTCAGTGTCATTTCATTGTGTGCCACTGTTGATCCTGGCTTACAGGAGTTGCAGTGGTGGGTAAGAGGGGGGGACTAGTCCCGATATAAAAAAAATAAAATTAAATCAGTTAATTAAATCTGTAAATTATAGTAATACTTAAGTATTTAAGTTAACGTTCCGTGACAGTCACTTGTCACCATCAGAATGACCAGCACTAGAACAATTAAATGTTATAGCTAATGCTGAGATGGTGCCATTTCAGGCTTGCACGGACAACTCAAGTCTGTTTTTATTAAATTTTTCGTTGTGTTATTTTATATTCTTCTTGTCTGTGCAATTTTCTGAATAAATCTTTTCTTTCTTTCTTAATTCTACTGTATCTACACTGTATCTACCTTTCGTAAAAGGTTTAAAAGATATTTGTTGGAACGCCAAAAGCAATCCGAGGATGTCCTTCAGTATAGATTGCCAGAGTCCACAGTCAGGAACTAGATATGCCGTTGCATAATAAGGGTTTTATAATTTTTTTGCCCACGTCTCCGCTAAAGCAGTCAGAATCACATATGTTAGTGTATGAAATGTATTTGATGTTAATCTAGTATTTAAATTATTTTATCTAATTGAAATTGTATGAATCTCATTTATATTATTATCTTGTGATTTAATGCTATTTTTTTTCGACATACTTAGGTACATATTTCTATCTTCTTCACTATATTAAATTCTTTTTATTTGTATTATTAATGTATTTAGTTTATCAAATATCTGTTATCTCATTTCATTTTAGTAAAGTATGTAATGGGGGTTGACTATCCGTGGACCCCACAGTCGGGCGCTATCAGAATATCAGCGCAGTCGCAATATTGCGACGGCCAATGCTGAGATAGATGCCTTTTCACCCAGAACAGACTAACTAATATTAAGTATAAGATTTTCATTGTTTGTTTTTCTGTTATTGTATAATTTCATTGTTATGTCCGTCCTGGTAATGAATAAATGATTTTTTCTTTCTTTCTTTCAGCAGCTCCGAGAAGACAGCAATCTGTTTGTGACGCAGTCGCTGTGCCGGACTGCCACGAGACGGTAAGGGAGGGCAATTCTGATGGGTACGTGTCCCAACCCGGGACACGTACCCGCGTTCCCGGGGCTCCCCCCATCAGGTGCCACGAGAAGTCCACGGCAGGTTAGGTTTAGTCGGTGCGAGTCCGACATACCCACCCGCAGACACTAGCTAGCTAGCAAGGCGTAGCTAGACGAGTAAGACGCAATATAAAGATGAGCTCTGACTTATCAGATAGGCTGCACAACAGGCCGGTCCATAGCTATGAGACAAAGCTTAGGCTGCGTCCTCAGTAGGCAAACTGTTGGCGGCCGACTGAGTTTGCGACGTATCGGTTTAGTACGACCTTCCATGGAGTGTCAACGGTTTGCCAGTTTTGCGCTCACTTTAACAGTGTTATACTGTTTTTCACTAATTTATACTTTTTATTGTTGAACAACGCTGGGGCAGAAAGGTTCTCGAGTGGCGACCACGAACCGGAAGACACAGCGGGGGCAGGCCCCCTACAAGATGGACCGATGATCTTGTGCGGGTCGCTGGAAATCGCTGGATGTGGATAGCGCAAGACCGGCAATTGTGGAGATCTTTGGGGGAGGCCTTTGTCCAGCAGTGGACGTCTTTGGGCTGATATGATGATGTTGATGATGACTGTTGAACAAAAATAAAGTATACAAAATACTGTTTATATAGGTATATTTAGTCAGAGGGCGTTCACTGCTCAGTGCAGCGCAGCCACAAACATTGTAAATTAGTAAGTTGTGCGAGAGGCTCTAAAAAATATGTAAGTATTTAAAACAATAAATAAATAAAATACTGTTATTTTTTTCTAAAATACTCTTTAATGTTTTTCATAGACCTGAATATACTTAATTTGTAGTAAAAAAGGTTGGCAACCCTAGCGCAGAATGTCTCAGTTGGGGTTTTTGGCGCCAACGCGGAAAAAGACGCATCGAGACTGTATTTTATTTTCAAAAACTGGTGTAAATTCTAGTTTTTATGTGTAAATATGGTGGATTTTTAGACATAACATCTTCGACAACGTACACAAGTGGAGGAACGTGCGATATTGCCGTGAATTGTGATTTTCCGTGTTGTAACCAAAACTCCGTAAAAGCCTCTTGTAAAGTCTCCACTGCTTTACTGGGGTTGGACAAGGGCTAGTTATGACTTGACTGTGACGGACTTTACTTGGCAATGACGGAAATAAATATACTAAGGTGAGTGGGGGTAAGTCGGAATGGATTTTTGATTAGATAAACAGTTTTGATTTGAAACTGTTGTGAAACGAAGGGATTCAAGTCAAATACATAAAATGATGTTTTGGGTAAAAAAGTATAGTCAATTTGTTTCTATTATGTTGATAGAAATCTTTTTGAAACAATATTTTATATAAAATAACTTTAATAAAGTTGGTCCTCTAAAAAAATATGTATGGGGAAAGATGCAATGGCCAAGGGGTAAGATTGAAGTAGTGACTAGAATCGTATTCATGATCATTGTGCACGTGTGATGATCAATAAACGCTCTGTAACAAAAATCTAAATAGCTTGAAAATCAGTTACATTTAAAAATCGCTTTCTAAATGCAAGAAAAAATAATTTATCAAATAATATATATCGATCTTACCCCATTGAAATGGCAGACAGCCTGTGGTTCTCAAAATATAATGATAAGATAATACTGTCAAGTCTTAATCGGGTCGATAAATAAAACATACGTTTTCATTTAATACCATGTAGCGTACATTATAATTATTTTTATTTAAAAGAACCACGAATGCAAAACACAATTAAACATTATTAAATATATTACTTCAAATTATGATGATGAATATTGTATCTAAACATCACAGTTAAAGAGAATCAGTCGTATGTAAGTACTACTTTAAAAACTAAATAACCTCTTATTAAAAGTATATAATTTGGCTTTATCAAATCAGTTGGTAAAATACTCAAGCAATATTATTGGATATTATATTTACTGAGATCAACGTTAAATATTATTTGGCCACGTCGCAAAATAACGGGCTGAGGTAATACACATATTATATCTGCTTTAGATTTAATAACACAAATATCAATAGGATAGCTGAACGTGGTTTCACATTTTAAGTCAAACATCACAGTTAAAGAGAATCAGTCGTATGTAAGTACTACTTTAAAAACTAAATAACCTCTTATTAAAAGTGTATAATTTGGCTTTATCAAATCAGTTGGTAAAATACTCAAGCAATATTATTGGATATTATATTTACTGAGATCAACGTTAAATATTATTTGGCCACGTCGCAAAATAACGGGCTGAGGTAAAACACATATTATATCTGCTTTAGATTTAATAACACAAATATCTTCTACAATAGGATAGCTGAACGTGGTTTCACATTTTGACAGTTTCACCTTTCGTACAAATTTTACAACTGGTATTTGGTCATCGATCGATAAAATTCTACCTATGAAATGTTTCACACTTTTTTTCGTTGTGAACTGAACAACAAGCCAGTCTTCATTTTTTAATTGTAAAGAACTATCGTCATAAAATTTTATGTCGCTTAAGCCGAAAGGCAATTTTGCGTCTGGTTCAATGTTTTCTTCATCTTCTTGCAATTTCAAGCATTGTTCTATGTAGTCTTCCATATTTTCATATTCAGAATCGGTATCTACAGCATTAAACTCTGTTTCGCTAGTGGAGCTTTCCGTGTCTGTACATGGCGTTAATTTAGTTTTCTTTTTTATACTTTGACGTGATTTAATAGTCTTCTTTTGGTTACGGTCTTTTCTATCAACTCTTTTTTTAGATATCTGTTTTTTAGTCTTATTCGTATCTCCACTTAGTATCGTTTTCTGATTATATGTATTCATATCCTTAAGTATTGCACGTTCATTATTTCTTTTCACTTTCTTTCTTGGTACAACGTGTGCTTCAATCTCATTTTGAGTTTTATTTTTAATCAAAGTCTCCGTTATTACTTCAGCCCCAATTGCCACCCGTTTCTTCTTTATTTTAGTATTAGTTTGTGGACTTTGTTGAACCTTTTGAAGTAAGAGATCTTCAAAACTATAAGGGTAGTTAACTACTTCGTTAGAAATAATCTTAATGTTGGACTGCGCATTGGTAATGGGTTTTGACTGAATATTAGATAGGCAAATCGGTAAATCATTTTGGTTGTTTGCCACAAACGATGACGCCTGCTCTTCATGCTTCACATCTACTAGCAAGTGGACTGTTTCAGAATTTTCAGGAATTATAAATGAAGAAAGTGGACCTTCAAGGTCGTAAATTGTATCATCGTCACATATTATACCACTATTAATTATATTAAGGCTAAGTTTAAATAACGACTCGGGAGATTTACCATCATATTGTAAAACAGGCTGTGGAGGTAGAAATACGGCCTCTGTCCACCGCTTGTAAGCTCTTGGATCATATTTATCAACTGAAATTACATCTGAATTAAAAGGACATATTCCTGTTTTTATAAAACCGTTGATTATACTTTCAGATTTGTATTGTTCCATACTTAAACAAGTTAGAAAAAACTCTTTTAGGTAGCTTCACACCTACGTTATGTCGCTGCCATTCAACTAACTTTGCGTCCCAGCTAGATTTAAAAGATTTAAATACAGCCACATCTAGTGGCTGTAAAAGATGAGACGTATGTGGGGGTAATTTTAATATTGTGACATTATGTTTTTGTGCCAACTCAACCACTTTTATATCAACATGAGTGCTATGACCGTCGTAGACTACTAGAACGGGTCTCTCTTCGCCGAGTCCCGGAATAAATACCTTTTCCATGTAATTATGGAATATTTCCGTCTCCATCCATCCTCTTTTACTAGCTGCGTAAGATAACTCTAAATTTTGTGTGTCAGCCATCCAGGTGTCCCATACATATTTACCTTTAAATATGATTAAAGGTGTCAGTTTCTGTCCGCCAGCACTTACTGCTCTTAGAACTGTTATATGTTCTTTGCCTGTACCGTGAGTTGTGCGAGAGCATGGCGCACCTTTTCGCCCAACTACTTTCGTTTTAGAGGGATCCAAACTAACTGAAGTCTCATCAAGGTTCCAAATGAGTTCTGGCCTTTGTTCTAGACCTAATTTCTTTAGAGTAGACTGCAGTAGGCTGAAATATTCTCCTACGATGAAAGGATCTGTATTTTTTCGTCTGACATGTTCAATAGGTTGAGCCTTTTTTAATGATAATCGATGCCGTTTTCTAAAGTTTGTAAACCAATCTGGTCCTGGAACTCCACTATTAAATGGGGTTGAAATCCCATTCAAATGTACGAATTCCCTGACAAGAGAAAACACTTCCTTTCGTGACAAACCAAATCCCCATTTTTCTAATACTGTAAGTCCATTCGCCAACTGAGTTTCTATTTCAAGGGGTAAAACCGGTGGACGCCCTAGGGTACTGCTTTTTAATCCAGTTTTTTTATGTACACGATTGTGCAGTGTAGCGACAGGTATGTTGTATAACTTAGCTGCTGTGTACATGGTCAATTCTTTATTCTCCACTCTCTGTATTGCAATCGCCAAGTCCTCAGGAGTATAACAAGTTGCCCGTAACGATTTCCTGATATAGTTACGAGGCATGATGATTCTACAACAAAAATAAAAAAAGTTATCTATATGCAAGTTGAAATTGTATTCCCTGGAGGATAAGGCAGAAGTATATTTTCTTATCGTGTTGATCAATGGCATTAATTTTCTTCCAGACCAGTACTTAGCCACACAAACCAAAGGTGTATAATACACCCATATTTAGCCAGCTATGTGTATGTTCTATGTAATAGAAGACAAACCGGGCATTATTCCCAAATCCCGGCTCTTAAAGCGATATTCCTTACGGAAAATCAACAACACTGCCTGACTTGGGCATCGAACCCAAATCTCATGCACAGCAGTCCGCTTACGACGACCATCGCAGCAGTCACATAAATTGCCTTAAATAATTTCTTCTAAAGGAAATTATTAGAGCCAAATTAACAAGAACACAACAGTAGTTAGGTATACTTTGTGCAATAAAGCGACCACAGCGGTTTTGGGTTGATTAGAGTATAATAAATTTAGGGACATGGTAATTAAAACTTCAAGAGGGTTAACATATTTTGTCACCTCTCTCGCCCGCACAGACCGATATTTTTAAGACTGAAAATGAAAAGATGCATTTTTGAAAAATGTAATCAATAATGTAAGAAAGTAATATTAATTTAATAAGTAATTATTAAAAAAACTACATTATTATGTTCCCTAATAACCTCAGCTCATTAAATATTATGATCTGTTTTTGAGATAAGTTCGAAAAAAGTCTCAATAATAATGTATTTTTCAATAATTACTTATTAAATTAATATTTTTTTCGGTGCATTCCGTTGATAACATTTTTCTAAAATGAATCTTGAAACCCTGTAGCCCTCTAACTTACGTATGAAGGCGACTCGATATGAGATTTTAACCAGAAATTCCACTGTGTATTTCAGATTGAGAACCTCTGACCTTTTCTAGGAGTTTCGTAAACGGGGCAAGATGGAAAGTTTTATATTACCATCTTACCCCGTTAATTTTTGCAGGGGAAAGTTGGAAAGGCACCATAAATCTTAAAATACGTGAAATATATTAATCACTACTTTATGGAGCATATGAAATTTCAAATATATTTATGAATATCAAAACAAAATGTTATTTACTTACCTGTATAAGGAGATACAGCAAGCGGGGTAAGATGAAATATCTCAATTTTACGCGCGAAAAGTGTCCGTATAGAAATTGTCCAAAAACACACGTGGGTTCACACTGAGCAACTGACGCAGACTGCGGGGTGACACAAAACAAAATGGTGTCTACAAAGGTATTGCCAGTATTCAAAGAATTCCTTGATATTCGGCGCTATTGTATTTTTTTTATCTTTCCCCATTTTTGATCTTACCCCTAGTCACCTTATATAAAAATAAGTCGGGTTTTCCTTCCTGACGCTATAACTCCAGAACCGATTTCCACGGTTTTGCATTCGTTGGAAAGGTCTCGGGCTCCGTGAGGTTTATAGCAAACAAAATTTATAAACTTTAACGCGGGTAACACCGCGGGGCACAGCTAGTGATATATAAATATATTTACTGAAGACTCATATGGCCAAAGAAGCCAGAGACGTGAAATGGAATTTAAAAAAAAAACTGTCTCAGTTAGCGGCGATATGTTTTATCGCCGGGCGTGGTGAGTCCGTTTGCCGCAAACTGTTCATTAGTGTTCATGCGTACAGTTGGAAAGAAGCTATCGACGTGTTCGGACGTGTTCATGCTTGCATCGCTTATAAAATAAAATAAAAATCGTTTTTATTTACGCAGACTTTAAAAAATCGCTTGTAAATAGTCAGAGCATGTTTGTAGCAATATAGTTAAGTAGGTATACATAATTATTTCTAGTTACATATATCTAGTTACATAATAGTAGGTATCTAAATCGCTGAGAAATATTTCATAATTACATTCTATTTTATGCACTTGTATGAAGGCTGGTGATTTTAAAAAAGTAATAAAAATATGCGTTTTATCACTTAGTACCTACGAACCCCCTTAACCGCCCCTTATACACACCTAACTTAAATTCAGGCGACTCGATATGATTTCCAACCCCAAATTTCAGTTCGCCACAAATTTGCCGCTCACTCAGTCGGCTGCTAAGAGTTTGCCTACTGGGGACATAGCCTTAGGGTCAAACGAGGTTAGGAAGTGCCAACTTACAAACAAAACTCATGGCCACAAAGACCAAACACTGCTAAACAAATAAACAATAGACTCTGACGTAACTCATGTTTTGTTAAGAAATTCGCTACACTTGTGTACATGAAGCTATGCACATAATACATACGTACAGACGCCAGCACATCCAACTATCCCAATCTGTCAAATTTCTTTTATAGATTTTCTACTTTATCACATAAGCATAAGGTTCACTTTCAATTGGGGAAATTTGATATATTGGGGAAGCTTGATGTGCTGGCGTCTGTACGTACACCATTGTATACACAGAGTAAAGAATGGCGTCGCTACTACGTCCAAAGAGGATATAAAGAACTACCTATATCGGCGCCCTTATTGTTAGGTGCTGATGTGCTGATCCTATCATAGACAACTATTATTATTAGCGTTAAGCTACGAACGATACACACTGGCAGATCAAATTTAGGATTCTCTCGGCCATGTTTCTAGAAAACAAAGCCGATGGATAATACCTACATCCCCCGGAAGGGTGTTAGCAAGGGAATCCTATATTTGATCTATCAGCGTGTATCGTCCGTAGCTTAACGCAGTGCGCCTACCCCGGATTGGTAGAATGTGTTGGTTCGAGACCCGCCGGACGATTAAATTTATGATTTCCCATATTTGAGTTTAGATTAACGCTTTGCATTGAGCGTAATGCTATAAAATTCAAATTTAATTGATGATGACTGTTTTCTGCCCCGCGCTTTATCTGGAGTGTTTTGAAGATTACGTCGATTTATTATCCATTAACTGCACCTGGTATCTAAACCTGCTGTCGAACTATTTCTGTGGGTATTTAGTAATTTATCTTGCCTGTTTACTTTCAAACATACTTCTGGGTATTCTCAGAATAGATTCCAGAGTCGAATCGTCTAAATAAATCTATCCATCCTAAGGTTGTGTGGAAGAGATCGCTTTAATAGTCTTAAATGAGTTGAAAAATATCCTTTCTAATCTCCGTAGCTTATGGACCCTCTAGCGACCTAATGATTCCTTTCTTGAAGTATCCCATGCTGTAGCCTCTTGGTGGAACTGTGGCAGTAAGTTCATTCCTCAGCCAACGTGGGAGGAAGTTGCACTAAAATCGTACTGATACCAGCACATCCAGATAACCCCCCGTCCTTTTACTTATAGATTTTGAACTTTATTTCATAAGCATAAGGTTCACTTTCAATTGGCGAAATTTGTCAGATTGGGGTAGCTTGATGTGCTGGCGTCTGTACCTCATTCAACTATTATTGTAACGAATGAATATTTTTCTAGAAATAAACATTCCCGAGCCAGGAATAACTACGGCCATTTTTAGAATATAGACGAGATAGACCATAGACGTAATTTGGCAAGCGCCCAGGTTTACTAATAACCAGCTGTATAATTATATTGTAGTTTTGGCGTAAAAGAGTAACAAACATACATCTATACTCACAAACTTTCGCATTTATAATATTAGTAAGATGTGTACCTCTAGCGGTTTTGGCAGTGCACGCCGGAATAGCTCGCAGATGGTAGATTTTTTCCTACTTACTTGACACTTATCGTCATATTTTGGACAATTCACACAATATCTTTATAAATTGTAGCCTACGTGTTATTCTGATGTATAAGCTATGTTATTGTAAAGTTCATTGAAATCCATTCAGTAGTTTTTACGTGAAAGAGTAACAAACATCCATCCATGGTAACAAACATTCGCATTTAAAATATTAGTATGATTGGTACCTACTACCCGTGCGCGATAAGTTGAGACCTTAGGCCCAGGCCACACATAAATGGCGTCGGGCGAGGACACGGCGCGGGCAGCTTCCTATTCCATTCAATTTTTATACCTAATGCATAGAACTAAAGCGCAATTTAGGATACATCGAATGTCGTGGCTCGGGCGTGGATATGACGCGCCATTTCGGCGCCCGCGCCTGATCGCCGCCAGTTCGTAGTGTGTGCTTGCTTACGACAAACGTCTGTTAGTGATGTAAAAATGCGTGCCGACATCGATTTTAATATAGAATTTTGTGAATTGATTGAAAAATATCCGGCGCTTTATGATCATAATCGTTCCGATTAATGTAACAGAAATGTTCAAGAGAAATCGTTTATAATAATAATAATAATCGTTTATTTCGGATTTCTCCATATATTGTTAGTACAAAGTTCTTAACCTAGCGTTAGTAATCTTATAATATAGTAACAAACAATGCACTGAATAACAACCACACAGCTGGGTATCACAATACCCTGGTATGTAGCTGAATCCAGTGCTTTAACATTGGGAAATCCCACCTATCACATAATACGCTCAGAATGCTGTGGGAGCTGACACGCATTCTGTGCAATATTGAAGCGCTACGCTTGCGGATGATGGCAGCAAAACCATCAACCGACGCCTCCGCAAACATCGCCGATGCACTATAAAAACGTGGCAGCCCCATCAGCATCCTGAACGCATTGTTGTACTGGATACGCAATGCACTGAATGCCCGCTGCGTATATCTGCTCCACAGATTGCAGGTGTAAAAAGTTTATGCATCTGTATATTAATTAATTGTACGAGAGCAAGAGCGTCTTCGTCTTCTGAGGATGACATGTCGACACTTCAATGCCGGACAACAGACTGCTCTAAACTTGCGTCTGCGCCACGTCATTTATGCGCCATGTCCGAGCCATATCTGCGCCATGTCCGCGCCGTGTCCTTGCCCGACGCCATTTATGTGTGGCTTGCGCCTTAGAGCGGTGACGTGTGTAGTAAAGAGAAACGGCCTTTACTAGAAGCTTCTATGGAATTAGGGAACCTCTCATAAGTGCTCACAGCTAGATGATCTCTCCAGTCCGTAACCCATCGAGGTTAAGCAACTAGGCTCGCGGTCAGTCCATAGTAATAATGAAATAATGAAATATATTCAGCACTTGGGTATTTACATACACTTGTACTTGTCAAGCTCACTATGTATTACATAAACACAGTTTAAAAACAGTAATTAAAGCTACAAAATAATTTGAATTAGTCCGTCCGTGCAGGCTGTTTCGTCACATATATTTTTAATATCCTTAAATAAATAATAAATAGCAAGTTACTAAGCTATTATTGTTACATTTAGCAATTGTATATTAAAATTAAAGAATTGAAAACAACGAGCAGTTGGCTAGCGCAAAAGGTTCTCAACCAGTAGCTTAATTTAAGCGACTAATACCTGAGGGCACCCTTATGGGGTTTTAATTTCTGAGCGTCTCCGTGCTTCGGAGGGCAAGTTAAGCTATCGGTCATTAGACAATAGTCGTTAAGCCATGTCGGAGGCCTACTAGGCGGCTTGAACAACTCTGACACTAGGGTAGGTAACCACTGCCTAAGTACTCAATACTCAATTCTTTATTGCATTCCACAATGTATGTCTAGGTAGTAGGTACAAGTGAAAAGTTCATCATGGACCCTGTCGAGCACAGCAAAGTAGGAGAGAGGAGGATTTCAGCCATTTAATGTAAATTTATATTAAACTTAGTAACTTTAATATATAATATAGTATAATTATAATGCATTTATTAGTTATTAAGTTAATATATTAAATTAAAATGTATTGATCAGTTATTTTATTAAGTATATAATTTATATATTTCATTTATTGTGTGTGTTTATCATATACTTCATTAAATTATGTGCAATTATTAATAAGAATTTATCATATTCATATTTATTGATAATGCAGTAGCATTTACATAGATTGCATCCTTCAGTTTAATTTAATTATATAGAGCATAGTTATTTTTAGCATAAATATTATTATATATTTAATATTATTAAGAAACAATTATCTTATCTTAATACATTCATTATTTACCTATACATTATTATTATTTAGAACGTGTCACTTAAATATTCACTGATACTGTAATAGCATTTAGACAATAGTAGATTCTTTAGGTTAGCGGAGAACAGATAAAATTTGTTTTCATTTTTAATGATGTTGGGCCTAAGTAAGTGCCTAAGTAAGTACCTAAGTAAGTAATGGAATTATCACGAAAAACCACAATTCACGGGTAATATGGAGTGTCCTAGGACAGACGCTAGATGGCGTATCCGCTCTGTATACCTCTGTCTGCATTCTTTTGATTGTCTATGCATCCCAACAACGCACCTTTTTCTGGATCTGTGTGTGAGATTAAAAGAAATAATTTCGTCCTAGCAGAATTTCGGCCACGGCGGCCAATCTTTGGATACTAGCGATCTGTGCGGGACATATTATAGTGCACAAGTGTGTGCGCAAACACAGGAGCACTTTCATTCACTCTCATGATCCGATGGGACGTCTAGACACGACCGGAAAGAGGTCAGGTACAGGACCGACAGCTTTTCGTGCCCTCAAAGGTACGAGGGTATCATACCACCAACTCCCTGACTTCGGGCTGATATTAAGAAATTTTTATATTTTACAAAAAAAATATAAAATCAATTTATGCCCGATGCCGTATTTGTACCTTCTTCTGTGTTCTCTGCGGGTAAAGACGCTACCGCTAGACCAACGAGGCATTCACTTAAAAGAAAGTGGGTAGAAAACACAGGAAATATATATAAATAACACGAACAGTAATAGTAGCAATAGATCGATCGATAATTAAGTTTTATAGACGCAATATGCTAATGCGTCTACGGCCGTCTGGTCGGCGCCATCTTGATTTAACTGTAACTAGAGGTAAAATAAATAAAAAAAAAAAAGGTTTTTATTCACGTAGACTTTAAAAAAGCGCTTGTAAATAGTCAGAACATGTTTGTAGTAATATAGTTGTATACATTATTATTTCTAGTAACATAGATATTTAGGTACATATTGTATTCCCAGAGTACGTGTCCCGAACATCTGGGACATGGCGCAAAAGGGAGCACCGGAGCAGCATACCCGCGTTCCGGGGGCTCCCCCATTAGGCGCCAAGAGAAGTCCACGGCAGGTAGGTTTAGTCGGTGCGAGTCCGACATACCCACCCGTAGACACTTTTTGCGGGTGGCATGCGTAGGCATTCCTCCTGCCTTATCAAAAAAAAAAAAATAAAAAAAATAGGTACACATTGTATAAAAACATTTATAAAATTTATTTTATTATAGCAATGATATTTAGCTAGCTCGTATCAAGTTATTGTCAAGAGATTATGTTTAATTATCTAGTTTAAGTCTAATATTTTTACTACATATTGTCAATGGTTCTGTCTATATTAAGGTATTATTATGACGGACCTTGTGTTAATAACGGCGGACGCGCTTTAATGCTACTACCGGATCCAATGCGCCCCAACTGAGAAGATCCAGGTAGGGCTGCCATCTCTCTCCGGGCGCCAGTGGTCCCGGGATAACCTGCTGTAGCTCAGGTAACACGCTTGTGCGTACTGGGGAGGGGGGAGGGGGAGTCTCGCGGACGCTCAGTGTACAGCGGGGGTACTGGTGAGATCGTTCACGGGTACCCAGAGCCCCCGCTACAAGCACTGTGGGGGTACCGTGGTGGTTTTAGTGGGTCGAGCTCCGCACCACGTGCAACTAGAGCATTTCCACCACGTGAAAAGAAACAAATTTGGGGAAACCCGGATGGATGGCAACTTTAACTATAGGTAATGGCGACGGCATGGAATATCATCACCATTTTGGATTCCCTTGTTAACACCCTTTCGGAGGATGTAGACAGTTGGCTAGCCTCTATTTGGATTGGCCGCCGCGCCGTAGAAAGTTGGGTTACGGGAGGGTTCCCGTAGACGGGCGCGGCTGGGGCGCTGTCAACGCTGCTTCCCAATCTGGGGGGCCCGAGCGCAGCCTGTAGGCGGCTCTACATGGGAATCGTGCGATCGATGGCCCTGTACGGGGCCCCGATCTGGGCGGCTGACCTGACGGCCGGCAGCATTGCTGTTCTGCGGAGACCGCAGAGAGCTATGGCCGTCAGAGTCATCAGGGGATATCGCACGGTCTCCTACGAGGCGGCCTGTGTACTGGCCGGATCCCCGCCCTGGGACCTCGAGGCGAAAGTACTCGCGTCACTGTACCGGTGGCGCGAGGAGATGCTGGCGCAAGGCAAGCGGCCGATGCAGCGACACATGGAGCTGCGTCGGTCGCAGCTTCGCGAGGCCCTGGTGGCGGAATGGCGGGACAGGCTCTCGCGCCCAACCGCCGGCCTCGTCACTATCGAAGTGGTCCGGCCGGTACTCGAGCGTTGGCTCGGGAGGAGGCACGGCTCCCTGTCGTTTCGGGTGACGCAGGTACTCTCGGGGCATGGCTGCTTCGGGAAGTACCTGTGTCGCATAAACAGGGAGCCGGACGCCCGGTGTCACCACTGCGTCGACTGTCGGGAGGACACGGCGCTGCATACGCTGGCAGAGTGTGCCACTTGGGAGGAGCAGCGCCGTGCCCTCATTTCTGGAGTAGGCAGTGACCTGTCGCTGCCGGCCGTCATGAACTCGATGGTTGGCAACGAGGAGTCCTGGGACGCGGTGGTTTCCTTCCGCAGCAGGAAGCTGCGGAAAGGGAGAGGGAGATCACATCCTCCCACCCGGCCCGCAGCAGACGCACCGGGCGTCGGCGGAGGGCGGACAACGCCCTCTTCCAGCCCCCCTAAAATGGGTCCAGGGGTGACGGACTCGGGGGCGTCCGTCGCCCACTACACATCTGGACCCGAGGCGGCGGCGCGACGTGTTCCACGCGCGCCCCTCTTAGATGTTGCGGGGGGAGTTTAACACCTCACTCCCCCCGCTAATGCGAGGAGGCCCGCATACATGGGCCAGCACCAGCCGGGGTTGCGGAAGTATCGTTCGTTCCCGCGACCCCCGGCGCAGGTGTGAGATGGAACACCTGGGTGGTTTTTAGTCAGTAGGAGTCTGACAGACATCCATGCAGGAATTTCCACCCCGCAAAAAAAAAAAAAAAAAAAAGGGTTCCCGTAGACGAGGACACGGCGCTGCTTTAGAGTGTGCCGCTTGGGAGGAGGCGCACCGTGCCCTCATTTCTGGGGTAGGCAGTGACCTGTCGCTGCCGGCCGTCGTGAATTCGATGGCGGAAGGAAGCTGCTGAAAGGGAGAGGGAGATCACATCCTCTCACCCTGCCCGCAGCCGACGCACCGGGCGTCGGCGGAGGGCGGACAACACCCTCTTCCAGCCCCCCTAAATGGGTCCAGGGGCGACGGACTCGGGGGCGTCCGTCGCCCACTACACATCTGGACCCGAGGCGGCGGCGCGACGTGTTCCACGCGCGCCCCTCTTTAGACGTTGACATGCGGGGGGAGTATAACACCTCACTCCCCCCGCTAATGCGAGGAGGCCCGCAGACATGGGCCAGCACCAGCCGGGGGTTGCGGAAGTATCGTTTGTTCCCGCGACCCCCGGCGCAGGTGTGAGATGGAACACCGGGGTGGTTTTTAGTCAGTAGGAGTCTGACAGACCCCTCCGCCTCCCCCAAGGCGGAGGACATCCATGCAGGTTTTCCACCCCGGCAAAAAAAAAAGTGTTCCCGTAGACAGTTGGCTATATAGTCTCCATTGTAATTTAGGCGTAGGCTGTTGGCTAGCCTCTATTTGGATTGGCCGCCGTAGAAAGTTATGTAATATCCCGTAGAAAGCTGACATTTAGATATTCTTTGCAACATGTAACTGTGACATATCATTCGGACATATTTCTGGAAAAAAATGCCGATGGATAACATCTATTGCTACTATATAGCCAACTGTCTACGGGAGATTACCAACTTTCTACGGCGGCCAATCCAAATAGACGCTAGCCATCTGTCTAGCGCGGCAAATTTCAATACCTACCTAGATTCTAGCCAACTGTCTACGGGAGATTACTCAAATTTCCACGGCGGCCAATCCAAATTGTTTCTATTTGGGCAATAATATCTATTAATCTAGCCAATAGTCTACGGCGGCAAATGTTAATGGAGACTTTTGTTTATTCTTTGTTATTATATACAGTGTTGACCTTATGAATTAAAACAAAGTCTCACAAAACTGTACAAACAGTTTGACTGTGAGATCGAAATTATTAACTATCTTAAGTAGCGCTGTTATATATGTATGTACATTAATATTTTCTATGGAAGATTATCTAGGAGGTATTTTAAACTTATGTTTATTACATTCCTTTCTGATGTCCTCTGGTATACTGTTAAGTATGTAGGGGCTACGTTTATTCAGGGTCCTATCTCCCGTATACATTCGTTATCCTAGGGACAACAAATTTACCGGAGGTCATTGCTCTTGTGTTATATTTATTATATAGTAGACTAGTCAAATAGTTACTCTCACCTCACTACTAAGCAACAAAGTGGAATTCAGCTCGGATAACCGTGATAGTTACAGATGATGTATTTATATTGCCGCTACAACAATGATAAAAAACAGAAAAAAATCAATATATATATTTATTTTTATAAATCTACTTAAAAGTAAGTTTAAAGAAGTTAGTTTCACACAGGCAAGTTCAGTTTAAAATATCTTTCATCATCATCATCATCATATCAGCCGAAAGGCGTCCACTGCTGGACAAAGGCCTCCCCCAAGGATCTCCACAATAGCCGGTCTTGCGCTGTCCTGTTTAAAATATCTTTGTGTGTCCTTTCAGTTTTATTCGGACTCTTCCGTTTGAACTTCTTTTCTGTTCTTATCCAAATATTTCTGCCTGCTTCTCTTTTTTACATTAAATTCATGTAAATTTTTACACAGTTTTCTTTTTCTGGGCGTTTTTGCAGAAAGGACCGTTGATATTTGAGTGTCTTCACATAGAGATCCTTTTTGTTCCGTTTGCGAACGCTTACCTGCCATTTTAATATCTTTTATAGACGAATCTTCAGTTTGTGTATCTTTGTCACGTGTGTTAACTACCAAATGTCCAAATCTTGTAGGGAGGGCATCTGACTTTCGTTTGGGAATGAGGATGATTGAAGATCTATCGAAATGATTAGAACATACCACGTAACTATTACTTAAATTTACTGTCGCATCTGTTTCAGGTTCAGTTTAAAATATCTTTTTGTGTATTAATCCTCATTTTTATTCAGACTCTTCAGATTGAACTTCTTTTCTGATCTTATCCAAATCTTTCTGTCTACTCCCCTTCTTTAAATTCGATTCATTTGAAATTTTACTCAGTTTTCTTTTTCTGGGAGTTTTTGCAGAAAGAACCGTTGAAATTTGACTATCTTCAGATTGAGATCCTTTTTCATCTCTTTGCGTATATTCTAAACAATTACCAGACTTTTTAATATTGTTTATAGACGAATCTTCAGTTTGTGTATCTTTGTCACGTGTTTTAACTACTAAATGTCCAAATCTTGTAGGGATGGCATCTGACTTGAGTTTTGGAATGAGGATAATTGAAGATCTATCGAAATGATTAGAGCATACCACGTAACTGTTTGGTTTTATATCTGGCTTGTCAAGGTCAGGTCTGTTTATGACTTCCAACCACTGCTTGCGTCTAAAATATAAAAATACAGTAAGTAATTTATTTTGGTGGTAAAAGTATAGATAGATAGATAAGAGTACACTTTATTGCGCCAGAAAACACAATACACAATATCCTAATATAAGAAAATACAGGTACAATCGGCGGTCTTATCGCTTTGTAGCGATCTCTTCCATACAACCGTTGGGTGGACGAGGAAAACTGAGATGGAAAAGGTGGTAGTGGTAAGTGTACTATGGTGTGTATATTTTCAACGTTATGTACTTCATGTCAGCTGAATGACGTACCAAAGGCCTCCCCAAAAGATTTCCACAATGGAGTTTGTGTCCATCATTTGGAGGGATATCCCACAACCGCCACGCTTGACAGACGGGTTGGCGATCGCAGTATGATGGTTTCCCGGCTATTATTGCCCGGAACCCGTTCTCTAGGGGAGGGTGGTGTAGTGGCAACAACTACAGTATAAAACCTACTTTCTACAATTTCTTTATGATAGTGAGTGACATTTAAAAAAGAAGATATAACTTAAATATTAAGTCAAGAAAATAAAATAATTTTACATGTTAACTCGCTTCTGATTTTCTACTCCTGCTACTAATTTAGTAGTCTCACTAAATTGGTGATCCCTACCAAAGTTATAGTACACAGAGAGACGCTGCTACCCGTTCTCTGATAGATATTCCCTCGGGACGAGTTTTACGCCCCCCACGGAACGTGTGAATGGGGTGGCGATCAGTGAACGCAAATAAACATGTTTATTTACGTTCACTGGTGGCGATATTCTAGGCCATCAACCACACAGTATACTTACCTTCATTTATTTTACACGAGGTTTGGCAAAATTAAATAAATATTGTTTAGGGCAGCTATATTTCCCCGTGCAGTGAGCTCCTTTTGTTCTTAGGAAACACCGCTTTAATTTTTGGGTTTTAAATTATATAATTAACCAAAAAAATTGTTTTTTTATATGACCTGATTTTATCGCTGGTAAAAATCCAAATATGTAGGTCGTTAAAATTTTCATGTCAATAAAACTGATGTTGTCAAAGAACAAAAGTTGCTTAGTTGCTTTCTGCCCGAAAAAATTAGCGACATTTTTTTTTGTTTCATCATCACCACCACCACCACCACCATATTTTTTTTTATTATAATTTTAAGCTTACTTTGTAAATATGTAAATTGCATAGTTGTTTATTTTCCCAAATAAAGTAAAATAAAAATAAAATCATATCAGCCGAAAGACGTCCACTGCTGGACAAAGGCCTCCCCCAAAGATCTCCACAATTGCCGGTCTTACTCTATCCGCATCCAGCGATTTCCAGCGAGCCGCACAAGATCATCGGTCCATTTTGTAGGGGGGCCTTTTTTCTTTGCCTCACCCCATTTCCTTACTACTTTCCTATACTTACATATATAGGGTCACTTGTAAAACACCAACAACCCCGCAGGATGAGAAAGCTAACACCATAAGCAACAACTTTTGTTCTACGAGTTCGGACATAACTCAATACTACTCAATAATCAAATGCATAGTTTACGATTTTATAAAGGAAATAGGTACAGACAAACATTCATTTTTATGTAACAGACGTATGAAACGCGTAGCAATAATTTTAAAAACTTTCTTATCAAATATTAAACGTTTAATCTAGGGTTATATTCGACTGAAACGACATAATGAAAACACTTTATTAGGAATCTAATCAGAAATGATAAGTAGAGAAGCCAGCACATCCAGCTACCCCAATCTGTCAAATTTCTTATATACATTTTAAATAAATAAATAAAAATAAAAAAGGTTTTTATTCACGTAGACTGTAAAAAAGCGCATGTAAATAGTCAGAACATGTTTGTAGTAATATAGTTGTATACATTATTATTTCTAGTAAGTAGTATTTAGGTACACATTGTATGAAAACATTTATAAAATTTATTTTATTATAGCATTGATATTTAGCTAGCTCGTATCAAGTTATTGTCAAGAGATTATGTTTAATTATCTAGTTTAAGTCTAATATTTTTACTACATATTGTCAATGGTTCTGTCTATATTAAGTTCAACTTAATCACATACGCATAAGTTTCACTTTCAATTGGGGAAATTTGACAGCTTGGTGTGCTGGCGTCTGTAACTACCTACTTTGGTATTTAAATTAAGCTCGCGATAAGACCGCCCTTTGTACACAATTTTGTATAGTATTGTATTAATTTGAACGTACCTTTCTGACTCTGTAGGCAATGTAAAAAATGATACACTCTTGTCTCCTTTTTTCGAAAAGCATCCGTCAAAAGAACAATACCTTGCGCCAGACTTGCGGCGTGACATTTTTGTTGTGAGTTTTGCGCGCGAGCGGCGACAATCGACTGGCGGCGCGGCTGCGAAGCCGCGCGGAATAGCCACTTATCGCTATAGGTACGGCCGAGGGAGAGGCCAAAATAGGGTTACCACTGCCCATAGATATAATAATTATTATATTCTGGGACATTATTTACACACGGCCATCTGATACCAAACTAAGCAGAGCTTGTACTGTGGAAACCAGATAAAGAAAGAAAGAAAGAAAGAAATAATTTTATTTTCATTACAAATACGGAAAAAACATTTAATGTGGTACCTACACATTTTAATCATTATTAATTTTATCCGTACTGGTATGAAAAATGGCCTTATCTCAGCTAGTACTGCATTTCTGCAGTGCTGATCTTCCGATAGGATATGTAACTGATATAATATAATATCTAGGGACAATGTCACACAGATCATCCTAGCCCTAAACTAAGCAAAGCTTGTACTATGGGTACCAGGCGATGATATACATACTTATATAGATAGATGAATACTTAAATACATAGAAAACATCCATGACTCAGAAACATAATATATCGCTATCACACAAATATTTGCACTTACCGGGATTCGAACTCAGGACAACTAGCTTCGTACATATACTACTTAGCTTTTGTAAACACACACTTATATAGATAATTATACCTAGACTCAGGACAAACAGACATGTTCATGCAGACAAATATCTGTCCTGGGTGGGGGGAATCGAAACCACGACCTCCGGCGTGAAAAGCAAGCATTTGCCAACCACGCCAACAGGCCCGTCAAATATAAAATATAATCTACTAAGTATATAAAAATAAGTCGGGTTTTCCTTCCTGACGCTATAACTCCCGAACGCACGAACCGATTTCCACGGTTTTGCATTCGTTGGAAAGGTCTCGGACTCCGTGAGGTTTAGAGCAAAGAAAATTTATAAAATTTAACGCGGGTAACACCGCGGGGCACAGATAGTCTACTATATAAAAATAAGTCGGGTTTTCCTTCCTGACGCTATAACTCCAGAACGCACGTACCGTTTTCCACGGTTTTGCATTCGTTGGAAAGGTCTCGGGCTCCGTGAGGTTTATAGCAAAGAAAATTTATAAAATTTAACGCGGGTAACACCGCGGGGCACAGCTAGTCTATACATATAATAAAATCGTAGGAAAGTCAAAATTGTACATTGAATATTTTTTAAACGGATATTGTACTTGGGGCGTGATTTAAAATCGATATCGATACCAAAAATATAGTTTATAGAATTTTTGTCTGTTTATCTGTTTGTCTGTATGTATGTCCGGGCTAAACTCGAAAAGTACTGCATGGATTTACTTCAAATTTTGCATGAATATTACTAAGAGGTCGGGTCAACATATAGGCTCCATATTATCACGCTATCACCTACGGGGGAGGAGCTGTGATAATTTATAAAGCTTAACGCGCGTAAAACCGCGGGGCACAGCTAGTAAAGTATAAAACATAATACTAACCAATTTTGAACTTGTCAGAAGAAGGTAGGAGGTTTACACGATTGTAATTTTTTTTGAAGTGAAACGTTTTTAGCGACATGGTCCAATTTTTGGGATGGGTAAATATATCAAACTCGCTTCAGGACACGCGACCTGATCGAATATTCGTAAGAAGGAGGGTCTTTTTGGTTTCCGTAGCCAAATGGCAAAAAACGGAACCCTTATAGATTCGTCATGTCTGTCCGTCCGTATGTCACAGCCACTTTTTTCCGAAACTATAAGAGCTGTACTGTTGAAACTTGGTACGTAGATGTATTCGATGAACCGCATTAAGATTTTTACACAAAAATAGAAAAAGAAAAATAATTTTGGGGGGTCCCCATACATAGAACTGAAATCCAAAATTCTTTTTTTTCATCGTACCCATACATGTATGTGGGGTGTCTATAGATAAGTCTTCAAAAATGATATTGAGGTTTCTATATCATTTTTTTTCTAAACTGAATAGTTTAGAAAAAACGTTTTAGATGTTTTCTAGAAACATGGCCGACTGATATGTTCACAGTTGCATGTGAAAGATCATATCATATTGATAATACCTTCCAAATTACTAAATTTTAAATTTATAGCATTATTCGCAATGCGAAGCCAATTATATATAAATAATGCTATAACATTAAAATTTTATAATTTGGAAGGTATTATCAATATGATATTGAAATATCATATCTTTATAAATTATAGCCTACGTGAGTGATTATAGACTCCATACCAAATCTCCAGCCGTTTAGACGTGAAGAAGTAACAAACATACATACTCACACAGTCACACATTCACAAACTTTCGCCTTTATTATATTAGTATGATTACTTAAATATAATATACACTCTTCCTACTCTCACCTAAAATCTGTGCTGTATCTACCAAAGTAGCCGACATATCCCAAAGAATTGCCGCACTGTAGTGGCAGTGGGCGGCACATAGCTCGTAGAACTGACGGCCGCTGGGGTAGAAAGGTTCTCGATTGGCGAACACGTAGCGGAACACGCTGCGTGGGCAGGCCTCCTACAGGGTAGACCGACAATCTAGCAAGGGTCGCGGGAAGCCCCTAGATGTGGGAAACATAAGACGTGCCATTGTGGAGATCCTTGGGGAGACCGTTGTCCAACCGTGGACGTTTTTCGGCTGATAATGATGATGAGATGTATCCTACAGGGTCCATTATTGATAGGTACCTACCTATTTTATTTTGCTACCGACTTATGTACATACGGTCACCGTAGCCTAGTTGGTAGTGCTCCTGCCTACGAAGCTGGTGGTCCTGGGTTCGAATCCCGGTAAGTTCAAATATTTGTGTGATGAGCACGAATATTTGTTTCTGAGTCATGGATGTTTTCTTTGTATATAAGTATTTATCTATCTATACATATAAGTATGTACCTATATCGTAGCCTGGTACCCATAGTACAAGCTTTGCTTAGTTTGGGGCTAGGAATATCTGTGTGACATTGTCCCTAGATATTATTATTATTATACATTGAGGTAGGTACCTATGTAAGTAATAAAATAATTTTTTGGTGTTACCAATCACCCCATTCGATAATCAAACAAAGAACTTGCAAATGTTGCAACTTAGGGATCTCATGACCGCCAGTTATATAATTAAAAACACGTATTTAAAAAAGTTGTAAAGTTTCTCTTTTGACACACAAATTTACGTAATTTATACCACCTCGAAGTCCTTTTACGTCAATCTCCCGAATCCAGGTAAAGTCTCGGCTCCATTTATAGACTGAATCAATAAACATACAAAACAAGACAAATGCGACGTTGCCGCTCTTACATCGAAAACAACTCTACGTAACTGGTAGTTATCAATAACTGGGAACAATGTCAAAGGAAAGTCAACATTAACCCACAGGAATAGTGTTTGAAATCTAAATTTGATGGTAAGAGATATGACGTTTGTGTGTGGCAAATGGATGTAAACAAAAAACGTTGACATTCAAGTTTGGATCTTAACTGACTTAAATTAAAGTTGAAATTCGTGTGTGTTCATTTGAAATATGGTTATGTTTGCATTGAGACTGCGTCGTGTTAAAAATCACGTAGCGTACTTGAATGAATAAAAAAGTTTAAAAGTAAACGGGAACGTTATAAAATGGAGTCTGCTGAATAATAATAAGAACTTGGGGCAATTGAAAATGGGGTTTAATATTGATTTGCGAGTGTAGGTATATATTGTTGTGTTTGAGTCGAGGGGTCAATAATGTTTGTATGTTAGCACAGGGTTTAATTTACCCAGCGAGTGCGTTTTATTCGCGATTAATAATTCGTCAGAAAAAAATTAAATTTGTTAATTGTAGAATATTTATTGCAAAAATCTCGCTGTTAACTTGTACAAGATACGTTATAATAGGTCTTTACCTATGAAATTGCCGTTTTGTATGAAAAAATTTAAACGAATTTTTTTCATGAATTTTTTTATTTGTATTAATCGAAGTAATCACCCATGCAATCAATGCATCTTTGCCATCGCAGTGGCAGTTTATTGATGCCCTTCTTAAAGAAATCAGCTGGACGGGAGGCAACAAATTCTTCAAAGGCATTTTGTACTGCCTCTCGGGTATTGAATTTTTTTCCCGCCAAGAAGTTATCCAAATTCTGGAAAAAGTAGTAGTCTGTAGGCGCAAGGTCTGGTGAGTAGGGCGGATGACGGAGAGCTTCCAACCCCAGTTCTTGCAACTTGGAGACCGTCTGCTGTGCAGTATGAGGTCGCGCGTTGTCGTGCAGGAGCAGCGGAGACGAGCGATTGACCAATGCTGGTTGGAGATGCGCCAGCTTCTCCATCATTGTGCTCAGTTCTTCACAGTACACATCTGCAGTAATGCTCACCCCGTTTGGTAAGAAGCTGTGATGAATCACACCGGCGCTAGACCACCAAACAGTGACCATCACTTTTCTAGGGGTAAGTTTTCGTTTAGGGCATTGTTTAGGTGCTGAACCAGGATCCAACCAACTTGCTGAGCGCTTGCGGTTATCAAACAGAATCCATTTTTCATCGCAGGTAACAATGCGGTTCAAAATTCCTTCATTTGTGTGTCTGTTGAGCAGTGCAAGGCACGTCTCGACGCGTACTTCGCGCTGGCGATCATTGAGTTCGTGGGGCACCCATTTGTCAAGCTTTTTTACCTTGCCAATTTGACGCAAATGGACCAATATTGTTTTGACGCTAACGTCGAAAGCTGCTGCTAATTCAGCCGTAGATTGTGTATCATCAGCTTCCACAACCGCCTTTAATTCGTCATTGTCGACCAAAGTCTTCGGACGACCGCGAGGTTCATTTTTCAGGTCGAAATTTCCAGAACGGAAGCGAGCAAACCAATAACAGGTGGTGCGTTGGTTTGTAGTGTTAGCTCCGTAAACGTCGTTGATGTTGCGTGCCGCTTGTGCCGCGTTGCTGCCACGACGGTACTCATATTCCATAATTACTCGAATTTTTAACGTATCCATGATGACGAAAAAGATTGAAATGCGATGAAAATGTAACACTAATCAATAAAGAAATGACTACTTTTGGAAAAAAGAATCCATGTTTTTAAAATAAAATTAATTTGAAATTAGAATTCTTAGCCAAACAAAAATTATTTTGATTTGAAATGGCCAGTACTGCAGAACGGCAATTTCATAGGTAAAGACCTAATAATAAGGATGTGGAGCTTAAAATAAATCTGCGGGCTTAGTTCTTGTGCACATTGTGACTTGCCTAAATAGAGATAGATTGTCTTGTCCTGTCTTGGTTGGTAGGGGTGTACCCGCGTCCTGGGACCGCTGCCGTTTGGAGGAAAAGAACTCCACTCGTCTTGTATAAGCGGTCCCGGGAAGAGGTGAAGAGGTAACCTGCTGCAGCTCAGGTAACACGCTTGTGCGTACTTGGGAGGGGGTAGGCATTCAGGCCTCTCCCCTCCCCGGGTGAGAGTCTCGCGGACGCTCAGTGTACAGCGGGGGTACTGGCGAGATCGTCCACGGGTACCCAGAGCCGCCGCTGCAAGCACTGTGAGGCTGGCTACCGTGGTGCTTTTAGTGGGTTCATGCCCTACATAACGTGCGAAGGCATTTCCACCACGTTAAAAAAAACGGATGTACTTGCATACAGCACTTCGACCTTTCAAGCTCTTGTATAACTTATACTAACCCTCATTACTTATTATTCTATCCCTAGAGCCCTGAATGCAGTCTGCACGTACCAGTATGCTTGTTAGGGGTAGATACTTGTAGTCTCCTGGTTCTGGAGATGCCAGCTCCAGGATGGCTATTCTAAAATAAAAATAAATAAATAATAATAAAATACCTGTGTTAGGATGCCCCGCTTTTCACATTATACTCGTTAAACAAAAAGAGAAAATTTAAATAAACTAGGACATAATAAATAATATTCTAATTGAGATGTTATGAAATAAACTAATGAAGTGGGTTAATTTTGGGGGTATAGAATGTGGAAATGGAACGTGAGGGTCTTTGTGTGTGTGTGTGTGTGTGTGTGCATGTATGTTTGTGTGTCTGGATGCGAAATCGTCTATTTTATACCTACATTGCGACGAGATAATTAGTTGTTCCTACTTATTGAATATATTTAATTTCATTGCATTATTTATATAATATCATATTTTTATAGTAGTTATTATGGTATAAACGTGATAATTTATAGGTTTTTTACTTAATTAATGCGTTAAGATTATATTATGACATATTCTGTGTCTTGCCAAAGCATTGCATTTACATAGAATATGCAGCATTGTTTCATTTTTTCCCCACAGGTTTTGCAAATTCGATTAGTTGACTGTTGGTTTTGGCTCTGAACTTCTTCCTCTTCCACGATGGATCGTAATGTGTGTAGTGTCACGGACTTGTTATAAGTAAGTCGTGAAGGTGCCAACAATATACAGGTTCGATTTCGATAGACAGATATTCGATAGACAGACGCGCTTGCAGGATAATCGACGATAGAGACCTAACAAGTAAAAAGCTGCAAAACTTGGATCATCGGCGTCAGGTTGCAAGCTTATCGGTTTTCTACAGGCTGTTTCATGGAGAATGCGCTCAAGACCTCCATGAACTTATCCCTCCTTCGCCATTTTTTCATCGGACTACAAGGCGTCGAGAGGCTCTCCACCGCTATGTAGTTGACATCCCATTATGCCGTACGAAGCGTTTTGCTTCCTCTTTCATCATACGCACGGCTAAGCTGTGGAACAACCTCCCAAACGACGTGTTTCCAGACTCATACAACATGGGTTTATTCAAGGTTAGAGTGAACAGGCATCTTATGGGTACGCGCGGTCCACCTTCGAGCACATCTTCACTTACCATCAGGTGAGATCGTGGTCAAGCGCAAACCCATTTTGCATAAAAAAACATGTATGCAGCTTTACCTACCACAGTCACATATATAGTGATAAAGACCTTGAATACAATGAAGTGAGGGAAGTCTCCGTCCGAACATCAGGTGATTATTGACCTCCCCTCTTTAACCTTGCACTCAGCATTTACATAGCGTGACGAATAAACGTGTACATTTATTACGTTAAGTGGTTTTCTTACACATTTACGTACTTAGTTTTATTAATAACTAGCTGTGCCCGCGACTTCGTCCGCGTTTTAATTAGTTTATTTTGTTTTATTTCTGTTTTTTCAAAAATAAAAGACATTTCTAAAATAAAAGTAGCCTAAGTTCCTCCTTATTACATCAGCTACCTGCCAATAAAAGTCATGTTAAAATCGGTCCAGCTATTTCAGAGATTAGCCGGAACTAACAGACAGACAGACAGACAAAAATTGTAAATAATTATATTTTGGAGTATGTACCGTATAAATATTCATAGACATGTAGTAAAAATCGGTTATTTCAATATTACAAACAGACACTTCAATTTTATTTATTTGTATAGATGTAAGTATAGATAGATGTCATCCCAACCCAATTTCGGCCACGGCGGCCAGTCTCAATGGAGACTAGCCAATTGCGCAGGACATATTATAGTGCACAAGTGTGTGCGCAAACACAGGGGCATTTTCTATTCCATCATTCAGTTCTCGGAAAGTGGTAAGGTACAGGACCGACGGCTTTACGTGCTCTCCGAGGCACGGGGGTGTAATACCGCCAACTTCCAGACTTGGCTGTTTTTGTACCGAAAAAGTCCCAAAATCACTTTTTGGCCAGACCTGGGATTTGAACCCAGGACCTCAATATCTGCGGTTGAACATGCTACCACTAGACCAACGGGCAGTCATTATGGCAACCATATATAATATAAACTATACAAGTAAGTATAACAACGAACCAAACATCGACAAACTTTTAGATGCAGGTTACGTGTCCTCTGAAGCATTGACATACATACATAGACTCACGCCTGTTTCCCAGAGGGGTAGGCAGAGACAACGGATTTCCATTTGTCACGATCTTTCCATACTTCTTTTGCCTCGATTACTGTCATTATATTCTTCATACATGCTTGCCGGTTTAGGGTACTTCTGACCTGCCCTTTCTTGAGAACATCTCCAATTTGGTCAGAGAATGTTCGACGTGGTCTTCCCCTTCCGGTTGTCCCATTCACACAGGCCAGGTATACTTCTTTTGTCAATCTTCTTTCATTCATCCTTTCTAAATGGCCAAACCATCTCAGCATGGCTTTTTCAATCTTTGTGACTACATCCTCTTTCACACCACAACGCTCTCTTACATCAGTATTTCGAATTCTGTCACTGTGAAGCACTGAGACCTGCTTATTATGCTAGATGGTTTTGTCCTTGACCACTTTCTCACCTGATGTTGACCACCCAAAGTTGCCCGTTCACTCTAGTCTTGAGTAAACCTATTATATAAAAGTCTGGAGGCACGTATTCCGGATGTGCCACAGGACTTAGCATGCTGAGATGTCTCACGTAGCAGATAAGACCCTCCCGATGCCTGGTAATAGTCCGGTGTAGCAGTAAAGCCTTCTAGGCTAACTATAAAAGACATGAGAAAAAAAGACGAGGCCTGGTAGTCCGATGAAAGGATAATTACACCGATAACACCTTCTTTCTATTCTAAAAATAAACACAACGGCTTTGGAAACTCATTTATAAATCCACCTTTTTTATTATGACATACTTTCGTGTTACATAATGTTTTATGTACGTATGTTATGGATACATACATATGTTTATGTAATAAGCACACCGACCTACTTCTAGTTGCCATGGTCTTGGCGCCAACATGGGAAAGTAGTCACATAGAAAGGCAAAAAGATAAGTATATACTTGTAGATTGCTGAATCACTTTGAACACCAAAACAACTACGATTTACTTAACTTTTTTTTGTACGTGGTTGAAATGCTCTAGTCGCACGTGGTGTTATGCTGGACCCACTAAAACCGTGAGCGTATCCGTGGTTCAGACGGCACTAGTCACTAGGCAACAGCCGTTAAGCCATGCCAGAGTCCTACTGGACGGCTTGTACAACTCTGGCACTAGGGTAAACACTGCCCATACCTTAAGTAATATTACACTCGGGACTAGTCCCTCCCTCTTACCCACCACTGCAACTTCTGTAAGCCAGGTGAAGCTCAGGCATGACCCGGGGAATCGCGACAACTGCCTTGAATCCCGCAACGAATTTAATCAGAAAGAAAAAAGGAGAGCTAGAAATGAACAGTTCCACCTCCTCCAGAGCAAAGCGGGATACAGAATTATATAAAGAGGTTACAGCCTCATAAAACGAGAGAATTGCAACTAGAGAAGCCGAGGAAAGCACTGAGGAACAATTTAAGGGGTTTAAGTGAGCTGTTATATTTGATTCCAATAGTACGTATGGCAAAAGCGCTTAAACGCACGGAAGTTGTTCCTTGTTGCTACAAGATACGATAAGTAATATTAGTAAAGATATAAGAGTAGTCTAGAATGCGATATTGATATAAATACAGATCTATAATAAACTTGATATTATTGTGTCTGCTATCTGTCCCAACACCCGACATTTACTGCGTTCTCGTTTGAAGGGCATTGCTGGGTCAGACGTGTGTCCGGACGAACTCTAAACGATTTTGTTGTCAAGCAACAAATATCCTAAATAAAAACGAAAATGAACGAGTATTTTCTAAAGATATTTTGCGATCTTGAAGTCTTCCAGCTATTATGGAGGTCTATGGTAAATATTGAACCAAATATATAAAGCTTAAGTGGGGTATGCGGTCAAAATATAAGTTTAATAACTGAAATTTAACAATTTAAAATGATGCTCACATATAATCTAAACTTACATACTATTAATCTTCATCGTCATCATATTATCGTCATCTAAAGGCGTCCACTGCTGGACAAAGGCCCCCCCCCCAAAGATCTCCACAATTGCCAGTCTTGCGCTATTCGCATTCAGCAGTTTCCTATTAATCTTGAATACTGATAAATAAAAAAACTGAATTCAAATCGTCACCTGCATATGTCCAGGCAAGGTGTGCAGAAATATGGCAACATTACCCAGTTGAAAAGTGAGGCTTATATGCTGTTTTAGGTATGAGCCAGCTCTCTGGTCACCTGATGACTTGATAAGACGGCCATGACACTAAATGATTACGTATACGAACAAATTACCAAGTACCCACACAAAAAGGATAACGTTAGGTTAGGTGGGGCTGGCACTAAAAGAAGTATCCTTTACTGCTGCCAAATACAGATCTGGGGCTCTACGGGCTAAGTCGCCGAACATCAATTTCTTAAACGGCGTTCAAATAAATAAAGGTTAAATGACTTTATCAATCGTTAAATCGGCTTCCATGAGCACATGTGGCGTCATAAATGGTCCAGAATCGATTGTCAACGTTGAAGCCGATTTAACGATTGATAAAGTCATTTTTAACCTTTATTTATTTGATCTCCATTTAAGAAATCGACGTTCGGTGACTTAGCCGGTAGAGCCCCAGGAATGAATATACGTAACGAACAGGTTTCGGGAAGGCAGCGATCTGTTTGTGTCGTGTCGCTGTCCAGGGTCCTGGACTGGCAGGAGTTAACAAGTCGGGAGGGCAAACTAGAGCCTTCCCAGGGTACGTGTCCGCACCACCAGGGACATTTAAATTTCTACACCTGATTTTTAAGTGTTTTAGTGTACTGTTCACTCTATTTTGACACGTACTGCATTCTCTATACGGGTGAACCTAGTGTGATACGATAAAATTGGGTGTACTCATACTCTTTAGAAAGGAATAGGCGGAATAGGCTCGCTTCTTGAAGGTTGTTCGTTCATTATTTCTCATACAAACTGGTTTTTTTTTAATAAGTTCAGTTGCATGGACAAATTCTAGTCTATTTATGTTATGTATGTTGCACTTTGTAACTTACAGCGTTTTTTATTGGACACAAAAAGTAGGAGATGGAAAGGAAAATAATTTCCATTTTATACTTCAGAGAAGTTTTAAACGAGGTTAAAATTACTTATAAATTCTTCTGCGTGTTTGTTGAAGGCCAAGTTACTGTTTGTGTATTAATTATGATAGTACTCTTTTGAAGGGTTCCGTACCGAAAGGGTAAAACGGGACCCTATTAATAAGACTTCGCTGTCTGTCTATCCGTCTGTCACCAGGCTGTATCTCATGAACCGTTATAGACAGTTGAAATTTTCACAGATGATGTATTTCTGTTGCTGCTATAACAACGAATAATAAAAAAACAATATAAAGTAAATATTTAAGGGGGCTCTATCTCCCAGATTTCGGGCTGAAACAAGCATTATGTGATAAATGGGGCAACCCGATGCTGAAGCACTGGATACGACTGTTGTAAATACTAGATATAAGAATAATCTCATATTGCATACTACCCGTCTCCACAAAATAAGTAACTCTTTTATGGGGCAATGTATAAGATTCTATAACAAACTTCCCAATGATATTAGAGAATTGTCTACGAATAAGTTTAAAAGAATTATTAAAGCCAAATTGTGTAGCAGGGCATATTACAAAACTTCTGATTATTTAAGTGATAAAAGTGCTTGGGATTGAGTTGTTCTGAGTCAACACACATGATTGTAATTAATCTTAAGTATATTTTATTTTAAAAAAGGATTCCTACTGAGTTTTCTGGCAGTGTTTCTCAGTAGCTGCCACGTCATGCACTGCACGGTAGGGTAAAAAAAATATGACGATTCCACATAAATGTAAAATTTTTACGGAATAAAGTACCTTTGACTTGACTTTGACTGCACATGACGTGTCCTATAGCGATATTATGCATATTTAATAATAACAACAATAATAAGTCATTTATTCTCTCTCACAAAGTACACACAGACTTACAATTATAATAGCATCACAGCATATGACAAAACTTTGTGAGAGACTGGTGCTTGATGTAGGTTTGATACCTGTATTACAAGAAATTTTGTATACCTATTGTAAAATTACTTACATTAATTACCTAAAGATTTTTGTAATTAACATCTTATGGACTAAAAAATGTTCAGAAATAAATCTATAAGTACATATAATAAAATCGTAGAAAAGTCAAAACTGTATTTGATTTTTTTAAAAAGGAGACTTGGGGCGTGATCTACAATCGATATCGAAGCCAAAAATATAATTTTTAGATTTTTTGTCTGTTTGTCTGTATGCATGTAATGTCCCGGCTAAACTCAAAAAGTTCTGCATGGATTTGGTCAAATTTTGCATGAATATCATTACTAAGAGGTCGGGTCAACATATAGGCTACATATCACGCTATCACCGACGGGGGAAGAGCTGTGATAATTTATAAAATTTAACGCGGGTTAAACCGCGGGGTACCGCTAATGATTAATAAAAATAATAGGAAACAGTTAAGAGTTGATGCTAACAGTCATTTCTGGGCAACATATAAACAGACAATCCACATAAATGGGTCTAAAGTAAACACAACTACCTGTACCGGGATTAAAACACATCTCAACAACAAAACAAAATACAGTCGCACTTCACGACCGGTAAACCAACCGAGCGAGTCGCGTTACCAAGAAAGTTGAACAATAATAACAGACGGAGCGGCAACGTCGCATTGGAAAAGGTTGCTATGCCGTCGGACCAATGTAAAGTGAACTTTTACCATGCCCATTGCGTTTTAAAGAGATCTTTATCATAGATATAACGTTTTAAAACCTGTTAATCCCTTTTTAACTATATAAACAAGTTTTAGAAAGGCAATTTAGTATAAATTAGTCTGGAAATCAGGGTCGCTTGTTAGTCAAATGACATCCCGTGACCTTAGGTATCAACCACAGATTAAATTGATAACAATTTGCTTATAACTATACTCTTTGATAATTCATCCAAAAAGGTTTGATAAATATGGAAATTTACCTTAATAATTTCCAAAACAACTGGGTCGCTGGGTGTTTACCAGCGAAATATAGACCGTAGGTATCTAGCAAAATAATTAACAAAGTTTTATTGAAACTTAAAATTAAATAAATGAATTTGAATTGATATATACCTATCGCATTTATTTCATAACATCACAGCTGGATTATATACTTTCTAATATAAAATTATATTATTATAAAATGCGACTAGTAACGCCATCTAGGACTGTACATACAAACTATACATACGAATTTATTTAGTACTGGTACAAATAAGGCTTAGTTACTAGAATAAAAACATAAAATATAGAAAAATATTGAGTTGCAGTCTTCTTCTTCCTCGGTCCCTCAATGCTGAGGATCGCGACCACAACAGCGAGCTCTCCATTCGCTGCGGTTGTTGCAGCTGTGGACTGCCGTCTGGATGTCCGGCCCCACAGTTTTCCTGATGGCATCTATCCATCAGAGTTGCAGTACAGAGATAGATTTAGGTATATAATTTGGATGATTATTACAATTTATATGTACAAAAATTAATAGGTGTCGAAGCAAAAACTTTATAGGTAGGTAAGTAACCCTTTTTAGGGTTCCGTAGACAAATGGCAAAAAAACGGAGCCTTATAGATTCGTCATGTCTGTCTGTCTCTCCGTCCGTATGTCACATCCATTTTTTACCGAAACTATAAGAGCTGTAGGTACTGTTGAAACTTGGTAAGTAGATGTATTCTGTGAACCGCATTAAGATTTTTACACAAGAATAGAAAAATAATAATAATTTTGTGGGTTCCCCATACATAGAACTGAAACTTAATTTTTTTTTCATTGTACCCATACATGTGGTGTATCTATGGATAGGTCTTCAAAACTGATATTGAGGTTTCTAAAATCATTTTTTTCTAAACTGAATAGTTTGCGCGAGAGACACTTCCAAAGTGGAAAAATGTGTCCCCCCCCCCTGTAACTTTTAAAATAAGAGAATGATAAAACTAAAAGAAATATATGATGGACATTATCATGTAAACTAACAACGAAAATTGGTTTGAACGAAATCTAGTAAGTAGTTTTTTTAATGCGTCATAAATCGTAAACCGCAATTTACCTTTCATTTAATCAACTGAAATATTTGCTGCTACGGAACCCTTCATGGTCGAGTCCGACTCGCACTTGGTCGGTTTATTTACGAATATTGCGCGGACGGAGCAGTATGAAATTTGGAACAGTTAAAGTTCATATGGAGAAGGAATGCAGAAAGCTAATATTTGTATATAATAGGCATTCATCATCATCATCATCATCATATCAGCCGAAAGACGTCCACTGCTGGACAAAGGCCTCCCCCAAAGATCTCCACAATTGCCGGTCTTGCGCTATTCGCATCCAGCGATTATAGGCATTAAAAGTAAATTATTTACAATAGAACCTGAATGGTTGAACAAATGCGCTCTCTAGTAAACATTACTTCGACTAAGTGGTAGTTCAAGATAACTGGGACAGGCTCAAAATTTTTGCGCATATTGTAAAAATTTGGTGTCGGTATAGTTTAACTAAATAAAAAAAAACTAAAAGTATAAAAAATTATATTATTTCTCAAACTTAGAGAAACTTTGTTATTTTTCCTACATATATTATTTTTTCCATCCGGGTAATCCTATTATATAATTTAGTACATAAAAAAATAAAAAAGGTTCTTTTTTTCTCCCATACATTTTTTTTGTGTCTGCATACGCCCACTCCTTACAAATCATTTCACAATTTTTGTTTTAATCACTGCAACCTTTTATTTCCGTATATATCTTATTCTATGGAATACAACTGACGAAATTAAATGGTAACAGCTATAATACAACAAAGCGTATTAATAATATTATCAATGTTAGATGTGTCTGAACTTTTTTTCCGTTGTAACACGACAGGTTGTGCGACGCGATATTTTTGGACTGGTTAAATTTTATGCCATGACGAATTCATTTATTTAAAGTGGCAACACTGGCTCACAATATTTGATACATTTCTAAACGATTCCGCCATTTGGTGTCGTATCATTTGGGAGAAAGTGGTGAAGCACGCGGATGGTCATTAAAAAATTGTAAGTTAAATTCTTATGTATTGACGTTAAGTGAATAGATATCTTGAATTTCCGCTTTAAATCGTGTAAATCAACTATTGTTCTACTGAAATATAACACTGCACAAAAGGTACGTCTAGTAATTTTGGTATTATGATTTTTTTTAGGTTCGATCGTGTCGAAATTTTGTTCCCTTGTGCGACGTTGTGATACGAATTGTGCTACGTGTCACAACAGAATTTATAAAGGTAAGTGTACATCGTTGTTTTTTTTTTAACCTATGTCAACTTTAATATTAATAAAAAGCTTTTATTTACTTTCGCTAGTCCCGGTTTCTGTAATGAAAAGTTAAATTTGAGCCAATTGAGTTGGCATTTTGTTGTTGATTACTTGAACAAACTTTTACATAGTAAGTATTAGTTACCTATTTATTTTTATTTATTACTTTCAAGATGTCTATGTCCGAGGCGGAACGGTGTCGAAGGTACCGAGAAAAATTAAAACAGAGTAATGCGGCAAAATATGAAGATTTGAAAAAAAGAATAATGAAAGAACAAAAGCCATAACAAGGAAAATTTCTGAATTAAATGAAGATGAAAAAAATGAGTTCAGAAAGCAGTGGCGGGAATCAAAGCGTAATAAAAAACATGAAGCTCCATCCCAATCCGCAAATGATAAAGCGACAAAATATCGTAATCTCTATATCTAGGTTTTCTTGATTATTGTTTAAATGAGACTCATAGTCATATGCCATTAGGTATAATAAATTTTATTATCATTAAATAAAAATACTGTCTTAAGAATAATATTTATTTTTATTTTTAAACTATGGTTCTTAATAAAAATATATATTTATGAAATATTTAAAAAAATAGCACTCCGTGGTAGTTATGTGTACTAAGGTTTACAAATTCTGTTGTAACACATTAGTTCAGTTGTAACACGTTCCGTTGTGATCTCCTTTGTGCGATAGCGCAAAAATTTTGAGCCTTACCCAACTATCAATACTTATTTACTAGGTACGTTTAACAATATCATTTTTTTAAGCTTCCTGCAGTGTCTTCGGATCGTGTAGGAACTTTGCCCGTTGGCTGGCAACGCTATTGCAGTGTAGCAGTACGTGTGCCGGTGTTTCTTCAGATTCAATGCATCCTCTGCACAGGGGGCTGTCTGTGACGCCAATCTTGAAGAGGTGTTTGTTTAGTGTGTAGTCAATCAATCAATCAATCAAATCATTTATTGCTGAACATAGGTAGGTACAATATAAGATGACAAATAAAGGCGCTTAGTTCACTATGTTCTGCCTGATGTGGCATGCAAAGTATTACAATATTACATCGAAGTTAATGACACTACATATCTTATAAAAGTATGTTAATAGCATTATGTCATGTATTACACTTAACATTAGTTTACAATAGAATTAATCATCAACATCATAACTTAAATCCCGTGTTCATGCCCGCTTGAGTATATTTCGCCGGACCGTTTCAACTGGGTCGTGTTGAAACCGGTAGTAGATGAACCCACTGAGTTTGTTTCGCTGGGTCTTCTCAGTTGGGGCGCATTGGATCCGGTGGTAGCTTTAAAGCGCGACCGTCGTTATTAACACAAGGTCCGTCATAATAATAATACCTTCATAAGATAGAACCATTGACAATATGTAGTAAAAAAATTAGACTTAAACTAGATAATTAAACATAAGCTCTTGTCAATAACTTGATACGAGCTAGCTAAATATCATTGCTATAATAAAATAAATTTTATAAATGTTTTCTTACATTGTGTACCTAAATATCTATGTTACTAGAAATAATAATGTATACAACTATATTACTACAAACATGTTCTGACTATTTACAAGCGCTTATTTAAAGTCTACGTGAGTAAAAACCTTTTTAATTTTATTTTAAATCGGACCTACAAAGCATTCACCTAAATTTCTAAATTATCAGTCAAGTATTCTTTTATAGAGTAGTATGCCTTATTTATTAACAATTCAAGAAGTTTCTTTCTGTATTTTGTGATAAGATCTTCTAATATAATGTTTTTGGGTAATTTATTGTAAATTTTTGGGGCCATTTTTTATTATACTGTCTTTTTCTGTGGTCGAAATCTAATTTTATTTTTGTGTCGTTTGCTTTTTATTGTGTCAAATAGATGAAAGTTGATTGGACAAGGTAAACAAGGTATTGTCAATACACGAAGACTTTTAAATAGTGGTTTACAACTTTCAGTGCTTTGTAGAACAGATATAGCACGAACACACCTTTTTTGGGATCTAAACACAGCCTCGTTTATATTATATATTTGTTGCAGTGTCCGGTGATTGTGCCTATCACTATGCTTCTCACCACTTTCTGTTCAGATGTAGAAGACTGCGAGATAGGCGTCGGTTCAGTCAGAGATGGTAGAATTCGGGGAGGCCATTGTATTGATTGGATATGCACATTTATAACACAGCTAAACCACCGATACTGGTGGATAATAATATATATAACTTACCGGGAACTGTTAACAATGCAGTAAATAACAGTTATATTCGTTAGTACCTAACTTACAATTGTACCTATGGTTAATAACGTTTTATACTTCATGTTGTCATAAAAGATACACTTTATTACACAAAATATAAAAACTGTTTACAGAAAAATACTTAATATTTAAAATAATGTACAATTTGCGGTCTTATCGCATATAGCGATTTCTTCGACTGCACATATGGCTGTGGCCATATGTGGAGTGGCTACGCATTGGCGCGGTAATTACTGATCTAGGAGTTATATATCAATAATACTAAAATGTTTTGGTTGGTAAGCTAAGTCTCAATAATAAATACCTAATTAATTACCGTTATGTATATTATTACTCAATCATAGTTTCCTATTTTAACCCAAAATCCATAAATTTCCGTTATTTATCCGATTACTAAAGTAGTTTACGAATTTGGTTAAATTGCCGTAGTATACCGTACAATAACTATTCTATTCCTATCACTAATAATTATTATTTATTTATGTTACAAATATATTTCAACAGTTTATGCATCACAAAACCGTGTTATCGGTTTGACTGTGGATCGAGTCTCCGTACCGCACTATTTTATCTTTATAACAAAATATTACTATTATCCAAATCCAAACTAATATTATAAATGCGAAAGTAACTCTGTCTGTCTGTCTGTCTGTCTTTGCTTCACGCCTAAACTACTGAACCGATTTGTGTAAAATTTGGTACAGACATAGTTTGGAACTTGAGAAAGGACATAGGATAGTTTTTATTACAAAAAATAAAAAAATAAAAAAATAGCGCCATCTATTGGTCAAGAGTCGGCATCAATTCAGTACTGAAAATTCATCGGAAAAATGTAATTAAATAGTAAAAAGGTATGAAAATATAATATAATACAACTCTTAGTACAAAGAAAATGCTCTAACGGAGTATAGATAATTCTATTAGTACCTACTATATGTCGAGTTGGTGATCGCGCAATGGTGTCGATCGTTCGGTTCATGTTATTGTTTTAATTCATCGGAAAAAAGTAAATAAATAGTAAAAAGGTATGAAAAAAATAATATCAATATAATAAAACTTTTAGTACAAAGAAAATGCCCGAATGGAGTATAGATAAAGTAGCTTTTGCCCGCGACTTCGTTCGCGTGGAATAGTGACTTCCGGCAGATTTTTGGTTTTACCCTCATAGTTCCATATCTCGCGGGATCTCTTCAAAAATAAAATGTGGAAGATATTCAAGGGAACTCTTCAAAAATCAACATAATGAGCTTTTGAATTGAAGATATGTTTACTCACTTAGGGCATTAAAGCCGCTATTGCCGGAAGTCACTATTCCACGCGAACGAAGTCGCGGGCAAAAGCTAGTTTATAATATATTACATGATCTATGAGATGCTTTTTTGACTTATATTTAAATTTCTTTTTCACTTTCATGTCGAATCTCTCCTTGCAGACTATATCTAATTTCTGTGTGTAAAACCTTGCTAGTTACACTATGATTACTTTCTGGAAAATCATGTACAAAAATATCTAAAAAAACACTTTTTATTATAAAATTAAATATTAGCAAATTGATGCCTCTACAGTCCGTAAGACAATACTAGTAGCGCCATCTAGTTTAAAACGTACGACTTATATTCTCAAAACAATGAAGTTGGCCTGTTTTGGCCGGCTTTTGAAAACGATGTTTATAATTAAAATAGCTTTTTATGGTCGAACCGCATCATAAACCGTATCTCTTACCAAATTTTAGTAATTATTTCGCTTGCAATTCATTAAAACTAGGTACCAAAAGTAAGAGAAATGTTTAAGTATATACATGATACACAATTACAAAAAACAACATTATGAGTATCGTATAACTTGTTCTGAGGATATTTTATTACTCTGTATATTTCTATGTTACAGAAATAGAACCTAGAAACTGATTTCTACTTTCTAAACGACCAATAGCTGTAGAAATGGAACTGCTAGCGCTATCTAGTATAAAATCTACGAACCATATAATCAACACATTGAAGTTACCTAACTTCCGTGCGATCATTAAAAGCACTTTTGCCTTTTAAGACTATGTATGTAGTATAGGACTATTCTCGCGACTTCGTCCGCGTGCATTTATAACTTTCTTAGCTTCTTTTCGAAGTAAAACTTCTTTCCCACGTTTGACTTGGGGTGTAACCGAGTGAATGCGTGAATTTAAGTTGAGAGGGACATATAAATTAGTGAAGATTGAAAGAGAGTTACGTTTCGTATATTACTGGGACAAGATGAATGGCATACATTTTCTTTCTCTCATAGTTAGTAACGTTTCGTAAGTCTTTAGTTTTCTTCAGTCGTTTCCGATGTATCATCATCATATCAGCCGAAAGACGTCCACTGCTGGACAAAGGCCTCTCCCAAGGATCCGATGTATATTACCTTTTAAACTAAAGAAAACAAAGACTTCAAAAGAAGGATATTATTTAGTCGACCATAGTTTTCTTTTCTTTTTATGTATGTACAGACGCCAGGACAACAAGCTACCCCAATCAGTCAAATTTTCCTTTGCTTATGTGATAAAGTCTGTCTGTCAAATTTCTTTTATACATTTTCATATAAAAGAAATTTGACAGATTGGGGTAGCTGGATGTGCTGGTGTCTGTTCATTACCAGCTCCATACCTTTGAACTAAACAAGGACTTCAAAAGAAAGAAATTGTCAAGTCGACTATAGTTTTGTTTTCTTTGTATGTATGTACCTACGTATATTACTCGTTTTCTCCGTTGCTTGTGGACCAATTTCGGTGAGAATTAAATAAATAATAGTTAAAAAAAACGAAAAAACATGCTTTATATAAACAAAAAAAAAAAAAAAAGTCTCTTCAAAATAGTGTAAAAAAGTATAATATATCCTGGGACATTATTTACACACGGCCATCTGATCACAAACTAAGCAGAGCTTGTACTATGGAAATCAGATAACTGATACACTACATATACTACTTTTTTTTGTAAAAACATACTTATATAGATAAATTACACCCAGACTCAGGACAACCAGACATGTTCATGCACACAAATATCTGTCCTGGGAGGGAATCGAACCCACGACCTCGGCGTGAAAAGCAAGCATTTGCCAACCACGCCAACAGGCCCGTCAATATTATATATTTCATTATAAAAAAGCATGGTATGCATGATGTCAACAGTTATATTTTTCTGACACAAATGAGTAGAAGAATTATTATTTTAAGAATATCTTAAAAAGCACCACACACTTTTTTTACAATAAAATATATTTTTGACACTATTTTCAATTTAAATTTATTAAAATTTATTTTCTATTTTAGTTGTATTTTATATAAAGCGTGCTTTATAGTTTATTATAACTGTAATTTTTTTTTTATCAAATGTGTGTATTATCATCTGTCCTCGATAAATCTACAAAGTTTGAAGTAATCTGTCCGTTGAAAGTGGGCCAAAATCACGACTAAAGGAGTCAGTTACAAACATACAAATGAAGCGTAGAAATATATATATATATATATTTCTACCAGTCGGTAGTAACAATTAGTGTCACTTAATTTTCTTTTGATGTTGTACACTGTTTTTACCCTTCTTCTACAAATCTCCCTCTGTCAGTGGTTTGCTGGAAGAAAACTCATCAATGAGTTAAGCTCGCCCTTGTACATTAATTTACAAAGACACATGTATAAAATGTATATTTTCTGTGTGCAATAAAGGATAAATAGATACAAATGAAGCTAATATAAAGCGTGTAAAAAAGAATTTATTAATCGTTATAAATAAGAGAGGTGTTATAAGTTTGCCATCAATCTGTGTCTGTCTGGGGTTTCGTAGCTCTCAAACGGAGGAACCGATTGCGATGCAGTTTTTTCTATTTGAAAACCAGTTTCCTTTCGGTGGTTCTTCGCTATGTTTGGTTAATATCGGTCCAGCAGTGTAAGAGTATCAGTTCTTTTTCGAAATGATGTAATTATATTTGGAGTCGGAGGTTTTCTAACAGTTAGGTTTTAGTTTCCAATGGGGTGACAAAACTAAAATTTAAACTCGGTTTTAAGGGCGGCTTGCAACATAGCACTAAATACTATTTAAATCCAATTTAAATGAAAATTCACGTTTAAGTCATTGCAACGTCTTGCACCATGCTAAATAAGTCGCTAAACGCGTTTAGAGAGCTGTCAAAGTTAAATATCCATGAATAGCTATTTAGCGCAGCTAAATGCGTTTAGCAAAAATTGACATTTATTTTGAAAGGTTATGTTTCCATGACATGGAGGATTCAATTTACGCACACTTTCGCGCAGAAAAACGTAATTTTTGTTTAAAAAGTAGTGTCATTTGTAGTGCAATAGTGTCACTTATAACGTAATGTAGGGAAACTGCTATACCGCCACGATAAACGCATTTAACGTGATGCAAGAGGTCATTAAACGTAATCATGTTAAACACATTTGTCGATTTAAACGTATTTAGTTAAATTTGTTTAAGATATATTTAAACGTAATTTCGTGCAAGCCACCCTAAGTGTTTTAAACAGTAAATTATTTTAGTGGGAGTCAACATATAATTTGCCGTGTGGTTTCGGGCCTCAAAAGAATATCAGTGCCATCCCATAGCATCCCGTGGGTGTCGTAAAAGGCGACTAAGGGTCAGCGCAGACAGAGAGGAGCGCGGCGGAGAGGATTTTATGAAGGCACTAGAAAATCATACATACATACATAGACTCACGCCTGTTTCCCAGAGGGGTAGGCAGAGACAACGGATTTCCATTTGTCATGATCTTTGCATACTTCTTTTGCCTCGATTACTGTCATTATATTCTTCATACATGCTCGCCGGTTTAGGGTACTTCTGACCTGCCCTTTTTTGAGAACATCTCCAATTTGGTCAGAGAATGTTCGACGTGGTCTTCCCCTTCCGGTTGTCCCATTCACACAGGCCAGGTATACTTCTTTTGTCAATCTTCTTTCATTCATCATTTCTAAATGGCCAAACCATCTCAGCATGCCTTTTTCAATCTTTGTGACTACATCCTCTTTCACACCACAATGCTCTCTTACATCAGTATTTCGAATTCTGTCTCTCAAAGTCACACCACACATACTTCTCAGAGCTCTCATTTCCACTGCATTTATTTTACTTTCATTCTTTTTCTGCCATACCCAACTTTCACTTCCATACATTAAAGTTGGCACTAACACTCCATCGTGCACGGAATCGTGCACTAGAAAATCAACTTTAAAATTATTTAAATAAAGTGCATGTGTGCTTGAACATTATAATGCGCGAGACTGCGCGAGCATCAAAATGCTCGCACAGTCTCGCGAATAAATAAATTATTAAGTAAAAAGATGGAATTCGAAATGGGGGTCAGATCACTTGCACGGGAATAACGATACGTGTTAAGGGGGCAACGCGATCTTCGCCGCTGAGTATCCTACCCTAGCTAGCTTATATGGTAACGTTATTAATAATAATTATTATTATTTTCTTAAGGCACTAGAAAATCAACTTTAGAGCTATAGGAATAAAGTGCATATATGCTTGAACCTGGCAAATCAGGTTCAAGCATATATGCACTTTATTCCTATAGCTGTAAAGTTGATTTTCTATTGCCTTAATAAAATCCTCTCCGCTGCGCTCCTCTCGGTCTGCGCTGACCCTATAGGATACACCAGTCGGGCAGCAGCTGGACTGTGTACCAGCTACCACCAACAGTGCGCGAGAGAACTCGCATTCCAAGCGCGGGGACATGGACAAAACGTTTTTTTTATTTTTTTTTTTTATAAGGCAGGTGGAATACCTTCGCATGCCACTCGCAAAAAGTGTCTGCGGGTGGGTATGTCGGACTTGCACCGACTAAACCTACCTGCCGTGGACTTCTCTTGGCGACTGATGGGGGAGTCCCGGGAACGCGGGTATGCTGCTCCGGTACACCTTGGTAAACACCTCCAAATAATAATATCCTGGGACATTATTTACGCACGGCCATCTGATCCCAAACCAAGCAGAGCTTGTACTATGATACTAAAAAAAAAAGTTTTTATTCACGTGGACTTTAAAAAAGCGCTTGTATATAGTCAGAACATGTTTGTAGTAATATAGTTGTATACATTATTATTTCTAGTAACATAGATATTTAGGTACACATTGTATGAAAACATTTATAAAATTTATTTTATTATAGCAATGATATTTAGCTAGCTCGTATCAAGTTATTGTCAAGAGATTATGTTTAATTATCTAGTTTAAGTCTAATATTTTTACTACATATTGTCAATGGTTCCGTCTATATTAAGGTATTATTATTATGAACTATGGAAACCAAATATCTGATATAGAAGGATAGAAGAATAGAATAGTTTTATTTGCTCGAAACATGGTTACAAAGATGGTTCAAAATACATTTTACAAAAGGTTTAAGGTACAGCATGTTTCACCGATACTTCGGCATGCAAATTGATTGAATCATATTTTTTAAATACATATTTCACTAATTAATACAATCAAATAGAATCACAGAAAAATGACAATTATAATACACAATACAGTCTACAGTTAAATTAAGTTAAAAATGTCAATAATACAAGTCAATCACCATTACACAATCTACAATGTCAATACTACATATGCTATTTTTTTTTGTAAATACATACTTATATGTGTAGATAATTAACACCCAGGCACAGGACAAATAGCACATGCACGTTCATCGAACCCACGACCTGCGGCGTGACAAGCAAGCATTTGCCACCACGCCAACAGGCCCGTCGGTTGGTATGGTAACGTTATTACCTTTGGGGGAGCCCTTTGTCCAGCAGTGGATAATATAAGGCTTATGACGAGTCAACATACGGCGCAAGAGCATATCGGCGATGCTACCACAGCGACAAACACTCTGAATAGACGTATGTTTGGAGCTGTTAACATTAATTGCTGCTTGCAAATATTGAGTTGAGTAGGTATAGCAGATGCCTTCACTTTTACATACATAGACTCACGCCTGTTTCGCAGAGGGTTAGACAGAGAAAACGGATTTCCACTTTTGTAACGATTTGAACGATCTTTGCACACCTCTTTTGCCTCGTTTACTGTCATTATATTCTTCATACACGCTCGCCGGTTATGGGTACTTCGATAAATGTTAAAAATGACTTAATCAATCGTTAAATCGGCTTCCATTAGCACATGTGACCTCATAAATGGTCCGGAATCGATTGTCAACGTTGAAGCCGATTTAACGATTGATTAAGTCATTTTTAACATTTATTTCTTTGAACGCCATTTAAGATATCGATGTTCGGCGACTTAGCCGGTAGAGCCCTTGGCCTTTCTTGAGAACCTCTCCGATTTGGTCGCAGACTGTTCTACGAGGTTTTCCCCTTCCGGTTGTCCCATTCACACAGGCCAGGTATACTTCTTTTGTCATAAGATTGACAAAAGAAGTATACCTGGCCTTCATTCATGCTTTCTAAATACCCAAACCATCTCTATACTTTTACATTGATTTCCATGGTGTAACGAAACGTTTCATGAAACTTAGTTTTTATTTTTATTACAAACTACTAAATTAAAGTGCATTTCTTCTCTCTCTTCCGTTTACAATCTCCTTATAACAGTTCCAACGTGTGCACGGTCCTTACAGGTGCACGAGGGGAATCCGCGGGGAAAGGGAATACCGTCGCAAGCGGCGGACATTTTAACATTTTTAACGCAGCGCAGACAGTCGTGCACACAGAGTGCTATGTAGGTATAGTCGTGCATAGACTGATCTGACGACAAGTCCACGCCACTTTGTACTATACCGTGCGTTCTAGGCGATTTATATTTGCCATTATATTTATATAAAACAGCCAGTGTTTTACATTTTCCATCCACTATCTTGGAAAGTGTTATCCCGCTTGTAGAGAATTATTCCGAGCCTCAATTGCCCACCGCAGAACCTGCAGGCCCGCACTCGGACTTTAATCGGGGGCCCCGTTTGGACGTACATCGGGGAGCACATACCAACGTCGGCACAAGGATAGTACCGTACTGCGAACGGAAACAGACTGGCCGTATTCCACGACCTATAAATTTTGTGTTGCTCTACTGTTGACTTACTGGGGTGGAATACATGCTATAATTTTATTTATGACTAGGTGTACCCCGCGGTTTTACCCGCGTTAATTTTTATTAATGATCACAGCTCCTCCCCCGTAGGTGATAGCATGATAATATGGAGCCTATATGTTGACCCGACCTCTTAGTAATATTCATGTAAGATTTGAAGTAAATCCATGCAGCAGTTTTTGAGTTTACCCCGGACATACATACAGACAAACAGACAAAAATTCTAAAAACTATATTTTTGGCTTCGATATCGATAGTAGATCACGCCCCAAGTATCCTTTTCAGAAAATATTTAATGTACAGTTTTGACTTTCCTACGATTTTATTATATGTATATAGATGCCTAAATCGTTTCTTTTAAATTCCTTCCACTTCAGTAGTATAGGAGTAGACTAGGTAGACGTGACACTTAGTTTTTGCGGTGATTATTCCGCCGTGGCGTGTCCGATTTGTCTAAATTCAGATATATGCACTCACGAGTATGGTCACTACCACTGGGTCACATTTGAAGAAGATCGGTTCAGCCGTTCAAGGGCTCTACCGGCTAAGTTGCCGAACATCGATTTCTTAAATGGCGTTCAAATAAATAAAGGTAAAAACGCATATACCTGCTCCGTTCCGTCGTGGGTAAAAAATGACTTAATCAATCTTTAAATCGGCTTCAACGTTGACAATCGATTCCGGCCCATTTATGACATCACATGTGCTCATGGAAGCCGATTTAACGATTGATTAAGTCATTTTTAACCATTATTTATTTGAACGCCATTTAAGAAATCGATATTCGGTGACTTAGCCGGTAGAGCCCCTGGTGTACGATCAGGAACGAACTACATGAGTCGCCTGGGAGCTTCGTTTACGCTCAACTCAATGACGAGTTATGGCAAACATGGGGACTGTTCACGGGCTGAAGTAAGACCTGAGTATTCGTCGATCCAGCTCGAAGGACCAATTTATAGACATGTACTACCTAGTATTTCTACTTGGGTTTCAAATACACACACATCAAGTGTCGTAAAGGACTGAGTTTTCGTCGGCCTGCTACAGACGGGAAAGGTTAGGAAACATCCGGCTCGAAGGACCAATGTAAAGTGTGTATGAACTCGTACTCCTACTTGAGTTTCAAATATACACACATCAAGTGTCGTAAATTCTTTACGACACGACCGGATAGAGGTCAAATATGACGGTCACCGTAGCCTAGTTGGTAGTGCTCCTGCCTACGAAGCTGGTGGTCCCAGGTTCGAATCCCGGTAAGTGCAAATATTTGTGTGATGAGCACGAATATTTGTTTCTGAGTCATGGATGTTTTCTATTTAAGTATCTATCTATCTATATAAGTATGTATATCGTCGCCTGGTACCCATAGTACAAGCTTTGCTTAGTTTGGGGCTAGGGTGATCTGTGTGACATTGTCCCCAGATATTATTATTATTATTATATAGGACGAGGCACGGGGATAATTCCCCAAATTACTTTTAGCCCTGGCTGTGTGGTGACGGCCTAAGAATATCACCACCCCCTCTCATCCCGTGGGGGGACGTAAAAGTCGTCCCGAGGGAATATATACCAGAGAACGGGCAGCAGCGTTCTCCTGAGTACCATGTCCACCTTACTGCGATCACCAACCCGTCTGCCAAGCGTGGCGATTATGGCAAATCCCCTCAAATGATGGACACAACCAAACCGCGGCCCCCAGTCCCCGGCAGCCCTGCTATTCCCAGCCGTGGTAACAGGCGTGGTTACGGCAGGGCAGGGGGTGCTAAGAATCCCCGGCAGATTCCGCGTTACCAACACCGACGACCTCTGGCCCTGGCAACATATAACACACGTACACTGCGGTCCGACGAGAAGATAACCGAACTGGAGGAAGAATTGAGCAGGTTACATTGGGATATTGTAGGATTATCTGAAGTCCGAAGAGAGGGGGAGGACTCGATAATACTGAAATCCGGAAACCTGCTCTATTACCGGGAGGGTGACCAAATATCCCAAGGTGGTGTCGGGTTCATAGTCCACAAGTCCCTCGTGAACAACCTAGTGAAAATCGAGAGTGTGTCGACGAGGGTTGCGTACCTTATACTCAGAATCACCAAGCGGTATTCGTTGAAGGTTATACAGGTATACGCACCCACTTCGACACACTCCGACGATGAGGTCGAGGTTATGTATGAGGACATATCCAGAGCCATACATACCTCTAACTCCTATTTCACTGTGGTCATGGGGGACTTTAACGCGAAGCTGGGCAAACGATTCGGTAATGAGCTGAGAGTGGGGCAATTTGGAACTGGTGACCGGAACCCCCGGGGCCAAATGTTGGCCGACTTCATGGAGAAGGAGGGACTCTTTATGATGAATTCCTTCTTCAGGAAGCCGGATCACCGCAAATGGACCTGGGTGAGCCCGGATGGTAAAACTAAAAATGAGATAGACTTTATCTTGTCGACGAGACGACAGATGTTCAATGATGTCTCCGTGATCAATGCGGTTAAAACCGGGAGCGATCACAGACTGGTCAGAGGCTCATTGAACCTTAATGTCAAACTCCAGAGGTCCCGACTGATAAAGTCTACGCTCCGACCTTTACCTATCCACGTCCAAAACCCCGAACCATTTCAGCTCGAACTGCAAAACCGTTTCGAATGCCTAGCAGACTGCGAGGAAGTGGACTCATACTATGACAGGCTCGTAGAAGCTGTCCATACGGCTGGGTCTAAGGTCTTCAAGGCCCGCCGTACAAACAGAACTAAAAAGATCTCTGACTTTACCCTGCAACTTATGGAAGATAGACGGAAAATGGTTCTGACATCCTCAGATGATGCTACCAGATATCGGCAGCTCAACAGACAGATCTCAAAGTCTTTGACTCGCGACACGCGGCAATTTAATACAATTAGTATTAAAGAGGCCATCGAGCGAAACAAAGGCTCTAAAGTGTTCGCAAGAGCTCTGTCTGTTGGACAGAGCCAACTGACGAAGCTGAAGACTGAGGATGGTAGAATCGTCACGTCTAAACCTGAGTTGCTGGGAGAGATCGAGAAGTTCTACGGACAGTTATATACGACAACACAGCCACCTGTCAAAAGTCATGCCTCAGATCCCAGAGCACGACTAACCCGACATTACACCGAAGACATCCCGGACGTCAGCCTGTACGAGATTAGAATGGCTCTCAAACAACTCAAGAACAACAAGGCGCCTGGTGATGATGGAGTTACAGCAGAGCTTCTGAAGGCGGGTGGTACACCAATCCTACGGGCCCTTCAGAAGTTATTTAACTCCGTCATACTAGATGGTCAAACGCCACAAGCATGGCACAGAAGTGTGGTGGTGCTCTTCTTCAAAAAGGGCGACAAAACCCTATTGAAGAATTATAGACCCATCACACTGCTGAGCCATGTTTACAAGTTGTTTTCGAGGGTCGTTACGAACCGTCTCGCGCGCAGGTTTGACGACTTTCAGCCTCCCGAACAAGCCGGTTTCCGAAAAGGCTTTAGCACCATAGACCACATACATACGCTGCGGCAAGTTATACAGAAGACCGAAGAGTATAACAAGCCACTGTGCTTAGCGTTTGTGGACTATGAGAAAGCCTTTGATTCTATCGAAACATGGGCCGTGCTGAGGTCTCTCATAAGTTGCCAAATTGACTACCGGTATATCGAGGTGATAAAGTGTTTATATGAAAACGCCACTATGTCAGTGCGACTCCAGGACCAGATCTCGAAACCTATCCACTTGCAGCGAGGCGTGAGACAGGGAGATGTTATATCTCCGAAACTGTTCACCGCTGCATTGGAAGACGTCTTCAAGCTTCTGGACTGGAAAGGCTTTGGCATCAATGTCAATGGCGAGTACATCACTCACCTTCGATTTGCCGATGATATCGTAGTCATGGCTGAGACCATGGAAGACCTCGGTACAATGCTCGATGACCTCAGCAGAGTCTCTCAACAAGTGGGTCTGAAAATGAACATGGATAAGACGAAAATCATGTCACGTTTGACATGATTTTACATGTTACATGTACATGTTACATCCACTCAATTGAAAGTTGGTGACTCTGCACTCGAAGTTGTAGAGAACTATATTTACCTAGGACAGACCATCCAACTAGGTAGGTCCAACTTCGAGAAGGAGGTCAATCGTAGAATCCAACTCGGATGGGCAGCGTTCGGGAAGCTACGTAACATCTTCTCGTCCAAAATACCGCAGTGTCTCAAGTCGAAAGTCTTCGACCAGTGTGTGTTGCCAGTGATGACATACGGAACAGAGACGTGGTCGCTCACTATGGGCCTTATTAGAAGGCTCAAGGTCACCCAAAGAGCAATGGAGAGGGCTATGCTCGGAGTTTCCCTGCGGGATCGCATCAGAAATGTCGAAATCCGCAGGCGAACCAAAGTCACCGACATAGCCCGAAGAATTGCCAAACTGAAGTGGCAGTGGGCAGGGCACATAGCTCGTAGAGCCGACGGCCGTTGGGGCAGAAAGGTTCTCGAGTGGCGACCACGAACCGGAAGACGCAGCGTGGGCAGGCCCCCTACAAGATGGACCGATGATCTTGTGCGGGTCGCTGGAAATCGCTGGATGCGGATAGCGCAAGACCGGCAATTGTGGAGATCTTTGGGGGAGGCCTTTGTCCAGCAGTGGACGTCTTTCGGCTGATGTGATGATGATGATGACTTTTAGCCCGACCCGGGATTTGTATCCAGTACCAAATTTATATGATTGCGATTGAACAAAAGTATGGTGATATGGAATATCATCACCCCATCTTATCACGTGGGGGGCGTAAAAGTAGACCGAGGGAATACCTACCAGGGGCTTTACCGGGTAAGTCGCCGAACATCGATTTCTTAAATCGCGTTCAAATAAATAAAGGTTAAAAATGACTTAATCAGTCGTTAAATCGGCTTCCATGAGCACATGTGATGTCATAAATGGTCCGGAATCGATTGTCAACGTTGAAGTTTATAAATGTTTTCATACAATGTGTACCTAAATATATATGTTACTAGAAATAATAATGTATACAACTATATTACTACAAACATGTTCTGACTATTTTTAAGCGCTTTTTTAAAGTCTACGTGAATAAAAACCTTTTTTATTTTATTTTATTTTAAAAAGAAGCCGATTTAACGATTGATTAAGTCATTTTTAACATTTATTTATTTGAACGCAATTTAAGAAATCGATGTTCGGCGACTTAGCCGGTAGAGCCACTGGCCTTTTTTGAGAACCTCTCCGATTTGGTCAGAGGATATTCTACTTCCCCTTCCGGTTGTCCCATTCGCACAGGCCAGGTATACTTCTTTTGTCAATCTCAATTATTAATACATTTAGCAATTTTGAATCGCTAAATGTAACAATAATAGCTTAGTAACTTGCTTAGTTTTATTATTTATTTAAGGATATTAAAAATATATGTGACGAAACAGACCGCACGGACGAACTAGTTCAAAATATTTTGTTACTTTAATTACTGTTTTTAAACTGTGTTTATGTAATACATTGTGAGCTTGACAAGTACAAGTGTATGTAAATACCCAAGTGCTGAATACATTTCATTATTTATTTATTTAGGTTTACCAACAATTACTTACACTAAAAAATAACAACGCTTTCATGCAATAATACAAGTAATAGCGTAGTAATTACTTAAAGGTAAACACCGCATTTAAAATAACAAGACAAATATGTTGAGGTTAGTAAGCTGAAATAATATGTTTATATAATAAAATTAAGTACATAAAATAAAATGTAATCATTGCAACATGAGTCCAATTTAAGTGCTTTAACTTATTATCACTTAGAATTACACCAAATTTAGTTAAATTACTGATCCAGATCAGGTAACCCACTAATTGTTGCTTTAATTTTAGCTAGGCTATCGAAATGAAGATCAATTTGATCGCTGCAACCATTAATAGTCTTACATAATCTGGAACAAGGAGAATTAGCACCTAATACAGTCCTTCTTAGCGGTGGAAAGAGTGGTGTGATTGAGTAGCGAGGGAACCGCGATAGTACTCGTAAGTTGAAAACAGCAAGAAGTCTGGGGCTATCAATTTTGGAGCTAAAGACCTTGCATGCAAACATAGCCTCATTAAGATGCCGGCGATTGGCCAAAGATTTTATGCGGAAGTATTTCAGACATTTGTATGAGCGAATTTTTTTAGCTACGCCATTAGAGAAAGCGAGATGCCACACAAACCGTTTTTGTATTATTTCAATCTTATTTTTCTTTCTAATGTCCAAACCATCTCTATTTACATTGATATCAAAGGGGTACTACACTGCTGGACAAAGGCCTCTAAAGATTTCCACTATGGCTGGCGTCCATCATTTGGAGGGATATGCCATAATCTCCACGCTTGGCAGACGGGTTGGCGATCGCAGTATGATGGTCCATAGTACTCAGAGATACTGCTACCCATTCTCTGGGAGATATTCCCTCGGAGCGACTTAATAATAATAATAATATCTCGGGACAATGTCACACAGATCATCCTAGCCCCAAACTAAGCAAAGCTTGTACTATGGGTACCAGGCGACGATATACATACTTATATAGATAGATAAATACTTATATACATAGAAAACATCCATGACTCAGAAACAAATATTCGTGCTCATCACACAAATATTTGCACTTACCGGGATTCGAACCCAGGACCACCAGCTTCGTAGGCAGGAGCACTACCAACTAGGCTACGGTGACCTTCTACAAAAAGTTAAATGAGGATGATGATATTTACTACCGGCAGCCACTCAGCTTTGAATATTATTATGAGTATGACTGCCTCCTTGGTCTAGCGGTAGCGTGATAAACCGCAGATAATGAGGTCCTGGGTTCAAATCCCGGTTCGGGCCAAAAAGTGATTTTGGGATTTTTCCGTGAAAAGATTTTTCTCAGTATCAGCCCGAAGTCTGGGAGTTGGCGGTATTACACCCCCGTGCCTCGGAGTGCACGTAAAGCCGTCGGTACTGTACATGAACTCTTTCCGGTCGTGTCGCTAGGCGGTAGCGTGTTCACCCGCAGAGAACGAGGTCCTGGGTTCAAATCCCGGGTCTTGCCAAAACGGATTTTGGGACTTTTCTGTAAAAAGAAAAAATTCTCAGCATTCAGCCCTTAGACTGGGAGTTGGCGGTATTATACCCTCGTGCCTCGGAGAGCATTTAAAGCCGTCGTACCTGACCTCTTCTCGGTCGTGTCGCTATTTTTCCCGTGGGATTATGAGAGTGATGGAGTAGAAAGTGCCCCTGTGTTTGCGCACACACTTGTGCACTATAATATGTCCTGCGCAATTGGCTAGTCTCCATTAAGACTGGCCGCCGTGGCCGAAATTCGGTCGGGAGGACATCATATGAGTAAAGAAATCATCAAGTTCTTATATATGCATTTATTTATAATAATTGACTTATTTACAATTAGATACATGATTATATAATGAATTAGTTGGTATAAATGCCCACCGGTAGGGATTTATGCAAATAGCAGATCATTTCCATATATCCCCACCGGTAGGGATTTAAGCAAAAGTAGACCATTTCCATATATCCCCGCCGGTAGGGATTTATGCAAAAAGTAGACCATTTCCATATATCCCCGCCGGTAGGGATTTATGCAAAAAGTAGACCATTTCCATATATCCCCACCGGTAGGGATTTATGCAAAAAGTAGACCATTTCCATATATCGCCACCGGTAGGGATTTATGCAAATAGCAGACCGTTTGCATAGACCCCCGCCGGTGTGGATTTATGCAAAATGCAGACCGTTTGCATAGACCCCCGCCGGTGTGGATTTATGCAAAATGCAGACCGTTTGCATAGACCTCCGCCGGTGTGGATTTATGCAAAATGCAGACCGTTTGCATAGACCCCCGCCGGTAGGGATTTATGCAAATAGCAGACCGTTTGCATATATCCGCGCCGGTAGGGATTTATGCAAATAGCAGACCGTTTGCATATATCCGCGCCGCTAGGGATTTCTGCAAATAGCAGACCGTTTGCATATATCCCCGCCGGTAGGGATTTATGCAAATAGCAGACCGTTTGCATATATCCCTGCCGGTAGGGATTTATGCAAATAGCAGACCGTTTGCATAGACCCCCGCCGGTGTGGATTTATGCAAAATGCAGACCGTTTGCATAGACCCCCGCCGGTGTGGATTTATGCAAAATGCAGACCGTTTGCATAGACCCCCGCCGGTAGGGATTTATGCAAATAGCAGACCGTTTGCATATATCCGCGCCGGTAGGGATTTATGCAAATAGCAGACCGTTTGCATATATCCGCGCCGCTAGGGATTTCTGCAAATAGCAGACCGTTTGCATATATCCCCGCCGGTAGGGATTTATGCAAATAGCAGACCGTTTGCATATATCCCTGCCGGTAGGGATTTCTGCAAATAGCAGAACGTTTGCATATATCCCCGCCGGTAGGGATTTATGCAAATAGCAGACCGTTTGCATATATCCCTGCCGGTAGGGATTTATGCAAATAGCAGACCGTTTGCATAGACCCCCGCCGGTGTGGATTTATGCAAACAGCAGACCATTTGCATAGACCCCCGCCGGTGTGGATTTATGCAAACAGCAGACCGTTTGCATAAATCCCGGCGCGGGACTCGAACCCGAACGAAGTGGCGAGGCGACTGTCTCAGCAGCCGCCCCACACGTGCAGTCAATATCATCATATCAATATCATCATATACAATCAAACTATTCCGTTTTTCACAAGAACTCGCTGTCACTGAGTACTGTTATCTTCACGCTGTGTTTACTGAACGTGTAGGTGGCAGGCAGGGACGGAGGCTCCACCTCATCACTCTCACTCTCGGACTCCGAGTCGGAGTCGCTGAGCTTGGAGAGGCAGGAGAATTTCTTCGACATCTCTTGTGCAAGGTCTTTTGGTATAATTACCTGTAACACAAAAATAACAAACTTATTATATGAAAATAATTCCTGCAATCAGCATTGGACTTCATAAAGATTAATTCAGCAATTTGCTGATTTATAATGTACATACATACAAACACTCACTCCTATTTCCCAGAGGGGTTGGCAGAGACAACGGATTTCCACTAGTCACGATTCTTACCCACCCCCTTTGCCTCGCTTACTGCCATATTATAAAGTATTACTATGATATTCGAAGGTTGACAAAAGAAGTACCTTTACCTGGCCTGTGTGAATGGAACAACCGGAAGGGGAAGACCTCGTAGAACATTCTGCGACCAAATCAGAGACGTTCGCAACGAAGGCATTAACAATATCAAACATTAAATTCATTGGTGTGAAAGAGGATGTAGTCACAAAGATTGAAGAATGCTGAGATGGTTTGGCCATTTAGAAAGGATGAATGAAAGAATATTGACAGAACAATACCTGGCCTCTGTGAATGGAACAACCGGAAGGGGAAGACCTCGTAGAACATTCTGCGACCAAATCAGAGACGTTCGCAACGAAGGCATTAACAATATCAAACATTAAATTCATTGGTGTGAAAGAGGATGTAGTCACAAAGATTGAAGAATGCTGAGATGGTTTGGCCATTTAGAAAGGATGAATGAAAGAATATTGACAGAACAATACCTGGCCTCTGTGAATGGAACAACCGGAAGGGGAAGACCTCGTAGAACATTCTGCGACCAAATCAGAGACGTTCGCAACGAAGGCATTAACAATATCAAACATTAAATTCATTGGTGTGAAAGAGGATGTAGTCACAAAGATTGAAGAATGCTGAGATGGTTTGGCCATTTAGAAAGGATGAATGAAAGAAGATTGACAGAACAATACCTGGCCTCTGTGAATGGAACAACCGGAAGGGGAAGACCTCGTAGAACATTCTGCGACCAAATCAGAGACGTTCGCAACGAAGGCATTAACAATATCAAACATTAAATTCATTGGTGTGAAAGAGGATGTAGTCACAAAGATTGAAGAATGCTGAGATGGTTTGGCCATTTAGAAAGGATGAATGAAAGAAGATTGACAGAACAATACCTGGCCTCTGTGAATGGAACAATCGGAAGGGGAAGACCTCGTAGAACATTCTGCGACCAAATCAGAGACGTTCGCAACGAAGGCATTAACAATATCAAACATTAAATTCATTGGTGTGAAAGAGGATGTAGTCACAAAGATTGAAGAATGCTGAGATGGTTTGGCCATTTAGAAAGGATGAATGAAAGAAGATTGACAGAACAAGTATACCTGGCCTCTGTGAATGGAACAACCGGAAGGGGAAGACCTCGTCGAACATTCTGCGACCAAATCAGAGATGTTCTCAAGAAAAGGCAAGAAGAATATAATGACAGTAAATGAGGCGAAAGAGGTATGCTAGGATCGTCACAAATGGAAGTCCGTTGTCTCTGCCTATCCCTCTGGGAAACATGCGTGAGTCTCAATAATTCACTTTACATTTTTTGGAACGAAGTTCCTTATCGCGCGTTGTGAAAGGGGGCTAGACGGAAAAAAATCTAACGAAAAGTTGTCACGACACTTTTTGAAGCTGTGCGGCGTGCGCATGTTTCTCTGTCTGTCTATCTCTTACTCTTATAGAAAGCAAGCCAGATATTTTCATTTCTATTTCGCATTGAACAGTGTGGTGTCGCGACGATTATTTTTGTTGAGTGTATACAGGTTTTTTGTACATAATAAATAATAAGAAATAACTTCGTTCCGTCTGGGTGTCCCTTGACACCTCTCAAGTTTTTTTATACTATAAATGCTCTTACAGCGTCGGTCGAGTTTCTCCATCCATCTAAGAATAGAGCAGACATGGCTGTGGTATATCATTAAGGCTGTTTCTGTGTTCGTTATATTTTTCATTTTCCTAAGCGCAAATATGAATTTATTGGTTTTTTTACATACATTATCTAGTTTTCCAGCTGCAGAAACAGTCAGTAACTATTCCTAAAAAAAAATGATGATTTTTTTCTTTTTTCTCCCACACGGTCATCTGATCCCAAATTGATGATGATGATAATAATAATGTCCTCCTAGCCGAATCCGGCCACGGCGGCCAGTCTCAATAGAGATTAGGCATCTGCGCGGGACATATTATAGTGCTCAAGTGTGTGCGCAATCACAGGATCTCATTATCCGATGGGACGACTAGCGACACGACCGGAAAGAGGTCAGGCACAGGACTGACGGCTTCACGTGCTCTCCGAGGCACGGGGGTATAATACCGCCAACTCCCAGACTTCGGCCTGATGCTGAGAAATTTTTTCTTTTTACAGAAAAGTCCCAAAATCACTTTTGGCCCGACCCGGGATTTGAACCCAGGACCTCGTTATCTGCGGGTGAACACGCTACCGCTAGACCAACGAGGCAGTCCCAAACTAAGCAGAGCTTGTACTATGGAAACCAGATAACTGATATACTACATATACTATTTTTCTTTTGTAAATACATACTTATATAGATAATTAACAGACATGTTCATGCACACAAATATCTGTCCCGGATGGGAATCGAACCCACAACCTCCGGCGTGAAAAGTAAGCATTTGCCAACCAAGCCAACAGGCCCGTCAATTAATGATGTATAGTGCGCAAGACATCGCAATGTATCTTTTGCTCCGCTTCTCTGCTCACGCGCATCCACACTTGGTCCCACGAGAGTGACAGAGGCGCGCGTTCACAGATCTCAAACATAATTTTTGACATATAAAAGCTTTTGTGTGCATTTAGAATATCGCTCGGAAGTAGAGATGTAAAATGACTGAATATGACTAGTCACAATTGTCATAAACCTTAAATGACCGGTCATTTACTGTCAAATTCAGTCAATTTGACTCAAATATTATTGTCTATTCTCGACTACCACCCAATTATTTATTTATTTAGGTACCCAATTTATATGTAAGATTAAATGAAGCAACGTTTTATTTTCTATTATATCATGAGAGGCGATGCGACGTTGCCATTTTGTCTTAAATGCACGCATGATTAGAAATGTAAAATGATTAACACTATATAATAATACTATACGTCTTAAAACCACATTTTTGTTTCAATTTAGAATTTGTAGACTTTTATTAACGACAAAAAACTTAATAGGTACTAATGCATTACTGAAATCAAATTGACTGAAAATGACAATTTTTGACAGTTAATGACCACTTTTGACCAATTTGACCGTAAATAACAGTCAGGCAAATTCAGTTACTTTAGTCATTTTCAACACAATTTCTCCCACATATATAAGATTTTTTTCATGTAAAAGATTTGTATGTGATTGTATGTTACCAGAATAAAAAAAAATTACGTATAAAAGCTTTTTATTTATTTCTCTTAGGAAGACCAACAGCTTTCAGCGACATTTTAGCGTTATATGTATAGATAACAGAGAGCCATTAATAGGTCTTCACGAATAAAAACATTACTTACAAATCTATATGTGGTATGTGGTAAAATTTAAAAAAACAAATAATATAAACTAAATTAAACACGTACTTAAGGCTAAATAAATTACTTGATATTATTATAAACTAACACATCTTTTTGAAAAAATCTTGGCTAAGCACCTTTCTCACCGTCTCTGGTTTAGAGTTAAATACGTCTAAATCGATTTTTAGGGTTCCGTAGCCAAATGGCAAAAACGGAACCCTTATAGATTCGTCATGTCTGTCTGTCTGTCCGTCCGTATGTCACAGCCACTTTTTTCCGAAACTATAAGAGCTGTACTACTGAAACTTGGTAAGTAGATGTATTCTGTGAACCGCATTAAGATTTTTACAGAAAAATAGAAAAAAACAATTATTTTGGGGGGTCGCCATACATAGAACTGAACTCAAAAAAAAAATATCATCGTACCCATACATGTGGGGTGTCTATGGATAGGTCTTTAAAAATGATATTGAGGTTTCTAATATAATTTTTTTCTAAATTGAATAGTTTACGCGAGAGACACTTCCAAAGTGGTAAACAGAGTGTCCCCCCCGTAACTTCTAAAATAAGAGAATGATAAAACTAAAAAAAATATATGATGTAGATTATCATAAAAACTAACAACGAAAATTGGTTTGAACGAGATCTAGCAATTAGTTTTTTTTTAATTCGTCATAAACCGCAATTTGCTTTCATTTAATCAACTGAAATATTTGCTGCTACGGAACCCTTCATGTGCGAGTCCGACTCGCACTTGGCCGGTTTTTTTAGTTTGTTTGTTTAAGCTATCACTTGCTCGCCACAGGAACGCATTCTGACGATAGTTGGTTGACACTAAAGGTAGATGAATAGGAACATGATGTCTCACCACTTTATTAGGAACATTAAACTGAATCTCAAAAATGGGAAATCATAAATTTGATCGTCCGGCGGGTCGAGACCCGAACCTGCACCATCTACCAGTCGGCCATGTTTCTAGAAAACAAAGCCGATAGATAATACCTACATCCTCCGGAAGGGTGTTAGCAAGGGAAGCCTAAATTTGATCTGCCAGCGTGTATCGTTCGTAGCTTAACGCAGAGCGTCTACCCCGTATTGGTAGATGGTGCAGGTTCGAGACCCGCCGGACGATCAAATTTATGATTTCCCATTTCTGAGATTATATTAACGCTTTGCATTGCGAATAATACTATAAAATTCAAATTTAATTAAATTGAATTTTTGAAAGGAGATTGGGACAATCAACTGCACCGATATAATTTTCAATAGGCACATAATGTCGGTGATTTCTCGCCGCATACTTAGGCTGAGATCTATAGAGCGTACTTAGACTTTGCTCAGACTTTACTTAGACAGAAGTTAATTGTTTGACTTTGTCTGTCTTATTATGCTTATGCTAAGCATAATCTTAACTTCGAAAAGGCTATAAATACCAAATCAAAGTATAAGCTTAGCATATACGCTTAGCAAAGTTTTACGTAAGTAAAGTTTGACTAAAGTCTAAGTACGCTCTATAGATCTCAGCCTTAGACTTTGCTCAGACTTTACTTAGACAGAAGTTAATGCATGTAACGAAATTACAATTGGTGTTTTGACTTTGTCTGTCTTAGCTTATGCTAAGCATAATCTTAACTTCGAAAAGGCTATAAATACCAAATCAAAGTATAAGCTTAGCATACACTTAGCAAAGTTTTACGTAAGTAAAGTTTGACTAAAGTCTAAGTACGCTCTATAGATCTCAGCCTTAGACTTTGCTCAGACTTTACTTAGACAAAAGTTAATGCATGTAACGAAATTACAATTGGTGTTTTGACTTTGTCTGTCTTAGCTTATGCTAAACATAATCTTAACTTCGAAAAGGCTATAAATACCAAATGAAAGTATAAGCTTAGCATTCACTTAGCAAAGTTTTACGTAAGTAAAGTCTGAGCAAAGTCTAAGTACGCTCTATAGATCTCAGCCTTAGAGGTACTAATTTGTGTGCATTTAGAATATGGCTCGGAAGGAGTTTAAGTATCTGACCTGCAGCTGTGCGTGGTGTGCGGAGTGCAGCTGGCCGGTGCTGCCGCCGGCGGGCGCGAAGGTGACGGACACGCCGCACTCGCGCCACGTGAAGTGGCTGCCGTGCGCCACGCGCCCGCTGCACAACAACAACACTATACAATATACATACAGAAGTTTAAAGGAATTATTAAAGCCAAATTGTGTAGCAGGGCATATTACAAAATTTTTTATTAATTGACAAAAGTGCTTGGGATTGAGTTGTTCTGAGTCAACACACATGATTGTAATTAATCTTAAGCATATTTTATTTTAAAAAAGGATTCCTACTGAGTTTTCTGGCAGTGTTTCTCAGTAGCTGCCACGTCATGCACTGCACGGTAGGGTAAAAAATATGACGATTCCACACAAATGTAGTGTTTTTACGGAATAAATGAATTTCGATTTTACATATGTCGCAATAGAGTCATCCTTGAATCAGAATCATTTATTGCACAAAATAGGATACATATAGGTAGGTCTTAATCTAGAAAGTGCATGCTGCCATTCTTATCATCGGTAAAAGACATGTGAAATTATTACACATTATTATGTCAATATTACGGAACAACACACACAAATACAACAAAACTGAACAACAACTACAATAAAAACGAACACATATAATACAATAATTATGAAAATATATAATAAATAAATTTTATAAATGTTTTAACAATCCGTGTACCTATTTAGGTACACGGATTGTTAAAACATTTTATTATAGGTTAATTAAATACCTATAATAAAATGTATCTATAATAAAAAGTAACTAGAAATAATAGCTGTATTACCTACTACAAACATGTTCTGACTGTTTACAAGCGCTTTTTTAAAGTCTACGTGAAAAAAAAAAATGTGAGCCGTCACGGGACGCCTGGCAGATGTGAAACATCGACATTACTTTGTAAAAGTAATATGCAGAAAAGAACATATTGTGATAGGAACTAAATATGTCATAATGATAAAATAAAAAGTCGATCGCGCATGGCGACGTGTCGCCACGCCGTACACACTACTATCGGATAGCGTGGCGACGCGTCGCCACGGCATGCGTCGCCACGCCAGAAATCTGTTTTACGTGCGGCTATAGATGTTTCACATCAAAGCCTATACCTATACCTTTTTTATTTTATTTTATATAAAATTAAACCTTAACAATGTCAAGAGATATAATAAATAAAATATAGCTGACGCCATCTGCCGGCGCTCGACGGAGTCAACGATCCACCGGCGGAGCGGCGCGCGACTCACTCGTGGCGCAGCAGGCGGCCAGTGCGGACCTATATTTGTTAGATCATTTTGACCTTCGCCAGGGTTTGGAGACGATGCCATAATTAAAAAGTTGTTTAGTTTAATATGAACACTTTATTATAAACACAATATTTTTAAAATAACCAGTATAATCACTTCAGTAAATCACTTTAAATAATTAACTATTAATTAATTCAAATAAACTAATTCAAGATAGAACTCAGAGCGCTATTGAAACGCAGGAGCGTTACGTCTCACACGGCGACTCGCTCTCGTCTGAGCTCTGGACTTTTTTTTTTTTTTTTTCTTTTTTTTTTTTGTATGACGCTACAGTTAGCCTAGGAGGCTTTCACTGCTTCACCGGACTATAGAGGCGAGCAGAGGGCTCGAGCCGTCTAGAAATTAAGTAACCCGCGCCGGAGGGCACCCCCTGTGGGGTTCGAACCTCGACTCTGGGCGATTACTGGCGGGGAGAGGGCAGAGATCATCATTTTAGGGAGTTTTGTGCAACTTTCGCTCTACGTTAATGACATGACGCGGCCCCCCGTCCGCGTTGAGGGGGGCTTTTTATCGGTACGATATTGAGCTCTCGACGGGCGACGTGCTCTTTTTATACAGGTAGCTAATTGTAGTGGTGGGGCATGTTGTTTACGACGGATACCGCGCACGTGGCGATGACACTATCGCCGCACGTGTTGTTGTGTTAGTCACCAAACAGCTGCGCAACGTTATTATAATTATTATTATTATTTTTTTCTTTTTTGTGTTCTATAATACGCTCTGACATATTGACACCGACGCGCGTTCCTAGCTATGCATATCTGTACCTAGCTAGAGTCTCATGTTTCGCTGTTTCATTTATTGTGTCAAAGTGAATAACTTGAATAGATTTGCAAATTGATCTAAGACTGAAACTTTTCTAACAATATCACACTAATATTATAATCGCGAAAGTTTGTGAGTGTGTGAATGTGTATGTTTGCTACTTCTTCACGTCTAAACGGCTGGAGCGATTTTAATAAAATTTGGTATGGAGATAGCTGACACTCTGGATTAATACATAGGCTATAATTTATTAAGTACAACGTGGCAACCAGACAACTGATACATATTACTTAAATATTTCTAAATATCAATAATTTTTGTTGTGCGAGAATCGAACCCGCATCTTTTGCATCAGAAGACAGGTTGACCCACTGAGTCATGATGGTCGTGTAAACTCCTTTTTTTAGTCGGTCATAAAAAAAATTAAAATCACGTTCTTGTTAAAAATCATAGTCTTTGTTCTTAAATTTATTTTTAAATTATTTTGAAAATTATATTGAAAAGCGAAATTAAAAATAATAATATATTAAATAACTTATATTGTGTAACTTATACTTATAGATAGATAGATAGAGTACACTTTATTGCACCAAAAGAATAAATAATAATATATCTGGGGACAATGTCACACAGATCATCCTAGCCCCAAACTAAGCAAAGCTTGTACTATGGGTACCAGGCGACGATATACATACTTATATAGATAGATAAATACTTATATACATAGAAAACATCCATGACTCAGAAACAAATATTCGTGCTCATCACACAAATATTTGCACTTACCGGGATTCGAACCCAGGACCACCAGCTTCGTAGGCAGGAGCACTACCAACTAAGCTACGGTGAAATAAAGAAACAATACATGTCTTACTAATAAGCAAATACAGGTACAATCGGCGGTCTTATTGCTTTGTAGCAATCTCTTCCAGACAACCGTTGGGTGGACAAGGAAAACAGGAAGTTAGAAAAGGCAGTAGCTGTAAGTGTACAGTCAAATATTCAACGTTATGTACTTATATACAATTTACATAAACATACTTATATTTTAAATACTAATAATACTATAAAATAAAAATAAAATAAAAAATAAAAAAGGTTTTTATTCACGTAGACTTTAAAAAAGCGCTTGTAAATAGTCAGAACATGTTTGTAGTAATATAGTTGTATACATTAGATATTATTTCTAGTAACATAGATATTTAGGTACATCTTGTATGAAAACATTTATAAAATTTATTTTATTACAGAAATGATATTTAGCTAGCTCGTATCAAGTTATTGTCAAGAGATTATGTTTAATTATCTAGTTTAAGTCTAATATTTTTACTACATATTGTCAATGGTTCTGTCTATATTAAAGGTATTATTATTATGACGGAACTTGTGTTAATAACTATAATAATATACTATACATACAAAATCATATACATCTATTCATTTGAGGAGTTTTGAAAAAGGAGGTTACGAAAAGCAGATAAGAGATAAAAAACATAAATTATGAAGATAATTTAAAGAGATAAATAGTATTTATACTTATATTGTTTTTGAAGTTATACTTCTTTTGGCGCGATGGAGAAAAATGATGAGAGTGAATTTTTACGATGCGCGTGCACACCGACACCAAAAAATTTAACAGCATGAAGTTAGTTCTAGGTGGTATGACAGTTAACAGCATGAATTAGTTCTAGGTGGTATGACAGTTAACAGCATGAAGTTAGTTCTAGGTGGTATGACAGTTAACAGCATGAAGTTTGTTCTAGGTGGTATGACAGTTAACAGCATGAAGTTAGTTCTAGGTGGTATGACAGCTAACAGCATGAAGTTAGTTCTAGGTGGTATGACAGTTAACAGCATGAAGTTAGTTCTAGGTGGTACGACAGTGAACAGCATGAAGTTAGTTCTAGGTGGTATGACAGTTAACAGCATGAAGTTAGTTCTAGGTGGTATGACAGTTAACAGCATGAAGTTAGTTCTAGGTGGTATGACAGTTAACAGCATGAATTAGTTCTAGGTGGTATGACAGTTAACAGCATGAATTAGTTCTAGGTGGTATGACAGTTAACAGCATGAAGTTAGTTCTAGGTGATATGACAGTTAACAGCATGAATTAGTTCTAGGTGGTATGACAGTTAACAGCATGAATTAGTTCTAGGTGGTATGACAGTGAACAGCATGAAGTTAGTTCTAGGTGGTATGACAGTGAACAGCATGAAGTTAGTTCTAGGTGGTATGACAGTGAACAGCATGAAGTTAGTTCTAGGTGGTATGACAGTTAACAGCATGAAGTTAGTTCTAGGTGGTATGACAGTTAACAGCATGAAGTTAGTTCTAGGTGGTATGACAGTTAACAGCATGAAGTTAGTTCTAGGTGGTATGACAGTTAACAGCATGAAGTTAGTTCTAGGTGGTATGACAGTTAACAGCATGAAGTTAGTTCTAGGTGGTATGACAGTTAACAGCATGAAGTTAGTTCTAGGTGGTATGACAGTTAACAGCATGAAGTTAGTTCTAGGTGGTATGACAGTTAACAGCATGAAGTTAGTTCTAGGTGGTATGACAGTTAACAGCATGAATTAGTTCTAGGTGGTATGACAGTTAACAGCATGAATTAGTTCTAGGTGGTATGACAGTTAACAGCATGAAGTTAGTTCTAGGTGATATGACAGTTAACAGCATGAATTAGTTCTAGGTGGTATGACAGTTAACAGCATGAATTAGTTCTAGGTGGTATGAGAGTTTACAGCATGAATTTGTTCTAGGTGGTATGACAGTTAACAGCATGAAGTTAGTTCTAGGTGGTATGACAGTTAACAGCATGAAGTTAGTTCTAGGTGGTATGACAGTTAACAGCATGAAGTTAGTTCTTGGTGGTATGACAGTTAGCAGCATGACGTTAGTTCTAGGTGGTATGAAAATTGATAACTATGTTCAAGTTGTATATTAAGAAGTATAACTTCTAACGCGTGTACATAAGTACACAAAAGTTTTTTTTTTATAATACACAGTCAAAAGCTCTTGTATTTGTCTATAGTAATACATTTCGCACAATGTACTTACTCTATGGCGAGCGGTAATAAACTCGCCCCTTCTGCGTTGAGCACGATATGCACCCCTTCCAGATACTCCGCCCCACCCTCACCGCGCCACGAACCCTGCAAGTGTTAATTAAGTTATTTTAAATTAATTAATTTTACGTTAGATGTAAGTAGGTATATAAAAAATGTTGTACACTTTGTTCTATAGTATTTTTTATTTATTTCTATGTATACTAATAATATAAATATTTTAGATTTAAATTTAATATTAAGTTATCTTGTCAGGATTATGTATTATTTTAAGCGTTGATTTTATTTGTGTTTAGATGTTTTATTTTTATTTTTATCATGTTATAATTATAATTATTTTTTTTGACCTGTTAACTGTATTTTTGCATGTGGTGTTAACCAGTAAAAGATTGTTACATTTAAGCAAGCATATTGTCATCACAAACGAATAATAGTACTAATGTAAACAATCGTTGGTTAATCAAATAAATAAATAAATAAAGTGTTCAAACACAATAAAAAATTATTCATATCTAAGTTTCATTTCATTTTAACACATATATCTGTCAGATTATCAGATATAATCTGTCAGTACATTATATTTCTTCTTTTTTAAACAACGCCCATCTTTGCCTACGGAGCTCAAACGTGGTCTCTGACTGAGAATGAGAAGTCCAATTTGAAGGTATGCCAAAGAGCTATGGAACGCAGCATTTTAGGTGTGAATCGCACGGACAGAGTCCGAAACACAACACTGTGCTCTAAAACTCGAATGTGTTTTTTTTTTGTAAATAATAATAATATCTGGGGACAAGTCACACAGATCATCCTAGCCCCAAACTAAGCAAAGCTTGTACTATGGGTACCAGGCGACGATATACATACTTATATAGATAGATAAATACTTATATACATAGAAAACATCCATGACTCAGAAACAAATATTCGTGCTCATCACACAAATATTTGCACTTACCGGGATTCGAACCCAGGACCACCAGCTTCGTAGGCAGGATCACTACCAACTAGGCTACGGTGAATATCTGATGTTGGCAAAAAGAGCGCCAGGCTGAAGTGGGACTGGGCTGGCACAAAATGGCCGACGTCGACGCGGTAGGCCCAAACGGAGATGGTGTGATGATCTGAAATCGTTTACTAACGACTGGCCTAAAATGGCAAAAGATAGGGAAATCTGGCAAACCAAAGAGAGGCCTTTGAGCATTGGAACACAGATATAGGCTAGTATAAAAAAATCACCCGTGTAGGGAAGTTAATCCCTGTGTCACGGGGTACTTAACAAACATATAATTGACGGACACAAAATACATCGCCTGGATGTATTTTGTGTCAGATCCACTATTTTTGGATCGCACAAATATTTGTCCTACGCGGGAATTGAACCCGGGGCACGAAGTGGCAAATGGTAAAGCCTAGCATTTCACAGGTTTTTTCGACAGTCTTATCAATGCAAAGGCAAAAATGTAAATTTTTAGTCAAAAATAACACCTAAATCTTGTGACTATTTTTTTTCTTGAAGTATTGTTACGTCTATATATGATATTGAGTTTTAGTCACATTACGGTTGCGTGGAAAGGTAGTGGAGTCACATTTATTGGCATTTAAAGACATTTTGTCTTTTGTGCACCAATCAACAATCGCATCAAGATATTTCTTAACTAGTTCGCGATCTGAGTCATCTGTTACAGTTTTGAAAATCTTTAAGTCTTCTCTCTCCACGTGTTGCGTTCTATTGGATAAACACGACTGAAACCATTCCAGAAGGGAGCCATTCACACCGTAGTTTAATTTGTTTAATAAGAGACTGACAGACTCTGTCTTATGCTGTAAAAAAGTCTATGTTGATAGCAAAAACTTTTTATCAAAGTATTCCGGACATGACACCAGGCGGCGCTACGCTCGCGCCTCCGACCGGTCCGCTGACCTTCAACGTCCTCCCCACCGCGCTGCCGGCCGGCGAGCTACAGGCGGGGATTCGCTCTCAACACTCAGCGCAAGCAACGCGGCTACTTACTATCTTTTAACTAGTTATAATACAGTTTTTATATATCGGAGATTAGTTTTATTTATTAGCCGAGACCCCCAGAAGCACAACTGGAGCTTGGCACTCAAACACAAAGAATTTATCACCCATCAATTTAAATAAATCAATTACATAATCTTCATATCAAAGGTACCGATTGCACTTCAAGTTTACCCGGGCGTAACTGAAAATGTATTTTGATACTAGAAAAGTAGGTTAGGTTAGATCTGCGACCATACATTTCGAGTGCACGTGTAGCGTAACGGCTAAGACAATCACCTCTCTGCTTCGTGTCGCAGATTCGAGTGCCGTTCCGGACAACTATTTGTGTGACCCATAAATAGTCGTTCGGGAATGGATGATTTTTATGGTTCCAAATTCAAATTGTTGTTTTTATTTTTTGTTTTTGTTAGATTGGCACAACTGTTTTCCATAATAATATTGGCGCGGCGTTTGAGTTGCATCTGTTATTTATATTAAATACAGACCCATTTTAGTAATATCATATATAGTGTGTATTGCGAATTTCATAAAGGACAAAAATATCGAACAAAGACTTTGTCTTAAATTTTGCATCGCTAATGGAGTTTCGTGTTCGGAGTCACTGAAAATGTTACAGAAGGCTTACGGCTTACGACTTTATCAAAAACTCGTGTTTATGAGTGGTTCAAAGCGTTCAAAAGCGGTCGAGATGTGATGAAAGATTTGCCTCGCTCTGGTAGGCCATCAACGTCTGCAACTGAAGTTAACATCGCAAAAATGAAGGAAATAGTGACTGAAAATCCTCATTCAACTCTGAGAGAGATAGCCGCCGAACTTTCTGTATCTCACGAGTCGATTCGTACCATTTTAACTAATCATTTGGGTATGAAACATGTTGCCGCTCGGCTAGTCCCAAAAGATCTGAATTTACTCCAAAAACTCAATCGCATGAAAGTCGCTGAGGACATGATAGAACGAGTCAATTCCGACCCAACATTCATGAAACGCATTGTTACTGGTGACGAGACGTAGGTTTACGGGTACAAGCAAACTAGTCAACAAGCTTCGGAGTGGCGCCTTCCAACTGAACCGAAACCGAAAAAACCACGCCAAGTTCGAACAAAAGTCAAAATCATGTTGACTGTTTTCTTTGACTATCGCGGTGTTGTGCACTCTGAATTCTTACCGGAAGATCGAACGGTAAATAAAGAATATTATTTGAGCGTTATGCGGCGTTTAAGAGAGCAAATTCAACGAAAAAGGCCAGATTTGTGGAAAGAAAATTCTTGGATTTTGCACCACGATACTGCGCCTTCGCATAAGGCCATCATTGTGAACAAATTTTTGACCAAACACTCAACAAATACCATCCAGCAACCACCATATTCACCAGATATGGCTCCAGCTGACTTCTTTCTTTTACCTAAACTCAAATTAGCACTTCGTGGTACCCGTTTTCAATCGGTAGAAGACATAAAGGAGAATTCGCGGCGAGAACTGAACTCAATTCCGAAAGCAGCGTTTAAAAAATGTTTTGATGAATGGATTATTCGTTGGTGTTGGTTAAGTGTATCGTTTCTGAAGGAGAATACTTTGAAGGGGATAAAATAAATTTGGATGAATAACAAACATTTTGTATATTATTGATCTTTTCCCTGTACTTTCTTGACAGAGTAGTATGTTTGTAAAGTACCCCGCGACACACGCATTAGATTCTATAGTGCGGGAGTGGTTTTTAAAAAAAATATTAAATACAACGCACGTGTCGACTTGCGTGGTAGCGGGCGCTGAGTGCCAGAAACAAATTTCATGAACTTAAATTGCTCCTGAGATTATAATATCTTGAGAAAGCTATTTTAGTGTGCAATCAATATTTATGCTTAGGATTCGGAATTTTTGTTAATTGAAAAGGAATATTGGTTGATTTGCAGTATAAAGGTAAATGAATGTGTCACCTCCATGAGTCCAGGTATCTGCGGCAGCGCCCGCTCCATGCTGGACATCTCGAAGCTGTCAGTTGACATGTGACCTGCAATTATCGACCCATTAATATCAAGAAGTCACACCACCAACACCACGAGCCCCAACAGCACGTTGGTTACAGTGACTGATAGGCTCGACTGCCGATATAGGCTAAGCTCCACATGATGCACGGGGTATAAGTTGGCTAAAGCCGATGTTCGTTTTTATTGTATAGGTATAAAGTCTGGGCAACATATAGGCTATAATTTATTTTTGGAAAATGGAACGCCTGATGCAGAAACGCAAGATCTGGTATATACCTGTGGTGGAACTACGAAGCCCAGCAACACTATAACATATATAGGAATGACGTGTTAGCAAAAGTTGTTTATTCTGATGAACATTTCCTGTTGACTTACAATGTTGCCCGTCCCCTGGCTCTTAGAATTCGACAACAGACGTTTCCGATCTTCGATTTTGAAGACCCCGTTGTCGCTGGCATAAGCAACAGGATCCGCGTACGAAGTCGCGGGCAGAAGCTATATACGATTTTATATTTTGTATGTAATTTTGTGACCGCGATTTTATTGTATGTATTTTATTGATAGTTGCTCGAGAATAAATAATTTCATTTTATGTAATTTATTGTTAGTTGCTCGCGAATAAATGATTTTATTTTATGTAATTTATAATTAGTTGCTCGCGAATAAATGATTATATTTTATGTAATTTATTGATAGTTGCTCGAGAATAAATAATTTCATTTTATGTAATTTATAATTAGTTGCTCGAGAATAAATGATTTTATTTTATGTAATTTATTATTAGTTGCTCGATAATAAATGATTTCATTTTATGTAATTTATTGTTAGTTGCTCGATAATAAATGATTTCATTTTATGTAATTTATTGTTAGTTGCTCGCGAATAAATGATTTTATTTTATGTAATTTATAATTAGTTGCTCGCGAATAAATGATTTTATTTTATGTAATTTATTGATAGTTGCTCGAGAATAAATGATTTTATTTTATGTAATTTATTGTTAGTTGCTCGAGAATAAATGATTTTATTTTATGTAATTTATTGTTAGTTGCTCGAGAATAAATGATCTATTTTATGTAATTTATTGTTAGTTGCTCGCGAATAAATGATTTTATTTTATGTAATTTATAATTAGTTGCTCGAGAATAAATGATTTTATTTTATGTAATTTATTATAATTGCTCGATAATAAATGATTTCATTTTATGTAATTTATTGATAGTTGCTCGCGAATAAATGATTTTATTTTATGTAATTTATAATTAGTTGCTCGAGAATAAATGATTTTATTTTATGTAATTTATTATTAGTTGCTCGATAATAAATGATTTTATTTTATGTAATTTATTGTTAGTTGCTCGCGAATAAATGATTTTATTTTATGTAATTTATAATTAGTTGCTCGAGAATAAATAATTTCATTTTATGTAATTTATTGTTAGTTGCTCGCGAATAAATGATTTTATTTTATGTAATTTATAATTAGTTGCTCGAGAATAAATGATTTCATTTTATGTAATTTATTGTTAGTGCTCGCGAATAAATGATTTTATTTTATGTAATTTATAATTAGTTGCTCGATAATAAATGATCTATTTTATGTAATTTATTGTTAGTTGCTCGAGAATAAATGATTTTATTTTATGTAATTTATTGATAGTTGCTCGAGAATAAATAATTTCATTTTATGTAATTTATTGTTAGTTGCTCGAGAATAAATAATTTCATTTTATGTAATTTATTGTTAGTTGCTCGCGAATAAATGATTTTATTTTATGTAATTTATAATTAGTTGCTCGAGAATAAATGATTTTATTTTATGTAATTTATCGTTAGTTGCTCGAGAATAAATGATTTTATTTTATGTAATTTATAGTTAGTTGCTCGATAATAAATGATCTATTTTATGTAATTTATTGTTAGTTGCTCGAGCTATTTAATTTTTAGTTCACACTGGAGCGGAAAATAAAACGATGGCTTACCTTCGGGCCCGCTGCGGTCCCCGCTCATGGTGCTGAGGCCGCGCTGCAGCGTGTCCTTGATCTGCTGCTCCACTCGCACCGGCAGCGCTGACGGGGACGACGGCTGTTCTTCCGCTGTACTCTAGAATAATCAATCAATAAAAAAGTTAATAAATATGTTTTATTTTTAATTATTGTATATATTTGTCGGCACAGAGGGGTGCCTTCGTCAGGAGTGGTCATTATTGTTCATAATGAAGAGGTAAAAGTCCAAAATCGATTATAAAATCACTCTACTTCACAAATAATTCAAATTACAGTTCAATTGAAAAATCAAGACACTACAATTATTTCTATATTATCTGTATTATTTTTAAGATCTTTTATAACCCATATTTTAGCGAATAAAATATTTTTAATAACATCTAATAATATCTAGGGACAATGGCACACAGGTCATCCTAGCCCCAAACTAAGCAAAGCTTGTACTATGGGTACCAGGCGACGATATACATACTTATATAGATAGATACTTAAATACATTGAAAACATCCATGACTCAGAACCAAATATTCGTGCTCATCACACAAATATTTGCAGTTACCGGGATTCGAACCCAGGACCACAAGCTTCGTAGGCAGGAGCACTACCAACTAGGCTACGGTGACCGTTATAATTTGAGTTTGACAATTAAAATAGTCACTTTTACTTTAGGAATTAATCACAATTAGTATTATCGTATGATTACGCGGAACAAAAGCGATCCGTCGATAACGTGGTGCGCTCAAAACGGCCATTGCAGATAGATTGACTCCAACATGGCCGCGCCGACCATCGACATGCCGTTCCGCTAGAAATGACATCTGCCAAATCTAGTTCCGACATAATCCGACAGGTGACATTGTCATATTATTATTTTGTTGATATTATTTATTATAATTATACTTCGATTGTTGATTCTTCAGACATTGTAATATTTCCAAATTACATTAAATCTTCTTATTATATTACTTTTAGCATTTATAACTTGCTAAACCGTCAACAAGTTTCAGACATCTTTGATTATAATTGGGACAGAAGCAATATAGAATTTATTTTATTTTATTGGTTGATTAAACTGTACGTACGCAATACGAAATAATAAGATAAATGTAAGTTCTTAGCGTGGAAGAGTGCGGGGCGTGTGCGGCGGGAGCCTTTGACATTGCCAACCAAATAGGGCGTTTGGTCGGAGATTGGTCTAGCATTGGCTTATAAGTATGAACCACGTGGACTGCGATTACACAATTTGGTGAAATGAGTATTTGAATGAAAGAACGTACTACTAATGGTTCTCATCATGTTTACTCTAAAGCGAGAAATTGCTTGCGAGTTGATAAGAAAAAGTAATCTTATTTTTTAATTTTATTTATACAAATCGATAGTGTTTCATTCATCCTATCACCCCTCCACGGGATTAAAACGATCAAAATGTAACGGTTTATAAGACTTATGATTAATTATTTCGGCATGGGCAGCGTATTTGGACGTAACATAATGGAGCTGTGGTGACGCACCGCACGGTAACGTGTATTCGACATATTGTTTGAGAGGCTTGTTGAGAGCCGACAGCCGGAGCTTAGTCCATCAGACTGGAAGTGGTTTTTCACTCGATGACATTTTTCGAATGCAAAGAAGTACAGTCAACACCATAAGTTGATGATCAAAATCGGACCTGAGTTTTGAGTTTATGATGCTATTGGGCGGCAGTTTTCACTAATAAATATTTTTTACACTTAACACTCACGCACAACTTCAACTAGATACTCTTCACCACCACACTATTTTGTCGCACTTTATGATAATTAGTATTGAATATCCGACTTTGATCATCTACTTTTGCTGTTGACTGTACCTGGATTGTTTGGATTGACAATTGGAGGAGGTGCTGCGATTAGATCCAGGGCCATATTTATTTAGCTATTAAGTAATATTAAGTATTAGATGGGCCTGTTTACGTGGTTGATAGATACGCTGCCTTTCACGTCGCAGGTCGTGGGTTCGATTACCACCCGGGACAGACATGTGTGTGCATGAACATGTCTGTTTGTCCTGAGTCTGGGTGTAAATGATCTATATAAGTATATATTTATCTGGTTTGCATAGTACAAGCTCTGCTTAGTTTGGGATCAGATGGCCGTGTGTGAATAATGTCCCAGGATATCATTAAATATATATATATATTTTGGCATGTATATAGTAAGTATATGTATTACCGCGCTCCACGGCGTCCAGCGCACGCGCGCCGACACGCCGGCCAGCTGCGCGGGCGCGGCGCGGCTCACGCGTGACGTCACGCGCTTGGCATGTATATAGTAAGTATATGTATTACCGCGCTCCACGGCGTCCAGCGCACGCGCGCCGACACGCCGGCCAGCTGCGCGGGCGCGGCGCGGCTCACGCGTGACGTCACGCGCTTGGCATGTATATAGTAAGTATATGTATTACCGCGCTCCACGGCGTCCAGCGCACGCGCGCCGACACGCCGGCCAGCTGCGCGGGCGCGGCGCGGCTCACGCGTGACGTCACGCGCTTGGCATGTATATAGTAAGTATATGTATTACCGCGCTCCACGGCGTCCAGCGCACGCGCGCCGACACGCCGGCCAGCTGCGCGGGCGCGGCGCGGCTCACGCGTGACGTCACGCGCTTGGCATGTATATAGTAAGTATATGTATTACCGCGCTCCACGGCGTCCAGCGCACGCGCGCCGACACGCCGGCCAGCTGCGCGGGCGCGGCGCGGCTCACGCGTGACGTCACGCGCTTGGCATGTATATAGTAAGTATATGTATTACCGCGCTCCACGGCGTCCAGCGCACGCGCGCCGACACGCCGGCCAGCTGCGCGGGCGCGGCGCGGCTCACGCGTGACGTCACGCGCTTGGCATGTATATAGTAAGTATATGTATTACCGCGCTCCACGGCGTCCAGCGCACGCGCGCCGACACGCCGGCCAGCTGCGCGGGCGCGGCGCGGCTCACGCGTGACGTCACGCGCTTGGCATGTATATAGTAAGTATATGTATTACCGCGCTCCACGGCGTCCAGCGCACGCGCGCCGACACGCCGGCCAGCTGCGCGGGCGCGGCGCGGCTCACGCGTGACGTCACGCGCTTGGCATGTATATAGTAAGTATATGTATTACCGCGCTCCACGGCGTCCAGCGCACGCGCGCCGACACGCCGGCCAGCTGCGCGGGCGCGGCGCGGCTCACGCGTGACGTCACGCGCTTGGCATGTATATAGTAAGTATATGTATTACCGCGCTCCACGGCGTCCAGCGCACGCGCGCCGACACGCCGGCCAGCTGCGCGGGCGCGGCGCGGCTCACGCGTGACGTCACGCGCTTGGCATGTATATAGTAAGTATATGTATTACCGCGCTCCACGGCGTCCAGCGCACGCGCGCCGACACGCCGGCCAGCTGCGCGGGCGCGGCGCGGCTCACGCGTGACGTCACGCGCTTGGCATGTATATAGTAAGTATATGTATTACCGCGCTCCACGGCGTCCAGCGCACGCGCGCCGACACGCCGGCCAGCTGCGCGGGCGCGGCGCGGCTCACGCGTGACGTCACGCGCTTGGCATGTATATAGTAAGTATATGTATTACCGCGCTCCACGGCGTCCAGCGCACGCGCGCCGACACGCCGGCCAGCTGCGCGGGCGCGGCGCGGCTCACGCGTGACGTCACGCGCTTGGCCGACGCGCGCCGCCGCAGCCGCGTCACCAGCCACGAGCCGCCGCAACTGCAGCATACAAGTTACACTTAATTAAACCTATTGCTGTCATCATAAGAGCTATAAGAACTCCTCTATACTGGATATAAACCTCCTCATCAATCATCTTGAAGGGATATGTCATAATTGCCACGCTTGGCAGACGGGTTGGATTAGTTGGACCGCGGTAGATACTCTTAGTATTCAGAGATAAACTGCTGCCCGTCGGGTAGATATTCCCTCAGGTCGACTTCTACAACCCCCATCTGATGAGATATGAAGGTTCATTTCGCACTCAGACACGCGTCGTTCTACATTATATTCACGTATTGTGAATCACCAGTCAGCCGGATATTAATAATGTGTAGTAGTCACATGCCCAAAAATGAAGACAGGAATCCAGCAAAGGACAGTCCACTATTCTTCCTACTCTTACTCGAAACTAAGATATTCACAATAATTAGAAGAAAGAAAGAAAATGTTTTTATTGAACACAAACACATTGAAACAAAGTTTGTACAAATTTTATATTAACAAATAACAAAGATAGCTAATATATTATGTGTTCAATTGGTAGGCAGCTCCATTAAGAGGCAGAATTAATTTAAGACGTGCCCGCACCGCGGTGCGTGGATGACTGACTATGGGATCGCCGGGTTCGATAATATATACAGTGTGCGAGCAGACGACACTATACGCCAGAGCGAGATAGCTGCCCGTCCATCGTAGATCTTAATGTTCTGTAGTTGTGTAATTAAATATTTTGTATAGGTGAACCTACTTACTAATTAAATATCTAAAAATGCTTTAAGGCTAGAGCAATAATAAAAATGAATGATTCCTTGCTGTATCTCGAGTTTCATTTGATTCCTGCACTTAAGACGCAATAATAATATCTCGGGATAGCGTAACACAGATCATCCTAGCCCCAAACTAAGCAAAGTTTGTACTATGGGTACCAGGCGACGATATACATACTTATATAGATAGATAAATACTTATATACATTGAAAACATCCATGACTCAGAAACAAATATTCGTGCTCATCACACAAATATTTGCACTTACCGGGATTCGAACCCAAGACCACCAGCTTCGTAGGCAAGAGCACTACCAACTAGGCTACGGTGACCGTCGTAATGGTTTAATTGTTATGAGATATGGTATGGTTATTAGAGATATGATAGAAGTACAGAAAGACGCAAAGTTATTTAATACGAACTCACTTTGGATCCTCGCTCATAAGCTTCAGCACTTCGAACCCTGAGCCTCGCTGTGCTGCCTTCAGCTCTCTCCCGGTGCACCCAACCACCTGACACATCACATCAAATATATTACTATAATAAACAAATATTCGAAAAAATTGTGACTAATGGAGTATGCTTACTAATATCTTTTCAAATATCATCACAACACCGTGGTTTCTTTCGTGGGCGTAGTGTAGACTTAGTGACATATACTGATTTTCTACTAAATTCTCTTGATGCTGGGTTCCAAGATGATGCCGTGCACACCGACTTTTCTGAAGCTTTCGATAAAATAAATCATTTAACTCTTATAAAAAAGCTTTCAAAGTTCGGTGTGCATTGCAATCTGCTACGATGGCTCAGCTTTTACATTGCAAATCACAGTGAAGCCGTTGCATTAAAGGGATACACTTCCAAGTTTCTCCAAATTCCTTTAGGAATACCGCAAGGTTCTCATCTAGGACCATTTCTATTCACTATTTATATCAATGATATTGGTAAACGTTTCTCCAATTCTTAACGTCTAATGTACGCAGACGACACAAAAAATTACAAAATAATTTTCTCACCCGATGATTACTTGGAGTTATAATCAGATCTTGTTAATTTTGAGAACTATTGTAACTCTAATCAACTATATCTCAACTCTGACAAATGCTACATAATCACATTCATTAGGAAACACAAACGCATTGTATTTGATTACGTTCTTTCTCTAAATAAATAAAACGCGTTTCTGAAATTAGAGACCTTGGTGTAATACTTGATGCAAAAGTCCACTTCAATACTCACATTGGCAGCATAATTTCTCGAGCCTTTACGAGACTTGGTATGTATTTGTCATATAAAATACTTTATTTTTCGTTTGTACACAGTTTGTTGGAGTTTTCTAGTGCTGTCTGGAGCGCACAGTACACTGTCCACATTACACGAATTGAAAAACTACAAAACAAATTTTCAAAGTCCTTGGAGTACAGGACAGGACACCATTTCCTTAACTATGAAACAGCCGCAAAACGTCATTGTATTCAGTCTTTGGTAAATAGAAGATGTTATTTGGATGAAATCTATATATATAAAAATCAATGCCACTTTTCGTTGTTATGTTATAACCCAACAAAGCCTTTACTGATTTGGCTAATTTTGGTCTTGAATTATAAATAAATAAAATAAAAGGTCTTGAATTATTCGTGGAAGTCCAGGGAAGGTTTGTACGTAGAGAAAATTTTAAAAAAGTGTAAAATCAACATGTTTTAGCAATTTAAAATATTTTTTTGTTTGAATAAATGAACTTAGTAATCATTTTTTTTATTACTATGCCTTATACGTGACGAAGCACGTACCGGGCCGCTCGTTGATCTATATAAAATTATTAATTACAAAGCAGATTCAGCGTCGCTGTTAGAAAAAAATCACTTTAGAGTTACTAGATTGATTGCCTCCCGTTCCCAATATTTCTTTTCAGTGCCCGGATGTAGTTCAAATTATGCAAAACACACATTCTTGAGGCGGTCTTGTAGATTTTATAATAGGCATCTTTTGGATGTAGATATCTTATATTTAACTATTGGCCCATAGAAGAATAAAAATCGGCCAAGTGCGAGTCGGACTCGCACATGAAGGGTTCCGTAGCAGCAAGTATTTCAGTTGATTAAATGAAAGCAAATTGCGGTTTATGACGTATTAAAAAAAACTACTTGCTAGATCTCGTTCAAACCAATTTTCGTTGTTAGTTTACATGGTAATGCAAACTCAAACTCATTTATTCGTGTGATTTTTGGTAATACAGGGTCTTAAAATAAACATAGTTCCTCAAAAATCTGCCAAAAAAAGCGTACACGTTTGCTTTGATATTAGACAATCTACACAATAATTTGCTATACATTTTATTTTAAATTACATAAATTTGTACTCTGGAATTACATTATTATCAAATCTATCTATCATTCAATATATTAAAATATCATATTTAGTGGCACCAAGTTTAATGTCATATTATGGTTAAAAAAAAGTAATATGTCCAAGACTTAAATATTAAATTTGTCATGAAGAATTAAATATGTCAAAATTAAATTAAATTTGAAACTCGTACAGGTCGATTAGGTGTCATTAAATACAATGTCAAGAAAACAAAATACAACATGTCATTGAATACAAATAGCTATTAGTAAATACATCTTAAATGTCATCAACTAGGAATTCGGTAATGGTATAATAGCACTTTTCATTAAGCATTATTCTTAGTTTATGTTTGAAACTAGCAAGCGGTAAATCTTTAATTACATTAGGTACTTTATTGAAAATCTTAGGTGCCATACAAAATATGCTTTTGTGCATAAGTGCGGTTTTTGCAGGTCGGAAACATAGCTCATGTCTATGTATTTGTCTTGTAGGCTTTAACCTTTGCTCAGAAGTTTTTTTAAATAAGTGAATGTTGTTTTTCACGAACAAAGCAGTCTCAAAGATGTACAAGCAGGGTAGTGTTAAGATTTTCAGCGACGAAAAATATGGTTTGCAACTGTCAGTCTGTTTCAATTTGCATATAGATCTAATGCATTTTTTTTGAGCTTTGAATATTAATTCATTTTCACTGGAGTTGCCCCAGAAGATTATGCCATAACGTATTATTGAGTCAACGTACCCATAATAAGCGGTGATAACCGCAGGCTGGTCTTCAATTTTTCCTATTTTATATAATGCAAATGCAAATTTATTAACTTTCATTACTAACACTGATATATGTTCTTTCCATGTAAGTTGGCTGTCGATAGTGAGGCCTAAAATTTTGTATTTTTTACTTCTTCAATTGCTTTATTTCGAAATGTTATACTAAGGTCAGGCGTGGTCATTCTTTGATGAAAATTCATGATTTTATGCACATCATATATTTTTTGTAGTTTTTTTATTCTCTTATTTTAGAAGTAACAGGGGTTACTAATTTTTCCACTTTGGAAGTGTCTCTAGCGCAAACTATCCAGTTTAGAAAATAATGATATTAGGAACCTTATTATCATTTTTGAAGACCTATCCATAGATGCCCCACAAATATAGGTACGAAAAAAAAATGAGTTTCAGTTCTATGTCCCCCAAAATTATTATTCATTTTCTAGTTTTGTGTGAAACTCTTAATGCGGTTCACAGAATACATCTACTTACCAAGTACAGTACAGCTCTTATAGTTTCGGAAAAAAGTGGCTGTGACATACGGACGGACAGACAGACAGACATGACGAATCTATAAGGGTTCCGTTTTTGCCATTTGGCTACGGAACCCTAATAATGTGGGTAACAATTTGTTCCAACAGTAAGCTTTGTGGTGCTAGTTCTTGATGGAACTATCACTAACGGTTCCTTAATATTTATGTGAAAAACCTATTATTATTATTTTTAAATGTTTATATAGTTTATTGTGTCCATGTGTATTCAAAAGTTTAGTTTTTCTTTTATGTTAGACTATGTGCCCCGCGGTTTTACCCGCGTTAATTTTTATAAATTATCACAGCTCCTCCGCCGTAGGTGACAACGTGATAATATGTAGCCTATATGTTGACCCGACCTCTTAGTAATATTCATGCCAAATTTGAAGTAAATCCATGCAGTACTTTTTTAAATTAGCCCGGACATACATACAGACAAACAGACAAAAATTCAAAAAATTATATTTTTGGTATAAATATCGATTGTAGATCACTCCCCAAATATCCTTTTCAAAAAAATTTTCAATGTACTGTTTTGACTTTCCTACGATTTTATTATATGTATAGATTATGGAACTGTTAGGTATACTTGTGTTTTTTATTTGTGTGTAATGATATTTATATATATGACTGTTTGTTTGCTGAAATAAATAAATAAATAACAATCATCTCAGTCAGCGAACACCACAGCTGGATATACGCCTCCCCCAAAAATGACATATGCCAACTGTTGTCATCTTCTGATCCAATGTTGTCAGATGACAAAAAATAATGATTATTACGCGTTCAGGATGTTGATTGGGCTGCCACGTTTTTGTAGTGCATCGGGGATGTTTGCGGAAGCGAGGGTTGATGGTTTCCACGCCATCATCCGCAAACGGTGTGCATCCCTCCTACGCAGGGTGCGTGCTAGCTCACACAGCATCTTGAGCGCATTATGTGATAAATGGGATAATCCGGTGTACTGCACACGACGTAGACGGTGCCCTAGTACCGCGATATTATATTTATTATATTTTGTAAAATTACTAACTAACATCTTTTGGACTTAAAATGGTCTGAAATAAATGATTAATTAAATTAAATTACCTGTAAAAAGCTGACTGGTCCATGAGGGGTGTCAGTGTCTCTGAGCTGAGGGTCTGCCGCCACCAGCAGGTGGCGCAGTCTGGAGCCCCCTCCATCCAGCGCCCTGTGCCAGGATATGTGATCTCCAGCACAAAACTTGTTGCCTGGAAGCATCACAATAGCAGTAGTTAAGTAAAACATCCTTACGTAATAAGTATAGAATTAAAGCGCCAATGGCGGGCAGAATAAAATAAATAAAAAACAAAATAAAAAAAGTTTGTATTCACGTAGACTATAAAAAAGCGCTTGTAAATAGTCAGAACATGTTTGTGGTAATATAGTTAGGTATACATAATTATTTCTAGTTACATATAGATATTTCGTACACGGATTGTTATAACATTTATAACATGTCCTGCGTGCCCTAATGCCTGCACGTTACAAGATCTAATGGACGCTACTGACAACGCTCAACGCGTAGCTGCATTCTGGGCTGACTGAATTTAGATTGTCATCGACACGCTAACAAGAAGAATGTATTTCATAATAGTAATATTTAGCTATTATGTTTAGGTTTAATTAGGCATCGAAATTTATAGTTTAAGCTATTATTTTTACTACATATTGTTGAATAAGTTACTTTTCGTTTATCCAAGTTTTACTTCAGCCGTGTGGTGTAAAGCATACTTCAGGCGATAAGATTTACGGCCCCCAATGGGGATGAGATGGAATGGTGATAGTCTTTGCCATCAGCCACACAGCTGTACTATTTCTAAGACCTGTACCATGTTTAATACAAATAAAATGATCTTATCTTATCATATCCTGGTTGACATGTTCTTGTTAGCACTTTTCCCATGTTTTTCATAAAGTTTACATCCACCTCTAAGTTTCTCCATCCATTCCACTTTATCCTTGGATAGTTAATGATAAAGATAATAATAATAATATCCTGGGACATTATTTACACACGGCCATCTGATCCCAAACTAAGCAGTTTGTACTATGGAAACCAGATAACTGATATACTACATATATTACTTTCTTTTTTTTGTAAATACATACTTATATAGATAATTACACCCAGACTCAGGACAAACAGACATATTCATGCACAAAAATATCTGTCCTGGGTGGGAATCGAACCTCCGGCCGCGGCGTGAAAAGCAAGCATTTGCCAACCACGCCAACAGGCCCGTCAAAATAAAGTTTTGTTATATCATAATACCCACCTGTAGTGAAAACATATCTGGCGAGGGCCTGCAGCAGCGCGGCGGGCCACAGCGGGGGCCCCTCCGCCTCGCCCTCCGCCGAGAGCCGCACCGTCAGCTCTAGCCCGTAGCCGGATGGAGCCCCGGGGGCGGGGAGGGGGTGCACCCGCCCGTCCCCGTGCAGGTCCGATAGACCGAAACTGGGGATATCATTCAAGATGTTACTTACAATATGGGCAGTGGTAACCCTGGTGTCAGAGTTGTTCAAGCCGCCTAGTAGGCCTCTGACATGGCTTAATGAGTGTTGCCTATTTTATGGCAGAATAATAATAATATTCTGGGACACTATTAACACACGGCCATCTGATCCCAAACTAAGCAGAGCTTGTACTATGGAAACCAGATAACTGATATTTTTATTTATTTTTTATTTATTTCACAAAAAAAACGTACATGTTACTTTTAGCAATGATCTCTGCACTAAGCACGCAGGCTTGTCTTGCAGGAACCTATTGTTCTACATTTATAAAGAATTGGTACATACAACTCTTAAATGACTAGGTACATACAAGATAAAATTAAAAAAAAATAATAATAATTAGAGACAATACAACAGAATATAGAAACTTCTTGAAAAAAAAATCTTTAATATTACATAGAAATAGATATTTATCTAATATTAAAAATATATATGTTAATAATAATAATAGTAAAATACAATATAATTAAATAATGAATGGAAAAAGTTCGTGCGTATAATACATATACTACTTTTCTTTTGTAAATACATACTTATATAGATAATTACACCCAGACTCAGGTCAAACAGACATGTTCATGCACAAAAATATCTGTCCTGTCGCTCTACCGGCTAAGTCGCCGAACATCGATTTCTTAAATGGCGTTCAAATAAATTAAGGTTAAAAATAACTTAATCAATCGTTAAATATGCTTCCATGAGCACATGCGACGTCATAAATGGTCCGGAATCGATAGTCAACGGTGACGCCGATTTAACGATTGATTAAGTAATTTTTAACCTTTATTTATTTGAACACCATATAAGAAATCGATGTTCGGCGACTTAGCCGGTAGAGCCCCTGGGTGGGAATCGAACCCACGACCTCCGGCGTGAAAAGCAAGCATTTGCCAACCACGCCAATAGGCCCGTCTGTACGCAAAAAGTGTCTGCGGGTGGGTATGTCAGACTCGCACCGACTAAACCTAAGCTGCCGTGGACTTCTCTTGGCGCCTGATGGGAGGAGCTCCGGGAACGCGGGTATACTGCTCCGGTGCTCCCCTTTTGCGCCATGTCCCAGATGGTCGGGGCACCCTGGGAAAGCTCTGACTGTAACAGCGACTGTGCCCCAAACATATTGCTTGCTTCCCGGAGGTGCTTGCACGTGGCGGCAGTAGAGGACACTTCTCACACTGCCACCGCAAACGACTGTTACCGAATGGCTACAACCGAGACCGACAGCTTAACGTGCTCTCCGAAGCACGGAGACGCTCAGAAATTAAACCACTTTGGTGGTCACCCATTTATGGACTGACTGTGAGCCTAGTTGCTTAACCACGCCAATCACTTACGCACCTGTAAGAGACCACCAAGGTACCCTCTGTTGGGAAGTTGGACAACCGTCTAGAACAGGCTTTAGTAACGCAAGACCAGCTATTGTAGAGTTCTTTTGAGCCTTTGTCCAGCAGTCCAGCAGTCCTTTAGCTGGATAATGATCACAATGTGTCATGTTACCTGACGTAATGCCAGTGGGGTGGTATATGTTCCTCAGGCTTTCCGGGATTCCAGTACATGCTGATGTAGTCCAGAGGATCATGTCCGCCTAGCCTGCAAGACAACAAACTTTTGAAGTTATACTTCTTTTGGCGCGATGGAGAAAAATTATGAGAGTGAATATTTACGATGCGCGCGCACACCGACACCAAAAAATTTAACAGCATGAAGTTAGTTCTAGGTGGTATGAAAGTGAATTTTTACGATGCGCGCGCATCGTAAAAATAACAGCATGAAGTTAGTTCTAGGTGGTATGAGAGTGAATTTTTACGTTGCGCGCGCATCGTAAAAATAACAGCATGAAGTTAGTTCTAGGTGGTATGAAAATGTATGAGAGTGAATTTTTACGATGCGCGCGCATCGTAAAAATAACAGCATGAAGTTAGTTCTAGGTGGTATGAAAATGTATGAGAGTGAATTTTTACGATGCGCGCGCATCGTAAAAATAACAGCATGAAGTTAGTTCTAGGTGGTATGAAAATTGATAACTATTTTCAAGTTGTATATTAAGAAGTATAACTTCTAACGCGTGTACATAAGTACACACAAGTTTTTTTTTTATGGTCAGTCACAAAAATTGTAACTGGCTGCCGTTGGTCTACCAGCAGGACGTTCTACCGCAGATATGGTCCTGGGTTAGAGTCCTAGAATAGCAGTACCAGCCCGGAATATAAGAGCTCCGGGCTACAAACGAGCAAGTGGGTCATCTCACCTGGTGGTAAGAGATCACCGCCGCCTATGGACACTCGCAATACCAGAGGAATTGCAGGTGCGTTGCTAGACTTTAAAAAAGTCAGCAAACAAACAGAAACACAACATTAAATTATTAATGTATTATTAAGGAATGTCTTCTGTAAGGTGGAGGTACTTCCTTGAGCCTGCTGTTTGAGCGAATAAATGGCATACGTCTCTTCTTGCTACTAAGGGAAGATGAATAGGATTTGTGAGTCTTCTAGTAGAAGATCGATGAAGAAACATTGGTTATTGAATATATGATCAAATGAGAAGTCCATTCCATTTCAGAGAGGTCCATTAACTTTGTGTAAATTATCCAGTCTAATTATAATTATGAAAAAAAAATAGTTAAGTTCTAAGCTACAATAAGGGCAGAAATAATAGGACATGTGAAATCGTATAAAAGAAGGATAAGAAGACACCCGAATGTCCTTGCGCAGGCATTAATGGACGAAGAACAAAACACGCGCAGCCTTAAGCGAACAATAACCCAGGACTTAACCAGTCAGTCATAAATACTGCAAGATAAAGAATAGGGATTGACAATGGTAATTAACCTAGCAAGACATGAAATGTTATCCACCTCACACAATGCTGAATGTCCCAGAGCAGGAGACAAATTGCAGTACAAAACTAAAAAAAAAGTTCCTCCAAGCATCAAGCCAGTACTCCCACATTAAGATGGAGCGAGCTGATAGACTATCAGAGAATAGTGTGTGTCGTTACCAATATTTGAGCCGAGTAGTGACTTGCAGTGGATTTGGCTGCTCCGGATATAACCTGGAACATGTCTCACATAGTGCCTTCAGTCCTGCTGGCACTAGACGGTCTGTGGACAAATATATACTTATTTTTAGGGTTCCGTAACCAAAGGGTAAACCGGGACCCTATTACTGAGACTATGCTGTCTGCCCATCTGTCACCAGGCTGTATCTCATGAACCGTGATAGTTAGACAGTTGAGATTTTCACCGATGATATATTTATGTTGCCGCTATAACAACAAATACTAAAAAATATTTAAGGGTACTCACATACATCAAACTCGAACTTTTTGCTCATGTTTATAGATAATGGTACGGAACCCTTCAAGCGCGAGTCCGACTCGAACTTGGCCGATTCTAGAATATTATCTTTAGAAGCAGCATTGTATGGTTACCATTCATCCCATCCTAGGGTGCATAGAAGTCATCCCAAAGGAATATCTATAAGAACTTGTCTCTTGGCACAAAATATACTAGTCACGTACATTCTACTACTGGTTTGAAACTGGTAGTAGAAGCACTCGCTGAGTTTGTTTTACTGGGTCTTCTCAGTTTGGGCGCATTGGATCTGGTGCTAGCATTAAGCAGACCAACTGTTGTCAAACACAGAGGCCGCCTTAATAATGATATTTAATATTCTTACCTTAATATAGACAGACCTGTTCAGACAACATAGTAAAATATATCTAAAACTACAATTTTTTTATATCTTAGGGCTACAAACAAGCAATTGGGGCACCTGATGGTAATTGATCACCGCCACCCATGGACACTCGCAACACCAGAGGTGTCGCAGGTGCGTTGCCAGCCTTTAAGAGTCCGCAAACAAGTGTTGCTGACCCTTCCCCCCACCCCAATGAGCTCTGGCAACCTTACTTACACTTAGAAACACAACATTAAAGTTATTAATGTTATTATTAGGACATACCCAAAAAGACTGGAGCTATGTTACTGTCTGACATAGCTTAGCTCCAGCCTTGTTGGCTAGCTTTTCCTATAAATTTGGTCTTGTTGTCTGATAGTTATAGAGGCACATCGAAGCACCAGGACATATTATGAACTCTAGCTACTTTTAACTGAAGACGGTGTAGAACACCCTTTAACTTCCAGATATCAGGCTACTACTCTTGGTAATTCGAAAAATTACATTTTGCGTGACCCAAGATTTGAACCCAGGACTTTATTATTTGTGGTTTGACCCACAACTGCTATACCAAGAAGGCAGTCGAACAATAATTAAAGTCAGTGTCTGTTGTACCCATAGAATTACGAGGAACTAACTGTGCCCCGCGGTTTTACCCGCGTTAAATTTAACAAATTATATCCTATGTGTTAATCCAGGGTGTCAGCTAACTCCATACCAAATTTTATTAAAATTGCTACAGCCGTTCAGACGTGAAGAAGTAACAAACATACACACTCACAAACTTTCGCCTTTATAATATTAGTGTGATCACCTGTATGTAATACATTCAAATATTTTTGTATTCCAATTCCTAATATGGATCATTTCTTTTTCCTAACATCAGCTCAGGACGTGGCAATTCTGAGAAGAAATGACAAAAAAACACAGTTTTTTTTATTAAAACATATTTGAATCCTATATACTCATAAGTTCTCTATTTATTTACGTAAATGTTGGCTTATAGTTATGTACCTGCTTGGCTTAAATCTCTATCAGCACTTGAATTCCCAGGCATCCCGTCAGCTGTTGTCGGCTGCGCAGACGCAACGAATGACAACGCGCTGCTCCTGACAACGCCCGGGGGCGGAGCACCTGCACCACTTGAGCCCGACATTTTTAGCGTATAAATAAGTGAGAAGTATGACAAAAACTATTTATTTAGGACGAAAAAGGAGTTCGTTGCCCAAAAATTTGGGATTTATAATCTGTGATACATTTTTTGTTTTGTTTTCATTTCGCGTTCCATATACCTCATTTCTGAGTCCTGTGTGATTAAATACATTTTGTATTGGTGTATCTGTCTAACATAGAAGAATAAGAAATGATTGTACGGTAATGTTTAAGTAAATTTATTATAAAACGAAACTATTCTGGCAGATGTATATCTTAACGCTTTTATGTATTTTTTAGCATATTAATTACTTCATCTGTTTATATTTGTAAATTTCAACAAATAATAATTTGAATAGAGATATAATAAACTGCACAATTCAAATGGCCTCCTAAAAATTTGTCAAACTTACGTCATACGTCAGTCAATTTCTGAACGAACATACGAATTCGTACTTCGGTATTTAGTTCGGACGTCTGTTGAATCTGTTTATTTCATTATTCATATTTATTCGACGATATCCACTCGTTTTAATCTATTTATAAACACAAATAACACAGTCGGTTTCTATTAATAACTACCGCAACATCATTCATTTCTTTTCTCGTGAAAAGAAGCTGTAATAACGTTGTGTTTTATCAAAATGCGTTATCTATTTTTGACGACAATTTTCAGTGTAGTTTTTGCTTATGAAAAAGACATGACTTTCATGGTTCAAGCTGGGAAAATGGACTGTTTCTTTCACCAAGTCACGGACGGAAATGTTATTGATATAGAGTATCAGGTAAGGGACCAAATGTATTATATTCTTTTGATAAGATAACCTTTAAAATATCCGGTGAAAACAGCGACTATTTTAATTAAAAATTCGATTCTCATGTAGGTAATATTGGTTAATATCTCAAATCAAGTCGCCTTCAAACATAAGTAAATTGAGGGGGGAGGGGTGTAGGGGGGAGGGGGCTACCCTCCTGTACCATCCCCAACCCGCGGAACCCCATGCATGGTTATGGAGATATCCATGGTTAATGTTTTTCTAGCGCTCGGCGGCCGCTGCCGCGGCACGCTCGCTGCGCTCGCTCGCCTTCGCGCGCCAAATGGTCACCGTTCTAACCTAACCTAACCCAAATTATTTCATAAAAGTGCATTTTTGCAAAAATATCATGATAGTGACAATGAACAATCCAGTGTTGGGTATTTTTCGGATAATTATAAAAAATATTAATATAACTTCTAAACACGAAAGCAATGTTTTTACATTGTTTTCCAATGCTGTAGGTATCGAAATCGCTACGAAATGTTCAAAATTTCGTTCTGTTTTGTGCATTTGTATGAACTCCTATGATTTTAAAAAAATCATAAAAAAAAATTGGCGTGTCTCCGGCAGAAAAAAATGCGTTTTATCACTTAGTACGAACCCCCTTAACCCCCCCATATACACACTTATCTCAAATTCAGGCGACTCGATTTGAGATCCAACCCGTAATATTAATTAGTACGCAGTGGAAAAGTAGTCAAGTGAAAAAACAATCCTAACATGCTGATTGATTGCAGTAAAAAAAAAATATCACTAAGGTTATTACCAGCAAATTTTTACTTAACAATATACATATAAATATAGTAAGAACATATATATTTAGGATTTTATGTAGATTGTAAATATATAAAATCTACTTTAAACTATATTTCTATGTATATTGTTACAACAAACAATGTACAAGTGCAAAATAAATGTTAAAAATTATTTATTAAGTTCATGTAATATATATATATATATAACGTCTATAGTATAGACGAATATTTTAATGATAAAATATAATTAGCAACAAAAAGCATATGACTATAATATTAACGAAATTAGTGCAATATAAAAAATAAATGATATAAAATATAGCTGACTTATAAAATAGTAAAATTGATTAAATTAAAATAACTAAATAATTAAGTATAATAAATAAATTCAGGACTAACTATAATAATACATTAATTTAATAACACTCATTATGTTACTTAAATATCCAATTAGTAATAATGCACTCTTCCTCCTCTCTCCTAAATCTGTGCTGTACCCTGCAGGGTCCACAATTGATACAAACATTATAATGTCTACCAACTTTTATACATACATTGTGGGATGCATTAAAGAATTGAGAATTGTAAATTATATTTTAACTGCCTCTTGGTCAGTAGCATTATCAACCATAGTTTTGAGGTCCTGGGTTCAAATCCTTGGACAGACAAAACAGATTAAAAATTTCTTAGTATCAGCTTAAAGTCTGGGAGTTGATGGTATTACACCCCTGTGCTATGGAGAGTATGTAAAGCTGTTACTGTACCTGGTCACTATTCATCCTGGATAAAGAAAGTGATCGAATAGATAGTGTCCCTACGTTTCCGCACACTATTGTACACTATAATAGGTCCCATGCTTTTGACTAGTCTCCATTGAGACTGGCCACCATGGCTGAAATTCAACCAGGAGGACATTGCTTGTCCTCTTGTTGTTATAAATTAATTTGATTTACTCAGCACTTGGGTATCCATATACACTTGTATTAATGAATCTATATGTAAGAATAGAATTACTTGACACTGGCATAAATTGTTGAAATATTCAGCATAATGCCATAATTAAAAAAAACAGCTTGTACTATGGAAACCAGGTAACTCATATACTATAAAATAAAATAAAATAAAAAAGGTTTTTATTCACATAGACTTTAAAAAAGCGCTTGTAAATAGTCAGAACATGTTTGTAGTAATACAGTTATTATATCTAGTTGCTTATTACAGATATTTAGGTACATGGAATGTTAAAACATTTATACAATTTATTTTATAATAGTAGTGATATTTAGCTAGCTTGTATTAAGTTATTGTCAAGGAGATTATGTTTAGGTTTAATGATTGAAAGTGATTGATACTACTTACATACATATACTTTTCTTTTGTAAATACATACTTATATAGATAACTACACTTGGAATTAAATGACAAACAACTGTAGTATTCGCAGTTGGCATTGAATTATTCAATATTGACAATACTTCAGTAGTTACTGAACAAACTATGTAGGTAGGTATAGATAGAGTAGCTATGTTTATGGTAATTACCAGAGTTGCACTTATTTTACACCTTGACATCGATTACATAGAGACGGAAAATTTCCAAGTATTTGCCTTTAGTCAAAGTCAAAAATCATTTATTCCATAAAAAATTAACATTTATGTGGATCGTCATATTTTTTACCCTACTGGGCTATGCATGACGTGGCAGCTACTGAGAAACACTGCCAGAAAACCCACTAGGAATCCTTTTTTAAAATAAAATATACTTAAGATTAATTACAATCATGTGTGTTGACTCAGAACAACTCAATCCCAAGCACTTTTATTACTTAAATAATCAGAAATTTTGTAATATGCCCTGCTACACAATTTGGCTTTGATAATTCTTTTAAACTTATTCGTAGATAATTCTCTAATATCATTGAGAAGTTTGTTATAGAATCTTATACATTGCCCCATAAAAGAGTAACTTATTTTGTGGAGACGGGTAGTATGCAATATAAGATTATTCTTATATCTAGTATTTACATTATGTGTATCGCTCCTTTTACAGAAGGAATCGATATCTTTATGCACATCTAGTAGCTTTTCATATATGTACTGATATGCTACAGTTAGAATGTTAACCTCTTTAAACTTTTCTCTTAGAGACACTCTCGGGCCAAGACTATAGATAGCTCTTACAGCTCTTTTTTGCAATATAAATATGGTGTTAATTTCAGCAGAGCTACCCCAGAGAAGAATTCCATAGGACATTACACTATGAAAATAACTGAAATAAACCATTCTAGCTGTGTCAATTCTAGCTAAGCTGTGTGTGTTTATGAGGCTATAGCCTCTTTACATCATTCTGTCTAACGCTTTGCTCTGGAGGGAAGTGGAACTATTCATTTCTAATTCCTCCTTTTTCTCTTTCTGATTAAATTCGTTGCGGGATCCAAGACAGTCGTCGCGATTCCCCAGGACATGGCTGAGCCTCACCGCTCAGTGTCATTTCATTGTGTGCCACTGTTGATCCTGGCTTACAGGAGTTGCAGTGGTGGGTAAGAGGGAGGGACTAAAACCGATAAAAAAAAATATCGCGTTACTGCCTCGTTGGTCTAGCGTGTTCTACCACAGGAAACGAGGTCCTAGGTCCCAGGTCCAGAAATCCCAGGTCGGACCAAAAACTGATTTTGGGCTATTTCCGTAAAGAAGCATTTATAAATAACAGCCGCATAAGTATGGGAGTTGACTGTATTTTAACCAATTTTACAATTTCATTTTCTCTGCGTATCGATGTCTGGATACAGTCGCTGGCTGTAGAACTCGAAGATTTTGGATCCACGATGAAAGTTTGAAAACGCAAGCAGCGGCTATGTGGAGCCGACAGGATTTGATACTAGATTCCTTTAATATCGCGCCGCGCACTGCTTCGAGAATCCTACCGACTGCGGCTTTACGTGCCTCGGAGAGCATGTAAAGCCGTCGGTCCTGTACCTGACCTCTTTCCGGTCGTGTCGCTAGTCGTCCCATCGGATCATGGAGCGATGGAAAAGAAAGTGCTCCTATGTTTGCACACACTTGATTACTATAATATATCCCGCGCAGATGGCTGGTCTCCAATGAGACTGGCCGCCGGTAAATTCGGTTAGGAGGACATTATTATTATCCGAGAAATTATAAGTTAAGCCACGCATTTCTTTATCGGCCACGTGATCAAACTTCTCATTTTATAACTAAGCAACGGGAAAATGAGATAGCCTCTTATAAAGTAAATTCGTCTTTTTTACAACGACAACTAAATATTCTATAGAAACCGTTAAGTAAATATCAACAATTATCTTAACTTGTCCTTCTTTATACATTGCCACCTAATTTACTAAAAACCGGCCAAGTGCGAGTCGGACTCGCCCATCAAGGGTTCCGTAGCAGCACATAACATAATTTTATTTTAAAATTTATTATTATATTTCGGTTGATGGAATGAAAGGTATATTGCGGTTTACGATTTATGACGTATTAAAAACAAAAAAAACTAGATGTCATGTATCTATCCATGTATCATCATTACAGCTAAATAAGTCCACTGCTGGACAAGCCTCCCTCAAGAATCGTCTTGAGGGGATATGCCATAATCGCCACGCTTGGCAGGCGGGTTGGCGATCGCAGTAAGATAGTCATAGTAATCAGAAGGAAGCTGCTGCCCTTCCTCAGGTAGATATTCCCTCGGGTCGACTTCTACGCCCCCACGGGATGAGATGGGGTGATGATATTCTGATTCTGATATTTGTCGCCGTCACCACACAGATGAACCATGTATGGGTAAAAAATTTTGAGTTTCAGTTCTATGTATGGGGAACCCATAAAATTATTGTTCTTTTCTATTTTTGTGTGAAAATCTAAAGGGTTCCGTTTTTTGCCATTTGGCTACAATGGTCAGAACTGTGACCATCTAGCGCTAGATAGGTACACTATTGTTGGTGAAGATTGGTGGAAAGTTAACAAATATTCCATTTTATGAGATTTGTAAAATTTTTCAGGTGACATAATATGTAATTTTATAATAAATACAAAAACATTTATTTGATATAATACTCATAGATTTTAGGTGAAATAAACACCATGCTGAGTTGTATTTAGAGTAGGTAAGATAGTATCATTCAGACGCTCGTTAATTGTGGCTGACTTAGACTTAGTAATTTAGATGGCAATGTAAATTTTTAGAAGCAAATAATGCCATTAAAAAGAATTCTGTTTTATTAGTACCCATTTTATTAGGTTGGGGAAAAAGTCTTTTCGCAGTATAGTATATACGAACTTGTCATAAAATCTCTTTGGCTTGGCTATTTGTAGCTGGCTGGTTTTGGTATCATTGAAAGTTTAAATTTTAAAGAACGTAATTCCAAATTCATATTAAGAAAATGTGTGATTTTCATCTATTTCATTCATTTTATTTATTTTTCGTACTGGTAAGATGAGTGAATCAAAAGAATAAATTCGATACAATTTAAATTTTTACTACAATAAAGGTCAAAATGCAACACAAGCCGCGAAAAACATTTGTGATGTTTATGGACCTAGTGCAGTATCTGTGAGATTAGCAGTTTGGTTTCAGCGTTTTCAATCCGACAATTTTGATGTCAAAAAGCACGTCGCTCTGGCCGCCCTATTACGGATAAAATGGATGCCATTTTTGAAAAAGTGGAGCAAGATCGGCATATCTGTAGTTACGACGTAGTTAAAGAACTGGGAATTGACCACAAAACAGTTTTGGTGCATTTGAAAAAAACTGGGTACACAAAAAAGCTTGATATTTGGGTACCTCACGAGCTCACTGAAAGAAACCTAATGAACCGTATACTCATTTGTGTTTGTTTATTACGACGTCATAAAATCGAACCATTTTTGAAGAAGCTGATCACGTACGACAAGAACGTGCGTAAAAGGTCGTGGTCAAAGGCCGGTCAGGCTTCACAGACTGGCGACACCCGGGTTAAGTCGCAATACGGTGATGCTGTGTGTGGTGGGATTGGAAGGGCATTATTCATTATGAGCTGTTACCACCAGGCAGGACCGTCGATTCTGAACTCTACTGTGAACAAATGATGAGATTAAAGCAAGAAGTTTCGAGAAAGCGGCCGGAATTAATCAACAGAAGGGGTGTGGTTTTTCATCATGATAACGCTAGACCTCGCACATCTTTAGCCACTAAGCAAAAATTAAGAGACTTTGGCCGGGAGGTGTTAATGCATCCGCCGTATAGTCCTGACCTTACACCTTCAGGATTCCGCCTGTTTCGGTCTCTTCAGAATTCTTTAGGCAGTGTCAGGTTAACATCACGAGAGGACTGCCAAAACCACTTGTCGCAGTATTTTGATCAGAAGTCCGAAACTAAAGCAATGGGATCATGTCTACCTACAAGATGGCAAAAAGTTATCGAACAAAATGGTACCTGCATACTTATTAGCATACTGAATAGTTAAATGTAGATAAATTATATTAAAAATGTTTAGAATTTTGAAACTTGTTTTGTAACTTTTTCCCCAACCTATTATATGTCGCTATAAACTAATTAGTTGCTGTAATCAATAGTTTAATGTTACATTGTACCGGTTACCAACCGATAAGCGATCATATAAATAGACTAATTTACAACCGTCACATACTGAGAGGTTTTATAGTCGACCTGAAAATTTAAAAAACCTAATTTCTCTTACATTTGAAGTTGGTTAACGACTTACAAGAGTAATTTGGTAACCAACCATTAAAAAACTTTCTCCTTTATAATACTAGTGGTATTATAAAGGTTTGTGAGAGTGTATGTTTGTTACTTTTAGACGTCTAAACGGGTGGTACGATTTTAATAAAATTTTGTATGGAGTTAGCTGACACTCAGGATTAACACATAGGCTATAATTTATAATTTAAGCTGTAATTAATTTATAAATATAAAGTTTAACGGGGGTAAAACCGCAGGGGACAGCTAGTAATAAATATCTTGGGATAAATAACACGCTGAGACCTGATTCCAAACTGGGCAGAGCCATGTGTTTAAGCATGTTCTAGACGGATGTAATCCGGCGTCCTACTGGGCAGAGCCATGTGTTTAAGCATGTTCTAGACGGATGTAAACCGGCGTCCTACTGGGCAGAGCCATGTGTTTAAGCATGTTCTAGACGGATGTAAACCGGCGTCCTACTGGGCAGAGCCATGTGTTTAAGCATGTTCTAGACGGATGTAATCCAGCGTCCTACTGGGCAGAGCCATGTGTTTAAGCATGTTCTAGACGGATGTAATGCGGCGTCCTACTGGGCAGAGCCATGTGTTTAAGCATGTTCTAGACGGATGTAATCCAGCGTCCTACTGGGCAGAGCCATGTGTTTAAGCATGTTCTAGACGGATGTAATCCGGCGTCCTACTGGGCAGAGCCATGTGTTTAAGCATGTTCTAGACGGATGTAATCCAGCGTCCTACTGGGCAGAGCCATGTGTTTAAGCATGTTCTAGACGGATGTAATGCGGCGTCCTACTGGGCAGAGCCATGTGTTTAAGCATGTTCTAGTCGGACGTAGTCCGGCGTCCTACTGGGCAGAGCCATGTGTTTAAGCATGTTCTAGACGGACGTAATCCGGCTTCCTACTGGGCAGAGCCATGTGTTTAAGCATGTTCTAGACGGATGTAATCCGGCGTCCTACTGGGCAGAGCCATGTGTTTAAGCATGTTCTAGACGGATGTAAACCGGCGTCCTACTGGGCAGAGCCATGTGTTTAAGCATGTTCTAGACGGATGTAATCCAGCGTCCTACTGGGCAGAGCCATGTGTTTAAGCATGTTCTAGACGGATGTAATCCGGCGTCCTACTGGGCAGAGCCATGTGTTTAAGCATGTTCTAGACGGATGTAATCCGGCGTCCTACTGGGCAGAGCCATGTGTTTAAGCATGTTCTAGACCAGGGGTGGCCAACAGGTCGATCGCGATCGACCGGTCGATCGCGACCGTTAGTCCAGTAGATCGTGGCAAGGCAAAAAATATAGACCAGACTTCGCAAATTAATCACCAACTGCTACACTCATCTTTAGCGATAGGTTTCCGCACTTAGCCTCCTAATTGGGCCATTGTGCGTGATAATTGTTTGACTACTCTAACCATTTTAGTTCAATCCAAAAGTGCAGGAGACCACGAAAGCCTGGCTTGAGGGCCTCCTGCAGTGTCTTCGGATTATTCAGGAACTTTGCCCGTTGGTAAGCAACACTCTTGAGTGTAGCAGTACGTGTGCTGGTGTTTCTTCATTTTCAATGCACCCTCTGCACAGGGGGCTGTCTGTGACGCCAATATTGAAGAAGTGTTTGTTTAGTGTGCAGTGTCCGGTAATTGTGCCTATCACCATGCGTAGATCGTTCTTGTTCAGGTGTAATAGATTATATAGGCGTTTGTTCAGAGATGGTAAAAATTCTTTTGTCTGACTACATGATTCCAGATCTATCCACTCTTTTTCATGTTGTTGTGTGGTTTTTCACACAACCATGTTTTGGATGAACCATGATGCGCGTGTGATTTTCCCAATAATTGGGCCAGTTTTGCTGAGCCTTATGGGTGTTGCTGTGGCCTCTTGTTGGATAACTAGGTGCAATGGTCTGAGATTTAGTAGAGCCTATAGTGCAGCTGTGGAAGTCGTTCTTTTGCTGCCAGTAGTTGCTAAGCATGCTAGTCTTTGGGAGCTTTGGTGTTTTGTTTTTGCCGTGCTTAACTGTGTTCTGGGCCACCACACAACGGCCCCATACGTTATCATGGGGAGTATTAACATTTTGTAGTACCATAGGGTCATGGATGGTCTTAGGCCCCACTTTTTCCCTAAAGGTCTTCTACATTGCCAGAAGGTCGTTCGGGCCTTGTCAATTTTCACTTCCATGTGTTTGTTCCAGTTAAGCTTGCTATCAAGCGTTATCCCTAGGTATTTAACCTCAGTTGAGAGGCTCAGTTCGGTGCCAAACAATTTGGGTAGGTCCGTGATGTTTGGTTGTCTTTTGTTTGTGATTACGACCAATTCTGTTTTCTTTGGGTTAACCGTTAGTTCGTGTTGGTCGCACCATTTTTGCACGATTTTGAAGGCGGATTGCATACGGTTACATACTATGTTTTCCGAGTTGCCTTTTATCAGAATCGTGATGTCGTCGGCATAGCCATCAGTGTAGTAGCATCTTTAGTTTAGGCATCGTATTAGGTCATCCACCACTATATTCCATAGTAAGCACCCCACCTTGGGGACACCCTTTTGCTACGATGCCTTTTGTGGTGGAGGTTACTGGAAACCTTATAGCTCTCAGCCTTAGGAGGTTGTCAATCCAGCCACCAGAGGTTTGATCCACTCCGAGTTTGGCAAGAGAGTGCTTTATGCTTCAGAATTTTGTTTTGTCCAAAGCTCCTTCAATGTCAATGAAGGGTGATGCTTATCGGCAGTTGCGTAATTTAGACTGGCAATGTGATTTAGCTTTTTTGGCGGATTTTACTGGAAAACTGAGTACATCAAACCTGAATCAGCAAGAATAAAACATTACGAGAAATGATGAGAGCATTTCAAATCATACAGCGTCTATGATAGTTGACATAGAGAAGAAAAAATATGAACAATTTGTAAACATCAAGGATCATGTGGAAAAACATCCTATCTACAATTTCATTTCTGAGAAGTACACGACAGAAATTAGGGCAGAGGTAGCAACCTCGAAATTCGCTTTATCGATTTCAGAAAATTTTAGAAGTTGGTTTGTGTCATCAGTTATCCATTTAATGATTCCATTGATCATAGTGATATTTATAAATTGGCTACAAAATTGTTTCATGATGTTTCAAAACAAAATTATAACTCTGCACTGCGACATGTTTCTAATCCTCAGGTCCAGATTTTTGGGCATTGTTTTCCAACGAAAAATATCAAAGTTTGAAGAAATGTGTTTTCCTACTTAAAATAAAGAAAAAATAAACACCGTTTTCGTTTGACAAACGCTAATACATTGGATTCTTTAAGGTTGGCAATTTCCAACTACAAACTTAATTATGCTAAACTAGTCGAAGATGCTCAGACGAAATACTCACACTGATATAAAGGTAAATAAGTACCTAGTTACAAAGAATAATTTTCCCATTTATGTTTTCTCTCTTAATAAAAAAAATACTACATGATTGTGTATGCTACGCTGTTTCATTTAAGATTTCAATAAAAAAAATGTATTAAATAAGTATTTAAGGTAGATCGCACAGGGTTTCAATAGTAAACAGGAGATCTTGGGTCTAATCAAGTTGGCCACCCCTGTTCTAGACGGATGTAAACCGGCGTCCTACTGGGCAGAGCCATGTGTTTAAGCATGTTCTAGACGGATGTAATCCAGCGTCCTACTGGGCAGAGCCATGTGTTTAAGCATGTTCTAGACGGATGTAATCTGGCGTCCTACTGGGCAGAGCCATGTGTTTAAGCATGTTCTAGACGGACGTAATCCGGCGTCCTAACAGATTGTTTCGGCTGTGTAGCACTGTGCACGCACCAACACGGTAGCAAATCAGTCGCGATTCGTCTTCTGGCGTGAAATCACGTACTCGTATCGTGAGCGGACCGTATCGTGCTGTAGAAATGGCTCTCAATCGCCTAAATTTTAAAAAGCCTTGCTACGTTATGCATTGATTCGTTAGCATTTTGTTCCAACTCTTTGAAATAATTAAAACCGGCCAAGTGCGAGTCGGACTTGCGCACGAAGGGTTCTGTACCCTTGTCTATAATAAGGAGCAAAAAATTCACGTTTGTTGTATGGGAGCCCTCTTAAATATTTATTTTATTTTGTTTATTAGTATTTGTTGTTATAGCGGCAACAGAAAATTTCAACTGTCTAACTATCACGGTTCATGAGATGCAGCCAGGTGGCAGACGGACAGACAGACAGCGAAGTCTTAGTAATAGGGTCCCGTTTGGGTACGGAACCCAAAAAAATATCAAAATTCATTTATTCCGGAAAATTTTACATTTATGTGGAATCGTCTTGTTTTTGACTCTACCGTGCAAAGCATGGTGTGGCAGCTAGTGAGAAACACTGCCAGAAAACTCAGTAGGAATCCTTTTTTTTGTACTTTTCGATCTATCTATCTCCCTAGCCGTTTTCTTTTGAGGAGCGTCTTTATTCGGACGTCTCATAGGCATGGCAAATTTCTATGGAGATCAATTAAATTATTATCAATTTCGGATTTGGCTGTTGTTTGCGGACAGCATTTTGCACTCGCATACATGCGCAACCGCTACATGCCACCGCGCAACTGTATTTGTAAGAATGTAATCCGCGCTCTAAACGGATGTAATCCACGCGCCCCAACTGCGCCCGTAATCCAAGTACGTTGAAAGTCAAATTAAAATTTGGATTACATCGGCTGTCAAGATCGATGGCAACAACCACGTTTACCTCTGTTATTTACTTATCGTGTGGGCAGTGGTTACCCTAGTGTCAGAGTTGTTCAAGCCGCCCAGTAGGCCTCTGACATGGCTTAACGACTGTTGCCTAATGGCTACAACCGGCACCGACATCTTAACGTGCCCTCCGAAGCACAGAGACGCTCAGAAATTAAACCACTTTGGCGGACACCCATCTATGGATTGACCGTGAGCCTAGATGCTTGACCTCACCGATCACTTATGGCTACGGTGAGAACATCTGTTGAAAAGCTGGATTACATCCGTCTAAAATATGCTTAAGTTTCTTTTTTACGTGGTGGAAATGCTCCAATCGCATGTCATGTAGGGCTCGACCCACTAAAACCACCACGGTGGCCAGCCTCACAGTGCTTGTAGCGGGGACTCTGGGTACTCATGAACGATCTCGCCAGTACCTCCGCTGTACACTGCAGCCTCCGCGAGACTCTCACCCGGAGAGGGGCACAATTGCCTTCCACCCTTTAGGCAACCTGAGCTACAGCAGGTTACCTCTTCCCGGGACCGCTTATACAAGACGAGTGGAGTACCCTTCCTCCAAACGCCAAAAATCCCAGGGGCGGTGCCCAGCCGGGTGCCGCATACTCTCTCGCGCTGGGATTAGCTCCCAGCGCGAGAGAGTATGCGCCGGAAAATATGTATATATAGGGACATATAGGGGCAATGTCACACAGATCATCCTAGCCCCAAACTAAGCAAAGCGTGTACTATGGGTACCAGGCGACGATATACATACTTATATAGATAAATAAATACTTAAATACATAGAAAACATCCATGACTCAGAAACATCTATTCGTGCTCATCACACAAATATTTGCACTTACCGGGATTCGAACCCAGGCCCAGCAGCTTCGTAGGCAGGGGCACTACCAACTAGGCTACGGTGACCGTCATATTGTTATTTATTTGTATTAACTCGTTTCCAGGTGATAGACTCGACACACGGAGATTTGGACATCTCCTTCCAGCTGACGGACCCGGCGGGGCGCGTCATCGTGGCCGACTACAAGAAGCCGGAGAACAGTCACCGTTACACCGCCAGCGTCACCGGGGACTACAGGTTTTGCTTCGACAACACGTTTAGCACGTTCAGCAAGAAAACTGTGAGTATTAAATCATAACCACTATGGAAATTCATACCCCAACTGACAGTAAAAAATACAATACAATAATCTTTATTTGCAAATATAGGTGGATCATACAAGATGTTCTAATTTATATAATGTGCAAACTATATTTCACCATTTCGGCATGCAAATCTTAAAATTAAGTCAAACATATAATTTTATTATGATAGAATGAGATTATACAATAATTATTGGGATAACATAATTAGTTTAGACTACCTACTGAATATTATTATCATTTAAAAACTCATTAACCGTGTAATATCTAAATAATATATAAATAATAAATCAAATGTCATTTATTCCGTTAAAATATTACATTTGTGTGGAATCGTCAATTTTTTTTACCCTACCGTGCAGTGCATGACGTGGCAGCTACTGAGAAACACTGCCAGAAAATTCAGTAGGAATCCTTTTTTTAAATATTTGTTTCTTACATAAAATTACATCGTATTTAAATGTGTTAATTTAGAGCGACATTGCCCCATAAAAGAGTTACTCACTTTATGGAGACTGGTGGTATGTAACACAAAGTTATGCTTATATCTAGTATTTATATTATGAGTATCACTCCTTTTACAGAAGGAGTCTTTATGTTTATGCATATAAATTAGATTGTCATATACAACATGTAACGTAATTAACGCACACCCTCAAACACCCCAATTAGAATATTATGTTGTAATCATAATACATACACTGAATTTTTAATTTAACATATATATGCATTATTATGTACTAAATTAGTTTCTTGGAATAAAGTTTATATTTCTTTATTTTGTATTGAATGATGGAATTTGTATGAATACAAATAAAACTGCGATTTATAAGTCTTATTACTTTGACTTACGGTCCATTTCAATTGGTTTTGACTCTACAGGGTTGATAAGACAATAATTTCCGTAGTTTTAATTATTTGGAATAAAAAAATACCTATATTAAAAATGATATAAATCGATTCAGTAAAGGATTCTGAACAAACTATTCTCAGTGAGTGCGTTAATTACGTTATATGTTGTATACTAGCTGTGCCCCGCGGTTTTACCCGCGTTAAATTTTATAAATTATCATAGCTCCTCTCCCGTATGTGATAGCGTGATAATATGTAGCCTATATGTTGATCCAACGGCTTAGTAATATTCATGCAAAATTTGAAGTAAATCCATGCAGTACTTTTTGAGTTTAGCCCGGACATACATACAGACGAACAGATAAACAGACAAAAATTCAAAAAACTAGATTTTTGGCTTCGATATCGATTGTAGATCACGCCCCAAGTATCCTTTTTAAAAAATATGCAATGTACAGTTTTGACTTTCCTACGATTTTATTATATGTATAGATACTGACATGCTACAGTCAGAATGTTAATCTCTTTAAACTTTTCTCTCAAAGATTCTCGCAGAGTACTCAATACTCTACAGGTTTTTTGCGCTCCATAATGCATAGCAGGTAGTGTGCTTGTATAAAGGGTAACAATTACTAAGAAAACTCTTAAGTATTACAATCATTACCACCATGGATTTTCATCCCCAAAATGATCGAAATTCGGTCGGGAGGACATTAATTAATTAATGCAGACAGTCTATAGTGTACTATTAACAATTCCCTTAAAAATATTGTTAGTAAATCATCACCATCATATCAGCGGAAAGACGTCCACTGCTGGACAAAGGCCTCCCCCAAAGATCTCCACAATTGTTATTAAATAATAATATATAATCTCTATTCCACGATACTACAAAACACGGACTATACAGGGCGTGCTGAGATGGTTTGGCCATTTAGAAAGGATGAATGAAAGAAGATTGACCAAAGAAGTATACCTGGCCTGTGTGAATGGAACAACCGGAAGGGGAAGACCTCGTCGAACATTCTCTGACCAAATTAGAGATGTTCTCAAGAAAGGGCAGGTCAGAAGTAACCTAAACCGGCGAGCATGTATGAAGAATATAATGACAGTAATCGAGGCGAAAGAAGTATGCAAAGACCGTGACAAATGGAAATCTGTTGTCTCTGCCTACCCCTCTGGGAAACAGGCGTGAGTCTATGTCCACGATACGTTTCTGCCATAAGCTGGCGCAATCACACTAATATTATAAAGACGAAAGTTTGTGAGTGTGTATGTTTGTTACTTCTTCACGTCTAAACGGCCGGAGCAATTTTAACAAAATTTGGTATGGAGTTAGCTGACACCCAGGATTAACACAGGCTGTAATTTATAAGGTTTAACGCGGGTTAAACCGCGGGCACACCTAGTTTATAATATTAGTAAGGATAGTGGTTTATTGCTTTTCTACGTCTCTAGTCCTCGACCTGCCATAAGATGGTGCAATGGCGGATAACAGTGTAAGGTAAACAGTTGTTTATCAGTCTGTGTATCTCATAAATGTTTGTATGCCTAAATAGGCAGAATGTACAAGGATTCGTTATATATCTGTAACACCAATTGTAAACACCTACATTCTTACCAAATCTGTATCACCAAATACCCAGTCATGATGCGTTCAGTATTCTAGCAATAGTCCAGACATTTTGTATACCTGAGATCAAATTTATGTAGAAATCTTTATTATTATTAATTTTTATTATATAACTTGACAATTATTAAATTTGACATATATTTCTTAGTTAATTTATTGACATTGTGTTATGTAATTATTTTTTTAATTGTGTGTTAATTATTGTATGCCCAAAGGGCGGGACATGGCTGATCTTAAAATATTGTTCAACATCTGTATTTTGTACCTACCTATGATCCACAATAAAGTATCTGAATCTGAATCTTTGCAAATAAATTACTTACTTATCTCCAGGTATTCTTCGATATACTGATCGATGATGGAGAACAAGACTTCAAAGACTACGATGATGATAAGGAAATGGAGTTAGGTAAGATTTCTCATTTCTTCATTAGATTTCTCTCTAGCAAATAAACAGTTTGAATTTCTTATTGAAGTTATACTTCTTTTGGCGCGATGGAGAAAAATGATGAGAGTGAATTTTTACGATGCGCGCGCACACCGACACCAAAAAATTTAACAGCATGAAGTTAGTTCTAGGTGGTATGACAGTTAACAGCAGGAAGTTAGTTCTAGGTGGTATGAAAATTGATAACTATGTTCAAGTTGTATATTAAGAAGTATAACTTCTAACGCGTGTACATAAGTACACACAAGTTTTTTCGGCACTTCATATTCCGGAGTTGGCTTTGGAAAAATAATTTGTAAATCCATATAAGTTTCAGAGGATTACGATGGATCGCTTTATAGGCAAATAAGGTTGTGTTAAAAGATAGTATTGACATTTTTCGTTTATTCCAAGTTGTTTTTTATATAAGGTGTTACAAAAATATCTGCCACGGCTTTAATGGGAGGTAGTATTGTGTTTATAGATTACAATAGTGAATAGCTTTCGTACCCCGAAACAGTTATTTCAATTTGAGAAGATAAAGTAGTTAAATAAACATCGACTCGCATAAAACCGTTCACAAATTACGCGCAATGTATCGCTTCGTCAATGAAAACAACTGCTCTCTCTTCTACTACTACTGCTTCTCTTCGGTGAATGAAAACTGAAATCACAATCTGTAATAATACGCAGGCACAAGTGTTTTAAAAGTGAATTTACTTACCAGCTACTGCATTCTTCCAAAAAACTTACGTAAATAAGATGATAAACTTCCCATCACACTTATAACAGGCTTTGGACTGTCAAGTTAGTGTAAGAATCGCATTTTATTTCTTATTATTATTAAACAATAGGTAAGTACAATTTAGATTAATATCAAATAACGATGAATTATAGTAACTTGGCGTGTTTAAAAGTTAATCATCTTATTTACAACAATTGCACCATATTCACAGTTATTTACACACTCCCTACCTACTTATCTACAAAACTGTTGCACAAGTCCACCTTCGCGTTGTACACAAATGAAGGCACGCTTACGTACATGTCTCTTAACTTTATTTAATGTGTCCGTTTCACTTTTCACTAGTCTAAATGCGCGTTTGATTCGCCTTTTTAGTTCTCCTACACTTCTAATATCATGTCCAGTTTGGCCGTACACTAGGTCCTTTACACGACCCCACAAAAAAAAGTCTAGAGGGGTTAAATCTGGCGAGCGAGGAGGCCACGGCACTGGCCCTCCTCGGCCTATCCATCTTTCACCGCCGTACCAGACACCGTTTAAAAATTCCCGTACGCTGATGGCCGAAATGAGGTGGTGCTCCGTCATGTTGAAAGTGTAGCCCTCTTATCTCTTCAAGAGGAATACGTTCCAACATTCTTCTTACACGGGTTTGTAGTAAGCGCAGATACGTCTCTCCGTTCAGTCTGTCTAAGAACACTGGTCCTAGAATTCTGTTCCCCAGTATCCCAGCCCACACATTAACACTGAACCGAGTCTGAAAGTGATCAGGCCGCACTACCCGAGGATTCTCCTCAGTCCAGTAATGCGCATTGTGTATGTTGAACATACCAACCCGTGTGAATGTGGACTCGTCAGTCCACAGAATATTGCGTCGTTCTTCCGTAATCCAATTGCAAAACGCGAGGCGGGCCGCGTAGTCAGGTGGATGCAGTTCTTGGACTCATGTAAAGTGGTACGGATGGAGCCCTTCCCGATTTAAAAGCCGCCACACGTAGGCGTGGCTCACTTCGAACACCCGAGCAGCATCTCTGGTGCTCGCAAGAGGATGATGTCGGAAGAAGTCCAACACTTCCTCTTCGAGTTCGGCAGAATATGGAGGCCTGCCTGCGTCAGCCGGAGGTGGGTCAAAACGGCCGTGTTCTCTAAACCTGTACACGGCATCCAGAAGGGTATGATGACTCACTCGCACACCAAACCTCTGCTGGTATAAGTTCACTGCATGCGCAGTTACAGAGTTACACTCGCGGTAGCACAATACCATTTCATGGCGTTCTTGATTAGAATACCGTGGTCTGGAAGGCATTTTTATTAAAGGCGCGCGAAATTCCGGTTATTGACCGCTCGGGCGGGGGGCGAGGTGCGACTGGCGAACGCCGCGCCGGGCGGTTCGGTAGCGCGTGCGACGAGCGGGGTAACCTGCGCTGGGGGCTGCGCAGTGAGAACAAAGTGGCCCGCGCGCAGCGGCATCGTTTAGCGGCAACAAGTTATGAATGAAGTCTACAGAGTGGGTTTATGCATTATGAAATCAATTCAAATTTATACGTACAATTTTTTGTATGAAAAAAAATATGTCATATTATCAATAATTTAACTTTACTATTGTAATCTATAAACACAATACTGTCTCCCATTGCAGCCGTGGCAGATATTTTGGTTACACCTTATATAAGAGGTTGATAAACGAGCAAGTGGGTCACCTGATGGTAAGTGATCACCACCGCCCATGGACACTCGCATCACCAGAGGTGTCGCGGGTGCGTTGCCGGCCTTTAAAGAGTTCGCAAATAAGTTTTGATGACCCTCCCCACCCCCACCCCGATGAACTCTGGCGACCTTACTCACACACAGAAACACAACATTTGATTTTGATTATTAATGTTATTATTAAGGAATGTCTTTTGTAAGGTGGAGGTACTTCCCCAGTCGGGCTGCTCTTTGAGCGAATGAACGCTGTGCCCTACCTCTACAGGTTTAGTTAGGAATATCAAATGGCAAAAAACGGAACCCTTATAGATTCGTCATGTCTGTCTGTCTGTCCGTCCGTATGTCACAGCCACTTTTTCCGAAACTATAAGAGCTGTACTGTTGAAAATTGGTAAGTAGATGTATTCTGTGAACCGCATTAAGATTTTTACACAAAAATAGAAAAAGAACAATAATTTTGGGGGGGTCGCCATACATAGAACTGAAACTCAAAAAATATTTTTTCATCGTACCCATACATGTGGGGTGTCTATGGATATGTCTTCAAAAATGATATTGAAGTTCCTAATATAATTTTTTTCTAAACTGAATAGTTTGTGCGAGAGACACTTTCAAAGTGCTAAAATGAGTGTCCCCCCCCGCCCTGTAACTTCTAAAATAAGAGAACGATAAAACTAAAAAAAATATATGATGTACATTACCATGGAAACTAACAACGAAAATTGCTTTGAACGAGATCTAGCAAGTTTTTTTTAATACGTCATAAACCGCAATTCGCTTTCATTTAATCAACTGAAATACTTGCTGCTACGGAACCCTACATGTGCGAGTCCGACCTGCACTTGGCCGGTTTTTTTTATTTCATGATATAACTAATCGCTCACAGGCGGTTGTGATCGTTTTTTTCGCTTATTTTTTTATAATGACAACGCCCGCACTAGGGAATCTAATCCCTGTGTCGCGGGGTACTTTACAAACATATAATCGACGGACACAAATTACATCCAGACTCAGAACAACTATTTATGGGTCACATAAATAGTTGTCAGGCGCGGGACTCGAACTCGCGACCCGAAGCGCCGAGGCCACTGTCTTAGCCGCTGCGCCACACGTGCAGTCTCAAAGAAAGTCAACCCCGGATCGGACCAAAAAGTGAATTATGGCATATTTCTGTAAAGTAAATTTCTTAGTAAATTTCGTAGTATCACACCCTCGTGATTCGGAGAGCACGTAAACACGTCGGTCTTGTACCTGACTTCTTTCCGGTCGTGTCGCTAGTCCTCCCATCGGCTCATGAGAATGATGGAATAGTTAGTGCCGCTGTGTGTACTAGTCTCCAATGAGACTGGCCACCTTGCATTCGACCAGGAGGACATTCATCATCATCATCATCATCATATCAGCCGAAAGACATCCACTGCTGGACAAAGGCCTCCCCCAAAGATCTCCACAATTGCCGGTCTTGCGCTATCCGCATCCAGCGACCCGGAGGACATTATTATTATAATAAGCCCTGCAGAGTTGTCTAGGCTCCAATTCGTCAAGGAGGACAATGTAACGCAATTCTGGACGTCTTGAGCCAGTTCCGTGGACTTGAGAGGTAGGGCACAGCATTCATTCGCTCAAAGAGCAGCCCGACTGGGGAAGTTCTTCCACCTTACAGAAGACATTCCTTAATAATAACATTAGTAATTTAATGTTGTGTTTCCGAGTGTGAGTAAGGTCGCCAGAGCTCATTGGGGTGGGGGGAAGGGTCAGCAACACATTTTTACTTATTTAAAGGCCGGCAACGCACCCGCGACTCCTCTGGTGTTGCGAGTTCCATGGGCGGCGGTGATCACTTACCATCAGGTGACCCACTTGCTCGTTTGTCGCCCTCTGACATAAAAAAGAACTTGAAATTAATGTGGACTATAATTTTTCAGGTAACTCCGCAGAAACGTATATGATGCGTGTCAGAGATATATCGGAGTCTGTCTCCAGGGTGAAGGACAGTGTTTCAGCGGCGAGGAGACTCCAGGAGTTGCACTCGGCACACGAGGCGAGGGATAGGAACCTTGCTGAAGATATGTGCGACAGGTAAAAATGTTACAGATGACCTAAACCTTGGCACCGTCACCTTGACGACCTTGAGGTCCTAGACGTTGACCTTGAATTACGAGACACGACCTTTTTTCCAATTCAATTCAATTTATTTATTCACACTAAATAGAGTTAATATGATAATTAGATAAATTACATAATATGGTCCTTATAATCTATTTAGCCTGTATTAAGCATGTGAATACATTTTTGGTTATTTTGGTTTAGGTTTGAATTCTGTGACATTAACAATTTTTAACTTTAATTTTATTTATAGATAGTTATCTATAAATAAAAAAAAAGTTAAAAATTGTTAATGTCGCAGAATTCAAACCTAAACCAAATACCTTGAACTAGTACACCTTGAATGTTGATGATTATAAACAAAGATAACGGGAAATTTAAGATTAATTAAATCATAACCTTGACTTTTGTACTTGTGATTTTATTATTGGTGTGGTTGGTAAATGCTTGCCTTTCATGCAGGTCATGGGTTCGATTCCCACCCAGTACAGATATTTGTGTGCATGAACATGTCTGTTTGTCCGGAGTCTGGGTGTAAGATAAGATAAGAAATTTTATTTGCTTAAACATGTGTATGCCTACAGAATTTAAATAAATACATGTATGCAAGATCTTAGAATAAAAGTGACTCCCGACATGTCTGCCATTTTCCATGGCGTGCAAATATCTTATGCATTACACAAGGATTACTAACTACATATAATCTATTATATTGTAATTACTACGAATTAATATATACATTAATTATCAGCAATATCGTTGTAGAATATTAATCTTTTTTTTACATTCAATTACTTACATATTAACATTAACAAATTATTTATTTTTTAAGATTATATTATTATTATAATCCAAATTAATTATTACAATGAATATAGTTATGATTTTAATTATATTTAGTAACATTCAATTATAATAATATTAATCACATAGGCATATTACAAAAACCTTAATTACGCCAATGTTAGTTCTTATACCTACTTATTTATGTTTCACAATCACGGGGTCATTTAAAAATTCCGTAATACTGTAATAGGCTTTCTGTTCCAAAAACAATTTCATTGTTTGTTTAAGATTAGGAATAGTTCGTTCTTTCCAACTTTTGGGCAATTTATTATAGATAAATGGTGCCATGCAACAAACACTCTCGCGCATAAGTGTAGTTTTTGATGTATTTAAACATAGTTGACTATCATCACGTCTATTTTAGATGTGAATTTGATTTTACGAATATTATTATTTCTAATATGTACAGTGAAGGTAATGTTAATATACGATATTTAGTGAAATAATTTTTACAGCTATCGGTAGTTTTGAGATTAAACAGAGATCGCAAGCAGTATTTTTGACAATTGAAAAAAAAATGTAATTATGTATATAAGTATGTATTTACAAAAGAAAAGAAGTATACTTGAACTTATTTTTTATGTATTTAGAATGTGACCTTGCGTGCGGCCTTGTGAAAATTTCTCCTTGACCTTTAATAATAAACTAGGATATTTGATAATAATATTTTTTCTTCATGCTTTGTATTAAATCATAATAATTGGTTAGCGTGGTTGGTAGGTTCTTGCCTTTCACGCCGCAGGTCGTGACTTCGATTCATGTCCAGCAGTGGACTTATTACGGCTGTTATGATGATCATGATGATGATGAAAAAATGCTTTAGTAATGATATTAACTAACAATATTTTGTTTGTTACAGAGTTATGAAGTGGTCGATAGGGCAAATACTTTTTATGCTAGTCATCGGGTTTACACAAGTAAGTATTTACCGGTACCTAGTATATATGAATACCTAGTATTTATGAATAACTAGTATTTACGAATACTTATTATTGACAAATAATGACTGTCTCGTTGATCTAGCGGTAGCGTGTTCACCCGCAAAGAACGAGGTCCTGGCTTCAAATCCTGGGCCAAAATTGATTTTGGAACTTTTCTGTAAAAAGAAAACTTTCTTAGAATCTGGGAGTCGGCGGTATTATGCGCCCGTGCCTCGGAGAGCAAGTAAAGCCGTCGGTCCTGTGCCTGACCTCTTTACGGTCGTGTCTCTAGGCGTCCCATCGGATTATGAGAGTGATGAATAGAAAGTGCTCCTGTGTTTGCGCACACACCCTATTGAGACTGGCCGCTGACTTTACAAATACCTAGTATTTATGGAAAGTATCTTTATTATAAGTACTAATACTGTGGTTGAAAATCAGTTTTCCAATGGTGCTGCTTTATGCAATGCCACGGTACCCAAACTGAACCGCACCCTATTTTTATTCCGAAGCGGCGCACTATGTAAGATGCGCTTATTATTGATGACATGTAGTTTATAAGAATAGTCATATTATATTTGTTAGTACAGTTTTAAGAAGTAGTTTATAAGTTCATCACAATTTGTTTAATACGCTGTGTTTTAATATTTATAAGCGCCGATGTTCTGAGCAAAAAAAAAAATAATAATATTTTCTTTCTTTCTAATACGAGTATTTTACATTGCTGAGGTGCTCATAGTTAGATGCTCTCACCTGTACGTGAATGGCGAGGTTAAGCAACTAGGATCGCGGTCAGTCCATATATGGGTCCACCAAAGTGGTTTAATTTCTGTGCGGAGACGTGCTTCGTAGGGCACGTTAAGCTGTCGGTGCCGGTTGTAGTCATTAGACAATCGTTAAGCCATTTCGGAGGCCTACTGGGCGGCTTGAACAACTCTGACACTAGGGTAACCACGTATGACTAATAAATAAAAAATGTTTTTATTCACGTAGACTTCAAAAAAGCGCTTGTAAATAGTCAGAATATGTTTGTAGTAATATAGTTGTATACATTATTATTTCTAGTAACATAGATATTTAGGTATACATTGTATGAAAACATTTATAAAATTTATTTTATTATAGCATTGATATTTAGCTAGCTCGTATCAAGTTATTGTCAAGAGATTGTGTTTAATTATCTAGTTTAAGTCTAATATTTTTACTAGCTATCAATCCGACTTCTCTTATCTGCTCATACACGTCTATAATTTTCGTGATACGTCTACAAAGTAGTCTGTGACATTTCTTTGTGTATCTGGTGGGCATCCTGAGAGTAAATCAGCTGGTAATCTCAATTCTCTGCCAAAATTAGCAAATGCTGGCGTTGTGGTAGTACTGTCATGTACGGCTGTTCTATATGCTCATACTAGATTATCTGTATATAATTATTAGTAATAGATATTTTTCTTTTCCAGGTAATTTTCGTCAAAAGTTTATTTGACGAATCTAGAAATTACAAAAGACTGATACCAGGTTTTTCATCTTCTCAGTAAAACTAAGCTAATCTTGCCAAAGCACTATTTATCATCATTATCATCAATCTCAACCATAATACGTCAATACTGGACAAAGGCCTCCCCCAGGCATCATTTGGAGGGATACAACGCAATCACCACACTTGGCAGACGGGTTGGCGATCGCAATATGATGGTCATAGTACACAGAGAGACGCTGCTGCCCGTTCTCTGCTAGATATTCCCTCGGTAAGACTTCTGCCCCTACGGGATGAGATGGGATGGTGATATTCATTGCACACAGAAGCTCTCGTCAGTAGTGGAGATTTCATCCATACCATCTGAAGATCTCGTCTACCACCGTGCGTTTCACAAGAAACTTCCTCTCTGTGGAATTAATTAACTGCGGAGATATTTCCCATCCGGCATGACAATGCAACCTTCAAGAAGCGAGGCTATTTCTTTCTTAAAGACGCACTTTCAGTCCCTATCGTGTTGCGAGTGTCTATTGGCGGTGGTGGTCACTTACTATCAGATGATCTTGTTCGTTTGCCATTCGATTACTATAGTGGAAACCATGAATTTAGTGACAACAAGGTCGAATATTAATTTTAAACTACTTCTCTTTACTTTAGTATGAAAGAGAGGGTATTCAGTGAAAAAGAGATAATAATTCTGAATTTGTCTTAGCTATATATTTTGGGTCAGAAAGCTGCGCATGAGTACAAGCGAGCTGCACAAACTGGGTTAAGGTGAAACTAAATTCATTCAGTAGTTTTGTAGGATCTATTGCAATTAATGTGATAATTATACCAGCAATACTTTAAATTACGTATAATTAATATACGTTTTATGTCAATTATTTTTGTTATAGATTCATATAACATAAAAATCACAAAATTGTTTGCCATCTTGAATATTAAAATATATATTTTTTAGTGTTAAGATAGATACATCTTTCTTGGCGGAGATTCCGCGAATTAGATAATAAATGATAATTAAATGGAACACTATTTAAATATCAAATTCTTATTTGATAACACAGTATTTTACTACAGTGGATTTCGGTTATAACGACGGGGATAAACCACCATAATGTCATTATACCCGAAATTCGTTACAAGCGAAAGTGAAGATTAAAGACACAGGCTTTCTCCGTGGTACCAGGAAGTTTATTACTTGTGTGTTGTCGTTTTTCTTTGTGAATAAACGAATGTGCATCTAGTAGCTATATTAAAAGGTTTACTAAACACTTTTGCCACTCATAATATCACTTTCTAAGTGAACTGTAAATTTAATTCAGAATAGTAAAAGTTTACTACTTAATGTCATAACATTCGCGTGCGATATCTATGATTTTGTTACAAATAATCCATTAGAAAGACATTTCTCTGATTTAAAGGTTCCTACCTTTAAATCAGAGAAATGTCTTTCTTTCACAGTCTTCATTCGCACAAAGAGCAGCCCGACTGGGGAAGTATCTCCTTTCAGAAGACATTATTTAATAATGACATTGATAATTGTGATGAATGATTTTTAAAAGCCGACTACCTGCGAATTTTCTGGTGTTTCTAGGGTACATGGGCGGCATCGCTTTCCCTCAGGCAACCACTGATATCTTTCCCCAGGCGACACTTGCTCGTTTGTCTCCCTTAGGAAACGGTCGTTACACCTGAACTCGCTGTTACATCCGAAGTTGTTATAGCAGCAAAAGTTCTGTAGTAAACTATGCTTTTAATTCAATAGACTTAGGATTAACGTCGTCATATCCAAATGATCGCTATATCCAAGGTCGTATTAATGAAATCCACTGTATAAGGCCAGTAATTAAGGAAACTGTTTCAGTTAGTTCCACTGAATACTGCGTGTCAAATAAGATGTTTTCTAGTATAGTATTTATTACCAAAGGTCACCTAACATTTATTTATTGAGAACGAGTGTCATGGTAGAAAAGTGCCCCAGACTCTGGCAACTCTAAATAGGGAATTGATATATTTATACAAATATAATAACTACTAGCTGCGCCGGAGACTTCATCCGCACATTTTTCGTCGCAATATTATAAAACATTCACAAAAACCTTACATATTTTAAATCAACAGTGCAAAATATGAGTTTCAAGCTTCTCCTTAGGGCTTATATTTCCAAAATTTTCCTTAATGGTAGTTTTACAATATAAAAGGGATGATGGAATCTTGAATTTGGTCAATATGAAAAACAAAGAACGAAATAGTTTTTCTAGACACAATAAAATCGTACAAGTATGTATACAAATAAAGATAAATCAGGTGTTGATTTATATATACTAACTACTTAAAAAAAATATTATTAACCTGGTTTAATTAGTTTGTAGTCTTATTTTTGTTAAACGGCTTGAGCCCCCGCTCGCCTCCATTGTCTGGTGAAGCAATGAAAGCCTTCTAAGCTAACTGTAAACGATCAAAACTGCCGGGTCTGGGACAACTTAAGCCAGTGACCACGTTCAAATTGATGATATTAATATGGGCATATGATATTGGAGCCAACCTCTTCTTGGGCATTAAAATATAGTTACCGCCATAATTTTAAATCTATTGAATTTAAATGAATTCGAAACATAACTTCCTAATTCTAACGGGTTATAATGCTGTCAATAGCTAAAATGGCTTTTATTTCGAAATATTTTAAGTCAATACTGCCCCAGATTCTAAGCAGTACGTCGATTGGTGTTCTAGACAGAATCACCAGATTTACTTAGTTACCTAAGTTGATAGAAATATATGTCATATTTGGTTATATTTTAAAGCACATAATTGATCCCAAAACACAATTCAATCACTAATTGAAAGAAAATATTTTTAATGTAAAATCAGAAAAATTACTTAAAAGAACCACGAACAATTGGATGTAGTAGTCCACTCAATATAACAGTTTATAAACTGTTGTAATAAAGGATTTAATATGAATAGTGGAAGAAACTTAGATAAATATATATATCATCATCATATCAGCCGAAAGACGTCCACTGCTGGACGAAGGCCTCCCCCAAAGATCTCCACAATTGCCGGTCTTGTGCTATTCGCATACAGCTGTTTCCAGCGACCCGCACAAGATCATCGGTCCACCTTGTAGGGGGCCTGCCCACGCTGCGTCTTCCGGTTCGTGGTCGCCACTCAAGAACCTTTCTGCCCCAACGGCCATCGGTTCTACGAGCTATGTGCCCTGCCCACTGCCACTTCAGTTTTGCAATTCTTCGGGCTATGTCGGTGACTTAGGTTCGCTTGCGGATTTCGAGATTTCTGATACGATCCCGCAGGGAAACTCCGAGCATATACATTAAATATATATACATTAAACAAAACCAGTTTGTGAAATACGAATAATTATTTTTGGTCCCCCATTCAACTGTTATTCTTGTATGGAAAGGTAATCTTTTTTATTTATTTTGCATGTTGATGACTTGTGCTTCTCGTTGTTGAGTTTCATAAGCAAATTGAGCTCAAGTTACGTGCACTATTTATGTTACAACTTGTATATATAATGTATTTTCTGATTAAACTTTGTCGTCTATGATTTGTCATATATTTAGTATTTCTTAACCAATTATGTCGTACATTTTGAAGTTATATTTCTTTTGGCGCGATGGAGAAAAATGATGAGAGTGAATTTTTACGATGCGCGCGCACACCGACACCAAAAAATTGAACAGCATGAAGTTAGTTCTAGGTGGTATGAAAATTGATAACTATGTTCAAGTTGTATATTAAGAAGTATAACTTCTAACGCGTGTACATAAGTACACACAAGTTTTTTTTTTTTTAACTCGTTTTATATCTTTACGTTCAATCTACTATGAACCTGTTATTTTTTACGGGGAGAATTGCCGAGAATTAAACCAGTGTAAGGTGTTGCTAGCCTCTTAATCGATATTTTGTATATTATATAATATGTTTTTGTATATAACAGCATCGTTTGAGCCTTACAAACGTTATTCTCTACGCGGTTGACATAAGGTTGGTTTTTAATCGAGTTTAAAGTTAAATTAAAGTATTCTGTGGGAGTTGTGAAACATACAGATCAATGAGTATGTTCAGAAGGTGGTGCTTAACGATTAACAACCTTATTATTAAGAGGCTAAGGGGATGTCACCCGTATCATTAAGTTTGTAATGTATGTAGTTTTTGTACAAAATGTTCCATGCACAATAACTAGGGTTAATAAATCAATTTAAACTAGTACTTTGTTGTTTTATTGTAAGCTTTTAGCATTTTATTTTTTAGGAAAACCTTGGCTCTTGATTTTATATTGCGTTTTTAATACCAATTCTACTCACTTTTTTTTCTTATGGCTAAATTCTCTCTCACACTTGGTAGCATCATATAAGACTTGCAACACTGTCATTGACAGGTGCTTGAATTTCCCATAAACGCGGGAAATCTTAAAAGTGTTGGGATTTTATAGGGATAATAATGTGCTTGGGCATATTCTGAAAACGATTAAAAATCATTATCACAATTATATTTAATTAGAGTACAATATATGAATTAATTCGTGTGTAACCAGGAAGTTGTAACGCTGTAAATCTTATCTTAATTATTTATTTAATAGCATTCCACGTCACGCGCGAATTTCGCAATTTCAAGCGGGAATTCATATTCTGGACGGTATTTTTAAGATATTAGGTGTAGTAAATAAAAATGGATGTGAGTGGATTATGACAAATCTTCACGACAGAATTGCTTAGCATAATCCGCTTTAATGAAACATGCATAAAATGTTTATGCCAATTACATCGGCGAGGCACGCGGGTCTGTAGATGGGTGATGGCGAAAGTGGCCAATTTCTGAGCACTTCCGTACTTCAAGGGGACGTTAGTCTGCCGGTACCGGGTCCTTAAACAACAGTCTAATTGAATTGAACAAGTAAATTTTCTTTTCTTACATGAAATTATATCTTTTATACAATCTAAATATCTACCATCGTTATATATCCACTCGCCATTTTATAGGTCAGCAGTCGTGCACCAGCCTACTATAATTCCCTATACCATATAGCCTCGACGTACTATTTAGGAACAAGAACAGTTGTAGCCTCAAAAAAGGCTGCTTTTTAAGAAGATGAACAAATCTTTGGACATCGCGCACACGCCGAATGACGGCGAACACGCAGCGAGCAAGCGTCCATCCTTGTCCGTGGCTGGAACCAAAAGGAAGAGATGTGGGTACGGGCCTTGTATTGTTACTTTCTTGGAAGCTACACGCGTCCGCGCATGCGCCCTGCGCTACGGCTGTTTCCCGCGCACCGATCAAATGTGACAGGCAAGCCACCAAGCATGCAAAATCATAAATGTTTTTTTTTTTATTTATTTATTTCACAAAAATAAAAGTACATGTTACATGTGTGTTTGTGTAGAGAGTGTGTCAGCAGTTAGTTGATCAGCTGTAGTTCTGAAGGATAAGTTCGGTGTCTTCATAGGACAAATAAAGTGAAACCACTCGTATATAATTAGGAACATTCTGTAAAATAAATTCATTCGCTACCAATCGCTGCAACAGTCTGCACTAGTTTCATTTTACGGGCAACCTCTGCCCGGCAACACATTAAAATATCTATTAGGACAATAGTTAACAACACACCGTGGCCTATTCCTTAAAATTACATTACTGAAATAAATAAATGTTAGATATAATCAAGAAAATCTTTGCAAGCGGCTTGGATTGCCTCATCGCTATTACTAACGAAGACCGTAAATTAGAATACACATACCCTGTAGAAGCGTTCTGATGTGACGATGATTATAATTAATGTCATGGCTGTCAAGTCACGTTCACGGCTACACATCAAGGTATACATTTCCAGTATAAGTTGATCTCTCGTTTTATAGATTTCCATACAATGACTTATATGTCAGCTTGATATGTAGCCGTGCGTACCTACCAATACTGTCACAGGTATAAAAATATTACGAATGATATGAGTGCGCGCAGTTTTATAATAAAAACGATGGTCACGTGCTACAGCCGTAGACTTAGTGTTTAAGAAGTTAAAAAGGAAGAATTCAACTCACATACACACATAAGTGTGAATCTTATGATATTAGTGAGGATAATGTCACTTATCGTAAATTATTACGGGGTATTTGCAAAGATTTGCAAAATCATCTGAAATATTATGTTAAATAAGAGAGTTTATTATCAAATAAATAACCTACATCTTTTACTGATTACCATTACGATTATGTGCGATGCAAGTATCTATATTTTAGGGAAAACAGAAAAAACCACCTGGCAACTCGGAAATGTCAGAAATTTGACACTACGCTATAACCATGGCGGAGGAACAGTGAGTATTTATCTTAAGTATTTATTGTTAAATACTAGTTACTCGAAAATAACGGGAATACATCCGTTGTACAGATACTATACCACTTCGCTTGTATTGGTGCCAAGTTCGTAAAATACAAAGTTGCTACGAATTTACAATAGTTTATGTTATGTTTACGTGGTTAAAATAGATGTAGGCCCGTTTCGCTGCCAATATTAATTCCGTAAAGAAAATTATGAAAAACACTTTGTAATTTGTTGCAAAACTGGGTTTTTGTAACAAATTTGCGTTTTATTGGAAATGATTTACGAGAGTTATGCAGCCAAGAAATAGCGTAGAGTACCTATGCTTAATAATCATACATAGATACAGAGTTTAAAGGCACGTGCCTCTAAATTAGCGATGCATAATAGGTGTAGGTACTATATTCCCCGCCCCGAACTAAACGAATTTTGATAGCATTGCATCTCCTTCTAAGATAGTTTGTACGAAAAGACAGGGTATCTTTTACTCGTGTTTATTTAGTTGTACTTGTTTTGGCGCGAATTACCGAGGTATAATAAGGTATAATATACCTATGCTTAATAATCATACATAGATACAGAGTTTAAAGGCACGTGCCTCTAAATTAGCGATGCATAATAGGTGTAGGTACTATATTCCCCGCCCCGAACTAAACGAATTTTGATAGCATTGCATCGCCTTCTAACATAGTTTGTACGAAAAAGACAGGGTATCTTTTACTCGTGTTTATTTAGTTGTACTTGTTTTGGCGCGAATTACCGAGGTATAATAAGTAGCAATTGGTGCGCGTATTAGTGTACTGTTTAAGTAGTATGACAGTTCTATTTATGCCCCTGTTGTTGGAACGAAGTTCCTTATCGCGCTTTGCGAAAGGGGGCTAGACGGAAAAAATTAAGACGAAAAGTTGTAACGACACTTTTTGCTTTTTTTATTTTTATTATTACTTAATTGTGCCTACTGATTAAATAATGGAATCAGGCGTTACTTTGCGGAAATCCATAACAATCAAAATACAAAATCAATATGTAGTGTTAATTCCGCTAATTGTCAGTTTAATCATGCCGGGATGCAATTTGCACCGCCCTCCCGCCCGCAAAAAACGTGCACATGCAAGAAGGACAAATTAAAAAGCAAATTACATGCGCCAGTACGATACCCAACACGTGTTTCGGTCCTCCACGGACCATTTTCAAGGGCTGCTAACTCGTCGAGTGCTCGAAGGAGAGTCTCCTTCGAGCACTCGACGAGTTAGATTAAGTTTTAGATTAAGATTAAGTTAAGATTAAGTTTATATTACATTATATTTATTAATAATAAAAAATATATTATTGTAAGTACTTTAACATTAGAGTAATCACTGCCCGTACGATAAGTGAGTAAGTAGAGGAAGGACACTACCTTTTAAGACTAGTTCGTGGGATACTTCCATCTCTTTCCAGTCTTCTAGCTAAACTATTGATGGTTAAGTAGTCTGTGCTGGGCGACATTTTTTGTTCAGATTTACAATCGCGCGCTTAACCAAATTCAAACCAAAATCTGAGTATAGGTACAGGATGGCCGAGGAGTTCAAACACAAAATTTAGATAATTTATGATGAGGAGTATCCGAATCACCCCCATGTATGTTCTACGATTTTGCGAAGTTTTCGAGATAGAATTTTTTTAAATTCTCTTTTTATTTCATTTTTTTTCTAAATTTCACTAAAAGATTTTTTTCTCGTTCTGTTGAACATTTCTGGTTCAGTTTTGTTTGTGATAACTAATGCAAAGCATAATTTAACCTAACACCCTAAAAATTATGGTTTTCCTCATCATTGCAGAACTGACTTAGAATTTATCCCAACGTTCAAAATTAGGGTTTCAGCTCAGGTCTCTTATTTTTTCAAAGTATCAAAAAACGCAAAATCGTAGAACATACATGGGGGTAATACGGGTACTCCTCACAATAAAGTATCTAAATTTTGCGTTTTAACGTCAACTCCTCGGCTACCTTTTATAATGCACAGATAACAAAAATAAAAGCAAATATAAATGAAACGGGACTAGTCCCTCCCTCTTACCCACCACTGAAGGTCCTGTAAGCCATCAACAGACAACAACAGTGTCACACAATGAAATGACACTGAGCAGTGAGGCTCAGGCATGTCCTGGGGTATCGCTTAAACTGTCTTGGATCCCGCCATGAATTTAATCAGAAAGAAACAAGGAGTGGTTAGAAAATGAATTGCGCCACTTCCCTCCAGAGCAAAGCGGGAGACAGAAAGATATAACGAGGCCGGAGCCTCATAAAACGAGAGATTTGCAACTAGAGAAGCCAGCTGCAAAAACACCGAAAATTCAAGTTTAAGGGTCTTAAGTGAGCTGTTATATTTGATTCCAATAGTAGGTATGGCAAAAGCGCTTAAACGCACGGAACGGACTCCAGATATAAATAAAAAAATAAAAATAAAAAAGGTTTTTATTCACGTAGACTTTAAAAAAGCGCTTGTAAATAGTCAGAACATGTTTGTAGTAATATAGTTGTATACATTAGATATTATTTCTAGTAACATAGATATTTAGGTACATCTTGTATGAAAACATTTATAAAATTTATTTTATTACAGAAATGATATTTAGCTAGTTCGTATCAAGTTATTGTCAAGAGATTATGTTTAATTATCTAGTTTAAGTCTAATATTTTTACTACATATTGTCAATGGTTCTGTCTATATTAAAGGTATTATTATTATGACGGACCTTGTGTTAATAACGACGGTCGCGCTTTAATGCTACCACCGGATCCAATGCGCCCCAACTGAGAAGACCCAGCGAAACAAACTCAGTGGGTTCATCTACTACCGGTTTCAACACGACCCAGTTGAGACGGTCCGGCGAAACATACTCAAGCGGGCATGAACACGGGATTTGGTCCAATTAGAGTAATTATTTAGTAGGCAAACACAATATATGCTCGATCGGTTGTCTGAATGCTTATTATTTTAGATTATATTTAGGTATACAAAAGAAAAACTTCGAAACAATAACATTATTCATTTTGAGACAGAGTCAATAATTTTAAATTAAGTAAGTATATGATAGCAATCATTTACAGATAGTTCACGTAACACAGCAGATCAGTTATGTCTATATGGCTACAAGATCTCCAGCGAGCAATGTGCAGGTAGGCAGTGAGAGCCAGACGTCTTTGTCATCGATGTACTCTTTAGTGGTGTAATAACCCCTAGCCATAAGTACACGTTTAATATGTGTTTTAAAACTTGTGTCAGGCAGATCAGTAATTTGAGTAGGAAGCTTGTTATAAAACCTAATACAATTTCCTAAAAATGATTTATTAGTTTTGCTTACTCTAAAGCCTGGCATGGCTAGTTTGTTTTTATTCCTAGTATTTATATTATGCAGTTCACTTTTCTTTTTATAATTATGAATATTTTTTCTAACAAACATTATATTCTGATATATATATTCCGATGGCACAGTAAGTATATTTATTTCTTTAAACAAATTTCGCAAAGAATCGCGACTGCCTAAACCATAAATGGCTCTGACTGCTCTTTTCTGCAATACAAAAATAGTACCTATGTCAGCCGCCGAACCCCACAGCAGAATGCCATACGACATAATGCTATGAAAGTACGCGAAATACACTAATCTAGCAGTTTGTTCATCTGACAATTGCCTTATTTTCCAGACAGCATAGGAAGCCGAACTTAATTTACCTGCTAACTTTTCAATCTGAGGACCCCATTGCAATTTTGAATCAAGTGTCAATCCTAAAAATACGGTCGATGGGACTAAATCTAATATTTTCGCATTAAGTGCAACTGTTGGTACAATTTGAGTCACATTCGGCAATGAGAACCTGATGCATTTAGTTTTCCCTGCATTTAACAAGAGATTATTTGCCGAAAACCATTCTGATATAAAGCTGAGTGTTTTATTATGCTCAATAAGATCTTTATCCTTTCTATTTACTTTAAATATGAGCGACGTATCATCAGCGAACAAAACTATGTCTGATACTTTCTCTACCAGATAAGGGAGATCATTTATATAAACTAGAAATAAAAATAAGCCCAATATAGATCCTTGGGGCACCCCCATTTTCACAGGATGACGTGCCGAAGTGACACCGCCTATCGAAACCATCTGTTGTCGCCCCGATAAATAGGACATCACAAGATCAAGAGATGTGCCAGATATTCCATAGTACTTCAGTTTAACAACGAGCGTACGATGATCAACGCAATCGAAAGCCTTAGAGAGATCACAGAAAACTCCCAGCGCATCCTGTGATCCCTCCCAAGCCTCCAATATTGACCTAATGAATGTGCAACCTGCATCCTGAGTAGAGCGGCCCCTTGTAAACCCGAACTGCTTTCTATGCAATATCTCATTCACGTTAAAGTGCGACAACATTTGGCTGAGCATCAGCTTTTCAAATATTTTACTTAAAGCTGGCAGTATTGAGATAGGCCTATAATTCGTGGCATTTTTTGAACAACCTGCCTTGAAAATGGGTATTATCTTACTTATTTTCATTAAATCGGGAAAGACACCATCACTTATACAGCCATTGAAGATGGCTGCAAGGATTGTAGCAATGTTTAGTATGATTGATTCAATTGCTTTAACAGACAGTCCCCACAAATCTTCTGTGCCTTTCCTTTTAATACTCTTAAAAGCTTTTATAATATCATCACTTGTTACGGATTTAAAACTAAAGTTAGGTACAGTTTGTTTTACTATTATGATATGATATTGGTTGCAAGCTATCATTTTGCCAGAGATCACAGTCCCAAAGTGTGTGGTGGCCAGTTTTTCATATTCTTTACAGTAAATTGAGCAAAGATAGATTGATGAATATACTACTTTGAAATTAAACAATTTACTTTTAAAATTGCCGTGTCCGGTAAAAAGTGTGCAACACGTCTATGATTAGCCAAGTTGTATTTAACCATTCGCGTACGTCCGGAAAGAACTGATGCAGATGGAGACCCTTGGTTAAGGTATTCCATCGAAATGAAAGGCATTCATTTCGTAGTTCGTTATTTAGCGTCATTTAGCATTAGTGAGCTGGAAATCTTTATATCCCTCTGTTATAGGTATCTTATCTCTTCTTTTTTTTTTACGTAGTGGAAATGCCATTCGCACGTTGTGTAGGGCCGACCCAATAAAACCACCACGGTAGCCAGCCTCACAGTGCCTGTAGCGGGGGCTCTGGGTACTCGTGAACGATCTCACCAGTGCCCCCGCCGTACACTGAGCGTCTGAGACTCTCCCCCGGGGACGGGAGGGGCCCGAATGCCTCCCCTCTCCCCATCACGCACAAGCGCGTTTAGGCAACCTGAGCTACAGTAGGTTACCTCTTCCCGGGACCGGGAAGCTACCTTCCTCCAAACGCCAGCGGTCCCAGGGGCGGCGCCTAGCCGGGGAGAAGCCAGCCGGACGCCGCATACTCTCTCGCGCTGAGATTAGCTCCCAGCACCGGTTTATTCTATCCCTAGAGTCCTGAATGAATCCTTCTGCTTCTCTTGTTTCAGTGACGACTTCCTCGAACTAAAGTCCAGTTCCACATGGAAGTACTTCAAAGTCCTGGACTCCGACAAGTTCATAGCCACGTGCAAGATATGCAACTCCAACGTGTCTTACGAGTCAGTTTCCGACTTAGTCAAACATGTTACTAACCACGACCAAAAACTAGACTTGTCTGAGGAGGAGTTTGAAGTGGAAGTAGTGCAGTCCAGTCCAGAGGAGAGGCCTAGTAGGTAAAAATACTATTAACACCATAAACAACAAGTTTTGTTCTACGAGATTGGACATAACTCAACACATATATAAAAACTTGCCCATGAAGGGTTCCGCAGCAGCAAGTATTTCCGTTGATTAAATGAAAGCAAATTGCGGTTTACGATTTATGACGAATTAAAAAAAAACTACTTGCTAGATCTCGTTCAAACCAATTTTCGTTGTTAGTTTGCATCATATATTTTTTTTAGTTTTATCATTCTCTACATCATATATTTTTCGATGTAGTACATCATATATTTTTTGAAGTTATACTTCTTTTGGCGCGATGGAGAAAAATGATGAGAGTGAATTTTTACGATGCGCGCGCACACCGACACCAAAAAATTTAACAGCATGAAGTTAGTTCTAGGTGGTATGAAAATTGATAACTATGTTTAAGTTGTATATTAAGAAGTATAACTTCTAACGCGTGTACATAAGTACACACAAGTTTTTGTTTTAAAGTTTAAAGACATTTATTCTCATTAAGACATAGATACGTCACTTACATGAGAACTTAAATTTAAACAAAGTTATAATAATATATGTTCGTTAGCATAAGTACATACTTAGTAAAAAATAAAAATAAAAATGGACATAAAACAAAAAGTAAAAACATAATGACAATTTATGCTTCGTGGATCAATCCTAACAAACTTAAACAATATTACTTATCTAGGTGTATAGCTTAAAGTTAAAATTAAATGACAGGTTATATTTCGCAAGTTAAAATAAGACAGAAATTTGAGGAGAACGAGAGTAGGTATCTAGATGATGTATAAAGTTTAATAATTAGACAGAATTTTTTGTTATAATGTAAATTGCTAGCCTTTTCTTAAAAACGTTAATTGAGTTAGCATTTTTTATTTCTGCGGGTATTTTGTTATAGATGCGCGCGCCATCGCTAATTATTGTAGATGCACCGTATCTTGTCCGCGACTTGGGTAGCACGATATAGCTAGCGCGCCGACTGCAGGTGCGCCCAACTTCTTTCCGTCTATTGAATTGTAGGTCGGAATGGACTTTGTTATTAATTTTTTTGCGGATAAAGATGCAGGTGTTGTATTTGTATAGTTGTTGAATATTCATTAGTCCTGTTTCGCTATAAATTTTTGTGGTAGATGTTCGGAAGTTATAATTAAATATTAGTTTGATTATTTTGTTTTGTTGTACTTGCAGTTGGTTTAGGGTGGTTTTAGCTGCATTTCCCCATATTTCGATAAGGTATAACAGATCTACAAAACGCTTGTCAAAACAAGCGTATTGTAGATTTTTTGTCCTCGGTTATACGGTATGCATCGAATATTATTGCGGAGAGAGGCATGAATGGATGTTAATCTATTTTGCACCTGTGTTATGTGGGATTTCCATGTTAGGTGGGTATCCATGTGAAGGCCTAGGTATTTTTCGCGGGTTTTCTGTTGTAAAGGAGTATTATTTATTGTGAGAGGTGGATAACTAGGAATCGGTTTATTTTTATCATTCTTTTATTTTAGAAGTTACAGGACACTAATTTTACCACTTTGGAAGTGTCTCACGCGCAAACTATATAGTTTAGAAAAAAATGATATTAGAAACCTCAATATCTTTTTTGAAGACCTATCCATAGACACTCTACATGTATGGGTAGGATGAAAAAAAAATTTTGAGTTTCAGTTCTATGTATGGGGACCCCCAAAATTATTGTTCTTTTTCTATCAAATCTTAATGCGGTTCACCGAATATACCGCTCTTATAGTTTCGGAAAAAAGTGGCTGTGACATACGGACGGACAGACAGACATGACGAATCTATAAGGGTTCCGTTTTTTGCCATTTGGCTACGGAACCCTATAAAAGATGTTTTCTATATATACTTACTTCTATATATATAGTTACTTGTAAAACACCAACAATCTCGCAGGAGTAATTAGCTAACACCATAAGCAACAACTTTTGTTTTACGAGTCTGGATATAACTCAATAGATGAAAAAAAAAGTCTTCTATATACAGGTTACTTGTAAAACACCAACAATCTCGCGGGAGTAGATAGCTAACACCATAAGCGACAACTTTTGTTCTACGAGTTCGGACATAACTCAATACATGACAAAAATATTATGTCTTCTATATAGAGGTTACTTGTAAAACACCAACAACCTCGCAGGAGTAGATAGCTAACACTATAAGCAACAACTTTTGTTCTACGAGTTTGGACGTACCTCAATAGGTACATAAGAAAAAAATGTCTTCTATATACAGGTCGCTTGTAAAACACCAACAACCTGGCAGGATTAGATAGCTAACACCATAAGCAACAACTTTTGTTCTATTAGTTTGGATATAACTCAATAAAAGAAAAATAAAATGTCTTCTATATACAGGTTACTTGTAAAACACTAACAACCTCGCAGGACTAGATAGCTAACACCATAAGCAACAACTTTTGTTCTACGAGTTTGAATATAACTCAATGCAAGAAAAATTAAATGTCTTCTATATACAGGTTACTTGTAAAACACCGACAATCTCGCGGGAGTAGATAGCTAACACCATAAGCGACAACTTTTGTTCTACGAGTTAGGATATAACTCAATAGATGAAAAAAAATGTCTTCTATGTACAGGCCACTTGTAAAACACCAACAACCTCTCAGGATTAGATAGCTAACACCATAAGCAACAACTTTTGTTCTACGAGTATGTCGTACCTCAATAGGTACATAAGAAAAAAATGTCTTCTATATACAGGTCACTTGTAAAACACCAACAACCTCTCAGGATTAGATAGCTAACACCATAGGCAACAACTTTTGTTCTACAAGTTCGGACATAACTCCATACAAGAAAAATAAAATGTCTTCTATATACAGGTTACTTGTAAAACACCAACAACCTCGCAGGATTAGATAGCTAACACTATAAGCGACAACTTTTGTTCTACGAGTTCGGACATACTTAACTCAATACATGACAAAAATATTCTGTCTTCTATATACAGGTTCCTTGTAAAACACCAACAACCTCGCAGGACTAGATAGCTAACACCATAAGCGACAACTTTTGTTTCACGAGTTTGGATATAACTCAATACATGACAAAAATATTATGTCTTCTATATACAGGTTACTTGTAAAACACCAACAACCTCGCAGGACCAGATAGCTAACACCATAAGCTACAACTTTTGTTCTACGAGGTTGGACGTACCTCAATAGGTACATAAGAAAAAAATGTCTTCTATATACAGGTCACTTGTAAAACACCAACAACCTCGCAGCACTAGATAGCTAACACTATAAGCAACAACTTTTGTTCTACGAGTTCGGACATAACTCAATACATGACAAAAATATTATGTCTTCTATATACAGGTTACTTGTAAAACACCAACAACCTCGCAGCACTAGATAGCTAACACCATAAGCAACAACTTTTGTTCTACGAGTTCGGACATAACTCAATACATGACAAAAATATTATGTCTTCTATATACAGGTCACTTGTAAAACACCAACAACCTCGCAGGATTAGATAGCTAACACCATAAGCAACAACTTTTGTTCTACGAGTTTGGACATAACGCAATACATGAGAAAAATATTATGTCTTCTATATACAGGTAAAACACCAACAATCTCGCGGGAGTAGATAGCTAACACCATAAGCAACAACTTTTGTTCTACGAGTTTGGACATAATACATAAAAAAAGCTAAAGTACAAAGTCGCTTGCGCTGTACCTCTATATATTTACATACTCTTTGCGATGCGCGTAGAGTTACATATACAGGGTGGTCGAGGAGTTAACGTTCAAACGCAAAATTTAGATACTTAATGATGAGGAGTATCTGAATCACCCCCATGTATGTTCTACGATTTTGCGTAGTAGCCACGTCTCTCCTCAGGACAAGCGAGTGGGACCCCCGTTGACGACGATCGAGCTGCACAACATTGAAATTAAAAAAAAGAAACTTGTGTGTACTTATGTACACGCGTTAGAAGTTATACTTCTTAATATACAACTTGAACATAGTTATCAATTTTCATACCACCTAGAACTAACGTCATGCTGTTATTCACTGTCATACCACCTAGAACTAACTTCATGCTGTTAAATTTTTTGGTGTCGGTGTGCGCGCGCATCGTAAAAATTCACTCTCATCATTTTTCTCCATCGCGCCAAAAGAAGTATAACTTCAATAATATAAAAAAATAAAAAAAAAGGTTTTTATTCACGTAGGTTTCAAAAAAGCGCTTGTAAATAGTCAGAACATATTCGTAGTAGTATATAATTAATTTATAATTATTTCTAGATGCATATAGATATTTAGGTACACGGATTGTAGGAAATAATTTACAATAAGATTTATTTTATAACAGTAACGATATTTAACTAACTTAAATTAATATTGATGACAAAATTATTATTAAAGGGCCTATGCACGTCATGTTTTTAGGGTTCCGTATCCGAAGGGTAAAACGGGACCCTATTACTAAGACTTCGCTGTCTGTATGTCTGTCTGCCACCAGGCTGTATCTCATGAACCGTGATAGTTGTAATTTCACAGATGATGTATTTCTGTTGCCACTATAACAACAAATACTAAAAAGCAAAATAAAATAAATATTTAAGGGGGTTCCCATACAACAAACGTGAATTTTTTTGCTCGTTTTTATATATAATGGTTCGGAACCCTTCGTGTGCGAGTCCGACTCGCACTTGGCTGGTTTTTAAAACGCGCCGTTTACGCGCGTTTGTAGCGATACAGACGCGATACGCACTGTTATATCCGTAATTCCCTTGTAAGTAAATGCAAAGCATGCATTTTTATTACAGTATAAAAGGCTTTATTGCCATGCTGTTAGAGAGTCGAGTTAGTTAGCATCCAAACTTCCCAATGATATTAGAGAATTGTCTACAAGTTTAAAAGATTTTTTTTTTAAGCCAAATTGTGTAGCAGGGCATATTACAAAATTTCTGATTATTTAAGTGATAAAAGTGCTTGGGATTGAGTTGTTCTGAGTCAACACGCATGATTGTAATTAATCTTAAGTATATTTTATTTAAAAAAAGGATTCCTGCTGAGTTTTCTGGCAGTGTTTCTCAGTAGCTGCCACGTCATGCACTGCACGGTAGGGTAAAAAAAATATGATGATTCCACATAAATGTAAAATTTTTACGGAATAAAGTTACTTTGACTTTGAGACCTTGTAGAGCATGAAGCTCTGACCGGCTATTCAAATTGTGTCGAAAGTTAGAGTTGGTCAATTAGTATTGTATTTTGGGAGATAATAATAAATATTATCTCGGGGATTAAAAAATAGTTTTTTTTAAACTCCTCCCGGAGATCGCGCAAAACAGCACGCAAGTTAGACGCCTTTACAAACTTCTCTGTAGGATCAAAGCGCGACGTCGACGCACTTAACTGAGACGCGCGTCGTCTGTGCGTTTAAAACACGTAGTGTGTACAGGCTCTAAATATTATTGCAGCCCCAAATTCAAAGGACAGAAAAGGACATCCAAAGCCTGGCGGTACTTCAAGCCGGTGGACTCTGAGGGAAAGAACGCCATGTGCCGGATATGCAGACGACTCTTCAAATATAACTCTAGCGTGTCGAATCTCATCAAACATATAGTGAGAAAACATTCGGACATCCAGTTCAGAAAGGAAGCGGTGAGTATATACATAATCTAATATACAGTATGTTAGTTTAAACGAGGGACATATTCAAACCCACAATAGTGTATGCTTATATGATACTAATAAAAATATGAACAAAACATAAATATCTTGTGACAACTATCACCATCCATAGATGGGTGTAAGTGGTTTGATTTCTGAACGTCTCCGTGCTTCCGAGGGCAAGTTAACCTATATCCTTTAGACAACAGTCGTTAAGCCATATCAGAGGTCAATGGGCGGCTTGAACAACTCTGACACTAGGGTAACCACTGCCCATATAATAAGTAAGAACGTAAGTAGTACTCGAATAAAGAAAAATTAAATTCTACGAGTATGTAATAACTTTTGTTCATATAGATTTAGAAGTCAGTCGTAGCTCAGTATAAAAATAGACCAGGGACTCTACCGGCTAAGTCGCCGAACATCGATTTCTTAAATGGCGTTCAAATAAATAAAGGTTACAAATGACTTAATCAATCGTTAAATCGGCTTCCATGTTGACAATCGATTCCGGACCATTTATGATGTCACATGTGCTCATGGAAGCCGATTTAACGATTGATTAAGTCATTTTAACCTTTATTTATTTGAACGGCATTTAAGAAATTCAACATGCAACGTAATTAACGCACTCCCTCGGACACCCCAATTAGAATATTATGTTGTAATCATAATACATACACTGAATTTTTAATTACACATGTATATATGCATTGTTATTTACTAAATTAGTTTCATGGAATAAAGTTTATTTTTCTTTATTTTGTATTGAATGATGGAATGAATACAAATAAAACTGCAATTTTAAAAGTCTTATTATTTGACTTACGGTCCATTTCAATTTGTTTTGACTTTACGGGGATAATATGACAATGAGTTCCGTAGTTTAAATTATTTTGGAAAAAAAAATTACCTATATTAAAAATTCTATATATATTCTATTCTATTCTATATATATTCTGATATAAATCGAGGCAGTAAAGTAAACGATTCTGAACAAACTATTTTCAGGATTTTATTTTATTTTATTTGGGAAAAAAAACGATATTACATTACAAATAACACTTATTAGTAAAGTAAGTATATAAGACAAAATCAATGCAATAACTACAACATTTTCCACGTATTAATTAAGAGGTATGCTGTGATGAAGAATCAAGGAATCACTTAATAATTTATATTACATTTCAAACTAGTCAGTTACCACTAGATACATTCAAGTTGTTCAGTACTTTAATAACTTGGGCACGAAAAGAATTTTTATTTAGCATGAATATATTTACATCTATGAACTGTTCATTATATATTTGCATTAGACGCTGAATGGGTGCACGTTTACCTGCGTTTGTCCGGCATGATGACTGATCAAACAATCGATAATCGCGCACCCCATGGCGATGAATTGACCTAGGAACTACAATTTTAATTTCATCATTAAGTTCTACACAATTTAGTTTGTTATGATAAAGATCGTGTAGTGTCAATACTTGCAGAAGCATTCGTCTCTTCTCGAGTGAGAGTAAATTATATTTTAATAAAAGGTCTTCGTAAGGTAAACGTGGAAGTCGGCATCTGAATTGCATAGTTCGTAGGAATTTTCGTTGAACTTTTTCAATGGCTATTTTATATTTGCTATATAAGGGATCCCAGATCAGTAGGCATATTCAAGTTGAGAACGAATAAGTGAACGATACAGATGTAAAAATGTGCAAGGGCGTTTAAAGTCAGTGGCTGTTCGAATAACAAAGCCGTACATTTTAAATGCTCTGTTTATGATGTTTTCTATATGTAGGTCCAAATGTAATTTACAATCTAGTAGTATTCCCAGGTCTCTAATATTCGTCACTCGGTTAAGTTTATCATCACTTAAGGTATAATCATATCTGATGGTAGTTTTAGTTTTGGTAAAGCTGATGATGTTGCATTAAGGTATACTTAAATTTAATTTATTAATTTTACAGTATTCAAATAGTCGATTAAGATCGCTCTGAAGTTCTGAGCAATCGTTTATATTTTTTATGGGTTTATATAATTTCAAATCGTCAGCATATAAAAGAAAACTTGTATATTTAAAACATGTATTTATGTCATTTATGAACATTATAAACAGTAGAGGTCCTAATATAGAGCCCTGCGGAATACCAGAAGACATCCCAGCTCTTCCCGACTTGTACCCATTAATAACAACTATCAGGCTGCGGTTAGTGATATATGACCAAAACCACCGTAAAAGATTGCCCCTTATTCCATTGAATGCTATTTTATTAAGAAGGATTTCGTGGTCAACTCTATCAAATGCCTTCTGAAAATCTGTATATATGGCGTCCACCTGAACTCCCTTATCGATACTGTGGAAGAGGAAATTAGAGTAAATTGCTAAATTCGTCATGGTAGACTTTTGTTTTACAAAACCGTGTTGTTCGGGTATGATATAGTTATGAATGAGGGGATAGATGGCATTATGAACAAGCCGCTCAAAAAGTTTTGATGTTGCACTGATGATAGATATCGGGCGGTAATTTGTGACGTCATGTTTTGAACCACTTTTATGGATTGGCACAATGTAAGCGCATTTCCAAATATCCGGGAAGAAACCCTCAGTGATGCACTTGTTAAATAGAATTTGTAATGGTTCACATATTGATTCAGCAGTGTTTTTAAGGAACACTGCTGGAATTCTATCTGGACCTGGACCCTTGGATGGATCTAATATTTTTAGTTCATTTTTAATAAGAGTAATATCAAAACAAATATTGTTCAATAAATCACACTGATCCGTATAATTATTTGTTGGTGACCATTGAGGAGTTAAAGTGGACGGTTGCTAGACAGACTGAAAAAACGATGAAAACAAGTTGCATATAGTTTCGGGATCTTGTGAGCTTAGGTTTTCGTATGACATACTTGACGTATACCTGCCTTGGTTTTTCTATTAGCTATATAAGACCAGAAATACTTAGTGTTTTTGGGGATATAATCCTCTACCGTATTAATATACTTATTGTAACATTTTGTTGCCTCAATTTTAAATCGGGTTCTGTATAAAGAAAAGATTTCGTAATCCGAGTAACTTTTGTATAATTTCCATTTAATCCAAGCTTTGTGTTTATTTTTATAAATATGTATGAGCGATGGGCTAAACCATATTGGGTACTGTGCTTGTTTAGATTTTGAGAGTGGCACGTTTTTTTTTACAATATCGTAAATAGTTTCATAAAATAAGCTAACTGCATTTTCTGCGGGAAGCTGGTCAAGTACAGGATGTGCCTTAATTAAGTTACATGTTGTATATGTTCGGCGACTTAGCCGGTAGAGCCCCTGTACGGAAACTACCTTAAAACGGTCGAAACGGCACACTCACACATGCGCATCGACAAGACCCCTAAGCGGTTGCCGCGGTGTTATCAGTAGTGAGTTCCGCGTCAAGACGAGTGGACGTGTATAAGTTTATCTCCGCAATGTCTTTAAAAATCCACGTGCGTATTGCGTAGTGTACGGCTGTTTGAACTCGCCTTCATCAAAACGGGATCTTTCGTATTTTAACCGTTACCCTAACGGGTGTTCTCAATAAAAGCAGTGGATTGTATAAATAGTTTTATTGGAAATAGTTGGTCAGTACAGTTACATTACAAACAATAAAGACGTGCCCGATCCCTAGCTCGCGTGGAAGGCAAGTAAAAGTGCAGCGGAGACGAATGCGGGCGCTAATACATTCCGCGCTGCTACAGGTAGCTTAGGCGACGACAACCGTCCTGCTGATTTATGAAACAAATATGTTTTAATAAAAAATAATAATAGGTATCTAACACAACCTACATCTTCAATAGAGTGTAGGTAATTATTTCATCAACTATGCTTAGTTATCTTACTGTCCATATTTATACTGGGGTCGTAGCTACAGTCCCGCAAACTTATCTGACCCGGTGGCAGCGTCGCTGTTATCGCATTTAGTGTTGCTAGTAACTATTTTTTGCAATAAAGTGGGTAAAAATAATATGCACATTGTAACGTAAATGTTATTTAACTAAAAAGCAAACAAATACTGTCATTACTAATCTTTATATTTTTATACAATAATTATGATCATTTACATAAAATGTATGCTAAGTGTTCTCTAACGGAGATACTCCAGGTATTATTATGTCACCGGAGTGGTTTAATTTAGAAGTCATTTCATCATCATCATTATCGTAATCACTGCTTTCACTTTCAATATCACTACCTAAATGACAGATGAAAGGCTCGTCTAAGTATCCATCCCTTTTTCGATACACATTTTCAATATTTTTTTACATGATTGCAATGCTTTTGCCATTCATTGACTGTCATTTTATCAAAAGCTTCTGCAATGAATGATAGGATTTCAGAATTCTATCTACCATGCTCTTTTTCTTTCACAAGTTTTCTTACACATCACTCCCGGACACCTACAAAGGAAACAGCAAAAATTAAATAAATAATGAATATTTTAAAATATGTATTTTAATTTAAAGTGCGAGGGGGAGTTTTGTATTTTTTCAGAAGCTGACAACACTAACCTGTAGCAGCAGCTACGCGTTCATACAACTTATTGAAGGGTATAATTGGTGCCTGAAGGCGTCCTTAATATAATTCAATACTTGTAATATAACGTTCCTCGCATCACTTTTTAAAGCTTTCGGCATTTTTCACAATTAAAAACCACAAAAAGAAATATAAATACGCGCAACAAACAATCAATGGCAGGAATGTCATGGAATAACAGGCCGATTGACATTTCAAACTGGCGTCGTTAGTTCTACTTTTGGCCACCGGGCCAGATAAGTTTGTAGCACTATACTATTAGTAATTTATAAAATACTAGCTGTGCCCCGCGGTTTTACTCGCGTAAAATTTTATAAATTCTCACAGCTCCCCCGTATGTGATAGCGTGATAATATGTAGCCTATATGTTGACCCAACCTCTTAGTAATATTCATGCAAAATTTGAAGTAAATCCATGCAGTACTTTTTGAGTTTACCCCGGACATACATACAGACAAACAGACAAAAATTCAACAAACTATATTTTTGACTTCGATATCTATGGTAGAACACGCCCCAAGTACCCTTTAAAAAAAATATTCAATGCACAGTTTTGACTTTCCTATGATTTTATTATATGTATAGACTAGCTATGCCCCGCGGTGTTACTCGCGTAAAATTTTTTAAATTTTCTTGGCTATAAACCTCACGGAGCCCGAGACCTTTCCAACGAATGCAAAACCGTGGAAATCGGTTCGTGCGTTCTGGAGTTATAGCGTCAGGAAGGAAAACCCGACTTATTGAAGTTATACTTCTTTTGGCGCGATGGAGAAAAATGATGAGAGTGTATTTTTACGATGCGCGCGCACACCGACACCAAAAAATTTAACAGCATGAAGTTAGTTCTAGGTGGTATGAGAGTGAATTTTTACGTATTTTTACGTAAAAATAACAGCATGAAGTTAGTTCTAGGTGGTATGAAAATGTATGAGAGTGAATTTTTACGATGCGCGCGCATCGCAAAAATAACAGAATGACGTTAGTTCTAGGTGGTATGAAAATTGATAACTATGTTCAAGTTGTATATTAAGAAGTATAACTTCTAACGCGTGTACATAAGTACACACAAGTTTTTTTTTAAATAGTAGACTAGCTGTGCCCCGCGGTGTTACTCGCGTTAAATTTTCTTTGCTATAAACCTCACGGAGCCCGAGACCTTTCCAACGAATGCAAAACCGTGGAAATCGGTTCGTGCGTTCTGGAGTTATAGCGTCAGGAAGGAAAACCCGACATATTTTTATATAGTAGATTATTTTTTTTTCAAGGTTTTCGAAGGCGAAGCATATGATTCTGCGTCTGAAGGTCCGAAACATGAGACTGAACGGAAACTGGAGTATTCAGAAGATGAATCTGATATTGAACCGGAGGGTACTAGTAGGTAAGTCCATGTATTTCATTCAAATCTACTGGGGCTCTACCGGCTAAGTCGCCGAACATCGATTTCTTAAATGGCGTTCAAATAAATAAAGGTTAAAAATGATTTAATCAATCGTTAAATCGGCTTCAACGTTGACAATCGATTCCGGACCATTTATGACGTCACATGTGCTCATGGAAGCCGATTTAACGATTGATTAGATAATTTTTTACCTTTATTTATATGAACGCCATTTATGAAATCGATGTTCAGCGAGTTAGCCGGTAGAGCCCCTGGTATGTTGATTGACTTGACTGGTAAGCCAGGGATCGTATATTCGATTCCACTTAGGAAAAATCTTTGTGTGATGAGCACGATTATTATAGTTCTGTGTCTGGGTATAATGTATCTATAATATGTATGACTGCCTCGTTGGTGTAGCGGTAGCGTGTTCAACCGCAGAAAATGAGGTCCTGGGTTCAAATCCCGGGTCCGGCCAAAAAGTGATTTAGGGATTTTTCCGTAAAAAGAAATTTTTCAGTATCAGCCCGAAGTCTGGAAGTTGGTGGTACACCCCCGTGCCTCGGAGAGCACGTAAAGCCGTCGGTCCTGTGTCTGATCTCTTTCCGGTCGTGTCGCTAGTCGTCACATCGGATCATGAGAGTGATGGAAAAGAAAGTGCCCCTGTGCTTGCGCACACACTTGTGCACTATAATATGTCCCGCGTAATTGGCTAATCTCCATTGAGAATGGCCGCCGTGGCCGAAATTCGGTCGGGACGACATCACAATATGTATTTATTTCTAAATATAAAATTATGTGTAAGATCAATTGACGGTTTTGCCATATGATTTGGCAAGAGTAATAATGAGACAACAAGATGGTATTTTAGTCTGATTTATTTAAGATATAAAAAGGGTTTAAATACTAATGTTGTACGTGTAAAATACTGTCTTATTTTATCGCTAAGCTTAATCAATAAATGTGCCTTATCTAAATACGTGATATTATGTGCGATATACAGTCGCTACAACGGTCACCGTAGCCTAGTTGGTAGTGATCCTGTCTACGAAGCTGGTGGTCCTGGGTTCGAATCCCGGTAAGTGCAAATATTAATCGCATGCTTAATGGAATACTGACTTAACTTAAAAATACAGATTTTTGGGAAATCACAAAAGAAGATCTTGCTATGAAGTCTCATCCTACTTGTTGACGCATAGAATTAATATTTATTATTGATCAATAATGATACCTTGTATTTCGAATATATGAATAACTTTTTGATAGAATGTAAATGTGAAAAATGCCGGAAATAATAACTATCTATTTTTAAAAAAATAATTAAAAAGTAGATTCTAAGTTAGGTCAGTTTTTTAAAGAAAGCAAAGTAAATATTTTTTAATGCACGTGTCCTATTAAGTTGTAAGCTCGTTTCATTTTAAATTATTTATAATTTACCATGGCTAATTTAGTATTTAGTCTGTACACAATTCACTGACTTAAACATATTTAGAGATTGGGTCACTTTATTCACATTATTTGGAGAAACCTAATATTGGACGTTTTCAATTCACTAAAAGAAACAAATATAATCAGTCTTTTATTGCAGCATCCTTCACAAATAACACATAGAAACAACACGTTTACTTCTTAGTCTTATAATGAGATCATATAAATCAACATAAAAGTCAAGCCGGTAAATTACTCAAATTATACATAATAAAATCGCTGAATAATAAAGAAATATATTCTGTAAAAAAAATTAAAACTTCTTAAGCAAACACAAATAAACTCAATTTCTTTCCTTTTTAAAGTACATTATCTTTGGAATTTAATAATCTGTAAACAATATTTTTCAGTGCAAAAAAAAAAACAAAAAAGAAAATCATACGATTCTTTGAGTAATAATTTTTGTTCAGGTGTCGAATTATTGTATTGCAAACATAAATCACATTGGTCCTTTCTGGGACGAAAAAATTATATGTTGTAATGTTGTGTAAATACTTTATAAAATGTACAATATCTACCGGCTGCTTTGTTATTTTTATTTTGAGCTTCTACAAAGTCCTTGAAAAGGTCTGAAATTGTTTTTCCGCCATCAATGTACTCACGAGTAGAGTATTTCCTAATATAATGAGATTCAATTCTGAGTATCGCATCTATGAACTGTTTAATATCGGTTACAAGTTGTTCATCAACCCTTACGTGGTTCATGTGCTGTCCTCTTAGATCTTGTGCTAGAATTCCATGTTCATCTATTTTGCCCTTGACAGTACGTATAACACGATCAGAAATATCTAAGGTTTTTATAAAAGAACGTTTTACAGCCCCGTACCGATTGCCCTTCTACTAAGAAATGGAATGCTTGATTGCAATTTCTTGGATTACGAGCATTCGTATATTTATATTTTGGGGTTATATCAGACATTCAAGACATAATAAACGATCTTTGAGCATTAACCTGGCCGAGTTTCCAATACGCGTCAAAAATGTTTTGCCTTTGATCTAGAGATAACTTTTCAAAGCACTTGAGCCTACATTTAACACCACAGTGTGATTGAACAGAGCGAGGTTTGATTGTTTTATTTTTCTTACTAATGTATTGTTTCCCAGCATTTCTCAGACTTTTAGCTGTATTCTGTTTCCAACTTTCTTCATTTCGTTTACGTTTCCTTCCCTTGTTCTTTTCTTCTCCTATCCGATTTGTCGAAATTTCTGTTGTTATAGGTTCATTAATGTCTGTGGGTTCAGATTCCTTGTCTTCGGTTACTATTATGTTTTCTTGCGTATTGTTCTGCTCATTGCACGGTTCTGTATCGGAACTATCGCTAGAAGATCATGAAGATGACGACGACGAGGAAGATGAGGAGGCGACGAACTCTCAGAAGATTTTGATTGACTTGGATAAACAAGTATTTGCTTTTTCTTTGTCGTCGGAACTTCGTATGTTGGATCTTGATCACTTAAATCGATATCGTTATTTTCAGAGAGTGTCTCATCATTACAATCGTGGATGTCTGTGCTATTAAGAAAGTGATTTTCATTGCCCCCTGAAGCTGATTCTGAAATATCGAAATATTTCTGTACGTTTGAGTAACAATAATTTTCCGGCTTGTTCGTTATATCACCTAACATCTGAAACATAAAAAACCTAGTTTAGTAGTGAAAAATAAATAATATATATAAATACAGCTTATTTTTAAAGTTTCTTAAAATTGTTACCGTCACTTCAGTTGTTGCCCCTGATTCATGTTCTATATCTTGTATTGCCATTTTTCGGCCTAAATTTTGAGCCTGAACAAGCTCCGTCATCTTCTTCGACCTATTTGATGGCGTTGTCACCCTAAAACATAAATAGAAATATTATAAGTCTCAGGTACAACAAAAAATTATGAATCGTATTTAGACTAACACAGACTCAATGTTAAATATACAAAGACATTAAAAAAAATATGTTTTACATTTTATAATATTTTGTTAAACAAAGACTCAACTTATATAACGACTCCAAAGTGACAATGACTTTTAGTAGTACACGGACTTATATCTGAGTGGCACAAATGTACAATTAAATAATGGGTTGATTTTAATAGTAAACAGACTCAACTCGTAATGGGTCATGAAAAATAATAGGTCTTTACCTATGAAATTGCCGTTTTGTATGAAAAAATTTAAACGAATTTTTTTCATGAATTTTTTTATTTGTATTAATCGAAGTAATCACCCATGCAATCAATGCATCTTTGCCATCGCAGTGGCAGTTTATTGATGCCCTTCTTAAAGAAATCAGCTGGACGGGAGGCAACAAATTCTTCAAAGGCATTTTGTACTGCCTCTCGGGTATTGAATTTTTTTCCCGCCAAGAAGTTATCCAAATTCTGGAAAAAGTAGTAGTCTGTAGGCGCAAGGTCTGGTGAGTAGGGCGGATGACGGAGAGCTTCCAACCCCAGTTCTTTCAACTTGGAGACCGTCTGCTGTGCAGTATGAGGTCGCGCGTTGTCGTGCAGGAGCAGCGGAGACGAGCGATTGACCAATGCTGGTTGGAGATGCGCCAGCTTCTCCATCATTGTGCTCAGTTCTTCACAGTACACATCTGCAGTAATGCTCACCCCGTTTGGTAAGAAGCTGTGATGAATCACACCGGCGCTAGACCACCAAACAGTGACCATCACTTTTCTAGGGGTAAGTTTTCGTTTAGGGCATTGTTTAGGTGCTGAACCAGGATCCAACCAACTTGCTGAGCGCTTGCGGTTATCAAACAGAATCCATTTTTCATCGCAGGTAACAATGCGGTTCAAAATTCCTTCATTTGTGTGTCTGTTGAGCAGTGCAAGGCACGTCTCGACGCGTACTTCGCGCTGGCGATCATTGAGTTCGTGGGGCACCCATTTGTCAAGCTTTTTTACCTTGCCAATTTGACGCAAATGGACCAATATTGTTTTGACGCTAACGTCGAAAGCTGCTGCTAATTCAGCCGTAGATTGTGTATCATCAGCTTCCACAACCGCCTTTAATTCGTCATTGTCGACCAAAGTCTTCGGACGACCGCGAGGTTCATTTTTCAGGTCGAAATTTCCAGAACGGAAGCGAGCAAACCAATAACAGGTGGTGCGTTGGTTTGTAGTGTTAGCTCCGTAAACGTCGTTGATGTTGCGTGCCGCTTGTGCCGCGTTGCTGCCACGACGGTACTCATATTCCATAATTACTCGAATTTTTAACGTATCCATGATGACGAAAAAGATTGAAATGCGATGAAAATGTAACACTAATCAATAAAGAAATGACTACTTTTGGAAAAAAGAATCCATGTTTTTAAAATAAAATTAATTTGAAATTAGAATTCTTAGCCAAACAAAAATTATTTTGATTTGAAATGGCCAGTACTGCAGAACGGCAATTTCATAGGTAAAGACCTAATATAATGACGTTCAATGATAAACTGTCTCATAATTAAATTCTTCATGTAACATATTAGGAAAATTGATAGTAAACTGACTTAAGATTTAGTCTGTCAATATTAAATTACAAAATTTAATGAAACTTACCTTTAAATTTATTCGTAAACACACTGATAAACGATTCGGTCTTTGTACAATAGAACCATATTCCACCATGATAACCATACTCCACAAGTGCTGGACACAAACTGGCATGAGTCGTTGTTCCGCCGAAACACATTGAGATTTCCCATAAAAGTGAAACAGACGGATATATCGTTGGAGCGGGAATAATGCGTAACTTCAACGTAATTCAAACTGTAGATAGGGCTAACGGAAGCCTGTCTCTGCACGTAACTTAATTCTGACCTATCTACTAATGGGTCAGTTTCCTATTAAGCATGCGATTTGTGTGATGAGCACGAATATTTGTTTCTGAGTCATGGATGTTTTCTATGTGTATAAGTATTTATCTATCTATATAAGTATGTATATCGTCGCTTGGTACCCATAGTACAAGCTTTGCTTAGTTTGGGGCTAGGATGATCTGTGTGACTTGTCCCTAGATATTAATTGTCTGGTTGCCATAGCACAGGCTCTGCCTAGTTATCCCGGTGCGTTCCACTGGAGATCCCGGAGTCTCTCCACTTTGTGCTGAGAGTGGCCACCGTGGGGTTTTAGCCGGTTTGAGTCCGGCATGCCCCTCCGCCCACCCCAGGGAAGAAGAAGTCCATAAGGATTTCACCACGAAAAAAAAAAAAGCCTCTGCCTAGATTGGGATCAGATGACTGTGTGTTAGTTGAGCTAAAGAGATTTATTTTTATTTATGTGGTCTTTTTTAAACAACTTCAAAAAAAGAGGTTATCATGTCTTCTGTTTGTTGTTTTTTTTTACTTCCCGTACTATGGAAGTTAATTCATTCATGGTTAGAATGACGCCGTTAGGAAATTTAGTATATATAATATCCTGGGACATCATTCACACACGGCCATCTGATCCCAAAACTAAGCATAGCTTGTACCATGGAAACCAGATAACTGATATACTGCATACACTACTTTTCTTTTGTAATTACATACTTATTTAGATAATTACACCCAGACAATATACCTACAACATGTAACTTAATTAACGCACATCCTCAAAATAGTTTGTTCAGAATCGTTACTAAATCGATTTGTATCATTTTTAATATAGGTAATTTATTCCAAAAATAATTAAAACTACGGAAATTATTGTCATATTAACCCTGTGCAATCAATACAAATTGAAATGGACCGTAGGTAAGTCAAAGTAATAAGACTTTTAAAATCACAGTTTTATTTTCATCATTCAATACAAAAAAGCTTGAGAGGTGTCAAGGGACACCCGGCTGGAACGAAGTTATTTCTTATTAATTACATATATATAATAGATAGATGATAGATAGATGAATACATTAGCGACGAGCAGACCGTCTTATACGGCGTGCCCCAAGGAAGCGTGTTGGGCCCTACTTTATTCCTCATCTATATTAACGACTTGGGCATGCTTACACTTCCTCGAGGTAAAATCATAACATTTGCAGATGACACTGCTCTCCTATTTAGCGCTGACAATTGGGACCAGGTCTTCTCATATGCACAATCCGGTTTTAATACTGTTTCAAAATGGCTACGTAGTAATTTCTTAACGCTAAACGTTGATAAAACCAATTATATGACCTTTTCTCTAAGATCCACTAATAAAGTTCCTAATGCCTCACCTCCTTACACAATAACATCACACAGTTACACAAAACAAAAGGGTGATAATGCCTCATGTTGCCAACTACGTAATGCAAAAGATGTCAAGTACCTTGGAGTAATAATTGATGAAACCCTTAGATTCCATAAACATATTGATACGCTGAAAACCAGGTTACGTAAGCTAATATATATCTTTAAAACCTTGAGGCAAGTGGCTGACGATAAATTAAAAAAATCTGTTTATTATGCTCTAGTTCAATCACTGCTAACTTATTGCATCTCTGTTTGGGGTGGTGCACCAAAAACTACCTTTATTGACCTGGAGAGAGCCCAGCGAGTAATTCTGAAAGTGTCCTCTTTCCTTCCGTATCGTTACCCCACGGAACTTCTATACAAGGAGGCTAAAGTAACGACAGTGCGTCAACTCTTTATTTTAAGTATCATCCTAAGACAGCACTCATTACTTTCATATGATCCCTCCGCCTCACATGGAAAACGTCGGTACAACCCCGTAGATCGTACAGTAAACTTTTCTACTCAATTCTCGAATCGTTTCTTTTGTCACCTAGGTGGCTTTCTATATAACAAAATTAACAGAAAATTACATGTAGCTAAACTTACAAAAAACGTGTGCAAAAAGAAAGTTACTGCTTTCCTTCATGAACACAATTATGAGGATACTGAGAAATTGCTTGCAATTATGTTGTAACTATATTGATATATGAATTCTTACACAAATGCACAAACACACGCACACACGCACACACACACACACTCACACACGCGCACACACACACAAACTAACGTAATTACTAATTCTTACTAAAAATGTTTGTTATTGTATTCTTTCTTACTCTTTACTTTGTTAACTTAATTATTCTCTTTTAAACCAAATTATGTACATATGCATGTGATCCTATTTTCCTAAGAATGTATAATAAATGTACCTCTTCATTAAGCGTGGAGACCTGGTGTCCTGAAATACAGGCCTTGAGCCTAGTTTAGGCACCAGTCTCCCACAATATTATAATTGTTACCTTTAACTAATACACCTTATACAATTTATTCTGTAATATTGTGGTGAGAGAATAAAACATTATTATTATTATTATTATTATTATTTATTATGTACAAAATACCTGCATACTCTCAACAAAAATAATCGTCGTGACACCACACTGTTCAATGCGAAATAGAAATGAAAATATCTGGCTTGCTTTCTATAAGAGAGAAAGAGAGAGAGAGAGAGAGAGAGACAGACAGAGAAACATGCGCACGCCGCACAGCTGCAAAAAGTGTCGTGACAACTTTTCGTTCGTTCCAATAACGAAAAATAAACTTTATTCCAAGAAAGTAATTTAGCAAACAACAATGGGTATACATGTTAAATTAAAAATTCTGTGTATGTATTATGATTACAACATAATATTCTAATTGGGGTGTTTGAGGGTGTGCGTTAATTACGTTACATGTTGTATATATTTTATAAATATGCCTGGTTAAGATGAATGTTAATAAAGTAATAAAACAAACAGTTAGATATAATCTTAAAAATATATTACTCAGTGACTACTTAAATTCCGCTTAAAATTGTTGTATTAGTTTTTATTCGTTTTAGTTAGTGTTAGTTTTTACTTTTTTATTTTATTATTTGTATTTATTGATATAATTATTTTCATTGTGTTAACGAGCGCTAATCCCGCCGAGAAACTGCTATGCAGTTTGGTGGGTTTATATTTTATGTAACATGTTTTTATTCTCAACTAGCTGTGCCCCGCGGTTTTACCCGCGTTAAACTTTATAAAATATGGCCTATGTGTTATCCTAACTATAAAAATTAGCATAGCATAGACCCTGAGACAGAACATAGGTTAAACTAGATAATTAAACATAATCTCTTGACAATAACTTGATACGAGCTAGCTAAATATCATTTCTGTAATAAAATAAATTTTATAATTGTTTTCATACAAGATGTACCTAAATATCTATGTTACTAGAAATAATATCTAATGTATACAACTATATTACTACAAACATGTTCTGACTATTTACAAGCGCTTTTTTAAAGTCTACGTCAATAAAAACCTTTCTTTTTATTTATTTATTTATTTATTTCTCAGGGTCTAGACCATCTGTATACCAAATTTCATTCAAATCCGTTCAGTAGTTTTGGCGTGAAAGAGTAACAGACAGACAGACAGAGTTACTTTCGCATTTATAATATTAGTTAGGATAAAATTCTATTCTATTGTTTTTTTTGTTTTGTCTAGCTCATCCAAAAATCTGAGGAAGAGGTCCATAGTGTGGAAATTTTTTAAGCCACTGGGCGAGAGTGGGACCGCTCAGTGTCTGTTATGCAAGAACACCTTCAAATACGACACGACTACGTCGAATTTGATGAAACACATTAAGAGGAAACACCCCGAAATTCGGAACAAAGAAAGCGATTATGTAAGTTTTTAATTTGCTAGTATAATGTCCTCAGAATTTCGGCCACGGCGCCCAGTCTCAATGGAGACTAGTAGTCTGCGCGGGACATATTATAGTGCACTAGTGTGTGCGCAAACAAAGGGGCACTTTCTATTCTATGGGAATTTGGTGACCAATTACAGGCCAATTGCAGTACTCAGTGCTCTTTCTAAGGTACTTGAACGCCTCATCAATAATAGACTTCGAAACTATTTAGAAAACAATAAGCTCATCTCCCCGCAACAATTTGGGTTCCGCCAAAACAAATCTACATCAGACGCCGTTCACGAACTGACTACATTCATTGTTTCCAGCCTCAATAGCAATAGAAAGGTCCTAACTATATTCTTAGATATCGCCAAGGCGTTCGACACTGTTCCCTCGAAAAATCTTTTGCGAAAACTCGAAAGTATAAGTGTTAGGGGTCCCCAACACCAATTTTTCAAAAATTATTTAACTGGTAGAACCCAAGATGTTAAAATAGATAACCACGTCAGTGACGAACTCCCAATCGAATACGGCGTGCCACAAGGCAGCATTCTTGGACCAACTCTATTTCTAGTCTACATAAATGACCTATGCAATCTCAACATCCCCAATTCAAAAATAATTTCCTACGCAGATGATACTGCAATCACCTTCTTCGCAAATTCCTGGTCAGATCTTCAAAACAAAGCGCAAAGTGGCTTCACGTCTGCCTTAAACTGGCTTTTATCTCACACCCTAACCCTTAACACTAGTAAAACTAAATTCATCACATTCTCAATTAGCTCTATATCTCAACCTAAAGTTCCAATAACACTCAAGCCTCATACATGTTTTCCGCAAACTCAACAGAATTGTAACTGTCCAGTTATTGATAATGTCAACTCTATTAAGTACCTTGGCATAGTTTTAGACAGAACACTAAATTTTAGACCCCACATAGAAGCTTTAACGGGCAGAGTGCGTAAACTGATTTATATTTTTAAAACCCTTCGATATGTCGCTAACCAGTTTATTATTCGTAACGTCTACTACGCACTTTGCCAATCCATCTTAACCTACTGCATTTCAAGCTGGGGCGGTACATGTAAAACTATCATTTATCCTTTGGAAATAGCACATAGAGCCATATTAAAGACTGCTACCTTCCGACCAATTCTATATTCTACAGCCCAACTCTACAAAGACTGCAAGGTCCTTAACGTAAGACAACATTTTATTTTACAAACAATTCTTTTACAACATTCCAAGACGCCATATGTTGTGTTGACTAATCGCCGCAAAGATAAAGTTTGCACCGTTCCCAAGATCAAATATTCGTTCACAAAAAGATTCTTCCTCTACCTTGGGCCCTTCTTATATAACAAAATCAATGCAAATTCTAAAATTTATACCTTATCATACTATCAATGTAAAAAAGTTGTTCACTCTTTTCTCCTAGATATTAGTTACGACGAAACGGAATCACTCCTCCAATCCTTGCAATAAACTAATAATACATACACGCACGCACGCACACACACATTCACACGCTCACAAACACACAGAAACATACATCCACTCACACGCGCGCACACACACACACACACACACACACACACACACACACACACACACACACACACACACACACACATACATACATACATCCACATACACGCACGAACATGCACATACACGCGTTCACATTCTTAATAAAATTAAAGTAGTACTTATGTTGAGAATTAAACACTGTATTCAATCCCAAGGAGACGGCACTGTTTCTCTTTATTACAGGCTATCCTGTAGCCTATCTAAGAGGACAGTACCCTAACCATTTAAGTGTAGTATTTTTATGTGTTCGTTACCTTAATATGCCATTTGTACTGTACTACAGCAACTTTTCTAAGAAATAAAGTTATTATTATTATATTATTATTCCATCACTCTCTTGATCCGATGGGACGACTAGCGACACGACCGGAAAGAAGTCTGGGGCTCTACCGGCTAAGTCACCGAACATCGATTTCTTAAATGGCGTTCAAATAAATAAAGGTATAGCATTACTTAATCAATCGTTGAATCGGTTTCTATGACCACATGTGACGTCATAAATGGTCCGGAATCGATTGTCAACGTTGAAGCCGATGCTCTCCGAGGCACGGGGGTATGATACCGCCAACTCCCAGACTTCGGGCTGACACTGAGAAATATTTATTTTTTACAGAATAATCCTTAAATCACTTTTGGCTCGACCCGGATTTAAACCCAAGACCTCGGTATCTGCGGTTGAACACGCTACCGCTAGACCAACGAGGAGTATTTTGCTAGTATTGAGTATTGACTAGTGTTGAAAATGACTAAAGTGACTGAATTAGACTGACTGTCATTTACGGTCAAATTGGTCAAAAATGGTCATTAACTGTCAAAAACGGTCATTTTCGGTCAATTTTATTTCAGTACCTAATGATTAATTAAGTAATATTATAAGTCATGAAACCACTTTTTTGTTTCTAATTTAAAGTTGTAGACTTTTATCAACGACAAAAACTTAAAGGGTACTAAGTTTTTGTAGTATACTATAGTTATATATAATATAGTTTGTAGTAGACTATAAGTCATAAAACCACTTATTTGTTGAAACGAATAAGTGGTTTTATGACTTATAGTATTATTATAATAAAGTGTTAATCATTTTACATTTCTAATCATGCGTGCATTTAAGACAAAATGGCAACGTCGCATCGCCTCACGCATCGACTTTGATGTCGTCTTATCCTCTCATGATATAATACAAAATAAAACGTTCCTTCATTTAAACTTGCATATAAATTGGGTACCTAAATAATTAAATAATTGGGTGGTAGCCGAGAATCTATACATATAATAAAATCGTAGGAAAGTCAAAACTGTACATTGAATTTTTTTTTTAAAGTATACTTTGTGCGTGATCTACAATTGATATGGAAGCCAAAAATATAGTTTTTAGAATGTTTGTCTGTGTGTCTGTTTGTCTGTATGTATGTCCGGGGTAAACGCAAAATGTACTGCATGGATTTACTTCAAATTTTGCATGAATATTACTAAGAGGTCGGGTCAACATATAGGCTACATATATTCACGCTATCACCTACGGGGGAGGAGCTATGATAATTTAATGCGGGTAAAACCGCGGGGCACAGCTAATAGACAATAATATTTGAGACAAATTGACTGAATTTGACAGTAAATGACCTGTAATTTAAGTTTTATGACAATTGTGACTAGTCATATTCAGTCATTTTACATCTCTAGTATTGACCCACTGGTCTAGTTGCCAGTTTTGTCTTACGGAACAGAGACGTGGTCGTACTTATCGTGTGGGCAGTGGTTACCCTAGTGTCAGAGTTGTTCAAGTCGCACAGTAGACCTCTGACATGGCTTAATGACTACAACCGGGACCAACAGCTTAACGCGCCCTCCGAATCACGGAGACGCTGAGAAATTAAACGAATTTGATGATCATTCATCTAGGGAGTGACCGCGAGCCTAGTTGTTTAACCTCGCTAATCCCTCACGTCCCGGCGAGAGCAACTGGCTGTGATTATTATTATTCTGATAGCTGTGCCCCGCGGTTTTACCCGCGTTAAACTTTATAAATTATCACATCTCCCCAGTAGGTGATAGCGTGATAATGTGTAGCCTATATTTTGACCCGACCTCTTTGTAATATTCATGCATAATTAGAAGTAAATCCATGGAGTGCTATTTGAGTTTAGCCCGGACATACATACAGATAAACAGACAAAAATTCTAAAAACTATATTTTTGGCTTCGATATCGATCGTAGATCACGACCCAGGTATCTTTTAAAAATAATATTCAATGTACAGTTTTGACTTTCCTACGATTTTATTATATGTATATTTAGCAAACTCGAAAGGTATTTTATAAAAAGAAAGATAACTTTTAGAATGACAAACTTATTATTTAAATAATATGATTTACAAGGTAAAATGGCAATGTGGCAGTAACACAGTATAACGTCCGTCTATCTCTGGCGATGGACAAGAAGGCCGGTCGGCAGGCGTGCGCGCCGCTCGGAGCCTCTGCGTGCCCCTCCACGTTCGATCACTCCACTTTCGATGACGTCACAAGCTCCGCCCCCTGCCTGAACTTGGACTCTGCTAACCGTATAGATATGTTCCGCATATTTATTTAATGCTATTTCTATTTACAGACAAAGAAGTTGATAATAGAATCGAACGGACAACTGTACGAGATTGAGAATAATGACGATGGGGAGGTAAGCTCGACCTTATACTACCAGGGGCTCTACCGGCTAAGTCGCCGAAAATCGATTTCTTAAATGGCCGTCACATAAATAAAGGTTAAAAATGACTTAATCAATCGTTAAATCGGCTTCAACGTTGACAATCGATTCCGGACCATTTCTGACGTCACATGTGCTCATGGAAGCCGATTTAACGATTGATTAAGGTATTTTTAGAGTTCCGTACCCAAATGGCAAAAAACGGAACCCTTATAGATTTGTCATGTCTGTCTGTCTGTCCGTCCGCCCGTATGTCACAGCCATTTTTTTCCGAAATTATACGAGCTGTACTGTTTATACTTGGTAAGTATATGTATTTGGTGAACCGCATTAAGATTTCTACACAAAAATAGAAAAAAAAACAATAATTTTGGGGGGTCCACATACATAGAACTGAAACTCAAATATTTTTTTTTCATCGTACCCATACATGTCTATGGATAGGTCTTCAAAAATGATATTGAGATTTCTAATATAATTTTTTACTAAACTGAATAGTTTGCGCGAGAGACACTTCCAAAGTGGTAAAATGAGTGTCCTCCCCCCCCCCCCCCCCTGTAACTTCTAAAATAAGAGAATGATAAAACTAAAAAAATATATGATGTACATTACCATGCAAACTAACAACGAAAATTGGTTTGAACGAGATCTAGCAAGTAGTTTTTTTTTAGTACGTCTTAAACCGTAAACAGCAATTTGCTTTATTTAATCACCTGAAATACTTGCTGCTGCGGAACCCTTCATGGGCGAGTCCAACTCGCACTTGGCCGGTTTTTTAACCTTTATTTATTTGAACGCCATTTAAGAAATCGATGTTCGGTGACTTAGCCGTTAGAGGCCCTGGACTGGACTTTGATTGGGATGTTGGTCTAGTGCAGGGTGTCTCAATCTTATTGCAGCCACAGACCACTTTCATAATTGGAACAATGCCACAAAACAAGTAATTGTATATTACTTGTTTAGTACACAATTAATATGTTAAGAGTTATTTAACTGTGGACCCCTGATACCCCTGCAACGGACCCCACTTTAAGAAACCCTGGTGTAGTGGTAAGTGACCAGACTGGTAAGCCAGAGGTCATCGGTTCTGGCAGTCATCTGATCCCAAACTAGACGGACCTTGTACTATGAAAACTAGATAACTGATATATCTACTACTTTTCTTTTGTAAATACATACTTATATAGATAACTACACCCATAAGACAAACAGACATGTTCATGCACACAAACATCTGTCTTGGATGGGAATCGAACCCACGACGAACTTCGCCGTTCATCTATGGACTCCGTCGCGGTCAGTCCATAGATAAGTGACCACCAAAGTGGATTAATATCTGAGCGGTTCCGTGCTTCGGAGGGCACGTTAAGCTGTCGGTCCCGGTTGTAGTCGTTAGACAGCAGTACTTCAATCATGTCAGAGGCCTAAGTTATGACGCACCTGTTGGCGTGGTTGGCAAATGCTTGCTTTTCACGCCGGAGGTCGTGGGAATGATTCCCACCCAGGACCGATATTTGTGTGCATGAACATGTCTGTTTGTCCTGAGTCTGGGTGTAATTTATCTATATAAGTATGTATTTACAAAAGAAAAGTAGTATAAGTAGTAAGTATATCAGTTATCTGGTTTCCATAGTACAAGCTCTGCTTAGTTTGGGATCAGATGGCCGTGTGTGAATAATGTCCCAGGATATTACTGGGCGGCTTGAACTACTCTGACACGGCCCATACGATAAGTAAGTATTAAGTAATCTCACAAAAATAACTTTTGTGTTCCCAGAAAGACCCAATAGAAATGGACACAGTATACTTAGAAGATGTAGACGACTCCTTCACACCCATAGATAACACAGAACAAAAGAAAAGGACAGCAAATTATAACATAAAACCAAGAAAGTTGATGAAATCTATATCCACACAAGACTCACAAAACGTTATTAGGGAAGAATATTCGCTCAAAAGTCCGGACTCGTTAGATATTTTCGCTCAATACATAGTCTGTCTGATGCGTGATATGCCGAAAAAGGTTTCCGAACGGCTACAGGGCGAAATTATTAAAACTGTTATAGCTGCTAAAGTGGAATGCGATTCTCCGCCACCTCTGTGTTCTATATCGGCTATTACTACTAATAATAATAGCGGTGACGTAATATAGCAGCTATAAGTTAGGTACGTGTAACAATATTATGCCGACATGTACTTGGCTGGTTTTGTTTTTATTAAGTTTTTTCGCATGATAATAACCGCTGAAGTGGAATGCGATTCGCTTCCAGTGCTATATATTATAACAGCTATTACTAATAATAATAGCAGTGACGACGTAATATAGCAGCTATATTATCATCATTATTATAACCTCAAAAGTGGAATGCGATTAGTTTCCAGTGCTATATAATATAACAGCTATTACTACTAATAATAGCAGTGTTTTGTAATATAGCAGCTATATTATCACCATTATTATAGTTGCTAAAGTGGAATGCGATTCGCCGACACCTTTGTGTACTATATCGGCTATTACTACTAATAATAATAGCAGTGACGTGGTAATATAGCAGCTATAAGTAACCACATGCACTTGGCCGGTTTTGTTTTTATAAAATTTTCTCCCATGATTGTAGCCGCTAATGTAGAATAATGTGGAATGTGATTCGCCACCACCGCTATGTTTTATAATAGCAATTACTGTTATTAATAATAGCAGTGACTTGATAATATAGCCTTAAATAATAACGTCTTAGGTACCGTATAGTAATATTAGCCTCGACCAGCACTTGACCGATTTTGTTTTTATTAAATCTTACTCCCACGGTCAGCATGGCTAATAAATTGACACAAATATTGTTGCGAGTTTTTAATTTATTGTTATGTGAAAAAAACAGTCATTTAATAAATATATATTTTTTATAATTTTTGGTATTATTTCGACCCTTCGTATACCACATTTATAATTATAAAAAGCTAGCGACCCACCCCGGCTTCGCACGGCTAGATAGAGAGGAAAATAAATAATTAATATTGAAGTCATACTTCCTTACGCATGCTTTAAGTACGCGGTACGTGTAAGCTGGTGAATGCGAGAGCGTTACGAAAAATGTGATCGGGCGAGACGAACGGAAGTTTAAGAGGGAAATGTAAGTTCGTGAAGATAAAATTAGAGTTACCCGTTATTTCGTTAAAGTCCAACCCCCTAATTAACACAAGGGCGCGTTTACTGCAAGAAGCTTTGTCATACCTCCTCAGTTTCCAAACACTCCCCTCGATATAAGGCTGAGTTTTGGGATGCTCGGCGTCGACGTCAAGACTTACGTCAAATTTCGCAGTCATCTGGAAGACAAGGCTAAATTGGCCTCCAAAACCTGGGTGTCTTTCGCAGAGCTAGGTGATATTTCACATGGGCCCATCGCCTCCAATTATAAGGCGCAAGTACGGCCGCATATGGAATATTGCTGCCACCTCTGGGCCGGGGCACCACAGTATCTACTTCTTTTTGATCGCATTCAATGTCGCTCAGGGGGGCTACCGGCAAAGTCGCCCAACATCGGGATAGTGATCGGCGTTCAAATAAATAAAGGTTAAAAATGACTTAATCAATCGTTTAATCGGCTTCCACGTTGAAAATCGATTCAGGACCATTTATGACGTCACAAGTGCTCATGGAAGCCGATTTAACGATTGATTAAGTCATTTTTAACCTATATTTATTTGAACGCCATTTAAGAAATCGATGTTCGGCGACTTAGCCGGTAGAACTCCAGGACAGATATTTGTGTGCATGAACATTTCTGTTTGTCCTGAGTCTGGTTGTAATTATCTATACAACATGTAACGTAATTAACGCACACCCTCATACACCCCAATTAGAATATTATGTTGTAATCATAATACATGCACTGAATTTTTAATTTAACATATATATGCATTATTATTCACTAAATTAGTTTCTTGGAATAAACTTTATTTTGTATTAAATGATGGAATTTGTATGAATACAAATAAATCTGCCAATTATAAGTCTTATTACTTTGACTTACAGTCCATTTCAATTGGTTTTGACTCTACAGGGTTGATAAGACAATAATTTCCGTAGTTTTAATTATTTTGGAATAAAAAATTACCTATATTAAAAATGATATAAATCGATTCAGTAAAGGATTTTGAACAAACTATTTTCAGGAATTGCGTTAGTTACGTTACATCTATATATATAAAAATCAATGCTACTTTTCGTTGTAATGTTATAACTCAACAACGCCTTTACCGATTTGGCTAAGTCCAGGGAAGGTTTGTACGTAGAGAAAATTTAAAAAAGTCTTGAAAAAGTGTAAAATCAACATCGTTTAGCAATTTAAAATATTTTTTTGTTTGAATAAATGAACTTAATAATCATTTTTTTTGATTACCATGCCTTATACGTAGCGAAGCACGTACCGGGCCGCTAGTGTTGTATAAGTATGTATTTACAAAAGATTAGTAGGTATTTGTAGTTATCTGGTTTCCATAGTACAAGCGCTGCTTAGATTGGCAGATGGCCGGGTGTTAATAATGTGCCAGGATATTATTTAAAAAAAAATAATGGGAATGCTGTGTGGTCACGCCTGTGTCAAAATATCATCAACCCATCTCATCCTGTGGGGGGCGTAGAAGTGGACTCGAGGGAATATCTACCAGAGGACGGGCAGCAGCTTCCTTCTGAGTACTATAACCATCTTACTGAGATCGCCAACCCGTCTGCCAAGTGTGGCGATTATGGCATATCTTCCCAAGATTATTCTGGGCAGGCTTGTCCAGCATTGGACTTCTTTTCAGCTGTAATGATGATACGTGAATAAACTGACTGCCTCGTTGGTCTAGCGGTAGCGTGTTTAACCGCAGATAATGAGTTCCTGGGTTCAAATCCCGGGTCGGGTTAAGAAGTGATTTTGGGATTTTTCCGTAAAAAGAAATTTCTCACTGGCAGCCCGAAGTTTGGAAGTTGGTGGTATTACACCCCCGTGCCTCGGAGAGCACGTAAAGCCGTCGGCCCTGTACCTGACCTGTTTCCGGTCGTGTCGCTAGTCGTCCCATCGGATCATGAGAGTGAAGGAATAGAAAGTGCCCCTGTGTTTGCGCACACAGTTGTGCACTATAATATGTCCTGCGCAATTGACTAGTCTCCATTGAGACTGGCCGCCGTGGCCGAAATTCGGTCGGGAGGACATTATGATGTGAATAAAAATCCATTTTTCTTTTATTATATTTTATTAAGCTTAAAGCCTAAATAACATTTAGGAAAAATAAATTATTAATTTAACATTACAACAGTCACGATTGGATCCTTCCATTTACAACTAAACGGTCTATCGCATTTAGATATAGAAATCATATCGAAATTGTGCTTACCTACCTTTACAATAAGGGGTACCGTACTAATTATTTTTCTGCTTACTCTGCAACACCGCCAACTTCGGACGGACTTCTTTCCAGATTTCGGACTGATACTGAGAAATTTTTCTTTTTTACGGAAAGATCCCAAAATCACTTTTTGGCCCGACCCGGGATTTGAACCCAGGACCCTATTTTCTGCGGTTGAATTCGCGGTTCGAATATAGTGAACTTTAACTGTGTAGCTATCCACAACTATTGAGAGAAATAATCACCTTCTACTCTAGTAGGTGCTGTAATCTATCTATATATATATAAATATATATATATATATATATATATATATATATATATATATCTATATATATAAAAATCAATGCCACTTTTCGTTGTAATGTTATAACTCAACAATGCCTTTACCGATTTTGCTAATTATGGTCTTGAATTATTCGTGGAAGTTCAGGGAAGGTTTGTACGTAGAGAAAATTTTAAAAAAGTCTTGAAAAAGTTTAAAATCAACATCTTTCTATACTGCCATATACAAACAAATTGTACTAATACTTAAAAGCGTAGCGAAGCAGTTACCGGGCCGCTAGTAAAAATCAATGCCACTTTTCGTTGTAATGTTATAACTCAACAACGCCTTTACCGATTTGGCTAATTTTGGTCTTGAATTATTCGTGGATGTCCAGGGAAGGTTTGGACGTAAGAATTGTAAAATCAACATCTATTAGCAATTTAAAATATTTTTTTGTTTGAATAAATGAACTTAATAATCATTCTTTTTATTACTATGCCTTATACGTAGCGAAGCACGTACCGGGCCGCTAGTTTACTTATAACTTAAATAAACTCAATCATTGCATCGTAGTGAAAGGTGTTTCTCTTTAGTTAACTTACGAACCTTCAGAACAAATCGGTGTACGTAGTTAACTAATACAACTCGTACAAAAACAATACCAGACAGACAGGTTTTGTTTTTGTTTTAGGAATAGGTATATAATTATAATATCCTGAGACATGATTTAAACACGGCCATCTGATCCGAAACTAACAGAGCTTGTACGCACGGACACGAGTGGCTGCCGCGTGCCACGTCTTTTGGTACCGCGCAAACGAAGGTGTTCGGTGGTTGCTACAATTTCTAACTCTCCTGCTGTAGTTTCACGAAGGATTAAGCAATAAGTTGCCACTGGTGGCGTGTCGCAGCCACTCAGCCGCGAGTGGTCGCCACTCGCTACGCGTGTGCGGCGTGTCCATACTAATTTATGAAAAATCTCGTGTACTCTCAATAGGATTCTGAAGGCATTATTAATTTGCCACGGTTAATAAATAAATAAGTTAATCTTTATTTCGGAGTTACGCTTAAGGCTGCCATTTGTACAGACGCCAGCACATCAAGCTATCCCAATCTGTCAAATTTCTTTTATAGGTTTTCAACTTTCTATTCGTGATCTGGGCGTTTTCTTAGACACTGCTTTCAGTTTTAGGCACCATATAGACGAAATTATTAAAAAAGCGTCACAATAGTCAGGGTTTTTAAACCGTCAAATGAAAAAATTCTGAAATTCATCTTTAACAATAATTATATATAACTCTATTGTACGAAATATCCGTGAATACTGTTGTACCATCTGGAGCCGGTTATCAAGTCCACTCAGATCGTATAGAGCGTGTTCAAAAGAGATTTTTATACCATCTGTCATACACCGACAACAAATGTCGTTCCCTTACATCTTATCAGAATAGGTTGTCGCACTACAAAGTCGCATCTTTAAACTCACGAAGAAAAGCTTGTGATGTAATAATGACGTATAAAGCAATTCATGGGCTCATTGAGAGTCCATGTACACTCGAACGTTTAAATTTCTCTGTTCCTCGCGTAGGTAGTCGTTTGTGCAATTATAAAACCTTTAGCTTACCACGCTGTAGGACTAATATTGGCACTCATTCACCAATGTACCGAATGTCAAAAAGTTGCAATGCAATCCAAAATGACATTGATATTTTCAATTGTTCTTTTGCCTCACTTAAGCATAAACTGAAAATATTATTGTAGTATTTTTGCTGATCTAGTTAATAGTTTTGTTTAAACTTAGAATAAGTACCCCTTAAGATTAGTTAAGGTTTTCTATGTCGCCACTGGTGGCCCGTTTGCGCTGAGCCTAAGTACTTTTTATTCTGTGGCACGGCTACACATCAAGCTATACATTTCCAATATAAGCTGACCTCTCATTGTATGGAAATCCTGTACAACGCGAGATCAGCTTATACTGGAAATGTATAATTTGATGTGTAGCCGTGTGTACTATGGAAACCTGATAACTTTTTCTTTTGTAAATACATACTTATATAGAATAATTACACCCAGACTCAAGACAAACAGACCTGTCCATGCACACAAATATCTGTCCTGGGAGGGAATTAAACCCACGACCTCCGGCGTGAAAAGCAAGCATTATCCAACCACGCCAACAGGTCCGTCAGGAATTATATTTGCGTCTAGTTTTTATTAAGTCTGGTATCTTTAGTAAGTTCAACATCATTCCATTCCCCTATTGGTGGGTTTAAAGAGCTTGTTTTAATTGATGTCTCAAGTTCTCTCGTACTTCGATCTGAGTTCAATATCTTGATACGACTCGAATTTACAATAACAACATACTAAACTAAATAATTTAAATAATGAACTGTGATCATTAGTCAATAGTTTTTAATAGTTAAAATATTGATTAGAATTAATGTAGGTACCTAAGTACTTAAGAATTTTTAAAATTACTCAGTTGATGATACAAACAACACTTTGCATGGGGTGCAGTTACATTTAAGATGCAATACATTTAAGTTCTCATCTATTATATTCTTAAGACAAGACCTTTGATTAAAAGGTCATATCTGTATATACACATATTTGGAGAACACCTTTTAATCAAAGCCCTTTGTAATCGAAATAACTAATTTATTATTATTATTAATAGTAAATATGTAACAACTGTTGGTAAACTTTAATTAAATAAATAATAAATTACAACCAACAAGAGCCGATGGCATTAAGACTGGACTGCTTCGATTGGGAATAAGTTGTTTTGAATAAAATTAACATTTGCGAAAATAGTTTGCTATTGGATATTTTGGTAAAAGGTTTATGACCATACATTAGTAATCCTTAAATTTAATCAAACAGTTTTACTGTGTTCATTGCTTAACATTAAACAACTGCTCAAAACCATAACCAAACCGAAAGAAAATTTGACCAATTGGAGCAAGGGCTCAATTTGTTTTTTAAGATTTATAACTGGCCATAATATTTAATTACGTGTTTTGGCGCCAACGCGAAAAAAAACGCATCGAGGCATTGTTTCATTTTCAAAAAATAGTGTAAAATCGAGGTTTAATGTGTAAATGTGGTAGATTTTTAGACATAACATCTTCGACAACGTACACAAGTGGAGGAAAGCGCCATATTGCCGTGGATTGTGATTTTCTGTGTTGAATCTAAAACTCCATATAAGCCTCTAGTAAAGTCTCCACTGCTTTGCTGGGGTAGGACAAGGACTGTGTCTTGACTGTGACGGACTTTACCTACTTGACATTGACTTAATGACGAAAACCAACGAAATGTAAATATATTTTACTGAAGATAGACTATAAGGCCAAAGAAGCCAGAGCCGTATAGCTGAATTTAAAAAAAAATGAAAGAGAGTACAATGGTGGTCTTAGTATTAGGTTAGTCTCGTTTATTTTACTGATGAACAGCATGCGAAATGTTTGATTGTTATGTGTCAAAATCTACGCAAATAATATAATTAATTAAATAAATCACTGAAGGAATAGAATAATTTTTCCAGGAGCCACAGTCTGAGATGGTTTTTTAACTATGCCGCTGAAATGTCTGTTATATTTTGCGGCAAAGCATTAAACACTTTCACAAAAATAGCATAGGAACTTTTTTGAATTAGTGTTGTGTTAGGCTTATAATTTACAAGTTTTGACAAGTCCATAAAACATCTTTAGCTCTGGTAAATAAAAAAATAAAGTCTGACTGTAAAACACAATTCAAATTGCCAATATAACTAATTATACAGGAAGGCCGAGGAGTTGACGTTCAAACGCCAAATTTAGATACTTTATGATGAGAAGTATCTTTTTTTTTTTTTTTTTTTTTTTTTTTACGTGGGGAAATCCTTTATGGATCGTCCCGCCGCTGGGGAAGCGACGGGGTATGTCGGACTCCCAGCCAGATGGTAGTGCTGGGTTTACCGACTAAAACCCCACGGTGTTCCTCTGCCACCTATAGTCCAGACCACGGGATTCGCTCGCGCATTCACCGCAGTCTGGACAGGCGCTTGGCCCACTTTTCAGTGAGCCCCGCTTCCGTTGGGGGTGCCCTTGCCCCCCTCCTCAAGAGAGGCGCGCGCGGAACACGGCGCGCCACCGTCTCAGGCCTATTCTGGTCGGACGGAGGTCTGCCCCAGGTCCACCGCCCGCAGGCCACTCCTCATGGAGGCCGGAGATTGGCGATGTGCGCCCTCCGACGCCCGGTTCTCCTGCCGCGGCTAGGCAGGGAGGATGATGTCTCCCGTTCTCGCTCCGCCACCTCTTTTGCGATCATCACCTCCTCGCAAAATGATGAGAAGTATCTGAATCAACCCCATGTATGTTCTACAATTTTCCGTAGTTTGCAAGATAGATTTATGTTAATGATTTTTTTTGATATTTCACCTAACATCAGTTTTCGATTTTTTCTCATTTATGGCAATTTTTTTTGTGATAACTAATTAGCATAGTTTAACCTAACACCCTAAAAAGTATGGTACCTACATCTAATCATTGCAGAACTGACTTAGAATTTATTCGAAAGAACAAAATTAAGGTTTGAGCTCAGTACCTACACATAAATTTTCAAAGTATCAAAAAAAAAATACGATATGTTCGTATGGGGGTGAATCGGATACTGCTCATCATAAAGTATCTAAATTTGGCGTTTAAACGTCAACTCCTCGGCCAGCCTGTATTATAAGTATTTAAAGATCATTTTAAATAAGGAACGCGGTATACTGACATATAACGTCACTATGACGTCACTTGTAGCGAAGTCATAGCTGCCGTGCCTACATGTGCGAAAAAGCCGCAATGTTAGATGAAATTAGGATGTTGATGGGGCTGCCCCGTTTCTGCAGTGCGTCTGGCATGCTCACGGAGGCACACGTGGATGGTTTCCATGCCATCATCCGGAAAAAATCCGTCTCATTGCTCTGCAGAGTTTGGAACAGCTCCAACTCCATCCTGAAAACCATAACAGGGAGGTACGAGGCACCATTACTGTATGTTATTGCTAGTAGATGTAAGACGAGCAACTGTCTAATCTCTAAGTAATAAAATACATAGATCTCGTTGTTTTACTAACCCTCTCTGCCGTACATATACTAAAAAGCCGTAAAGTAGTGAAATTTGCCACGCTTAATACTACTCTGTACAGACGTAATAAAGTGACTTTTACCTTGATACATTATTTTCCGAAACGGCATTTAAGTGATTGGACGGCAGCACTATGAACGTAAGTACCTAACTCTTTATTGTACACTAAAAATATACCATACAATGAACTATAATTATGTTATCAAGATTGTACAGACGCCAGCACATCAAGCTACCCCAATCTGTCAAATTTCCCCAATTGAAAATGAACCTTATACTCATTGAAAACCTATAAAAGAAATTTGACAGATTGGGATAGCTTGATGTGCTGGCGTCTGTACAAATGGCAGCCTTAAGCGTAACTCCGAAATAAAGATTAACTTATTTATTTATTAACCGTGGCAAATTAATAATGCCTTCAGAATCCTATTGAGACGTCTTTTGGCCCATAATAAAGTACTGTTATTAAGATTTAGCGCAGCCGACAAATAATTAAGTGCCACTTCAAAAGTGCTAATCTAAACTAATATCTACTTAATTGTATATTAATACTTTCGTTACCAATCATCACAATTTCAATACTTTAAGTTAACTAACCACAATATTAAAGGATTGAGCCACATATCAAATCGGAAAGAGATCGTCATCGTATCGCCTTTCGCCTCGCCGTCAAACACGTAGTAAGCACGTAACCAAAGAGGATAAGCAGCTTCTATACATCGATTCTGTTACGGGTAGGCGGCGCCTCGGCTACGGTTAGACGACATTTTGGCTACGGCTTGAGGACGCCTCCGCTACGACTAGGTGACGCCGTCGCTACGGCTAGAGGACGCCTCCGCTACAGCTAGGCGATGCCTCGGCTACAGCTAGACGCCGTCGCTACGGCTAGATGACGCCTCCGCTACGACTAGGTGACGCCGTCGCTACGGCTAGAGGACGCCTCCGCTACAGCTAGGCGATGCCTCGGCTACGGCTAGACGCCGTCGCTACGGCTAGATGACGCCTCCGCTACGACTAGGTGACGCCGTCGCTACGGCTAGAGGACGCCTCCGCTACAGCTAGGCGATGCCTCGGCTACGGCTAGGCGACGCCTCGGCTACGGCTAAAGGACGCATCCGCTGCAGCTAGGCGATGCCTCAGCTTCGGCTAGGCGACGCCTCGGCTACGGATAGGTGCGCCTCGGCTACGGATACGTGACACCGCGCTTGCGGTGAACTTGTCCCAAGGCGTGTTTACGTTACGATTCCGATAAGTGTAAAGCACACTTAGGTAGTAGGGACTTTCATACAAGGAACACTGAGCGGCTCGAGTTGATACGGTTTCGAATCCGTTTCCGAGTTGATATGTGAGCTATGACCTTAAGGCCTACACTTCAGCGCATAGCTATCTGGTTTTTGATGTTTAGATGCTATAAATAATGTTAAGAAGATGTTTTGGTAGATAGATACTTGCCTTTCACGCCGCAGGTCGTGCGTTTGATTCCCACCAAGTATAGATACTGGTGTGCATAAACATATCGGTATCGAGTCTGGGTGTAATTATGTATATAAGTATGTATTTACAAAAGGAAAGCAGTTTATGTAGTACATTAGTTATCTGGTTCCCATAGTACTAGCTTTGCTTAGTTTGGGATCAGATGGTCGTTTTTAAATAATGTTATTAAGTTTTTAATGTTAGTAAGTGATGTGGGTGTTAAATTCTAACCAATTAATTTTGATTAATTTACAGGCTGAATAACAAGTAAATAAATAAATATTTTGGGACAACTAACACACTGCCATTTGATCTTAAACCAGACAGAGCCTGTATTTTGGCAACTTTTTTACTAAATATACACGTGTTATACATAAATTACACCCAAATTCACGGGCGAGATGGCTAAGCGTTGAATTCTGGACCTTTACGTGCGTGAATTAAAATCTATCACCTATAGGTACATAAAACCACAACCACCTAGACGTTAAAAGCAGGAGCGAAAAGCAATTTTTCGAAGCTTTTAATAAATTGTACAATGTGTTCATGATATGCCTGGTGGGAGTTTGAATATAAATACTACGTATAAGGCATTCCTACGAGCCATACAGCATGACATAAAATCAAGTTATCAACTTGCAGCTAACTTAACCAGTTGAATTTGTAGCAACTTGACGCAAACGCAAAACTTCGAGAGGATGGTAGCTACTGGATGCAGAATGCGCTCAAGACCACCATGAACTTATCCCTCCATCCCCCTTTTTTCATCGAACTACCAGGTGTCGGGAGGGTCTCCACCGCTATGTTGTTGACATCCAATTATGCCGTGCGAAGCGCTTTGCTTTTTCTTCTTCTTCCATCATACGCACGGCTAAGCAGTGGAACACCCTTCCGAATGATATGTTTCCAGACTCATACAACATGAGTTTGTTCAAGGCTAGAGTTAACAGGTTTTTTATAGGTACGCGCGGTCCACCTACGACCACATCTCCACTTACCATCATGTGAGATCGTGGTAAGGCGCAAAATCATCCAGCATATAAAAAAGCAACAACTCGGAAATTATTGGTTGGCCATTCGATGCAAATACATTGACATCGACTTGATTTGGGAGCCACTTGATACAGAAACTACGTAACATCTCGTCTCAAATACCGCAGTGTCTCAAATCTAAAGTCTTCGTTCAATGTGTGTTGCCAGTGCTGACTTACTCGATGCAACTGCAATGATTTAAGGAGATCTGGTAGCAACCTGATGCATATGCAATACGTCGAGTTGATTAGGTAGCCACTTGATACAGAAGCAATTATTCGGCGTTGATTTGTTGGACACTTCCAGTACCGTTGAAGACTTCCAGTTGATTTAGTAGCAACTTGATCCAACTGGAACTTGTACTTTGGGTTTATTTGGAAGCCATTTGACATAAAAACAACAATTAGAAGTTGGTTCTATGCAAACGGAACAGCTTTGAGTTAATTTGGTAGCCATCTGATCCAGAAGCAAAAACTCGGATCTAGATTTGTTGGACACTCGATGCAAATGCAATGACTTCGAGTTGATTTGGTAGTAATTGTTGCAATACATTTGCATCAAAGCCATTGCTGGATTTGGTCTATCGACTATTGAATCCAAATTCTTTGGCTTCAAGTACAGTTGTTGGTCACTCAATGCAAATATGCCCTTACGTCGTGCCAAACCTGACCTGATTGCCAATGTGAATGCATCAGTTGCATACCACGCTACGCAAATATCCCATCTTCCAGTTGATTTGGTGGCTAACGCGAAAGCATAACCTCAAATAAATTTGATCAAAGTGGTTAGTGGATTCCAACATAATAACTGCAAGTTTCGGTATCATGTTATTAAAATATGTGCTTCATAAATATAATAATTACATATCACACATAGTGCCAACTTAACGACTAAAACTAAGTAGCTGTATGCCATCAGCTCATTCCATCCAGTCATCGTCTCCTCCGAAGTCATCATCCCCTCCGTAATCTTCATAAATATTCTGCAAAGAGAAAAAAAAAATGTTAATTGGGGTTTTACTGTCAAACTGGATAAATGTTATGTATTGAGTTATGGTCGAACTCGTAGAACAAAAGTTGTTGCTAATAATGTTAGAAATCTAATCCTGCGAGGTTGTTGGTGTTTTAAAAAAAACCCTTATTTTAAAAACACCAACAAGCTCGCAGGACTAGATTTCTTACATTATAAGCAACAACTTTTGTTCTACGAGTTCGAGCATAACTCAATACATGTCAAAAAAATTTTTAAAAATTTTGGTATTGATGGTTATATTAATTACCACACTACAGAATCTCGTTATCGTAACGGTACAAGGAATTTAGTATTTAAATATAAAGTAATGTATGCGCGAGCGCGGTATGTCGTAGCTAACAGCTGACAGAAGAGCGCGCCCGAACGGGCACTCGGCTGGAATCGGTGGCCCCGCCCCCTGGTGACGAAACGGTGCGCTGTGCGGCCAGTTGATGTACTCAAAATAGACTTTAAATATTCAAGCGGGAAATTAAATTAATACTTATTTTGATATGAAAATAAAATCTAATAAATTATCAAAACTCGTAGAACAAAAGTTGTTGCTTATAGTGATAACTATCTAGTACTGCGAGGTTGTTGGTGTTTTAGGAATAAACCTGTATACCGGTATCGGGCCGATTATTAATAGCGGTATAACTGAAGTCCAACGATTTGAATAGGTTACCGGTAAGTAATACTCTTAATATTATTCATAATAAAGTATCTGACACAACAAGTTTTATGTAGATATCAGTCGTAAAGGAGAGGTCGTAATTTCTTAATATTGTTTTTAATAATTTGCAGCTGAGATTTTCATGTTTAAATCTCTTTAGTAATTTCCCCTCGTTATTTTTTTTTATAATTTCCAATCTATCCACTCGTGCTAAGGCACACTTATCTCTTCTCTCGTCTCTTAGATACCTATCTATATATATATATATGTACCTATCAAATTCACGAACTATAGGTACAAATATACAATAACCCAAAGGGTGAACAAATTTCATTATGTAATTCCATAAAAATGTTTTATGTAAGTTATACAACATGCCACGTAATTAACGCACACCCTCAGACATCCCAATTAGAATATTATGTTATAATCATAATACTGAATTTTTTATTTAAAATGTATATGCATTGTTATCTACTAAATTAGTCTCTTGGAATAAAGTTTATTTTTCTTTATTTTGTATTTAATGATGGAATTTGTATGAATACTAAATTTGAAACTGCAATTTTAAAAGTCTTATTCTTTGACTTACGGTCCATTTCAATTTATTTTGACTGTATCGGGTTAATATGACAATAATTTCCGTAGTGTTAATTAATTTGGAAATAAAATTACCTATATTAAAAATTATATAAATCAATTCAGTAAACGATTCTGAACAAACTATTTTCATGATGTGCGTTAATTAAGTTACATGTTGTATACGGTTAAATTTTTATGCAAGGTCTTAAGTTTCGCTAATAAAACAATCAGGCAGTTATTGCATTGCAGACGCCAAGATTTTGGATCTTTCGTCGTTCAATTATAGGCGCTCATAGTTAGACTACTCTCACCGATCCGTAAGTGATCAGCGAGGTTAAGCAACTTGTTTTTTGCAACGAGGGATTAGTCCATGGATGGGTGACCACCAAAGTGGATTAATTTCTGAGCGTCTCCGTGCTTCGGAGACCATGTTAAGCTGACGGTCCCGGTTGTATTGATTACTGTCATTAGACAACAGTCATTAAGTCATGTCAGAGGCTCACTGGGCGGCTTGCCAACTCCTACTTGCCCATATAAGCAAGTAAGGGACCAGGTCCCTTTCTTACTTATCATATGGGCAAGTAAGAGTTGAGGTCCTACTCTGAAGAACAAATTCCAACGGTAAATAGTTTGAGTTAAAATCCTATATAAGTGCTCATTAAATAACCGCAATATAAAATGCTATAAAGCCAGAATGCAAACGATATACAATACAATCTATAAAAAAACACTAGGAAAAAGAGATAAATATATCGAAAAACATAAATTTAAATGTTTAGTAGTATTTTTACCCGGGCTAAATCCTAATTCTACAATATGTGACATGGGCTGGGCAAAAGTGGATGAGACTGGCACATGATCGGCATAGAGGGGGGGGGGGGGGGGGGGGCTACACATTGACAGGACAATATGCGACAAAAAGTGTCAAAGTGTTGTTTGAGATAAAGGCCTTAAGAGTCTGCGTGTCTCTCTTATTGTGTTCTCAAAGAATTGCTTAATGAATACGTTTATCTTCCAGAAAAGATGGTAACAAGATTTTGCAACTAGTTTAATGCCTACATAGCAATTTTAATAACAATTTTGTGCTTATTATTAAATCCCTTTACATTTTACCACTGCCAGGGACTCAAATATTAATATCATATAAAGAGGACAAAACAAAACAAAAAATCAATAGGACATGTACCGTGGTATAGTACCAACACTGCAGTTAATCATCACCTGTCAGTGAAAACAGTGAAGGAGGAAATCCGAGATACATCAGAGAGATATAAAGAGCGGCTAATGAATCATCCCAATCAATTAGCACGCCAGTTAACAACCCAGAACCATGTGAGACGACTGAAGCGCCACAACATCCTAGAGCTACAAGATAGACATTAGCTCTAGGCCCCAAAGATGAGTAGTTGCTCTCACTGGAGAGCATACTCGACGTGATAAACATTATGACACGCCATCGACTCATAGTCTACTGACTAATTGCCGATTAGAGAACAAAAAAAATTACCACTTGTTAGTTGTAATATATACAAAAACATATATTACGTCATGTTTAAAGCATAGCTTAGTAAGTAATTAGTTAAATATCAGATTTAGTTGTGGATCGGGGCTACTTAGTTCAAATAAACTAATACTAGTATTTAATTTATTTTGTTGGAAAATCTACAGCTGTTGATATGTGATTTATATAAGCATAAATACCTGCGACATTTCCAAAACGGATTAGAGTTATTTTGGACACTTAATTTCATGATTTCCAATTTTCACCGTCTGCACTAACTAGACTAAAGCTAACTTAAAGCAAAACTGCAATCCTGCTGTAGTCAAATTAGACAGCAGTTGTAAAACCAATGTCCATATACAAATCGAAAAAAGAACAGAAAACTCCATGCACAAGCGGTTTCCTGAGAGGTAAGCGCCATTCGTGGTAAATCAAATGGTGACATTTGATCTACCTCGAATAGCGATAGCACAGGAACGCGTAAGCAATACTTATCAGATAATGATACATATCCTTTTTCAAGAATTAATTTCAGGAACTACAAAAGTTCAGGATAAAAGACTAAATACAGGTTACCCAAAAACGAGCGTTATTCAACTCATATAAAATCACAACAATTGTTGTATCAGCCATGAATCGAGAAAGAGGTGGAGGAAACAGGTGAGCCAGTTGTCAAATAGCTCGGGATTTGTAAAGGAACATTAATGCATATTAATCTGAATGTCTACATATAATCAGTTCAGAATAATACTTTTCAGAGTAATAAAAATATTTGATATAACCGCAACTAACCGGTTAACACTGCAACATATGTAATTATCGCTCGTAACATGTTGAATCAACTAAGTTTTTGTCTTAAAATAAATAAAACATTTGTCATTCTCAACGCGGGCCACGCGTTCGAAAAGAATCAGAGAGGGAATAACAATAAAATAATTTATTTGGGAAAGGGATAGGTAGGATAGTAATAGGAATAGGAAGAACAGCAGCTTGATCATCCAGTTATAAATGACATTACTAAGTATCATAAAGCCATTTGCAGATATAGATAAGTATAATATTTTTGGCGGCAACATATAAGGTTCTACAGCAAACTTTCTAACGATTTCAAAGAATAGTTTGTAAACCAATAAATGGTACAGACACCTAGCACGTCAAGCTACCCCAATCTGTCAAATTCCTGTTATAGATTTTCAACCTTATCACATAAGCATAAGGTTTACTTTCAATTGTGGAAATTTGACAGATTGGGGTAGCTTGATGTGCTGGCGTCTGTACATAAGAATAACATATAATTCTTACGGTATAAAATACAAAAAATGTCGGAAACATTTCTATCAAAAGCATTTACACACAGATTTTTGGTGGTATGGAATTATGTAAATGTCATTTATACATAATTGTCACTTATTGCGGTATACACATAATTATATTACAATCATTATATTACAAGGAAATACTTCAAAATTAACTTAACTTAGGATGTAACAAACTGTATGTAATATCAAGTTTTTATTTAGACACACAACATGCGTTGCCAAAAATAAATCTGGACACATCATGCAGGTAATAAAGCCACTACAAAGGTAGTCGAGTACCAATCTAGTGGACTCACTTGGTCTTCTTCTGGGGGCTCAGCAGCTTCTTCCTGAGGTTCTGTCTCCTCGGGTTCTTCAGGAGGCTAGAGAATAATATAAAACGTACATATAGTACCAGTACAATATAGAATAATTCACGCTTCGAGTGGTATTGAGCGAAGTATACCGGTTAATACAGGTTATAGGCACAAAACAAATAACCGGTATAAAGCGAGATTTGTTAGGGGTGGTGCTGAAGGGAAAAGGTCCTCCGGGTAGGTGATGTAAATATAATATATGTATGTAAGTAAGTTTATATAAATTACCATGTATTAAGGGATCGCCTTCTTTACTGCATAAAACAACATATCTGGGAAAACCATGCTGGAAATAAAGTCACTACAAACTAATCTATACGCATCCAGTGGACTTACTTGTTCTTCTTCAGGCTCAGGAGCATCTTCCTGAGGGACTTGATCCTCAGATGCTTCAGCCGGCTGGACAACAATATTATATACCTATACAACATGTAAGGTAATTAACGCACATCCTAAAACACCCCAATTAGAATATTATGTTGTAATCATAATACATACACTGAATTTTTTATTTAACATGTATATGCATTGTTATTTTCTAAATTAGTTTCTTGGAATTATTACTTTGACTTACGGTCCATTTCAATTTGTTTTGACTGTACAGTTGTAGTAGTAGTAATATGACAATAATTTCCGTAGTTTTAATTATTTTGGAATAAAAAATTATGTACATTAAAATATATATAAATCGATTTCCTAAACGATTCTGAACAATCTATTTTCAGGAAGTACGTTAATTAAGTTACATGTTGTATATATTATGAACCTTTCATACTTCTCACACTTATCGTAACGGTCTCGTCACACATTGACCACCAAAATAAGGGAGCCAAAATAAAGTAGTTTTAATTCAAGAAATAACTCAATTATTTAAAAAAATATACAATTGTCAATTAACAAATATTGTTTGCCATGTACAGACGCCAGCACATCGAGCTACCTCAATCTGTCAAAATTTCCCCAATTGAAAGTGAACCTTACGCTTATGTGATAAAGTTGAAAATCTATGAAAGGAATTTGACAGATTCTATAGAGGGTAACTTGTAAAACACCAACAACCTCGCAGCACTAGATAGCTAACACCATAAGCAACAACTTTTGTTCTACAACTTTCGATAATTCGTTAGATTTTATTTTCATACAAAAATAAGTATTAATTTAATTTCCCGCTGGAATGTTTATAACTCTACGAGTATCGTCCATACAAATACAAAGAAGCGCAACGTGCGCGTGCGTAGTCGTCCTTTCGTTTATGAATGAAACATAAACCTACAAATGTCACGACAGTACAACACGAACGTTTAAAATCGTTTCTTTTCATGTATTGAGTTATATCCGAACTCGTAGAACAGAAGTTGTTTTACAAATACAAATTTATTTATTGCGAACACAGGAAGATAATGTACATTTAAGGGTGGTAGTAAAATGTTAGTCCGCTATGTCCAGCCTGTTAGAGCATGCAACTGGATTTTATTTTGTTACAATTTTTGCTTAATATTAGAAGCAATGCGATTACAAATTTAATAATAAAATTAAATAAAAGTGTTGCTTCTGATGTTCGCTATATAGTCACATTTGATATTTTGTTAGATGTTACTTTAATACAAAACTAAATATTAATTTAATTTACCACTTGAATATTTATAATTCGACGCACATCGCAAAGACTACGGAAACATACAGTATGCAAAATTTCAATTTAAAGGTGTGAACTACATAAATATCTGGCGAGCCGAACGTCGTCGTAAATAAAACATAGACCCTCTATACTCCACTTGCGGCCCAGGGGCTGCTTGAGCCTGCCAGGGCTTTGTTATTACCCCACCTGAAGCTACATTTCTTTTTATTAAAGTAATTACATCGTTATCTTGAAATTAAGCTTGCAAAGCTTTGCTTGCGGCCTTCCTCAACATGACTATGTAGTATGGCTGACATAGACCAACAAAAGTTTCTACAGTACAACAAAAAAATATTTTTTTTCATGTACATATTGAGTTATGTCCAAACTCGTAGAACAAAAGTTGTTGCTTGTGGTGTTAGCTATCTAATCCAGCGAGGTTGTTGGTGTTTTACAAGTTACCCTCTATTGAATAGGTATAGCTACGTAGGTACATCCAGCTCCCCAATCTGTCAAATTTCTTACATTGACTTTCAACTTTATCACATAAGCATAAGGTTCACTTTCAATTGGGGAAAATTTTACAGATTGTGGTAGCTCGATGTGCTGGGGTCTGTATATGTATATTAGAGATATAGAACTTACTGGTTCGTTCTCAAGATATTCATCTGATTCTTCTGCCACCGGTGTTTCCTCAGCATCCTGAGACGGCTAAATAATACAATACACGATAGACAACATAATATACAACAAACCAGGGTCACAGAAATAGTACCAGTGGAGAAATTTAAAACCATTATTCTTTCATTTAAATTATAATTTATTACCATTATAATTATTATTTTTCTCTTGCAATTATTAATATTTTTCATATGATCAGCTGACGTGGTGTTTTTTTTTTACCTTCTGTCATCTGATCCACATATGGCGGTGGACCACCATGCATTTTTATGTTTCGATAATATTCAGTTACAAGTGGTACTTCTCAGCCTCTTAACTTAAAATAATGTTATGAAAAGCGCTTACTTGGTCATTCTCAAGATAATCATCAGATTGGTCTTCAGCTTGAGGTGGTTCCTCAGGGTCCTGAGTCGGCTAAAGGATACATGATTAAGATATATGATTGGCTACATATTTAAAGGCAGCTTTACATGAAAAATGAGAACCAAAACTCGTCCACTTTAAGGTGATACAGCGTCACATGGATACTATAATTATTAGGAATCAATTTTTTTCTTTCTCTCCATTAAGGTCGTTGGATAGGCTGAATTTACTTTCGCGGCGGTCTACACAATATCCATAAATGATACAAATATATTTAAAATAATATATATTTTAATGGAAAAAGCACTTATTGTGACATAACTATAACAGTCCGACATATTATTATGCTGTCGCGATATATTTTGTAGATAGGTACCTAATTATATGTTCTGTAAAGACGTAGTAGGTACATTATTTTGTTCTATAATCAATAGTTTTCGCAGCGCACGCGATGTAAGAAAATTATTGGGCATTCATTTCACACCTTGGGTTACATTATTGGAGTTTTAGTATGGACGCCTAACTTTTTTTAAAATTTAATATAGCCTATGTTCACCGGAGATAATTTAGCTTCCCAACAGTGAAATAATTTTTCAAATCGGTCAAGTAGTTTCGGAGCCTATTTAATACAAACAAACAAAAAAACAATCAAATCTTACCTCTTTATAATATTAGTGTAGATAATAAGTACTATGAAAGAAACTTACTTGTTCATTCTCAAGATAATCATCGGATTGATCTTCAGCTTGCGGTGTTTCCTCAACTTCTTGTGATTGCTAATTAATAATGAACATAATATAACCTTTAGCGCCATCTATATTTAAAGATTTAAAAAAGTTACTCAGTATCGAATTCCATTTACCTACCATAGATGGCGTCAATTGAAGAAAATAAAAAGTTACAATGAGATTTGTGGCCGGTTTTTCCAAAGCTGAGCGGGGCGGAGGCATGCGTAATCAGTCCATATATAGGGCCACAGAGAAAGTAATGACACTGGAATGGTTGTTTCCGGAATTCTCAGTTCCGCTCAGATTCGATGAAAGCCGAGCCTTACAAAAACATCTATTTAAATATAAATTTCATTGAATATCAGATGAAATAAAAGTATAAAACAATGTTTATTATTCACACAAAATCATAGCAAATATTTACAAAACGAAAGCAAAACTTCACAATTAAAAATGGTCTCTATCCAGCATAAGCTACGGCAACACATAATATATTGCGGCACCGGTGATCTTCCGATTGTTAGCTTGCTAAAATAACATTGTATAATTTCAATTAAATATTGCACATTTTCGAATTATTTGGCTCTGTGATTTAAATAAGTTGAGGATTTGACTAAAACGTGTTAATTATTGCAGAAGTTTGTATAAAGTAAAATATTAACTATCTTTCAATTTACCATAAAACATGTTGATTTTGACTTGTAATTTTATAGTATGTTTATATTTTTATTGTTATATTTATTAACATTTTGACTTCTGACAGTCGTAGCAAAAATAATTTAGTTCGTCATTGATTTCACTACCTGTTTTTTCATTTGATGTTATAATCAAAGTCTATATAAATGGCAACACGAGGGCCGACGAGGCAGTCATTATTGAGCTACGAAGCGCGTTGGTTGTTAGGAGTGATAAATTGTGTTCATGTAATAAAGTTATTGTTGAAGAACAGTTTTTGTGTTTTAACTTCGGGAAAATTCTAACAATTCAGAAGCAGGGATAACACCAAGGAATTCAGGTATATGGATACCACCCTGGTGGGATCATACGCTCACAACAAGGTATGTTAATAATTTATTCTGATTATGCTAATATGATTTCTATATGTGTGATGTTTATTGCAAGAAAGGTACCTACTAAAATTGTGTAGGTATTGATATTAAAGCCCAGAATGTGGCCATACTGTTTGCTTGCTTGTGGCATTCCTAAGATCCAACTACCTACTCGTAACCTCACTCACTCACCCGAGCAATTAGATTAATTAATGAAGTACACGAAAAAGTGGATATATTCTTATGTAATTTGTGTGAATTCATAAAGATCGTGTTAAATGTAGTTAGTTACAGGAATAATTCGTATTAAAATGTAATTAAATAAGGATTTTATAATTTTAATACCAACACTATCGCATTAGGTCAAGACATGTAATGATAGTAGTCAAGACATGTAATGTTAGATGGGCCATGCATTGGACCGATGCTCCACAAATACAGTTCATATTGGGGTTGCTAAAATAGTCCACACCTAGACATATTTTCTTTGTTTCGGCCCACCAGAGGCCGGAGTCTATTTAGGGATTTCCAGATCGGCCACGGTAATTTATTTCCGGGCGGGATGCTTTCGGAAGGCGTGACAAACTGATCTAGCAATGATTTTTGTGGCACGATGGCAAATTATTGTTGATTTATTAATATTGTAACTATGGCTCAAAATTTTTAAGTTTTCTAAAAAGATCGTATCGTATTTGTCGTTGTAATTATATTTTTGAGTAGCTCTAAACCACGGGGCACACCCGCGGTTTTACCCGAGTAAAACTTTATAAATTATCACAGCTCCTCCCCCGTAGGCGATAGCGTAATAATATGTAGCCTATATGTTGAACCAACCTCTTAGTAATATTCATGCAAAATTTGAAGTAAATCCATGCCGAACTTTTAGAGTTTAGCCCGGATATACATACAGAAAAAAAAAGATAAACAGACAAAAATTCTAATAACTATATTTTTGGTTCGATATCGATTGTAAATCACGAACAAGGTATCCTTTAAAAAAAATATATTCAATATACAGTTTTGACTTTCCTACGATTTTATCATATGTATAGATAATTTAAAAAGAGGTTTATTTAAAACCAATATCATTGTGTTCGTAATGTAGATATTAAATGAGCTGATATAAGAAACATTATAGAAATAACAGGTAGTAAATTTCTGAGAACCTCATTTGTAAATTCAAGTTCACATTGGCTTGTACATTAGTATATGGTCCATGCTTAAATGAAATAGATACTCGTTGTTTAAAAATACATTTCAGGTAATTTGACAAAGAACTCTAATTGTACAATCAAGTGAAGATGCCTGGTGATCGGTTCGAGAGTAGACTGACGTCTTCTGTGATTCATCACAGCATTGTGCTCGTTGGGGCACAGCCGATCCCGGGCGTCCGTCGGGCATCGCCAAGGTGCAGCCGATCCCGATTGCGCGTCGAGGATCGTTGAGGTGCAGCCGGTCACGGGTGCGCGCCGGGGCGCAGTCGATCCCAAGAGCGCGTCGGGGCTCGTCAAGGCGCAGCTGATCCTGAGCGCGCGGCGAGGCGTGGCCTATCGAGGTCGTGTGGTCGAGGCCCGAGGCAAAGTCATTGCCCATCTGTAGCGCCCCGCACCGATAGGCGTGGTTTCGAGCGGCGCTGATCGGGATGGTCATCCCCAAGGCTGAGCCGCAGATGGTTCACGTAACGCAGCAGATTGGTCGTGTCTATAGCTATAGTATCGCCAACGAGCAGTGTGCAGATGGCACCGTGAGTCTATTTATTTCTTAAAACAAAGTACTAAGGCTACCTAACCCATAAAGGGGTCAGACCGATTCTTGTTTTGCAATATGAAAATGGTACCTATGTCGGCTGCCGAACCCCACAGCATGGTGCTGTGGAAGTACGTAAAATGTAGTGGCCTGGTAGTTTGACAGCTGTGTTATTTTCCAAATGACTTGGAAGCCGAACTGAATTTATCTGTTAACTTTTCAACATGAGGAGCCCATTGCAATTCTGAGTCTGGATTCATACAAATCCTAGAAATACGGTTGACGGGGCTAATATTTCCTCATTTAGTGCAACTGTTGGTTGGTACGGAATGTGTCACCATTCCGTAATGAGAATTTGTTACATTTAGTTTTCCCTGCATTTAATAAAAGTTTATTTGCAGAAGTCCATTTTGATATAAGGCTGAGCCTTTATCTTGTTCAATAAGATTTTTGTCCTTCCTGTTTACTGTAAAAATAAGCGACGTATCACCAGCAAACAAAACTATGTCTGGCACTTTGCTCCACCAGATAAAGTAGATCATTTATATATATTAAAGGTAAAAATAGGCCCAGGATGGATCTCTGGGGCACCACTATTCTCACGAGATGACGTTCTCACCTCGATAAATAGTAAAATATAAAATCAAGAGATGTATCAGATATTCCATAGTACTTCAGTTTTAAAATGATCGTACGATGATCACCGAAATCGAAAGCCTTAGAGAGATTGCATTTCAGTGGCGTGCACCCCGCGTCTTGGGTCGGGTGGCCCCTTGTCAAGTTATGCAATATCCCATTCGCGTTGGGGTGTGACAACATTTGGCTAAGCATGAGCTTTACTAGTCTGTGTTCGTGGCTCTCTCAGGCCTGCCTTGAACACCGTTTAACTGATTTTCATGAAGTCTGGAAACCACTATCACTTATATAGCAGTTGAGGATGGCTGCGGGGATATTGTGGCAGGGTTTTGTGTGATTGATTCAGTGGTTTTGGCAGACAGTTCCCATAAATCGTCCACTATTGAAAGCTTTTATAATGTCTTCACTAGTTGAGAATTGAAGTTGAATTTAGGCACATTTTGTTTTAAACTTCCTAAATTTGATTTTGTAAGAGGTCTCAAAGAAATTTCTGTTTATTTATTAGTTATTTCAATATTTATTTTGGCTATTGGTATTTATGATCAGAGCGAACACCAGTTACTAAACACTTCTCGGAGACTTCAAAGTTGATAATTGTGTTATCAATGCAGGTTGCAGTTGTGTCATTGTGTGCAAGTGTGACTCTTGTGGGCTCAGAAAATAAGCATTAAAGGTTAAAGGACCGAAATGCATCTAAACATATTTATATTAAAATCACCACATATCAGGACTTTAATAAAGAATATCCTAAAAATATACTCGAGTGTGGATATAAAAAGCTTTAGGTCGGATGCTGGTGGTCGACACACACATATTATACAATACACTTGAGTTTAAATACACGCTACCTCACACACGTTCCATAGAGAGAGAGAGAGATTAAAAATACGAAGTCTACTTCAACCATTACAGTTCATTGAAGCTACTTTGGAACATTTGGTTTACCAAAACGACTGAGTACCAAAAAAGGCACCTCATTTTAAAGTTCGAAATTCAATAGTTTTCTAACTGAAGTAAGAGTTAAAAATGCAGTAGCTTCACCTAGAGCAAATAGTCAGATGGAGTGGTAAAATCGAAAAATATTGGATTTTTAGCTTCACAAAACCACATAATCATGAATATCGTTGTTTGTACATGTGTACACATAATTGATGATAGCCTGGGTGAGACTCGTAACATTTATACGCATAATTATATGGTTTAAAGATGCATTCATAGGCGCCTTCGTAAAATTTTGTCATATTTCGTACACTGTTTCCACGGCACATATCTGCCCAAATGTATAAATTCAATCCCTGAGTAACCGATAAAGATCAATAGGTCCATTCGATAAATAATGTTGTCATTATTGGGATCACTCTGAATCAGCACTGATTGGTGCCATGGGTAATCTACTATACGTACAAAACGTCCTATGAATGATAAAGTTAAAATAATTTATTTACATGAAACAAGGTTTACAAATTATAGATGTTGTAATCTTTGGTGGTTTCACATGCTTCGCCATATATATGGCATGTAAATTTTTAAAAATGAGTAGACAACTAGACGTTTAAATATTCAATTATAAAATTAATGGATTTCTGTTATAAATATATTATATAACAATATTTGAATTTAAATAGTTATTACAGTCGTCAACCTTAGGATAACAGTTACTAGAAGGTATAAATGACATAAAAATATATTATTACATTGCTAACATAAGTAAAGCTAAGAGTAAGTTTGAGAGTTAATTTATCATCTGATCACATTATTTAGAGTGTAGGATGTATTTTAGGGGTCATTTATTATTAATTCAGAGTTGTCCACAATCATAAGAATCCGTAAATCGTCTGCACACATACGAGGGGCTTTTTGCAGTCTTTCCATAGCCAAATGGGCACAAATTATCCTATTATATGATCTGATTCAATCTGAAAGACAAAAACAAAAGTAGCATATTATTTGTAATGGAATAATTTAAAATGAAAACCAATTTAGTTGGATAGATTCTATTGGGTATAGTGAGTTACTTTTGTTACTAAATAAGAAAGTTTAAATACACAAATTCTAAACCTTCACTGCTATGAGCGTGAGTGTTAATAATTACTTTCGAAGAGCAAGGTGCACAAAATCATATTATAAGCCGCTGTGAGCAAACATTACTTTTGAAGTGCAGGGTGCACTAAATCATATAAGCCACTATGAGTAAACATTAGTTTTGAAGTGCAAGGTGTACAAAATCTTATAAGCTGCTATGAGCGAACATTAGTTTTGAAGTGCAAGGTGCACAAAATCATCTAACCCGCTATGAGCGAACATTTCTTTGTAGGCACAACAAGTCGAGAGTAAGTATGAACTGATATAATTGGATTTTACTTTTGAAGTGCAAGGTGCACATTACTTTTGAAGTGCAATGTGCACAATACCATCTATCCCGCTATGAGCGAACATTTCTTTTATTGCAAACAACATTATGTAAGTCGAGAGTAAGTATGAACTGATATGATTGTATTTTACTTTGAAGTGCAAGGTGCACATTACTTTTGAAGTGCGAGGTGCACATTAGTTTTGAAGTGCGAGGTGCACATTAGTTTTGAAGTGCGAGGTGCACATTAGTTTTGAAGTGCGAGGTGCACATTAGTTTCGAAGTGCGAGGTGCACATTAGTTTTGGAGTGCAAGGTGCACATTACTCTTGAAGTGCAAGGTGTACGTTACTTTTGAAGTGCAAGGTGCACGTGACTTTTGAAGTGCAAGGTGCACGGTACTTTTGAAGTGCAAGGTGCACGTTACTAATGAAGTGCAAGGTGCACATTACTTCTGAAGTGCAAGGTGCACGCAATCAAATAACCCGCTATCAGCGAACAGTTCTTTTATTGCAGGCTTGTCATTATGTAAGTCGAGATATGTTGGCTGTGTGGTGACTGCATGGAGTGTCATCGCCCCGTCTCATCCCGTGGGGGCGTGGAGATCGTTCGAGGGAGTAGCTGCCGGGAAATGGGCAGCAGCGTTTTTCTGCGAACTGTGACCAACGGACTGCGATCGCCGGCCCGTCTGCCGGGCGTGGCGATTGTGGCGTGTCCTCCCGCTCTTTGCGGGCTATTGTCAGACGGTGGGCGTGCTTTTGTTGGCGTGATGATGATGAAGATGATTGATAGTATAAGTGCAATTATGATAAAAAAAAATCTGACAATTTTGTCACTGTCTTATGTGTAATTCCAATCAATTCATATAATACAATTCGCGAGGACGCGAAAGTAGTCAGGATGGGCGAATTGTTAGCTTGCTAAAATAACATTGTATAATTTCAATTAAATATTGCACATTTTCGAATTATTTGGCTCTGTGATTTAAATAAGTTGAGGATTTGACTAAAACGTGTTAATTATTGCAGAAGTTTGTATAAAGTAAAATATTAACTATCTTTCAATTTACCATAAAACATGTTGATTTTGACTTGTAATTTTATAGTATGTTTATATTTTTATTGTTATATTTATTAACATTTTGACTTCTGACAGTCGTAGCAAAAATAATTTAGTTCGTCATTGATTTCACTACCTGTTTTTTCATTTGATGTTATAATCAAAGTCTATATAAATGGCAACACGAGGGCCGACGAGGCAGTCATTATTGAGCTACGAAGCGCGTTGGTTGTTAGGAGTGATAAATTGTGTTCATGTAATAAAGTTATTGTTGAAGAACAGTTTTTGTGTTTTAACTTCGGGAAAATTCTAACACGATAGAGGGTTATATGTCACAAAGGCATTGTGTCACAATTGTTCAAGCCATCTAGAAGGCGAACAAACCTAACCTAACGACTAGAAGTGGCACCGACAGCATATTTGCCCTAATCACGGAGACGCCATACCTGCTATTTGAATCAAATATAACAGCTCACTTAGGACCCTTAAATTGATCCTCGGTGCTTTTGCAGCTGGCTTCTCTAGTTGCAATTCTCCCGTTTTATGAGGCTATAGCCTCTATAGAATTCTGTCTCCCACTTTGCTCTGGCGGGAAGTGGAACTATTTTATATCTAACTCCTCCTTTTTCTTTCTGATTAAATTCGTTGCAGGATCCAAGACAATTAAAGCGATTCACCGAGACGTGCCTGAGCCTCACCGCTCAGTGTCATTTCATCGTGTGCCACTGTTCATCCTGGCTTACAGGAGTTGCAGTGGTAGGTAAGAGGGAAGGACTAGTCCCGAAAAAAAAACCACGCAGATGCCCAAAATACACCAGTAATATTTGAAGCCAAACAATTTGCTTCAAGTTGGTCACGACAATTGCGATTCCCCTGATCATGCCTGGGCCTCACCGCTCAGTGTCATTTCATCGTGTGCCGCTGTTCATCCTACATGAGTTGCAGAGGTAGGCAAGAGGGAGGGACTAGTCCCGAAAAAAAAACACGGAGACGCCCAAAATACAGCAGTAATATTTGGAGCCAAATAATTTGCATCAAGTTGGTCACGACAATTGCGATTCCCCGGGACATACCTGGGCCTCACCGCTCAGCCAACCTCATTTCATCGAGTGCCACTGTTGATGATTGCTTACAGGAGTGGTAGTGGTGGGTAAGAGGGATGGACGGGCCCCGTATTTATTTTACGCCTTGTGTAAGTAAAAGAGATCGACCGTAAGCCGTCAGAGCACTATGGAGCCAACATTGGCTAATATTTCTGTTCTCTCAGCCATCCGTATCCGTAAGTGAACGGCGAAGCGTCAAAAAGGTGCGTCTTCGTGCTTCGGATGTTACTTTAAGCTGTCGGTCCAGGTTGTTGTCGCTCAAGAACAGTCGTTAAGCCATGTCAGAGGCCTACGGGCTTGAACAACTCTGACACTAGGATAAACAAGACAATAAAAAATAAGATAGAAGAATATTTCACTTCACTTCAAATTGAGCATGCGGTCATAACTCATAACGAACATTAAGGCAACTTACTTGATCGTTTCCAAGGTACTCATCGGGTTCCTCCCTTATATGTGTTTCCTCAAGATCTTGGGAAAGCTAAACAATGTCAATTACATTATGTAAATATTTATTTAAACGTTCATTTCGGACAATATACATCCATATAATTGTTGATATTATAATAACTTAAAACTAGTTGGTGTATTAAATATTAATTATCTATACATATAATAAATCGTAGGAAAGTCAAAACAGTACATTGAATTTTTTTTTTTAAAAGGATACTTGGGGCGTGATTTACAATTGATATCGAGACCAAAAATATAGTTATTAGAATTTTGTCTGTTTGTCTGTATGTATGTCCGGGCTAAACTCAAAAAGTACTGCATGAATATTACTAAGAGGTCGGGTCAACATATAGGCTACATATTATCACGCTATCACCTACGGGGGAGAAACTGTGGTAATTTATAAAATTTATCGCGGGTAAAACCACGGGGCACAGCTAGTTATGTATAAACAGAGTTATTTGTAAAACACCAACAATCTCGCAGGACTTCATAGCTAACATCATAAGCAACAACTTTTGTTCTACGAGTTTGGACATAACTCAATACAGGAAAAAAAAGGTTTCAAAAGGTTTTGTTGTACTGTCGTGACATGTGTAGGTCTATGTTTCATTCATAAAAGAAAGGACGACGCTAAACACGCGCGCGTTTCGCTTCTTTACGATTACAGAGTTATAAACATTCAAGCAGGAAATTAAATTAATACTTAATAATTTTTGTATGAAAATAAAATCTAACTAAATATCAAAAGTTGTAGAACAAAAGTTGTTGCTTATGGTGTTAACTATCTACTACTGCGAGGTTGTTGGTGTTTTACAAGTAACCGTGTACGCAGCAGTGCAAACGTATCCAATGCCCCAGGAAAAGACAGTTGGACCTCTCACAAATAAGGCGAAGGATGCCATTTGTGCACCCAGTGATGCGACCCATCAAGCAGGCTAGGCGGTCCTCTTGCGATATTGCATTGAAACTATCAGTTTTCGCCTCCGCATGCATACCGGACGCATTGCAACATGCTGGGAGCCTATTGACGAGTCGGTCATAGTCAAGTCAAACATAGTCTGCATCACAATAACAGCGTACATAGCGTTTGCACTAACTTTGTAACTAAATTTTAACTATTATTAGTGACGACAATTTCTATGTGTAAATATAAATTAAATATGTCTTTGAATAAAGTTGGTTGGATATTTATTTTACTAAAAATATTAAAAGTAATATTATATAGAGAAACAATGTGTTTTATTATAATTACTAAACAATATTATAAGTTAAAATATTCGAATTAGAATATATCGACAAATATTTACATTTGTCACTGGATTTCGAAACGAACTCCGCCACTGTTTTATCAGATAAATAACTAAAATATATTTTTACCGGCCATGTTTGCCGCATGTCCGATTGTTGCCGAATCTTGTGCCAAAACAATTTGTTTATGGCACCCACCTCAATAGCCGCTCAGAAACGAAACGCAAGTAGATTAGATTTGTTAAGATAAATAAAAAATAGAGATTATAGATCTAATTTCTATAAATTTGATCTATAATCTATCTTAACTAATTTATCTTAACTCATATATTATTATTGTTAAAAACCGAAGTAATTTGTTATATAGTTAAGTATTTAATTTCAATTTTAGTTTTTCTTTCGGGTGCTCTCAAGTTCACCTAAATTTTCAACTCCAATAATTGGAAATCCGAAAATGTTCTTCCTAACATTTTTCATCCATAACAATCACAATTCCTTACTATTCGTCTCTAATGTTCATAATTCAGAAGCATTTAACTTCATAATGTCAGTAGCAATAAACATCTACTATACTTTTATTTGTTTTCCTATATTTTCTCGAACATAACCCTTTTACACTATTATTCAAAGTCATATCTTTGTTGGTTAGATTTATTTTTATTCATAACTAGCAGTGCCCGCGGACTTCGTCCGCGTTATAAATATTTTTGTCCCAGCCCGTTTGTCCCGCGTAATACTTCGGGGTGAAAAAGTTCGGGATATATTTTTTCCATAGCATATGACACTCCACAATTACGTAGCTTTCTATAGGCGAAAAAGAGATTACCCCTTACAACGTCACAAACTCACAAAAGTTACCTATTTATAATATTATATTAGTATAGATAATCAGATGCAAAGATAGTAGTAAATCTTCAGGTATATATTTGAACAATAACACTTTACCCTTATACTACGGTACTATTTGTAGTCATTGGTATAATTAAGTTAAGTTAAAACTGCGACCATAAAGCACGAACTGAGCGAGCGAAGCCAGAGTCCCGCTCTAGTCATTCAGTCAATTTCCAGAAACGAATCGGTCCTATTCAAAATTATTGGTTTAGGTTAGGTTAGAACTGTGCCAGAACCGAATCGGTTCTATAGTTATTGGTTTAGGTATTCACATATATTTTTTATTAACTACACTTGGTAATGTTTCTTTCTGAGTATGAGTGAAAATATTATGGTAATTATGTTTAGGGATAAAGGCGTCATGATAAAAACAGTAGGAGTTTAAATATATACAGTAATGATATTATAAATAACAACTCTCGGAAACATGAGTGGTATGAACTTCGCCGGTAGCACTACAAATAGTATTAATGAAAACTTTAGGATGAACAATTTTAGGAAGAGTGATCGATCGGCTTAAATCATTAGGAAGAACTATTTCGGGTAAAGAACTTTAGGTGAGCCAATATGGACCCTTTTTAGGGTTCCGTAGCCAAATGTCAAAAAAAGGAACCCTTATTGATTCGTCATGTCTGTCTGTCTGTCCGTCCGTATGTCACAGCCACTTTTTTCCGAAACTATTAGAGCTGTACTGTTGAAACTTGGTATATATATAACTTGGTATTCTGTGAACCGCATTAAGATGTTAACACAAAAATAGAAAACTATAAAAATTTTGGAGGTCGCCATACATAGAACTCAAACTCAAATTTTTTTTTCATCGTACTCATACATGTGGAGTGTCTATAGATAGGTCTTCAAAAATTAGGGTTGTAACGGAGGCCTCTTAGCGGAGGCGGAGGCGGATGCGAAGATGACGGATTACACCTCCGCGGATGCGGAGGTTAACGGATGCGAATGCGAAGGTGAAAGTGGATGTGAAAAAATAGTATTTTATGAGTAATATTAATCATTTTTTTAATCTTTTTCCATAAAAACACTTTCATACCTCACTTGTTTTTGGCTTCGTGTGACTTGAGTAAACAATAACAATTACATTGCATTGCAAAGCAAAATTCGGCCGTACGACTGAGTCGTAATCGGGCCGCGGCTCGCGCATTATTATTATTCTATGATTTATTTTTATTTTATTGACACTTATTCCACAAAACTACAAAGGCGGACATTTTTAACTGTGTGGCTGACGGCCATAAAGAATATCGCCACCCACTCTCATCCCGTGGGGGGACGTGTCTATCTTATTGCGATCGCCGACCCGTCTGCCAATCGTGCCAAGCTGAGAGTGGGGCAATTTGCATTGGCCTTCATGGAGAAGGAAGCTCTTTATGATGAACTCCTTTTTCAAAAGCCGGATAACCGCAAATGGACCTGGGTAAACCCCGATGGTAAAACAAAAAACGAGATAGACTTTATTTTGTCGACGATAAGACAGAAGTTCAATGACGTCTTTGTGATCAATACGATTCATTCCTCATTGAACCTTAATTTCAAGCTCCAGAGGTCCCGACTGATAAAGTCTACGCTCCGACCTTTACCCATCCACGTCGAAAACCCCGAACCCTTTCAGCTAGAACTGCAAAACTGAACAGCTCGAATTGCGGGGAAGTGGAGTCATACCACGACAGGCTCGTAGATGCCATCCATACGGCTGAGTCTAAGGTCTTCAAGGCCCGCCGTAAAAACAGAACCAAAAAGATCTCTGACTATACCCTGCAGCTAAAGGAAGAAACACGGAAAATGGTTTTGACATCGTTTGGTGATGCTACCAGATACCGGCAGCTCAACAGACAGATCTCAAAGTCTTTGACTCGCGACACGCGCCCAATTAATACAAAATGTATTAAAGAAGCCATCGAGCGGAATAAAGGCTCTTAAAGTGTTAGCAAGAGAACTGTGTGTTGGACAGAGCCAACTGACGAAGCTGAAGAAAGATGGCAGAATCGTCACGTCTCGACCTGAGTTGCTGGGAGAGATCGAGAGGTTCCATGGACAGCTGTATACGAGAACCCAGTCACTTGTCGATAGTTGTGCCTCAGATCCCAGAGCACGACTAACCCGACACTTCACCGAAGACATCCCGGACGTCAGCATGTGCGAGATAAGAATCACTCTCAAACAGCTTAAGAACAACAAGGCGCCTGGTGATGATGGTCGGGCCCTTCAGAAGTTATTTAACACCGTCATAATAGAAGGTCAAACGCCACAAGTATGGCACAGAGGTGTGATGGTGCTCTTCTTCAAAAAGGGCGATAATACCCTCTTGAAAAATTACAGATCCATCGCAATGCTGAGCCATGTTTACAAGTTGTTTTCTGCTGGCTGGGCAGCATTCGGGAAGCTACTCAATAACGTCTCTTTCGAATTGAGACACTGCGGTATATGGGATACCGCAGTGTCTCAATTCGAAAGTCTTCGACCAGTGTGCGATGCCAGTGATGACTAACGGAACAGAGACGTCGTCGCACACTATAGGTCTTATCAGGCGGCTCAAGGTCACCCATAAAGCAATGGAAAGAGCTATGCTTGGAGTTTCCTTGCGAGATCGAATGAGAAATGCTGAGGTTCGCAGGCGAACCAGAGTAACCAACTTATCCCGAAGAATTGCCAAGCTGAAGTGGCAGTGGGCAGGGCACATAGCTCGTAGAGCGGACGGCTGCTGGCGCAGAAAGGTTCTCGAGTGGCGACCACGAACCGGATGATCTTGTGCGGGTCGGTGGATGCCGATAGCCCAAGACCGGCAATTGTGGATATCTTTGGGGGAGGTCTTTGTCCAGCTGTAGGCGTCACTCGGCTGATACGACGATGATGTTGACAAAGGCGGAATTGATGCCAAAGGCATTCTATGCCAGTCGACCTTTGGGTGATGCAGAGATATATGATTATGCCGTAAATAAAACTCCGTTATAACTCCGCAAAGAAATTGCGGAGGCGGAGGCGGATGCGAAGGTACGATTTCATGCGGAACTTCCGCAGTAACGGAAGTGGAGGCGAAGATCCGTTACAACCCTAGTTCCTAATATCATTTTTTTCTAAACTGAATAGTTGCGCGAGAGACACTTCCAAAGTGGTAAAATGAGTGTTCCCCCCCTGTAACTTCTAAAATAAGAGAATTAAAAACTAAAAAAAATATATGATGTACATTACCATGGAAACTAACAACGAAAATTGGTTTGAACGAGATCTAGCAAGTAGTTTTTTTTTAATACGTCATAAACCGCAATTTGCTTTCATTTAATCAACTGAAATACTTTCTGCTACGGAACCCTTCATGTGCGACTCGCACTTGGCCGGTTTTTCTTTCTATAGTTTTCATTTGATATTATTAGTATTTGAATCATATCGATAGCCAGGATACAGGCATTGTCTAGTGTGGCTCTCACTATTGATAAACATGAACAACTGGACTCTTAGCAGATAAAATACATACTGTCATTTAGCTAATAAAGTAAAATAAAAAATAGGGCAAGTGCGAGTCGGACTCGCCCGTGAAGGGTTCCGTAGCAGCAAGTTGATTGAATGAAAGGTAAATGGCGGTTTACGATAAAAAGAACCTTCTCACTAGATCTTGTTGAAACCAAGTGGTAGTTTGCATGATAATGTACATCATATATTTTTTTTAGTTTTATCATTCTCTTATTTTAGAAGTTACACATTTCACCACTTTGGAAGGGTCTCTCCTGCAAACTATTCTGTTTAAAAAAAAATGATATTAGAAACCTCACTCAGTATAATTTTGAAGAACAATCCATAGATACCTCACATGTATGGCTTGCTGAAAAAAAAATTTTGAGTGTCAGTTCTATGTACCTATGTTCCCCAAAATGGATTGGATTTTTTACTATTCTTGTGTGATAAATGTGAAAATCTTAATGCGGTTCCCAGAATCACATTTTCTTACCAGGTTTCAACAGTGTAGTTCTTATAGTTTCGGAAAAAAGTGGCTGTGCCTTCCGGCGGACGGACGGATAGACAGACATGGCGAATCCATTAGGGTTCCGTTTTGGCCATTTAGCTACTGAACCCTAAAATGGTTTTTACTCACGTAGACTTTAAAAAAGCGCTTGTAAATAGTTAGAACATGTTTTTAGTAATAAAATTAATTAAACATAATTATTTCTGGGTACCTATATATGGAACGGATATTTAGGGATTGTATGAAAACTAGCTAGCTTATAGTAATTATAATAATAATGGCCTCCCAACCGAATTTCGGCCACGCTGGCCATTCTCAATGGAGACTAGCCAATTGCGCAGGACATATTATAGTGCACATATGTGTGTGCAAGTACAGGGGCAATTTCTATTCCAGCACTCTTATGATCCGATGGGACGCCTAGCGACACGACCGGAAAGAGGTCAGGTACAGGACGGACGGCTTTACGTACTCTCCGAGGCACTATAGCCAAATCCCAGACTTCGGGCTGATACTGAAAATTTTATTTTTACGTAAATATCCCAAAATTAACTTTTTTGACCCGACCCGGGATTTGAACCCACAACCTCATTACCTGCGGTTGAATACGCTACCGCTAGCCCAACGAGGCAGTCAAATGGCTTGTATTAAGTTATTATCAAACAGATTATATATAGGTTTAATTATCGAAATGTGTAGTTTTAGGTATATTTTAATACCTATTGTCTGAATGGTTCTGCCTATATTAAGGTACGAATTAAATATTATGATTAAGGCGGACCTTGTGTATATAACGACGGTCGCTTTAATGCTACCTCCGCTGTAGCTCCGGTGTATTTCTCATATTTGAGTACGTATAATAAAGATAATTCAATTATATTCCACTGTGATTTTTGCTAGACATATAAGATACGATTTATGCCGTCCCCATACCCGTAACACATATGCATAAGAAGAAAGATAAAGAATTTAGGCTGCTACTGTCAGACGGACATTGCATCAACAGCGCGCAGTCGTAAATTCAACTGCATGCAGTCATCTGCTGTCGGATCTGACTGTACGCAGTTGACGCCACGCATTTGCCAGCCCAGAAGCTCAGTGTAAATAAAAATTGAGAGGTGTCAAGGGACACCCGGATGGAACAAAGTTATTTCTTATTATTTATTATGTACAATAAACCTGTATACACTCAACAAAATAATCGTCGCGACACCACACTGTTCAATGCGAAATAGGAATGAAAATATCTGGCTTGCTTTCTATAAGAGACAGAGAAACATGCGCACGCCGCACAGCTGCAAAAAGTGTCGTGACAACTTTTCGTAAGATTTTTTTCCGTCTAGCCCCCTTTCACAACGCGCGATAAGGAACTTCGTTCCAATATTTCTCCTTGTTATTGAGTTCACACGACTGCAGCCGACCGCGTTAAGTTGGTATAATGGCTAAACGAAATCGAGCGTACAACTGCATGCGATTGTTGCGATGCAGTCCATCTGATGGCGGTCTAAGTAGCTAACCTTACATGCATCAGAACGATATCACACGAATGCTCAATTCTTCCATTGGACTTTATCAAGGTGGAGAAGAAGATATGCAACACTCGACGAAAGAAACCATGTCCAGGGGCTCTACCAGCTAAGTCGCCAAACATCGGGATAGTGATCGGGGTTCAAATATATAAAGGTTAAAAATGACTTAATCAATTGGTAAATCGGCTTCAACGTTGACAATCGATTCCGGACCATTTATGACGTCACATGTGCTCATGGAAGCTGATTTAACGATTGATTAAGTCATTTTGAACCTTATTTATTTGAACTCTATTTATGAAATCGATGTTCGGTGACTTACCCGGTAGAGCCCCAGGCAATAGATAAAAGAAAGTTGTATTTAACTATAATGGCGTTGATGACCTGTGGCACAAGTTTTCGCAACCTATTTCAGGCACCGGTCCTTCACAAATGTAAAAATTATTTACTAAATTATAGTTATACTTAATCTAGCCTTAAGTTATAAAGATAAGGATAAATTTTCAAATCTTTTTTATATTATACTGTTCATGGCAGGATCTTAGGTATGCCACAAGCAGGGCAATCAGTGTGGCCACGTTCTGGGCCACAAAAAAATCATTAATTTGCCATCGGCACGCTAAGATGATTTTTATATAGAATGGCAAGGTAAGGTTTCTAGATCACCTGATGGTAAGTGATCTAGAGAGGCCGCAGGCCTTTAAGAAAGGATTAGGCTCACTTCTTGATAGTTGCCAGTCATTATATCGGGAACCGATCACTTTGCCGATCTTTTTTTGTTCGAATTTCATTTGACTGAAAACTATTGACCGACGTCTTTTTTACTATATGCATTATTTTACATATATTAAGATCATACATACTTCGTATCATGTGTCATAGGTATTATTTTACCGAACAATTTTTCGAAGATTTAGAAAATAACTTCTTGCTAATGGCCGAAGCCTCTTTGAACGAAAAAAATCGAATTGATAATAGGTTAAGTGATACAGTGGCAGACGTGACTTCGGTGAAATAAAAAAAACCGAAACGATAAAAGTTGAAACGTTTTTGGTGAAATGAAATTCGGTCAAATATTTTTGGAACTTATGATAGGTAATAATAATATCTTGGGACAATGTCACACAGATCATCCTAGCCCCAAACTAAGCAAAGCTTGTACTAGGTATGTACCCATAGTACAAGCTTTGCTTAGTTTACCAGGCGACGATATACATACTTATATAGATAGATACATACTTATATACATAGAAAACATCCATGACTCAGAAACAAATATTCGTGCTCATCACACAAATATTGGCACTTACCGGGATTCGAACCCAGGACCACCAGCTTCGTAGGCAGGAGCACTGCCAACTAGGCTACGGTGACCGTAACCCATAATATCACAGTCTACTTGACTCACATCATCATAGTACTCTTGTTCTTGATACTCCGGTTCATGATGTTCTTCTTGAGGGACCTCGGGCGGCTGTTCCGGAGGAACCTCGGTAGGGACTTCGGCAGGGACTTCGGTAGGGACTTCGGGAGGGACTTGAGTGGGATCATGGGGGGTTCCGGGAGGTCGAGGCTAAGAGGAAGCAATTTGTAAATATATGATTTATATCTTACCTAAAAATTATAGAGAATGTAAGCTAAGGAGTAGGTTGATAGGAGAGAAGCTGTCGTCTCATGTATGGACAGTATAAGAAGGAGCAAAATTTCATATGAGCATTACTTTACTTTAAACTGATCGCGTAGTTAGGTGATAAACCTCACCGATCAGTTACGGAACGGTGACAGAAACTGGTGATGAGCGCCTACTTTATGTAAATAAAAATAAAATTAATTATGGTACTAGTAGCGAGGAATTAATATGAATAAATATCGCTTACTGCTTACGTTTTTGATGTGGAACATCTATAGCCGCACGTACGCTGTACGATAGTAGTGTGTACGGTGTGGCGACGCGTCGCCATGCGCAATCGACTTTTTATTTTATCATTATGACATATTTAGTTCCTATCACAATATGTTCTTTTCTGCATATTACTTTTACAAAATAATGTCGATGTTTCACATCTGCCAGGCGTCCCGTGACGGCTCACATTTTTTTTTCAATATTTGACGATTAATAATTATATCTAATTAATTAATGATGACGATTTGAGCAAAATAATTATATTGACAAAATTTAATTAAAATAAAATACCTAGAACCATAATTGGAATAGATTTGTATATGTACCTACTTCATAAATAAGTAAATTGCATCTAAGCTAAGGAAATAATCTGGCTAAATAAATAGGTACATAAAAAATATTGCTTACTGGGTGGATGTAATTTTAAATTTGTTTCAGGTGTATCCTATTGTTGAGAAATGCAAGGAGCTTATACGCAGATTTTCCAGGTCAATATCAAAACCTGCAGATATTACCTACTCCATTTTCAGTAGAGAATTAACTCATCATCATCATTTCCCCCATATACCCGTCACCAAGCTTGAATCTTGTGATCTTCTAGTGGGAGCCGAGGATTTTGCAAGGTTAGAACAAATGGTTTCCTAGAAGTATTTCAACGACTTAATATTAAGGGGAATTTTACAGTCCCCTAACGCCGCCAATTGAAAAAATGTCATAACTCGTAAATAGTAATTATCAACACTTGAAATATAGCTGTTTAGCTAAATCGTGCATTCAAAACATAAACGGCCGTTTTTGTTACAAATGCACGATTTAGCTAAACAGCTATATTTCAAGTGTTGACAATGTGTTATAAAATTACGTTATTGCCTTTTCTACAGTAATAATAGACGACATTTTGTATTTTTTATTCTATTTACGAGTTATGACATTTTTTCGATTGGCGGCGCTAGTGGACTGTAATAGGCCTCTTAAACTCACCGTAGTAGTAGTGTGGCCCATTGATCCCATCGCGGCGCTCGCCAGACCGCCTCCGATTAGGCCTCCGGCGACTCCGGCCAGAGCACCCGCACCTAGCGCTCCAGCCATGCCCATACCACGACCTGTTCCTGGAAAAAGCAACATGATTATAGCAAGGCGCAACCGCGTGTTAGGAATGAAGCTACAAGTAGAGCGTACGCCCGTTCCGTTAAACTCAACCAAGCGCGAGGGAGACAGAATATTTATACAGTAGAGTGCTTCTTTGTTTCTTCTTCTTCGTAACGTCGCTAAGCCAAGTCAGAGGTCTAATGTCTGGCTTGTACAGCTCTGACACTAGGGTAACCATTGCCCATATGATAAGAAAGTAAGTATGTCACAAACACAGTTAAGTATTAAAATTAGTCACTAAACATATGTGCGCCATGTTTTAATCCTTGATTAAATTAGAAACTTGTGAGCTCGGCGTTCACATGTTAGAATTAATTAAATTTATTCTCATATGAGATTCTCGCTTGTATGAGATACAGAGTTATGCATAATTTATGTATTAACCCACATAATTAATTGCTGTATATCGAGGACATAAACGGACCAAGTATGGAGCCTTGTATGCGGGACACCCAAGATGACAGTAATGGTGCGATATGTGGTCACACCATTAACACCATTTTATTATATACTAGCTGTGCCCCGCGGTTTCACCCGCGTTAAACTTTATAAATTATCACAGCTCCTCCCCCGAAGGTGATAACGTGATAATATGTAGCCTATATGTTGACCCGACCTCTTAGTAATGTAATGCAAAATTTGAAGTAAATCCATGAAGTACTTTTTGAGTTTAGCCCGGACATACATACAGACAAACAGACAAAAATTCTAAAAACTATATTTTTGGCTTCGATATCGATTGTAGATCACGCCCCAAGTATCCTTTTTAAAAAATATTCAATGTACAGTTTTGACTTTCCTACGATTTTATTATATGTATAGATACTAAAACCTTCAGAGTTCTATAACCCAAATAAGAAGTAAGTCCGAACGCGTAGTGTTTAGTACTAGTCGTATGATGTGATATTGTGACAGAGTACCATGATCAACACATTTGAAGGCCTTAGACAAGTCAAAAATATTATTAAAGGTCACGAATATATATTTCCTAACCTATATATATCCTATCAGTTAAATTCCTGCTTCTATGCATGAGCAAGGCGTTTATAATGGTGTCTATAAAATGCTTCTTAATAAGTAAATCAGAAAGTCTGTCGAAATATGTACCTAATTGCTAAAAGTATAAACCAAAGAGAATCATACCTTTATTTGCTTACTTATATTTGTTTGTGTATCGTGTGTGTTTTAATGTACATACATACATACTCTCACACCTGTTTCCCAGAGGGGTAGACAGAGACAACGGATTTCAATGTTTCACGATCTTTATATACACCTTTTTTGTCTCGTTTTCTGTCATTATATTTTTCATATATTTACGTTTGTGTATCGCGTGTGTTTAAATGTACATACATACATACTCTCACACTTGTTTCCCAGAGGGGTAGGCAGATACAACGGATTTCAATGTTTCACGATCTTTGCACACCTCTTTTGTCACGTTTACTGTCGTTATATTTTTCATAAATGCTCGCTGGTTTAGGAAAATTCTGACTTGGTCTTTCTTGAGAACGTCTTCCATTTGGTCTGAGATTGTACTACGAGGTCTTCCCCTTCCGGTTGTACCATTCACACAAACCAGGTATACGTCTTTTGTCAATCTTCTTTCATTCATCCTTTCTTAACGCCCAAACCATCTCACCATACCTTTTCCATCTTTCTGACTACATCACAACGCTCTCTTACATCAGTGTTTCGTGTTGTCTGTATATTTATATATGATACAAAATATTGCAAATGTTTCTTCGTGAATTGGTGTGGAGCCTTATCATGTTTATTTGTTTCTAAGATTTCACCTGTTAAACTGATCAACTTTTGTGTGTCTGAAATAGGTGAGGTGTAAGGAATGGGGTAACATTAAAACAAATAACACATGTTGTAACCTTGTGGCCTTTGTAGTGGTCCTTGAAACCGTTGACCTTGAAATTGCGGTTGACCTTGATATTGTGGCTGACCTTGAAACTGTTGGCCTTGATATGGCGGTGGAGCTTGGACATATTGCTGAAAAATAATGTCACATTTTAACATAAGCCACAATAGGATAGTCTTAGCTTTCTGACTGATAGCGTCTATTGAGGAGCAAAGAAGCATATATCATCTGATGGAATCATTCTTTCTGGAGTTAAAATAAGCTGCTCTTCATGTTAATATCAGGAAAATAGTGAACCGTTGCCCCAGGAAGTAAGTGTGTTTATAAAACCGGTCTTAGCCGTTATTCAACCTATACCTTAATATATTTTTAGATGGAACTGTTAAGTCAGCATTTAAGCCGACTCAGTAGCAGCTCAAATACAGTTGGGCCTGTGTATAAAATGGCTTAAGTTTAGTAAAGTTCAGCCAGGGTTAAGTTAAGCTATACGCTGTTACATGTCATGCGAGTATAGTCCGTAGCTAAGCCAGAATTTAAGTGAGTATTTCTCGGCTAAAATCATTTTAACCTCGATATATTTCAAGCAGTATTGCGTTGTTGGTCAAGATTATATTTTAGCTGAGCCAGAATATTAATAAAAGTGAACAAATTAGGCCGCTTGATAAGTAGCCATATACAACTTTTAAATTTTAAATTTTGGGTTAAGATTAGCTATACGCTGTAACATGCCATGCGATTGTAGCGTTTAATTTTTCTCGATATATTTCAAGCAGTATAATGTCGTTGGTGAAGACTGTATTTAAACTAAGTCGGAAATTTGTAAGAGATTAGGATAAGTCTGTTAAAAAATCTTAATATATCTCAAGTAATCTTAAGTTTTTGTGTCAAGCATTTATTTAAGCCGAGCCAGAAGTTTTGTAAAGATACCTACGCAAGGTGTAAAGGTTTAAAAGTCTTCCGTTGTACGTCTAACCTTCACCTACCAGAATTTTCGTAATAATTAGCCAGGATTACATAAGCTATGAGCTGAATAACATACCAGAAACAGTTAAGCCAGAACCTAGGTAATTAAGAAGTTTGAGAGCTAAGTTAGCTTATAGTCAAGGCTGTATTTAAGCCGAGAAAAAAGTAAGATAAAGCCAGAGTTAAGATAAATAAGCATCCGCTCATATCACGAGAACAGTCTATATGCATAACCTGCAAATTAAAAACGACCGTGGAAAATTACGACAGAGAGCAAGTGGGGTGATCTGATGGCAAGTGATCACCGTTGCCCATGGTCATTCGCAACACCAGAGGAGCCGCAAGTGCGTTGCCGGCCTTTGAGAAAAGAATCGCCTCTTGAAGGTTGCCATGTCAGTTCTCTCGTCGTAATTTTTCACTGAATAATTATACACAGATTCATAAAGATAATAATTTGCTGGCTAGTACATGACTCACACTTGGGATCACTAAAGAATGGATAGGAAACACGAATGGCAGAAAAATCTGTCATTGTATTCCACATTACGGCGCCACTTATGCACTTATGCTTAAAACACTAAAAACCTCGCAGTATTAGATAGCTACCTCCATAAGCAACAACTTTTGTTCTACAACTTTTGATAATTTGTTAGATTTTATTTTCATACAACAATAAGTATAAATTTAATTTCCCACTTGAATGTTTGTAACTCTACAAGCGTCGCAGAAACGCGCACACGCGCACGTGCTTAGCGTCGCGCGTCGTTTGCGCGTCGTCCTTTCGTTTATTAATGATACATAGACTTACCAATATCAACCTACAACAAAATCTATTAAAATCTTTTTTTTTTCATGTATTCAGTTATATAATAATTCAGTCTTCTCAGATCGGTGGGACGCCCTACTGCTGCGTCTCTGAGTAACGATCCACACCAGTTCTAATGTAGAGAACTTTATTACTAACACTATTTATTAAGTTATCTTGTTTCTACTAACACTGTGGACTTACATAATTATGTCTGAAATAAAGTATTTGAATAGGTACCTATGTACGAACTTATGCTGCTTGCTTATGATGTTAGCAATCTAGGCCTGCGAGGTTGTTGGTGTTTTACAAATAGGGTTATAAACGTCATTCGTAAAGCGCCATACAGCGGGATACCACGGCAGTTTTTCCTGAAATTGTACTAATTCTTACCGGTTGTGGCGGGTAGCTCGCTCTGACGCCTGTAACAAAAATGTATAAATTAACTACTCTCATTAATAAAACATACCGTATGAGTTTATAACCGACTTCTTTGGAAATATAGATGAAATGGAAAAAGGTACAAGTGGCGCCCTCACACGGAAGGAAGACTTAATTCTTAGCATTCCATGGATTTATCGTGCTGAAACCGGGTCCTACGCGTGGTAGAGGAGATAACACTCGACAAATTGCGACAGATGTAGGTTCAAGGCCCCCTGTGATGCTTCAACGCTCACCTTCTCTATCTCTCAGTGTTCCCCCTCCTCCCAGCTAAATTTGGTAAGATCCTAACAATGCCGCTTTGGATACACGTTTTTAAGCGCTACCGGAAGATCAGCGTTACAGTAATAGGTAATTATTATTTACTGTAACATTTGCTGAGGTAGACGCCTTTCCTAGCTAGTACTTATAATGTTGCATGCTTCATAAGTATTATGTAAACTAAACGCAATTAGTTATATCGTCTTAGATGTAAACTAAATTAAGGATTATCTGTGCTTGTTGGGAATAAATCTTTTTTATTTTTATTTTATTTATTTATTTTAATAAAGAACTTACGGAAGTTCTTGATAATCCTAAGTCTATTAATAGATTACAGAGGGATTTTGCTGGTATACCCCTCGTACCACCCCTCCACAGCATATAAATTAACCACAAAGCCATTTGCAAAGAACAGCGTAATTAAATCTACGAAAGTTTTCATCTACTAAACTTGGAAGGCTAGTCGTACACGTACACAAGGCTACATATCAAGCTATACATTTCCATTATAAGCTGATCCCGAATAGTATAGGATTTCCATACAATGACAGGTCAGCTTATAGTGGATATGTATAGCTTGATATGTAGCCGTGTGTACCTACTTTATATTAAACTAGCTGTGCCCGCGACTTCGTCCGCGTGTTAATTAGTTTATTTCGTTTTTTTGTAAAATAAAAGACTTTTTCTAAAATAAAAGTAGCCTAAGTTACTCCTTATTACATCAGCTACCTGCCAATAAAAGTCCTGTTAAAATCGGTCCAGCCATTTCAGAGATTAGCCAGGAACAAATAGACAGACAGACAGACAAAAAATTTAAAAAATGTTATTTTGGTGTATGTACCGTATATATATTCATATTTATGTAGTAAAAACCGGTTATTTCAATATTACAAACAGACACTCCAATTTTATTTATTTGTATAGATTAACTTTAGTGTGAAATGTCATCTTGAGTTACTGTTTAAAATAGACTATCATATTACGACAACTACTACACTACTAAGACGACTAAGTACTACTATTTCCGAAGCGGAAGCGTATTCCATCGCAGCCAATGAGGTCTTGCGTTAATATCCCATGTCGGGCCAAAAGAATTACCGCGATTTTTCTGGCAAGAAAAACAGCTAATTTCAGCCCGGAGCTCGGAAATTAACAAGGCTATAATATGCCTCGAAGAGCACAAGTTGCCGGTCCTGTACCGGACTCCCACTTGATCATGAGAGTTAGGAATATAAACACGTCCTGCACAGATCGCTAGTCTTAATTGCGCACCCTTCTGAGCGATTTTATGATGAACTTACCGGTTATTGCGCCGAACAATTATGGACGTGTGTTGATGCAAAAATGTTAGGTTTAAGTTCAAACACATATACATTCCTGAGTGAGGCTCATGGGTCAAAGAGGTGGCTTGATCACTGCTTAGTGACCGAAGCGGCTATGGCCTCCGTCAGGAAAGTGTATGTAGTCTATGATGTGTTTTGGTCAGACCACTTGCCGCTCGTAGTAGAATGTGACTTGAATAGTATGTTACCAAAGGAACCTGTTAGTATTACAAATGTGAACAAGTATGTTGTGTGGGGAGAGAGAAGCCAAAATCAGATAGTTGCTTATGAACGTGAATGTCATGAAAGATTAAAACTAATTGACTTTCCACACGAACTTGGCGAATGCTCTGACAGTATGTATAACAACTCTGGCCATAAAATTATTATTGAGAAACTGTATGCTGACATCGTACATGCTTTAAGTGAGGCTGCTGTGATGGGTCGGGGAGGCAGTAATAGATGCTCTAAGCGGGTAATAGTTGGCTGGAATAAACATGTCGCAGAGGCTCATAGGGAGGCTAGGCAGAAATTTATATTGTGGGCGTGGTATGGCAAACCTTCTACTGGATTACTTTATGATGAAATGCGTGACACTAGAAAAGTCTTTAAGTCAAGGTTAAAGTGGTGCCAGGATCATGAAGACCAAGTTAAAATGGACATTCTAGCCTCACACCATGCTAAAAACGATTTTCGTAGTTTCTGGAAACAAACAAACAAATTAAAAACCAGACCGGGAATCCCTGTGAGCGTCGGTGGCATGAGTGAACCTGAGGATATTGCAAACCTATTTAAGGAAACATTTTTTGTTAAATCTCCACTAGGTCCCTCACGGTCAGTGCTCAATGTTGTGCCCGGCATGGCAATAGGGGTTAAATTTAAGACCTTAGAAATAGCTCAGACTATACGACGTATGTCAAGGGGTAAGTCACCCGCTCATGACGGGCTTAGCATCGAGCACTTACGATATGCTGGCCATCACTTACCCAGAGTGCTTGCCATATTATATGGTTTTTGTATGAGTCATAGTTTCCTGCCCAGTGAGATGATGCGAACAATAGTAGTGCCAATAGCAAAAAATAACACTGGCGACCTTGCTGACACAGGGAACTATAGGCCTATTTCACTAGCTACCGTGATTTCAAAGGTATTTGAAGGCATGCTTAATACACACTTAACTAGCTGTACCACTATTCATGATAACCAGTTCGGATTTAGAGCTGGTTTATCAACAGAGAGTGCGGTGTTGTGTCTTAAGCATGCTGTGACGTACTATGCGAGACGAGGGACGCCTATTTATCCTCGACTTATCAAAAGCATTTGATCTGGTTTCCTACGACGTGTTGTGGAGTAAATTAGAACGGTTAAATCTACCCACAGAACTAATTAACATTCTCAAGTTTTGGTATGGAAACCAGATCAACACTGTACGATGGGCTGGGGCGATCTCTGGTCTTTATGGGTTGGAGTGTGGGGTGAGGCAGGGTGGATTGAGTTCACCAACACTTTTCAACCTATATATAAATGAATTGATTGGCGAGCTCAGCAGTACCAGGCTCGGATGTTATATAGACGGTACCTGCGTCAATAATATCAGTTTCGCAGACGACCAGGTACTCCTGAGTGCGTCAGTTTGTGGCCTCAGAAAATTAATTGCCAAATGTGAGGAGTATGCTAAATTACATGGCTTGGCATACAACACCAAGAAGTCAGAGATCATGGTCTTTGAGGCTGGGGGTAAAAGCCCTGATACAGTACCGCCTGTCTTATTGTATGGTACACCGTTGCAGAGGGTATACAGGTTTAAGTATCTTGGTCATATATTGACTCCCGGCATCAATGACGATGATGACATTGAACGGGAGCGGAGAGCGTTGTCGGTTAGAGCGAACATGCTGGCCCGCAGGTTTGTACGATGCTCACTACCAGTTAAAATCACGCTCTTTCGAGCCTACTGTACTTCTTTTTACTCGTGCAACTTGTGGGCTAGATATACAAAAAAATCGTACAGCGCTCTCCGCGTCCAATATAACAATGCGTTTAGGATACTTGTGGGCTGCCTCGTTTCTGTAGTGCGTCAGGGATGTTCGCAGATGCGCACGTAGATTGCTTTTACGCAACAATGCGCAAAAGGTGTGCTTCTCTGGTGCGCAGGGTATGGGGCAGCCCCAACAGCGTCTTAAGCATGGTTGCCAGTCGATTGGACTGTAAATACGTTGGTCACTGTTGTGCAATCTCCCATGGAATGGCACAACAGTGACTAACCTCCATTTATTTATGTATTTGTTCCGTGTTTGTGATTAATGTGATTGTGTGATTACTAACATAGTCGTAAGTTTATACTAACAATCTTGTTGAGTCATAGTTACTTGAATAAAGAAAGTTCTATTCTATTCTATAGCAAGCAAATAGCTCAATTTGTCGTTTGCTTGATTTTGAAGCCCTTTTAATCCTGAAATTCCATAAAAAACGAACTTCTAAAACGAAAATATGAACTTCCTAGCGGACCACCGTTCGCAGGTCCACTAGGAAGTTTAGATTATACTGGCTTTGGCAGGTAACGGCCCTAGCCTGGTTTTCAAGCCTCGAAAGGATATCAGGACCATCCTATGCCATCCCGTGGATGTCGTAGACGAAGGGACACACCAGGTAGTCGGGCAGCACAGTCAACTGTGTACTAGCTACTGGCTTACTGCGGTCGCCACCTCACATGCCAAGCGCGATGACTACGGCCAACACCTCCATATAGTAAATAGAGGTAGCGTTGTAGAAACTTTTGGAGAGGTGTATGTCCAACATGTGGACATTAGGCTGATGATGATGATATCTACTGTGTAGTATATTAATTTAATATTTTTAACAGTAACATCCTTATATAAAAACCAAATCTAAAATTAACTGCAGTCGATCTTTGGTTTAGTCGAAAACCATCCAATGAGATTGCTTGATCCATAGTTCAATTGCAGTTTAACTTTAGACTTCGTTTTTAGATACGGGTGTTAAAATATACTGCGGTAGACGAAAGAGAAGAAGAGAGGAAAATGGCTCAAAATATCAGACCCCCATAAACTTCAATACAATGTTACTTACAGGAGTTACATTGTATTGAAGTTTATGGGGGTCTGCTTTCCTATTTTCGGCGATGGTCTCATTGTAGTGCTAAATTAATAGGAGTAGTTTTAAGATCCTGTGAAACTATTTCTATTAGGTATGTGTAAAGCCGTATAACTTAATTTAAATTTTTACTTACCTTGTATATACAATATACATACATAGACTAACGCCTGTATCCAGAGGGGTATGCAGACCACTTTTCCTCGTTTAGTGGCATACTTATCTTGTCTACGTTACAACTTAAGTACACAGATAGTTTGTCAACCTCTACCGCCCATTTAAATGTATTGTCACTACAATCCTCGTAAATGTTTCTCCGGACCGTATCGATTGGGTGTTTCAACCCACTGCTTTTGCTCCGCTGAGCCTTCTCAGTTGCGCTGTGTCGGATCCGGTGGTAGAACTAAATACAATCGTTAATCAATTTTCCTTTAAACATTGTCCCAGCACCCAATGTAGGTAGGTACACACGGCTACATATCAAGCTAAACATTTCCCATATAAGCTGACCACCCATTGCATGGAAATCCTATACAACGCGGGATCAGCTTATACTGGAAATGTATAGCTTGATATGTGGCCGGTTGTACGCTTAAAAAGCATTTGAAAATTCCCATCCTATTGAACTGATTTCTTCTCAGACTCCTTCACTGTTCAGGAAAAAAGCAAGCCCAGAGTTTCTTTGTGGCCTTCTTCTCCGGGTCGTCCACCTAGGTAGCTAGAGAAAGCCGCAGGCTAGCTAGGGTAGGTTCCTCAGCGGCGAGGATCGCTTTGGCCCATTAACGCGTGATCGGTGATCCCGTGCATGTGATCACACCCTCATTTAGAATTTCGTCTTTTTGCTTTAGTCTTCCATTCCTTAATTTTAATATAGTAGAACTAAATTTCAAAATAATAGATTAGTTTGTTATTTATTTAAGGATTTCAGAAAATATATGAGATAAAACAAACCGCACGGACGGACTAATTAATTTTTTTTTGTAACTTTTATACTATCCACTATGTTTAAGTACTGCATTGTGAGCTTGACAAGTACCTACAAGTGTATGTTAATACCCAAGTGCTGAATAAATTTCATTTCAGGCGGTTACTGTGGAACTCTCTTTCGCCTTACATTCGTGATTGTAATACAATCTCCATATCTTAAAAACGAACTTATTGGAGTGTCATAGGCTATATATGATGCCTGCAGCGCAAGACCGGCAGTTGAGGAGATCTTTGGGGAAGACCTTTGTCCAGCAGTGGACGTCTTTCGGCTGATATGATGATGATTATAATAGGCTACCTATATATTAACCCGAACCACATACATAATTTAATCACAAGTAAAATTGATTACCGTCCACGATTGACGGTCACCGTAGCCTTGTTGGTAGTGATCCTGCCTACGAAGCTGATCGTCCTGGGTTGGATTCCCGGTAAGTGCAAATATTTGTGTGATGAGCACAAATATATGTTTCTGAGTCATGGATGTTTTCTATGTATATAAGTATTGTACTATCTATATAAGTATGTATATCGTCGCCTGGTACCCATAGTACAAGCTTTGCTTAGTTTGGGGCTAGGATGATCTGTGTGACATTGCCCTCTATATTATTATTCGCCGGTCATCGTGATCGTGATCGGCTTTCAAATAGATAAAGGTTAAAAATTACTTAACTTGTTTCCTAGTATCGCACACATGGTTACCTACATATCAAGCTGTGCATTACCGGTATGGGCTGATCCCGCGTTGTATAGGATTTCCATACAATGAGAGGTCAGCTTATATTTGAGAAGTGATATTATTAAAGAAAAACACATAAATTCTTGGTGTCGTCTTTTATTCCATATTTTCTCTTCAATTAAAAAAAAAAACTTGTGTGTACTTATGTACACGCGTTAGAAGTTATACTTCATAATATACAACTTGAACATAGTTATCAATTTTCATGTGTTATGTCATGCTGTTATTTTGACGATGCGCGCGCACGATGCGCGTAAAAATTCACTGTCATACCACCTAGAACTAACTTCATGCTGTTAACTGTCATACCACCTAGAACTAACTTCATGCTGTTAACTGTCATACCACCTAGAACTAACTTCATGCTGTTAACTGTCATACCACCTAGAACTAACTTCATGCTGTTAAATTTTTTGGTGTCGGTGTGCGCGCGCATCGTAAAAATTCACTCTCATCATTTTTCTCCATCGCGCCAAAAGAAGTATAACTTCAAAAACCTTTTCACTTCGTCATGTCAAGTCTGTTCTTGAGGCGGCAAACGTCATTTCAGTCTAAAAAGTCCGTAACAGATGTGTACCACCAGAAAACAAGTAAACACAAACCCGCACACTACTATACTCACAAGCAAACAATACACAGAGCTGCAAACTTAAGTGTTACTCTACTATTTTGAAGTTATACTTCTTTTGGCGCGATGGAGAAAAATGATGAGAGTGAATTTTTACGATGCGCGCGCACACCGACACCAAAAAATTTAACAGCATGAAGTTAGTTCTAGGTGGTATGAAAATGTATGAGAGTGAATTTTTACGTAAAAACGTAAAAATAACAGCATGACGTTAGTTCTAGGTGGTATGAAAATTGATAACTATGTTCAAGTTGTATATTAAGAAGTATAACTTCTAACGCGTGTACATAAGTACACACAAGTTTTTTTTTATTTTTAAATGATAAATGTTGTTTCTAATTACTAATTTTTTGTTTGTTAATTTTATCTATTTTTTTATTTAGTACTTATATTCATTTCTTTTCTCAATTTTGTTAAATATGAAATAACGGAAGGAGCGAGACAACCCCAACACAAGTATTATTAACTAGCTGTGCCCCGCGGTTTTACCCGCGTTAAGTTTTATAAATTATCACAGCTCCTCCACCGTAGGTGATAGCGTGATAATATGTAGCCTATATGTTGACCCGACCTCTAAATAATATTCATGAAAAATTTTTTGTAAATCCATGCAGTACTTTTTGAGTTTAGCCCGGACATACATACAGACAAACAGATAAAAATTCCAAAAACTATATTTTTTGCTTCGATATGGATTGTAGATCGCACCCCAAGTATCCTTTTAAAATAATATTCAATGTACAGTTTTGACTTTACTACGATTTTATTATATGTATAGATTACTTACTGGGGCTGTTTCATTCAAATTTGTTGATGTAACCATTTGAGACACAAAAAACATTATTTTCGTTTTTACTAATTAATTCGTTCAATTGGCTTCAACGTTAAAAATCGTGTCCGGACCATTTATGGCGTCACATGTGCTCATGGAAGACGATTGAACGAACGATTTAGTCATTTTTCACCATCATCTATTTGAACGCCGATCACGATAAGCGGCTAATTAAGCGGTCCACCCCCCACCCCAGTTCAGCTAGTAATTTATTATTTTTTTATATACTGTGGACACGGGTCTCATCGCGATAAATATTTAGGTAAATCATTACCTTGGTTACCCGACGTTTCGGCATGGATTGCACCAGCCGTGGTCACAGGTCGACCATGGTCGACCAGGTCGAACAGTATATAAAAAATGTGTACAAATCGCGAAAGTTTAAAAACATTAATAGTAATTTATTCAGTAATATATTCCAAACCGTCCACGATGAACATCCAATACAGAAATGAAACACTAAAAATAATAAAAATTTAATATTTTTTATTAACTTTAAATATTAAATAATGCAAAATACATACAAAAAGTAGTACAACAGTTTAAATTTTTTATTTTTTTACATATTAAATGCGATCTAAGAACTTCGTGTCTACAAGGTATCATACATATATTACGGAAACTATTACAAACACTTTTTTTAAATATTTTGGCATATCCCTTCCTAAATATTATTAAAAAGCTTCTAAATGCAAAAAAATACTCGACTTTCTATGAAGTGTTATTTATTTAAATTACTTTCGACATTAATATAATAAAATATTATTTAGTATTTATATTTTAACAGCTTTACGTACGAAATAATAACAATAATATGAGATTATTAAAATATAAGTAAAGATCACCAATTACCTTTCGAGAAGAAAAGAAAAAAAAGTGCTTTAATGGTAAAAAACATATTTTTTTTATAAAACACTGTATTTACTTACAATATGATAAAATATTATAACACAGTATTTACAATTGCAATTGTAAAAACATAAGAAAAATGTAAAAAACAACTTGTCGATACCAAAAAAGCACTTTCAAAAAATATTTATTTGGCTTCATTGAAGTAAGACTTTTGCTTAAAATACGTGATGAAGACTTAATAGGTACGGGGGTTTGATTCCCAACACATATGTATATATATATGGCTCCGAATACTTTCTACCATACTACAAAAAAAAAACAAAATAAAATTTTTAGTAAGTGTAATTTTAAAAATTTGTGCATAGGCTTACTAAAAACTATAACTAAACCAGCGAATAATTAAATTGTTCATAATATTATATATATGGTCATTGGCCTTTGCGTCTATTACAGACGATTTACGGCGCAATGTCTAGGGATGCCATATCGATATATATTATTATTTTATTAATTGAAGTTACTATTCGTTAGGTTAAGTTATTTTTTCAACAGCCCTGGATTACTAATAATAAAAGTGACGTAAAAATGTGATCAAAATATTATAATATTAGTTTTTACCTCTTTCTCCTTTATTATTTTCTATGCGAACAGTCAAAAAAGCGGATGCATATATAGCTGTGATTTTAGTTAGTTAAAATTGATACTCGAGGCGTCCATTACTTTAACTGTATACTAAGCAAATAATTATTTTTGAAGACTTACAGTTGGTGATGTTTTCTAGGTATTAGCTAAGATTAAAAGACGATATGTTATGAAAAAAATAGCGTAAGTAATGATATTTTTTCGACATATTCGTTGTAGCTTTGACATTTTAATTTTGAGTGATACTAAAACAAAAACCACGTGTTTCATTATTTTTTTCTCATTTATAATATTTAAATTTAATGACCATAAAAAAAACAATAAAGTATAAACATGATATATGGACGCCCCCATCTGTTCAACAATTAAAAATAGACAGAGACCATACCTTTCTACGATCGACGCACTTTTTTTTCTCCAAATTAGGTTATTCAGACCTTTTTATCATCTTTTGTAGGTAAGTTAATTCCCAGTTGGGTGATAAATATATACCAAGTTACTTATAAAACACCAACAACTTCGCAGTACTAGATAGCTAACACCATAAGCAACAACTGTTGTTCTACAACTTTTGATAATTTGTTAGATTTTACTTACGCACAAAAATAAGCATTAATTCAATTTCCCACTTGAATGTTTATAACTCTACGCGCATCGCAGAGATTACTGCCGCCAATATGCAACAAGGTTTCCAAATATGCCTACACCAAGCCATGAAATTAACTTGATAAATACCTGGCGAAGAAAGTGTTATTATTATTAGCAGTGAGCCGAGCGTCGTATGATTGCAACATAGACCTACAAATGTGACGACAGTACAACATAGAATTGTAAAATCATTTAATTTTTATTATCTTTTGAGTTATGTCCAAACTCGTAGAACAAAAGTTGTTGCTTATGGTGTTAGCTATCTAGTCCTGCGAGGTTGTTGGTGTTTTACAAGTAACCCCTATATATCACTCAAATAGTAACCCCTATATATTGCAATCTACAGTCTCTGCCTACCCTTTTAGTTAATAATTTTAATTTATATACGCAAACGTTAGTATACATTATTAGTAGAAAATATAAAATTTGGTAGAAATTGGTAAATTATCACTTGCAAGCATATTAATGAACTGAAAAAAGAACTTAAATGCAAATACTTTGATAATTATCGATAAGTATACAGCGTGTAACAAAATAAGGTAGTCATATAATTTCGTATGGACAAGAAACTCAGACACTGCAATAATGTCTTGGAGCGATCGAATGTTTAAACCCGAATTTAAGTATAAAATAACGTTTAATAGCATTATTTTGTTAATGTCCAACGATCAAGTCGGAGAAAATAAATGGTCCCTAATGCGTAAGTGATGCCTTGTTGTTACAATAAGTGACATGGGCCATGGTATCCTCTTACCACGACAGGTCTTCAGGACAGAACATTATACAGAAATTGATATTTTGGTAGTAATATTATTCCGTTTGGAACTAAGACACTGCAAATATCTCAAAGAACGTATTCCTATTATTAGCTTTATTATGTTAACGGCCAACGATTACGTCAAAGAGAAAAAAAAACCGCCAATGCGTAACTGATGCCTTATGTGTTACAAAACGTGCCATGGGCTTCGGTAGCCTCTTACCACGACAGGTCTTCATGTATCGACATTGATGATTTGAGTTGATTTTAGAAGGTGCTCCAATTTGCAGAGCTCTTTATTCCTTACACAGGCTATGTATTATACAAAGCCACATTAATTTCGACCTAATTCCTTTGGAATAAGGTCCAAACGAAAAAGTAATTAGCAAAGCCAAGCACACCCGAATAGCGGGTTGAAAACACGTTGGCATGCCCAGCTCCCGACTACCGTGTTCGTGGTGTGGCTGCGAAAGTGTTAATAGTTAAATATGACTACCTTTTATTGTTCTACGTTGTACATGTATGCACTCAAAAATTGAGGGTTGATAACAAAAAAAAAACGTATGATTCGAACATTTTCTCTGATTAAGCATCTACAAATTTCTTCGTAATATATTTTTTTATTAAATTGTTAAGTGCTCTTCTCTGATTTTATTATTGAAACAGCCATCCATCGCTTTCTCTTTATTACTCTTCTTATTTTAAAAGGCACCTGAAACAAATAAGAAATTATTATATATATTATTATTAACATTATTAGACATTAAAGACATTATTATAGACATTAAAGACATTATTATATAATATTATAATTAACCTAATAATAATATAATATCCTGGGACATCATGTTCATGCCCGCTTGAGTATGTTTCGCCGGACCGTCTCAACTGGGTCGTGTTGAAACCGGTAGGTGATGAACCCACTGAGTTTGTTTCGCTGGGTCTTCTCAGTTGGGGCGCATTGGATCCGGTGGTAGCATTAAAGCGCGACCGTCGTTATTAACACAAGGTCCGTCATAATAATAATACCTTTAATATAGACAGAACCATTGACAATATGTAGTAAAAATATTAGACTTAAACTAGATAATTAAACATAATCTCTTGACAATAACTTGATACGAGCTAGCTAAATATCAATGCTATAATAAAATCAATTTTATAAATGTTTTCATACAATGTGTACCTAAATATCTATGTTACTAGAAATAATAATGTATACAACTATATTACTACAAACATGTTCCGACTATTTACAAGCGCTTTTTTAGTCTACGGGAATAAAAACCTTTTTTTTTTTTTTTTTTTATTTTTTTAATGGTAAATGACGAGGTATTTGCCAACCACACCAGCCGTCGCGTCAATTACGTTGATTATGCAGCCTATTACTGTCCCTCTGCAGGGCAAGGACCTCCTCTCACAAGGAGGAGGGAAAGGCTATAGGCCACAACACTGGCCAAGTTCAGGTTGGCAGACTTCACATGGCACTAAGATCATTTTAGACAACTCTCAGGCACTATTAACATTTAACGAGTAACTCAAGTATTTTTTTTTAACAATATCACACAGATCATCGTAGCCCCAAACTAAGCAAAGCTTGTACTATGGGTACCAGGCGACGATATACATACTTATATAGATAGATAAATACTTAAATACATAGAAAACATCCATGACTAAGAAACAAATATTCGTGCTCATCACACAAATATTTGGATTCGAACCCAGTACCACCAGCTTCGTAGGCAGGAGCACTACCAACTAGGCTACATGTCAGAGTAAGCTACAGACATCTTTTCATAAATGCACTATATTAATGTAAGTTAAGCTGGGAACCGAACCCACGAACCATGGGGTATCCGGCCCCATGTGCCTTAACTGCTCCGCCACCGCACCGTGGTGTTCAGAATCGAATTTATACAACCTATTCTACATTTTCTTAACGCATTTAAGACGCTTTTAACGCCATCTTACCAACCAACACGGCTGGAATGCCACTACTCAGATTGGAAGCTTTCCCAATAGATGGCGCTTTAATAAATTAACCGTTTTAATAATTTTTAAATAATGGTTTTTGTTATAAATATGATTTAATTGTTTACTTTAGCATTTTAAACATGCTAGACTGAAAACCAGATCCAGGCATCTTTTTTTAAATGAGTTGTATATGTATAAACTTAAGTGCGGGTGGGAATCGAACCCACAAGCCCCACGGGTATGTTTATGTAATTATGCATGCCATTACGGTAGAGCTATTGAATTGCATTTGTTAACGGCAATAACTTTATTTTATTTAGCCACATACATGGCAAATAAAATAATTGAATTTGAATGCACCCGCAGACTCAGTAAAACCATTTATGGACCACACAAATACGTTTCCAGTGCAGGTATTAAAACTAAAACACGTGGTCACCGAGATAGTATCAAAACGACCAACCAGCGCGCGAACCAGCAATCAAAATACTTAGGAGAAAGTGTACCACGTGAGGTCGACAAATGCATATGCGATTAACGCTTATACTACAAAAAATTTCCTCCTAGCCGAATTTCGGCCACGGCGGCCAGTCTCAATAGACATTAGCCATCTGCGCGGGACATATTATAGTGCACAAATGAGTGCGTAAACACAGGAGCACTTTCTATTCCAACACTCTTATGATTCGATGGGTCGCCTAGCGACACGACCAGGTCAGGTACAGGACGGACGGCTTTACGTGCTCTCCGAGGCACGGGGGTATAATACCGCCAACTTCCAGACTTCGGGCTGATGCTGAGAATTTTTTCTTTCTACAGAAGTCCCAAAATCATTTTTGCCCCGACCCGGGATTTGAACCCAGAACCTCGTTACCGCTAAACCAACGAGGCATCTACAGACATGTACTAAAACTAATAAAAATAAAAATTATAAATACCTGTACTATTTCCTTCCATTATTTAAGCAATCAGTAGAAACCTGAAGCAAATAAAATCAAAATATATATATCATTAAAATATACATTTAACTAGAGTATATATACATATATATCACATAGAGACTGTTCATATAAACAAAGGACTACCCACTTTATATAACAGTTATAAAACATTCACCGCACTAGGGAAACAAATCCCTGTCTTATAAAATAAAACCCACCTATACTCAGAACAAGATACAATATCACCTAATATTATAAAGGCGTTTGTGAGTGTATGTGTGTGTGTGTGTGTGTGTGTGTGTGTGTGTGTGCGCGTGTGTGTGATTGTGTGAACATGTGATTGTGTGAACGTGCGAGTGTGTGAACGTGCGAGTGTGTGAACGTGCGAGTGTGTGAACGTGTGAGTGTGTGAACGTGTGTGTGTGTGTGTGTGAACGTGTTTGTGTTAACGTGTGTGTGTGTGAACGTGTGTGTGTGTGTGAACGTGTGTGTGTGTGAACGTGTGTGTGTGTGTGTGTGTGTGTGTGTGTGTGTGTGTGTGTGAACGTGTGTGTGTGTGTGTGTGTGTGAACGTGTGATTGTGTGTGTGTGAACGTGTGATTGTGTGTGTGTGAACGTGTGATTGTGTGTGTGTGTGTGAACGTGTGATTGTGTGTGTGTGTGTGTGAACGTGTGATTGTGTGTGTGTGAACGTGTGATTGTGTGTGTGTGAACGTGTGATTGTGTGTGTGTGAATGAGTGTGTGTGTGTGTGTGTGTATGTTTGTTACTTCCTCAAGTCTAAACGGCTGGAGCGATTTTAATAAAATTGGGTATGGTATTAGCCGACACCCTGGATTAACACATGGGCTATAATTTATACAGTTAACGCGGGTAAAACCGCGGGGCACAGCTGTATAACATAAATAGTGGAAGTGACTTAAAGAGATTTAATTGTCTATAAAACAGAACAGGGGCTCTACCGGCTAAGTCGCTGAACATCGATTTCTTAAATGGTGTAATAAATGGTACTAAATAAATGTAAAAAATTACTTAAACAATCTTTAAATCGGCTTCAAGGTTGACAATCGATTCCGGACCATTTAAGACGTCACATGTGCTCATGTAAGCCGATTTAACGATGGAGAGAGAAATCGATGTTCGGTAGAGCCCCTGGGTGGGAACCCTCGACCTCCGGCGTGGAAAGCAAGCATTTGCCAACCACGCCAACAGGGCCGTCAAGATATTTATGTATTAAGGTATAAATTGTATCCAGAAATATATGTCTATCAGTGGTGTGGTTGCCATACACCGGCTAACTTGTCAAATGACATTTATTATTTTGAGACTGCACGCAGCGGCTTACACAGTCGCCTCGCCGCTTCGTGTCGGGGGTTCGAGTCCCGCGCCGGACAACTATTTGTGTGACCCATATAGTTGTTCTGAGTCTGGATGTAATTTGTGTCCGTCTATTATATGTTTGTAAAGTACCCCGCGACACAGGGATTAGATTCCCTAATGCGGCCGTCGTCTTGTAAAAAAATGTATGAATAGCATATCCCCACCCCATTAGGGGGGCTCTTGGCCAGCCGTGGACATAATTTGGCAGATAAATACTAAAAACAAAGTGGGGTGTAAATTTGTTTGAATGAACAGTCTCTGTTATCAATAAATACAGTTTAGTATTCAGAAAAGTTGTGAGGTCTCATAGGTACTAAAAACTTTAGCGGTCATAAGACATCGGCTGACATGCATTTGGGTACGATTAAATCAATTGTCAAAATTGTGAAACACATTATTTTCTTTTGAGATCACTTTTTGGAACGAAGTTCCTTATCGCAAGTTGTGAAAGGGGGCTAGACGGAAAAAAATCTTACGAAAAGTTGTCACGACACTTTTTGCAGCTGTGCGGCGTGCGCATATTTCTCTGTCTGTCTCTCTCTCTCTCTCTTATAGAAAGCAAGCCAGATATTTCTATTTCGCATTGAACAGTGTGGTGTCGCGACGATCATTTTTGTTGAGTGTATACAGGTTTTTTGTACATAATAAATAATAAGAAATAACTTCGTTCCATCCGGGTGTCCCTTGACACCTCTCAAGTTTTCTTTTAAAATTCTTTATGCACCGTTGACTTAGGGAATAAACTGGTGCTCTTAGGACCGCTGGCATTTGGAGGAAGGGAATTCCACTCGTCTTGTATAATCGGTCCCGGGAAGAGGTAACCTGCTGTAGCTCAGGTTGCCTAAACGCGGTTCTGCGTGATGGGGAGGGGGCGAGGCATTCGGGCCCCTCCCCTCCCCGGGTGAGAATCTCGCGGACGCTCAGTGTACAGCGGGGATACGGGAGAGATCGTTCACGAGTACCCAGAGCCCCCGCTACAAGCACTGTGAGGCTGGCTACCGTGGTGGTTTTAGTGGGTCGAGTCGTATACAACGTGCGATTTGAGAATCTTCATCACGTAATAAAAAAGGGAATAAACTGCTGTATGCATAACGAGAGCGTTGATCGCGAACCGAAGTTGAGAGGGAGATATAAGTTAGTGAAGATAAATAGAGTGAGACATATACAACATGTAACGTAATTAACGCACACCCTCAAACACCCCAATTAGAATATTATGTTGTAATCATAATACATACACCGAATTTTTAATTTAACATATGTATGCATTATTATTTACTAAATTAGTTTCTTGGAATAAAGTTTTTTTTTCATATTTTGTATTGAATGATAGAATTTGTATGAATACAAATAAAACTGCGATATATAAGCCTTATTACTTAGATTTACGGTCCATTTCAATTGGTTGTGACTCTACAGGGTTGATATGACAATAATTTCCGTAGTATTAATTATTTTGAAATAAAAAATTACCTATATTAAAAATGATATAAATCGATTCAGTAAAGCATTCTGAACAAAGAATTTTCAGGAAGTGCGTTATTTCCGTTACATGTTGTATATATAAATATAGATAAATACTACTGTAGGGGCAAGAGAGAGATGCAAGCAAATCTTCTTCTTCTTTTATTAATCTTAACTGTTTTTACACTAATAATACATTGATACAAACATCACTATGAGACTTCACCAAAACGTGTTTCTGAATACTAATAAATTGCAAGAACAACAAAAAAAATATAACAATTTTGACCCGCCCACCAATAAAGTGCTATAAGGCCAGTGCTTAGGTAGATATCACACATGACAATTCAAATCCAAAGTGGTATACTGAAAAATACCCTATACCACTTGGTAAACAATTTTGTCCCGTCCACCAATGAAGTGGTTTAAGGCAAGTGCTTAGGTCTATCTCAAACATGAAAAATCAACTCCAATGCAGTTTACTGAAAAATACGATATACCATTTGGTAAACAATTTTGTCCCGTCCACCAAAAAAGTGCTAAAAGGCAAGTGCTTAGGGTGATATCACATATGAAAATACAACTCCACAATGGTATACTGAAAAATATCCTATACCACTTGGTAAACAATTTTGTCCCGTCCACCAATAAAATACCACAGGATTTTTTAAGTAAAACTTCTTTAAGCACGCTTAACTTAGGGAGTAAGCTGGTGAATGCACGACGAGAGCGTTACTTTGTGTGATCGGGCGAAGCGAAGGAAAGTTGAGAGAGATATGTAAATTAGTGAAGATGGAGAAAGAGAGAATTATGTTTCGTATTTTAATGTAGGGGCAAGAGAGAGGTGCGAGAACACATTTTCTATCTTTCTCTCATAACCAGTTAGGTACGTTTCGTATATTTAAGTTTTACTCCAATCGTGTGGCCCAAAGCACACGCGTTTTATTATAATAATAATATCTAGGGACAATGTCACACAGATCATCCTAGCCCCAAACTAAGCAAAGCTTGTACTATAGGTACCAGGCGACGATATACATACTTATATAGATAGATAAATACTTAAATACATAGGAAACATCCATGACTCAGAAACAAATATTCGTGCTCATCACACAAATATTTGCACTTACCGGGATTCGAACCCAGGACCACCAGCTTCGTAGGCAGGAGCACTACCAACTAGGCTACAGTGACCGGTATTATTCCATATAAATCAAACTTACAGTTGATTTTCACTGTTACCCATTGGACTTTCTGTTTTGGCTTTAATTTTGTATTTTTATATTAGAATTTTGTATTTGTAAATTTAGATTGTTTTTTTTGTAAACTTAGATGGTATGTACACCAAATAAGTAGATGTGATTTGTACACCATTCTCATTGTAGAACATAGTGCACGTAACCTAATTTAAGACCAATCGTTGTATTATTACCTATGCTTCACAAATAAATGATGATTATGATTATGACAGTTAAGCTAGGAGACTTTTACTGCTTCACCGGAAACTTGTGATCATCATCATATCAGCCGAAAGACGCCCACTGCTGGACAAAGGCTTCCCCCAAGTATTTCCATAATAGCCGGTCCTGCGCTGCCCGCATCCAGCGGCTTCCCGCGACCCGCACAAGATCGTCGGTCCACCTTGTAGGAGGCCTGCCCACGCTGCGTCTTCCGGTTCGTGGTCGCCACTCGAGAAACTTTCTGCCCCATCGGCCGTCAGTTCTACGAGCTATGTGCCCTGCCCACTGCCACTTCAGTTTGGCAATTCTTTGGGCTATGTCGGCTACTTTGGTTCGCCTGCTAACTTGTGATATACTAACAATTTCTTGATTTACGTGATCAAAATTCCCACCACCATGCGGTAATTTTACTTAAAAACTCAGTTCATTTGTGATAACGGTCTTAAATACAGAAAACTTAATTTCTGTATTAATTACGTAGTATAAAACTTTAGGGCCCACTTGCACCAAAAGCTAGGCTAAAATAAACGAACTCGAGTAAAGTAACTTCGGGTTAATTCTATAAAAATTTAACTCAACATTCTGTTGCGCCAATGAAAAATAACACCGAGTCAACTAACTCCGTGTTTAAATTCGGCGATTTCTTCAACATCATCAGACAATAAATAATCACTCATAATTGTTTAGGACATAAAACTGTTTTTAAATCTCTGACATTCGCTTCTGCAACCCAACATAACCTCTCAATCGAAACAAATTTGACATTACTAATCCGGAGTTAGTGATTTAACCCACCAAAATAGCTGGGTTAAAATTTTAATAAAATAACCCAAGGTTAGTTCCTAACTCTTGGTGGTGCAAGACGTAATTGTAATTTAACCCCATATTAGGCACTAACTCTGAGTTAATTCATTTAACCTGGGGTGGCGCAAGTGGGCCTAAGTAGTATTAAATATCATAAAGGCCTAATATTCACCGCGTAACCATCTCGCTGCGCTCCTGCTATAGTTTATCCTACCAATATTATAAATGAGATTGTTTGTGAGTATGGATGTATTAATGTTTGTTCTTCTTTCACGCAAAAGTCACGGAACAGGTTCATCCTAGTTTAATTGACAGGGTTCAATAATTATTCGAACATAGTTTTAAGTTTATAACTGTAAACATATGGTATGTTAACTTTTAGGCACTAAATCTTTATTATTATTATTAACGGATTTAGATGAAACTTATTAGTATATTTTAAGAAATGAGAATGCGCTCAAGACCCTCCATGATCTTCCTCCCTCCTTCCCCCTTTTTTATCGGACTACGGAGGGTATCCACCGCTTATTTATTGATATCCCATTATGTCTTACGAAGCGCTTTGCTTCCTCTGTCATCATACGCACGGCTAAGCTGTGGAACACCCTCCCGAGCGACGTTTTTCTAGACTCATACAACTTGGGTTTATTCAAGGTTAGAGTGAACAGGCATCTTATAGGTACGCGCAGTCCAGCTTCGACCACATCTTCACTTACCATCAGGTGGAACGTGGTCAAGCGCAAACTCATCCCGCATTAAAAAAAATCGCAAAAATGTTAATTGGCGTAGCTAGGATTGTTTACTGGGGGGGGGGGGGGGCAGCTCGATGGCACCAACAGAGTTCATTTATCTCCCTTCCCTTTGTTGCTAGCTACGCCAATGATTCAGTTTTATAACATTTAGATAAAGTAAATGGCATTTATCAGTGGATATGGATCGAGGATAGCAATATGGTCGCTGAGGTGTGTTTATAATAATAAGTGTATATAATGTCCAGAAATGTCATTGCCAGATGCTCTCACCGGTGCGTGAGTGATCGGCGAGGTCAAGCAACTAGGCTCGGGGTCATTCCATAGATGACCGTCAAAGTGGTTTAATTTCTGAGCGTCTACGCGCTTCGGAGGGCACGATAAGACGTCGGTCCCGGTTGTAGCCATTAGGCAACAGTCGTTAAGCCATGTCAGAGGCCTAAGGGGCGTCTTGAACTACTCTGACACTAGGGTAACCACTTTCCGTACGATAAGTAAGTAGATGTTCAGAAATGAATATTAAATAGATTAACCAATTTGAAAGAAGTCGTTTTATGGGTTAGTATTGTTCATAAATAATAGGTACAATAATACAAAAGCCAATAGAATTTGAGACATATTTGTTGGAATTTCTAGTTTCTCGATCATAAAAAAAATATATTTTTAGATCCCAGTTATATACGGCGTAATTCATATTTAAAGCGTTCAATCTACCTAGGAAACTAAGCATAACAAAACCAGTGCACATAAATATGTTTCCTGGGTGGGAATCGAACCCACGACCTGCGGCGTGATAGGCAAGTATTTACCAAACACGCAAACTGGTCCACCAATAATTGATAAAATGTGGTAAACATGTATCCCGCACCAGTGTCCGCGAAAATATAGTTAAATGAAATGTTATTAAGTGCACGCGCGATTTGATACGGAACGTGAAAAAGTAGACTCGAAAAGGAATTTTATATGTTCAATGACAATTTTCTTGAATATTGATGGTTTGAAGGGCTATCGACTGTGTATTTCTTTGTCTGTAAGTATGTTCCACTTTTTAAATTGTTTGCGAACAAATTTTACTTTTATTCGATAGAGAATACTTGCGGACTGGTCCCATATAGAATTTTATTCATCAGTTCTTATAAAGAAAAGGTGGCTAAAAAATAAATAAAAATTATATGGTGTATTAAAATCAAAATGAGAGTAATTGCCCCATATGCAATCTACGCCACTGACTCAAGTAACCAAAATAGAAAAATATGCGGAGCAGGTGACGCGCTTATTAAGTACTCAATTTCTACACATTGCTCAGTTTTTCGGTAGATTCAACTCATTAAATGACATCTTGCGTTAAACGTCACAACGTGGTGATACAAAAACACAATGGATGAACTAATACTACAACCAAACACATGCCCACACTAAAGTCATTTTACGTTAATCCCACACAAAAACAAACAAAAAAGTACATAAAGGTAAATAATATACACATTATATACTTACCTTTCGTTCGTTCAAAATACAAAAACAAAACAACACTCCCGCTTCGTCCAACACGAAAACAACAGTTAAAAAAACCCGAAACTTTTAAAACTACCCGCACATGTTATTAATAAAATATCCAACAATACAATAAATGAATAGTTAAATACACATAATAATTATTAATATTTATTATTAGTATTTTGAATTAAAATGAGTGTATATAAAATATATAAACCGAGAATACCTTTAAAATAGAAAAATTAATAGTAGAAAAATGTTATGTATACTTTGTTATATTGGCGTGTCTAGAAAAGTTAGGTTAGGTTATATTAACGGTAATATTTGTATTAACGGTAATTATTTTTTTAAATAGAATAAAGAACCGTAGAAATATTATGGAAAATGTATAAAATTGTGAAATATAGAAGGTAGAATTGAATTATTGATAAAAACTACACATGCATGCTAATAAAACGTATCACAGAGTAGAACAAGAATATGGTTTATCATCTTTTTAAGTGACTACATAACGGGGTGAAATGAGTATCAAAGGGATAAAGATGAAGAGGGTACAATTTAAATGCTGGACTAAAAGCCTCCCCTAAGTATCTTTAATGGAAATTCCATAATCGCCAAGCTATGCAGGAGGGTTGCCGATCGCAGTATGATGGTCATAGCACACAGAAAGACGCTGCCCTGAATTCTCTCGAAAAGAGAAAAGATTATTCACGTCCTTTTGTTACCTAGCATTGCATGTCAAATTGCGTTCACAAATTTAATTTTTAAAAAGAGAAATTCTGTTAAAACATAAATAAGTAGGTAACCTTAAAACTACGTATATTTACATTCAAATTTATAAAGAACAAAGCTTCGCAGCAGGTCCGTAGCTTCAACTTATTTAAAGGGGGGCAAGATATTTTTATTGTAGGATAAGCGTATTGATTAGCAGAGAAGATGGCAATCGTGTAGTTTTTGCTCGGGTTTAATATTTACAACAATGTTTTGCCTTTGTATGAGTGTAAAAATTACCTCCGGGACATAATTTGCCATGGCCAACCTGGAGGACTCTTAATAGACTACGTACCCAGGTAGGGAGACCCAAAGAAAAGATGTGCAAATGGGGTGACATTGCTACATCAAAACATCTGTGAGTGAGGCGTGTCACCCCAAAGTATGGCACATTTATCCGATTGTCACTCCTGTCCAGTCTCTTGTTCCCTTCAGGACTTGTATGACACTTCAGCCAAAGCGCTCAGCGTTGCCCAATTTTGGGACGATAAACCATCGACACGATAAGAAGAAGTAGGGTGTTATCAACAAAATACATGTTTTTATTACTTATTTACTTCGCCATTTCATTATGTAATAAGTACCACATATTCCCAGGGGCAGGTCTTTTTTATTCTACTTTTTTTATCTCTGCGCCTCCTCAAAGTCGACTGGGAGATAATACAAATAGCATTAAGTCCACCTTTAGACAACTATGTGCATAAAGCTTGAAATAAATAATACTGTAAAATCTATTCTCGGAAACTTAAGTTATTGGATCATTATATTTATAAAAAGTTGCAAAATTGCAAAATTGGTATTTAGCACTAACTGTTTATTTTTTATTTATATATTAGTATAATTATAAAATTAATAGGAACCAATTTCTATAGTAAAAAAAATATTGTATTAGAAATGGCACAAAATCGGACTGACTTCTTCAAATATCTTTGTCAATCATAGCGAACCTGAATATTTGTAATTATTACATCTATTGTAACTGTTTACAAAAATAAATATTATGATTATTATTATGGTGTTCACAATCCAAGCCTTCTTCAAGCTTTGTGCTTGTCACACCAATGAAGTAAAAAGTCAAAGCGACTAGCGATTTATTTCAGCCCCATTACCAAGCTACGACCATGCATATATATTTAACGGATATTACAGTTTTTTTCTATAATATTCATAACTACATGCCTCTAAATCCCAAACTAGATTGTCTACGATTAGTAAAAGATATTGTATTAGAATGTTAATAGCATTAAAAAAGTAGAAAACTTCCAAATTAAAATGGCACACCCCTCTATCAATTAAAATCATAGAAATTGAGGCAGAAGGGTGCCTCATTTTAAAGAAATCTTGGTAAATAAACACATGTGCTCCTCGAGTGCACAGGCATCGTGAAAATCCGGAGAGCAACCCTGGTATAACCAAGAACTCATACGGAGGCCCTGAGAAGTTTGGGGGACTTAATATGCTTCTGGAATGTGTGCTGGATAGAGTGAAGGCCGCCATGGCTCAGGTACAATAGTCCACATCGGGACTAAATGCGGAAACCATACCCACTAGCATATAAGTGGGATGATGCATGGTGATGACATCTATCCTCCGGAAGGGTGATAGCAAGGGCTCATGCGCAAACGTCTCTTTCGCAAAATGTTCCCTGGTCGTAAAACGTCTCTTTCGCAGAATGTTTCTTTCGCAAAATGGCTCTTTCGCAGAATGTCCCTTTCGCAGAATGTCTCTTTCGCAAAAAGTCGCGCCAGGGACTTGAGAATAAAATAGCGATTTTCGAAACAAAACCATTTATTAAAATTATAGAATAATTATTATGTGAAAATTTTGATACTTAAATTTACTTAAGTATGTATTCCAAATAAAAAAATATGTTTTGTAACAGTTAAAAATAATAAATTGGTACAATTTAAAATTCGGTGATGGCAACACTTATAATATAATATCTGAGGGTAGTTAGAAAAAAACTGGATGTATGTGTCATTCATTATTGCCGAGTTGTGTTTTGTCTACTTTTAATTGAAACCAGTTGTGAATTTAAGTTTAAACATGGATCAAGAAATCGAATACATTCGTAATCAAAGAGGTTATAGAACACTTATACATTGTGAGTACAGATATCAGAAGAGCAAAACAAATAAAAGTGGAAGTACTTACTGGCGGTGCATAAATAGGCGAGACTGTAATGCGTCACTAAATTTAAGTACCAAAATTTTCACATCATAATTATTTTATAATTTTAATAAATGATTTTGTTATGAAAATCGCAATTTTATTCTTAAGTCCCTGGCGCGACATTTTGCGAAAGAGACATTTTGCGAAGAAGACATTCTGCGAAAGAGCCATTTTGCGAAAGACATTCTGCGAAAGAGACGTTATGCGAAGGAGACATTTTGCGAAAGAGACGTTTGCGACCAGGGGACAATTTGCGAAAGAGACGTTTTGCGCATGAGCCCCTAAATTAGATCTGCCAGTGTGTATCGTTCGTAGCTTAACGCCTACCCCCGACTGGTATAGGATGCTGGTTCAAAACCCACCTGACGATAAAGTAGATGATTTCCCATTTTTGAGATTAGATTTAACACTAAGACTGAAAAGAAATCGTAGTTCAAATAACCTTTTCCCAATACAAATATACTAACACACATAACCTATAAAGACTGTACAAAACGAAGATCGGCGACAATTATTTATGCGCAAATTAAATAACAATAAACTAGATGTAGGAGCTTGTCTCAGTATACTCGCTGAGCCAACTTCAGAAGCAGCTCAAATGCTTTTTACTTTAGTTTAGTATGTAATATTACTGTATTTTTATTCACGGAGCTGATATATCTGTGGACAAAAAGCTCCTAAAGTAAAAAAAAAAAAAAAATACCTATAAAGACGGATCTGTTAATGTACTATTTATCTCGCTCTCTCCAATGTAAAATTACATTCAGCTGTCTCTGTCTTCGCAAACATTGTGTAGTTGTGTGTCTGTTAGGAGCCATTACCACTTAATCTACACACAATACCCATATATCCAAGTAGACTACATCTAAACTACGCGTGGATACGTACCTTGTGGGGCCCCGTAGCCGCCTGCGCCGTACGCAGGGGGGGGAGCTCCGTACGCACCGTATGCGGGCGGCTCCGACTGGAAAGTTACAAATATCTCAATAAATAACATTCTTCGAAACGGAAAACATTTTATTTACATTGACGGTCACCGTAGCCTAGTTGGTAGTGCTCATGCCTACGAAGCTGGTGGTCCTGGGTTCGAATCCCGGTGAGTGCAAGTATTTGTGTGATGAGCACGAATATTTGTTTCTGAGTCATGGATGTTTTCTATGTATTTAAGTATTTATCTATCTATATAAGTATGTATATCGTCGCCTGGTACCCATAGTACAAGCTTTGCTTAGTTTGGGGCTAGGATGATCTGTGTGACATTGTCCCTGGATATTTATTTACATTACACAATCAGTGATTTGATGGGCCGGTTTGTATGGTTGGTGAATAATTGCCTTTCAAACGGCAGGTCGTGGGTTCGATTGCAGCCAGGACAGATATTTGTGTGCATGTCTGTTTGTCCTGATTCTGGGTGTAACTATGATGATGTCCTCCCGGCCGAGTTTTGACCAAGGCGGCCAGTCTCAATGGAGATCAGCCAATTGCGCAGGACATATTATAGTGCACAAGTGTGTGCGCAAACACAGGGGCACTTTCTATTCCATCACTCTCATGATCCGATGGGACGACTAGCGACACGACACGACCGAACAGGTCAGGTACAGGACCGACGGCTTTACGTGCTCTCTTAGGCACGGGGTATAATACCGCCAACTCCCAGACTTCGGGCTGATACTCAGAAATTTCTTTTTACGGAAAAATCCCATAATCACTTTTTGGCCCGACCCGGGATTTGAACCCATGACCTCATTGTCTGAGGTTGAACACGCTCCCGCTAGACCAACGAGGCAGTCACGAGGTGTAACTATATGTGTAGTATGTATCTACAAAAGAAAAGTAGTATATGTAGTATATCAGTTATCTGGTTTCCATAGTACAAGCTCTGCATAATTTGGGATCAGATTTATTAAGAGTTTCCTCAGATGATGGAAAGATGCACGAAAGGGAAAACCTTTTAAGATGAAATGGAACGAATGGAGTACTATTGAAGAAGAACGGGAGTTAATAGAAAATGTATTATGATGAACGGGAATTAATGAAAATGTTTAATGGCAAGTGGGAATATCCATAGATACAAGATGGACCGATGATCTTATGCGGGTGTCGTTGGAAATCGCTGGATGCGAATAGCGCAAGACTGGCAATTCTGGCGATCTTTGGGGAAGACCCGATGTAGTGACAATATGTAGTAAAAATATTAGACTTAAACTAGATAATTAAACATAATCTCTTGACAATAACTTGATACGAGCTAGCTAAATATCATTGCTATAATAAAATAAATTTTATAAATGTTTTCATACAAGATGTACCTAAATATCTATGTTACTAGAAATAATATCTAATGTATACAACTATATTACTACAAACATGTTCTGACTATTTACAAGCGCTTTTTTAAAGTCTACGTGAATAAAAACCTTTTTTATTTATTTTATTTTATTTTTTATTTATTTAGAAGGCCTTTGTCCAGCAGTGGACGTCTTTCGGCTTATATGATGATGATGTTGATCCATGGATAAAGTGGAATGGATGGAGAAATGGAAACATGAAACAGGAGACCGGGAAATAGTTGATTATCCATTTAGACTGCAGTTGTGCAGTGTAGATGGATGGCAACCACCAGGATGACCTCTATTGGGACGTTGTATTGCAACCGTGTAGACGATGCTTAAAGAGAAAATGTCAACCAGAATTTTATTTTTATTTTATATAGGGACAATGTCACACAGATCATCCTAGCCCCAAACTAAGCAAAGCTTTTTTTTTTTTTTACATGGTTGAAATGCAAAATCTTACGCATACCCGCCGCTTGGGGAGGCGACGGGTTATGTGGGACTCACTCGGGCTAGTCCCGGGATACGCACTAAAACCACCATGGTAGCCAGCCTCACAATGCCTGTAGCGGGGGGTCTGGGTACTCGTGAACGATCTCGCCAGTACCCCCGCTTTACACTGTGCGTCTGAGACTCTCCTCCGGGGACGGGAGGGGGCCAAATGCCTCCTCCCCTCCCCTTCACGCACAAGCGCGTTTAGGCAAGCTGAGCTACAGCAGGTTACCTCTTCCCGGGACCGCTTATGTAAGACGAGTGGAGTGCCCCTCCTCCAAACGCCAGCGGTCCCAGGGGCGACGTCAAGCCGGGGAGAAGCCAGCCGGACGCCGCATACTCTCTCGCGCTGAGATTAGCTCCCAGCGCCGGAAACTAAGCAAAGCTTGTACTATGGGTACCAGGCGACGATATACATACTTATATAGATAGATAAATACTTATATACATAGAAAACATCCATGACTCAGAAACAAATATTCGTGCTCATCACACAAATATATGCACTAACCGGGATTCGAACCCAGGACCACCAGCTTCGTAGGCAGGAGCACTACCAACTAGGCTACGGTGACCGTCATATAAAAGAGGCAATTGGAATATTTTGAAATATGTGATATGAAAGTTTATTAAATGATATTTTTTATTCATACCCCTTTATTAAAACTGCGTCTTGCATTACCATCCCTGGGACCATCTGGGAATAGGTCCACCTAGCCGTCTAGGAGGATATATTTTAGGTGTGACTTGTTAATTTTGTAAATGTACCCGGATGTACCCACCGTTTTCTCATCTAGCAAGAGGTTATTCTAATTGCTTGAGTGAAATTTAATGTAATTGTTTATTATCTCACAATTTTTTGATTCATTAGATGACAACGGTTCTGTGCGTGCATTAGCCTACATAACGCCCATCACAATGCAAGAAAATACATGAATTAAAAAAAAAAAAAAAAAAAACGAACGAAAACAAAAAGCAAAAGAAGACGAAAAAAGCAAGCCCGGAGTTTCTTTGTGGCTTTCTTCTCCGGGTCGTCCACCTAGGTAGCTAGAGAAAGCCGCAGGTTAGCTAGGGTAGGCTCCTCAGCGGCGAGGATCGCTTTGGCCCCTTAACACGTCATTGGTGATCCCGTGCAACTGATCACACCCTCTCTTAGAATTCTGTCCTTTTGCTTCAGCGGCCCCCTGAGCTGTGGCCCGAACCCCAAAAGGGTGGCCTCGGGTATTAATCGTTTAATTTAAGCTACTGGTTAAGAGCCTTCTGCGCTAGCCAAATGCTCATTGCCTTCAATTCTTTAATTTTAATATTGTACAACTAATTTCAAAATAATAGATTAATTTTTTTAGATTAATTATAATTTTGTAATTTTTATACTGTATTCGACTATGTTTATGTACTGCATTGTGAACTTGACAAGTACAAGTGTATGTTAATACCCAAGTGCTGAATAAATTTCATTATTTCATTTCGTAGTTCTCACCATGTACATCTGCTGCTGTGGTGGCTGGGCGCCCTCGAAGCCAATCAGCTGTATCATCACGTCGCCGTCCACCGTGATGTGCGAGATGCGCTGGAACGGCACCCGGTGGGGGAACTCGCAGAAGTGGACGCCGTTTAGTGCCACCTGCAAATACACATATACACATACAGATATTCTGCGAAAGAGCCATTGTGCGAAAGAGACGTTCTGCGAAAAAGACATTCTGCGAAAGAGACGTTTTGCGACAAGGGGACATTTTACGAAAGGGACATTTTAAGCATGAGTCACAAAATAAATAAAATAAAAAAGGTTTTTACTCACGTAGACTTTAAAAAAGCGCTTGTAAATAGTCAGAACATGTTTGTAGTAATATATTGTATACATTAGATATTATTTCTAGTAACATTGATATTTAGGTACACATTGTATGAAAACATTTATAAAATTTATTTTATTATAGCATTGATATTTAGCTAGCTCGTATCAAGTTATTGTCAAGAGATTATGTTTAATTATCTAGTTTAAGTCTAATATTTTTACTACATATTGTCAATGGTTCTGTCTATACACATACAGATATTGATCGATTCTTAAATTTATCCTCGGTGCTTTTGCAGCTGGCTTCTTTTTAGGGTTCCGTAGCCAAATGGCAAAAAATGAAACCCTTATAGATTCGTCATGTCTGTCTGTCTGTCCGTCCGTCCGTATGTCACAGCCACTTTTTTCCGAAACTATAAGAGCTGAAACTATAATTCTGTGAACCGCATTAAGAGTTTCACACAAAAATAGAAAAAGAATAATATTTTAATATATATAATTTTAATATAAATAATATATAATAATACTGTAAGGTGGAGGTACTTCCCCAGTCGGGCTGCTCTTTGAGCGAAGCAACGCTGTGCCCTACCTCTCTTACTTGCAATTCTCTCGTTTTATGAGGCTATAGCCTCTTTACATCATTCTGTCTCCCGCTTTACTCTGGAGGGAAGTGGAACTATTCATTTTCTAACTCCTTGTTTCTTTGTGATTAAATTCGTTGCGGGATCCAAGACAGTTGTCGCGATTCCCTGGGACATGGCTGAGCCTCACCGCTCAGTGTCATTTCATTGTGTGCCACTGTTGAACCTGGCTTACAGGAGTTGCAGTGGTGGGTAAGAGAGAGGGACTAGTCCCGAATTAAAAAAAAATACAGATATTGGTGGAAATTAACCTTTCTAGCTTTCCTACCTTGTTGACACGCTGACTTTTAAGTATTAGTTTTAGGTCATCATGATGTCAGCCAAATTACGTCCACTGCTGGACAAAAGCCTCCCAAAAAAATGGGGGGATATGCCATAATCGCCACGCTTGGCAGACGGGTTGGCGATCGCAGTTTGATGGTCATAGTTCACAGAAAAACGCTACTGCCCGTTCTCTGGTAGGTATTCCCTCGGTCGATTTCTACACCCCTACAGGATAAATTGGGGTGATGATATTCTATGCCATCACCACACAGCAAGGAATATAGCCTAACAAAGTCTCCTCTACCCCATATCAATACAAATCGCTCGTAAAGGAGGCCTTGAGGTGCGACTATTACTGGGGTCTTTGGATTCTATAATACAAGACTGAGGGTATAGTGGTACTTACTTACTTATCGTATATACCCTAGTGTCAGAGTTGTTCAAGCCGCCCAGTTGGTCTCAGACATGGCTTAACGACTGTTGTCTAATGGCTTCATCCAGGACCTACAGTTTAAAGTGCCCCCGAAGCACAGAAACGCTCAGAAATCCGACTTTGGCGGTTACCCATCTATGGACTGACCGCGACCTAGTTGCTTAACCTCGCCGGTCTCTTACGGGCCGGTGAAAGCATCTAGCTATGAGGTGTAATCTATAAAAACATGCTGAGGTGCTTGGGGCACCCTATTAGAATATTGACCGTCCTCTGGCAGAAACTTCTCGGGTAGACTTCGGGATGAGATGGCTATCTTCACTAACTTATATTTCCCTTTTTTTTACTATTAAAATCGCAGTTTTATTTGTATTCACACAAATTCCATCATTCAATACAAAAGAAAGAAAAATAAACTTTATTCCAAGAAACTAATTTAATAAATAACAATGCATATACATGTTAAATAAAAAATTACAACATAATATAGAATATTATGTTGTAATCATAATACATACACCGAATTTTTTATTTAACATGTATATGCATTGTTATTTATTAAATTACTTTCTTGGAATAAAGTTTATTTTTCTTTCTTTTGTATTGAATGATGGAATTTGTGTGAATACAAATAATTGGGGTGTTTGAGGGTGTGCGTTAATTACGTTACATGTTTTACTACGCTGCATAAGCTAGATGTCTAATTAAAACCTGTATGGAACTAATGAGCTCTGCGTAGTGCAGACGCCTTTCAACCTCCATTCGCCTCACTCGATCACACTTTTCGTAACGTACTCACCAGCTTACTCAAGTACACACCTTGATAGACTGCGGCTCACAAAGAATGAGGGCCTCAAAGCTGTCCCCCCTGTTGAGCGGCATCCCCCCCGAGGTCTCCTCAACCCCCCAGTTCATGGCGGTGAGGTGGTTGCGCACCACACACATCTCTATGAAGCGGAAGTTGAGGTGGAGGGCGATATCATCCCGGGGATCCGTGTTGGGACCGCACTGGAAGTTGATGGCGAATCTGGAAGTACAACAGGAGAATAGGTAAGGTATGTAGGCTTTACCGGGTATATAGGTAACCCAATCTGTCAAGTTTCCCCAATTGAAAGTGAACCTTATTTATTTTATTTTTTTATTAAAGACAACGCCCGCACTAGGGAATCTAATCCCTGTGTCGCGGGGTACTTTACAAATATGTAATAGACGGATACATATCGCATCCAGACTCGGCGCGGCGCGGGACTCGAACCCGCGACACGAAGCGGCGAGGCGAATGTCTTAGCCGCTGCGCCACACGTGCAGTCTTTTAAAAGTCGATGATTTAAGAAGATTATGAAGTGAAGGCTTTATATTCTGTTAAATAATATTATTGCAATTAATAAAATGGATAACAATATGCCATACGTATAATTATGGAATCTAATGTATGGGCAAAAAAGAGTATGTCACATAACTTTTATGGTAAACAAACGATTCGGGTAAATGAAATTCGGGCATATGAGTATTATTGCTTATATTTTTCAGGCAAACAATAGGCAACCTAATGTCGTAAAAAAGCTGTTTTAAAAACGTAATATAGAAAATACACTGTACATAATTATTTCTAGGTACAAATAGATATTTCGATCTGCGGTTTGTATCATTTGAAAACATTTAGAAATACATTCAATTTATGACAGTAATCGTTAATTCACTTATCTAGCTTCTTTAAGTTATCGTCAAAGTGATTATTTACAGGTTTAAATATGTACTCTTAACCATCGAAATTTATAGTTTTATATATATTTTAACCACATCTTATCTGGACGCTACCGCTGCACATGTGGCGCAGCGGTTAAAACATTCACCTCGCCACTTCGTGTCCTGGGTTTGATTCCCGGATAGGATACCTAATTTTGCGACTCATAGTTGTAATGTGTCAATTATAGAGTTACATGTAAAACACCAACAACATCGCAGCACTAGATAGCTAACACCATAAGCAACAACTTTTGTTCTACGAGATTGGACATAACTCAATACATGTAAAAAAAATTATGTCTTCTATATACAGCTTACTTGTAAAACACCAACAACCTCGCAGCACTGGATAGCTAACACCATAAGAAACAACTTTTGTTCTACGAGTTTGGATAAAGATTTTATTTTCATACAAAAATAAGTATTAATTTAATTTCCCGCTTGAATGTTTATAACTCTACGAGCATCGCAAAGTTCGCACTCGCGCGCGAGCCTAGCGTCGCTGGCGCGTCATCGTTTCGTTTATGAATGAAACATAGACTTACAAATGTCACGACAGTACAACAAATACTTTTAAATATATTTTTTTTTTCATGTGTTGAGTTATGTTCGAACTCGTAGAACAAAAGTTGTTGCTTATGGTGTAAGCAATCTAGTCCTGAGAGGTTGTTGGTGTTTTATATGTAACCTGTATATAGAAGACATAATTTTTTTTATATGTATTGAGTTATGTCCAAACTCGTAGAACAAAAGTTGTTGCTTATGGTGTTAGCTATCTAGTCCTGCGGGGTTGTTGGTGTTTTACATGTAACCTGTATATAGAAGACATAATTTTTTTTATATGTATTGAGTTATGTCCAAACTCGTAGAACAAAAGTTGTTGCTTATGGTGTTAGCTTTCTAGTCCTGCGAGGTTGTTGGTGTTTTTCCATTTCCATGGTCAAAAAAAAAGTATCTCGCACCAGAGATCTCCTCCTTTGGGGAATCAAAACTCAGGACTGTTGAAGACGCACGCATAGGAGCGTCGATGTTTAAGTGCTGAGTGAGCCAGGTAATGGTGAACTTACCTCTGTGCGCCAGGGGGTGTGTTGCCTTGGATCCTGATCATGCGGCCAGGGTACATGCCCCCAGGGAGCGGGTGCACACATGGTATAACCTGCGTACAAAACATTTAAATAAGTGTACAGCAACAAAGGTAAAGCTAAAGCTTCTCTAAACTGCCTGACTCCTAAACCAGAGGTCATGTCATCCAAAGAGCAATGGAGAGTGCTATGATCGGAGTTTCCCTGCGAGATCGAATCGAAAATGCTGAGATCCGCAGGGGAACCAAAGCAACCGACATAGCCGTAAGAATTGCCAAGCTGAAGTGGCAGTGGGCGGGGCACATAGCTCGTAGAGCCGACGGCCGCTGGGGCAGAAAGGTTCTCGAGTGGCGACCACGAACCGGAAGACGCAGCGTGGGCAGGCCCCCTACAAGGACCGATGGTCTTGTGAGGGCCGCTGGAAACTACAGGATGCGGATAGCGCAAGACCAGCAGTTGTGGAGATCTTTGGGCACGCATTTCTCCAGCTGTGGGCGTCTTTCCGCTGATATGATGATGATGATGATCCGAATAACACATAATAATATGCTACTATAATTCATTAAGTTTAACACGGGTAAAACCGCGCCACATGCTCATATTATTAAGCTCATTAATAACAGGATAGTTGCCTCAACGACTTCGGATTTCACTGATGACGTCACTATTACATCATTAAAAACAGTTACATTACATACCAGTATATTTAAACAATGAGTTACAATAATGACAAAGATGATGCAAGAAATGTCAAATACGGCACCGCGAAAAGAGCGCATTGCTCGCCCTCCCCATGTCCACCAGCCAGGGGCTCTACCGGCTAAGTCGGCGAACATCGTTTTCGTGAATGGCGTTCAAATAAATAAGGGTTAAAAATGACTTAATCAATCGTTAAATCGGCTTCTATGAGCACATGTGACGTCATAAATGGTCCGGAATCGATTGTCAACGTTGAAGCCGATTTAACGATTGATTAAGTAATTTATAACATTTATTTATTTGAACGCCTTTTAAGAAATCTATATTCGGTGACTTAGCCGGTAGAGGCCCAGGGGCTCTACCGGCTAAGTCGCCGAATATCGTTTTCGTAAATGGCGTTCAAATAAATAAGGGTTAAAAGTTTAATCAATCGTTAAATCGGCTTCCAAGACCACATGTACCGTCATAAATGGTCCGGAATCGATTGCCAACGTTGAAGTAGATTTAACGATTGATTAAGTAATTTTTAACCTTTATTTATGTGAACGCCATTCACGAAAAATATGTTCGGCGACTTACGCCCGGTTCCTATATTCCAAAAACGAATCGTTTCTACTACGAATAGTTAGAATTTCTACCAGCCGTAACGCAAAACCGTTCCTAAAAAATACTAGTCGTTATCCAAATAACCAACGTCTGGTTACTAACGGATGGGAGGACGTTAGTAAGCTTATTGTATGGAGATGCGTTCGAAAGTGTTCCTATAAATATTTTCTACTGTCACGGAACTGTCAAAATAACGAGGCGTTACTGCTTTGATTACTAGTCGAATTCGGTCGGTTTACCAGTCGTTTGTATTTTATTTTGGTAGTTAACATAGTGTTTGAGGAGATTTCCGTGATCTCTAGCTCTGAAACTGATATAGAATTCATGGCTTTGTTTTCCGTTAGAAAGGGTTGATTATTTTTCTATCTTTTAAGATTTCATAACCACAAACCTTAGATTAAATACTCAATTTAAAAAACTTATTTAGAAACCATTAAATACTCCGGACAGATGTCAGACGACAGACGCATGCGCCATGCGCTTTCCTGTTACGCGTTTTGTTCACACCATGCACTCGTAACATCAAATTTTCAATACTAATGATTTATAAATATTTTAAACCTAAAACGCAAATTAAATTATTACTGTAACTATAAGTACAGTCATTTGTACTATTACTCACATACTATTACAGAATAATAAATGATTTTAGTTGCATAATTGACGTACGACGTTTTGTTATAACTAATCGTGAAGAGGAGCGAGAGGTTCATCGCCGAACGAGTCGTAGGTGGTTTAAACTACGGATGTTCGTCGCAGGTAGGGCATTGTGGAACACTAGTTTTGCATCGGTATCGGTAGCTGAATTACGGATGGTAACGTTGGTCCAATGACGGATCGTAAAATAAAGGAACCGGGCATTAGCCGGTAAAGCCCCAGATGTCGACTGATTTTATTGAGGAGGAATTCAGCTCACAAAGTATAGTAGGGACGACCTGTTTTGGCCAATGAGGTTAAGAGAGTAGATAGAGCTGGCCGCGCGGTTTAGAACCCCTTGGGAGAAAAATCGGGAAGATTAAAGTGGACCAAAGTGACCCTGGGGCTAAATCTGAAGAGTAGGGCATTTGAAACGCACTGAGTCCTAATTCTTAGCATTTCATGGATTCACATCACTACGCGAAAACCAGGTAGATCGCGTGGTAGAGGAGGGAACACTCGACAGTTTCTGACACTTGCGACTCAGACGTAGGTTTAAGAGCCCCCTGTGATGCATCAACGCTCACCTTCTCTGTCTCTCAGTGTTCTCCCTTTTCCTAGCCATATTTGGTAAGATCCTTAGAATGTCGCTTTGGATACTCGTTCTAATATAGAACATACGGGAATTCTTGATAATCCTTCTTTTAATAGGTTACAGAGGGATTTTGCTGGTATACCCCTCACACCCACTTCCACAGCATATAAATTAACCACAAAGCCGTTTCTGGGACACTACCGGCTAAGTCGCCGAACATCGTTTTCATGAATGGCGTTCAAATAAATAAAGGTTTAAAACGACTTAATCAATTGTTAAATCGGCTATAAGAATTATGTCTTCTACTGTCAACTTTAGTAAATTGAACAACAGTCTTATCCTACTAATATTATAAATACGAAAGTTTGGGAGTCTGGATATATGGATGTTTGTTACTCTTTCACAATTTAAAACATTTTGATGACACATAGGCTATAACGTAGGTTATAAAGTTTAACGCAGGTAAAACCGCGGGGCACAACTAGTAATAAAATAATTCAGAAATATAAAAATTCGGCTGATAATATTTTTAGTTATAAGCGTTATTATAATACTAGCTGTGCCCCGCGGTTTTACCCGCGTTAAGCTTTATAAAATATGGCCTATGTGTTATCCTAACTATAAAAATTAGCCTATGTTCTTTCTCAGGGTCTAGACCATCTGTATACCAAATTTCATTCAAATCCGTTCAGTAGTTTTGGCGTGAAAGAGTAACAGACAGACAGACAGACAGAGTTACTTTCGCATTTATAATATTAGTTAGGATATGCAGGAATAAAGTGGGGTTGCTAAAATAAAATAAGCTGTTGATATTCAGATTGACTTTCAAAAAGTGCTTATAGATAGTCAGAACATAAATAGTATTACAAATTAACTATATTTTAATTTTAGGTACAAATAGATTGCTAAATCGTGACTAAAACAGGCGTGAGTGTCTATGTATGTATGTCATGTACATCATACATACATAGACTCACGCCTGTTTCCCAGAGGGGTAGGCAGAGACAATGGATTTCCATTTCATTATAGTCATTATATTCTTAATACATGCTCGCCTGTTTAGGGTACTTCTGATCTGGCGTTTGTTGAGAACATGTCTAATTTGGTCAGAGAATGTTCTACGAGGATTTCCCCTTCCAGTTGTACCATTCACACAGGGCAGGTATACTTACTTATCTTCATTCATTCATCCTTTCAAAATGCCCAAACCATCTCAGCATACCTTTTCCAAATATTGCGACTATATCCTCTTTCACACCACACATACTTCTCAGGTCTCTTATTTCCACTGCATATATACCACTTTCATTCTTTTTCTGCCATAACCAATATTCACTTTCGTACATTAAAGTTAGCACTAATTCTCGATTCCGCTCTGCCCGTCGAGCATTTTTTGAGACTTGCTGATTATGAATATATAATAATATAATACTATATTCATCACCATCTTATCAGCTGCAATACAATATAATACAAAACTCTTTATTGTACAGGAGAAATAACAAATAATAATAATATCTATGGACAATGTCACACAGGTCATCCTAGCCCCAAACTAAGCAAAGCTTGTACTATGGGTACTAGGCGACGATATACATACTTATATAGATAGATAAATACATAGAAAACATCCATGACTCAGAAACAAATATTCGTGTGCTCATCACACAAATATTGGCACTTACTGGGATTCGAACCCAGGGTCACCAGCTTCGTAGGCAGGAGCACTACCAACTAGGCTATGGTGACCGTCCGGTGAATTAATTATTAAAACAGTTATTATAAATTATGTACAGACGCCAGCACATCCAGCTACCCCAATCTGTCAAATTTCTTTTATAGATTTTCAACTTTATCACATAAGCATAATTTGACAGATTGGGGTAGCTTGATGTGCTGGCATCTGTACAAAAGGCGTCTTATCACTAGCTGAAATTTCTTCCACACAACCTTAGGATGGAGAAAAATAGTATGAAATAAAAAATGGGTAGTGTAAAGGTGTAACAAATGATAGTAAAAAAAATAATAAGGATGAAATCAATTTAAAATCAATATTGTAGTGAAGATTAAAGTGAGCAAATATCTACAAATGTAGGTAGGTACATATACAAATACCTAAAGTTATACTTAATTATATGTAACACATGCAATACATATAATTATATGCTATAAGATATAAATATATCTAATTATTACAGGGTTGAGATAGGTGCACCTTTCAATATCTCTTTTTACAACTATTTACTTTTTATAATCACATAGGACACCTTTAAAAGGCTAGAGCTCTTACACTAGCCTTTTAAAGGTGAATACCATTTGGGCATGTTGCACCAATAATGGTAAAGCATTCCACAAAGGCACAGCTTGTGTTGTGAATGATTTTCCATAAAAATTGGAGGAATGGGAAGGGATTTTTAGTCTTAATTTCTCCAATTGCAAGGATCTAGATGTGTGTTATGAAGGAACTCCCATGTTTGTAACCCATTCATATAAGCTCTCACTCTAACAAAGGTTTGCTGGAAGAGAACTCATAGTCGAGTTAAGCTTGCCTGTGTACATGATATATTAGGTCTTTACCTATGAAATTGCCGTTCTGCAGTACTGGCCATTTCAAATCAAAATAATTTTTGTTTGGCTAAGAATTCTAATTTCAAATTAATTTTATTTTAAAAACATGCGATTCTTTTTTCCAAAAGTAGTCATTTCTTTATTGATTAGTGTTACATTTTCATCGCATTTCAATCTTTTTCGTCATCATGGATACGTTAAAAATTCGAGTAATTATGGAATATGAGTACCGTCGTGGCAGCAACGCGGCACAAGCGGCACGCAACATCAACGACGTTTACGGAGCTAACACTACAAACCAACGCACCACCTGTTATTGGTTTGCTCGCTTCCGTTCTGGAAATTTCGACCTGAAAAATGAACCTCGCGGTCGTCCGAAGACTTTGGTCGACAATGACGAATTAAAGGCGGTTGTGGAAGCTGATGATACACAATCTACGGCTGAATTAGCAGCAGCTTTCGACGTTAGCGTCAAAACAATATTGGTCCATTTGCGTCAAATTGGCAAGGTAAAAAAGCTTGACAAATGGGTGCCCCACGAACTCAATGATCGCCAGCGCGAAGTACGCGTCGAGACGTGCCTTGCACTGCTCAACAGACACACAAATGAAGGAATTTTGAACCGCATTGTTACCTGCGATGAAAAATGGATTCTGTTTGATAACCGCAAGCGCTCAGCAAGTTGGTTGGATCCTGGTTCAGCACCTAAACAATGCCCTAAACGAAAACTTACCCCTAGAAAAGTGATGGTCACTGTTTGGTGGTCTAGCGCCGGTGTGATTCATCACAGCTTCTTACCAAACGGGGTGAGCATTACTGCAGATGTGTACTGTGAAGAACTGAGCACAATGATGGAGAAGCTGGCGCATCTCCAACCAGCATTGGTCAATCGCTCGTCTCCGCTGCTCCTGCACGACAACGCGCGACCTCATACTGCACAGCAGACGGTCTCCAAGTTGCAAGAACTGGGGTTGGAAGCTCTCCGTCATCCGCCCTACTCACCAGACCTTGCGCCTACAGACTACTACTTTTTCCAGAATTTGGATAACTTCTTGGCGGGAAAAAAATTCAATACCCGAGAGGCAGTACAAAATGCCTTTGAAGAATTTGTTGCCTCCCGTCCAGCTGATTACTTTAAGAAGGGCATCAATAAACTGCCACTGCGATGGCAAAGATGCATTGATTGCATGGGTGATTACTTCGATTAATACAAATAAAAAAATTCATGAAAAAAATTCGTTTAAATTTTTTCATACAAAACGGCAATTTCATAGGTAAAGACCTATTATGTAATCTTTAATGTAAATATGTATTTCTGTGTGCAATAAAGTATAAATAAATAAATAAAAAACTCCAAACATTCTTTGAGATAAAGATGGGTGAATAATGGACACTGTTAGACAAAGGCCTTCTTTGCAGCACTCCATCCTTTTTGGGGGGATTTACCCTTACTACTTACTTATCCTGTGGGCAGTGGTTACCTTAGTGTCAGAGTTGTTCAAGCCGCTCAGTAGGCCTCTGACATGGCTTAACAACAGTTGTCTAATGACTACAACCGGGACCGACAGCTTAACTTGTCCTTCCGAAGCACGGAGATGCTCAGAAATTAAACCACTTTGGTGGTCACCCATCTATGGACTGACCACGAGCCTAGTTACTTAACCTCGCCGATTGCTTACGGACCGGTGAGAGCATCTAGCTATAAGTAGTTGTTTTACCCTAATCACCACACTTGAGGGATAGGTGATCACAGTATGATGGTCATAGTACTCAGAGAAGGTATGCAATCTTGGGGGCTCAGGTGAGTTTAAGAATATATGAATAAATATTTGAATACCAGGAGATCTTACCAATCTCGCGGGATTTGGAGTTTGGTGTCTCGCGGGATGTGCAAAAAATCACAAAATTTTAATAATTTAATAATTATAGGTACTTACATTATGAAATAAGCATTTATTATATAGTAGTATTTATTACATTTTTTTTTAAATAAAGTTATATGTATTTAACCTTTGATCTTGAGAGAAAGAGATTGCATTCTCTAATTAGTACTCTTGATAATTTTGTTAAATTTGACGGGCCTGTTGACGTGGTTGGTAGATACGCTGTCTTTCACGCCGGAGGTCGTGGGTTCGATTCCCACCCGGGACAAATATTTGTGTGCATGAACATGTCTGTTTGTCCTGAGTCTGGGTGTAAATTATCTATATAAGTATGTATTTACAAAAGAAAAATAGTATATGTAGTATATCAGTTATCTGGTTTCCATAGTACAAGCTCTGCTTAGTTTGGCATCAGATGACCATGTGTGAATAATGTCCCAGGATATTTATTATTATTTATAATTATAGATGATACTGTTGGAGGTTCCATATCACTGCACTAGCAGCATTCCATATATAAATAGTAATCTGCCACATTAAGCGTGTTTTGACTTGTTGGTTGTCATTCCGTAAAAAGTGAATAAAACTGTCTTGACTGTAATGTGTATTTTACATAAAACTATATAATAACAGATGAAGATGAAGAAGATGTAGTCACAAAGATTGAAAAAGGAATGCTGAGATGGTTTGGCCATTTAGAAAGGATGAATGAAAGAAGATTGACCAAAGAAGTATACCTGGCCTGTGTGAATGGAACAACTGGAAGGGGACGACCTCGTCGAACATTCTCTGACCAAATCGGAGACGTTCTCAAGAAAGGGCAGGTCAGAAGTACCCTAAACCGGCGAGCATGTATGAAGAATATAATGACAGTAATCGAAGCAAAAGACGTATGCAAAGATCGTGACAAATGGAAATCCGTTGTCTCTGCCTACCCCTCTGGGAAACAGGCATGAGTCTATGTATGTATGTATATAATAACATACATTCACCTGTGTACTCTGTACAACAATTTCCTACAGATACTGACAGAATTGCTCATAAATCACTCTCACATTGATGGTCAGTCCATTGATGGATCTCCGTGCTTTGATAGTTGTTAAGCTGTGTCAGAGCCATAATGAGCGACTTGAACAACTCTGACACTAGGGTAACCCCTGCCCTTACGATTCGTATGTACAAGATCCTACCTATATTTCTCAGATTTAAGAATGTCAATGCCTATCTCCAGATAGGTCATCATATTGCACTTAGAATACATACCTATTATTTTCTTACCTACGTCAGAAAATTTCCAACAAGCAATATTCCCCATAAAATTGAGGAAAACAAGAATGGCGTGAAATCTAGTAACTGTAATAGGAAATATAGCCTTCAATACGTTTTAATACCGAAAAAATAGGACACGGAATTCATAGCAAGAACCACAAATGGATTGTGATAACTTTATTCAAACAAAACACTGTATTTACACATCAAATAATGTGACTATACGGAACGAATTGTTCTAAATGCCCTTGAAAACGTATAAAATGCGACAAATAATGGCTACTTACGGCTGAATAATAGAAATTGCGAATTTACTTACAGGGTTGTATATGGGAGCGGCCATCTTCCCGGCAACTTCTTCAACGATTTGTCAGAAAACTAAATTTAAACTGCCTTGCTGCGTTATTATGGATTTGTACTCGGTTACTCAGCTGCCGGATACGCCTAGCGTTGTATTATTACGAGATCCAATACTAATATCCAATTGAATCAATTTCCAAATGCGTCATCCGTCAGATGACGAAAATGAGTGAGAATTATTATTCGGCTTGCCGTGAGGTTTGTTTATTCCTCTGCTAAAGAGAGATAGACTTAATAGTAGCATTACTTTAGAGCAAAAGAGTCATAACATCCAAAATTCTATAAATAGTACTGTTTTGCCCTGGAACGCAGTTTGTCGTTTTTTTTTTAATTCTCTACGAAACACAGTTAAATGCTTTTGAAATTGTCAAAATTAAAAAAAATCCAAGTCTGTAAAACAAGATTGGTCGACAGATCTCTAAAAATCACTTAATTTTAATGTATGAAGATTCAATAGTTCATTTCAAGGTATAGGCATTTCAAGGCATAGGTTTCATATTTTACTTTTATAGCTACTTGAATTTAGGTCTTTCAGAATGAAGTCATAAATATGGCAACATTTTAAATACAATTCTTTTTTGCAAGTTGGCTACCACCGTGTCTATCATATTTTGATTGACGCAATCGTACTTTGTATGAAATATTAATGTAGCGAATTAAAACGCAATTTAATACTACTTGTGCTAATTTAATCTACTGTGCGTAGTTGTTAAAACATTCTGCGACGTGCCTTCAACGTTTTTAAAACGATTAGCGCCCTACACGGGTGCGTGACATCGTAATAATGACACTCGATGGGAACAAGGACGAAGCTGAGAAATGTATAGCGATTGCTCAAAATGCATTCACTGCTGGAAACGTCGAAAAAGCTGAGAAGTTTTTGTTGAAGGCCGAACGTTTATATCCTACTACGGCTGCTAAAGAACTTTTAACGCGTGTGAGAGCAGCTGGGCCTTCAACCACAGCCCCTACCAGGACTCCACCGTCGAGCCCCAGTGCAGAGGAGTTAAGGAGAAGGAAAACTCCATTGCACCAACCTGCTCAGAGAGAATATACTGCAGAGCAGCTAGAGGCAGTCCGTAGAGTAAATAAATGCAAAGATTTCTATGAAATCTTGGGTAAGTATAGTTAATTATATACCACTAATTACATTAGTTACCAGTATAATATGGTATTGTGCAAGGTATTTTGATTTTTGATTTGTCAAGTATCAAGTTTTTGAACAATGACACAGATAATTATTGTTTTTAACATTATGAGCAGGAACATTTATTAACTTTTCTTGTTATTTACACTCAGTAGCAAACCTTTTATAAAATACATCAGTAAATAGTAATGCTACATGTTGTTGATTACATAAACAAATACTGTCTATACTGAGAGATGCTGCAAGAAAACTCAAAAGGAATTTTAGTAAAAATATTTTTTTTTAAATTAGTTAGTTGGAAATTAGAACCAGTCCAACAATAAATCAATACCAATAAATTATCTGTAACAGAGATGAACGCTTAATTAACATCATCTCACAAATAAAACTATATACTGCCAGAAAGCCACTGCTAGAAAATAATCTTTAACTACCTACTTAATGTCAGTCTATCAATCATTTTAATGCTTTTATTAAATGAATTAGCAAAACAAATACAGACATCTGGTATTTTAACATGTATAATAAGTACCGTTGTTTGTATAAATCCACAATTGACAACATTTCAAAACTGACACCACCTTAAAACAAAAATACCATTTCTTTATCCTGAGTTCAAATATTTTTTATATTTTTTTATTTCTTCATTTTGAGGAAAAAGCTAAAAAAGGTGTGATGACGTCACTTATAGATGAGGTAGTTTCCTTTGCCTAAGCATTCCAATATTTTAAAGGAAAACATTAATGTCAAACAAAACATGTGCCCTAGTTTTGGATTTACTTTTAGATAACGCAATAATACACGCATTACATACAGATATAATTTTAATTTCAATTGTTATGGCACTTAGCCCACTGGTAGGGCAATTGTGCTCAAACTTATTTGGCAACACCAACCATTTTAGTTCTATCCAGAAGTCCAAGAAGCCTTGAAAGGTTCGCTTGTGTGCTTCCTACAGTGTCTTCAGATAGTTTAGGAACTTAGTGTATTTGCGCCGCTTGAGAGCCTCAGCCGATGCAGCAGCAGGACCTGCAGACTCCGACGTATAAGGAAGATGCGAAGGCGCAAGGGTGTCGATACAATTATATTAAATTAAAATTTAATACTTTACTTTTTTACCTTACCATGCAGTGGCAGTTACTCACATGACAAATAGAATCGCTTTTGATTCTCCCACATGACATCTACATCATCTAATAGTTATGTCTGACCTGAATCGAACCCGGGACAGGAAGTGGCGACGCAACTATATTAACCATGCAGTGTGGTTCTCTTCCTTTCTAACCTAGTTGAGCTCATTGAGTAAATATATAAAATAAAAAAGGTTTTTATTTTATTCACGTAGACTTTAAAAACCGGCCAAGTGCGAGTCGGACTCGCCCATGAAGGGTTCCGTAGCAGCAAGTATTTCAGTTGATTAAATGAAAACAAATTGCTGTTTACGATTTGTATGACGTATTAAAAAAAACTACTTGCTAGATCTCATTCAAAGCAATTTTCGTTGTTAGTTTGCATCATATATTTTTTTTAATTTTATCATTCTCTTATTTTAGAAGTAACAGTTGGGGCATTCAGTTTAGAAAAAAATTATATTAGAAACCTCAATATCATTTTTGAATACCTATCCATAGATACCACACATGGTTGGGTACGAAGAAAAAAAAATTGAGTTTCAGTTCTATGTATGGGGACCCCCTAAAATTATTGTTCTTTTTCTATTTTTGTGTAAAAATCTTAATGCGGTTCACCGAATACATCTACTTATCAAGTTTCAACAGTACAGCTCTTATAGTTTCGGAAAAAAGTGGCTGTGACATACGGACGGACAGACAGACAGACATGACGAATCTATAAGGGTTCCGTTTTTTGATATTTGGCAACGGAACCCTAAAAAGTGCTTGTAAATAGTCAGAACAGGTTTGTAGTAATATAGTTAAGTATACATAATTATTTATAGTTACATATAGATATTTAGATACATGGATGAGTAAAATATTTATAAAATTTATTTTATAATAGTAATGATATTTAGCTATAATTTATAGTTTGTATTAAGTTATTGCCAAAGAGCTTATGTTTAGGTTTAATTATCGAAATTTATAGTTTAAGCTATATTTTACTTCATATTCTTTTTTTTTTTTTTTTAAGGACACCACCCGTATTAGCTTGTTGTCTGAATCAGACAATATGTAGTAAAAATATAGCTAAAATTTAGATAGTTAAACCTACACATAATCCTTGGCAATAACGTAATTTAAGTTAGCTAATTATCATTACTGTTATAAAATAAATCTTATTGTAAATTATTTCCTACAATCCGTGTACCTAAATATCTATATGTACCTAGAAATAATTATAAATTAATTATATATTACTAGGAACTTGTTCTGACTTTTTACAAGCGTTTTTTTAAAGTCTACGTAAATAAAAACCTTTTTTATTTATTATTTATATTTGAATGCTTCTGTCTATATTCTTCTATAGTTAGTCTGCCTCGTTAGTCGAGCGGTAGCGTGGTCAGCCGCAGAGAAGAGGTCCTGGGTTCAAATACCAGGTCGGGCCATAAAGCGATTTTGGGACTTAAAAAAAAATAATTATAATAATAATCTCCTCGACCGATTTCGGCCATGGCGACCTCTTCAACTCCGTTCTAGCTGGCGTTGGTGTGCTCGTGTGTGGCTAACGTAACCGATCTTATTGGTAAAAGTTCGCAGTGCGGGCAAGTGAGTACACCATTGCCGTAATTGTAAGGGATAGCACAAGCTGGGCATGCTTTCACGCGTCGAGCGTCTAGTTTCGAGCGGAGATTCTCCTCGAAAGTTTTGGAACGAAGTTCCTTATCGCGCGTTATGAAAGGGGGCTAGACGGAAAATAATCTTACGAAAAGTTGTCACGACACTTTTTGCAGCTGTGCGGCGTGCGCATGTTTCTCTGTCTGTCTCTCTCTCTCTCTCTTATATCTATCTATTCTATTTCTCTTATATCTATTTCGCATTGAACAGTGTGGTGTCGCGACGATCATTTTTGTTGAGTGTATACAGGTTTTTTGTACATAATAAATAATAAGAAATAACTTCGTTCCATCCGGGTGTCCCTTGACACCTCTCAAGTTTTTTGACTTTGTTTTTCACCAAAGACACACGGTCCGTCTTAATAATAATACCTTAATATAGACAGAACCATTGACCGTCAGTCCTGTACCTGACCTCTTTCCGGTCGTGTCGCTAGGCGTCCCATCGGGTCATGAGAGTGATAGAATAGAAAGTGCTCCTGTGCACACACTTGTGCACTATAATATGTCCCGCGCAGATGGCTAATCTCTGTTGAGACTGGCCGCCGTGGCGGAAATTCGGCTAGGAGTACATTATTATTATAGTTAGTCTATAGTCCTAAGATCTGTGACGAAGCCTGGTTCGGAGTACTTGCTGATAAGAGACAGAAGCGACATGAAAGCGGCTAGGCACCAACCACCGCAAACTTCTCTTGTCAGGCCTGCGGCAGGCTATGTCGCTCTCGCATCGGTTTGTTTAGCCACCAAAAGAAATGACTCTCAGACAATGCGCCGTAAATCATCTGTAACAGACGCAAAGGCCATATATATATATATATAGTCCTAAGGTACGAATTCAATATTATTATTAGTGGATTACAGTGGAAGGATACTTTAACTGATATGAATTTTGCTACCGCATAGCGCTAACAAGTGGCTTTCTTTCCTGTACCTACTTCACATTATAATTGCAATACTACCTAATTACAATAAAAAAATAATTCTTATTCATACAATTGTCAATCCACTCTGACCTTGAGTTTGCACTCAAGGAAAATGTCACCTGTTTTGTTTGGCCATTTTGTTGTGTAAGTAGCAAGGTTAAGTGCAGATTTGAGACGTAATTGAAACACATCAATGGAGGGAACAAGTCAAGAATAAGACACTTACCTATTGCTGAATATCGAGCAAATGATAGATTGCAATAAAAAGGAAATTTAAAGAAATAAAATCCATATGCATTTCAAAGCAGTCAACCTTTTGGTGATGCATTCATGAGAACAGAATTATAATGCAAAGATGTACAATATATACAACATGTAACGTAATTAACGCACTTCCTGAAAATAGTTTGTTCGGAATCCTTTACTGAATCGAATTATATCATTTTTAATATAGGTAATTTTTTATTACTAAATCATTAAAAGTACGGAAATTATTGTCTTATCAACCCTGTAGAGTAAACCAATTGAAATGGACCGTAAGTCATAGTAATAAGACTTATAAATCGCAGTTTTATTTGTATTCATACAAATTCCATCATTCAATACAAAATAAAGAAAATTAAACTTTATCCCAAGAAACTAATTTAGTAAATAATAATGCATATTATATGATAAATAAAAAATTCAGTGTATGCATTATGATTACAACATAATATTCTAATTGTGGTGTTTGAGGGTGTGCGTTAATTACGTTACATGTTTAGTCACAGTCTTATCACAGTCCGCAATTTCTTCCCGACTACTTCCCGACTACTTCCCCCAAAGGTTTCCATAACCTTGCCACTTGTAAAGATTTACCTTAGTCACCACGCTTGGTATGGGAGATTGTGACCATAATAATGTCCTCCCGACCGAATTTCGGCCACGGCGGCCAGTCTCAACAGAGACTAGCCAATTGCGCAGGAAATATATAGTGCACAAGTCTGTGCGCAAATATTGGGGCACTTTCTATTCCATCACTCTTATGAAATGAAATGAAATGAACTTTATTGTGGCACATAGGTTACATACGGATGTTATGTTACAAGTTTAGTCCAACTATGACCCGCCATACTGGCATACAATATTAGATTGGAAGTAATATGTCATTTAAATACAAATTACAATAATATTATTAAGCATGTCAAAATTTATAATACATTTTCTTACATAATAATGTCATTTAGGTATTCAGTCATATTATAATAACATTTTACATTTAAAAATTTATACAATGTCTGTTTAAATTGTTTCATGTCACTAATTTCTCTAATAGTCTTGGGCAATTTATTGTATATGTCAGGAATTAGGTAAAACACACTTTTGTGAAATAAAGTAGTTTTGTGTTGTACACGCGTCATTTTATCTCGAAGTCTGGCTCGATCACTAAAAATGAAAAGATTGAGATTATCTTTTGCAAAAATTATGATCCGATGGGACGACTAGCGACACGACCGGACTGAGGTCGGGTACAGGACCGACGGCTTTACGTGCTCTCCGAGGCACGGGGGTGTAATTACGCCAACTTCCAGACTTCGGACTGACACTGAGAAATATTTTTTACGGAAAAGTCCCAAAATTACTTTTTGGCCCGATCCGGCATTTGGACCCAGGACCTCATTATATACGGCTGCACACCGCTAGACCAACGAGGCAGTAAAAAAACTACTTATTTACTTGTCAGAGTTGTTGAAGCCGCCCATTATAGTAGGAGAGCTGGCACGCATTTTTGGGTAGGTATTTGAGGCAAGCTGAAAACTTGTCCTATAACTCTTCAGACACACCCCAACACGGAACTGCAGACCTGGCAGGCGGGTAGCGGGTCTAAACCAACCTCTAAATTTTTGAATTTTTTTTTGTTTTTTTTTTTAACCAAATAATGTATTTGAGGCAAGCTGAAATTTTGATATGTTGTAGTTTAATGTTTATAGAATACAAAAAAAAGACAGGCGATTCTGTCGGGTCTTTAGCACTGCCAGGCGTGTGCAAAAATATTTTCCAAAAAAATCGAAAAATGTATTTGAGGCAACTTGAATGTTATTTATGTATTGTATAAACATTAAACTACAACATATCAAAATTTCAGCTTGCCTCAAATACATTTTTTGGATAAAAAAAAATCCAAAATTTAGGGGTTGGTTTAGACCCGCTACCCGCCAGCCAGGTCTGCAGTCCCATGTTGGGGTGTGTCTGAAGAGCTATAGGACAAGTTTTCAGCTTGCCTCAAATACCTACCCAAAAATGCGTGCCAGCTCTTGGACTATTAGGCCTCTGACATGGCTTAACGACTGTCGCCTAATGGCTACCACCGGGACCGACAGCTTAACGTGAATGCACTGTCGGACAATATCAAAATATTATTGTTACCGTAATATCTGACTATGTTTATGTACTGCATTGTGAGCTTAACAAGTACAAGTGTATGTCAATAGCCAAGTGGTCAATGGTCTTCTCAGTTGGGGCACATTGGATCCGGTGGTAGCATTAAAGCGCGACCGTCGTTATTAACACAAGGTCCGTCATGATAATAATACCTTAATATAGACAGAACCATTGACAATATGTAGTAAAAATATTAGACTTAAACTAGATAATTACCTAAACATAATCTCTAGACAATAACTTGATACGAGCTAGCTAAATATTATTGCTTTAATAAAATAAATTTTATAAATGTTTTCATGCAATGTCTACCTAAATATCTATGTTACTAGAAATAATCTACTATATAAAAATAATAAGTCGGGTTTTCCTTCCTGACGCTATAACTCCAGAACGCTCGAACCGATTTCCACGGTTTTGCATTCGTTGGAAAGGTCTCGGGCTCCGTGAGGTTTATAGCAAAGAGAATTTATAAAATTTAACGCGGTTAAAGTCTACGTGAATAAAAACCTTTTTTTATTGATTTTATTATTTTTATTTTAGTGCTGGATAAATTTCATTGTTATGTTTGCAGGTGTAACAAAGGAGGCCACAGACTCTGATGTCAAGAAGGCGTACAAGAAGCTAGCATTACAGCTGCATCCTGATAAAAACCATGCGCCTGGAGCCAGTGAGGCTTTTAAGGTAAATTTCTTTTTTGATGATATGAATGAATGAATGAATCTCTTTATTTTCTAGAATATAGGTTTACAAATTGTTGATATAAATGAGTGAGGTTCCACCATATTGGACATTTACGTCGTGCAAATATTTGTTTAGTTAAAATAAATTATAATACTTAATATTTTTAGACTCTCGACTAATTGTAGTGTAAAATTATACAAATTAAATAATAAAACAATAATAGGAATACAATCATAATTAAATCAAATTTAAAAAAAAGTTTGGTTTGAGTCAGTCGTAGTATTTACATTTAATATAGTCATCTACAGAATAAAAACATCTGTCGCATAGCCAATTATAAAGTTCATTGTTAAATTTAGTGTCAGTTAGGCTTTTTTGTAGTTTGTCTGGTAGTTTATTATAAATTTTTACTGCCATGTAATAACAGTTTTTATCACAAAGCTTCACCCTATATATGGATGTAATAGAATACTCTTTATTGTACAACATAAGAATACACATGACCGATTATATTACACAAACAAGTTGTACAAAGGCTAGGAGGCAAGAAATGCTTCATTGGTTTCTTTGTACAAAGGCTAGCAGGCAAGAAATGCTTCATTGGTTTCTTTGTACAAAGGCTAGGAGGCAAGAAATGCTTCATTGGTTTCTTTGTACAAAGGCTAGGAGGCAAGAAATGCTTCATTGGTTTCTTTGTACAAAGGCTAGGAGGCAAGAAATGCTTCATTGGTTTCTTTGTACTAGGGTTGTAACGGAGGCCTCTTAGCGGAGGCGGAGGCGGATGCGAAGGTGACGGATTTCACCTCCGCGGATGCGGAGGTTAACGGATGCGAATGCGAAGGTGAAAGTGGATGTGAAAAAATAGTATTTTATGAGTAATATTAATATTTTAGTAATCTCAATAAATGAAGAATGAGCTGAAAGTGGGGCAATTTCAATTTGACTTCATAGAGAAGGAGGGACTCTTTATGATGAACTCCTTTTTCAAGAAACTGGATAACCGCAAATGGACCTGGGTAAGGTAAAACAAAAAACCAGATAGACTTTATTTTGTCAACGATAAAACAGATGTTCAATCGCGTATTTGTGATCAATACGGTTAAAAGCGGGAGCGATCACAGGCTGGGCTCATTGAACCTTAATGTCAAGCTCCAGAGGTACCGACTGATAAAGTCTATGCTCCGACCTTTATCCATCCACGTCGAAAACCCGGAACCCTTTCAGCTCAAACTGTAAAACCGAGTGGAGTTATACCACGACAGGTTCGTAGAAGCTGCCCATACGGCTGGGTCTTTAAGGCCCGCCGTACAAACAGAACCAAAAAGATCTCTGACTAAACTCTGCAGCTAAAGGAAGAAAAACGGAAAATGGTTTTGACATTCTCTGATGATTTTACCAGATACCGGCAGCTCAACAGACAGAACTAGACAGTCTTTGAGTCGCGACACGCGCCCAATTAATACAAAATGTATTAAGAAGCCAACGAGTGGAACAAAGTCTCTAAAGTGTTAGCAAGAGAACTGTCTGTTGAACAGAGCCAACTGACGCAGCTGAAGACTGAGGATGGCAGAATCGTCACGTCTAGACCTGTGTTACTGGGAGAGATCGAGAAGTTCTATGGACAGCTGTATACAAGAACCCAGTCACCTGTCGATAGTTGTGCTTCAGATCCCAGAGCATGACTAACCGAAGACATCCCGGACGTCAGCATGTGTGAGATAAGAATCCCTCTCAAACAGCTTAAGAACAGCAAGGCGCCTGATGATGGTGATGATGGAGTTACAGCAAGTTACAGCTTCTAGCTCTTCTACGGGCCCTTCAGAAGTTATTGAACTCCGCCATACTAGAAGGTCAAACGCCACAAGTATGGCACATAGGTGTGGCGGTACTCTTCTTCAAAAAAGGCGAAAAAACCCTCTTGAAGAATTACAAATCCATCACAATGCTGAGCCATGTTTACAAGTTGTTTTCGAGAGTCATTACGAATCGTCTCGCACGCAGGTTTGACGACTTCCAGCCTCGCGAACAAGCCGGATTCCATAAAGGCTTTATGTACTATGTACCATAGACCACATAAATAAGACCGAAGAGTATAACCAGCCATTATGCTTAGTGTTTGTGGACTATGAAAGTCTTTGATTCGATCAGAACCTGGGCCGTACTGAGGTCTCTCCAAAAATGCCAAATCGACTACCGGTATATCGAGGTGTTAGTGTTTATATGAAAACGCCACTATGTCAGTGCGACTTCCGGACCGGAACTGGGAACCTATCCGCTTGCATCGAGGTGTGAGACAAGTAGATGTTATATCTCTGAAACTGTTCACTGCTGCATTGGAAAATGTCTTCAAGTTTTTGGACTGGGAAGGATTTGGCATCCATGTCTATGGCGAGTACATCACCCACAGCACATTTTCCAGCAGTGGGCGTCATTCGGCTGATATGATGATGACAAAGGTGGAATTGATGCCAAAGGCATTCTCTGCCAGTCCACCTTAGGGTGATGCAGAGATATATGATTATGCCGTAAATAAACCTCCGTTATAACTCCGCATAAAAACAGCGGAGGCGGAGGCGGAGGCGAAGGTACGATTTCATGCGGAACTTCCGCAGTAACGGAAGCGGAGGCGAAGATCCGTTACAACCCTACTTTGTACAAAGGCTAGGAGGCAAGAAATGCTTCATTGGTTTCTTTGTACAAAGGCTAGGAGGCAAGAAATGCTTTCTTGTTTTTTTTGTACAAAGGCTAGGAGGCAAGAAATGCTTCATTGGTTTCTTTGTACAAAGGCTAGGAGGCAAGAAATGCTTCATTGGTTTCTTTGTACAAAGGCTAGGAGGCAAGAAATGCTTCATTGGTTTCTTTGTACAAAGGCTAGGAGGCAAGAAATGTTTCATTGGTTTCTTTGTACAAAGGCTAGGAGGCAAGAAATGCTTCATTGGTTTCTTTGTACAAAAGCTAGGAGGCAAGAAATGCTCCATTGGTTTCTTTGTACAAAGGCTAGGAGGCAAGAAATGCTTCATTGGTTTCTTTGTACAAAGGCTAGGAGGCAAGAAATGCTTCATTGGTTTCTTTGTACAAAGGCTAGGAGGCAAGAAATGCTTCATTGGTTTCTTTGTACAAAGGCTAGGAGGCAAGAAATGCTTCATTGGTATCTTTGTACAAGGGCTAGGAGGCAAGAAATGCTTCATTGGTTTCTTTGTACAAAGGCTAGGAGGCAAGAAATGCTTCATTGGTTTCTTGGTACAAAGGCTAGGAGGCAAGAAATGCTTCATTGGTTTCTTTGTACAAAGGCTAGGAGGCAAGAAATGCTTCATTGGTTTCTTTGTACAAAGTCTAGGAGGCAAGAAATGCTTCATTGGTTTCTTGGTACAAAGGCTAGGAGGCAAGAAATGCTTCATTGGTTTCTTTGTACAAAGTCTAGGAGGCAAGAAATGCTTCATTGGTTTCTTTTTAGATGAGTCAATGGATGACCTCGTAGATGTTTATTATTATTGAGCCTTTACATGTCTTTAAGGCTAGGCACATCATAATGATTAGTTTGGATTTTGTAAGTTTCGATTAAAGTTCCCCTCTGTCTATGCTGTTTAAGTGTGGTGAGTCCAAGGAACTTGATGTTAGGAACCTAATGTTAGTAATATTACAAAGTAATATTACAAAATAATGTTAGTAATATTTCAGTATAATACCTATTTATCATTATTATTAATTTTCTTTATTGTTCATGTTTAATATAATTGTTTTTTATAATTATCTATTGTCTTGTGTTATTATTTTTTATTTTAAGTCAAAGGATGTAGCTGTAGTATTTAAGTAAAACTGAGTGCCTATTTCGCCAACAAACTGTAATGCAGTTTGGCGAATACTTATATTAAATTAATGTGTATTCCTTATTTTTATAATAATAAAAATATATATATCTACAAACAAATTGTACTAATACTTAAAAGCGTAGCGAAGCACGTACCGGGCCGCTAGTATATATATATATATATATATATATATATATATATATATATATATATATATAATATCGTGGTACTAGGGCACCGTCTACGTCGTGTGTAGTCGTATCCAGTGCTTCAGCATCTGACTGTCCTATATACATAATGCGTTCAAGATGCTGTGTGAGCTACCCCGCACCCTGCGTAGGAGGGATGCACACCGCTTGCGGATGATGGCGTGGAAACCATCAACCCTCGCTTCATCCCTGATGCACTACGAAAACATTTGTTTTTGATGACTGTAGCATGTCAGTATATATATGAAAATTTAAATTATGTGCATATAAATAAAGACTTCTTCTGTAAAAGGAGTGATACTCATAATATAAATACTCGATATAAGCATAACCTTATGTTACATACCACCTGTCTCCACAAAATAAGTAACTCTTTTGTGGGGCAATGTGTAAAATTCTATAACAAACTTCCCAATAATATCCGAGAAATGTCCACGAATAAGTTTAAAAGGACTATAAAAGCCAAATTGTGTAGCAGGGCTTACTACAAAACTTCTGATAATTTAAGTGACTTAACGGCTTGGGATTGAGTCGCCCTAGATTAATATTAAGAAATAAATATTTAAAAGTGATGAGAGAAATCTGAGTTTTCTGGCAGTGTTTCTCAGTAGCTGCCACGTCATGCACTGCACGGTAGGGTAAAAAAAATTGACAATTCCACACAAATGTAATATTTTAACGGAATAAATGACGTTTTAGTTTGAGTTTTCTTGGAAGGAAATTCTTCTATTCTTCTCTTTGTTTCATATTACTGTCCAGGCGATCGGCAATGCAGCGGCGATACTCACAGACGCGGAGAAACGCAAACAGTACGATATACGCGGAGAAGAACCAGTGCATGCGACGCGGCAACACCATCAGTACTACACGCGCGGGTTCGAGTCCGATCTGACAGCCGAGGAACTGTTCAACATGTTCTTTGGTGCCACAGGTAAGATTGGAACTCATTTCTGATAGCTTTTTTAGGGTTCCGTAGCCAAATGGCAAAAAACGGAACCCTTATAGATTCGTCATGTCTGTGTCTGTCTGTCCGTCCGTATGTCACAGCCACTTTTTTCCGAAACTATAAGAGCTGTACTGCTGAAACCTGGTAAGTAGGTGTATTCTGTGAACCGCATTAAGATTTTTACACCAAAATAGAAAAAGAACAATAATTTTGGGGAGTCGCCATACATAGAACAGAAACTCAAAAAAATTATTTTCATCGTACCCATACATGTGGGTTGTCTATGGATAGGTCTTTGAGGTCCTATCATATTGAGGTTCCTAATATCATTTTTGTCTAAACTGAATAGTTTAGTAAAAATAAATGAGTGCCCCCCCCCCCCCCCCCCTTGTAACTTCTAAAATAAGAGAATGATAAAACTAAAAAAAATATATGATGTACATTCTCGTGGAACCTAATAACGAAAATTGGTCTGAACGAGATCTAGCAAATAGTTTTTTTTAATACGTCATAAACCGCAATTTGCTTTCATTTAATCAACTGAAATACTTTCTTCTACGGAACCCTTCATGTGCGAGTCAGACTCGCACTTGGCCGGTTTTTTTTATTTATGCCGGATGGGTTTGCGCTTGACCACGATCTCACCTGATGGTAAGTGAAGATGTGGTCGAAGGTGGACCGCGCGTACCCATAAGATGCCTGATCACTCTAACCTTGAATAAACCCATGTTATATGAGTCTAGAAACACGTCGTTTGGGACGGTGTTCCACAGCTTAGCCGTGCGTATGATGAAAGAGGAAGCAAAGCGCTTCGTACGACATAAGGGGATGTCAACAACATAGCGGTGGAGGCTCTCCCGAAGGGGGAAGGAGGGATATTATTATTGTTGTTTGGGGCTTGATGGCATCTTGCTACCTCGACCATTGCTGTTGCATTGAAGTTACAGGGAGGGAGACACTCATTTTACCACTTTGGAAGTGTCTCTAGCGCAAACTATCCAGTTTTTAGTTTCAGTTCTATGTATAGCGACCCCCCAAAATTATTGTTTTTTTTCTATTTTTGTGTAAAAATCTTAATGCGGTTCACAGAATACATCTACTTACCAAGTTTCAATAGTACAGCTCTTATAGTTTCGGAAAAAAGTGGCTGTGACATACGGACGGACAGACAGACATGACGAATCTATAAGGGTTCCGTTTTTTGCCATTTGGCTACGGAACCCTAAAAATGTCCAGCTGGACAAAGGACACACCGAAAGATTACGACTATGGAGTGGTGTCCATAATTTGGTGGGATATGCCATAATCGCCACGCTTGGCAGACGGGTTGGTGATCGCAGTATGATGGTCATAGTACTCAGAGAGACGCTGCTGCCGTGTATATGCCCCATTGAGTATGTTTCGCCGGAGCGTCTCAACTGAGCCGTGTTGAAACCGGTAGTAGAGACACCCGCTGAGTTAGTTTCGCTGGGTCTTCTCAGTTGGGGCGCATTGGATCCGGTGGTAGCATTAAAGCGCGACCGAAGTTATAAACACAAGGTCCGCCATAATAATAACATTTAATTCGTACCTTAATATAGACAGAACCATTCAGACAATATGTAGTAAAAATATAGCTAAGAATTAAAAATTTCTTTTGGGGATGCCTTTGTCCAGCAGTCGATGTCATTAGGACATGATGATGATGATGATGATGATGATTATTGTTAAGAGCAGCCTATTATTATGAGATGTTCTTTGTCCAGCATTCCCCGGAGGTGGCCCCACAGTGTACCACCGCCGGCGGCAGCGGGAGCCCGAGCAGCGTGAGCCCAACGCGGGGCTGGTGCAGCTGCTGCCGGTCTTAGTGCTGGTGCTCCTGTCGATGATGTCCGGCTACTTCATCAGCGAGCCGGTCTACAGCTTGGCGCCCAGCTCCAAGTACCCAGTGCCGAGGGAGACTGTTAACTTGAAAGTAAGTTATCTCCACGTGTCTTTAATAATAATAATCTATACATATAATAAAATCGTAGGAAAGTCAAATCTGTACATTGAATATTTTTTTAAAAGAATACTTGGGGTGTAATCTGCAATCAATATTGAAGCCAAAAATATAGATTTTAGAATTTTTGTCTGTTTGTCTGTATGTATGTCCGGGCTAAACTCAAAAAGTACTGCATGGATGTACTTCAAATTTTGCATGCATATTATTAAGGGGTCTAGTCAACATATAAGCTACATTATATATGAACATTGTTAACAGAAATTAACGCGACTAACCTTATTGTTATTTAGTCGCGTTAATACCTGTTAACAATGTTCATGTATAATTATGATACGCGAAAGTTTAAAAGTGTATATATGTAAGCTACATATTATCACGCTATCGTCTTTATAAAGTTTAACGCGGGTAAAACCGCGGGGCACAGCTAGTTATCTATAAAAACGAGCAAAAAATTTACGTTTGTTGTATGGGAGCCCCCTTAAATATTTATTTTGTTTTGTATTTTAGTATTTGTTGTAGGCAACAGAAATACATGATCTATGAAAATTTCAACTGTCTAACTAATCACGGTTATTAAATGCGGCGCCTGGTCGGGCGCCGCCCCTGGGACCGCTGGCGATTGTAGGAGTAACTCCACTCGTCCTGTATAAGCGGTCCCAGTAAGAGGTAACCTGCTGTAGCTCAGGATGCCTAAACACGCTTGTGCGTGCTGGGGGGGGGGATTCGTGTCCCCTCCCCTCCCCGGGTGAGGGTCTCACCCGGGGGTGCACCTACAGCGGGGGCACTGGTGAGATCGTTCACGAGTACCCAGAGCCCCCGCTACAGGCACTGTGAGGCTGGCTACCGTGGTGGTTTTAGTGGGTCGAGCCCCACACCACGTGCGACGCGTCATTATATCCACCACGTAAAAAAAGACGCTCTGCCTAGTTTGGGATCAGATGGCAGTATCTTAGTTGTCCTATTTATTTTATTATAAAAATTAGTTCATGTATAACGGAGAAAACTGGTAACATACATTCTTGATAAAATATCAGCCGAAGTACGTCCACTGCTGGACAAAAGCCTCCCCAAAGAATAGGGCTATAAGGCATAATCGCCACGCTTGGCAGACGGGTTGGCGATCGCAGTTTGATGGTCATAGTTCAAAGAAAAACGCTGTTCCCCTTTTTCTGGTAGGTATTCCCTCGGACGATTTCTAAGCCTCCCACGGGATGAGATGGGATGATGATATTTTATGCTGTCACCACACAGCATAAATAAACTGTCGACTTAATAACATGTTTCGTTTGCAGTCCCTTAATTAATTAAATCAATGAACTCGATGACGGGCATAAATACATTTAATGCATGTTAATTTATTGTCATTGTTCCAGGTACCATATTACGTAAAAGAGAATTTCCACACTGACTATCAGGGCTCGCTGCGACGGCTCGAAATGGCTATCGAAGAGGAATACATAGGTATGTTGTACACATACACACATGTACATAGATTTGAACACACACATACGCTCAAACATACACAATTTCCCTTATGCACACACAAACTCAAACACGCCGTCTCACACACAGTTTTTTACGCTTTATGATTTACTAGCTTTGTAGGTATTCAAAATTGTCGACAATTTTGAATACCTACAACAAAAACTCCTAACATACGTGAAAGAGTCACTTTTAGAAAGTGTAAAATGAATGTGAATAAATAAAGAAAAAGCCGTTCATTAAATTCTGTACGCCGTATCTGTCAGGAACTGTTTGAAAAAATGTGAGCCGTCATGGGACGCCTGGCAGATGTGAAACATCGACATTATTTTGTAAAAGTAATATGCAGAAGTCGAAGTCGAAGTATAAGTCGCAGTCGAAGTTGATGTCGAAGTCGAAGTATAAGTCGCAGTCGAAGTCGAAGTCAAGTCGAAGTCCAAGTAGAAGTCGAAGTCGAAAAGTATATATTGTGACAGGAACTAAAATAAAAAAAAAACACGGCATGCGTCGGCACGCCAGTAATCTGTTTTACGTGCGGCTATAGATGTTTCACATCAAAATGGTCCAATTAAAATTAATAGTGATACTAAAGTCGATAGGCTCTAGTTATGTTTTAAGTTCAACACTAAGAAAAAAAGGATTAACGCAACAGAAAAAGCACGGCCTACTAAAGATTTTACCCTGAGTATAGGTTTTCAGAGAATTTTCCATTGGCATTGGAAAAAAGGGAAAATAATTGATTTTTGATAAATGTCATTAGCTGTCAAGCAGTGTCAATGTAAATTGAGCTCCTGTACTCTGTAAGATCACAAGGAAACAGAAATGTTAATAGGATTAAATTCCAGTACACAGAGGCAAACACACTCACACAAGGAACAAAAAATCATAATTACGTACTTACTACATTTTATTCGGACTAGAATACTTTTTTTAATGACATTTTTATAAATTTGATTGCGCGACGAATTAATTATTGTATCTGTAGCAGTGCACGCAAATAAACATGGAAGCATTACTTCAAGGCAACTAAGCTCAAATCTTGACCCAATATCCCAATCAAACTGACACAACGGAATACCGTCTCTGATTGGCCAAAAATATTACCGCTCAGGTTCACCTTTTAAAAGTAGACATTATGACGTGAAGTTTGGGTCTAAATTGCCATGTTCATGTCATTCGCCGAGGGATGTTTTATGCTATAAAGTGCAACGAAAATAATTCACCGTGACATTGATTTTATTAAAATAATATATAATTACGATAAAATTACAGTTTCTTGAACTTTACGGCAAGAGCTTTTCTTAGGTATTTGGCAAGTAATGGGTTTGTTTGCTATGATAATAAGGTAAATAAAACAAATTTGTGGTCAATTATTTATTATAATTATTATTTACAATTTCCGTATACGTAACACTAGTAGTGTTACGTATACGGTAACGTGCTACATACGTTGTAGTAGTAGGTAGTGACCTTTTAGGATTCCGTACCTTCAAAGGAAAAAACGGAACCCTTATAGTATCACTTTGTTATCCGTCCGTCCCTCTGTCTATCAATACCGTTGATCTTGAAAACGCGTGGAGGACTCGACTTGAAATTATAGGTGATCTAGTATATATACAGGGTTACTTGTTAAACACCAACAACCTCGCAGGACTAGGAAGTTAACACCATTAGCAACAACTAACTCTACGCGCATCGCAAAGATTACGTAACCCGCCTGGTTACGTTATTTTGCGATACGTGTAGAGTTATAAACATTCAAGTGTGAAATTAAATTAATATTGACTTTTTTTTTACAAAAAAAATATATAGATATAGATAAAAATACAAATTATCAAAATTTGTAAAATAAATATGATTGCTTATGGTTTTAGCTATCTAGTCCTGCGAGGTTGTTGGTGTTTAACAAGTAACCCTGTATATATATAAATAAAATAGAATTGCCTGTATATAATACATTAAACGAATAACTGTACCGTACGTATCGTAGCGTTTGTTTTAGCTTCCTGTATTCCTTTTTTGAAACAGAAAAATCGTCATTGCTGAAATGAACCGAACATACCCTTGTCGTTTTATTTGGGCTCCATTCAATTGCATTCCTTTCAAAATAAACGGCTTTCGTCTATAGTTCTCTTCACTTTAGATCTAGTAGAAATCTGAAGAAACCAAGTAATTTTACTACCACCATTACCATTCTTTTGAACAAACTCTAAAGATGCTGAGTATTTTATCTAAGATTGTTATAAAATGAATAATTATAATAAATAAAAATATTTATCATAATTTTTATGTCGAGAAATAAATTGTTTCGTTTGCATAACAACATCACCATATTATATTTTGACGGTCACCGTAGCCTAGTTGGTAGTGCTCCTGCCTACGAAGCTGGTGGTCCTGGGTTCGAATCCCGGTAAGTGCAAATATTTGTGTGATGAGCACGAATATTTGTTTCTGAGTCATGGATGTTTTCTATGTATATAAGTATTTATCTATCTATATAAGTATATATATCGTCACCTGGTACCCATAGTACAAGCTTTGCTTAGTTTGGGGCTAGGATGATCTGTGTGACATTAAAAAAAAAATATATATATATATATATATATATTTTGTGTGAATTAGATTGACTTCATATTAAATAAATTAAAATATATAGCGATGTACTTACCCGTAATAACAAATTTCAACACTCTTGTTATGCAAATGAGATTTGCATTTTTGTAAATTAAACACGCTGAAACCAATAACTGACAGACGGCCGCCATTGATGCCTGTAGTGCGCAAACTCCGCGTCACAATTTTTAAGCCCGTGGCACAATCTGCGTTGGGTCATTTTGGCGAGCTAGGAATGCTTCCATGTTTATTTGCGTTCACTGATCTGTAGTGAATTGATATTAATTTTTATTTTGTATTTGCATGCTTTTGGGCTAAATGTGAGGCCTTTATTATAATTTGTAATATAAATAAAATAAATAAATAAAAAAGGTTATCATTCACTTAGACTTTATAAGAGCGCTTGTAACTAGTCAGAACATGTTTGTAGTAATACAGTTATTATTTCTAGTTGCATATTACAGATATTTAGGTACACGGAATGTTAAAACATTTATACAATTTATTTTTTCTAGCCTTTTGGGGTCGAAACGATAGGGCCGTGGGGACCTAACGCACGTTTATTGTTTTGGGAAATTTCGAAACGTTTGATTAACGCTTCCCGTGACCAGAGAGCTGGCCTTTTTTTGGGTCAAAGAATCAGCATTGCCATACAGTGTGGCAATGCGGCCAGCCTTCTGGGCACGTTACCTCCCGACGATGCGGAGGAATTCTACGACGCCCTATAACTTAGTTATTATAGTTAATTTCGCTGATATTTTTCTGTTTCTTATAATTTAAGTTAATTATTTAAATATGTATTTTGTTATTTTCACATAATATTTGAATAAACACCCATTACGTTTTATAATAGTAGTGGTATTTGGCTAGCTTGTATTAAGTTATTGTCAAGGAGATTGTTTAGGTTTAATAATAAAGTGAATTGAATTAAATGCTTCGTGTTGTCTGTAGTGGGGCTGCGTCACGCGTGCCAGCGCGAGCGCAACTACCGCGACAGCATGGTGTGGAAGGCGCGCAACTTCGGCGACTCGCGCCAGTACCAGGACGCGCAGAAGCTGCGCACGCCGTCCTGCGACAAGCTGCACAAGTACCACCGGTAGGCGCCGGGTGCCATACGTTGTAGATAAATACTATATGGATACAAAATAAACTCTTATTTCCTCAGAATTTGCTTAAGTTATAAAAAACATATATTTCTTATAAATAACAGTTCTTTACTGCGTGTATAAATTGCGCGGTAGTGTTCTTTACTGCGTGTATAAATTGCGCGGTAGTGTTCTTTACTGCGTGTATAAATTGCGCGGTAGTGTTCTTTACTGCGTGTACAAATTGCGCGGTAGTGTTCTTTACTGCGTGTATAAATTGCGCGGTAGTGTTCTTTACTGCGTGTATAAATTGCGCGGTAGTGTTCTTTACTGCGTGTATAAATTGCGCGGTAGTGTTCTTTACTGCGTGTATAAATTGCGCGGTAGTGTTCTTTACTGCGTGTATAAATTGCGCGGTAGTGTTCTTTACTGCGTTTATAAATTGCGCGGTAGTGTTCTTTACTGCGTTTATAAATTGCGCGGTAGTGTTCGTTACTGAGTTTATAAATTGCGCGGTAGTGTTCTTTACTGCGTTTATAAATTGCGCGGTAGTGTTCTTTACTGCGTTTATAAATTGCGCGGTAGTGTTCGTTACTGAGTTTATAAATTGCGCGGTAGTGTTCTTTACTGCGTATATCAATTGCGCGGTAGTGTTCGTTACTGCGTTTATAAATTGCGCGGTAGTGTTCTTTACTGCGTTTATAAATTGTGCGGCAGAATACATCTTGGAACATCTAACACACTGCCATCTGATCCTAAATTAGGCAGAGCCCGTACTATGATTCAGATTTATTTATTTGCATATTATAAAACAGGTTACCAGGTATGGCAACCAGACATCTGATAAACATGCTTATATATTTCTGAATATATACATAGTTATAGATAAATTTGGTCACAAACACTATTACACCTTTGCAGTTAAAAGTAAGTACTTTTGACCAACTTCCTTAATTAAAATCACTTTTGACTGATTTTCGCAGTCAAAAGTGGTTTTGACTGGTTATGAGTTTTATTTTAACATATACAACATGTAACTTAATTAACGCACACCCTCAAACACCCCAATTAGAATATTATGTTGTAATCATAATACATATACTGAATTTAACTTTCTTTTTACAGCAAAGTCCCAAAATCACATTTGTAAATATATATGTTACAGTCAGACAGCGGAAAGAAATACATATATACTTCATTTTTGTAAATATACAACATGTAACGTAGTTAACGCACACCCTCAAACACCCCAATTAGAATATTATGTTGTAATCATAATACATACACGGAATTTTTAATTTAACATGTATACGCATTGATTTTTACTAAATTAGATTCTTGGAATAAAGTTTATTTTTCTTTATTTTGTATTGAATGAGGGAATTTGTATGAATACAAAAAAACCTGCGATTTTAAAAGTCTTATTACTTTGACTTACGGTCCATTTCAATTTGTTTTGACTGTACAGGGTTAATATGGCTACAATTTCCGTAGTCTTAATTATTTTTGGCATAAAAAATTCCTTTATTAAAAATTATGTAAATCGATTCAGTAAACGATTCTGAACAAATTATTTTCAGAGTGTGCGTTAATTAAGTTACATGTTGTAAATGAGAATAGTCCTGTTTAAAGCAATTAGAGTTTTGTATCCATATTCACAAGATTGCACTCAGTTTCAGAGGAAGATCCAAGCTATTATAAATATTTTGATGGTCACCGTAGCCTAGTTGGTAGTGCTCCTGCCTACGAAGCTGGTGGTCCTGGGTTCGAATCCCGGTAAGTGCAAATATATGTGTGATGAGCACGAATATTTGTTTCTGAGTCATGGATGTTTTCTATGTATATAAGTATATATCTATGTATATAAGTATGTATATCGTCGCCTGGTACCCATAGTACAAGCTTTGCTTAGTTTGGGGCTAGGATGATCTGTGTGACATTGTATTAACGCGACTATGCGGCGCTTATAGCCAGATGCTCCGTCCGTGACTAGCGAGGTTAAGCAACTAGGCTCGCGGTCAGTCCATAGAGGGGTGGCCGCCAAAGTGGTTTAATTTCTGAGCGTGCTTAAGCTGTCGGTCCCGGTTGTAGCCATTAGACAACAGTCGTTAAGCCTTGCCTTAAGCCAAATGGGTGGCTTGTACAACTCTGACACTAAGGTAACTAATGCCTGGGACCGAAAACTTAACGTGCCTTCCGAAGCACGGACACGCTCAGGAATTACACCACTTTGGCGGTCACCCATCTATGGACTGACCTAGAGCCTAGTTGCTTAACCTTGGTGATCACTTACAGACCAGTGAGAGCATCTAGTATGGCAATAGGAACAGCAATTTAAGTTTTTAAGACAGTCGCCTCATGACTTCGTATGCCGGGTTCGCTTCTCGCAGGACAAATATTTGTGTGACCCATAAATGGTTGTTTTGTGGGTGGTGATATTACGGTAGACGGGCTTGTTGGCGTGGATGGCAAATGCTTGCTTATCACGCCGGAGGTCGTGGGTTCGATTCCCACCCAAGACAGATATTTGTGTGCATGAACATGTCTGTGTGGCCTGAGTCTGGGTGTAATTATCTATATAAGTATGTATTTACAAAAGTAGTAAATCAGTTATCTGGTTTCCATAGTACAAGCTCTGCTTAGTTTGGGATCAGATGGGCGTGTGTAAATAATGTCCCAGGATATTGTTATTATTATTCTTCTCCGTCAGCAAGTATCTAAATTTAAATTTGATATTTTCTTGTAATTAGAAAACCGAGGAAAAACTATTGTTCTGGCTTATTTTGGTCCATATAAAACTTTCTAGATCCTGAGTGCAATTTTGAGTTAACCAATTTATCTATGCTATCAATAGATGGCGTTAAAGTAAGTCTAAAAGTTGTGGTTTGTGGCGCATAGATGGCACTGTTATCATTTTGTTGTGTTGGGATGTTGAGTATTAGCTATTATTTATATAATTATGTTGGATATACTTCTAATTTAAACTGGCACTCCTCTAGAAATGTAAAATGACTGAATATGACTAGTCATAATTGTCATGAACCTTAAATGACCGGTCATTTACTGTCAAATTCAGTCAATTTGACTCAAATATTATTGTCTATTTATTTATTTAGGTACCCAATTTATATGCAAGTTTAAATGAAGCAACGTTTTATTTCTATTATATCATGAGATAATAAGACGACATCAAAGTCGGTGCGCGAGGCGATGTGACATTGCCATTTTGTGTTAAATGCACGCATGATTAGAAATGTAAAATGATTAACACTATATAATAATACTATAAGTCATAAAAAAACACTTTTTGTTTCAATTTAGAAGTTGAAGTCTTTTATCAACGACAAAACTTAAAACGTACTAAAATATTACTGATATCAAATTGACTGAAAATGACCATTTTTGACAGTTAATGACAGTCAGTCTAATTCAGTCAGTTTAGTCATTTTCAACACTACACTCCCCTAAGCCGCATTTGTAGAATATTGTATGGTGTAAATGCAGCAGTCACGTGCAAGTGTGCAAGTTTAGAGTAGAAGTGTGCACTTTTTGACTACAGATTATGACTGGTAGTTCATAGTTTTAATGGAACAAAAATATATACCTCTATCCAATTGTGTTGCAGAAGTTTATTTAATTATTTGTTGTGAATTAAACTTGGTAATGACAAAAATAACGCCCGTATTTCGTAATTAGGTTTAAACTGCCATGCATATACTAAAAGGCCGTAAATAACTGAAGATATTCATGGTAAATGCAACTCTATCCAACCTTGATTAAGTATAATTTTCTTTGTGATGCTTTTGTGTTAGGGCGATTTATTCAACTTACTTCACGGGCAGTGATAAGTTACATCTCGGAGTTAATCCTACACTATCCTGACCATGACGCGTATGTGCGTTTTTATATTCTTGCCCAACGTCCACGACGCGTATACGCGTTTTCGTAATTTTTTTATATACCGACTTTCAGTGCCCGACGACGCGTTTATGAGTCTTGTTTATTTTATATAATGTGGCATTTATATAGTAGAACTGAGATGAACTCAGGGAGGCGAGTTCGAGAGGGAGGAGGTTCATTTGTTGGTAAACTATACCGCAGAAACAGTCTCGTATACGCGTTTTGGGGCATATTGGCGTTTGTGGGCATTCAGGTATGCCAGGCGGGCAGCGAATGTGTTAACATGTACGCTGCCCATCATGTGTATATGCGTTTTTTCTATACTTGCCCCATGCCCACAACGCGTATGCGCGTTCCATGTGCCGACTTTCAGTGCCCGACGACGCGTTTATGAGACTTGTTTATTTTATTTAATATGGAATTTATACAGTAGAAGTGGGCTTAACGCATTAATGAGTCGTCCTTACCATATAAAAACCGACTCGTATACGCGTTTTGGTGCAGGGATTGTTGCGGTTATGGGCATACTGATATACCAAGTGGGCAGCGAATGTGTCGACAGCTTAAGCCCAACTGGCTATGGGTGTATCTATAGTGATCTAATAACAATTATGAGCAACCAATATGGATGAACCATGAATTATCTAATGCCCTGTTAATTTGGTTGTTTAATGTGTAATCATATTTTACTATTATTTAATAGCATGGCTAATGGTTGCCCATAAGTCAGAGTTGAACAAGCCGCCCAGGACTCCGACAAGCTTATCGCATTAAAACGTACCCTGCCCCTTACGCGTCCTGTGCCTACACTTTCCGCATGCTCATGACGCGTATTCGCGTTTTCATATACCGACGACGCGTATATGAGTCTTTTGTTTGTTTTATTAAAATGGCATTTATATAATAGGAGTGGCATGAACGCATAAGTGAGTCGACTTTACCATATAAAAACCAACTCGTATACGCGTTTTGGTGCAGGGAGATATTGTTGGGTATCCAGTTATACCAGGTGAGCAGCGAATGTGTTAAGCGGCAGCTTAAGCCCAACTGGCTATGGGTGTATCTATCTAATAACAATTCTGAGCAACCAATATGGATGAACTGTAAATTATCTAATGCCCTGTTAATTTGGTTGTTTAACGTTTAATCATATTTTAACTATTATTTATATTCAAAAATGTTATTATTATTTATTAAAGTAGTCAATAAACTTTAAAAATATGTTTCCAAGTGTTTTTATTTGTACACTATCTTCTGCCCGCGACTTCGTTCGCGAATCTTGTTGCTTATACCAGCGACAACGGGGTCGTCAAAATCGAAGATGTGCATCGTCTGATGTCTAATTCTAAGAGCCTGGGGACGGGAAAACAATGAGATGCGCGAGACGTTTGGAGACATTCCAGATCTTTCAATTCAATCTTTCATCATACTTAACAACTTAGGCTAACACGTCATTCCTATATATGTCGCAGATTCAGATGGATTAGAATCGACGTCCACGAGGTCCGTGTCCGCCATGTTGTATTTTTAAATCGATTAGTGCGCACACCCGGCGCAGGCGACGGTACTAGACCAAGTGTCAAGTCCAATCGCACTACTGACATATATTAGTTCATTGACAACGTCAAATGTCAACCCTTCAAATCACGATGACACGTACAACAGTGTCGCCACTCCATTATTATGATATCCATGATTTACTAATGTTGCCACTTTATTCTTTCTTATAGAATCGTTCATAGATTATTTATTATTCTCCGACATATATGTTAGTGTCGCTGGGCTTTGGAGATCCACAACAGGTGTTTCAGATCTTTAAATTTATTTTCACATCAGAAAATGCTCATCACGTGGAATAATTTTTGCTATGGCACCATTATTATATCTATTATACTTTAGGAGTTTTGGCGCCAACGCGGAAAAAGACGCATCGAGGCTATGTTTTATTTTCAAAAACTGGTATAAATTGGAGTTTTTATGTGTAAATATGGTGGATTTAGACATAACATCTTCGACAACGTACACAAGTGGATGAAAGTGCGATATTGCCGTGAATTGTGAAAAAGCCTCTAGTAAAGTCTCCGCTGCTTTACTGGGGTTGGACAAGGACTATGTATGACTTGACTGTGACGGACTTTACTTGACAATGACGGAAATAAATTATATAAAAATATATTTACTGAAGGCTCATAAGGCCAAAGAAGCTAGAACCGTAAAACGGAATTAAAAAAAAATATATAGGTACTTATATACTTTAGCTGGTCTGTTGCGGTTCTGCATTAGGTGTTCCATTGCTCACGATCAGCGGACAGTCACTCATCACGTTACCCATTTGTCTCTAGAGACCTCCAATATATACACTGAGAACCCAAACTTAATTCTCTTTCCGTGAACTATTCGGACTCGATATTGCTACATTTTATAAGTTTTTATTTATGTCCAGAATAATGAGCCCAGTAATCGACATAGCCTAAAGAATTACCAAAATGAAATGGCAGTGGCCGAGTTCTTGAGTGGCGACCACGAACCGAAAGACGCAGCATGGGCAGGTCACCTAAAAGGTGGACTGATGATATTGATAAGAAAAGAAAGAAAGAAAATATTATTTATTTTTGCTCAAACATCGGCGCTTATAAATATTAGAACACAGCGTATTAAACAACTTGTGATGAATTTATTAACTACTTCTTAAAACTGTACTAACAAATATAATATGACTATTCTTATAACTATATGTCATCAATAATAAATAAGCGCATCTTCTTACATAGTGCGCCGCTTTGGAATAAAAATAGGGTGCGGTTCAGTTTGGGTACCGTGGCATTGCATAAAGCAGCACCGGCGGAAAACTGATTTTCAACCTGAGAGTGACAACTTTAGCGTCTCCTCGGTGGAAGACCTATTATATCAGTAACAAAAAATGAAGAATTTACTTCTAATAATAATAAGCCTAAAGGGTAGAAAACATTACCTACTAAAATATTACTTGCAAAACTAAAACACGAACAGAAAGTGCAGCTAAATATAGTAAATTGTATTTGAATAACGTAGAGTTATATACTTAAAAAAAAACCGGCCAAGTGCGAGTCGGACTCGCACTTGAAGGGTTCCGTGGCCGCAAGTATTTCAGTTGATTAAATGAAAGCAAATTGCGGTTTATGACGTATTAAAAAAAACTACTTGCTAGATCTCGTTCAAACCAATTTTCGTTGTTAGTTTGCATGGTAATGTACATTATATATTTTTTTTAGTTTTATCATTCTCTTATTTTAGAAGTTACAGGGGGGTCACTCGTTTACCACTTTGGAAGTGTCTCTCGCGCAAAGTATTCAGTTAGGAAAAAATGATATTAGAAACCTCAATATCATTTTTGAAGACCTATCTATAGACACCCCACATGTATTGGTACAATGCAAAAAAATTTTTTGAGTTTCAGTTCCATGTATGGCGACCCCCCTAAATTATTATTATTTTTCCATTTTTATGTAAAAATCTTAATGCGGTTTACAGAATACGTCTACTTACCTAGTTTCAATAGTACAGCTCTTATAGTTTCGGAAAAAAGTGGCTGTGACATACGGACGGACAGACAGACAGACATGACGAATCTATAAGGGTTCCGTTTTTTGCCATTTGGCTACGGAACCCTAAAAATATATATAGTAAAAAAATTATATATAAAAATATACAAAAACAAGCTAAGGTTTAGGTTTATTTGTTAAGATCGTCTGTGAGGTACTAATTTTAATACTGGGACTACTCACAGAGTTGAGCACTCATAATAAACCGTTTAATATGCAGACTAAAGGTTTGCTTGGTTTTAAGGTTACGTATTGGTGGCGGGAGATCATTCCAGATCTTAGTTGCTGCATACTTAAAACACCCACAGAAAGCAGCAGTATGATGCCTAGGCACGGAAAGAGGGTTAGTTACAGATCGCACTGTATGCTTTTTGTTTGATCTTGCCACGCAAGTTAATTTATCGTAAAGATATTTTGGTTTTCGCGTGATTATGATAACAAATAGCTGTGTAGCCAGGTGTATCTTTCTCCGAGCTTCTATTTTTAGCATACCTATCTCATTTATGTATGGAGTGATGTGGGATCTCGATGGAACTTTGGTGCAGAAACGTGTGCATGCATTCTGAATACGTTGAATTAGTCGAACGGATCGAGCCAGTATACATGGGCCTTAGACGGTATCGCAGTAGTTAAGCTTGGCGAGAACAAGAATATCAACCAATTGTTTCCTTATATTCAGACTAAGATAATCTCTTATGTTGTACAAAACTTTTAACCTGTAAAAACAATATCGGACAGCTTTGCAAATATGGGCTTCGAACCGCAGTTCTGGGTCCATTGTGAGACCAAGATTACATACCAGTTCAGCTTTTTCGATTACGTCACCTTGAATGATAATCTTAGGTTGCTTTGATTCAATGGATTTAATACACTTTTTGCTACCCATTACCATGAATTTAGATTTAAGTGGATTCAGTAGTAGACAGTTTTTATTTGCCCATATAACAACTCTCTCAAGGTCTTCATTTACTCTTTGTACAGCTGTTATTGTATCACATGGCTTGAAAGAAGTATAAAGTTGAATATCATCAGCGTACATGTGATACTTAGAGTTGCGGAAAGAGTTTGTTACGTCTGCACTGTAGAGTATAAACATGAGCGGTCCCAAATAGATCCTTGTGGGACTCCTCTAGTTACGCAACGAGGTGGTGATATTGAATATTTTCCATCTTCCTTCTGAATTTCCACGTACTGCGTACGGTTACCCAAATAGCTGTCAAACCACCCGACTGTATCCACTGAAAAACCGTAATGGGACATCTTAGATAGCATTAATGTGGAATTTAATGCATCAAAAGCACGGGAAAACTCCAGCAAGACTAGCAACGTCCCTAAACCTTGGTCTCTGGCTTCTAAGATGTTACCAACTATATCTGATAGTGCTGTAGCAGTGCCGCGACCTTTCCTAAACCCTGATTGTTGGTCGGCAATAATATTGCTCTCCTCTAAGTATTGCAACATCTGCTCATGGACTACCTTTTCGAGCACTTTAGAGATACATGGAAGTAAACTTATCGGCCGCAGATCCTTAATGCTGCTAATCTTAGGAATTGGTTTGATAATAGCGACTTTCCACAAGTCAGGAAATGTGTGAGTGGTAATAGATGTATTAACTATATCTGCGATGGCTTGTAGGGTAGCAGGCAAGGTCAATGTTAATGTGTATATAATAATGATAACTGAACCTGGACCGCTAAGCTAGTGAAACTAAATTCTTAAATACTTATATCGTATGGGCAGTGGTTACCCTAGTGTCAGAGTTGTTCAGGCCGCCCAGTTGGACTCTGACATGGCGTATCGACTGTTGTCTAACCACAAGCGGGATCGACAGCTTAACATTAAAATTATATCACTCTGGCGGTCACCCGTTTTAGGCTAACCGCGTGCCTAGATGCTTAACCTCGCCGATTACTTACGGGCTGGTGGGGGTAACTGCCTGTGAGCTCATTCCATTAATAAAAAACAAGTTTCTAAACTATTTTAAAATTTAATTTAATTGTATTAAAAGAGGTGTGCAAAAATCGTGATAAATGGGAATCCGTTGTCTCTGGGAAACAGGCGTGAGTGTTCGAGAGTGTACGGAAGACCTGCAAGTCTTAGCAGGATAAAAACGGCGTATTTTGTAGCAATCTGTATTACTATTTAACATAGGAATAAAGAGAACTTAAAATATGGTGAGTGGACGGTGACAGTGCTCCGCTCGATGCGCGGGGCGCGGTGCGCCGTGTCCCGCCCCCTCGTCTCCTCCGTCGCCTGCGCTGGCTTAGTAATGTTCTAGACAGTGAGTCTATGTATGTATGAATTAAAAATTGAAGACACCGAGCAATTGGCGAACGTAGAATGCTCTCAACCAGTAGCTTAACTTAAGCTGCAAATACCTGAGGAGTTTGAGTAACAGCTCAAACGGCCGCTGAAGTAAAAAGAAAGGTAGTAGGTTACGATAGCTAGAAAGCCTCTCCCTACTTCTTATGTTAAGATTTCAGCACCCGGATGGACATAGCGCCGACAAATGACCGCTCCTGACGACTATTCTATATAAACCTTTTTTTTTTCAATATAAATATGTCGAATTCACGTAGCCGAACGGCGCGTCACTGCAGCGTATAACATCATTTTGAGCCGGAGGGCGGGGTGCGGGGGAGGGCAATATAGCGTCATTAAAAATCGGTACGGGGGTCGGTAATATTGTGTGAGTGCAATTCATCTATCCTAACCTTGTCTATACTTGATAACTGGTGCTCATGGATCAATAAAGCAACCAGAACAGATTTAAAAATATATGTACCTACTCATAATTATGTAAGCATGGGGTAATAGATTTGCTTACTTTTGCAGACATGGGAAAGGTAGGGGGAGGCTAATGATTGTATAAAATTACTTAGTGTTAATAATTTTACAAGTATTAACACTTCAGTGACCCCAAGGGAAAGAGTCTCATATATCCGTATGCTAGTTTGCCGACATAGTAAAATAGTGATAGTCAAAATAAAACAACTAACATAAGAAATCACTCTAATTTATTCTTAATTAATTATAATAATAAGTACATATTTCATTTATTAATAAAAAAAATGTTGATACAAATTTATGTATTCCATATATTAATTATTTCATATTAAAAAAGTACTGATAAATAATATTGTTCGAAATACCTCCGAAACTCAATACTGAATCATTATCATCATATCAGCCAAAAGACGTCCACATTTGGACAAAGGCCTCATCAAAAGCTCGACAGTTGCTGCTCTTGCGCTACCCGACTTGCAGCTACCCTTACCAGATCATCGGTCCATCTTATAAGGTAGAAGTCACGAATGCTCCACCACGTTATCCAAACAGAAAAAGAAGTCGCTAAAATTTTTGTCGAAATTAGTCAAAATCGTAAGGAACTAAAAATTTGTCAAAGCAGAAATAAAGAAGTTACAGGTGTTTTAAGTTGGCCGCGCGGATGTAACGTGGAGGATTGCGCGGCCATGGAGATCTCAGCAATCACTTGGGATAGAGATCTAATGCTTTTTTTAAATTGAACATTTAATTTTCAACAATTCTTCGATTCAGCGATTTTATTTTCTATTTGCATAACGTGCCGGAGCAATCGTGACGCACACTCTTCTAAGGGGCCTATCTACCAAAGAACGGGCAAAAGCGTCTCTCTGAGTACTATGCGCTCGCTAACCCGTCTGCTAATCGTCGCGATTTTGGCAAATGCCCCATATATAGTACACAATAGCATTGTGTAAATACTTGGGGGGCAGTGGACGTCATTCAGCCAATATGATGAGAAAACCTGAGCTGTCACCTGACACTTAATGTAAACATAAAAATAAACATACGAGATTCAAAGAAAAAACAAAGTAAAGAAATAATAGTCTCTAATATCACAATTTTCTAATACTTATAATTTATATTCAGATTCCAAAAGACAAGGTATGCGGAGATGGTTTGGGCATTTAGAAAGGATGAATGAGCACACGAAGAAATCATAATATCACAAGAAAGGGCATTTAGCATAATATTTATAACCTACAATAAAATACATTTACTAGAGGGTAGATAATAAACGTTATGTCATTATAGGCAATGTCATTATAAACGGCATTCTGTATCACAAGGCCGGCATAAAATACGACACTTTTAAATACGTTTTATAAAGTATAAAATGAGCGTAAAAAGAAAAAAAAAGGGATTAAGATTCGGGAAACTAGGCCTCATTATCTTAAGGCTTGTGAGATTCGATACCGTGCTAACCTATCTTCAGCCTATCAATAAGTTCAATGGTAGGCAGTAGCCTATGTATCTTCTACAAAAGTCTAATAAAATTCCTCTCCCTCCTAAACAATCAGCATATTTGGATAAAATGCGTCATGATAATTAATGCGTCACGTTATGTCATAATTTTGCTTAGGGATAACCAAACGTCGTATTTAACGATTGGTCATTAAAGACGATGTCACAATAAGCGGTATTTACTGTATCACAAAGCCGCCATAAAACTCGACACTTTTAAATAAGTTTTAAAGTATAAAATAAGCATAAAGAGAAAAAAAATACGGATTAATAAATTCGGGAAACTGGGCTTCATTATATAAGGCTTTTGGTACTCAATACCAAGTTAACCCATCTTCAGCCTATAAGTTCCATGGTAGGCAGTGGCCTATGAATCTTGAACAAAAGTCTAATGACGTTCCTTTGCCTCCTAAATAATCGAAATTTTGGATAAAATACGTCATGATAATTAATGCGTCACGTTATGTCATAATTTTGCTTAAGGATAACCAATCATCGTTATAAACAATTGGTCACTATAAGCGATGTCGCAATAGACGGTATTTACGGTATCTGTAGTTGCAATAAAACACGACGTTTTAAAGTATGAAATAAGCGTAAAAAACGGATTAAGAGATTCGAGAAACTGGGCTTCATTATCTTAAGGCTTGTGAGATTCGATACCGTGCTAACCTATATTCAGCTTATCAATAAGTTCAATGGTAGGCAATAGCCTATGTATCTTCAACAAAAGTCTAATAAAGTTCCTCTGCCTCCTAAGCAATCAGCATATTTGGATAAAATGCGTCATGATAATTAATGCGTCACGTTATGTCATAATTTTGCTTAGAGATAACCAAACGTCGTATTTAACGATTGGTCATTAAAGCGGTATTTACTGTATCACTGACACTTTTAAATACGTTTTAAAGTATAAAATAAGGGTAAAAAGAAAAAAAATAGGGATTATGAAATTCCGGAAAGTGGGCCTCATTATCTTAAGGATTTTGGTACTCAATACCAAGTTAACTCATCTACTAAAGCCTAATGACATTCCTCCGCCTCCATTACAATCAACATGTTTGGATAAAATGCTTCACGATAAGTAATACGTCAGGTTAAGTTATGCCATAATTTTGCTTAAGAAAAACCAGACATCGATCGTTGGTCACTATAAGCGATGTCATAATAAACTGTATTTAATGTATTTGTAACCTGCCATTAAATGGGATCCTTAAAAATACATTTGAAAGTATAAAATAAGCGTAAAATGAAAAAACTGAGATTAGGAGCCCCGGGAAGGAAGGGCAATCTAGAGGCCTCCTAGGGTACGTGTCCTGATCATCTGGGCGACCATGGCGGAAAAGAGGGCACTGGAGCAGCATTCCCGGCGCTCCTCCCATCAGCCGTCAAGAGATGTCCACGGCAGGTTAGGTTTAGTCGGTGCGAGTCTGACATACCCACCCGCAGACACTATTTGCGGGTGGCACGCGTAGGCGTTCCTTGCCGTAATAAAAAAGGGGTCCCCCGGGAAACGGGGTCTCGTTATCTTAAGGCTAGTGGGATTCGATACCATTTTATCCTATCTTCAGCCTATCAATAAAATCCATGGTAGGCAGGAGACCGTGTATCTTCTGCAAGTGCTTGACGATGTTCCTCCCCCTCCGAAATAGACAGTATGTTTAGATAAAATGCGTCATGGTAAGTAATGCGTCACGATAAGTAATGCGTCATTTTAAGCTTTGCCATAATTTCCTTAAGGTGTCACAATAAACGGCACTTACCGTATTTGCAACCTGCAATAAAACGTGACCCTCTAAAACACATTAAAGTATAAAATAAGCGTAAAATGAATAAATAAGATTAGAAGGCCCAGGAAACGGGGCTTCGTTATCTTAAGGCTTGTGAGATGCGATACCGTTCTAACCTATCTTCAGCCTATCAATAAGCTCTGTGGTAGGCAGGAGGCCGTGTAGCTTCTACAAAAGTCTAATTACGTTTTCACCCTCCAGAATATTCAGTATGTTTGGATAAAATGCGTCATTATATAAGTAATGCCGTTATTTTGCTTAAAGAGAACCAAACGTCGTAATAAACGATTAGTCATTAAAAGCAATGCCAAAATAAAAGGCACCGACGGTATTTGAAACTACTAAAACGCGACCCTTTAAAAAACATTATCAGTATAAAATAAGCGTAAAATGAAAAAAAAATAGATAAGCCACGTATATATCCCAGATTGGTCGGGACACGTACCCTAGGAGGGCTCTAGACGGCCTATTTGCCGACTCCTACCAGTCCGGCAGAGCTACTGCGCCACAAACAGATCGCTGTCTTCCCAGAGCTGCTTGCAAGTATATGTTAGCCTATTTTCAGCCTATCAATAAGCTCCGTGGTAGGCAGGAGACCGTGTATCCTCTGCAAGTGCCTGACGACGTATCTCCGCCTCCAAAATAATCAGTATGTTTAGATAAAATGCGTCATGATAAGTAATGCGTCATGATAAGTAATGCGTCACGATAAGTAATGCATCTCTTCTTTTGCGGGTGGCATGCGTAGGAATTCCTTGCCGTAACCAAAAAAGAGGGGACCCCCGGGAACGAGGCTAGTGGGATTAGATACCATTTTATCCTATCTTCAGCCTATCAATGAGTTCCGTGTTGGGCAGGAGGCCGTGTATCCTCTGCAGGTGCCGGACGACGTTCCTCCGCCGCGCGAAGCTGTTGTCGCACACCCGGCACTTGAAGGAGTACTGCGGCGCTCTGTGCCTGTTCTTGTGTATCCGCATCAGTGTGACGGACTTGAAGCGGGATGGACACTGGTCACACTGGAACAGGGAAGCATTTTTTTTACTTGGAACGAAGTTCCTTATCGCGCGTTGTGAAAGGGGGCTAGACGGAAAAAACTCTTACGACACTTTTTGAAGCTGTGCGGCGTACGCATGTTGCTCTGTCTGTCTCTCTCTCTCTCTTATAGAAAGCAAGCCAGATATTTTCATTACTATTTTGCATTGAACAGTGTGGTGTCGCGACGATTATTTTTGTTGAGTGTATACAGGTTTTATGTACATAATAAATAATAAGAAATAACTTCGTTCCATCCGGGTGTCCCTTGACACCTCTAAAGTTTTTTTTTTAAAGCCCTCAACTAAGCAAAGCTTGTACTATGGGTACCAGGCGACGATATACATACTTATATAGATAGATAAATACTTAAATACATAGAAAACATCCATGACTCAAAAACAAATATTAGTGCTCATCACACAAATATTTGCACTTACCGGGATTCGAGCCCAGGACCACCAGCGTCGTAGGCAGGAGCACTACCAACTAGGCTACGGTGACTTCTACTTAATAGCTTGGACTTTACTGAGTTGTATTGTATGGGAAGCCTCGTTGGTCTAGCGGTAGCGTGTTCACCCGCAAAGAACGAGGTACAAAAGTTAGTTTGACGGTCACCGTAGCCTAGTTGGTAGTGCTCCTGCCTACGAAGCTGGTGGTCCTGGGTTCGAAGTGCAAATATTTGTGTGGTGAGCACGAACATTTGTTTCTGAGTCATGGATGTTTTCTATGTATTTAAGTATTTCTCTATCTATATAAGTATTTATATCGTCTCCTGGTACCCATAGTACAAGCTTTGCTTAGTTTGGGGCTAGGATGATCTGTGTGACATTTTCCTTAGATATTATTATTATTATATTATTAAAAGTGATTTTGGGGCTTTTTCTGTAAAAAGCAACATTTCTCAGAATCAGCTCGAAGTCTAGGAGTTGGCGGTATTATACCCCCGTGCCTCGGAGAGGACGTAAAGCCGTCGGTCCTGTGCCTCTTTCCGGTCGTGTCGCTAGACGTCCCATCGGATCATGAGACTGATGGAATAGAAAGTGCTCCTGTGTATGCGCACACACTTGAGCACTACAATATGTTCCGCGCAGATGGCTAATCTCTATTCAGACTGGCCGCCGTGGCCGAAATTCGGCTAGAAGGACATTATTATTATTATTGTATGGGAAGTAGTTAGGCCTCTGACATGATTTAGCGACTGTTATCTAACGACTTCAACCGGGATCGACAACTTTACGTGCCCTCCGAAGCACGCAGACGCTCAGAAATTAAACTTGAAGCCTGGGAGGAGCCGTGGGAACGCAGGTATGCTGCTCCGGTGCCCCCCTTTTGCGACATGTCCCTGATGGTCGGGACAGGTACCCTGGAAGGGCTCGGGATTGCCCTCTCCTATTGCAGACTCCTGCCACTCCTGCACAGCGACTGACACGACACAAACAGATCGCTGTCGTCCCGGAGCTGCTTGCCCGTAGCGGCAGTAAAGACAAGTCTCACACTGCCACCAACTTAACGTGCCCTCCGAAGCACGGCAACGGTCAGAAATTTAACCACCCATCTATAGATTGGTGGTTAAGGTTCTTCCGCAAATATACAGAATTTTGAGATAAAATAAATATGTCGAATACACGTAGCCGACCGGCGCGTCACTACAACATATAGCTGCATTTTGTGTGTAATTTAGAAAATATAATTTGTTACCCAGTTGTTACTGAAACTTTTTTTTTGTCCCGAATCACATTATTTTTAGTATTGTTACCTTGATGCATAAGATAAACATGGAAAAATACCAAAAAAAATCTGAGTTTTCAGGAAAGCTCGGAAAATACGGATCGTTTTAACGATCGGTAGTAATAGGCAGGTAGGTTAACGCTCATATAACAACCGCTTTATCCATTGTATCCTATTTTAAATTAAAGAAACACAGTTATTACTCTGAAAACGGTTTTATTATCTAAATTAAATCGTTAATTAACAAACAAGTACATGTAGGAGTATGATAAGTAACAAAACATGTGGTGCAAGTGGATTTTACATTTTTTACAGGTGAAGTTTGTATTTTTTTTGTAAAGCGAACATCGAAGCTGAGAGTCGTTGTACTCTACTAGATGATCGACTATAGCGACGTAATCGACGTCGACGTAGGTGATGAAATTGTAAATGATCAGCAAAACGCAAAATCACGCTAGCTCCCATACTAAACTGTCTATAAGCCGGTGGAATAATTGCTGCATGGCATTGGTACGGATCAAACCATAGTACGTATCCCAATCTAGTTGCTCAACCCAGAACTTATATCCCCATCTAATCGGTTTTCCACATATAAATTGTTTACAGTTGTGTCCTCCATAATAAGGTGCCATAGCTTTGTCTATGCTGTACATTTCTTCTAAAGGTGCCATATTCAGGAATATTTCATTCAGAAAATTTAAAAAGTGTCTCACCTTTGCAAATTTGTCACTTAGAGTAGTTATCTAAGCATTGTTACAAAAGTGGAGGTGATTCATGATAAAAGTAAACCTATCCCTCGACATGGCGTTATATATAATACTAAAATCAGTGTCTGATGATTTCACCCAGTACATGTATCTTCAGGAACTATGATATATCCACTGTAAAGAAGTATAGCAAGGAAACACTTCATTTCACTCGTTGTCACATTCTTTTGAATCGCGTAAATATTTGCATATTTGATCAATACTTCGATAACCGAGTCATCAAACATACAGTCAAAGAAATACATGGACGTTTCAAGTTGTCTTGGCCCATAGTTTTCTTGCCATTGTGGTCGGTCGTGTGGATTATGGCGATTTCTCCAAGTATAATTTTGAGATTTTGGTACGGCTGGATCAACAAAAGGAACAGCTGTCCTACTGCTAATAACTGGAGCTGAGCTAGATGTAGATGGCTCAGTTTGACGAACTTCTACAGAGTTCTACAATGAGGGGTTCTTCGGTCGTTCGACTTCTTTTTGCTAAAGAACAAGAGTACACTATCCTCGTCACATTCCGAACATATGTATTCTGTCTCAGCACGAGCTCTTAGCTGGGAACCTAGATAAAGAAAATATAAGAACGGATATGAGAAAAATACGTAAAGATTTATATGACATCTATATCAAACCTGGAAGATTGTTCAGATTTACAAACTCCTCATCACCAGGATCTTCATCATGACGTCAGCATTTGCTTTATCTGGTGGTAAAATAGTTATATTTCTTGGAAATGGGACATCAATTCCAATTCGTCAACGATTTCATTGAGAGACAATGGTTTGATTTTCCTGGGTCTGAAAGTCAAAAATACATCCCCAAATTACGACCGATCGTTAAAACGATCATCAAATATAAGATAATTTTTTCAATATAAAAGATATTATAAGATAAAATTTTAATTCACAGTTTTGTTAGACAGGATATAAATTTATAAAAAACGTGCTTAAAATAAATTTCAAGTACAAGCTAATTTGAAAATACTTACCATTTTGAAGACATAGTGCAAGTTGATACCGCTAATACGAACTAAAATACAAAAGTTCTTCAAAATTATTATCACAAGATCATTTTCTATGCACCGAAACACTGTTCACTGCGGTGATTGGTATACGATAGTCAAAAGTTATCAGCTCATTATTATTTTTAAATTGAGGGTATTCCTCAGTATATTTTTTGATCTTTATAACGATCGGTCGTTATAAATGGGTTAATCGTTGCTTTTGAAACATTTGTTTTAAATGTCAGATATTAGATTATATCTAAACTTGGTAATTAAATTCCGAAAATTTTATTCGTTTCTTTTAAACCGATTTGTCTAAAATTTATATAGAATGTAAAAATATCATATTATAACGGGTTAATTGTAAAACACCAACAACCTCGTAGAACTAGATTGCTAATATCATAAGCAATAACTTTTATTCTACGAGTTCGGACACAACTCAATATCTAATAAAAATATATGTTTTTGTTGTACTGTGATGATATTTGTAGGTCTATGTTTCATTCATAAACGAAAGGACGACGTGCGAACGACGCTAAGGTCGCGCGCATGCGCATCTTAGCGATGCTCGTAGACTTACAAATATTCAAGAGGGAAATTAAAGTAAGAAGTACTTATTTTTGTACCAAGTAAGTAAGTGTTTTGTAAGCCAAATTGTGTAGCAGGGCATATTACAAATTTTCTGATTATTTAAGTGATAAAAGTGCTTGGGATTGAGTTGTTCTGAGTCAACACACATGATTGTAATTAATCTTAAGTATATTTTATTTTAAAAAAGGATTCTTACTGAGTTTTCTGGCAGTGTTTCTCAGTAGCTGCCACGTCATGCACTGCACGGTAGGGTAAAAAAAAATATGACGATTCCACATAAATGTAAAATTTTTACGGAGTAAAGTACCTTTGACTTTGACTTTTTGTATGAAAATGAAATCTAATTATCAAAAGTTGTAGAACAAAAGTTGTTGCTTATGGTGTTAGGTAAGATGTCCTCCACTACCGCCACGTACAAGCAGCTCCAGGATGACAGCGATCTGGCAGGAGCCGGCAATTGGGGAGGGCAATCTCGAGCCCTCCCAGGGTACGTGTCCCGACTATTTGCGACACGGCGCAAAAGGGGCACCGGAGCAGCATACCCGCGTTCCCGGGGCTCCTCATATCAGGCGCCAAGATAAGTCCACGGCAAGGTAGGTTTAGTCGGTGCGAGTCCGACATACCCACCCACGCGAGGACCCACAAACACTTTTCGAGGGTGGCATGCGTAGACATTCCTTGTCAATAAAAAAAATATGTGAGCTATGTAGTCCTGCGACGTTGTTGGTGTTTTACAAATAGCCTTGGATAAATGATAGCATTTAATTTCATTACTAAAAACACATTACATCTCAGAGCCTATGTACACCACATTTCTCAAGCGCGCCATCGACGCGTGTCGACGGCGCGTTTAAAAACCAGCCAAGTGTGAGTCGGACTCACGCACCAAGGGTTCCGTACCATTACTACAAAAACGAGCAAAAAAATCACGTTTGTTGTATGGGAGCCCTCTTAAATATATATTTTACTTAGTTTTTAGTATTTGTTGTTATAGCGGCAACAGAAATACATCTGTGGACAGCCTGGTGACTGACGAACAGACAGACAAACAGTGTAGTCTTAGTAATAGGGTCCTGTTTTACCCTTTGAGAAAACGTTATGTAAATATAGTACCACTTAACCCCAGGGTTGGTATACCTGCACAGTCTTATCGGGCAGGTGTATGGTGACGTGCTGCAGGTAGCTTTGAATTAAATGTTATCATTATGGCGGACCTTGTGTTAATAACGACGGTCGCTACCACCGGATCCAATGCGCCCCAACTGAGAAGACCCAGCGAATCAAACTCAGTGGGTTCATCTACTACCGGTTTCAACACGACCCAGTTGAGACGGTCCGTGAAACATACTCAAGCGGGCATGAACACGGGATTTGGTCCAATTAGAGTAATTATTTAGTAGGCAAACACAATATATGCTCGATCGGTTGTCTGAATGAATATTAATTTAGATTATATATATATATATATATATATATTAATAAAAATACAAATTTAATTTACTAAATAAATAACACTAAAACAATTACTAAGTATTTTTTTTTATGACAGAGGTCGACAAACGAGCAAGTGGGTCACCTGATGGTAAGTGATCACCGCCGCCCATGGACACTCGCGACACCAGAGGAGTCGCGAGTGCGTTGCCGGCCTTTTAGAGTCAGCAAACAGGAGCCCTGACCCTTCCCCCCCACCCCGATGAGCTCTGGCGACCTTACCCACACTCAGAAACACGACATTAAATTATTAAGGAATGTTTTCTGTAAGGTGGAGGTACTTCCCCAGTCGGGCTGCTCTTCGAGCGAATGAACGCTGTACCGTACCTCTCTTCAACATTACAGCTAAATAAGTCCACTGCTGGACAAGCCTCCCTCAAGAATCCTCTTGGGGGGATATGCCATAATCGCCACGCTTGGCAGGCGGGTTGGCGATCGCAGTAAGATGGTCATAGTAATCAGAAGGAAGCTGCTGCCCGTCCTCTGTTAGATATTCCCTCGGGTCGACTTCTACGCCCCCCACGGGATGAGATGGGGTGATGATATTCTGATTCTGATATTTGTTGCCGTCACCACACAGCAAGTACCTCTCTTAGTACTGAAAAAAGGGCACAGTTGTTGAGTTTTACACAGTATTATGGTCTATACCTGTACAGTCTTATCGGGCAGGTGTATGGCGACGTGCTGCAGGTAGCTGCTCTTCCGGTGGAAGCCGGCGCCGCACTCCGCGCACACGAACGGTTTCTCCCCCGTGTGAAGACGCTCATGTATCTGTGGATACAACACAGTTTTAAGCGACTTCTCAGTTGGAGCGCATTGGATCCGGTGGTAGTATTAAAGCGCGACCGTCGATATAAACACTAGGTCCGTCATAATAATAATATTTAATTCGTACCTTCATCATCATCATTACAGCTTAAATAAGTCCACTGCTGGACAAGCCTCCCTCAAGAATCATCTTGAGAGGATATGCCATAATCGCCACGCTTGGCAGGCGGGTTGGCGATCGCAGTATGATGGTCGTAGTACTCAGAAGGAAGCTGCTTCCCGTCCTCTGGTAGATATTCCCTCGGGTCGACTTCTACGCCCCCCACGGGATGAGATGGGGTGATGATATTCTGATTCTGATATTTGTCGCCGTCACCACACAGCAGTTCGTACCTTAATATAGACAGAACCATTCACACAATCTATACATATAATAAAATCGTAGATAAGTCAACACTGTACATTGAATATTTTTTTAAAAGGATACTTGGTGCATGATCTACAATCGATAGCGAAGCAAAAAATATCGTTTTTAGAATTTTTGTCTATTTGTCTGTTTGTCTGTATGTATGTCCGGGCTAAACTCAAAAAGTACTTCATGGATTTACTTCAAATTTTGCATGAATATTACTACAGAGGTCGGATCAACATATAGGCTACATATTATCACGCTATCACCTACAGGGGAGGACCTGTGATAATGTATAAAATTTTACGCGAGTAAAACCGCGGGGCACAGCTAGTATGTAATCTATACAAATAAATAAAATTGGAGTGTCTGTTTGTAATATTGAAATAACCGGTTTTTACTACATAAATATGAATATATATACGGTACATACACCAAAGTAACATTTTTGACAATTTTTGTCTGTCTGTCTGTCTGTTTGTTCCGGCTAATCTCTGAAATGGCTTGACCGATTTTGACGGGACTTTTATTGGCAGGTAGCTGATGTAATAAGAAGTAACTTAGGCTACTTTATTTAAGAAAAAGTCTTTTATTTTACTTAAAACGAAATAAACTAATTAACACGCGGACGAAGTCGCGGGCACAGCTAGTAATTTATAAATTTTAACGTTGTAAAGCCGCGGGGCACAGCTAGTAAAATATAAATTTCGATAATCAAACCTAAACATAATCAATCAAAATACAAAATCAATATGTAGTGTTAATTCGGCTAATTGACACTACATATTTGACGAGCCTGTTGGCGTGGTTGGTAGATACGCTGCCTTTCACGCCGGAGGTCGTGGGTTCGATTCCCACCCGGGACAGATATTTGTGTGCATGAACATGTCTGTTTGTCCTGAGTCTGGGTGTAAATTATCTATATAAGTATGTATTTACAAAAGAAAAGTAGTATATGTAGTATATCAGTTATCTGGTTTCCATAGTACAAGCTCTGCTTAGTTTGGGATCAGATGGCCGTGTGTGAATAATGTCCCAGGATATTATTATTCCCAGGATATAATTGTCAGTTTAATAATGCCGGGATGCAATTTGCACCGCCCTCCCGCCCGCAAAAATATGCACATGCAGAAGGACAATATTAAAAAACAAATTACATGCGCCACTACGATACCCAGCACATGTTTCGGTCCTCCACGGACCATTCTCAAGGGCTGCTAACTCGTCGAGTGCTCGAATGAGACTAAACTCACTTCGTTGAAAATCGATTCGGGACCATTTATGACGTCACATGTGCTAATGGAAGCCGATTTAACGATTGATTAACGCCCAAAATTAATAAACGATCCGCAATCTGTCAGTCAGTCCTATCTTTAGATTGGCTCTATCGTTTTCTTGATCTTTACCTGCGTGCCAATAACAAAGCATATCAATCCATCCATTTTTTGCCAAGAGATTGGGGTGCGATCCTTTCCTTCTGCAGCGTTCCGTTTTATGCAGAACTCGGTAACTCAGGACACAATTATACCATTTAATTTAGAAGAAAATTTATTTGTAAAGATATTAACGATAAGTCATCAATACTGCCTTATTTATAGCTAGGTTAAAATGTTTTTACTAGACGACTAGGGTATATAATAATAAAATGAAACTTAATTGGTCAAACATTGTGTTTTGGTGGAACGGAACGTATCAAAATTTGACAAGCAAAACGAACGCCGCGCCGTCACCGCCGTTCGGAACAAAAACAAACAAACAGTTGGTTGTTTGTTTTTGTTGCAAAGCATTTATAACTAATATACAAACAGTTACTTATTAATAAATATAATACCTATAATGGATTCTGATATGATAAGCAATAATTTTATTATTGATTTCTGTGTTTGTTTTACAAATAATTTAAATAGTGAAGTGAAGTGGTTGCCGCCTATTTTGTAAACAAAAAAATATTCTTATTATTACTTATTTATATACAAAGCCATTTTGGAATATAATGAACTATTTCACCAATTTTATCTTTAGAACCAATCGTCAATCCGCCGAATGTCTAGGATTGCAACTTTAGATTGCTTTGGCTATCTGCAACCTGTCATTTTAGAACAGAGGCCTATCTTTTTCTATGATCCGTCCTCCCAAAGATCGCTCGTTCGGAAAGATTGCTTTTTCAATCTATGGATGCTTTATTGGCACGGCTTAATAGACAAATGGATCGAACTTGCTATCGTAGATAGCATAAAATGGATTAGGATCGTTTATTAATTTTGGGCGTAAGTCATTTTTAACCTTTACTTATTTTAACGCCATTCACTATCCCGTTGACGGTCACCGTAGCCTAGTTGGTAGTGCTCCTGCCTACGAAGCTGGTGGTCCTGGGTTCGAATCCCGGTAAGTGCAAATATTTTTGTGATGAGCACGAATATTTGTTTCTGAGTCATGGATGTTTTCTATGTATTTAAGTATTTATCTGTCTATATAAGTATGTATATCGTCGCCTGGTACCCATACTACAAGCTTTGCTTAATTTGGGGCTAGGATGATCTGTGAGACATTGACCCTATATATTATTATTATTATTCACTATCCCTATGTTCAGCGACTTAGCCGGTAGCCCCCTGTTGGACAAAGGCCTCCCCCAGAGATCTCCACAATTGCCGGTCTTGCGCTATCCGCATCCAGCGACTCTCACAAGATCATCGGCCCATCTCGTAGGGGCCTGCCCACGCTGAGTTTTTCGGTTCGTGGTCGCAACTCGAGAACCTTTCTGCCCTAGCAGCATCCTGTGACCCTTTCAAGATCCTCGGTCCAGGTCCAGGCTCTAGTATTTTTTTAATCAAGAGGGATTATTCATAAACAAAAACAACGCGCACACTAGGTATATTAAACCCTTACAGTCTTATTTAAAAACGCTACTTAAATTTAAGCCGGCCGCTCAACCATGGTTTATCAAATTTTTCATTTAAAAACACGATTTAACTTTGACCCGCGGTTGAGCCATGTCAAAATTTAAACCACGTCGGCCCCTGGTTTAAAGCTTGCTCAAATATGGCGGATTTTATTTGCATCAGCTGACGTTTTGTTTGTGAATGGAGGTTTTATTGAAGTTACTAACCGTTTTAATTTTTAAATAAATACTGAATTCCAGTTGGAATCTTATCACAAACTTCAAAATCCACCGAAGAAAATCAGTAGTCCTTGAAAATGCACTGTTACGATCATAAATCTATCATTCCATGTCTACCATAGAGCAAAAATCATAAAGTTTTGATACATAATCCGATTTAGTCGATTAATTTTGGTCAAGCTCTATACCAGTCTCAGAAATGTTGACAGTGTGAAATAAAATGACGTTACTTAGCTGAGAAACCTTTAAGTAGGGTTTTTAAATAAAGAAATAGTTGAGCGGGGTTTAAGTGGTTGAGCAGGGTTTAGCTGAGACATGGTTAAGCGGCGGATCAAGGAATTATTTTAAATAAGAGTGTTAGTCGCGGGGTACTTTACAAAAATATAATTGACGGACACAAAGTACCTACATCCAGACACAAAACAGCTATTTATGGGTCACGCAAATAGTTGTAGTGCGCGGGAGTCGAACCTGGAACACGAAGTGGCCAGGCGACTGTTTAAACCGCTTTTTATTTTTTATTTATTCTTTGTTATATACAGTGTTGACCTTATGACTTAAAACAAAGTCTCACAAAACTGTACAAACAGTTTGTCTGTGAGATCGAAATTATTAACTATCTTAAGTAGCGCTGTTATATATGTATGTACATTATATTATCCGGGGTAGGCGCTCTGCGTTAAGCTACAAACGATACACGCTGGCAGATCAAATTTAGGATTCCCTTGCTAACACCCTTCCGGAGGATGAAACTGTGAACATATCAGTCTTCCATGTTTCTAGAAAACAAAACCGATAGATAATACCTACATCCTCCGGAAGGGTGTTAGCAAGGGAATCCTAAATTTGATCTGCCAGCGTGTATCGTTTGTAGCTTAACGCAGAGCGCCTACCCCGGATTGGTAGATGGTGCAGGTTCGAGACCCGCCGGACGATTAAATTTATGATTTCCCATTTTTGAGATTAGATAAACGCCTTGCATTGCGAATAATGCTATAAAATTATAATTTAATTATCATCATTAGTTTTGGAGCAGATGACAATGTGTTACATGTATAGACGCCAGCACATCAAGCTATCTGTCAAATTTCCCCAGTTGAAAGTGAACCTTATGCTTATGTGATAAAGTTGAAAATCTTTAAACGAAATTTTACAGGTTGGGGTAGCTAGATGTGCTGGCGTCTGTACCAAGATATTATACACTTCGGCTTTACAGTATAAACTTAATTGCTTTGTTTCTTTTTAAATCGAAATTTATATCCCCGACGGCAAGTCATCCCTTCACCGCAAGCAGCACCCCTATATTTTTTTTTACTTATAAATCAATCAACTCACCTTCACTTGTTCAGCATTGGAAGCAGTATAATCACAGTAGGAACATTTGTCAGTTTTCTCATACCCATGCTTAGCTCTGCAGTGCATCAGCAGAAGTCTTCTTGTGATAAACTTCTTGCCACAGTGCTGTAAAGATAGTTTTAGGTTTTACTACACGTAGTTGTTAGTAAAGATTACATTATATTTGTCGGCACGGGGGAGAGGGGGGTGCCTTCGTCAGGACTGGTCATTATTGTTCATGTGGGCGTCTAAAGAAGAGGTGAAAGTCCAATATCAATTATAAAATCACTTTACTTCACAGATAATTCAAATAGCAACTAAAATAGTCACTTTAACTTTAGGAAATAATCACAATTAGCATTATCGTATGATTATGCGAACACCAGCGATCCGTCGATAACGTGGTGCGCTCACAACGGCCATTGCAGATAAAATGAATCCAACATGGCCGCGCCGACCATCGACACGACGTTCCGCTAGAAATGACATCTGTCAAACCTAGTTCCGTCATAATCCGACAGGTGACATTTCAAATGCGCCGTCATACCTACTTATATTTTTTTATATCGGAGGGCGGCAAACGAGCAATTTTTTTTTTCTATCGGGACTAGTCCCTCCCTCTTACCCACCACTGCAACTCCTGTAAGCCAGGATCAACAGTGGCACACAATGAAATGACACTGAGCGGTGAAGCTCAGGCATGTCCCGGGGTATCGCTTTAACTGTCTTGGATCCCGCAACGAATTTAATCAGAAACAGAAAAAAAGGAGGAGTTAGAAAATGAATAGTTCCACTTCCCTCCAAAGCAAAGCGGGAGACAGAATGATGTAAAGAGGCTATAGCCTCATAAAATGAGAGATTTGCAACTAGAGAAGCCAGCTGCAAAAGCACCGAGGATCAATTTAAGGGTCCTAAGTGAGCTGTTATATTTGATTCCAATAGTAGGTATGGCAAAAACGCTTAAACGCACGGAAGTTGTTCCTTGTTGCTACAAGATCCGTATAATAAACTACTCCAGATATTGGTTGCAAGCTGTTTAACATAATATCACGCTGATTTTGCCAGAGATCACACTCCCACAGGATGTGGTGAGCAGTTTGTTCATATTCGTTACTGGATGTTGAGCACAGACAGATTGGTGAAGATACTAATTTGAAACTATACAATTTACTTTTAAAATTGCCGTGTCCGGTAAGAAATTGTGCAACACAATGGTCTATGATTAGCCAAGTTTTATTTAACCGTTCGCGTACGTCCGGAAAGAACTGGTGCAGATGGCGACCCTTGGTTGACGTATTCCATCTACATTGCCATTCATTTAGTAGTTCGTTATTTAAGTCAGCTATTGGCATAAATAGACTGGTTATTTTCGCACGGTCGCGTAATGATACGAAATCATTTTCTAAATTATCGCGCGTAGAATAATACATTGCTGCTCGTCTTTGTACTTCAAGATCAACCGGTAGTACACCCGCTAGGACAGGTAGGGCCTCTGTGCTCACTGTTCTATAGGCTTTACACAGAAATATCAACGCCAACCTCTGGCTTTGTAGTAATTTACGGCGAGCAGCTCCGATGGTAGCCCTATCAGCCCACACAGGCGAGCCGTAGCATATACACCCAAGATAGGTTGCCCCGTAAATGATTTTAAGAGTATTAAAAGAGAGGCCCCAGGTTGCCGTCGATATCCTTGTAAGTGCAAAAAAGTTTCGCTTAGCTTTTTCCCCAACTGATTTAATATGTTCTATAAACGAGAAATTCTTTTCTAAAACCAAAGGCAAACGAGCTAGTGGGTCATCTGATGGTAAGTGATCACCGACGCCCATGTATGTATGTGCTGGCCTTTAAAAGTCTGCAAACAAGTGTTGCTGACCCCCCCCCCCCCCCCCCCCCAATGAACAAAAACAAAACAATTAATTATATTGATGATATTTCCTAGCAGTGAAATATATATATATATATATATTTCCTAGCAAAGAATAACAGAGCCACTCCATAGCATCCCGTGGGTGTCGTAAAAAATCGACTTAGGGACTGTGTACTAGCTACCACTATGTTATTATTTACTAGCTGTGCCCGCGACTTCGTTCGCGTGTTAATTAGTTTATTTTGAAGTTTTTGTATTTTCTAAAAAAAAAGTAGCCTAAGTTACTCCTTATTACATCAGCTACCTGCCAATAAAAGTCTCGTCAAAATCGGTCCAGCCATTTCAGAGATTAGCCGGAACAAACAGACAGACAGACAGACAAAAATTGTAAAAAATGTTATTTTGGTGTAGGTACCGTATATATATTCATATTATGTAGAAAAAAAACGGTTATTTCAATATTACAAACAGACACTCCAATTTTATTTATTTGTATAGATTCATGAAGTATAAATATATATAGATGAATTAAGTCTCTATACATACAAATAAATAAAATTGAAGTGTCTGTTTGTAATATTGAAATAACCGTTTTTTTTCTACATAATATGAATATATATACGGTACCTACACCAAAATAACACTTTTTACAATTTTTGTCTGTCTGTCTGTCTGTTTGTTCCGGCTAATCTCTGAAATGGCTGGACCGATTTTGACGGGACTTTTATTGGCAGGTAGCTGATGTAATAAGGAGTAACTTAGGCTACTTTTATTTTAGAAAAGTCTTTTATTTTTGAAAAAACAAAAATAAAACGAAATAAACTAATAAACACGCGGACAAAGTCGCGGGCACAGCTAGTCTTACATATAATAAAATCGTAGGAAATTCAAAACTGTACATTCAATATTTCTTTAAAAGGATACTTGGGGCATGATCTACAATAGATATCGAAGCCAAAAAATATAGTTTTTAGAATTTTTGTCTGTCTGTATGTATGTCCGGGCCAAACTCAATAAGTACTCCATGAATTTACTTCAAATTTTGCACGAATATTACTTAGAGGTCGGGTCAACATATAGGCTAAGTACATATTATCTCGCTATCACCTACTAGGGAGGAGCTGTGACAATTTATAAAATTTAACGCGGGTAAACCGCAGCTATCCAAAAACACACAATGTTTGGCTTGCCTTGGTGTAACTCACCTCACAAACAACATCAAATCCAGTATGAATTTTATAATGATTTCTTAACGATAACTTAGAAGTCAATATTTTATGGCAATATTCACATTCTATCTCCTCTTTCTGCCTCTCCTTCTTATCTCCGTTCTCTTTCTTACTTCTCAATGTCCGTTTCACCGGCTTTTCTATACTCCTTTTCCTTTTCTTCTCATTAAATTTAATTTCAGCGGGCTTTTCATCAATATCTTGGATTGTAGTCTCATATTCTATTTCTCCGTTATCGTTATACAAAACTACATCATAGTTACAATCGTTACTGTCATTGTTATCGTTATAAGTCTTTATATCGTTAATTAACGGAGATATGTCTATCGTTACCTGTGAATTGTCTTCTGTCTTGTATATAGATTCTAGTTTTACTGTATAAGTTTTATCGTTATGTCTGTTAAGTAACATTTGATGGTTTTCTTCGCATTTTTTTCTGAATTTATATGAATTATTGATAAAAATTATACATGTTGTGCACATTTGTTGCGGTAAAGAGTCGTTTATTTCAACCTGGAAAGAAAATTAATTACCTATTATCAGGCCTGTTAAACGTGTTCTAGACGGATGTAATCCAACGTCCCAACAACAACAAGGTGACCTTGGTTTCCATCCGCGGATTCTGTTTCGGCTACACGGATGTCATCCATGCGGCTACACGCTAGTGAATCAGTTGCAAGTCTTTTAGCGGTAAACCACGTATTCGTATCATGGTCGTACCGTATCGTGCTGCAGAAATGGCCCCCTATTTGTCCATATTTCAAAAAGTAGGCCGAGCATTAGTCGTTTTAGCAATTTTGTAACATTTGATTCGTTAGAATTTTTTTCAAACTCTTTGTACTTTTGGATCTATCTATATCCCAAGCTGTTTTCTTTTGACGAGTGTCTTTATATGTATCGATCGTAATGTCCCATAGGTATGGCAAATCTCTGCAGAGATCGATTAAATTACTATTAATTTCGCATTTTACACTCACATACTTGGATGGATGTAATCCGCCAGCTACATGCCACGGTCTCCAACCGCTGGTGGAACACGTGCCCGCAATCCAAGGACGTTGAAGGTCAAATCAAAATTTGGATTACATCTGCAGTCTAGATGGATAGCAACCACCAAGGTCACCTCTAGGGACCTATGGGACGTTGGATTTCATCCGCCTAAGGCTGTGGTAAACTTCACCCGGGACAAATCTTTGTGTGATGAAAAGTGATCGGAATTAGGCGTCCCCCACATTAGCCATGCGAGTTTATCGGGCATGTGAGCGACGCGGGCGCCGCGAGCGCGCTGCGTATGCACAGTATAAATATGAACAGTAAGGTAACTAAGCCTAGTTGATGAAATAATTACCCACGCTGTATTGATAATATCTATAATATCTAGGGACAATGTCACACAGATCAACCTAGCCCCAAACTAAGCAAAGCTTGTACTATGGGTACAAGGCGACGATATACATACCTATATAGATAGATAAAAACTTAAATACGTAGAAAATATCCATGACTCAGAAACAAATATTCGTGCTCATCACACAAATATTTGCATTTACCGGGATTCGAACCCAGGACCACCAGCTTCGTAGGCAGGAGCACTACCAACTAGGCTACGGTGACCGTCATTATTGCTGTACTGTACCATATTGAAGCTGTAGGGTTGTAACTTTTAATGTTTTAGATACCTATCATTATTTTTTATTAAAACATTCGTTTTATTAATCAGCAGGACTGTTAAAATACAAAAGCTCTCGTTTTCTTGAAGCCAAGTTCAAACCGCCGTATACTAAGCAATACGCACGTGGATTTTGTAAAAGATTGCGGAGCTAGAGATACGCGACCACTCGTTTTGACGCGGCACTCACTACTAACAGCACCGCGACAACCGTTTAGAGGTCTTGTCAATGCGCATGTTTGTGTGAGTGTGCCGTTTCGACCGTTTGTACGTAGTTTCCGTATTGGTTATTTTTATACTGAGGCGTAAGCATCTCGTGCTGCGCCGTGTAACATGTGTACACCGAGCGTGCAGCGCGCACGCAGGCACGCCTTGGCTTTTCCACGTGTTTATTACAATAAAAGCATGTTTTTTAAACTATCATATCATATCTATATATCATATCTATTCTCTTTATAAAACAATAAAACCTAAACAAAACCAGGAAATTATTACAATTGTTTTACTGTATTAATAACATAAATAAAATATAAAATCTACTTAAGTTCTGTGTGGAATGCGGTGACGGCCCGTGAATAACAGACTGAATATCATCACCCCATCTCATCCCATGGGGGGCGTAGAAGTCGACCCAAGGGAGTGTCTGCCAGCAGGCGGCAGCAGCGTCTCTCTGAGTACTATGACCATCATACTGCGATCGCCAACCCGTCTGCCAAGCGTGGCGATTATGGCATATCCCCAAGATGATTCTTGAGCGAGGCTTTTGTCCAGCCGACATTTTACAGCTGTTATGACGATGATAGTGATGAATGCCCCAAACTGCAGGAAGATTCCCCGAAAAAAAAATGCTGTCATAATGAAGTCTCCAGTATTTTCTGTTCTGGGAAGTTTAGGTAAATTGGCTTACGTATTTTTCAGCTCATTGGTGATGAGCATGATTATTTGTTCTGCGTCTACGTGCAATGTATATATATATGTATGTATTCCAGTATCCTTGCGCGATTGAATAAAAAACATCAAAATCCGCAGGCGAACCAAAGTAGCCGACATAGTCCAAAGAATTGCTGAACTGAAGTGGCAGTGGGCAGGACACATAACTCATAGAACCAACGGCCGATGGGGCAGAAAGCTTCCACAGTGGGGACCACAAACCGGAAGATGCAGCGTGGGCAGGCCACTTACAAGGTGGACCGATGATCTTGTGCGGGAAGCGGCTGAATGCGGGCAGCGCAGGACCAGCTATTGTGCAGATCCTTGGGGGAGGCCTTTGTCCAGCAGTGGACGTCTTTCGGCTGTTATGATGATGTACTTATTTAGAAATATATAAGTACTAGCTATGCCCCACAGTTTCACCAGGGTTGAAGTAGTTTTGGCGTAAAAGAGTAACAAACATACATCCATACATCATAGTTAGTTAGTTAGTTAGTTGGGCGATAGGTTTCCGCACTTAGCCTCCTAATTGGGCCATTGTGCGTGATACTTGTTTGGCTACTCGAACCATTTTAGTTCCATCCAGAAGTCCAGGAGACCACGAAAGCCTGGCTCGAGGGCCTCCTGTAGTGTCTTCGGATCATTCAGGTACTTTGGTAAGCTTTTATTTTTTTTTTGACATGACGCTATAGTTAGCCTAGGAGGCTTTCACTACTTCACCGGACTATAGAGGCGAGCAGAGGGCTCGAGCCGTCTAGCAATTAAGTAACCCGCGCCGGAGGGCACCCCCTGGGGGGTTCGAACCTGGACTCTGGGCGATTACTGGCGGAGAGAGGGCAGAGATCATCATTTTAGGGAGTTTAGTGCAACTTTCGCTCTACGTGAATGACATGACGCGGCCCCCTCGCGGCTTTTTATCGATATGATATGCAAATTAAGGGTCATGGAGGGCGTTGGTGGTCGCGACGCGTTCGCGGTCGTACTCTCGTCCCGTTGGTAAGCAACACTCTTATTACGTACACTATTATATACTCATAAACTTTCACATTTATAATATTAGTAAGATATGTACCTCTAGCGGTTTTGGCAGTGCACGCCGGAATAGCTCGCAGATGGTAGATTTTTTCCTACTTACTTGACACTTATCATCATATTTTGGACAATTCACACAATATCTTTATGAATTGTAGCCTATGTGTTATTCTGATGTATAAGCTATATTATTGCAAAGTTTCATTAATATCCATTCAGTAGTTTTTACATGAAAGAATAACAAACATCTATCCATCCATACTTAAAAACTTTCATGTTTATAATATTAGCAGGATGTGTATGAGTGGTCTGGTTACCATAGTACAGGCTCTGCCTGGTTTAGGATCAGATGGCAGTGTGAGAGTTGCCCCAAGATATTTATTTATTTTAAGATCAGTTACCCTCTTAGTTATCTTATCCCTGATGTAATAAAATAATAAAATAAATTAATATTGACAATAAAAGAATTGAATCACCGATATGTATTGCAAAAATATTTAACGAATACCTAATAGAATTAAACAATAATCATAATATTCAAACTAATAACACATATAAACATCGTGTTGTTAATACATTATTCCTAGCACCACTCACTCTGAATGAAACAAAGAATATAATCTTATCTTTAAAAAATTGCAATGCAGTAGGTTACGATGAAATTGCTACAAAAGTGATTAAATCCTGCTGTGACATAATATCTCCTATTTTGACACATTTAATTAATATTTCGTTCAGTCAAGGAATTTTCCCAGAGTTGCTAAAGAAATCTATTGTGAAACCATTGTTTAAAAAAGGTGAAAAAACTAATATTCATAATTATAGACCAATAACATTAATACCCATATTTTCAAAAATATTTGAGAAAGATATGCACAAAAGAATTATGACATTTACCAAAAAACAAAACATTCTCAAGTCTGAACAAAATGGGTTTCAGAAAGGAAAATCTACAACACTAGCTGCATTTAACCTGATACACAGTATTGTAAACAGTATTGATAAAAAGCAACTAACTGCCGCAGTTTTCTTTGATATGTCCAAAGCGTTTGATAATGTCTCACATAAGATACTGCTGGAAAAACTTCACAATTATGGAATAAGGGGAGGTACTTTTGAGTGGTTAAAAAGTTATTTGTCTGGTCGTGAACAATGTGTGCAAATTGCCACTCTGGAAAATGGAAATCTAATTAAATATTGCCAATCCGACTATCTCGTAAATAAGCATGGAGTCCCACAAGGCAGTGTGCTGGGACCATTACTTTTTCTTTTCTATATCAATGACATGCCAGATATAACTCATTATAAATGCACTTTGTTTGCAGACGACATATCTATAGTTTTGACATCGAATCTATTAAATAACTTTGACATAGAAATAAATAATACCATAGAAAATATAATTAATTGGCTTGACAAAAATAATCTGACCGCGAATTTGACCAAGACCCATTTTATTCAATTTTTGAGCAAAAGAAGAAAATCAAATTTACTAAATATAAAATACAATGATCATAAAGTTAACGAAGTAGAGTGTGAAGTTTTTAGGTATAACAGTTGATCGTTTTTGTGACTGGAAATTGCACATTGATCAAATATGCAATAGAATCAATAGGTTTGTATACGTTTTGTCAAGACTTCGAAAAACTGCCTCATTACAAACGGTGTTAATGGCATATCACGGGCATGTTGGTTCTATCTTGAGGTATGGTATTTTACTATGGGGCAACTCAACAGACTTAACCAGAGCATTTCTATTGCAAAAAAAATGCGTTAGAGCAATTACAGGTACTCCTCCGTATGTCTCATGTAAACCGTTGTTCAAAAGACTCAAAATAATGACTCTAGTATGTTTGTACATTTTTGAAATTGGTGTATTTGTGAAAACGCAGCCACAGTTATTTACTAGAGCTAAAGATGTTTTTCCTCGCAACACAAGACATGGTGATAGACTTGTCATAAATTGTAAGCCTAATACAACACTATTTCAAAAAAGTTCCTATGCTATGTGTGTGAAAGTATTTAATGCTTTGCCGCAAAATATTAGAGATCTTTCATTGGCAAAGTTCAAAAACCATCTCAGACTGTGGCTCCTGGAAAAATCATTCTATTCCATCGGCGAATTATTTAATTAATTATATTATTTGTGTAAAATTTGACATATAACAATCAAACATTTCGCATGCTGTTCATCAGTAAAATAGATGTGACTAACCTTATACTAAGACCACCATTGTACTCTATTTTTAAGTGAAATAAATAAAGTTAAAGTTAAAGTAAGGTTGGATCACAGTCAAGTTGAAATAACCACAATAATTATCATCATCATAATAAACTCTTCGTGGAGAAATCGACTGTCCTGAGCTCCTTAATTTATTCTGTTGGTTATATGTGCCTGGTCGTAGGCATCATCAGTGCCGCCACCAGCGTGAATTATTTGCGAAGCCGCTGCATCATACTGTCGCTAGAGCCAAGTCTCCAGTATGTCGAACCCTAGATATGGTAAACGCCCTCCTGATTGCCTATCCTGAATGCGATGTGTTTGCAGGTACATGGACAGACATTAGGCAAATATGTTTGGTTTTCTGCGAAAGAAAGTATGCAAGGATGTCCAGAATGTTGTATGTAACCCGAAAAATAAATTATGTAATTGTTTCTATGTTAATTAATGTAATTGGTTATTAACCATTTTATTTAACTATAAATAAATAAAATAAATCATCATATCAACCAAAAGAAATCCACAAGGATCTCCACATTATCAGTCTTGCTCAGTGCTGCTCCCATCCAGAAGCTTCCTGGGACGCCAGCCAGATTGTTGGTGCACTTTTTAGGTGGCCTACTCAATAGTTATGACAATTTTTAAATTTTTTAAGCTTCTGAACAATTTGAAGAATTTAATTTGGAACAATGAAATTGGCAATAACCGTTGGCACCGGTGGATGTGAATGGAGTGGGGGCCGCCCGAATCTCAGCCGCCCGGTCGGCCGCACCTCTCTCAGGACCGGTTTCGTGCGCGAACAATTGTCATTACATCTTGGATAGTTGGCTTAACATATTTTCTGTTTGTGGCCAATGTTGTTTAAATTCTAGTATCATTATATTTGTTATACAACATATTTGGGAAACTAGCATTTGGCCCGCCTGATGGTAAGTGGTCACTGTATCCTATGAATGCTCGCACCACAAGGGGCATCATTAGCACATTGCCAACCCTTTAGAAACCTTTTAACTCCTTTTTTAAAGGAACCCTTGTTTTGATCGGGTTGTAATGGTTTTTGATTTATAATTTTTTTATTTATCTTTATAGACAATGGTCCTCATCGGGACTAAGTGCGGAAACCATACCCGCTAGCATATTAGTGGGACAAAATGGTGATGATATTGTTTTATATTCCCATATAAAATGCATAGCCTATTACTATTCTTGTATGGCATGTAATCTGGTTTTTGTGTAGTTGCTGATGTGCTACACATTGTCCAGTTTCTAAGGCAAATTAACCATCCAGACAATATGTAGTAAAAATATAGCTAAAATTTAAAAAAAATCGATAGTTAAACCTCCACATGATCCTTGACAATAACTTAATTTAAGTTAGCTAAATATTGTTACTGTTATAAAATAAATCTTATTGTAAATTATTTCCTACAATCCGTGTACCTAAATATCTATATGTACCTAGAAATAATTATAAATGAATTATATATTACTATGATCATGTTCTGACTATTTACAAGTGCTTTTTTAAAGTCTACGTGAATAAAAACCTTTTTTTTTATTTTAAATTAAGCTACTTGTAGACACAACTAGATGGCGTTGGCGTCAAATTAGATGTTGCAAGTGAAACAACTTTTTTGTAAGCATGTTAAATTAACTATGCTATGCTAACGCTAGTTAAACAGCTTTCAAGCTCTTGAACTGTTTCCACTGCCCTAGACCTAGCACTACTACCCTGATTATTTTCTACGGTTCAGTGTCTCCGTCAAAACACCAGCCGTGAGGTTGCTAGGGGTAAAAATATTGTCTAGCAAATTCTGTACGGCATAACAACGCGAGCTACTTAAATTATGTACACTATTATGTTACAAATGTATATATCTAATGTTGTACAACTACATCAATTAAAATTTTCCTTTTCTTTTATATTCATTTAATAGTAGTTAAAAGTTAATAGTAGTTAAATATCGCGAGCAAAGTCATTTTTAAAGGAAAACCGGAAATAACTCCGCATACCCTGAGCATAAAAGAGCTCGGGGTACACGGAGAGTTTTGCCATCCTGAACCCCATCACTACATAGCTGTAATTAGGAAAACGGAAGGTGGGGTGTATTCAAGATAGCATTTTAATAGGTATTCGACTGAAGCAACTTGAACCAAGAATAAAACTGTTTAAGTAAAGGTGTTACTTAACTCTTACCTTAAGTCCTGTAGCATGATATATAACATCTGTGTATTTATCGTGATAATCTGCTATGGCAAATATTGGGAGTAATGATTGTTCACTTAAGCACGTTCTACAGCAGTTCCAGCTGTCCATTATGTCTGATATTGTACGTCTACTCGTACTAACCTAGAAACTTAATTAATCTAATGAGATTCCTATTACATTTTGCCCATATTTCAACAAAAACGTAAGGTTTTGTAGTAAAAGGACGCCAGAGATGAAGTTTGTTTTGACGTATACGTTTAGTTTATATTGCTTAATACATTTTTAGCGTTGTATACTAGAATTCAGTCTTTTCTCGGCGGATCTTGTAGCGTTCAGGCTTTACTATAAAAATTAAATCAATAAACTTTTTCAAATAATTATTCAATATTTTATCAAATGGAATTATTATTTTATATTAATTTCTATAAATTACAAAGTTTACTATGGATACTAACTACTGATAACATAACGAAAATTCGCAGCTGACCAGCTGTCTATTTTTATATTCCCAAATCTTCGGGATATACAAGTGTTTACCTGGAATTGAATGGGAAAGCTATGTCTGATTTACTTCGTGTTGATTTAAGGGAAAGTTCTGATTTCCAGCGAAAACAAAGTTCTTACTGGAAATTCTAGATAAAGTTTGAAGTGCGAAACCCTAATAGAGCTGTTACACAATGGTAAAATTGACGACGTGCATAAATTAATACATATACCTACCTACATTTCATTTCATTGATTGTATTATATAAAAATTTTACCTTCCAATAAAATTTGTATTACGTTTCCTAAGACGTCCGAAGTCCATTATGAGAGTACATCGTCTGATTTCCGGTGCAGGTCGCTAAATTTGACTACTTCCGTTTTCTAAACTGTGCCTACAGCGCCCCCTATGCTCCGCTCTGGAACTAAACTGACAAGCAAAGACAACCCGCCATATTGTGTCATTGTTCGGCTCATAATGATGGATGTAGCCCCAGGAAGACATTATCTGGACTTCGGACGTCTTAGGAAACATAATACAAATTTTATTGGAAGGTAAAATTTTTATATTATGTGTTCCGATTGACGTCCGAAGTCCATTATGAGAGACTGTTTGTTATCTCCTGGTGGGTTGTATTTGTCATAAAATAATATTTATTTAAAAACGCAACAATGTGATTCATTATATTTAATTGAAGCAAGGCATTAACCACATAATCCAATGTGTGGGTCAAGAGCAGCTACAAATGTCCAACTTGATTGTTGATAAAAAGATGAATCAGTTTTCGACTCAAATATGGGATGCAAGGTAATAGAACCAACATCATCAATAAAATGGTCGCCGTCAACATGTAAGCGAGTAAGGTCATGTACTCTGCGACCCGAAGATAACAGCAAAATGGCTGCAGTGTGCCTAGGTACTTGATATAGACTATTGAAATCTATATTGTAATTATTTAAATAAGAAACCAAAATTCTTGCATCCCATATGGGTAATTTAGGAGAAGCCGGCTTTGCCAAGGAAATAGCTTTGAGAATATGATTCACTATTGGGCTTGATGCTATTTGTATATTCGTTAAAGTTTCGCAAATAGATGCTATAGCTGTATGTATGAATGTAGATGTTTGAACTAAAATGGTTCGGTAGGAGAGACCATGAGATAAATACAGATAACCGAGATATCTAGCCACATTTGCCGGTTCAGGTACACGACAATTTATACTATTTTCCTGACAAAACCTTGGCTTCTTACTCCAAATAGGGGCGTATGTCTTTATAGTAGACCCTCTCCAGCACGATAATAATAAGATTTTCTCCTGCGATGTTCATGTATCCGTCAGCGCGTCCCACCCGAAATGAGCCAAGCTTCCAGGTTTAGATTGCTCACTTCAACTGGCGGTGACATTGTCATTGTGTCCACCAGGCTGGTGCTCAGATCTCGGATTTTCACGGGTCGTTTTAGAGCTCGTGTTTTTAGGTCAAAAAGGGCTTCTTCCACTTGGGTGCCACTATTATGTACCGACCTGAGGCCGAGTTGAGGTGGCCCAGCACTCTGGGTATCAGACTGGGCGGCGGAAACAACCATGCCAGTCGATAGTGCCAAGATCTGCTGAACGCGTCGTGACAGCAGGCGAGCTCGAGCAGCACTCGAGCAAGTCTAGAGTAACATAGTTTGTTACCACGTGAGCGGTCCGAGACGCGAACAAGTCTGTCTGGTGTTCCTCACAGGTAGAACAGCTTTGTGGTTGCTTCTACAGTGAGATGCCACTCTGAGCCGGCGCGATTGCGCGAGAGGTGGTCGGCTTCAGTGTTGAACAGTCCCGGTAAATAGTGGGGGAGAAGTACAACATTGAAGTGGTCTACCAGATCCAGCAGTTTTTGAGTCAGAACCAGCAGTTGTCGTGACCGGGTTCCTCCCTCGTTCCTTATATAAGAAACTACTGTTCTGTGTTCTGAAGAATTACCGTCGAGTCTTAGAACAACGTTACTCTGGAGGATATGGCGGCTATCACTGCATACATCTCCTTCAAATTGCAGTGCCATTTTCTCTGGTGGTGTTCCAATGACCCTTTCACCATTTCGTTGTTGACAAGGGCTCCTCATTGAATGTCCGACGCGTCGGTAATGATGAGGTTCGTGGCCATTCTCTGAGGATGAACTGGTATCCTCTGACTGATGTTCTCTAACCACCACTGTACCAGCTCTGTACGTACCGCGTCCGGATACTGCTTTTGTAAGTGGGAATACCTCCTGAGCTTGTTGCTGGAACCTACTGCAGGATTCGACAATGCAACCTTCCCCGGTGGGTGACGAAAGTCGCAAAGTTGAGGTGTCCCCACCACTGTACCAGCTCTGTACGTACCGCGTCCGGATACTGTTTTTGTAAGTGGGAATAGCTCCTGAGCTTGTTGCTGTGGTACTGCAGGACTCGACAATGCAACCTTCCCCGGTGGGTGACGAAAGTCGCAAAGTTGAGGTGTCCCCACCACTGTACCAGCTCTGTACGTACCGCATCCGGATTCTGTTTTTGTAAGTGGGCATACCTCCTGAGCTAGTTGCTGTGGTACTGCAGGCCTCGGCAATGCAACTTTCCCCGGTGGGTGATGAAAGTCACAAAGTTGAGATGTCCTAAGAGGCGTTGCGCCTGCTTTAGGTTCCAACTGCCGGCTGCAAGTCGCACTAGCAAATTCCGACAAATTATCTTTTTTGGCCAAGGGCAGGGACTTGGTGTTGGATTTGGTGTCCCATACGATTCCTTGAAGGTTTATTAATCTCGTCGGTGTCATAACCGATTTTTTCGTAATTATCCACGAACCTAAGCTGGTCAGAAAAGTTATGGCCATCTTTATTTGAATTTTTTCCCTCGATCTTGGAAATTATGAACAGCGGAGATATGAAAGATGGTGTCAGGGGAGCGGGTTCTAAAACTCTCAATTGAACCAAGTTCTGAATTTAAGATTGACATTAAACGTGATGTTGGAGTCTGAAATTTTGCTAAAACCTACAAGGTTGGAAAAACCAATGGAGGTGCCTTGTTGAAAGGAATTCGAACACCTGTTATTAGTTTCAATATTACGTTGGGTACATTGAAACAAGTCCAGGTGTGTCGATAAAGTCTTAGATACCCGCCTGAAATTCCTGTGGAGTCATTTATTTTTACTACTCGACTTTCCTCCCATTTTGTACTTGCTTCCCCCTCCCCCCATCTTTTTGGCTGAGGAATTATTTGGATAGAATCGCTCAGAATCTCTGATTTCGGCTTGTTTAGTTTTATTGGCATTTTGCCAGACTCGAAATAATAATAATATCCTGGGACATTATTAACACACGGCCATCTGATCCCACACTAAGCAGAGCTTGTACTATGGAAACCAGATCACTGATATAATACATATACTACTTTTCTTTTTGAAAATACATACTTATATTGATCATTACACCCAGACTCAGGACAAACAGACATGTTCATGCACACAATTATCTATCCTGGGTGGGAATCGATCCCACGACCTCCGACGTGAAAAGCAAGCATTTGCCAACCACGCCAGCAGGCAAATGGCTTTGCATTGGCAGTAGAAATCGAGGGCACCGTGAATTTGGGCCGAATACGGGTAGATAGATAGTGCCTGCTTTTTAAGTTTATCTATCCTTTAAATTGTTTAAGAGATTCCTACGTTGTAATTCCTACACCTCGGCCCGCTTACGGCAAATTATCTGAAGAATATCGTGACAAACTGTCTTATAACCAGAATCATTACCAAATAGCTGTTTCATGTTTTCATAAACAGAGGAAGCGTTAAGCTGAACGTCTGAAGAATTTGACCAATCAACAAGACTCTGTAAGGCAGTATTAACGAATTCGTTCTGTGCTAAAAAGGCATTAGAAAACGCAGCAATTCTACGTTCCACCTGGAACCAACGTAATAGACTAAAAGAGTCTTCAACACGTCGATGCTCAAATCTTTGCATATCTTTAATTTTGACTACACGTGTCTGAATTGTTTTCGGTAAGGTCTTTTACCGAAACACTTATTTCAACAAAACTACCTTTGTTGTCGAATTTTGAATGGAAGTTGAAGCTAGATTAGACACATTATTATTGTAAATTGTTAGTGTAAGGGCGGTGCTGCCGGTGCAAAACCATTAATAGCACGAATCGAGGTTAAAACATTATTCACATGACTCACCAATTGTTGTGACAATAAGTCAAACCTTTCATCCAGATCTCGCGACTAGTCCCGGTTTCGGCGTTTCCTTGGTTCGTCGTCTTTATTCTCCGATGAAATATCCGAAGAACTCGAACCACTATCCACACTTAGTTTTATTTTGATTAGGTGCGATAACCTCGTCACTCATTTGAAAGTTTGAGGATTCAAGAAACGGAAGACAAACAATGCTTGTTTGAAATTAACTTCTACTTTTAATCTCGAAGTTGTATTTTAACATTTAACACTATAAAAATAATTTTTTAAACTTTTTAACGACTGCACGCGTGGACAAACGACGCAACAATGTCACAATATGGCGGGTTGTCTTTGCTTGTCAGTTTAGTTCCAGAGCGGAGCATAGGGGGCGCTGTAGGCACAGTTTAGAAAACGGAAGTAGTGAAATTTAGCGACCTGCACCGGAAATCAGACGATGTACTCTCATAATGGAGTTCGGACGTCAATCGGAACATCTATCTATATTTACAAATTGACCGATGAAAGCAGTTAATAATTTAATTACATTTAATAAATGACAAAAACATAAGAAACAAACCACAAGTAAAAATAACCTTTTAGTTACTATCAGTCTGCGGTAATTGCACCCTAAAAGCTGGTTACATGTAACGTTACCGCATTGTATAGCCAGCCAAGGCTATGCAACGAGGAATTTTACGCTTATTTTAAAAAAATCGTTTACTCACACACAGAATGATGTCATCATAAACTCATTAGAGTCTTATTACCGTGCATCATCATCACACCACACCGCACCGCAAACACGACGAGTTTATCTAGTCGCTCGGTGTGATACCTATATGTCTTCCAATAAAAGTGGAAATAAATATTTAATATTGGAGATTGCCGCAGCTGCAGAAGTATTGCTATTGATATAGAACGCTGACTGCCAACCTTCAATGATTGGAGAGGCCCTTTAATAAGAATAAAACTGGGTTTAATCTAGATGAACAGGGAAATTATAGCATACATTGGCAAACTTGATAAATGTCAAATTGATAAAAAATTGGCTTTACATCGTTCATGCTGAGTGTTTGTTTACTTTTTTATTTATATGATATAGATAACAAATTATTGAAAAAGAGCGTATAATATACACGTCCTTTCATTGAAATACATCTCGAACCCCTAATTTAATTAATAAGTGTCGTATTTTAAGTGAAAATTAAGCAAAATGTTAGCCGTGCTCCTACTCAATCGGATAAGCGCAAGGCATCGGGCTGCGAACCGACAGAAGCCTGTAAAACGGAGCAAACCTGCGAGGAAGTCTCCAGAACAGATTGAGACTGTTTATTGCAGGACTTGTTTGAGTACTGAGGACCTTGTGTCTATATTTTACCATACAGAAAGTGAAGAGAAAAGGACAAATGACTTGCGGCTTGTTACGGGTTTAGAGGTTTGTCATAGCTTTTATTTTGGTAAATATCTCAAATCAAGTCGCCTTCAAACGTAAGTGAATTGAGGGTGAGAGGGCTACCCTCCTGTACCATCCCCACCCCGCGGAACCCCATGGTTATGGAGATATCCATGTTTAATGTTTTTCTAGCGCTCGGCGGCCGCTGCCGCGGCACGCTCGCTATGCTCGTTCGCCTTCGCGCGCTAAATGGTCACCGTTCTAACCGAACCCAAATTATTTCATAAAAGTACATTTTTGCAAAAATATCATGATAGTGACAATGAACAATTCAGTTTTACGTACTTTTCGGATAATTATATAATATAATAAAAAAATATGGGTTGGATCTCATCTGGATCGAGTCGCCTGAATTTGAGTTAAGTGTGTATATGGGGGGTTTAAGGGGGTTCCTACTAAGTGATAAAACGCATTTTTTTTGTGCCGGAGACGCGCCATTTTTTTTAAATAAATTTTTCAAAATCGTAAGACTCCATACAAATGCATAAAATAGAACGCAATTTTGAACATTTCGTAGCGATTTCGATACCTACAGCGTTGTAAAACAGTGTAAAAACATTGGTTTCGTGTTTAGAAGTTATATTTTGTTTTTATACATATAATTATCCGAAAAATACCCAAAACTGAATTGTTCATTGTCACTATCGTAATATTTTAGCAAAACTGCACTTTTATGAAATAATTTGGGTTAGGTTAGAACGGTGACCATTTGGCTTCTAAACACGAAAAACAATGTTTTTACATTGTTTTACAATGCTGTAAATATCAAAATTGCTAGAAATGTATCAAAATTGCATTCTGTTTTATGCATTTGTATGAAATCTTATGATTTTAAAATAAATTATTAAAAAAATTTGGTGTGTCTCCTGCAGAAAAAAATGTGTTTTATCACTTAGTATGAACCAAAGGGGGTTCGTACTAAGTGATAAAACACCCCCATATACACACTTAACTCAAATTCAGGCAACTCAATATGAGATCTAACCCTTTATTTTATTTTTTTTTTAAATGAAGAAAAAATATCAGATTACTTGTCCTCCATACTATTATATCTTTTTTGTATACTTTATCTGAAATCAATTTACCAGACAATTCAATTCATGGTCTATAAGTGTGTGCATGGTATGAATCCATTATAAGATTTTCTTTTTTTTATCTGACAATGGATGATCTTGAGATGGTCCAATATGTATCTAGTTCAAACCAGTTATAAAATTCTTTGCATCACTTTTAGGTGTGACTTAGGATTTAAACCTAAGACCTCACTGCTGCTTGGCCAAAATGCATCTGTATTGCTTACATAAATAATTACTCCCAGACAAACAGACATGTTCATGCACACAAATATCTATATTATGTAGGAATCTGACCCACCACCTCTGGCATGAAAAGCAAGCATTTGCCAACCACACCAACAGGCCTGTCATATATATATACAGATCTAATAGTCCGCTTGGCTATAACTAGCTACTAACTACCATGTTCATGCAGTTTCACTGTGTTTCAATGTGTTTATTTTAGACCATGTCAATGCTTACCATCAGGGATAACTTAGGTCAGATTATAATTGAGCCTTAATTACCAACAAGGATATATTATAATCTTACAGAGTATATATAATTAAATACGAGTATATATAAGTTATTGGGTGTTGGCGTGTCTTTGCGACATGAAGGCCTCCTCCAGCGCTTTCCAGTCTACTCTCTCTTGAGTTGTTCTCTCCCATAGTGGACCTGCAATCTTTCTTATGTCATCAGACCCACATTTTGTTTTCTTTGTCTTCCTCGTTTCCTCTTTGTTTGGAATCTGGGAGTCCAGTCTGTTATGTCTTTTGTTCATTTTTTATTTTTCTCTCATCATGTGGTCTATCCGCCTTCATTTCAGTTTTTTTGTTATAAAAAAAACAAAAAAACTTATGTCAGATACATTTAAGTAAATGCTCAATAAAAAATAACAGAAAGTTACTCTTATCCAATAATCAAACCCATAACCTGCAGCATGAAAGGCAATCAGGATCAGAATTCTAAGTGTCCTTTTCAGATCAAGATGGATGATGGTTTATCTCAGAAGGTCTGCACACAATGCATTGAGACGATGAACATGGCTCTACAGTTCAGAAGGACGAGCAGAAAAGCTGAGAAAACTTTGCGGAATTTGAAATCAGGTACATTTTGCATTTCAATCCTAACAGCATCTAGTTGTTATTTAATCAACCATATAGACAGTGGTTATTTTAGTTTTAGAGTTGATTATTTATTGCACATACACACGTACAATCATACATACTTACTTATCCTATAAGATGGGTAACCACTGCCCATCCTCTGGTAGATATTCCCTCAGGTTGATTTTTGCTGAAATTGCTTGAAATCATTCTGATATTCGCTGCCATTACCACACAACATTTGGGAACATCTATACATATAATAAAATCGTAGGAAAGTCAAAAATATACATTGAATATTTTTTTAAAGGATACTTGAGGCATGTTTTACAATCGATATGGAAGCCAAAAATATAGTTTTTAGAATTTTTGTCTGTGTGTCTGTTTGTCTGTATGTATGTCCGGTCTAAACTCAAAAAGTACTGCATGGATTTACTTCAAATTTTGCATGAATATTACTAAGAGGTCGATCAACATATAGGCTACATATTATCACGCTACAGGGGAGAAGCTGTGATAATTCATAAAATTGAACGCAGGTAAAACTGCAGGGCACAGCTAGTAACTAACTAAAATTGATATTTATTTTGGACGGTTGAGCGTCATATATGGATATCATATTCAGCTATCTATCTGTCAGGCTGCCATAGCTCATGTACACATCGGGACTAAGTGCCGAAACCACACCCACTAGCATATTAGTGGGGACAAATGATGATGATGATGATGATCTATCTGTCAGTCAGTGGATGGTTCATAGTATAATTTTGGTCACAATTTCAGGAAAACCTAAAAAAAAGTACACAACTCGCCTACAAAAAGCTCTCTCGAAGCCCAAGCTGAGGAAACCTGTACTCCCGAACACGGAAACAGTCAAGATCAACGACTACAGCTATGAGGTGTTCGGTGAAGAGTTCCAGAACGATGATGATGATGAGGATGATTACAAGGTTATTGTGAAGACTGAGAACAAGCCGAATTTAAGACAGGTTGGTAGGCCTTTCTTTCTTGGAAGTGGAACTAAGTATTCATTTTATAACTCCTTGTTTTTGCATAATTTATAATAAATTTTGACGGGCCTGTTGGCGTGGTTGGCAAATGCTTGCTTTTCACGCCGGAGGTCGTGGGTTCGATTCCTTCCCAGGATAGATATTTGTGTGCATGAACATGTCTGTTTGTCTATATATATATGTATATATTTACAAAAGAAAAATAGTATACATAGTATATCAGTTATTTGGTTTCCATAGTACAAGCTTTGCTTAGTTTGGGATCAGATAGCCGTGTGTGAATAATGTCCCAGGATATTATTATTATTATTAATACTGTCCCATGCAGGAACCGCTTTGCGGTTGTGTGCCACACATTCAGTCAACTTTCCTCAGTTGACCCTTTTAAAAGGATTTTGTTGTACAGAACATGGGGATGATGGAAATATGGTTTATTTCGATCATCCTGACTTTTCTCTGACCATTTGAACATTCTCTGACCAAAACAGAGACATTCTCAAGAAAAGCCAGGTCGCAAGTACCCTAAACCATCATGTATGAAGAATATAATGACACTAAACGAGGAAATGTTTTTTTTTTATACACTTATGGGATCATCATCACAATTTCGCCAATGTCAAGTTATGATAGGCCAACAAACTAAGGAAAATATTAATCGGTAAAAATTGGCCAAGTACTATTTTGAGATTAAGTAGATGAGTAGACCCACGTCGAATCTACAACAAACAAAATAGACACACACATAGTTATATATTTGCACGGAAGGATAGGAGCAATGCACATCAATGAAACTCGCTAGTTGGTCACACACTGATTTAATGTCAGATGAAGGTGACACGCGAGGCGCAGCCCGCACACTTACGCGCATTGTCGCATGCACACGCATACATACGTAACAAATACATTTATGAATTTTTACACTTAGACAATTACAGTTTTATTTTATTAATTCTTATATATTTACATAGTATATATGTTTATGAATGTATTTATTATTATTATTATATATGTAGACATACCATGTATTTGGTATGCCCCTTTACATTTTTATAAACATTACTTTTATCCACTTCTTCATTTGTTACATTCTTACTTTTAAAAATGCTTAATGCGATAAGACCGCCTATTGTACAAAATTATATTTATTTTGTCCAATTTATTTATTGTATATTGTATTCTATATTTTATTTATTCTTCCAGAGACCAATGTCCAAGCAGAAGAGAATAGGCATACCGAACTCAGCGTCGTATAAATGTTCAACGTGCGACAAGGAATTCAGAATGAAAGCGACGTATAAGGCCCATATGAGATTCCACACGAATTTCTGTGTTTGTGAGGTACGTACGTACAGACGCGCGAGATCGCATTATACACTATTAATAGCTGGCCGGGTAGTGATACTCAACACATGGACATTATGTTTTTGAGTAGTCTCAACTGGGTCATGTTGAAACCGGTAGTAGATGAACCCACTGAGTTTGTTTCGCTGGGTCTTCTCAGTTGGGGCGCATTGGATCCGGTGGTAGCATTAAAGCGCGACCGTCGTTATTAACACAAGGTCCGTCATAATAATAATACCTTAATATAGACAGAATCATTGACAATATGTAGTAAAAATATTAGACTTAAACTAGATAATTAAACATAATCTCTTGACAATAGCTTGATTCGAGCTAGCTAAATGTCATTGCTATAATAAAATAAATTTTATAAATCTTTTCATACAATGTGTACCTAAATATCTATGTTACTAGAAATAATAATGTATACAACTATATTAATACAAACATGTTGACTATTTACAAGCGCTTTTTTAAAGTCTACGTGAATAAAAACCTTTTTTATTTATTTATTTTATTATGTATTACAATCTAGTCTAGAGACTAATAAGTAATTTTATATTAACCTAAACTTCTACATAAACATAATTAATTCTAAGAATCAGTCCACCGACTTTCCTTAGTCACATTTGTTCAGGGGAAGACACTTAGTTCATGTGTTCTTTATAATTACATTATTGCTAGCACTAATCAAGACACTAGTTCATAGGGTTTTGTTCTCTTTAATCGTCTCGGTTGAGACATAATGAGAGCTGCAATTTTCTAATACACTTTTGATAGCCGGCCGGGTAGTTATACACAACACATGGGCACTATGTTTTTGAGTACACGGAACGAGTCAGGACCCAAAACGCATCATTGCAAGGCGTGAAAGTGAAAGGACCTCTCTCGGGTGGCGCGGGTAGTATAATTCAGAGCCCGCGGCCAACAATGACGGTCGGCTGAGACTGTGTCTCTTTCTAACCCAAGTGTCACACTTTTATGGCGCGTACAGATAGAACTACGTTTTAGTTTTAAGGTGGAACTTTAATTTAGGTGTTTAACCAACACGTTCCACACTCCAAATATCTATTTAAAATAATAATTTTAGTCTTTATTATGTAATGAAGTGTACCTTTATTTGTCTTTAAAATTTTACTCTCAGCAATCGTTCATTTCATCGGGATGGTTGGCGTGTTTGCTAAATGCTTGCCTTTCACGCCACAGATCGTGGGTTCGATTCCCACCCGGGACAGATATTGGTGTGCATGAACATATCTGTTTGTCTTGAGTCTGGTTGTAATTATTTATATAAGTATTTTTTTACAAAAGAAAAGTAGTACATATAGTACAAGCTCTGCTTAGTATGGGATCAGATGGCCGTGTGTAAATAATGTCCCAGGATATTTTTATTATTTATCGATTTTACGGATCGCCGCCTAAGAAGTTTCTCAATGAAACTTTAGCTTAAGGTGAAATATTACGCTCATCTATTCCATCGTAAGTAGCGCTCATAGCTAGATGCCCTCACCGATCCGTAAGTGATCGGCGAAGTTAAGCAACTAGGCTCGCGGGCAGTCCGTAGATGGGTGACCACCAAAGTTGTTTAATTTCTGAGCGTCTCCTTTCTTCAGAGGGCAGTAGTAGCCCAAGAGTTCAGAGTAGCCTAAGAAGTTTCTCTTCTAAGAAACTTAAACTTAAGGTAATATATTACGATTATCTACTATTATCGTGAGTGGTAGTGTCGAGATATGTATTTACTCCTTTTTTTTCTAATTTCAGGCTTGCGGCAAAAGATGTCGCAACAACAATCAGCTACAGGAACACAAGCGCGCCCGCCACGGCCTGTACAAGATACACAAGTGTGCTTACTGCGAGTACTCGTCGGCTACTAAAGAGGCTCTCACTGTGAGTATCATTTCGCCAGAGTCGCACTAGATGTCGCTAGTTTACTGATGTCATGTAACAACAATCAGCTACAGGAACACAAGCGCGCCCGCCACGGCCTGTACAAGATACACAAGTGTGCTTACTGCGAGTACTCGTCGGCTACTAAAGAGGCTCTCACTGTGAGTATCATTTCGCCAGAGTCGCACTAGATGTCGCTAGTTTACTGATGTCATGTAACAACAATCAGCTACAGGAACACAAGCGCGCCCGCCACGGCCTGTACAAGATACACAAGTGTGCTTACTGCGAGTACTCGTCGGCTACTAAAGAGGCTCTCACTGTGAGTATCATTTCGCCAGAGTCGCACTAGATGTCGCTACAGTACTGATGTCATGTTACAACAATCAGCTACAGGAACACAAGCGCGCCCGCCACGGCCTGTACAAGATACACAAGTGTGCTTACTGTGAGTACTCGTCGGCTACTAAAGAGGCTCTCACTGTGAGTATCATTTCGCCAGAGTCGCACTAGATGTCGCTACAGTACTGATGTCATGTAACAACAATCAGCTACAGGAACACAAGCGCGCCCGCCACGGCCTGTACAAGATACACAAGTGTGCTTACTGCGAGTACTCGTCGGCTACTAAAGAGGCTCTCACTGTGAGTATCATTTCGCCAGAGTCGCACTAGATGTCGCTACAGTACTGATGTCATGTTACAACAATCAGCTACAGGAACACAAGCGCGCCCGCCACGGCCTGTACAAGATACACAAGTGTGCTTACTGCGAGTACTCGTCGGCTACTAAAGAGGCTCTCACTGTGAGTATCATTTCGCCAGAGTCGCACTAGATGTCGCTACAGTACTGATGTCATGTAACAACAATCAGCTACAGGAACACAAGCGCGCCCGCCACGGCCTGTACAAGATACACAAGTGTGTTTACTGCGAGTACTCGTCGGCTACTAAAGAGGCTCTCACTGTGAGTATCATTTCGCCAGAGTCGCACTAGATGTCGCTAGTTTACTGATGTCATGTAACAACAATCAGCTACAGGAACACAAGCGCGCCCGCCACGGCCTGTACAAGATACACAAGTGTGCTTACTGCGAGTACTCGTCGGCTACTAAAGAGGCTCTCACTGTGAGTATCATTTCGCCAGAGTTGCACTAGATGTCGCTACAGTACTGATGTCATGTAACAACAATCAGCTACAGGAACACAAGCGCGCCCGCCACGGCCTGTACAAGATACACAAGTGTGCTTACTGCGAGTACTCGTCGGCTACTAAAGAGGCTCTCACTGTGAGTATCATTTCGCCAGAGTCGCACTAGATGTCGCTGCAGTACTGATGTCATGTAACAACAATCAGCTACAGGAACACAAGCGCGCCCGCCACGGCCTGTACAAGATACACAAGTGTGCTTACTGCGAGTACTCGTCGGCTACTAAAGAGGCTCTCACTGTGAGTATCATTTCGCCAGAGTTGCACTAGATGTCGCTACAGTACTGATGTCATGTAACAACAATCAGCTACAGGAACACAAGCGCGCCCGCCACGGCCTGTACAAGATACACAAGTGTGCTTACTGCGAGTACTCGTCGGCTACTAAAGAGGCTCTCACTGTGAGTATCATTTCGCCAGAGTCGCACTAGATGTCGCTACAGTACTGATGTCATGTAACAACAATCAGCTACAGGAACACAAGCGCGCCCGCCACGGCCTGTACAAGATACACAAGTGTGCTTACTGCGAGTACTCGTCGGCTACTAAAGAGGCTCTCACTGTGAGTATCATTTCGCCAGAGTCGCACTAGATGTCGCTACAGTACTGATGTCATGTAACAACAATCAGCTACAGGAACACAAGCGCGCCCGCCACGGCCTGTACAAGATACACAAGTGTGCTTACTGCGAGTACTCGTCGGCTACTAAAGAGGCTCTCACTGTGAGTATCATTTCGCCAGAGTCGCACTAGATGTCGCTACAGTACTGATGTCATGTAACAACAATCAGCTACAGGAACACAAGCGCGCCCGCCACGGCCTGTACAAGATACACAAGTGTGCTTACTGCGAGTACTCGTCGGCTACTAAAGAGGCTCTCACTGTGAGTATCATTTCGCCAGAGTCGCACTAGATGTCGCTAGTTTACTGATGTCATGTAACAACAATCAGCTACAGGAACACAAGCGCGCCCGCCACGGCCTGTACAAGATACACAAGTGTGCTTACTGCGAGTACTCGTCGGCTACTAAAGAGGCTCTCACTGTGAGTATCATTTCGCCAGAGTCGCACTAGATGTCGCTAGTTTACTGATGTCATGTAACAACAATCAGCTACAGGAACACAAGCGCGCCCGCCACGGCCTGTACAATATACACAAGTGTGCTTACTGCGAGTACTCGTCGGCTACTAAAGAGGCTCTCACTGTGAGTATCATTTCGCCAGAGTTGCACTAGATGTCGCTACAGTACTGATGTCATGTAACAACAATCAGCTACAGGAACACAAGCGCGCCCGCCACGGCCTGTACAAGATACACAAGTGTGCTTACTGCGAGTACTCGTCGGCTACTAAAGAGGCTCTCACTGTGAGTATCATTTCGCCAGAGTCGCACTAGATGTCGCTACAGTACTGATGTCATGTAACAACAATCAGCTACAGGAACACAAGCGCGCCCGCCACGGCCTGTACAAGATACACAAGTGTGCTTGCTGCGAGTACTCGTCGGCTACTAAAGAGGCTCTCACTGTGAGTATCATTTCGCCAGAGTCGCACTAGATGTCGCTACAGTACTGATGTCATGTTACAACAATCAGCTACAGGAACACAAGCGCGCCCGCCACGGCCTGTACAAGATACACAAGTGTGCTTACTGCGAGTACTCGTCGGCTACTAAAGAGGCTCTCACTGTGAGTATCATTTCGCCAGAGTTGCACTAGATGTCGCTACAGTACTGATGTCATGTAACAACAATCAGCTACAGGAACACAAGCGCGCCCGCCACGGCCTGTACAAGATACACAAGTGTGCTTACTGCGAGTACTCGTCGGCTACTAAAGAGGCTCTCACTGTGAGTATCATTTCGCCAGAGTCGCACTAGATGTCGCTACAGTACTGATGTCATGTTACAACAATCAGCTACAGGAACACAAGCGCGCCCGCCACGGCCTGTACAAGATACACAAGTGTGCTTACTGTGAGTACTCGTCGGCTACTAAAGAGGCTCTCACTGTGAGTATCATTTCGCCAGAGTCGCACTAGATGTCGCTACAGTACTGATGTCATGTAACAACAATCAGCTACAGGAACACAAGCGCGCCCGCCACGGCCTGTACAAGATACACAAGTGTGCTTACTGCGAGTACTCGTCGGCTACTAAAGAGGCTCTCACTGTGAGTATCATTTCGCCAGAGTCGCACTAGATGTCGCTACAGTACTGATGTCATGTTACAACAATCAGCTACAGGAACACAAGCGCGCCCGCCACGGCCTGTACAAGATACACAAGTGTGCTTACTGCGAGTACTCGTCGGCTACTAAAGAGGCTCTCACTGTGAGTATCATTTCGCCAGAGTCGCACTAGATGTCGCTACAGTACTGATGTCATGTAACAACAATCAGCTACAGGAACACAAGCGCGCCCGCCACGGCCTGTACAAGATACACAAGTGTGTTTACTGCGAGTACTCGTCGGCTACTAAAGAGGCTCTCACTGTGAGTATCATTTCGCCAGAGTCGCACTAGATGTCGCTAGTTTACTGATGTCATGTAACAACAATCAGCTACAGGAACACAAGCGCGCCCGCCACGGCCTGTACAAGATACACAAGTGTGCTTACTGCGAGTACTCGTCGGCTACTAAAGAGGCTCTCACTGTGAGTATCATTTCGCCAGAGTTGCACTAGATGTCGCTACAGTACTGATGTCATGTAACAACAATCAGCTACAGGAACACAAGCGCGCCCGCCACGGCCTGTACAAGATACACAAGTGTGCTTACTGCGAGTACTCGTCGGCTACTAAAGAGGCTCTCACTGTGAGTATCATTTCGCCAGAGTCGCACTAGATGTCGCTGCAGTACTGATGTCATGTAACAACAATCAGCTACAGGAACACAAGCGCGCCCGCCACGGCCTGTACAAGATACACAAGTGTGCTTACTGCGAGTACTCGTCGGCTACTAAAGAGGCTCTCACTGTGAGTATCATTTCGCCAGAGTTGCACTAGATGTCGCTACAGTACTGATGTCATGTAACAACAATCAGCTACAGGAACACAAGCGCGCCCGCCACGGCCTGTACAAGATACACAAGTGTGCTTACTGCGAGTACTCGTCGGCTACTAAAGAGGCTCTCACTGTGAGTATCATTTCGCCAGAGTCGCACTAGATGTCGCTACAGTACTGATGTCATGTAACAACAATCAGCTACAGGAACACAAGCGCGCCCGCCACGGCCTGTACAAGATACACAAGTGTGCTTACTGCGAGTACTCGTCGGCTACTAAAGAGGCTCTCACTGTGAGTATCATTTCGCCAGAGTCGCACTAGATGTCGCTACAGTACTGATGTCATGTAACAACAATCAGCTACAGGAACACAAGCGCGCCCGCCACGGCCTGTACAAGATACACAAGTGTGCTTACTGCGAGTACTCGTCGGCTACTAAAGAGGCTCTCACTGTGAGTATCATTTCGCCAGAGTCGCACTAGATGTCGCTACAGTACTGATGTCATGTAACAACAATCAGCTACAGGAACACAAGCGCGCCCGCCACGGCCTGTACAAGATACACAAGTGTGCTTACTGCGAGTACTCGTCGGCTACTAAAGAGGCTCTCACTGTGAGTATCATTTCGCCAGAGTCGCACTAGATGTCGCTAGTTTACTGTTGTCATGTAACAACAATCAGCTACAGGAACACAAGCGCGCCCGCCACGGCCTGTACAAGATACACAAGTGTGCTTACTGCGAGTACTCGTCGGCTACTAAAGAGGCTCTCACTGTGAGTATCATTTCGCCAGAGTTGCACTAGATGTCGCTACAGTACTGATGTCATGTAACAACAATCAGCTACAGGAACACAAGCGCGCCCGCCACGGCCTGTACAAGATACACAAGTGTGCTTACTGCGAGTACTCGTCGGCTACTAAAGAGGCTCTCACTGTGAGTATCATTTCGCCAGAGTTGCACTAGATGTCGCTACAGTACTGATGTCATGTAACAACAATCAGCTACAGGAACACAAGCGCGCCCGCCACGGCCTGTACAAGATACACAAGTGTGCTTACTGCGAGTACTCGTCGGCTACTAAAGAGGCTCTCACTGTGAGTATCATTTCGCCAGAGTCGCACTAGATGTCGCTGCAGTACTGATGTCATGTAACAACAATCAGCTACAGGAACACAAGCGCGCCCGCCACGGCCTGTACAAGATACACAAGTGTGCTTACTGCGAGTACTCGTCGGCTACTAAAGAGGCTCTCACTGTGAGTATCATTTCGCCAGAGTTGCACTAGATGTCGCTACAGTACTGATGTCATGTAACAACAATCAGCTACAGGAACACAAGCGCGCCCGCCACGGCCTGTACAAGATACACAAGTGTGCTTACTGCGAGTACTCGTCGGCTACTAAAGAGGCTCTCACTGTGAGTATCATTTCGCCAGAGTCGCACTAGATGTCGCTACAGTACTGATGTCATGTAACAACAATCAGCTACAGGAACACAAGCGCGCCCGCCACGGCCTGTACAAGATACACAAGTGTGCTTACTGCGAGTACTCGTCGGCTACTAAAGAGGCTCTCACTGTGAGTATCATTTCGCCAGAGTCGCACTAGATGTCGCTACAGTACTGATGTCATGTAACAACAATCAGCTACAGGAACACAAGCGCGCCCGCCACGGCCTGTACAAGATACACAAGTGTGCTTACTGCGAGTACTCGTCGGCTACTAAAGAGGCTCTCACTGTGAGTATCATTTCGCCAGAGTCGCACTAGATGTCGCTACAGTACTGATGTCATGTAACAACAATCAGCTACAGGAACACAAGCGCGCCCGCCACGGCCTGTACAAGATACACAAGTGTGCTTACTGCGAGTACTCGTCGGCTACTAAAGAGGCTCTCACTGTGAGTATCATTTCGCCAGAGTCGCACTAGATGTCGCTAGTTTACTGTTGTCATGTAACAACAATCAGCTACAGGAACACAAGCGCGCCCGCCACGGCCTGTACAAGATACACAAGTGTGCTTACTGCGAGTACTCGTCGGCTACTAAAGAGGCTCTCACTGTGAGTATCATTTCGCCAGAGTTGCACTAGATGTCGCTACAGTACTGATGTCATGTAACAACAATCAGCTACAGGAACACAAGCGCGCCCGCCACGGCCTGTACAAGATACACAAGTGTGCTTACTGCGAGTACTCGTCGGCTACTAAAGAGGCTCTCACTGTGAGTATCATTTCGCCAGAGTCGCACTAGATGTCGCTACAGTACTGATGTCATGTAACAACAATCAGCTACAGGAACACAAGCGCGCCCGCCACGGCCTGTACAAGATACATAAGTGTGCTTACTGCGAGTACTCGTCGGCTACTAAAGAGGCTCTCACTGTGAGTATCATTTCGCCAGAGTTGCACTAGATGTCGCTACAGTACTGATGTCATGTAACAACAATCAGCTACAGGAACACAAGCGCGCCCGCCACGGCCTGTACAAGATACACAAGTGTGCTTACTGCGAGTACTCGTCGGCTACTAAAGAGGCTCTCACTGTGAGTATCATTTCGCCAGAGTCGCACTAGATGTCGCTACAGTACTGATGTCATGTAACAACAATCAGCTACAGGAACACAAGCGCGCCCGCCACGGCCTGTACAAGATACACAAGTGTGCTTACTGCGAGTACTCGTCGGCTACTAAAGAGGCTCTCACTGTGAGTATCATTTCGCCAGAGTCGCACTAGATGTCGCTACAGTACTGATGTCATGTAACAACAATCAGCTACAGGAACACAAGCGCGCCCGCCACGGCCTGTACAAGATACACAAGTGTGCTTACTGCGAGTACTCGTCGGCTACTAAAGAGGCTCTCACTGTGAGTATCATTTCGCCAGAGTTGCACTAGATGTCGCTACAGTACTGATGTCATGTAACAACAATCAGCTACAGGAACACAAGCGCGCCCGCCACGGCCTGTACAAGATACACAAGTGTGCTTACTGCGAGTACTCGTCGGCTACTAAAGAGGCTCTCACTGTGAGTATCATTTCGCCAGAGTCGCACTAGATGTCGCTACAGTACTGATGTCATGTAACAACAATCAGCTACAGGAACACAAGCGCGCCCGCCACGGCCTGTACAAGATACACAAGTGTGCTTACTGCGAGTACTCGTCGGCTACTAAAGAGGCTCTCACTGTGAGTATCATTTCGCCAGAGTCGCACTAGATGTCGCTACAGTACTGATGTCATGTAACAACAATCAGCTACAGGAACACAAGCGCGCCCGCCACGGCCTGTACAAGATACACAAGTGTGCTTACTGCGAGTACTCGTCGGCTACTAAAGAGGCTCGCACTAGATGTCGCTAGTTTACTGATGTCATCTCCCACCGCGAGATAGCGCTGTTATAACATATATACATACACAGTATAATTTTGATGTGTGGTGAATATCATCAACCCATCTCATCCCGTGGGGGTGTAGAAATTGTCCGAGGGAATACCTACCAGAGTACGTTTTTTTTTTCTGTGAACTATGACCATCAAACTGCGATCGCCAACCTATCTGCCAAGCGTGGCGATAATGGCATATCCCCCATTCTTTGGGCAGGCTTTTGTCCAGCTGTGGCCGTACTTTGGCTGACATGATGATGATAATTTCTGTAGGTTACCAATAGATGGAGTAGTCTCTCCCCTGTCATGACGGTCAACTGTCCCATCAAATTATGAATCTTCACCTGTGTTAACGCACTTTATCGTTCACTACAATTTTTTTTGTCCAATTTTCGTGATAATTGACAGCTGTGTGTGTGATATATATAAATAAGTATAATGCTCGTGGCATTATACTTATTTATATATATTGTGGACACTGGTCTCGAGTAATAAATTCAGGTAAAAGTATGGTTTCCCTGCAGTTTTGGCATGGATAATGAAATGCCTTGGGATGAAATTGACCTTGACTTTGAAATGATTTCTCTATATTTGCACTCTAACCATAGGGCTTGGCTGCTCGTCGGGCACGCCGTGCACGCGTCGCATATGCGCACAGACTTTATTCGGCTTCTTGAACGTGTAGTCATGATGCGTGCTGTGACCACAGCTGATGTAGTTCACGTTTAAAAACATAAATTGTAATTATTATTCGTCTATGGTTGTCGACAGATACACGAGCGCCGGCACACAGGCGAGAGGCCGTACATATGTGACCACTGCGGCGCGACCTTTCACCGGAGGTCCAACCTGGTACAACACATCGCTATACACCTACCCGAGAAGAACTTCCAGGTATTACACACCCTCCTTTCATCCATATACGAACGAAGTTTTTAAAATTTCTGTCCCGTTTTTTACCTTACTATAAATATCCAATATCTTTTTTTGTAATAGACATTACTACTACTAAATACGCTCAGTAACAATTTTGACTCCCATCCTCTACTATATTTACGTGACAACAATCAAAAGTCCTGATCCTCCAAATTTTACGTATATAGTGGGTTAGTAATATAGATTTTTGGAGTACTTTATAGTTAACTATATCCATAGGTATCATTAATTGATTTGTAATTTATGATTGACTCAAAATCTATGATTGATTCACAAACTATGATTGATTCACAAGCTATGATTGATTCACAATGTATCATTGATTCACAACTGTGATTTAATCACATTTTATGATTGAGTCACAATGTATTATTGACTCACGATCTATGATGTCAATCATAGAAATGATTGATTCACAATCTATGAATCATTCACAATATAAGGTTGACTCAGAATCTATAATTGATTCACAAACTATGATTGATTCACAATCTATGATTAAGTCACAATATAAGGTTGGCTCACAATCTATTATTACTTACTTAACATATGGGCAGTGGTTACTCTAGTGACAGGGTTGTTCAAGCCGCCCATTAGACCTCTGACATGGCTTAACGACTGTTGCCTAATGGCTACAACCGGGACCGACAGCTTAACGTGCCCTATAAAGCAAGGAGATGTTCAGCAATTAAACCTCTTTGGCGGTCACCCATCTATGAATTAAATATAGCAAGCACGCAAACCTAGTTGCTTAACCTTGCCAATCACTTACGGACATCACAACGGTCGATATTGTAGAACTTCATAGTTGGATTAACTATAGATAGCATTAATTGATTTGAAATTCATGATAGATTCATAATCTATGATTAATTCACAATGAATCATTGACTCACTATTTATGATTGATTCACAAGCTATGATTAGCTCTGAATCTATGATTTACTCACAATCTCAAATTAACATACAATCTATGATATCTATGGTTAATTGAACAATAAAAAGTAGATAACCCTGATAATATTATCCGCAGTGCGACATGTGTCCAAAACGTCTAAAGTCGCGCAAGTTCCTCCAAATACACAAACACAACGCGCACACGGGCAAGCGCTATGGGTACCTATGCGCCATTTGTGATCACCGCTTCGAGAAGCCGAATAAAGTGCGTGCGCATATGCGGCGCGTGCACGGCGTGCCCGACGAGCAGCAAAGCCCTGTGGTTAGAGTGCAAATATAGAGAGAAATTTTCAAGGTCAAGGTCAATTTCATCCAAAGGCATTTCATTAGAAAAACATATTTTTTTCTACGTGAAGAGTATATCAAATTAAAGTAGAGTGCAATTGTACCAATATAAGTTCAAGGTCAAAGGGCATTTTGACCCCCAAGGCATTTCATTCGAAAATATGTACAAGCACTTTCTCTACTTTGAAAGTGATACTAAGAGTGCAATTGTAGCAAAATAATTTCAAGGTCATTTTGACCCCCAAGGTATTTCATAAAAGGAACAAGCAGTTTCCACATTTGAAGTGTATTAAACTTAGAATGCAATTGTAGCAACAAAATTTTAAGGTCAAAGATAAATTGTACCCCCAAGGCATATCATTCGTGAAAACAAGAAGTTTTTCTATGTTTATAAAATTGAACAAGACTGCGATTTTAATTATTTTGGTATTAAGTTTAAAAGTCGAAGTTCAAAGGGTAGTTGACCCCCAAGGAATTTTCTTTGTAGCAATAATAAATATATTTAATGATAGCTTAACGCGCGAGACGCTTAGCAATTAAACCACTTTGACGGCCACCCATCTATACACTGACCGTGTGGCTAGATGCTTAACTCTCAAATAACTTACGGACCGGTGCGGTGGGCGCGCCACTACTGGTTAAACATGTCCACTGTTGGACAAAAGTCTCTTCCAAAGATCTTGGGAGATATATCATACTTATCGTATGGGCAGTGGTTACCCTAGTGTCAGAGTTGTTCAAGCCGCCCATTAGGCCTCTGACATGGCTTAAAGACTGCTGCCTAGTGTCTACAACCGGGACCGACAGCTAGTCGTGTTCTCCGAAGCACGGAGACGCTCAGAAATTAAACTATTTTGCCGTCAAAATGTCACCCATCTATGGACTGACCCCGAGACTAGTTGCTTCAACTGGCTATGATCGCCTCGCTTGGCAGACGGGTTTACGATTGCAATATGATGGTCATAGTACACAGAGAGACGCTGGAACGGAGTAAAATAGGGGGTACTTGTATATTACATAAAATGTACTGATAGACTAGACTAGTATATTTAGAACTTATATATCGATTGAAACATAGTGATCTCAAATGTATTATATTATGGACTAATATTTTATTTTTATATTACATATAATAATAAATATCTTGGGACAACTAAAGCACGGCCATCTGATCCCAAACCATTTTTTTACGTGGTGGAATTGGTAATACACATGCCCGTTGCTTGGGGAGGCGACGGGGTATGTAGGACTCGACCCACTAAAACCACCACGGTGACTGGCACAGTGCTTGTGGCGGGGGCTCTGTGTACTCGTGAACGATCTCGCCAGTACCCCCGCTGTACGTTGCACCCGGGGTGCGCTCGCACAAGCGTGTTACCTCTTCCCGGGACCGCTTATACAAGACCTTATAGGTCCCCTCCTCCAACCGCCAGCGATCCCAGGGAAACCAGGCAGAGCCTGTACTATAGCAACTAGACAACGGATATACAAACTTATACAACATGTAACGTAATTAACGCACACCCTCAAATACCCCAATTAGAGTATTATGTTGTAATCATAATACATACACTGAATTTTTTATTTAACATGTATATGCATGGTTATTTATTAAATTAGTTTCTTGGAATAAAGTTTATTTTTCTTTATTTTGTATTGAATGATGGAATTTGTATGAATATTGTATAACTGCTATTGTAAAAGTCTTATTACTTCGACTTACGGTCCATTTCAATTTTTTTTGACTGTACAGGGTTAAAATAACAATAATTTCCGTAGTTTTAATTATTTTGGAATAAAAAATTACCTTTATTAAAAATGATATAAATCGATTCAGTAAACGATTCTGAACAAACTATTTTCAGGATGTGCGTTAATTAAGTTACTTGTTGTATATTTCTAAATACACACATATCAGAACGGGACCCTATTATTAAGACGCCTCTGTCACTGTTAAAGGCCCTCTGAAACCTTTACACCCGTTTATGGATATGGCTTAGTGCTTGTAGGAGGAAGGCTACAAAATTCTGCTATTTCATATAATCAGAAACATCCGATGACCACTTTGGTAGGTTAATTATTTTCAGATTCAGATAATTTAATGTGGATCATAGGTAGGTACAAAATACAGATGTTGAACAATATTTTAAGATCAGCCATGTCCCGCCCTTTGGGCTTCAATAATTAACACACAATTAAAACAATAATTACATAACACAATGTCAATAAATTAATTAAGAAATATATGTCAAATTTAATAATTGTCAAGTTATATAATAAAAATTAATAATAATTAAGATTTCTACATAAATTCGATCCCAGGTATACATAATGTCAGGACTATTGCGAGAATACTGAACGCATCATGACTGGGTATTTATTACATCAGAGTTTTATCAGACAGAAAGTCTTTTACAGAATAGTATATAGTAGCATTTGTTTGCCAACAAATCATTCTTAAATACTTTCATTGCTGTTAAGGTCCAAACAAGTTATGAAAATGATATAAGAACACTGAGTGGAATTATAGGGATTTATTTCGTACACCAGCGAAATATTTTACCACCCATTACAGAGTAGAACAACGGTTGTTTTTCTACTCTGGATTGTTGGTGTTTTACAAGTACCCTGTATATAGAAGACATAATATTTTTGTCATGTATTGAGTTATGTCCGAACTCGTAGAACAAAAGTTGTTGCTTATGGTGTTAGCTATCTACTCCTGCGAGGTTGTTGGTGTTTTACAAATAATGCTTTATATGGGTATAAGTTTGGGATCAGATGGCAGTGTGTTTGTAGTTCTAAGATATTTATTTTTACCTCCATAAAAAATGCTTCCACTTATCGACGACTTTATTTTAAATTCATTTATTTGTGTATTATACGTACAGCTACTATATAAGTTATACAGTTTTGTGTGTAAAATGTACTTTTTAAATATTTGACACTATTTATGTTACATATTGCGTCGTATAGTCATATAAAAGTGATAATAATTATAATTTATTAACAGTAGGATAACATTATATATATCAAACTGAATGATCTGGTTTTATTTTCGCGGCGTAATAATAAATCCTTAATTCCTTACTGATATTATAAATAAGAAAGTAGCTTTGTCTGTCTGTTTGTCGCACTTTCACGCCAAAACTACTGAATCGATTTAAATAAAATTTGGTACACGGACATTCTAAAGCCTGAGAAACGACATAAGCTACTTTTTAATGCAAAATATATGAAAAAAGGGTTGTAAGAGGTTGGAGGGGGGGATGAAAACTTGTATGGACATATCGTCATTTTAAGAGCTAGACGGTTTCTGTTGATTTGATAGAAATAAATAGCTGATATGAAAAAGAACAGGGCATACATTACATCGGTACAGTTGCTTATAATTATCCAGTCCAATTATGTTTTCCGATGTATTCCGAACTATTTGTCTGATACGTGGACGCGCGGGAATTGAACTCCAAAGAAGCCTCTAGTAAAGTCTCCACTGTTTTACTGAGGTAGGACTATGACTGGGCTTGGACTGTTTGACTTTGAAAATAAAATATTACATCTGTAGACGGGGCGGTATGATCTCTGACCTAAGCCTGCCCAAAAGGGCGAAAAAAAAAACAAAACTATTGCGTCATTGCTGTGTCTATGTACATACGCCAGCACATACAGCTACCCCAATCTATCAAATTTCGTTTATAGATTTTCAACTTTAGCACATTAACATAAAGTAAAGTAAAATACTCTTTATTGTACACCAATACATAGCATAATAATTGAACATAAAGTTATTAAAGTACAATGGGCGGTCTTATCGCTGCTGCGATTTCTTCCAGACAACCTTAAACGGAATATAATCCAAGGATCTAAAGATAAACTGGGTAGTGAAGGTGTTTGAATAAATTAAACTTAAACTAACAAAAGTCAACAGATATAAAATACATACATAAATAAATAAATATACTAATATCCCTATCTATATATATATAAAAATCAATGCCACTTTTCGTTGTAATGCTATAACTCAACAACGCCTTTACCGATTTGGCTAATTTCGGTCTTGAATTATTCGTGGAAGTCCAGGGAAGGTTTGTACGTAGAGAAAATTAAAAAAAAAGTCTTGAAAAAGTGTAAAATTTGTTTGAATAAATGAACTTAATAATCATTTTTTATTACTATGCCTTATACGTAGCGAAGCACGTACCGGGCCGCTAGTAATATATAATAATAAATATTTATATTAAGAATACCTTTGTAATTAACAACAGATTCCTATAAACCTAATGTAAAAGGTAGCAGAAATTGCGTAACTATGAAAAAGACTCGAGAGTTCACTTTCAATTGGGGAAATTTGACAGATTGGGGTAGCTTGATGTGCTGACGTGTCAAAGTATAAGAAAGTCTGGTTTTTAATGATACCTATTGTAACAATACTAGAGTAGGAACTTATTTAGTGTCATGCACTCTAGCCATGGTTCTTTTGCTGCCGGAGATATTACAGGACCAAGGTAAGGTAATCATTGTTTGACATTTGTTTTAGATAATTTTATATATTAGCGCACTAGTGGTTGACATAATTGACAACATTTCCTTTGTGTTTATTGGGCCCCGTAAACATCGATCGGGGGGCCCGTAAACATCGATCGAGGGCCCCGTAAACATCGATCGGGAAGGCCCGTAAACATCGATCGGGGCCCCGTAAACATCGATCGGGAGTGCCCGTAAACATCGATCGGGGCCCCGTAAACATCGATCGGGAGGGCGCGTAAACATCGATCGGGGGCCCCGTAAACATAGCTTGGGGGGGGCCGTAAACATCGATTGGGAGTGCCCGTAAACATCGATCGGGGGCCCCGTAAACATAGATTGGGGGAGGCACAGTGGAACGAATGTATGGGAGCGGTTGGACGTAGACATGTCCGAAAAATAAGAGTAAAATTATGACAAACTAATGATGCCATCTTATTCGATTACTTAATGCCTTCATAAATTGTGGTGATGAATTTCTTCATAACTCCCATATTTCGGGAGTAATTTGAGAAAATGTGAAATTTTACTATGAAAATGAGTGTATCGAGCTCTCTCCCTCCTGATTCCGGGCTTGTTTCAAGTAGCGGTCTCTAATATCGTAATGCTATTACTAAGAGCTATATTTAATACTAAGACACATAATAACCAGACTGCACAACTGCAATCTAGATGGATGACACCAGGGTGACTATCCAGACTGCACAACTGCAATCTAGATGGATGGCAACCACCAGGGTGACTATCCAGACTGCACAACTGCAATCTAGATGGATGGCAACCACCAGGGTGACTATCCAGACTGCACAACTGCAATCTAGATGGATGGCAACCACCAGGGTGACTATCCAGACTGCACAACTGCAATCTAGATGGATGGCACCATGGTGACTATCCAGACTGCACAACTGCAATCTAGATGGATGACACCAGGGTGACTAACCAGACTGCACAACTGCAATCTAGATGGATGACACCAGGGTGACTATCCAGACTGCACAACTGCAATCTAGATGGATGACACCAGGGTGACTATCCAGACTGCACAACTGCAATCTAGATGGATGGCAACCACCAGGGTGACTATCCAGACTGCACAACTGCAATCTAGATGGATGGCAACCACCAGGGTGACTATCCAGACTGCACAACTGCAATCTAGATGGATGGCACCAGGGTGACTATCCAGACTGCACAACTGCAATCTAGATGGATGGCACCAGGGTGACTATCCAGACTGCACAACTGCAATCTAGATGGATGACACCAGGGTGACTAACCAGACTGCACAACTGCAATCTAGATGGATGACACCAGGGTGACTATCCAGACTGCACAACTGCAATCTAGATGGATGACACCAGGGTGACTATCCAGACTGCACAACTGCAATCTAGATGGATGGCAACCACCAGGGTGACTATCCAGACTGCACAACTGCAATCTAGATGGATGGCAACCACCAGGGTGACTATACAGACTGCACAACTGCAATCTAGATGGATGGCACCAGGGTGACTATCCAGACTGCACAACTGCAATCTAGATGGATGGCAACCACCAGGGTGACTATCCAGACTGCACAACTGCAATCTAGATGGATGGCAACCACCAGGGTGACTATACAGACTGCACAACTGCAATCTAGATGGATGGCAACCACCAGGGTGACTATCCAGACTGCACAACTGCAATCTAGATGGATGGCAACCACCAGGGTGACTATCCAGACTGCACAACTGCAATCTAGATGGATGGCAACCACCAGGGTGACTATACAGACTGCACAACTGCAATCTAGATGGATGGCAACCACCAGGGTGACTATCCAGACTGCACAACTGCAATCTAGATGGATGGCAACCACCAGGGTGACTATCCAGACTGCACAACTGCAATCTAGATGGATGGCACCAGGGTGACTATCCAGACTGCACAACTGCAATCTAGATGGATGGCACCAGGGTGCCCTGGACCTCTGTTGGGACGTTGGTTTGCAACCGTGAAGAAGATGCTTAAAGTACAGACGCGAAGCCAGCACATCCAGCTACCCCAATCTGTCAAATTTCTTTTATAGATTTTCAACTTTATCACAAAAGCATAAGGCTCACTTTTAACTGGGGAAATTTGACAGATTGGGGTAGCTTGATGTGCTGGCGTCTGTACTTTTTAACGTTTACTCATATAGTTATAATCATATCATATATATCTTAAATATGTAAATATTAGGAAAAAAAACTTGTGTGTACTTATGTACACGCGTTAGAAGTTATACTTCTTAATATACAACTTGAACATAGTTATCAATTTTCATACCACCTAGAACTAACTTGATGCTGTTAAATTTTTTGGTGACGGTGTGAGCGCGCATCGTAAAAATTCACTCTCAACATTTTTCTCCATCGCGCCAAAAGAAGTATAACTTCAAAAAATATTTATTCAATAGTAAATAATTAAATTAAATAAAATGAAATTATAAGCTAAAAATTAGATAAACTACAGATACACTATTTACCCTGTAAATATTTGACTGTAATATACTATTAAAAATAAGAAGGAAAGAAAATGATGAATTATATTATAAATTATTTTGTTTAAAACAACAACAGCAACCCTAATGCGGGGAGCATTAGGGCAATAAATCCTTATGTCGCGGGGTACTATACAAACATTTAATTGACGGACACACAATATTAGATAGGGTGTCAATTCAAACTAAAATGGAATCTATACAAATTAAATCGTAGGAAAGTCAAAACTGTACATTGAATATTTTTAAAAAAGGATAGTTGGGGCGTAATTAACAATCGAAATCGAAGCCAAAAATATAGTTATTCGATTTTTTTTGTCTGTGTGTCTGTTTGTCTGTATGTATGTCCGGGCTAAACTCAAAAAGTACTGGATGGATTTACTTCAAATTTTGGATGAATATTACTAAGAGATCGAGTCAAAATATAGGCTACATATTATCACGCTATCAACTACGGGGGATGAGCTGTGATAATGTATAAAGTTTAACGCTGGTAAAACCGCGGGGCACAGCTAGTACAAAATAATATAATAGTTTAAAAAGCTAAAAAACACGCTTTTTGCGTTTCAAATAGCCAATCCGCCATCTTGGCTATCCGCCATCTTGGATTTAAGACACGTGGCTATTTTTTTCGTAATCCTGACAGCAAACCCTTTCATTTGATATTCATTACATGGGGGTTGATTTCAAACAGCCAGTCCGCCATCTTGGGGAGGTCGCCATATTGGATTTGTAATGACGTTTCTTAGCTAGTCATGTAATGTCATCAGAACTCAGAGCGTGTGCAAAATGTCATCCTAATCAGGGACCGGGAAGTGGGTCAAATTAAGATTCCAAGATTTTCTTACATACATAGTGAAGCTAATAAAAGCGTGTTAAAAAAAAAAACTTTTGTGTACTTATGTACACGCGTTAGAAGTTATACTTCTTAATATACAACTTGAACATAGTTATCAATTTTCATACCACCTAGAACTAACTTCATGCTGTTATTTTTACGATGCGCGCGCAAATTCACTCTCATACATTTTCATACCACCTAGAACTAACTTCATGCTGTTATATTTACGATGCGCGCGCATCGTAAAAATTCACTCTCATACCACCTAGAACTAACTTCATGCTGTTAAATTTTTTGGTGTCGGTGTGCGCGCGCATCGTAAACATTCACTCTCATCATTTTTCTCCATCGCGCCAAAAGAAGTATAACTTCAATAATATGCAAGTACATTTATTCACCCACGGCCATCTGATCCCAAACTAAACAGAGCTTGTACTATGGGAACCTGATAACTGATATACTTCATAAACTACTTAACAAGCCACCGGTTTTACTCGCGTTAAACTTTATTAATTATAGCCTATGTGTTAATCTAGGGTAGTTAGCTAACTCCATACCAAATTTTATTTAAATCGCTCCAGCCGTTTACACGTGAAGAAGTAACAAACATACACACTCACAAACTTTCGCCTTTATAATATTAGTAGGTATGTTAGTAGGATTACACCCAGACTCAGCACAAACAGATCCTTGACAATAACTTAATTTAAGCTAGCTAAATATCGTTACTATTATAAAATAAATCTTATCGTAAATTATTTCCTACAATACGTGTACCTAAATATCTACATGTACCTAGAAATAATTATAAATTTCTTTACTTGCTAAGAATCATTTCATAACTATTATTAAGAGTAAATAATTAAATTAAATAAAATGAAATTATAAGCTAAAATAGAGAAACTACAGATAGATACACTATTTACCCTAAAAGGCGTCCAATAATCCCTCCGCATCGCTTATGGGAAATGCGCCCAGAAGGCTGGCCGCATTGCCACGCTGGATGGCAATGCTGATCCTCTGGCCCAAGAATAGACCAGCCCTCTGATCATGGATAGCGTCGATCAAACGTTTAGCTATTTCCCGAAATATTAAATGTGCGCTTGGACCCCATGGTCCTAAGGTTTCTACCCTAAACGGCCATTATAAATGAATTATATATTACTACAAACATGTTCTGACTACTTACAAGCGCTTTTTTAAAGTCTACGTGAATAAAAACCTTTGTTATTTTATTTCAAAAAGATATGTTCATGCACAGAAATATCTGTCATGTGTGGGAATCGAACCCACGACCTGCGGCGTGAAAGGCAAGCATTTCTCACGCCTTTCGGTCCTTTTCATACGACCTATATTAGAGAGAAATGTAATGACATTTAAATTGCAAAAGACGGAATTGCCAGCATTGAAATTAGTTTACAGGTTAGAACTGCTTGGAATAAATAATAAAATAAAAAAGGTTTTTATTCACGTAGACTTTAAAAAACCGCTTGTAAATAGTCAGAACATGTTTGTAGTATTATAGTTGTATACATTATTATTTCTAGTAACATAGATATTTAGGTACACATTGTATTGATAGTATTAAAACATTAATAAAATTTATTTTATAACAGCAATGATATTTAGCTAGCTCGTATCAAGTTATTGTCAAGAGATTATGTTTAAGTTTAATTATCTAGTTTAAGTCTAATTATCTAGTTTAAGTCTAATATTTGTAATACATATTGGCAATGGTTCTGTCTACATTAAGGTGATATTATTATGACGGACCTTATGTTAATAACGACGGTCGCGCTTTAATGCTACGGGAATCGGGCCTATTATCGTTAATTGCTAAATAGTTGCGGGTAATTGTAAGTAATTATGTGATAATACTACAGATAAAGTATTAGTAATCAAATAGTAGGTACGTGAAGCAAAACCTTTGTACCCCTTTTTACGAATATTACGCGGACGGAGGAGTAACAAATTTGGAAAGTTAACGTTCATCTAGAGAAGGAAAGCAAAAAGCTAATATTTTTCTACTTTCCAGAAAGCTAATAGATAATATCACCCAGACTGAGGACAAACAGACATGGTCAATAAATTCAGCGAAACCTAGGAGTCAATATAATAATAATAGTTTATTTTCTCCACACTTACATAACTTATATCTAACAACTTAAGGTAATAATTATCTTTAGGAGCTGGTGTGCATGAGTATGAGGTGATACAATATGTAATAAGTGACTGGTTATGTAAACAGTTTTTATGAGTTCTTTACTGGCCACATGTCGCAACTTTTTAAAGACAGCTAACTTGACTTGACTTGACGCTAACATGTCAATACGCGTCTGAAGGTTTAACTTATTACGACATGTTAGCGTCAAGGATCCAGTCAATAGTTCAATATCATCTGTCATCTAACTTAATTGAATTGGACAACAGGATTATTAGTTGTATATCAAAATAAATAATTTTCTTTATAATAAGTACCATGTACGATGTATGAATTTACCTACTATGTGAATAAAACTCTTTCACTAGAACGCATCACGGTTATTTTAAATAATAAAGATGACATCAAAATAAAACACCTGAGGGTAAGGTGATTTTGGAATGCTATAGAGTATGGAAAACTCAGTGTTAAACTTTCCATTTGTCACGATCTTTGCACATCTGTTTGGCTTCGTTTACTGACATTATATTCTTCAAACATGCTCACTGGTTTAGTGTGCTTCTGACCTGGCCCTTCAGGCTCAAAACGAGGTCTTCCTCTTCCGGTTGTACCATTTACAAAGGCCAGGTATACTTCTTTTTATATATCAGATACCGACAAACGAGCAAGTGGGTGACCTGATGGTAAATTATCACCGCCACCCATGGACACTCGAAACAAGTTTTGCTGACCCTCATATCTTGAAAAAATATTTGTTGATAAACAAAAAGTAACGATCACAAGTAATTCTAAATATACGTACAATTGGATAAATAAAACATTTCATAGATAACTTGATATAAAGTAAAAAAAGTTAATGTACAAACCATGACGAAAATCGTAACAAAACAAAGTTTTTTTTTTCACTACGAATGCGCTCGCGTATTTTATTGTTTGAACTGTCATGGCATCGCAGGTTGCACTTGACATGACTAGAAAATTTGTCTAAGTGCCATCTATTACAGATTAATGGAAAAATCAGTTATTCTTTTTACCCGCACTTTGCTTCTTGCACGGGCTTCCCCTAATGTAATGTCATTTTTACGGAATCTGTTCTGTAAGGTGGAGGTACTTCCGCAGTCGGGCACCTCTTGTCAAAGAAATGAAGAATGTCCAGATTCATTTAAAAAATATTTAGTGAATAAGTGTTATTACTCCATCACAGATTTCATGAATGACAGAGAGCGATACGAGGGTCCAATCTATTAATTTAAGACTTTTAATTATATGACTAACAAAATATTATTTAGTACCTGAACTGACCATACCAAAATTAACAAGAAGCTGGCGGTCATAGCCTAGTTGGTAGTGCTCCTGCCTACGAAGCTGGTGGTCCTGGGTTCGAATCCCGGTAAGTGCAAATATTTGTGTGATGAGCACGAATATTTGTTTCTGAGTCATGGATGTTTTCTATTTATTTCAGTATTAATATATCTATATAAGTATGTATATCGTCGCCTGGTACCAATAGTACAAGCTTTGCTTAGTTTCGGGCTAGGTAGATCTGTGTGACATTAAATTTCTTACGTCATTAACTTGACAAAACCTTGTCTTACCTCTATACCTGTAAAACACCTAAATAATATGTTTACGAAATAAATACTGAATACTAAAATATTGAATCTTCAAGCGAATGAACGCTATGCCCTACCTCTCTAAATTCCTAGTGGAAATCCGCAGTATCTGCCTACGCCTCTGGGAAATAGCCGGGAGTGTATGTATGCATCATCATCATCATTAGTGTTGAAAATGACTAAAGTGACTGAATTAGACTGACTATCATTTACGGTCAAATTAGTCAAAAATGATCATTAACTGTCAAAAACGGTCATTTTCAGTCAATTTGATTTCAGTAATATTTTAGTACCTGTTAAGTTTTTATCGTTGATAAAAGTCTACTTCTAAATTGAAACAAAAAAGTAATTTTTATGACTTGTAGTATTATTATATAGTATAATCATTTTAAATTTATAATCATGCGTGCATTTAAGACAAAATGGCAACGTCGCATCTCCTCGCGCATCGACTTTGATGTCGTCTTATCCTCTCATGATATAATACAAAATAAAACGTTGCTTCATTTAAACTTGCATATAAATTGGGTACCTAAATAAATTAATAATTGGGTGGTAGTCGAGAATAGACAATAATATTTGAGTCAAATTGACTGAATTTGACAGTAAATGACCGGTCATTTAAGGTGTATGACAATTGTGACTAGTCATATTCAGTCACTTTACATCTCTAATCATCATCATCCGCAGTTTCCAGCGACCCGCACAAGATCATCAGTCCATCTTGTGGGGGGCCTGCCCACGCTGCGTCTTCTGGTTCGTGGTCGTCACTCCGTATATATGCATGTATGTATAAAACTGACGTTGACGTTGGAGAAACTCTTACCTTTTAACAACTCCCTCGTCGAACTTGGCTGTGAGCGCTTCCCCGACCTCCTTCTCGTTGAGGTAGATGTGCGCGCAGTCGATGTGTCGGTACCCAGCGTCGATGGCATCTTTCACTGCTTGTGTCACCTGACCGGGCTCCGACTGCAACACAAACTCTGACGTGAGGAGCTTTTCTTTTGAAGTGAAAACTTCTTAGCGGCGTTGTGCACTTTTAAGATGGTTATTTTGATGTGAAACATCTATAGCCGCACGTAAAACCCAAATTTCTGGCGTGGCGACGCGTCGCCACGCTATACGATGGTATATATTTACAGTCTATATGCACTAGTGTGTACGGTGTGGTGACGCGTCGCCATGCGCAATCGACTGTGCGATTCTCTCCCACTCGATCTGGCGTTAAGCAATCTTTCTCGCTACACTGAGCTCGAATACCTATAGTGTATACTCCGTAGTGTACACAGTGTTGTTTACTACAGTAAACATAACCTGTGTTTTACTTGAAAACAAATTATCGAAATAAATGTTTATTCAATAAATAGTCATCGTTATCTGGAAAAAAATCGTAATTTTATCATTATGACATATTTAATTCCTATGACAATATGTTCTTTTCTGCATATTACTTTTACAAAATAATGTCGATGTTTCACATCTGCCAGGCGTCCCGTGACGGCTCGGATTTTTGATGTGAAACATCTATAGCCGCACGTAAAACAGATTTCTGGCGTGGCGACGCATGCCGTGGCGACGAATGCCGTGGCGACGCGTCGCCACGCTATACGATAGTAGTGTGTACGGTGTGGCGACGCGCAATCGACTTTTTTAGTTCCTATCACAATATGTTCTTTTCTGCATATTACTTTTACAAAATAATGTCGATGTTTCACATCTGCCAGGCGTCCCGTGACGGCTCACATTTATTTTTTTTAAAGACAACGCCCGAACTAGAGAATCTAATCAGTGTGTCGCGGGGTACTTTACAAACATATAATAGACGGACACAAATTACATTCAGACTCAGAACAACTATTTATGGGTCTCACAAATAGTTGTCCGGCGCGAGACTCGAACCCGCGACACGAAGATTCACGAGACTGTCTTAGCCGCTGCGCCACACGTGCAGTCAAATTATGTTAAATTAAAACACGTGACCAGATCTTATATACGTAAGATAGATTTTTTTTTTAAATTCACACTGGTCGTGTGAATAATAATAATAATATCTGGGGACAATGTCACACAGACCATCCTAGCCCCAAACTAAGCAAAGCTTGTACTATGGGTACCAGGCGACGATATACGTACTTATATAGACAGATAAATACTTATATACATAGAAAACATCCATGACTCAGAAACAAAAATTCGTGCTCATCACACAAATATTTGCACTTACCGGGATTCGAACCCAGGACCACCAGCTTCGTAGGCAGGAGCACAACACAACTAACTAGGCTACGGTGACCGTCAATAGTAATTAATTAGATATTTAAGGGGGCTCCCATGTAACAGACGTGAATTTTTTGCTTTTATTATAATAATAACTAGCTGTGCCCCGCGGTGTTACTCGCGTTAAATTTTATACATTTTCTTTGCTATAAACCTCACGGAGCCCGAGACCTTTCCAACGTATGCAAAACCGTGGAAATCGGTTCGTGCGTTCTGGAGTTATAGCGTCAGGAAGGAAAACCCGACTTATTTTTATATAGTAGACTAGCTGTGCCCCGCGGTGTTACTCGCGTTAAATTTTATACATTTTCTTTGCTATAAACCTCACGGAGCCCGAGACCTTTCCAACGAATGCAAAACCGTGGAAATCGGTTCGTGCGTTCTTGAGTTATAGCGTCAGGAACGAAAACCCGACTTATTTTTATATAGTAGATAATAATGTCCTCCTAGCCGAATGTCGGCCACGGCGGCCAGTCTCAACAGAGATTAGCCATCTGCGCGGGACATATTATAGTGCTCAAGTGTGTGCGCAAACACAGGAGCACTTTCTATTCCATCACTCTCATGATCCGATGCGACGCATAGCGACACGACCGGAAAGAGGTCAGGTACAGGACCGACGGCTTTACGTGCTCTCCGAGGCACAGGGGTATAATACCGCCAACTCCCAGACTTCGGGCTGATGCTGAGAAATTTTTCTTTTTACAGAAAATTCCCAAAATCACTTTTGGCCCGACCCGGAATTTGTACCCAGGACCTTGTACTCTGCGGGTGAACACGCTACCGCTAGACCAACGAGGCAGTCAATTTTATAGATAATGGTACGGAACACTTTGCGCGCAAGTCCGACTCGCACTTGGCCGATTTTTTTATACTAATTATCTGCTCTAATAATATAATTATCGGTTCAAAGTCTAAGTCGAAGTCAAAATTTATTTATTCCGTAAAAAATTTACATTCATGTGGAATCGTCATATTTAAAAAAAAACGATAAATGAGGCAGTTTTCTATTCGTATTTTGCTAATTCAGGTAGTCGCCATCATCATCAAAGGCTTCCCCATAAACTTTCCATAACTGCCGTTCTTGCGCTGCCCGCATCTAACTCCATCCCGAGATGCCAGGCTGTCATATATTTTGATAATTATTTTTTGAAGTTATACTTCTTTTGGCGCGATGGAGAAAAATGATGAGAGTGAATTTTTACGATGCGCGCGCACACCGACACCAAAAAATTTAACAGCATGACGTTAGTTCTATGTGGTATGAGAGTGAATTTTTACGATGCGCGCGCATCGTAAAAATAACAGCATGACGTTAGTTCTAGGTGGTATGAAAATTGATAACTATGTTCAAGTTGTATATTAAGAAGTATAACTTCTAACGCGTGTACATAAGTACACACAAGTTTTTTTTTTATTTGATATAATCTTTTTTCTTGTACACTCACTCAATGCATTAAAAACTCAACTTAGCCAGTATCTAATCGCAGATCAAAAACTGTTGTAGATATGAACGCATTGAATAGGTAAATGAAGATGGTGTAGTGTTGTAAACTTTATTACAACTTATTTTAATTAGTATTGTTCTCAAGTAAGTGACATTTATTGTGTTTATTGAGAATAAAAGTTCTTTAAACCTTAATTTTTTATCTTGATGTCTTAAATGGTAATTTTCAAGAAGAAATAACAAACAGACAAAAGGATTCAAAACTTCCTCCCATTATGAATAAAACTCAAATAAATAACAGTTCAAAAATAACTATAAAACATGCTTTTATAGAAAAACAAACAATAAAAGTGGAAAATAATAATCCTTCTACTCATGTCTGTCAATAAAATTTTTATAACTAGCTATACACCGCGGTTTTACCCGCGTTAAACTTTATAAATTATAGCCTGTTAATCCAGGGTGTCAGCTAACTTTATATCAAATTTTATTAAAATCGCTGAAGCCGTTTAGACGTGAAGGAGTAACAAACATACACACTCACAAACCTAAACCTTTATAATAACGACAGTATGAATACGATCCTACGAGCTATTGTAAATAATCCAATGTAGATGTAATTTAATTGTACACGTGTTTTATTTTTAACTATATTAAGATTATTCTTATAATTTAATTATATTAATGTAATTAATTTAATGTTGTTATCTATATATAATTATTTCATTTTTATTCATAATTTAAATAATAATCAAACAGAATTTAATCAATTACAATTTTAATCACCTTATACATCTTCATGCCATTTTTTTTTATATACTTCATTGAATGTTACTAACTGATTACTTTATTTGTTCTTATTTTTGTTTGTATAATTTCACTTTTAATTTTAAATAAGTTAGATAGATAATTTGTTACAATTTGTGTTAAAATATTATATAAGGCGTTTTTTTTTGTGCATGTGGTGTTAACCTATAATTAATTGTTGCACTTGTAAACGTTACCCTAGCCTTTAAGTTAGAAATGTTTATGTGTAAACAATTGTTGGTTAACCTTAATAAATAAAAAAAAAAAAAAAAAAAAAAAAAATATTAGATGATTATTGACACCACGCACCCCGTGCTGTTTTCCAATTTTTTTTTTTTTTTGGAAATACACAATTTTTTAGATTTGTGTGTTAGCCATTATTTTATTCATCTCAACATAGAAGATACTACCAGTTAAAGGGAAACAATAAATTGCTAATCCTGATTATCCTAGAAAATCCCATGATCTAACTATTTAAAATATAGAATTGTCATCGGTCCTTGATATTTTATCAAGAAGTACCTATGTTTTATATAAATGTTTTACCTAAATATCTATACGTACCTAGAAATAATTATGTATGTTGTGCCCCGCGGTTTAAGCCGCGTTAAACTTTATAAATTATAGCCTATGTGTTAATCTAGGGTGTCAGCTAACTCCATACCAAATTTTATTAAAATCGATTCAGCTTAACGGTCGATTGGATCGATTTTAATAAAATTTGAAGAAGAAGTAACAAACATACACAATCACAAACTTTCGCCTTTATAATATTAGTGGGATTAACTGTCTAAAAGTTTTTATTTTATTTATTATTTTATTGTGTGCCAAATTTCGATTTATTCCGACGTTTTTAAGGGGGTTTTAAATCACGTTTATAGTTTCCCTTGCATACTAACATAAACTAAAATAAAAAAGGTTTTTATTCACGTAGACTTTAATTATTAATAACATCCTGGGATATTATTCACACACGGCCATCTGATCCCAAACTAAGCAGAGCTTGTAGAAACCAGATAACTGATATACTACTTTACTTACACCCAGACTCAGGACAAACAGACATGTTCATGCACACAAATATCTGTTCCGGGTGGGAATCGAACCCACAACCTCCGGCGTGAAAAGCAAGCATTTGCCAACCACGCCAACAAGCTGAAGCTAATAAAAAAATACTCACTTTCCATGTACCGAGCCCTATGACAGGGCAAGTATGTCCATTATTGAGTATGACGGGGACATTGGCGGCCATCTTGTGTTCTGTTGTTGCGTGTATTCTGTTCGGAGCGTCGCAACTTACTGAGCGACTCATCAACAAACTGAACCCCAGACGCGTCGTCTGGCTATTTCCAAAACATTTTTATCAGGTTGGTTAAAGTCTGGTTCGGTTAATGCGATTATTTAGACCAAATGAAATGAGATAATGAAATTTATTCAGCACTTGGGTATTTACATACACTTGTACATGTCAAAAGTCATAGAAAACAGAAGGGGAAAGATGTTAGGGCACTTGATACGACATGACACCTTCTTGAGGAATATAATTGAAGGCAAAATAGAGGCAAGGAGAGGACGAGGAAGACCAAGAAGGACTTATGGGGCAGATAAAGGAAAAGATAAATGTAATGTCGTATCAAGAAGTCAAAGCGCTCGCCGAAAGCCGAGACGAGTGGAAGAAGCTCCACCGACAAGAGCATAGCTCTTAAATGTGATGATGATGATGTACTTGTCAAGCTCACAATGTAATACATAAACATAGTATAATACATTAATTAAAGCAACAGAAATATTTTGAATTAGTCCGTCCATGCAGTCTGTTTCGTCACATATATTTTTATTAAATCCTTAAGTAAATAATAGATAGCAAGTTACTAAGCCATTATTGTTACATTTAGCAATAGTATATTTAAATTAAAGAATTGAAAACAACGAGCAGTTGGTTAGCGCAAAAGGCTCTCAACCAGTAGCTTAATTTAAGCGACTAATACCTGAGGGCACACTTATGGGGTTCCGGCCACAGCTTAGGTGGCCTATCCGTACAATAAAGTTATTTCTGCATAATCGTTACTTGAGAGGAGAGCGATTTAAAATTCGTTTTGTACAAAATGAGCTATAACTTTTTATATATTTTTTCTGCAAAAAAGCTCAACTGACAGTCAATTTAACAATGAACTTTCTAATTGGCTGTGCGACAGATGTTTTTATTCTGTAGATGACTCGAACAAAACTGGACTGAACAAATAAGTGACGCATGACGTGAAGAAATTATATTTGAATTTATTTTGATTGCATTACTATTATTGTTTTATTATTTAATTTATATAATTTTACACTAAAGTTAATTGGGAGTCACAAAATATTATTATAATTTTTAAACATATATTTGCACGACGTACTTAAATGTCAAATATGGTGGAACCTCATTCATTTATGTCTTTTTTTAATCTTTATTTATTTTACATGATTTTCGTACATGAAATGACGATGCCAATCCCATCGTACCTTATAGTAAGATAGCTCTAAAACTACACTATACAAAGCCAATAACTAACCCCCTGAGTACTCATTTATATCAACAATTATTGTAAACCTGTATTCTAGCAAATAAAGAAATTAATTAATTCATAGTAATTTGATTATTATTCTATAAACTAGCTATGCACCGCGGTTTTACCAGCGTTAAACTTTATAAATTATAGCCAATGTGTTATCTAGGGTATCAAGTCACAAACTTTCGCCTATATAATATTAGTATGATAATCAAATCGCTAGAAAAATTATGCAACAGTTATAGCTGATTTTGTAAAAGACATATTTCAAAGCGGTCTCCTTTGAAGTAACGATTATGCAGAAGTAACTTTATTGCAAGCGCGGCACATATCAGTTCCAACATAGTGAAATTATCGGAGGCAGGTTACACTGTACGTTATGAGAAGACTAGCTGTGCCCCGTGGATTTACCCGCGTTAAATTATAAATTATCACAGCTCCTCCCCCGTAGATGATAGCGTGATAATATGTAGTCTATATGTTGACCCGACCTCTTAGTAATATTCATGCAAAATTTTAAGTAAATCCATGCAGTACTTTTTGAGTTTAGTATGGACATATATACAGACAAATATACAAAAATTCTAACAACTATTTTTTAGGCTTCGATATCGATTGTAGATCACGCCCCAAGTATCTTTTTAAAAAAATAATTTTAGCTCGTACTATGGAAACCAGATAACTGATACTTTTCTTTTCTAAATACATACTTATATAGATAACTAGATGTTTACCCGCGTTAAACTTTGTAAATTGTAGCCTATGTATTATTCGAATATATAAGAAAGTTTCATCAAAGTCCGTTCAGTAGGTTTTGCGTGAAAGAGTAACAAACATCCATCCATACATCCATACACACAAACTTTCTGTCCTGGGTGGGTATCGAACCCCCGACCTGCGGCATGAAGGTATACCAACCACGCCATGCCTATATCAAATACTATTTCAATTTAATTTAAAAACCATACAAATACGTTAACAAAAAATAAAAAAACGCGTTAATGAAACCCACCTTTAACTTCCATATTTATCATTGGGTGATATCAATGGAAAATTGAAGTAGCCTTGAATATTTTAACGACTTTGCCTTCAAGGACTATGAGTGTACATTTGACGTCATATCGGTGGTTATAATTGCACTTCGAAAAAGGTTCTTATGTCTTTAGACTTAAGACAAAGTCCAAGTCAGATTGTATCGGGAGTTTACAATACAAAGTGAGGCATTAGTCACTTTAAAGAAATAATGTAAGCTTTTGATAATAGGTCTTTACCTATGAAATTGCCGTTTTGTATGAAAAAATTTAAACGAATTTTTTTCATGAATTTTTTTATTTGTATTAATCGAAGTAATCACCCATGCAATCAATGCATCTTTGCCATCGCAGTGGCAGTTTATTGATGCCCTTCTTAAAGAAATCAGCTGGACGGGAGGCAACAAATTCTTCAAAGGCATTTTGTACTGCCTCTCGGGTATTGAATTTTTTTCCCGCCAAGAAGTTATCCAAATTCTGGAAAAAGTAGTAGTCTGTAGGCGCAAGGTCTGGTGAGTAGGGCGGATGACGGAGAGCTTCCAACCCCAGTTCTTGCAACTTGGAGACCGTCTGCTGTGCAGTATGAGGTCGCGCGTTGTCGTGCAGGAGCAGCGGAGACGAGCGATTGACCAATGCTGGTTGGAGATGCGCCAGCTTCTCCATCATTGTGCTCAGTTCTTCACAGTACACATCTGCAGTAATGCTCACCCCGTTTGGTAAGAAGCTGTGATGAATCACACCGGCGCTAGACCACCAAACAGTGACCATCACTTTTCTAGGGGTAAGTTTTCGTTTAGGGCATTGTTTAGGTGCTGAACCAGGATCCAACCAACTTGCTGAGCGCTTGCGGTTATCAAACAGAATCCATTTTTCATCGCAGGTAACAATGCGGTTCAAAATTCCTTCATTTGTGTGTCTGTTGAGCAGTGCAAGGCACGTCTCGACGCGTACTTCGCGCTGGCGATCATTGAGTTCGTGGGGCACCCATTTGTCAAGCTTTTTTACCTTGCCAATTTGACGCAAATGGACCAATATTGTTTTGACGCTAACGTCGAAAGCTGCTGCTAATTCAGCCGTAGATTGTGTATCATCAGCTTCCACAACCGCCTTTAATTCGTCATTGTCGACCAAAGTCTTCGGACGACCGCGAGGTTCATTTTTCAGGTCGAAATTTCCAGAACGGAAGCGAGCAAACCAATAACAGGTGGTGCGTTGGTTTGTAGTGTTAGCTCCGTAAACGTCGTTGATGTTGCGTGCCGCTTGTGCCGCGTTGCTGCCACGACGGTACTCATATTCCATAATTACTCGAATTTTTAACGTATCCATGATGACGAAAAAGATTGAAATGCGATGAAAATGTAACACTAATCAATAAAGAAATGACTACTTTTGGAAAAAAGAATCCATGTTTTTAAAATAAAATTAATTTGAAATTAGAATTCTTAGCCAAACAAAAATTATTTTGATTTGAAATGGCCAGTACTGCAGAACGGCAATTTCATAGGTAAAGACCTTATATGAACAGGATTTTTCCGCTATGAAAAGAAATGAAATAATGAAATTTATTCAGCACTTGGGTATTAACATACACTTGTACTTGTCAAGTTCACAATTCAGTACATAAACATAGTCGAATACAGTATAAAAATTACATAAAAATAATTAGTCCCTCCGTGTGGTCTGTTTTATCAGATATATTTTCTTAAATCCTAAAATAAATAACAAGTTACTAATCTATTCATTTGAAATTTAGTTGTACAGTATTAAAATTAAAGAATTGAAGGCAATGAGCATTTGGCTAGCGCAGAAGGCTCTTAACCAGTAGCTTAAATTAAACGACTAATATACCCGAGGCGTCCCTTTTGGGATTCGGTCCACAGCTCAGGAGGCCGCTGAAGCAAAAGGACAGAATTCTAAGAGAGGGTGTGATCAGTTGCACGGGATCACCGATGACGCGTTAAGGGGCCAAAGCGATCCTCGCCGCTGAGGAGCCTACCCTAGCTAACCTGCGGCTTTCTCTAGCTACCTAGGTGGACGACTATGAAAATTAAGTCCAAAACAGTGTCTTTTTACACGTTTTATATTAGCTTGCCCTTTGGTCTAGCGGTAGCGTGTTCACCCGCAGAGAACGAGGTCCTGGGTTCAAATCCTGGGTCGGGCCAAAAGTGGTTTTAAGACTTTTCTGTAAAAAGAAATATTTTCTCAGCATCAGCCCGAAGTCTGGGAGTTGGCGGTATTATACCCCCGCACCTCGGAGAGCACGTAAAGCCGTCGGTCCTGTACCTGACCTCTTTCCGGTCGTGTCGCTAGGCGTCCCATCGGATCATGAAAGTGATGGAATAGAAAGTACTCCTGTGTTTGCGCACACACTTGAGCACTATAATATGTCCCGCGCAGATGGCTCATCTCTGTTGAGACTGGCCGCCGTGGCCGAAATTCGGCTAGGAGGATATTATTTTTATTATATCTTGTATGTTTGTTTGTTTGTAACAGACTCCTTTGGGCACGATTTTAACCCACTTTAAACGGACAGATTTCATTCAAACTTTATAAAGGGAAATGCCCACTTGGTAAAGAAGGTTTGGCCAAGTAATGCCCAAGATAGAAACAAATGGTAGGCATTAGGGTTGACATCGTAGATAACGAAATAGCTATTATTTTTTACATCTAATAGAACTTAGTGGAACATCAGAAACAGTAAATGGAAATCAATGGTAAAAAATATGCATAATTATAGTTTTCAGGTTTTTATTCATTTTCATTTAAATAAGTTATAAGTACATCGTCTAGGAACAGGTTTTTAATAAATCGATTTTTTTTTATAAGGGTTTCAAGCCCTATTTTGACAAGATTGACATGACCGATACAGCGGAAATATTAGACACTGCAATATACAACTGAGATTTGAATAATTCATCTTTTGTTTTCCGGGATTTTTATAACTGATTAATATTCGCAATATTGATGTTGCAAAATTTGTATTTTTATTGTAATTATCACATAGATGGGCAAGTACATGGCCAAAAACGGGCGATTCCCTTTATCGAGGACCGATGACAATACACTAATTTGATAAGATTATTCCATTATTCAATTGGCGAAATATTGACGGTCACCATAGCCTAGTTGGTAGTGCTACTGCCTACGAAGCTAGTGGTCCTGTGTTCGAATCCCGGTAAATGCAAATACTTGTGTGACGAGCACGAATATTTGTTTCTGAGTCATGGATGTTTTCTATGTATTTAAGTATTCATCTATCTTTTTAAGTATGTATATCGTCGCCTGATACCCATAGTACAAGCTTTGCTTAGTTTGGGGCTAGGATGATCTGTGTGGCATTGTCCCTAGATTTCCCTAGTCCCTAGATAGATATTAAATACAATTAATAACGTAATTGAGATAAGGGACATATATTCCTTCCTTGGTGAGGGACGGTTCATGCGTTGACACCTCAGAGCATTGTTGTCACCTTTGCACCTTCTCATATTCTTCATTCATCATTATTCTTCTCGTATACGTCGGGATCTGCGGGAGCTGCTGCTGTAATAAAAAAAAAAGTATAAAAGGTTTTTATTCACGTAGACTTTAAAAAAGCGCTTGTAAATAGTCAGAACATGTTCGTAGTAATATATAATCTATATAAATAAAAAGAGAAGGCCTGACTGACTGACTGACTCATCAACGCCCAGCCCAAACCCTTGGCCCTAGAAAGCTGAAATTTTGCACAGATGTTTTCTTTATAATGTAGACAAGGAATAAGGAAGGGTTTTTCGAAATTCAACCCCTAAGGGGGTAAAACGGGGGTGCCAAGTTAGTATGAAACTTTGCCGTTTTTGAAGTTAGAAGCATGAAAGTTGGTATTTGGCCTTTCAGTTAAAAATAAAAAATATGTGTTTCAGGATTTTTGGAAATTTAACCCCCAAGGGCAAAACATAGGGGATGAAAGTTTGTACGAATAAAGTCCCAATTTTTAAGTTAAACGCATGAAAATAAGCATTTGGCTTTTTACTTAAAAATAAAAAATATATATTTCAGGATTTTTGAAAATTCCACCCCGAAGGTCATAAAATAGGGGATGTAAGTTTGTATGAAAAATGCGATATTTTTGAAGTTAAACGCATGAAAATGAGTATTAGGCCTTTCTGTTAAAAATATATAGCATTTATTTCAGAATTTTTGGAAATTACACCCCCAAGGGCGGAAAATAGGGGATATAATTTTATACTGCCTGACTGACATATCATAACGAACAGTCTAAACGGCTGGAGTTAGGGACTTGAATTTTGACAGTAGTTACCTTTTATGACGTAGGCATCCACTGAAGAAGGGTTTTTGAAAATACCACCCCTAAGGGACTAAAATAAAGGATGAAATATTTTATGAAAGTTCTTAATTTTGATGTTTAAGGCTTTAGTATATAAACTTGCAGTTAAAAATTAAAATATATATTTCAGGATTTTTGAATATTCCACCCCCAAGGGCGTAAAATTGGGGATGTAAGTTTATATGAAAAAATTGCCAACAAGTTTTAAGTTAAACGCATGAAAATTGGTATTTAGCATTACAGTTAAAAATTAAAAGTATATGTTTCAGGATTTCCGAGAATTATACCACGTTGGGTGATGAAATAGCGGATGTTTGTATGAAAAATGTGACATTTTTTAAGGTAAACTCATGAAAATTGGTATTTGGCCTTTCATTTAAAAATATGTATTTCAGGATTTTTGGGATTTCCAGCCCTTTAGGGTGACAAATAGGGGATGGAAGTTTGTATGAAAAATGTGTCATTTTTTTAAGGTAAACGCATGAAAATTAGTATTTCGCCTTTCATTTTAACATTATAAATATATCATCAAGACTTTTGGAAATTCCACCCCTACAGGCGACTAAAATAGGGGATGTAAGTTTGTATGAAAATCTGTTTTTTTTTTGGAGTTAAAAACATGTAAATTGGTATACCAGTTAAAAATAAAGCAATCAAGAGAATAATTTGTTGTTAAAAAAAGTTAATCCATAACTGATTCAATAGGTCAACACCAAACATGTACGCCAACTTAAATTATAAAGAAATTCGTTTCTTATTGCTTAAAATGTCGTGTTTGTTGTCGTCCAAGTAAAGATTTAGCGTTTTATAAGATTTGTAACTTCTTTTTTTTTGGTATTTTTAATAACATATTAAAAAAACGTCAATTTAATAAAATTGGTGTAAAAAAGTAATTTTCCCAAAATTCGAGTTAGCGTCGTACAAATTGTTCGTGTCGAGATGATCGCACCCAAAAAATATCATCTTAATTTTACTGATCTACAAGTTCACAATTTTGTACCTAGATGGCGTTTATATCGTTTCAGATCGCAGAACTCATTTGACATATCGGTTAAAATAAATAAACGCTTGAAGTAAAAGGTAGTCCAAAACTGAATCAAAAGATGATCGCCTAAATCTCACCCAAAATATATGCCCACATCTTAATTTTACCGCTTTACAAGTTTATATTTTTGTTAGTAGATGGTGTAATCATCGTTTTAGATCGCGCTATGGTTTCGTTCACAAAATGTGATATTAGACCTATCAATGCCGTGGTCGCAACCTAAGCTAATGGGAGTTACCTTTGTGATTAATGCATCGTTGATTATTATATTACTTTATTTGACAATTGATATGTATTCTTTGATATTTTTCGGTTCATGATATCGGGTCTTTTTTTTAAATAACAGTAGCAAAGTAGTCTTTAGATTATTTCTTAACTAGGTTATTTATAGGTTAGGTTTTCTTAAATTTATATTGCTTATTTCTTTTAAAAGTATTTTTTATAGATTAAGCTAGAAGTAAGTAGTTACATTGGTAATCATTCAAAATTGTCGCGGACGAAGTCGCGGGCACCAGCTAGTTAATTTATAATTATTTGTAGGTACATATAGATATTTAGGTACACGAATTGTAAGAAATAATTTACAATAAGATTTATTTTATAATAGTAACGATATTTAGCTAACTTCAATTAAGTTATTGTCAAGGATCATGTGTAGGTTTAATTATCTAAATTTTAAATTTTAGCTATATTTTTACTACATATTGTCTGAATGGTTCTGTCTATATTAAGGTACGAATGAAACGTTATTATTATGGCGGACCTTGTGTGCGCTTTAATGCTACCAACGGATCCAATGCGCTGTATCAGCAGAAACCCTCAAACGGCGCAAATACACCAACCTCATTGGAAATTATGTATTCGAGCCTTTTGGGGTCGAAACGCTAGGGGCGCGGCCGGGAAATTTCGAAACGTTTGATCGACGCTTCCCGTGACCAGAGAGCTGGCCTTTTTTGGGTCAAAGAACCAGCATTGCCATACAGTGTGGAAATGCAACCAGCCTTCTGGGCACGTTACCTCCCGACGATGCGGAGGAATTCTACGACGCGCTATAACTTAGTTATAGTAGTTAGGTTTTATAGATAACTAGCTGTGTCCCGCGGTTTTACTCGCGTTAAACTTTATAAACTATCACAACTCCTCCCCCGTAGGTGATAACGTGATAATTTGTAGCCTATATGTTGACCCGACCTCTTAGTAATATTCATGCAAAATTTGAAATAAATCCATGCAGTACTTTTTGAGTTTAGCCCGGACATACATACAGACAAACAGACAAATATTCTAAAAACTATATTTTTGGTTTCGTATCCTTTTTAAATAATATTCAATGTACAGTTTTTACTTTCCTACGATTTTATTATATGTATAGATTTAGCTCATATTTTTCTTTTTCTTATAAGTTAAGTTAAGTTAATTATTTAAATTTGTATTTCTCTATCAGTAATAAAATGATATTCATAATTTAATAATTAAACTTGCAATGCCTGCAAAAGGCCACTAACAACCAAATTTGTACCTAATAGGTATTATTAGATAAGATCTGTACTACACTTAATCGCAAATAAACTTTTTCGTTTTTGACTTTTATTTATATATGTAATATGTAGTAAAAATATAGCTAAAATTTAGATAATTAAACCTACACATGATCCTTGACAATAACTTAATTTTAGTTAGCTAAATATCGTTACTGTTATAAAATAAATCTTATTGTAAATTATTTCCTACAATCCGTGTACCTAAATATCTATATGTACCTAGAATTAATTATAAATTAATTATATATTACTGCGAACATGTTCTGACTATTTACAAGCGCTTTTTTAAAGTCTACGTAAATAAAAACCTTTTTATTATTATTTATTATTGTTTATAGATATTTGAATTGATGAAGGAAGGATACGTCTGAACAGATAGTATGTGGTTACTTTAGCCATAGACGCTTGCGACACACATATTATTAGTAAAAATAACGTGCAGACAAAACATGCACTCGAACCAGATAACCTGTTTATTTTTAAACGAAGGAAGTTATCAATATAATTGTACTTTATTATTTATCGACGGTGAATAGTTAATCTACTAACCACCTGGAATAATACACGCGAAATTGTGCTTTATACAGTAGCTATAAAACACAATTTAGCGTGCGCCATTTCACGTTTTTATATTGATTTTAAGAAGTTGATATTTTTAATTTATGATGTTGTTTAAAACTGTTGTTGCAAAAAAGAACGTGGAAAGTTTTTGAAGTAGTAATATTAATAATGTCCTAGCCCCTAGGATATTATACACACACGGGTATCTGACTACTAAACAGAGCTTGCACTAAATTTTTTGGTGTCGGTGTGCGCGCGCATCGTAAAAATTCACTCTCATCATTTTTCTCCATCGCGCCAAACGAAGTATAACTTCAAAAATCTAAAAACTACGAACATTTTTGGCTTCGATATCGAATGTGGACCACGACCTAAGTATCCTTTTAAAAAAATATTCAATGTACAGTTTTGACTTTCCTACGATTTTATTATATGTATATAGATAATTACACCCAGACTCATGACAAACAGACATGTTCATCCTGGGTGGGTATCGAACCCATGACCTGCGGCGTGAAAGGCAAGGATTTACCATCAACCCAACCGGCCAAACTTCATTATACACGCTTGACTTAGGCCCTCTACGCACTATGCGATTGGCCGGAATGCGGTCAGCAATCAATATTGCTGACCGGCTGTCGACCAGCTACGACTAATAGTAGCAGTATTCACGGGCCACTACGGCACCAACTACCACCTACACAAACTGGGACTGTCGAATAGCCCGATCTGCAGGACCTGTGGGGAAGAAAATGAAACAATGCTGCATATAATATGCAAATGCGATGCATTGGCAAGACACAGAATGGCAATCCTGGGGCTGGCATATCCAGAACAAGGTGACTACAAGGATCTACCCTTAGGAAGCGTACTGGATTATGTGCAGACTTCATTCAGGGCTTTAGGGATAGAATAAAACCAGTGGGGGATAGTAGAAAGTTCAGAGGGAGATATAAGTTAAAAAAGTTAGAAAGAGACAGAATTACGTTTAGTGTATTACTGTAGGGACAAGAGACAGAGAGGTTCGAACACACAATTTCTTTTTCTCTCTTTTTCATAGACACCGATGCGACACCGAGACCGGCTGTCGCATCACAGTGCGAAGTAAAACTACTTTCTCGTACAAATATCTGAGTACGGTTAGCCGCACGGCTGGCCGCATTGCGGCTAGCCGCATAGTGCCTAGGAGGCCTTTGGGCGTAAGCCGGTGAATGCGCGACGAGAGCTTTACGAAAAGTGTTATTAGGCGAGGCGAACTAAAGTTAAGAGGGAGATATAAGTTAGAAAGAGAGAGAATTACGTTTAGTGTATTACTGTTAACCTAAAATCGTTTTTAGTAGACAAAGCTTATTATATAATGTCTCCGAATATCTAGCTGATAAGTTTTAGGACATATTTTTATTAATATATTAGGGTTCAAATCTTTTTACGACATGGTTTTTAATTCACTTTTGATAATATGGTAATTAGTTATTATTTATTCTTATTGTATACAGATTGTTATTTTCCTTTTTCTTTCATTTGACATAATTATTGTACATTAAAATATTTGATATAATAGGTCTTTACCTATGAAATTGCCGTTTTGTATGAAAAAATTTAAACGATTTTTTTTCATGAATTTTTTTATTTGTATTAATCGAAGTAATCACCCATGCAATCAATGCATCTTTGCCATCGCAGTGGCAGTTTATTGATGCCCTTCTTAAAGAAATCAGCTGGACGGGAGGCAACAAATTCTTCAAAGGCATTTTGTACTGCCTCTCGGGTATTGAATTTTTTTCCCGCCAAGAAGTTATCCAAATTCTGGAAAAAGTAGTAGTCTGTAGGCGCAAGGTCTGGTGAGTAGGGCGGATGACGGAGAGCTTCCAACCCCAGTTCTTGCAACTTGGAGACCGTCTGCTGTGCAGTATGAGGTCGCGCGTTGTCGTGCAGGAGCAGCGGAGACGAGCGATTGACCAATGCTGGTTGGAGATGCGCCAGCTTCTCCATCATTGTGCTCAGTTCTTCACAGTACACATCTGCAGTAATGCTCACCCCGTTTGGTAAGAAGCTGTGATGAATCACACCGGCGCTAGACCACCAAACAGTGACCATCACTTTTCTAGGGGTAAGTTTTCGTTTAGGGCATTGTTTAGGTGCTGAACCAGGATCCAACCAACTTGCTGAGCGCTTGCGGTTATCAAACAGAATCCATTTTTCATCGCAGGTAACAATGCGGTTCAAAATTCCTTCATTTGTGTGTCTGTTGAGCAGTGCAAGGCACGTCTCGACGCGTACTTCGCGCTGGCGATCATTGAGTTCGTGGGGCACCCATTTGTCAAGCTTTTTTACCTTGCCAATTTGACGCAAATGGACCAATATTGTTTTGACGCTAACGTCGAAAGCTGCTGCTAATTCAGCCGTAGATTGTGTATCATCAGCTTCCACAACCGCCTTTAATTCGTCATTGTCGACCAAAGTCTTCGGACGACCGCGAGGTTCATTTTTCAGGTCGAAATTTCCAGAACGGAAGCGAGCAAACCAATAACAGGTGGTGCGTTGGTTTGTAGTGTTAGCTCCGTAAACGTCGTTGATGTTGCGTGCCGCTTGTGCCGCGTTGCTGCCACGCCGGTACTCATATTCCATAATTACTCGAATTTTTAACGTATCCATGATGACGAAAAAGATTGAAATGCGATGAAAATGTAACACTAATCAATAAAGAAATGACTACTTTTGGAAAAAAGAATCCATGTTTTTAAAATAAAATTAATTTGAAATTAGAATTCTTAGCCAAACAAAAATTATTTTGATTTGAAATGGCCAGTACTGCAGAACGGCAATTTCATAGGTAAAGACCTAATATATATATATATATATATCTATATATATAAAAATCAATGCCACTTTTCGTTGTAATGTTATAACTCAACAACGCCTTTACCGATTTGGCTAATTTTGGTCTTAAATTATTTGTGGAAGTCCAGGGAAGGTTTGTACGTAGAGAAAATTTAAAAAAAGTCTTGAAGAAGTGTAAATCAACATCTTTTAGCAATTTAAAATATTTTTTTGTTTGAATAAATGAACTTAATAATATTTTTTTTATTACTATGCCTTATACGTAGCGAAGCACGTACCGAGCCGCTAGTCTACTATATAAAAATAAGTCGGGTTTTCCTTCCTGACGCTATAACTCCAGAACGCACGAACCGATTTCCACGGTTTTGCATTCGTTGGAAAGGTCTCGGGCTCCGTAAGGTTTATAGCAAAGAAAATTTATAAAATTTAACGCGAGTAACACCTCGGGGCACAGCTAGTATGTATATATATATATTATGATGAAAATATTGGCACACCATTGTACGGCAAACATGTCTGAACTAAAATGTTAATACGTTACATCTTACATGAAATTTCATTGTTATATGTATACACATGTTAAGTAAGTAATTTATTTGCATAAAATAAATTACTTACTTACTGTAGGGACAAGAGAGAGAGGTTCGAGCACACATGTTCTTTTTCTCTTTTTTTCATAGACGTTTCGTATATCTAAGTTTTACTTCAGCCGTGTGTTTTTATTTTAAAACTAGCTGTGCCCCGCTGTTTTACCCGCGTTAAATTTTATAAATTACCACAGCTCCACCCCCGTAGGTGATAGCGTGATAATATATAGCCTATGTGTTGACCCGACCTCTTATAATATTCATGCAAAATTTTAAGTGAATCCATGCAGTACTTTTTGAGTTTATTAGCCCAGACATACATACAGAAAAACAGGCGGAAATTCTAAAAACTATATTTTTGGCTTCGAATTCGATTGTAGATCACGCCCCAAGTATCCTTTTAAAAAATATTCAATGTATATTTTTGACTCGCCTACGATTTTATTATATGTATAGATAAGTCATTTAGTTACGCTCTTAAACAAGATTATTGTTCAATTTTCAATTTCTAAAAGCCTTTATCTGACTGACCCAATCGATTTTTTTAGGGAAGGGTACTTTACAAACATATAATAGACGGACACAAATTACATCCAGACTCAGAACAACTATTTATGCCACACGTCCAGTTAGTTTAAATACTCAAAGCTAATAAAAATCATACTAATATAATGAAGGCAAAAGTTTGTGAGTGTGTGAGTCCGTATGTTTGTTACTTCTTCACGTCTAAACGGCTGTAGCGATTTTAATATAATTTTGTACGGAGTGTGCTGACACCCTGGATTAACATATTCATAATGTTTAACGCGGATATACCACGGGGCGCAGCTTGGGTAAAATATATGTAAAACTAGCTGTGCCCCGCGGTTTTACCCGCGTTAAACTTTATAAATTATGTGTTATTCGGATATATAAGCTATATTACTACAAAGTTTCATCGAAATCTGTTCGGTAGTTTTTGCGTGAAGAAGTAACAAACATACACACTCATACACTCATAAACTTTCGCCTTTACAATAATAATAGTATCCTAGGAAATTATTTACACACGGTCATCTGATCCCAAACTAATCAGAGCTTGTACTATAATATAATAATAATAATATAATATCTATGGACAATGTCACACAGATCATCCTAGCCCCAAACTAAGCACAGCTTGTACTATGGGTACCAGGCGACAATATTCATACTTATATGGATAGATAAATACTTAAATACATATAAAACATCCATGACTCAGAAACAAATATTCGTGCGCATCACATAAATATTTGCACTTACCGGGATTCGAACCCAGGACCACCAGCTTCGTAGGCAGGAGCACTACCAACTAGGCTACTGTGACCGTCTATGGAAACCAGATAACTGATATACTACATTTCTTTTATAAATACATACTTATATAGATAATAACACCCAGACTCAGGACAAACAAACATGTTCATTCACACAAATATATGTCCTAGGTGGGAATCGAACCCACGGCCTGCGGCATACAAAGCAAGCATTTACCAACCTAACCACAGGCCCGTCTAATATTTTAAATTTTTTTTTTAAACATCACCTGTACTAGGAATTTTAATCCCTGTGTCGCGGGGTACTTTACAAACATATAATTGACGGACACAAGTACATCCAGACTCAGAACAACTATTTATGGATCACACAAATAGTTGTTCTGCGCGGGATTCGAACCCGGAACACGTAGCGGCAAGGCGACTGTCTTAGGAGGCGTAGTGATATATAGGTATAAACTGCTTACAATTAAGACCAAGATGATAGCATACTCTTGTACGGAGCAGACACGTGGACGTCGTATGCGAATCAGGAGCGCCGAATAGGTTCCTTTTACATGCGTTGTCTCCGTAAGATCTTGGGCATTACTTGGCAAGATAGGGTCAATAACGAGAGAGTTCTAGAAATAGCACAGCTACCTAGCCTGACAGCGTTTCTTAAACAGAAGCGTTTACGTTGGTTGGGGCATGTGCACAGAATGGAACCCACTCGAATACCACGATGTGTTCTGTTGGGTGCGGTAGCTAATGCGAAGCGCGATGTCGGTAGAACTCTGCTTCGCTTTAAAGACTGCACCCAGCGGGATAAGGCCGCTTTTAAAATTGACCACTGTAGCTGGGAAAAGCTCGCTGAAAATAGAGTTGAATGGCGCAAACGTGTAGTGGAGGGTCGTAAGATCTGTGATGAAGCCTGGTTCGGAGTACTTGCTGATAAGAGACAGAAGCGACATGAAAGCGGCTCGGCACCTATCACCGCAAACTTCTCTTGTCAGGCCTGCGGCAGGCTATGTCGCTCTCGCATCGGTTTGTTTAGCCACCAAAAGAAATGTCTCTCAGACAATGCGCCGTAAATCGTCTGTAACAGACGCAAAGGCCATATATATAGGTCAAGTTGTGCTTCGACGGGCCAGACATACAAATAATATAACAATATCAGGGGACCTGTTAATTCGTACAGTGCAACAAGAAAACAACAAAACACACTTTCTATCTCACTCCCACCCGAGTGCAATGTACATAAACGCGTCCTTGTTGACAGTTCACAAGCGCATGCACATAAATCACAGGATGTTATATTTTTGATAGCATATTAATTTGATTTGTTACTGTAAACAGAAATATATGGCCAATGTTTCCTATTTAGTACACTTGTACAGTCAGCTCCAAAAGACGATGAACAGAATGTATATTTAACAGTACAGTTACGGCGTCAAATCAGGGTAATCTAATGATAATATTTAATGGATAAAAAGTCTGTACAGACGCCAGCACATCCATTAAATATATCATTAGATTACCCTGATTTGACGCCGTAACTGTACTGTTAAATATACATTCTGTTCATCGAGATTTTGGAGCTGACTGTACATCGCAATCTACGTAATTATATATTTGAGCCGTTTGGAGTGGAGACGCTTGGGCCATGGGGTACGAGTGCGCGGATTTTCTTCCGCGGATTATCCAAACGTTTGGTGGACGCTACTGTATGCGACCAGTGGGCTGGCCAATATTTTGGACAGCGTTTAAGCATTGCCATCCAGCGTGGCAATGCGGCCAGCATTCTGGGCACGATGCTCAAAGGCAGCGATACCGATGTTTTTTTCGACGCCCAAGGATGAGACCTTTGTATATATGTATTTACTTAATTTTAATTTTAATATAAGTCTATATTTTTAGTACTAGGGTTGTAACGGATCTTCGCCTCCGCTTCCGTTACTGCGGAAGTTCCGCATGAAATCGTACCTTCGCATCCGCCTCCGCCTCCGCAATTTCTTTGCGGAGTTATAACGGAGTTTTATTTACGGCATAATCATATATCTCTGCATCACCCAAAGGTCGACTGGCATAAAATGCCTTTGACATCAATTCCGCCTGTGTCAACATCATCGTCATATCAGCCGAATGACGCCCACAGCTAAACAAAGGCCTCCCCCAAAGATATCCACAATTGCCGGTCTTGGGCTATCGGCATCCAGCGACCCGCACAAGATCATCCGGTGCTCTATGTGACCTTGAGCCGCCTGATAAGACCTATAGTGAGCGACGACGTCTCTGTTCCGTTAGTCGTCACTGGCATCGCACACTGGTCGAAGACTTTCGAATTGAGACACTGCGGTATATGGGACGAGAAGTTATTGAGTAGCTTCCCGAATGCTGCCCAGCCAGCAGAAAACAACTTGTAAACATGGCTCAGCATTGTGATGGATCTGTAATTTTTCAAGAGGGTATTATCGCCCTTTTTGAAGAAGAGCACCACCACAACCCTGTGCCATACTTGTGGCGTTTGACCTTCTATTATGACGGTGTTAAATAACTTCTGAAGGGCCCGTCCATCATCACCAGGCGCCTTGTTGTTCTTAAGCAGTTTGAGAGTGATTCTTATCTCGCACATGCGTCAGCATTGCGACCGACACTTCACCGAAGACATCCCGGACGTCCGGGATGTCTTCGGTGAAGTGTCGGGTTAGTCGTGCTCTGGGATCTGAGGCACAACTATCGACAAGTGACTGGGTTCTCGTATACAACTGTCCATGGAACCTCTCGATCTCTCCCAGCAACTCAGGTCGAGACGTGCCGATTCTGCCATCCTCAGTCTTCAGCTTCGTCAGTTGGCTCTGTCCAACACACAGTTCTCTTGCTAACACTTAACTTTTTGTCGCGAGTTCAAGACTTTGAGATCTGTCTGTTGAGCTGCCGGTATCTGGTAGCATCACCAAACGATGTCAAAACCATTTTCCGTGTTTCTTCCTTTAGCTGCAGGGTATAGTCAGAGATCTTTTTGGTTCTATTTTTACGGTGGGCCTTGAAGACCTTAGACTCAGCCGTATGGACGACATCTTCGAGCCTGTCGTGGTATGACTCCACTTCCCCGCAATTCGAGCAGTTCAGTTTTGCAGTTCGAGCTGAAAGGGTTCGGGGTTTTCGACGTGGATGGGTAAAGGTCGGAGCGTAGACTTTATCAGTCGGGACCTCTGGAGCTTGACATTAAGGTTCATTGAGCCCCGCCTGTGATCGCTTCCGCTTTTAACCGTATTGATCACAAAGACGTCATTGAACTTCTGTCTTATCGTCGACAAAATAAAGTCTACCTCGTTTTTTGTTTTACCATCGGGGCTTACCCAGGTCCATTTGCGGTTATCCGGCTTCTTGAAAAAGGAGTTCATCATAAAGAGCCCCTCTTTCTCCATGAAGGCCAATGCAAATTGCCCCACTCTCAGCTCATTGTGTATGACCTTCAACGAATAAATTCTGAGTATAAGGTATGCAACTCTAGTCGACACACTCCCGATTTTTACTAAGTTATGGACGAGGGATTTGTGGACTATGAACTCAACACCACCTTGAGACTGTTGGTTGCCCTCCCGGAAATAAATCAAGTTCCCGGATTTCAGGATTATCGTGTCTCTTAGGACTTCAGATAATCCTATTATATTCCAATGTAACCTGCTCAATTCTTCCTCCAGTTTGATGATATTCACGTCGGTTCGCAGTGTGCGTGTGTTGTATGTTGCCAGGGCCTGTGGTCGTCAGTTTTAGTAACGCGGAATCTATCGGGAATTCGTAGCACCTTCTGCCCTGCCGAATACACTGCTGTTACCACGGCTTGGAATAACATGGCCGGGGACTGGGGGCAGCGGTTTAGTTGTGTCCTTCATTTGAGGGGATCTGCCATAATCGCCACGATTGGCAGACGGGTTGGCGATCGCAATAAGATAGACACGTCCCCCCACGGGATGAGAGTGGGTGGCGATATTCTTTATGGCCGTCAGCCACACAGCCAAAAACTTCCGCCTTTGTAGTTTTGTGGAATAAATTTCAATAAAATAAAAATAAATCATAGAATAATAATAATGCGCGAGCCGCGACGCCCGATTACGACTCAGTCCTACGGCCGAATTTTGCTTTGCAATGCAAAGTAATTGTTATTGTTTACTCAAGTCACACGAAGCCAAAAACAAGTGAGGTATGAAAGTGTTTTTTATGGAAAGAGATTAAAAAAATTATTAATATTACTCATAAAATACTATTTTTTCACATCCACTTTCACCTTCGCATTCGCATCCGTTAACCTCCGCATCCGCGGAGGTGTAATCCGTCATCTTCGCATCCGCCTCCGCCTCCGCTAAGAGGCCTCCGTTACAACCCTATTTAGTACTGAGTTTAACGTTTCTTTAGTTGATAATTTAAGTTATTTTAATACTAATTGTCAATCCTTTATTATTGAATATATTAACAGTACCGTAATTAAATCTATTTATAGCAGATTGCCGTGTGGTGACGGCAGCGATTTACTAACTTATCGTATGGGCAGTGGTTACCCTAGTGTCAGAGTTGTTCAAGCCGCCCAGTAGGGCTCCGACATGGCTTAACCTTTGTTGTCTAATGCCGTGTTGAACCGGTAGTAGAGACACCCGCTGAGTTTGTTTCGCTGGGTCTTCTCAGTTGGGGCGCATTGGATCCGGTGGTAGCATTAAAGCGCGACCGTCGTTATTAACACAAGGTTCGCCATAATAATAACATTTAATTCGTACCTTAATATAGACAGAACCATTCGACAATATGTAGTAAAAATATAGCTAAAATTTAAAATTTTGATAATTAAACATATATCATTGACAATAACTTAATTTAAGTTAGTTAAATACCGTTACTGTTATAAAATAAATCTTATTGTAAATTATTTCCTACAATCCGCGTACCTAAATATCCATATGTACCTACCTAGAAATAATTATAAATTAAGTTACTGCGAACATGTTCTGACTATTTACAAGCGCTTTTTTAAAGTCTACGTGAAAAAAAACCTTTTTTATTTTATTTTATTTAAATGACTACAACCGGCTTAACGTGCCCTCTGAAGCACGGAGACGCTCAGAAATTAATCCACTTTGGCGGTCACCCATCTATGGCCTAGTTGCTTAATCTCACCTATCACTTACGGACCGGTGAGAGCATTCTGGTTCATCATCATGTCAGCTAAAATTACGTCCACTGCTGGACAAAAACCTCCCCTAGGAATGGGGGTTTGGGGAGGGCAACCCACAGCTCTCCCCGGGTGGGTGTCCCAACCATCTGGGACACGGAGCAAATGGGGGGCACCGGAGCAGCATACCCGCGTTCCCGGGGCTCCTCGTATCAGGCGCCAGAAGAAGTCCACGGCAGGTTAGGTTTAGTCGGTGCGAGTCCGACATACCCACCCGCAGACACTTTTTGCGGGTGGCATGCATTAGCATTCCCCCTGCCTTATCAAAAAAAAAAAAAAAAACTTATGTGTACTTATGTACACGCGTTAGAAGTTATACTTCTTAATATACAACTTGAACATAGTTATCAATTTTCATACCACCTAGAACTAACGTCATGCTGTTATTTTTATGATGCGCGCGCATCGTAAAAATTCACTCTCATACATTTTCATACCACCTAGAACTAACTTCATGCTGTTAAATTTTTTGGTGTCGGTGTGCGCGCGCATCGTAAAAATTCACTCTCATCATTTTTCTCCATCGCGCCAAAAGAAGTATAACTTCAAAAAAAAAAAGGAATGGGGGTTTATGCCATACCTAATCGCCACGCTTGGCAGACGGGTTGTCGATCACAGTTTGATGGTCATTGTTCACAGAAGAACGGTGCTGCCCTTCTTCTGGGTCGTATTGACTCGGGACGATTTCTATGCCCCCCACGGGATGATATGGGGGTGATCGGGAGCCTACCTTGCTCAACCTCGTCAATCACTTACAGACCGTTGAGAGCATCTAGCTATGAGCGCCTCTATTTATCTATTTATTTTGACGCTTCGCCTCTGGAGTCTATTCTGAGAATACTCAGAAGTATGTTTGAAAGTATACAGGCAAGATAAATGACTAAAAACGTACAGAAATGGTTCGACAGCAGTTTTACCAGGTGCAGTTAATGATACACAGCAGCGAATATCAGAATATCATCGCCCTATTTTATTCCGTGAGGGGCGTAGAAGTCGTCCCGAGTCAATACGACCCAGAAGAAGGGCAGCACCGTTTTTCTGTGAACAATGACCATCAAACTGTGATCGCCAACCCGTCTGCCAAGTGTGACGATTAGGTATGGCATAAACCTCCATTCCCAGGGGAGTTTTTTATAGAAAACGGGCAGCAGTGTCTCTCTGTGAACTATGACCGTCTTACTGCGATCTTCAACACCCATCTGCCAAGCGTGGCGATTATGGCATGTCCCTTTTATCTGTTATGATGATATATAGCAGAAACTGACTGACTGATCGATAGAAGCACAGCTGAAACCGCCGCGCGCTGGCTCTAGAAACATGAAGTAAGTGTGCACTAAAGAAGGTTTTTTTAATTCAACCGCTAAGGGGGTGAAAAGATTTTAATATTCTGGGACATTATTCACACACGGCTATCTGATCCCAAAGTAAGCATAGCTTGAACTGTGGAAACCAGATGAAACTGATATATTACATATACTAATTTTATTTTGTAAATACTAATATAAATGATTACACGCAGACTCAGGATAAACAGACATGTTCATGCATACAAATATCTGTCCTGGATGAGAATCGAATCCACGACCTGCAGCAATACTTCAATTCGAACTTAATACTCACCATTCCAATTAGAACTGAAGAGCAGATACATAAGCTCATGGGGGCCAAATGACTCCCAGCGAATATTCAACCACACTACTTTCATATTTTACCCTACTATGTGATAAGTAATACTGCTGCAGTGGTTATCTCATTGTTTTTTCCTACTATATGTTTCCTAAAAGGCGACCCTTTTGGTTTGTGTAATTTTTCAAGATACCACTTTTTATTGTATTTTCTTCATTCATGTATAAATATAACTTTCATAACACATGTTAACACACACATACACACAACTGATACTCACATTTGCACAAACATGCTGTATACTTTAAAAATAACCCAGTACTCTAATCCGAACTTCAGTCAGCCTAGTATGCGTGGTTGCTGTCTTAATATAACTTGTACGTTACATATATCTCTAATTTACTTTGTGGCAACATCTATTCAGTTTATAACTCACACAAATGGGTGACACCCTTCAAACTCTAGATGAGATCGACCAGATCGAAGTTGCGCGCGCATTCCAATGTGCCTGCACGGAGCTGCACGATCATATTAAAATTTGTAAACAAGACTTGACTATTATTTCTCAGAACATAAGGAGCATTTTTTGCAATTTTGAAGACTTCACACTTTTACTGTCAACATTAAAATTTGAAACGGATATCATAATTTTAACCGAATGTAGGCTACACACGAATAAACCTATACCTCAACTTGATAACTATCTCTCTTTTTCAACTACTCGTCAACTAAACCAAAATGACGGTGTAGTACTTTACGTAAAAAAAAACTTAAAACCTAAAGTTAAAGAAATAAACCTGACTCATGCTTCATGTCTACAGTTGGAAGTACTTAATAATATTATTCTAGGCGTGTACCGATCCCCATCCAACCCAAACACGGAAATGTTTTTAGATTCTCTTAGTACTCACCTCAATACTTTAACTTCTCATAAAAGTATCATTATAGCGGGGGATATTAACATAAATCTCAAATCCAAAGACACTGAGCCGCCGCATGAATACAGAAACAGGGTAAACTATTTAAATATGTTATCACTATACGGGATACTACCTGGACATACTTTACCTACACGTGAATCCAACTGTTTAGATCATTTTATGATCAAAATAAATAAAAAGAAAATATCTGCTTCTATTGCTATATTACACACTTCCATCACCGACCACTTCACTACCTTTCTATCGTTATCTAAGCTAAAAACTAAAGTTATTACCAGTAAAACTAAAATATCTATTAATTTTGATCAAGCCTTAAACCACACTAGAGAAAATAAAATAGCAGACCTACTGTTTTGTAATGACCCGGACCATTTAACTGACCTACTAATATATAAATTAACTGATTCTATTAATCAAAGCACTGTTACTAAAGCCATTCCTAACAGCAAGCGTATTGTTAAGCCATGGATAACTGCCGGCTTACTAAGATGCATTAGGAATCGCAACAAACTCCAAAAAAAAGCACGTAACGACCCTTTTAATAATATCCTAAAAATAACTTACCGTCGATATCGCAACTACTGTAATAACCTAATAAAAAAGTTAAAAAGAAAATTTGAAAGAGACCTACTAGCTAATTCTGTAACAAATAATAAATTATTGTGGCAAAACATTAAAACCTTAACTTACACAAATAATACAAAAAGTCATAACACTGAATTATTACAAATGAGATCAAATTCAACTGAGTCTGTTAATTTCATTAATGACTACTTTGCAAATATTGGCAAAGAGCTAGCCCAAAAAGTTCGACCTTCAGCTGCACACAACTTTAATTCTTTTAATTCTGAAACACTGTCTACACAGATAAACTCGTTCGTTCTTTTGGATACGGATACCGAAGAAGTCGATGGGGTCTTGATGAGCCTAAAGTCCGACAGTGCACCCGGCTGGGACAACGTGTCCACAAGATTTTTAAAACATATTAGGCAAGATATTGTTCCCATAATAACCCACTTGGCCAATCTTTGCTTTGCAAAGGGCAGCTTCCCTGCACCACTTAAGCAATCTATAATCACACCTGTTCACAAGGGTGGGGACAGAGACGATGTCAACAATTACAGACCTATATCCATCTTGCCAGCCATATCGAAAATTATTGAAAAGCTTATAAACAAGAGACTCTTAAAATATCTACACAAATTTAACATCTTAAGCAGCTCGCAATTTGGATTCAGGCCGGGATTATCAACCGAGGATGCAGTTACTGCTCTTAGCTCCCTAGTGGCTGGTAACCTGGATAGCGGTAACAAATGTCTGACGGTTTTTCTGGACCTAAAAAAAGCGTTTGACACCGTCTCTGTTCCTGTCCTCTTGAACAAATTAGAAGCGTCAGGTATAAGAGGAATTCCACTTAAAATGTTTACCGACTACCTCTCGAACCGGAAACAAAGAGTTAAGGTAGGAGAATACGTTAGTGACGATGCAAAAGTCACTTTCGGTGTGCCTCAGGGCAGTGTGCTAGGCCCTACATTATTCCTACTTTATATAAATGACCTCTGCAACCTTAAAATAAATAACGCTAGAGTTTTTTCCTACGCTGACGATACTGCAGTAGTGTTTTCTGGGAAGTCTTGGGACGATGTTGCTGGAAGTGCTGAAGCTGGTATGACTCAAATTGCTAAATGGCTCTCAAATAACTTACTTACACTTAACACAGCTAAAACAAATTACATATGTTTTAGCATATCGCACAGGACACAACCAAACCCCGACTTTATTATAAAGGTACACGAGTGTGACAATCCAATTAACTGCCTATGTCCAACATTAGTCAAAGTTTCTCAGACCAAATATCTTGGTATTGTTGTTGACCAAAGATTATCTTGGTACTCCCACCTGGAACAAGTTACCAACAGAATTAGAAAACTGAGTTGGATTTTCAAAAATTTAAGGCATATTGTGCCAAATAAAATAACCGCTAACACAAACAAACCCAGAAATCTACTCAATGAAATATACATAGCTATAGTCCAGTCTGTCTTAGTATATTGCATCCCCGTTTGGGGTGGAGCGGCTAAGACTAAATTCATAGACCTGGAGCGGGGACAACGGGCTCTAATAAAATTAATGTACTTCAAAAACCTAAGATACCCTACACAAAGTCTTTATCAAATAAGTAATTTACACTCTGTTCGCAAACTATATATAATTAAAACTATTCTCAGGAAACATAAAACTCTTAATTTTGATCCCAGCTTAACCTTGAAAAGAAGAAAGGATATAATAGCTGAAGTTCCTAAAACTAAAACCAAACTCGCCCGTATTCAATACGACAAACGCTCAGCTCAGCTTTACAATCGAGTAAACAAAGAGATCTACATATACAATAAACGATTAACTGACAGTAAAAAAATAGTAAGTAATTGGATAAAACCACTTACTTATGATGACACGGAGAAGCTACTGGAATAAAATATAACCTTACACTTAATCTTCCGTACTTGTCGTATACAGTCTGATTCATTCATTGCCACTTACACTCACTCTGTATTAAATTTAACAAACCCACGCAATCACTTAACTTTCATACACACAGACGCTCACATTCAACATTCAAATTCACATTTACACACCTTTATACTCACAGTAACACTCCTTAGTATTCACACTCACACACCCCCATTCTCACACCTTCATAGTCATAGTCCCATTCACACACCCTCATACTCACATTCACACACCCCTACTCTCACTCACACATTTGCATGCTTCTTGTCTAGTTTTAATTTTCTCTTTTTTTTTTTAAAATCGCCTGTCTTTATAACATTTAAAACAAGTAATCTATGTTAATATTTTAAGTTTTGGAAGAGCGGAGTCTCCTAACACAGGCTTTTTTTTTGCTTAAAAGGAGACTCCAATCACTAGTTGTTAAATTTACTTGTATAACAAATAAAACATTTTTCATTTTCAAAACATTTTTCATTTTCATCATCATCACCATTATATCAGCCGAAAGACTCCCTTTGCTGGACAAAGGCCTCCCCCAAAGATCTCCACAATTGCCGGTCTTGCGCTATCCGCAATCATCACTCATAGATCATAGCTTCGTGGGCAGATGGCCCACGCTGCGTCTTCCAGTTCGTGGTCGCCACTCGAGAACCTTTCTGCCCCAGCGGCCGTCGGCTCTACGAGCTATGAGCCCTGCCCACTGCCACTTCAGCTTGGCAATTCTTCGGGCTATGTCGGTTACTTTGGTTCACCTGCGGATCTCAGCATTTCTGATTTGTTATCGCAGGAATAATAAGCAAAGCCCTTTCCATTGCTCTTTGTGTGACCTTGAGCCGTCTGATAAGGCCCATAGTGAGAAACCACGTCTCTGTTCCGGAAGTCATCACTGGCAACTTATCTATACATATAATGAAATCGTAGGAAAGTCAAAACTGTACATAGAATATATTTTAACAAGGATACTTGGGGCGTGATCTATGTACAATCGGAGCCAAAAATATAGTTTTTAGAATTTTAATATGTTTGTCTGTATGTATGTCCGGGCTAAACTCAAAAACAACTGCATGGATTTACTTCAAATTTTGCAAGGATATTACTAAGAGGTCGGGTCACCATATTATCACGCTATAACCTACGAGGGAGGAGCTGTGATCATTTATAAAATTTAACGCGGGTAAAACCGCGGAGCACAGCTAGTACTTACTAAGTACTAACTTACATACTACTTACTTATATTTAAGCTCTTTACCTTCACTATTTATGCTACAACTTCTACAACATGTAACGTAATTAACGCACACCCTCAAACACCCCAATTAGAATATTAGAATATGTTGTTATCATAATACATACACTGAATTTTTAATTTAACATGTATATGCATTGTTATTTACTAAATTAGTTTCTAGGAATAAAGTTTATTTTCTATATTTTGTATTGATTGATGGAATTTATATGACAAATAAAACTGCGAAAATTTTACTTCTATCTTATTACTTTGACTTACGGTCCATTTCAATTTGTTTTGACTGTAGAGGGTTAATATGACAATAATTTTCGTAGTTTTAATTATTTTGGATAAAAAATACCTATATTAAAAATTATATAAATCGATTCAGTAAACGGTTTTGAACAAACTATTTTCAGGATGTGCGTTAATTAAGTTACATGTTGTATATGTAGGCGAGTATCAATGTATTATACTTATTGTAGAGTTGCGCCGACGTTTTATTAAATTGCTTATAAACAAACATAGTATTAGTTTGTGTACCATCGCAATAATGTTAGTTGATATCATCATAATCATTAATATATCATAATACTAGCAGTGCCCGCGAACTTCGTTCCGCGTTATAAATATTTTTGTCCCAGCCCGTTTGTCCCGCGTAATACTTCGGGTTAAAAGTTCAGGATAAATAAAAATTATGTTGATGAATCATATCCTATGATTCATCATCATTCACAAGGGACATTAAGAACCGATATGATGAATTAATGGAATCGATTAAATTAAAGTAATGTGATTGTTATTATAAGCATTAATTGTTATTTATATTTTTTGTTATTAATATTTTTTCTCTCTGTTCTGTTCTACATTTTATCTTAAACGTTATATCCATCCAGGATTTTTTCTTATCTTGTAAGTATGATAATGTAAATAAATTCGCCTGGTATGACGCTTCCAGTACCTACTGGCCCTATCGGAAGTTCAGCACTGCAGAAATGCAGTACTAGCTGAGATAGAGCCATTTTTCATACCAGTACGGATATTTTTTTTATATCATAGGGCGACAAAGGAGCAAGTGGGTCCCCTGATGCTAAGTGATCACCGCCGCCCATAGACACTCGCAACACCAGAGGTGTCGCGGGTGCGTTGCCGGCCTTTAAAAGTCAGCAAACAAGTGGTGCTTAGTGGTGTGGTAGGGGAAGGGCCTACCCCGATGACCTCTAGCGACCTTACTCACACTCGGAAACACAACATTACAATTATTAATGTTATTATTAAGGAGTGTCTTCTGTAAGGTGGAGGTACTTCCCCAGTCGGGCTGCTCTTTGAGCGAATAAACGCTATGCTATAATTAATAATGTTTAAAATGTATAGGTACCACAATTGAATGTATTTTCCGTATTTGTTATGAAAATAAAATTATTTCTTCTTCTTCTTCTATGAGACTCCACAATAACATAGCTTTCTATTGGGGAAATAATTTTGATAATCAGTTCAGTAGATCCAGAGATTACCCCGTACAACGTCACAAACTCACAAACGTTACCTCTTTATAATATTAGTATAGATTAGTACGCGAAGCAAAAGCTTAGTACCTTTCCTTTCCTTTGACAGGCCGGTTGGGGTGGTTGGTAAATGCTTGCCTTACACGCCGCAGCGCAGGTCGTGCATTCGATTCCCACCCAGGGGCTCTACCGGCTAAGTCGCCGAACATCAAACAACATATCCTAGGACATTATTCACACACGCCATCAGATCCCAAACTAAGCAAAGCTTGTACTATGCAAACCAGATAACTGATATACTACATATACTACTTTTATTTTATAAATAAATACTTATATAGATAATTTACACCCAGACTCAGGACAAACAGACATATACATGTACACAAATATCTGTCCTGGGGCTCTACCGGCTAAGTCACCGAATATCGTTTTCGTGAATGGCATTCAAATAAATAAAAGTGATGAGCAATGAGCACATGTGACGTCATAAATGGTCCGGAATCGATTGTCAACGTTGAAGCCGATTTAACGATTGATTAAGTCATTTTTAACCTATATTTATTTGAACGCCATTCACGAAAACGATGTTCGGCGACTTAGCCGGTAGAGCCCCAGGACAGATATTTGTGTGCATGAACATGTCTGTTTGTCCTGAGTCTGGGTGTAATTATATATATATGTATGTATTTACAAAAGAAAAGTAGTATATGTAGTATATCAGTTATCTGGTTTATTGCGCTTACCAGAAGGAATTACGCAGTATGCGAGCCTGCTGTTGTGCATACTTCTTTTGCGCAAAAGTTTTTCCCATACCGAGGTAGTATGCTCTACCATAAAATAATACCAATAGTTAATTGTCACAAATCTGGATGTAAGAAAACGGTTCAAAAGTGGTTACTTACCTTAGATTATGTAGAAACCGAAAAACTACTTGATCAGCCAATATATTTTACATTATATACTGCCCATAAACATATACACACACACACACACACACACACCCGTTTGTTATGCCGTTGACATCATATTTATAATGTATCACTTTAAGTTTTGGGGGGGGGGGGGGGGCTGGAGTGCTAAAATACAGGCCTAGGCTTAGCTTAGACTCCAGATCTCCCACAAGTTACAAATTTTGTCAAACCTTTTGTCAACTGTATTTGCTAATACCTAAGAATGTAATTTGTGGAGATGCAATAAACCATTTTTATTATATAAAAAAACAAAAAAAAATCCGAGCTGTCACGGGACGCCTGGCAGATGTGAAACATCGACATTATTTTGTAAAAGTAATACTCAGAAAAGAACATATTGTGATAGGAACTAAATATGTCATAATGATAAAATAAAAAGTCGGTTGCGCATGCGTCACGGCATGCGTCGCCACGCCAGAAATCTGTTTTACGTGCGGCTATAGATGTTTCACATCAAAAATAGTACAAGCTCAATACATCGTTTATAATCATCATCATCGTCATAACAGGAAACCAACCAACAATGGCCTGTCAGATGCTGCTCGCATCCCGTGGCTTCCCACGACCCTTGCCAGATATCGGTCCCTCTTATAGGAGGCCTGCTTGCCTACGCTGCGTCTTCCAGTACGTGGTCGTCACTGCAGTGGCTCTAGTACGAGTTCCTGCAGTTTACTTACTCGATCACACGTACAGTTTCGTCCCATACATTGAGCACCAGAGTTTTAGTTCTTAATTGTTTCCGCGAGAGGCGCTGGTGCTCAATGTATGGGACGAAACTGTACGTGTGATCGAGTAAATAAACTGCAGGAACTCGTGCTAGAGGCACAGAACCCAAAATATATCATAACCTAACTAAAACTTTCATATATGCACAATCCTTAGAACATTAATAAGCCAGAAGAGGCGCTCATAGCTAGATGCTCTTACTGGTCGGTCCGTAAGCGATCGGCGAGGTTAAGCAACTATAATAATAATAATAAACTCGTGCCAAACTCTACTGGGACTGGTCTATCATTACAGACAGGACTATTGTTGCCAATAAGCCTGATATCGTATTGGTAGACCGGTTGGAGCGCCGGGCATTTATTGTTGATATCACTGTCCCATTTGACGAGAACCTCGTAAGAGCCGAGACTGACAAGTTGTCAAAATACTTAGATTTGGTTCACGAGGTTACCGCCATGTGGGATGTGGACTCAACAATAATTGTCCCGATAGTCGTCTCCGTAAACGGTCTCATAGCGAAGAGCATCATAAGAGATTTCGATCTCTTATGATGTCGAGGCTCTTAAGATGTTCGCATCTTAAGAGGCTCTCACTAGATCACTGGGTCAAGGGCCGGATACAGAAGGCGGCAATTATGGGAACGGCACGCATCGTGCGGCACGCACGTGTGTGTGTGTGTGTGTGTGTGTGTGTGTGTGTGTGTATTTGTGTAAGAATTAATATATCAATAGGTTTAGTTTACTATGCTCGCGGTCAGTCCATAGATAGGTGACCACCAAATTGGTTTAATTTCTGTGCGTCTCCGTTCCTCGGAGGACACGCTAAGCTATCGGTCCCGGTAGTAGTCATTAGACAACAGCCGTTAAGCCATGTCAGAGCTTGAACAACTCTGACACTATCGGGTAACCACTGTGCATAGTCTAGGTAAATAAATAATAAGGCAGATGACAGACGCATCTTTTAACATAAGATTCTCTTTGATTAAGTAAATGTCTATGGAAAACATAGAGCATATTCCCTTCACTAATAAAAAATAATCTAAACTAGTCATTTGCCATCCCATGCGTGAAGGCCATCCCCTTATCAATTTATTTGTATTATCTATCTATATCTATCTATATATATAAAAATCAATGCCACTTTTCGTTGTAATGTTATAACTCAACAACGCCTTTACCGATTTGGCTAATTTTGGTCTTGAATTATTTGTGGAAGTCCATGGAAGGTTTGTACGTAGAGAAAATTTAAATAAAGTCTTGAAAAAGTATATATCAACATCTTTCTATACTCCCATATACAAACAATTTTTACTACTACTTAAAAGCGTAGCGAAGCATGTACCTGGCCGCTAGAAATCAATGCCACTTTTCGTTGTAATGTTATAACTCAACAACGCCTTTACCGATTTGGCTAATTTTGGTCTTGAATTATTCGTGGAAGTCCAGGGAAGGTTTGTACGTAGAGAAGATTTAAAAAAAAAGTGTAAAATCAACATCTTATAGCAATTTAAAATATTTTTTGTTAGAATAAATGAACTTAATATTCATTTTTTTATTACTATGCCTTATACGTAGCGAAGCACGTACCGGGCCGCTAGTTATCTATATTCTCTTTATTGTTTATACACTAATTTAGCGGATGAACATATTTAAGTTTGATCGTAAATTTTATTATAACTATCCTAACGAGAAGAAACGAACATTTTTCTTTCTGTTCTTTCGTGACTTGAAAGGAGGCGCATGCGTGACGAGAGTGTTGCGATAAGTGTGATCGGGCGAGGCGAACGGTAGTTGAGAGGGAGATATAAGTTAGTTAAGATAGAGAGAGACTTACGTTTCGTATATTACTGGAGGGGCAAGCGAGAGAGTGGTTCGAGCATACATTCGCTTTCTCTCTTTGTCTCATAGATAGTTACGTTTCCTATATCTAAGTTTTACTTCAGTCGTGGCGTCTAAAGCACTAATTATAGTGTAATAAATTAACGACTTATCTATGTTGTTTTTCTAATTATTAAGATTTTTTTGTGTTCATCTCTAGTAGCCAAATTCACCATTTATTTACATAGTGTTTATCTTATTTTATAAGCTCTTTTACTTTACTTGTAAGATGAAGCTTTGAGCCGCGGTTTCATCCGCGTTAAACTTTACAAATTACAAGCTGTGTTATTGAGATATGTATTTGAGCTATATTACTATAAAGTTTCATCAGAATCCAATCCGTAGTTTTTGCTTGAAAGGGCCACAAGAATACAAACTCGCAAACTTTTGCATTTATAAACGCATTCCGTAGTCCCCTATAAGGGGTTTCTTGTTTTTCTTTAGGTTTCACTGTTTTATGAAATTAACTGTTATTATTCTTTGTTGGAGATCCTAAAATAAATAAGTAACGAATAATCCTAAAAACATATTAAAGATCATCACCAAATCTTTATGAGAGTATTTTAAACGTGTATATAATCAAAGACGGACAATATCGCGGACAAAAGTCAGTATTTAATAAAATCTTCTTACAGTTCACGCGTTTTATATTTTAGCAACTGTCAAAATGTCCAGTAAATATAAATAAGTTAATAAATTCAGAATTGAACCGAAAATATAATGAAATCAAACAAAATGATGTGGAAATAGATCAATACAATGCTTTCAGCGACACCAATAATTTACTTTCAACTTAAAATCCTTCATACGTAGCCATGGGAAATATTGTAAGTACTTTTAATGTTATGTGGTGTGTTGTGTCGACAAACGAACATCCTTTCCCATCTCATCTCATCTGTGGAGGGCGTAGAAGATGTCCTGAGTGAATATCTATCAGAGAACGGGCAGCAGCTACACTCTGAACTTTGCCCATCATACTGCGAACGGTAAAGGCCTACGCAGACCGGGACGGCATGACAAGGGATTTACATTTTTACTAAAGGACATTCAAACGTATCGATACAGAAATACGGCATTAATTGCTATGCTTTAAAATGATACCGCAGTATCAAAAGGGATTTTCATTGCAACGCATTAAAAAACGCGCTACAGGCTCCCGTTGCGGGATGCCGTGGCGTTTTGTGGGTAGGAACGGCATGCCACGGACTCTTCTTTCCCTATTATTAGCCTATGCATCTTTTTCATCGGCAATAATCGATACCAGCACCAAATTCCAATCTACCATATTAAAACTGAGGCACATCAACACTCCATCAAACCCAATTGAATACTAAAAGTGTATCGCGCAGCAGGAGTTGCCGTGGCGTTCTTTGTCATTGACGCTGGAATGCCGCGGTATCCAAGCGGCTAGCGTGCGGTGACTCACGGCAAAACCCCTTGCCATGCCGTCCCGGTCTGCGTAGGCCTTAACCCGTCTGCAAAGCGTGGCAGTATGATCATCCCGTGGGGGACGTAGAAGACGTCCTGAGATAATATCTACTAGTAAACTGGCAGCAGCGATACCCTGAACTTTGGCCATCATACTGCGATCGCTGACCCAAGCGTGGCGATTATGGCATATCTACTTCCCCGTTTTTCGGGGAGGCTCTTGTGGACGACGGCTGTTATGATAATGGATTTTTATTTTACTGGACATTATCCTCGGTACCCAGATATTGAATTAGTTATTTCTTATGTAACCATTATCTTAAAAGTCAGAGAAAGCAGCAGTGACACGCACTCTGTGAACCTTAACCATCACACTGCGATCGCCAACCCGTCTGCCAAGCGTCACGATTATGGCATATTCCCCCAAGATAATGATGAGGTGTAGGAATACTAGGAATGTAGGCGAGCAGTGTTCCAGAGGTGCTCCGAGCTTAAGCTACTGGAATACCAGCCCATAGGGGTGAGTAATAGAATAAGACTTGTGATTTCCTCGTACCACGCCCCACTAACAAAACATTCACAGCGTTTCCCAATTTCCCAACATAACCCGGTACTTTCCTCGTAGTAACGCATCTTCCTATTTTCTCCCTGGTTACGCGGTATGGAGGGGATGCCCGTGTAACTGCCCTCCGTTTGGGATTTGAGCTTCGGCTCAGAGATCCAAAATGCGAAGAGGTGCACTCTTGTACAGGTGATTCGTTTGTAATCTTATTAACTAGACTGCTTTAGCCCCATCACCTCTATGGTCAATGGAATTTAATTCAAAGAAAGCTATTTATTTGCCCGAATAAATCCACTAAAGAACATAGTTACATGGAGCAGTGAAAATATCATAAGGTCCTAAGCTCGTGTCTACGCCGGTAGCCGTACGCGTCTACCTATATCCAGCACATGCCTGCGAATGCCATGGAAGCTTGCACTTTTGCCGGTATGCTTCCACGTCTTTTGTGCGACCAGAAACTCTTCTGAGCAGAAACTGATCGGACTTGTCGGCAACCGAGCGTAAGTCGACTGCTTACGCGAGGAGACGAATTCCACTTCCTTGAAATGCGGACCCTGACCAACGTATCTAGCATGGTGACGAGGACTCATCTGTTTACAGTGTTCCACCAATACCCATGCCTCAGCCGTAAGAAATTAACTGCTGCAGAAATTTTCCGCAGATGATTTGGGGGATATGCTATAGTCGCTATGCTTGGCAGACGGGTTAGTGATTTCAGAGTGATGGTCATAGTTCAAAGAGTCCATGGCGCTGTTGCCCTATCCCTGGCGTCAAAGATATTGTTTACGTTCAGCGGCCGCCTGAGCTGTGGCCCGAACCCCATAAGGGTGCCCTCAGGTATTAGTCGCTTAAATTAAGCTACTGGTTGAGAGCCTTTTGCGCTAGCCAACTGCTCGTTGTTTTCAATTCTTTAATTTGATATACTATTGCTAAATGTAACAATAATAGCTTAGTAACGTGCTATTTATTATTTATTTAAGGATATTAAAAATGTATGTGACGAAACAGACCGCACGGACGGGCTAATTCAAAAAAAAAAAAAACTTGTGTGTACCTACTTATGTACACGCGTTAGAAGTTATACTTCTTAATATACAACTTGAACATAGTTATCAATTTTCATACCACCTAGAACTAACTTCATGCTGTTATTCACTCTCATACCACCTAGAACTAACTTCATGCTGTTAAATTTTTTGGTGTCGGTGTGCGCGCGCATCGTAAAAATTCACTCTCATCATTTTTCTCCATCGCGCCAAAAGAAGTATAACTTAAAAAATTTGTTGCTTTAATTACTGTTTTTAAACTGTGTTTATGTAATACATTGTGAGCTTGTCAAGTACAAGTGTATGTAAATACCCAAGTGAGGACCAGCAGACATGTTCATGCACAAAAATATCGGTCCTAGATGGGATTCCAACCCACAACCTGCCGCGTGACCGTAACCTGTTCCTGCGTAGGGGCATAATCAGAGTTTATTAAACAACAAATAATTCTACGCGATACCACGTCCAAAACTATCGTAAGAGGGCTGTAATCGAAAAGAATAAACCGGGTAACTCCGAATTCGCGTAAAACGGGGGTAAGTAAATAGTATTAGCTAGGGTAAGTTCCTCAGGATTCGGAGGATCGCTTTGGCCCCTTAACGCGTCATCGGTGAACCATTGCAACTGATCACACCCTCTCTTAGAAATCTGTCCTTTTACATACTCTTGTACTTGACAAGTGTATGTAAATACCCAAGTGCTGAATAATTTTCATTATTTCATTATTACCTAGTTCATCCCTTGGTATGAGGTGGCCTTGATGTTCTTTTTAGACCAGAAACCACACCAACTTGCTGTTGGTCACCAACTTGCTGTTGGTCACCAACTTGCTGTTGGTCACCAACTCGCATGCCAAGCGCGATGACTAAGGCAAACCCCTACAAATCACCTACAGGCTACAAGTCACCGTAGCCTAGTTGGTAGTGCCCCTGCCTACGAAGCTGGTGGTCCTGGGTTCGAATCCCGGTAAGTGCAAATATTTGTGTGATGAGCACGAATATTTGTTTCTGAGTCATGGATGTTTTCTATGTATATAAGTATTTATTGAAGTTATACTTCTTTTGGCGCGATGGAGAAAAATTATGAGAGTGAATTTTTACGATGCGCGCGCACACCGACACCAAAAAATTTAACAGCATGAAGTTAGTTCTAGGTGGTATGAGAGTGAACAGCATGAAGTTAGTTCTAGGTGGTATGAAAATGTATGAGAGTGAATTTTTAGGATGCGCGCGCATCGTAAAAATAACAGCATGACGTTAGTTCTAGGTGGTATGAAAATTGATAACTATGTTCAAGTTGTATATTAAGAAGTATAACTTCTAACGCGTGTACATAAGTACACACAAGTTTTTTTTTTCTATCTATATAAGTATGTATATCGTCGCCTGGTACCCATAGTACAAGCTTTACTTAGTTTGGGGCTAGGATGATCTGTGTGACATTGTCCCCAGATATAAACAACGTTATAGAAGCCTTTGGGGAAGACATATGTCCATCCGTGGACGACATCGAGTCGCCTTTGGATCGTCAACCAATCAGACTAACTGAATCACTTTTTTTCATAATCATCATTTATTTGTGTGAAGCATAGGTAATAATACAACGATTGGTCTTAAATTAGGTTACGTGTACTATGTTCTACCATGAGAATGGTTTACAAATCACATCTACTTATTTGGTGTACATACCATCTAAGTTTACAAAAGAATTGTCATATCCATATAGAGAGCCTGTACAGGTTGTCTTTTATCAACTCTACTATAAATCAGTTCTAAGAAATCATAAATAGCAACGTTAATAGATCTGTCCTTTCTGAAACCTTTTTGTTAGCATATTTTTCAAAGTATTCATTCAGATTCACTTCTCAACCTTGAACTTACTGCAGTCCTCAGTATCAGCTTCCCGTATTTGATTGGTTAATACAAACCTTGGAGTATAAACTGAAGCATTTACCGTCACGCATTTTTCACATGTCTTCGTTTTTTTTTCAGCCATCAGGATATGGTCAAGTAAGTACTTGTAGCTTCTATTTTGTTAAGTCAAGTGAGAGAGTAGTTTCTGTACCGTAATAAAAGTAGGTTAACTTATGCTTTACCCAAGTCTTATCTCTGGCTAAACTCCTCGAGAGTAACTTGATTTTAATTACAGCAAGGATATGGACAACAGGGATATGGTGGCTATGGACAGAGCGGTTACGGCGGGGGATATGGCCAAGGCGGCTACGGAGGGGGATATGGCCAAGGAGGATACGGAGGGGGATATGGCCAAGGAGGATACGGAGGGGGATATGGCCAAGGAGGATACGGCGGAGGAGGATATGGGCAAAGAGGACAGGGAGGTAATAAACGCAAATATGTTTTGGTAGCTAGAGTTACAACATTGATTTTATGTTCATAGCTAGATGCTTTCAAACCGTAAGTGATCGGAAAGGTTAAGCAACTAGGTTCGCGGTTGGTCCATAGATGGGTGACCACCAAAGTGGTTTAATTTCTGGGTTGTAGTCATTAGACAACAGTCGTTAAGCCATATCAGAGGCCTACTGGGCGGCTTGCACAACTCTGACACTACGGTAACCACTGCCCATGCGATAAGTAAGTAACAGTTTAATGGTAGATCTATATGTGCCTCTAGCACGAGTTCCTGCAGTTTACTTGCTCGATCACACGTACAGTTTCGTCCCATACATTGAGCACCAGAGTTTTAGTTCTTAATAGTTCCCGCGAGAGGCGCTGGTGCTCAATGTATGGGAGGAAACTGTACGTGTGATCGAGTAAGTAAACTGCAGGATATAATTCCGAACTTACATTGCGTGCTTATATATACGACGTGTAGCGGATATTTTGCCTCCAAAAGCTAACTTAGCGTAGCCATTCCATGGGAATTATACAGTTATATTTTAAGATTGATTAAGAACTATCACTTACAAAACACACACACAGGCATATACTCACTTTATTAGAAAATTGATCTGCTTTTTGTTATGTTTTTTATGCAAAATGGGTTTGACCACGATACCTATCACCTGATGGCAAGTGAAGACGTGGTCGAGTTAAGTTACTATTGCATTACAATGAGTGCATGGGCTTGCTTGCTTCAATTGCTTTCAATTCAATTGGTAGCAATACCAAATCTCATTACTTTTTAAGCTACTGGTAGCTTTGGCAACCAACAATACTTTTAAAAGGTACACCTACTTTTATTAAAGCAATTTAGTCCACTGTGTTACTTTTATCTTTACATCGGACATTTTCTTAGATGTTGTAGGACCTGGTGGCATGGGATTGAATATGTGGCCAGGCCGCAAGTATTTGTGTGTGTATGTGTGTGTGTGTGTGTGTGTGTGTGTATGTGTGTGTGTGTGCCTTTCTGGGACTATTAAAATATCAATGTATAATTTCCATGAGAAGATTCTCCGTGCTACGTTAAGTTAGCGTTTGGAGACAAAATATCCGCTAGACCTGGCTTGTACTATGTTCCTTTTGTCCCCTGTGTTACTTTAATGTTTTCATCGGACATATTATTATATGTTATAGGACCAGGTATCATAGGATCGTTGGGCGACCTAGCCGCAAGTGTGTGTGTGTGTGCCTCTCTGTGAATCCTAAAAATATCTATGTATAATTCCCATGAGAAGATCCTCTGTGCTACGATAAGTTAGCGTTTGGAGACAAAATATCCGCTTTAGTCACCTGTGTTACTTTTATGTTTTCATCGGAGATTTTCTTATATGTTCCAGGGCCCGGTGGCATGGGATCGATGTGTGGCCTGGCCGCTCTTATTGCGTGTGTTACTTGTCTATTCAGCTCCTGCTGCCAAGGTCTGGGCGGAGGAGGAGGAGGCTATGGTGACGATGATGACTATGACAACTGATCAAATATTAACAATGGAATCTTGCATCTTTATCTGGTCCTGTGGTCTCTGTTTCCCCTGCTGCAGATTTAATGAAGACGATTTAGATGGAGTTAGAGAAATTTAATATTTTGCAGGTAAGGTGTACTCAAAATAGTAGATGTAGCTTAATGTTGTGATTCTGCGTGTGAGTAAGGTCGTTAGAGCTCGTCGGGGTGGGGGGAAGGGTCAGCAACACTGGTTTGCTGACTCTTATAAAGGCCGGTAACGCACCCGCGACTCCTCTGGTGTTGCGAGTGTACATGGGAGGAGGTGATCACTTACCATACCAAATTTTATATAATTGCATTTCTTTTTAATATGGTTTTAATGAAAGGGACAGAGCCTCGTTAAGTTTTAGCGCGAAATACTGAAGAAATATAAGCGATACCTTATAACCTGTCGATGGGTGTTATAAAAGGTTTTACTAATTAAGCAGTATCTATGTCTGGATATCTATGCCTTTTTTAATTTAAACTGTATTAAATAGAAATGTAGCGTCTTTAAATTTGGCTAGTGGGTTAAAAAATAGAATGCCAACAATAACCTCTCTGGCGTAAAATTTTACTACGGTTATAGTTCCAGAACTGTATAAGAGATGGCGTTAGTAGTTCGTAACGTGGCAAAGTAGTTATGTTGTATAATAATAGACGGCGCTAGATGTTTTCATAGTCATATTAACAAGCCTTAGGGATTTTTATAGAGTTAATATGGAAGAGTGCTGCATTATTACCTGGTGCTTCGGGCTTTGCTTTCCTTGCTGCCGAGACGATACCGACGACTGAGGACCCTGAAGCTTGCTGAAGTATCCACGTAAGTAACGTGGTAGAACTGGATTAAGACTTAGATTTTTAGGTATACCTGTGTTACTAACTTATCGTATGGGCTTATGTGGTTACCCGACTGTTGTCCTCCCTAGTATCAGAGGTGTTCAAGCTGCCCAGTAGGTCTCTGACAAGGCTTATCGACTGGACTCTGGACTGACCGCGAGCCTAGTCTTAGTTCTAGTCAACTAAGCTTGCGGTCAGTCCATATATGGGTGACCACCAAAGTGGTTTAATTTCTGAGCGTCTCCGTGCTTCGGAGGGCACGTTAAGCTATCGGTCCCGGTTGTAGTCATTAGACAACAGTTGGAGGCCAATTGGGTGGCTTGAACAACTCTGACACTGCCCTTACGATTAAGTAATTAAAGGACTATGTAGTCGTGTGACCTGGGCTTGATGACTGTGCGGTCAAAAGGTTCCCATGCCTCGAAGACCATGTAAAACTGTCACCCCTATCGGATTATAAGAGTGAGGCCAGCGAGCGCCGTTTTAATTTTATCAAAGTATCTTGACGGGCCTGTTGGCGTGGTTGGCAAATGCTTGCTTTTCACGCCGATGGTCGTGGGTTCGATTCCCCTCCCAGGACAGATATTTGTGTGCCTGAACATGTGTGATTTATTTATTTATACTTATTTCACAAAACTGTACAAAGGCGGACTTAATGGCAAAGGCATTCTTTGCCAGTCAACCTTAGGGTGATGCAGAGATAATATGGTAGGTGCACTATAGACAAAGTATAATAAAAATTACTAAAAATACTTGACAAATAATATAAAACACAATCGTACAAATACAATAGTTACATAAATACGTACTATAATATAAATACATAAATATATATAAAACTGTTTCTCCTGAGTCTGGGTGTAATTATCTATACATATAATAAATCTGTAGAAATATAATTTTTGTACCTCAAAAGAAAATCCAAAAAAAATAGCCAGGGTATTAAAGGACCACCAATAGAACCCATTTCCAGCATTTTTAGAATTTTTGTCTGTTTGTCTGTGTGTCTGTTTGTCTGTTTATATGTTCGGGTATCACGTAAAATATACGAGAGCAATGTAGATAACTTTTATACAAAACGATTGATCGTAACTTGAGGTAACATTTAGTTTTTGTTTCATTGCAATCGGTTCAGTCTATCAAAAGATATTAGATTTTAAAGTAATCATGAAGGCAAATAACACACATTTCATTACTTCAAGATGAACTAATGTTTATCTACCTAAAAATCCGATAGATGTCATTGTACATATTATGACATCTCTTTTCTGAATGAACTAGGTTGATAGTTGATTTTTATTTCGATAGATGTCGTTGTGCATTTTTTTTTTGACTCGCGGTGTTAAGATTTGCCCGTGTTTGCTGATTGCATGAGTTACGTAGGGTTTTGAATGTTCTGAATTGTTTCGAAATAAGGTCTTGGTTGCCTAGAAGTACGTCGTTGTCCAAAATTGGTTAATAAAAAAATCTGTTTTCTTTGGGCAAATTGAATTATGTAGAAGGTTGGATTTGTTATAGATGTCGTTGTGCTTGATAGTTGACTTTTATTTCGATAGATGTCGTTGTGCATTGCTTTTGACTCGCGGTGTTAAGATTTGCCCGTGTTTGCTAATTGCATGAGTAACGTAGGGCTTTGAATGTTCCGAATTGTTTCGAAATAAGGTCTTGGTTGGCTAGAAGTATGTCGTTGTCCAAAATTGGTTATTAAAATATTCTGTTTTCTTTGGGCAAATTTAATTATATACAAGGTTGGATTTGTTATAATTTAATAAGGGCGTAAAATAGGAGATGTAAGTTGTAATGTAAGAAAATACATGATTGAAAAAAAAGAACGAAAACAAAAAGCAAAAGAAAACGAAAAAAGCAAGCCCGGAGTTTCTTTGTGGATTTCTTCTCCGGGTCGTCCACCTAGGTAGCTAGAGAAAGCCGCAGGTTAGCTAGGGTAGGCTCCTCAGCGGCGAGGATCGCTTTGGCCCCATAACACGTCATCCGTGATCCCGTGCAACTGATCACACCCTCTCTTAGAATTCTGTCCTTTTGCTTCAGCGGTCCCCTGAGCTGTGGCCCGAACCCCAAAAGGGTGGCCTCGGGTATTAATAGTTTAATTTAAGCTACTGGTTGAGAGCCTTCTGCGCTAGCCAAATGCTCATTGCCTTCAATTCTTTAATTTTAATATTGTTTATAAATAAATTTCAAAATAATAGATTATTTTTTAGACTAATTATATTTTTGTATTTTTTATACTGTATTCGACTATGTTTATGTACTGCATTGTGAACTTGACAAGTACAAGTGTATGTTAATACCCAAGTGCTGAATAAATTTCATTATTTCATCATTGTATGATAAGTGTGTAATTTTTTAAGTGAAAAGCATGAAAATTGATATGTGGCCTTTCCGTAAAAAATAAAAAATACGTATTTCAGGATTTTAGGAATTTCCACCCCTAAGGGCGTATAATAGGGCATGTATGTTGCGTAAAGGTTCTGAGGAATTTGAAGCCACCTAAACTTTGCAACGGCACTAGGCTTCAAGTGAAAACTTTGCATCGTGTTATAGAGGCTACTATTATGCCTGGATGCGCCCAGGGAGAAACAGTGTTCGTGTCACGTATTCCGTTAGTGCCAAATTATCTCCCTTTTCAGTTTAAAATACTGTAGTTCCCTATAAAAGTGTGTGTCGCGATAACCATCAACAAATCGCAAAGTCAAACTCCCAAGTTAGCTGGAATTGACTAGAGGAAGGCGGGCAGGTTCACACGGCGTGCTCACGTGTGAGTTCATCCCACAGTCTGGTCCATGTAGTGCGAGGACCTACGTCTTTTGCTGAGCTCTGTAAAGTGGATGATATTGAACATCCCACATACAAGGCCGCTTGCCGAGCACGCCATTTATTAGATGGAGATCAGCATTGGGATGACGCTCTAGCGGAAACATGCGTGAGCGATAGTCCACATCGCTTGCGACATTTGTTTGCCATCTTATTGACCTTTTGTGCGTTATCGAATGCTAAACAGTTTTGGCAAAAGTACCATGACAAGTTTGCTGAAGATTTTATGAGACATGTACAACTAAATACTGATGGAGAAATTCCGGACAGGGTACGTGAAATTTGTCACAACAGGTCCTTATTGGCTATTCAAGAGATAGTTATAAGTATAGGAGGGAACCCGATCAGTCAGAGGCTGCAAAAATGCACAGGAGTTTTCCAATTTATTGTTAAAAATAGGCGATGGCACATACCAAGCTGCGACAATTAATTTCAAAATATTGACTCATTTGTCCGGGAATAGTAGAGAATATAGCTCAATAAATACAGTTATGGAAGAAGATGACGCCACGCACTACCCGGTAGAATTTTTGGATTCCCTCAGCACACCCGGATTTCCATCCTACAAAATAGTTTTAAAAATCGGTATACCAATAATTCTCCTCAGAAATTTATGTCCTCCCAAACTTTGTAACGGCACTCAGCTCAAAGTCACAAATCTGCAGCAAAACATTATCGAAGCTGAAATATTAACAGGTTGCGGCGCCGGTGTTATTGTTTTTATTCCAAGGATACCTATAATTCCTAAATCTTTCAAACCAGTGCAATTCCCAGTCAGTCTCTGTTATACCATGACGATTAATAAAGCTCAGGGCCAGACATTATCCGTTGCGGGGGTGGACCTAAGTATTGGATGCTTTTCCCATGGGCAACTATACGTAGCTCTTTCACGCGTAAACAACCTCAATAACGTTTTTGTGTACGCTCCAGATGGTTTCACAGGTAAAAAAAAGAAGCACTAAATTAAATAAAAAAAAATTGTATGGGTATCCTCCCACAGCGCTTTACACAAAAAAATACATTGTTAAGTTCCGACATCCACGCGAACGAAGTCGCGGGCACAGCTAGTGTTAAGTATGTATGAATTAATTTACAAAAAATAGTAGTATATGTAGTGTATCAGTTATCTGGTTTCCATAGTACAAGCTCTGCTTAGTTTGAGATCAGATGGCCGTGTGTGAATAATGTCCTAGGATATTATTATTATTGTCATAAGTGTTGCCAGCTACTACATCTATTTTCAGACCGCTATAAATGAAAGAGATGCAGGATTGCTGTATTTTAGCGGTGTGTGCTGTAATCTGTGGGGTCTGCTGCAGATGCTGTAACGTCGAAACTGATGACTGATTGGTGACCCTCGCCAGTAAGGGTCTAAACAGACGGACCGCATTTCAACTGCAATCCAACTGCAAATTTGCAGTTCGGATGCAGTTTGAATGCAGTTGACACGACGGCAATAGAGCTGGAAACCAACCGTGCGGTCCAATTGCAGTCGGCGTGCAGTCGTGTGAACTGCACAACGACTGCAATCGAACTGCATCCGAACTGCACCATACCCACCAGAATCAGTCGTAGAAACAAGGTTAGAGTGAGCACACGCGTTGTCTGTCCCTAAATAAAATGAATATGTCGAGCAACAAGGTTGTAGATTAAGATTTGACGAAGCTGGCGGGTGGGTATGGTGCAGTTCGGATGCAGTTCGATTGCAGTTGGTGTGCAGTTCACACGACTACACGCCGACTGCAATTGGACCGCACGGTTGGTTTGCAGTTCTATTGCAGTCGGGTCAACTGCATTCAAACTGCATCCGAACTGCAAATTTGCAGTTGGATTGCAGTTGAAATGCGGTCCGTCTGTTTAGACCCTAAGGGGTATTCCGGAGAAGGTAAGTCTGTTGAAGATGAAGCTTATTATTGCTCTACTGCAGGTCAAGGGTCTCCTCTCACAAGAACCAGCCACTCGCACTAGACCTAGATTGGTGTTCATTATTTTTTAGTAAATTTACATAAGAATATTTAACTAAACATGACATTTATTACTTGTAGGAAATATAAAATAGTGTACCTACACCTGTGTGGTTGATTTTTGAGACTTATTTATTGACTAGCTATACCCCGCGGTTTCACCCGCGTTAAAATAGTTTTGGCGTAAACGAGTAACAAACATACATCCATACATCTATACTGACAAACTTTCGCATTTATAATATAAGTAGGATGTGTATCTCTAGCGGTTTTTGTAGTGCACGCCGGAATAGCCCGCAGATGGTAGATTTTTCCTACTTACTTGACACTTATCGTCATATGTTGGACAATTTACACAAAGTCTTTATAAATTGTAGCCTATGTGTTATCCTGATGTATAAGCTATATTATTGTCATCATCATCATAATATCAGCCGAAAGACGTCCACTGCTGGACAAAGGCCTCCTCCAAGGATCTCCACAGTAGCCGGTCCTGCGCTGCCCGCATCCAGCGGCTTCCCGCGACCCGCACAAGATCGTCGGTCCACCTTGTAGGGGGCCTGCCCACACTGCGTCTTCCCGTTCGTGGTCGCCACTCAAGAACCTTTCTGCCCCATCGGCCGTCAGTTCTACAAGCTATGTGCCCTGCCCACTGCCACTTCAGTTTGGCAATTCGTTGGGGTATGTCGGCTACTTTGGTTCGCCTGCGGATCTCAGCATTTCTGATTCGATCTCGCAGGGAAACTCCAAGCATAGCCCTTTCCATTGCTATTTGGGTGACCTTGAGCCGCCTGATAAGGCCCATAGTGAGCGACCACGTCTCTGTTCCGTAAGTCATCACTGGCAACACACACTGGTCGAAGACTTTCGACTGAGACACTGCGGTATTTGGGACGAGAAGATATTTCGTAGCTTCCCGAACGCTGCCCAGCCGAGTTTGATTCTAAGATTGACCTCCTTTTCGAAGTTGAACCTACCTAGTTGGATGGTCTGTCCTAGGTAAATATAGTTCTCTACAACTTCGAATGCAGAGTCTCCAACCTTAACTAGACTAGGGTGGGTGCAACATGGATGTTCGACATGATTTTCGCCTAATCCATGTTCATTTTCAGACCCACTTGTTGAGAGACTCTACTGAGGCCATCGAATATTTTACCGAGGTCGTCAAGGGTCTCAGCCATGACTACTATATCGTCGGCAATTCTAAGGTGGGTTATGTACTCGCCATTGACATTGATGCCAAAGCCTTCCCAGTCCAGAAGTTTGAAGACATCTTCCAATGCAGCGGTGAATTTGTCTGTTTTGCTGCCTGTATCTGGCATCATCACATGAGGACGTTAGAATCATTTTCATTTTCCATTTGTACGGCGGGTTTTGTAGAAGTTAGACCCGGCCGTATGGACAGCTTCCACGAACCTGTCGTGGTATGTATCCACTTCTTTACAGTCTGCTAGGCATTCGAGTCGGTTCTGAAGTTCTAGTTGAAAAGGTTCGGGGTTTTGGAGGTGGAACGGTATGGGACGGAGCGTAGACTTCATCAGTCGGGACCTCTCAAGTTTGACATTTAGGTTCAATGAGCCTCTGACCAGTCTGTGATCGCTCCCGGTCTTAACCGCATTGATCACACAGACATCATTGAATACTTGTCTCCTCGTCGACAGAATGAAGTCTATCTCATTTCTATTTTTCCCATCGGGGCTCACCCAGGTCCATTTACGATGTGCCGGCTTCCTGAAGAAGGAATCTTAAAGAGTTCCTCCTTTTCCATGAAGGCAGCCAACATCTGGCCTCGGGGGTTCCAATCCCCGGTTCCAAATTGCCCCACTTTCAGCTCATCACCAATTCGTTTGCCCAGCTTCGCGTTGAAGTCCCCCATGACCACAGTGAAATAAGTGTTCGAGGTATGTATGGCTCTGGAAATGTCCTCATACATAGCCCCGTATGTCGAAGTGGATGCGCATACCTGTATAACCTTCAGCGAATACCGCCTGGTGATTCTCAGTATAAGGTACGCAACCCTCGTGGACACACTCTCGATTTTCACTAGGTTGTTCACGAGGGACTTGTGGATTATGAACCCGACACCACCTTGGGATAGTTGGTCACCCTCCCGGTAATATTCTTACGGCCTGGACACAGTTTCTGGCGGTGCGGGCCGCGGTGAGGCGAGAGGCGCGGCGGGCAGTGTGATTTGCGGTGGTATGCCACAGCTAGACTAGTAGCGACCACGGTGGCGTCAGCGGTGGACGTATTTAGGGAACGGCTAAACTATTAAAATGTCCCTGTCAAAAGTGGCACGGTATTGCCTCGAAACAAGTGCGTTCTTAGCTCAAGATATCATTCAGTCAAGAATAGGAGCGCACCCAGTTAACCAAAAAAGGAGAGAACTTGGCGAATTTCATTTCATTTCTTTATTATGAATATAGGAACTATCCTGATATTTTTATTGAATACGAGGGCAAGCATAGAAACTTTTGATTATTTACTCGGTATTTAACTAATAAATTGTTCCACATTCATTATTTTAAGTTAAAAACGCGCGGTAGAAACAAATTTATTTGTTTTGGTCGTGCGATGCCGAATGCGTCCACCGATTCCGCCGCGCGCGCCGCTCTGAGCTGTGGCCGCCTGGATACTCGCTACTACATTTGTTTCATTCGCACACCGCGCAGCCCGTCGCCGCCGCGTGCCGCGCGGGTCTAGCCGCGCCTCACGTCGCGCCGCAGTCCGCGTCGCCTGTAGCTGTGGCATGCTTCATAGGTGGTTTACCATTTGTTATTGCCGCTTACCGCTTGCCGCGCCTCACGCCGCGCCGCAATCCGCATCGCTCTTGGCTGTGGCCAGGAGGTTAGGCCGTCACCACACACCCAATTAATAAAATTATTGTAAAGTTTCATTATAATCCATTCAGTAGTTTTTACGTGAAAGAGTAAGAAACTTCCATCCATCCATCCATACTTACAAACTTTCGCGTGTATAATTTTTCTTTTTTTAAATACAACGTATATACAGTACGCCGCGACATAATTCAATTCAATTCAATTCACTTTATTTGCCAAAAAATATGGTTACATAATGATGTTACAAATTAGAAAGGCCTCATATTTAGCCCAAAAGCATGCAAATACAAAACACAAATTAGTACATAGTGATTAGATTCCCTAGTGCGGGCACTAGGGAAGGCGAAGGTGAGGCGACTGTCTTAGCTGCTGCGCCGCACGTGCAGTCAGTTTCTAAATGCTTGAAGGTGTTCACCCCAGTTTGGAAATATGTTACATTCTTTTTATTGGAAACCGCATTCGTCTGCAATATTTCTTATCAGTTATTCTGTCAGTAGTGTCAGTGTCAAATTTGCTGCGTGTGTGTCTCGTATTAATTTTAATTTGTAAAAAACTATGTAAATAGCACAGAAAAATGTGAATCACAATGAGGAATACAAAATGTTGGATAACTTTACACAAGTTTTACCTTCGATGAAAAAAAGACAGAATGGGCAATGCAGTTAGTATATCCGTATGATACTGCTGGAAGTAGAATTTCTGCTAAATTACAACCTTCAGGAACTGTCCTGACAACTGTCCTTTCATTTCATTTATTTATTGATATCAATAGTTACAAGTCACAGCATGTAATTGCAATAATTTTATAAATAAATAGTTTATAATAATACGTTTTCATTCCAAAATGCTTACATCACTCACTCTGTTGAATTTACCAGCAAATACATACATCAATAGCAAAAAGCAGCAATAAAATAAAAAATAAAATAAAAAAGGTTTTATTCACGTAGACTTTAAAAAAGCGCTTGTAAATAGTCAGAACATGTTTGTAGTAATATAGTTGTATACATTAGATATTATTTCTAGTAACATAGATATTTAGGTACATCTTGTATGAAAACATTTATAAAATTTATTTTATTACAGAAATGATATTTAGCTAGCTCGTATCAAGTTATTGTCAAGAGATTATGTTTAATTATCTAGTTTAAGTCTAATTCTTAACACATGCCGTATTGTGCGAAAGATTTTATAGATGACACCTATAATAACGAATCCCTGCAAGAATATGATGCTGATTTGGCGTAAGCCCGTAGGCATAATTACTAACCGAAACATATTTTTTCGTGAAAATAAAGAGAAGTAAACAATAATAATAATAACTCGTTTACAAAAAATAATTTATGTTGTAATATTATACTAATAGTAAATTAAGTCATCGGCAGATTCATGAACTTACCTACTCTGAAATAAACACTACTTTCCAAGTATGTGCAAAGCAAATAGTTCTCACTTCTATCGGCAGTCCTCAAAAACCCCCGCATGTTTTTTTTAGGGTTCCGTAGCCAAATGGCAAAAAACTGAACCCCTATAGATTCGTCATGTCCGTAGAGTCAAAAGCGTAGAATTATTTATCCAACAGCCAGATTTTGAGCCTGCTTTTGATATCATGGTGGAAAGTGCATCTTTGATCTCACCTGGAAGGCGGTTATAAACGCCAGCTCCCGACCCGGTAACTTGCAAACTTAGTTATGTTGACCTGTTGGAGTACTGGTGTGTGATCCTGACTGCTAATTCCACAAAGATAAACTCAAACTTTACCATTTTCACGCTAATCTCGCTTTGCTGTGAAGTGACGGCTGTGAATATCAGAATATAATCACCCCATCTCATCCCGTGCGGGGCGTAGAAGTGGACCCGAGGGAATACCTACCAGAGGACGGGCAGCAGCGTCTCTCTGAGTAGGTACTATGACCATCAAACTGCGATCGCCAACCCGTCTGCCAAGCGTGGCGATTATGACATATCCACCATTCTTTGGGGAAGCAGTTTCTGAAGAAGCTTTTCTTTTTTCCAGCAGTGGGTATACTTTGACTGACATGATGATGACATATTCTACTGTATAAAAATAAGTCCGGTTTTCCTTCCTGACGCTATAACTCCAGAACGCACGAACCGATTTCCACGGTTTTGTATTCGTTGGAAAGGTCTCGGGCTCCGTGAGGTTTATAGCAATAAGAAAATTTGTAAAATTTAACGCGGGTAACACCGCGGGGCACAGCTAGTTATAGATAAATTAAACCCAGAGATTGTGCCCGGAATTGTACGCAGTGAAGAACTGCTCCTTGCCGCTAAATCCGATAATTTTTGTTTGTCTATGCGTCGCCTTTAGCCGCTGGCTTGTCAAGTATGTGCTGATTTTATATTGTGTTTCATGTCAGCTAGGACATCACAGGCCCAATGATCTAAGCAGAGTTCCATACGGAGGGATAGGCGAAGAGAGAACGGGAGAAGAAGAGATTGGAGGAGAGGAATTGACGGCAAATGGTTCTAGACATGAACGAGAACAAGGTTATTGATGATGCTTATTTCGTATCTGTTAAGTTATAGCTAGATGCCCTCGGCGGTCCATAGATGGGTGACCGCCGAGGGTCATTTCTGAGCATTGAGCTTAGGAGGGCACGTTAAGATGTCGGTCCCGGTTGACGTCATTAGACATCAGTCCTAAACAATTTTTAAGAATTCTTTAAAATGTATTGTATAAATTTAAGTGCGGGTGGGAATCGAACCTACGACCACGGGCAATCCGTCCCCATGTGCTTTAACCGCTCCGCCACCGCACCGTGGTACTGAGACTCTAATTTATACAATCCATTCGATATTTCTTAACGCATTTAAGACGCTTTTAACGCCATCTTACCGAAACCTACACGACTAACAACGGCTGGAACAGTTCCTCAGAGCATTCCCCGTGAGAGAGACGGTAGAACACGCAGAGAGACCCAAAGTCTCTCCGCTGCTCTAACAACTCCAATCTGTCCAATAAGTAGAGTCAATGTGTAAACCGATAGAGCGTTAACCGTAGGGTGAGTGGTTTTTTATCTGCTATTAATGCTATTATACAAGATGTAACACAAAATAAAAAAAATAAAAATAAATAAAATAAAAAAGGTTTTTATTCACGTAGACTTAAAAAAAGCGCTTGTAAATAGTCAGAACATGTTTGTAGTATTATAGTTGAATACATTATTATTTCTAGTAACATAGATATTTAGGTACACATTGTATTGATAGTATTAAAACATTAACAAATTTATATTATATTATTGTCAAGAGATTATGTTTAAGTTTAATTATCTAGTTTAAGTCTAATATTTGTAATACATATTGGCAATGGTTCTGTCTATATTAAGGTGATATTATTATGACGGACCTTGTGTTAATAACGACGGTCGCGCTTTAAAGCTACCACCAGATCCAATGCGCCCCAACTGAGAAGACCCAGCGAAACAAACTCAGCGGGTGTCTCTACTACCGGTTTCAAAGTAGCTAGTAAATACTTACTTATCGTACGGGCACTTGTCCGATCTTATTATTGGCAAAACTAAGATCGGACAAGTCGTAAAGCTATGTCGGAGGCCTACTGGGCAGCTCGAACAACTCTAACGGTATCGGTAACCATTGCCCATACGATAAGTAAGCAGTATAATATTTTATAACTTTTATTTTAGCTGTGGTTTCCAGTCCAGAAAGTATAATAGGGCCACCCCATACCATCCCGTGGGGGTCGTAAAAGGCGACTAAGGGATTTTATTTATTTTATTTTCAAATTTCGAAAACTTACAGCTAATAGGTTACAATTATTTAAGATTAATAAAAAAGAGATGGCCAATTAAAAGTTTTCACGAATAACTTCATAAAACATAATTTATACAAAGGCAATTAGTGTTTTTAGGGTATCCTCGCACGCATATCTACTATGTTATAAATTCTGATATTAATTATGCTAAGACTATTAATTAATTAAATTAGCCGCTATTAATCATAAAATCCTTACACATCTTTCTCTTTATGCTTGAAGCACTTGAGTGAAAGAGGTCGATGTCGACTCTCTGACTTGCAGTGTTAAATGTACGGCTCGCCCTGATTAAGAACGAGTTCTGCCTGTAATTGCAATAGGTAGCAGGCGTATGCAGAATATCCTGTCGCCTAAGAAATGCTGATGGTACGCGGAGCCCTATTTTGTCCACCAACTCAGAAACATCTGTCAATCCATTCGCAATGCTATGTAATAAGGACATGTCCGCTATCTTCCTTCTCTCGTGTAAGGGAAAAGTTCCATATGCACTTTTTGCACCTACTATAATAATCAGGAAAGTATGTTTTACAGCGAAATTGAATGTACCGCAAAAATTTCTTCTGTATATTTTCAATTCTTGACGTATATATATCATATTGAGGGTTCCATATCTGTGAGGCGTATTCGAGAAGACTTCGGACGTAAGCACAGAATAGAATTTTAATTGTTTTAATATTTTGAAATTCAGCTGACATTCTAAAAATAAAACCTAATGCTTTAGAAGCTCTTTTAACTATATTGTCGACGTGTGTGTCGAATAATAATTTAGAGTCGAATGTTACCCCTAAGTCGTTGATTGTATTCACCCTAGCTATGACCTTAGAAGAGAAGTTGAAATTGTGCATTATCGGGTTGGCTTTGCGCGTAAATGAACATACGTAGCACTTGGCGACATTAAGTTCTAGGTTGTTGATGATACAGTATGTGTGAAAACGGTCTAGATCATGCTGCAGCGAGATGGCATCCTCATGAGAGGATATCTTTCGCAATATCTTCATATCGTCAGCATAAAGTATAATTTTTGATCCTCTAAAACAGTACGAGACGTCGTTGATGAAAATGTTGAACAAAAGAGGTCCTAGTAATGATCCTTGTGGAATTCCTGAAGGAACACACATCGCTCGCGACGAGTAGCCATTCAGAACTACAATTTGGCTTCTGTTTTCGACATACGATGAAAACCATCTATACAGATCACCTCGTATACCAATCTGTGTTAATTTTCGTTTTAGAACGGAATGGTCAATTCGATCAAAACATTTAGTGTAGTCGGTGTATATAACATCAACTTGGGATCTCTGAGACATATGTTCTGATATAAAATCACTAGCTACGATGAGATTAGTTGTGGTGGAACGACTCTTGATGAAACCGTGCTGATGATCCCCAAAATTCCGTTTTAAAGCCGAGTAAAGTTGCTTGTGAATTATTTTTTCAAGTATTTTGGCAAACACACACAGCTTCGAGATTGGTCTGTAATTTTCTATCTCATCTTTTGGTCCCTTCTTGTGTATTGGTGTTATATACGCCGACTTCCACAATGCGGGTACCTCCCCAGTCGCGAGCGAACGTTTGTATAATATTGAGAGGGGTACAGTAAGACACAATGCACAGTTATATATAAAAACAGGTTGGATATTGTCTGGGCCTGCGGATTTCTTAAGGTCTACTTGTTTCAGGAGTTTAAATACTTCCTCTTCCTGTATTTCAATCGAGTTGACATCCGAAATATCTCCTTGTATCTTATACTCCGGTGTGTGGTCATAAGGGGCACTGAGTTGGGAGTTGGCCTGTAGAAAGTTGGAGAAAAAGAACTCCCCGAACATATTAGAAATCTCTTGTCCGTCACTTGAGGTTTGTCCATTATATTTCATTACTGATGGATATGTATTGGATTGTTTTTTTGATTTAACACCAGGATACACCAGGTAGTAGGACAGCAACGCCTCCTGTTTACTAGCTACCACCTAAGTGTGGTCGCCAACTCTCATGCCAGCGCGGTGCGGTGACTGAGGCAAACTCCTCCAAATTGTAACGTTATAGAAGTCTTTTGGGGAGGCCTGTGTCTAGCAGTGGACGATCTGAGAACGATGATGAAGTTGTAATAAGAGCGTAGTAAGAAGGCTCAAGGTCATCCAATGAGCAATGCAGAGGGCTATGCTTGGAGTATCTCTGCAAGTTCGATTCAAATGTCGATATTCGCAAGCAAAATAAAGTAATTTATATGGCACGAAGATTTGCCAAGTTGAAGTTACGGTGGGCTGGGCACGCGACTCGTAGAACCAACAGCCGTTGGGGTAGATAGGTTCTTTAAAGGTGCCCACAAATCGGAAGACGGTTCTTTAGAAGTGCCCACGTACCGGAAGATGCAGTGTAGACAGGCCTTCTACAAGATGGACCGATGAATAAATATTTTTAATTATTATTTCTGTTCATTTCAGATCATCTTCCTCCAAATAATGTAATGTGTTCACCAATGTCTCTAAACGCCCTGTCAGGCCAAGAGTCAACGATGCAACTTCCTCCATCAACGCGAGATTCCCTCACAAACAAGTTGTCACTAGCAGAGAAAGGAAATCCGCAAGCTGGTAGTCCAGACACACTGATCGTCGGCTTTGGATTTGGACGACATCATCAGGTCAGGATAAAAATGTAAAGTGAGCTAGTTGCACTGATCGGTTTGTTCGAATTGCTCGAACACATAATACAACCTTCAAAGAAATTCACGGTCACCATGGCCTAGTTGGTAGTGCTCCTGCCTACGAAGCTGGTGGTCCTGGGTTCGAATCCCGGTAAGTGCAAATATTTGTGTGATGAGTACGAATATTTGTTTCTGAGTCATGGATGTTTTCTATGTATATATGTATTTATCTATCTATATAGGGAAGAGAGTCTTAAAGTACCTAAGTATGTATATCGTCGCCTGGTACCCATAGTACAAGCTTTGCTTAGTTTGGGGCTAGGATGATCTGTGTGACATTGTCCCCAGATATTATTATTATTCCAAATTATTTATTTAAAGTTCTTATTTTTAACATATTTATATCTATAAAATGGAAATAAAAAAGAAAATAATAATATATAAATAAATATGAAAAAAATAGAGGTCCTCCAGCGGCGAGGTTATTGTTATTATTATTATAATTGATATCTTTACTTATTTTATAAATTTCATTAAATAGTTTCATAAATTATGTGTACCGTCACAGAGAATATCCCTTTTCTCTAATAATGTTTTTGTATGGCAATTCGTGTTTATAATAAATTACCTGATGTATTCAAAACATTAAATCCCTGGACATTTAAAAACAAACTAGGTAGGTATTTAATTTTCTATTATATAAATGTTATTATTCAGTTGACGACTTTTTAAAGGAAAAATTCGATGCTACATTTAAATTAGACCATAATGCAATGTAAAACTCAAAATCTGTGCCCTCTTTTCAGTACTTGGGAATTGTTTCAGAGTTAATAATTTTGTAAATTGAATTTGTATTAATTAAAAGAATATATTTGACCTGTAAAGATTTGTGCGCCGGAAACGGCAGAATATTTTGGACATTTTAAACTGTAACAACCTGTGACAACAATATTCTTACAAATAAATAATTCTATTCTATTCTATTCTAAAAAAAAAAAACTTATAAATCCCAAATTATAGGCACTATAAAAAACGAACGACTAAGATCTAATAATCCTATTTGAATTTGTATATATTCAGTCTTACTTTAGAATGTATATTAATAAATTAAAATTAACTATGTACACTTACAACATTATATTTAGCTTTAAAATCATTGGGTGGACATCGATGTATCACATCACTACATTTCTCGCAATTGGGTAATACCTACTTAATCGAGACTACCTACTGTGCCTCTAGCACGAGTTTCTGCAGTTTACTTACTCGATCACACGTACAGTTTCGTCCCATACATAGAGCACCAGAGTTTTAGTTCTTAATAGTTTCCGCGAGAGGCGCTGGTGCTCAATGTATGGGACGAAACTGTACGTGTGATCGAGTAAGTAAACTGCAGGAACTCGTGCTAGAGGCACTGCATACATTAGCGTGCAGTAGTCTCACCACATCAATGTCTGATAAATTATTGGTGTCAGCATTATATTTTATGTCCGTTTTTTAGCCAACTAAATTGTGTTATTACCTGTATCGCTGTTGGTTTTCTTAATAAATAAATAAAAAAAGCACGTAGGCATGCGGTCAGTCCATGCATGGGTGACCGTCAACTGGTGTAATTTCTGAGCGTCTTCGTGCTTTGGAGGTCCCGGTAATTGGCAACGGAAAACAGTCGTTAAGCCATGTCAGGTCTACTTGGCTTGAACAACTCTGACAGGGTCACCACTGCCCGTACGATAAGTATCTAAGCAAATGACTGCACGTGTGGCGCAGCGGCTAAGTCAGTCGCCTCGCCGCTTCGTGTCGCGGGTTCGAGTCCCGCGCTGGACCTCTATTTGTGTGACCCATAAATAGTTGTTCTGAGTCTGGATGTAATTTGTGTCCGTCTATTATATGTTTGTAAAGTACCCCGCGACACAGGGATTAAATTCCCCAATGCGGGCTTTGTCTTTTAAAAAAAAAATACTGGCTACTTTATGTTACATCTTGTATAATAGCAGATAAAAACCACTCACCCTACGGTCAACGGATATTGGTTTACACATTGACTCTACTTATTGGACAGGTTGGAGTTGTTAGAGCAGCGGAGAGACTTTGGATCTCTCTGCGTGTTCTACTGTCTCTCTCACGGGGAATGCTCTGAGGAACTGTTTAAGCTGGTGTCACCACCCCCTTTTTATCAAATCAAATTAAATTAAAAGTTCAAAGAGGTTAACATTCTAACTGTACCATCTCAGTATATATATTTGAAAACTTACTCTATGTGCATAAAAATATCGATTCCTTCTGTAAAAGGACCGACAAAATAGGTACAAAATAAGTAACTCTTTTATGGGGCAATGTATAAGATTCTATAACAAACTTCCCAATGATATTAGAGAATTGTCTACGAATAAGTTTAAAAGATTTATTAAAGCCAAATTGTGTAGCAGGGCATATTACAAAATTTCTGGTTATTTAAGTGATAAAAGCGCTTGGGATTGAGTTGTTCTGAGTTGTAATTAATCTTAAGTATATTTTACTTAAAAAAAGGATTCCTACTGAGTTTTCTGGCAGTGTTTCTCAGTAGCTGCCACGTCATGCACTGCACGGTAGGGTAAAAAAATATGACGATTCCACATAAATGTAAATTTTTTACGGAATAAATGATTTTGACTTTGACACCACGCGCATTCGCAGTAAGGTTCATCCGTACCATCTGGAAGCGATCTCGTCAAGCACGGTTCGCTTTCAGCGTTCATACATTCCACGTACATGCCGACTCTGGAATGAATTACCTGCTGCGGTGTTTCCCCAGCGCTACGACATGTCCTTCTTTAAACGAGGTTTAAAAAGAGTATTAATCTCACGCTAGGCAACGGTTTGCTGTGCCCCTGGCACTGCGAATGTCCATGAGGAGCGGTTACCACTTACCATCAGGTGAGCTGCTAGTTCGTCTGCCTCCAAAAGCAATAAAAAAAACTAAAACCAACTGACTTATTCCATAGGTAATAAAGGTGCCTCAAAGTGAATCAACCGAAATGACGGTAACTGTTATTCTTGTGGCTAATTATCGTTCCTGTTAAAGTACTCAAAATATATAATTAGGTTTTTGAAGTAGAAAGTATTAAAAAAAAACAAGACTAACACGTTAACAAAAGATTTTAATGACAAACATGATTTATAACCTTTAAATCAGATTTATTTGAACATTACTAAGCCAAATATAAACTTAAAACACCAATCACTTATATGAAGAAAATAACAAGTACTCACGGAACTTAATTACACTTTAACACTTGTAACAACACTCACAAATCGCGTCACACACTACCGAACCCTACGAAAGCCAACGAGCAAATAATCGTTGGCGGCGTAGTCGCTGCCTTTTATATGCATAGTTTCACAGAGCAAATAAAATTCCTAAATATATATTTATAGCAAGTATACCCGCCACCGCAAGGATACCCGCCAGCACAGGGCTACCCAGGCTATCCAGAAAACCCAGGCTACCCAGGCTACCCACAAACCCCAGGCTACCCACCAAACCCTGTCTACCCACAAGGCGGCTATCCGCAAGGCGGTTATCCTCAAGGCGGCTACCCTCCAGGCGGCTACCCTCAAGGCCACGGCTATCCCGGACCGGGTTATCAACATGGAGGGGGATTTGGAGGTCAACGAGGGTATGGTAAGTTCTTGTTTTTTTAACCTCCAACGCAAAATTAAGGGTGTTTATGGAATATTCGGTTTCGTCGGTGTGGTTTGTGTTATTTATTTTAAACTAGGTGAGCCCCACGGTTTTACTCTCGTTAAACTTTATCAATTATAGCCTACTAGCTGTGCCCCGCGGTTTTACCCGCGTTAAACTTTATAAAATATGGCCTATGTGTTATCCTAACTATAAAAATTAGCCTATGTTCTTTCTCAGGGTCTAGACCATCTGTATACTAAATTTCATTCAAATCCGTGCAGTAGTTTTGGCGTGAAAGAGTAACAGACAGACAGACAGAGTTACTTTCGCATTTATAATATTAGTTAGGATGTGTTCTTAGGATATATAAGCTATGTTACTACAAAGTTTCATCAATATCCGTTCGGTAGATTATTGCGTGAAAGAGTAATAAACATCCATACATGATTTCATATTTGTTTATATCGAATCAGCAGACTAAAAAATACATTTCTCAGAATACACTCCTTCACTGTTCAGGCGGTTAGGCTGAGGAACTCTCTTCCGCCTAACATTCGAAAGTGTAATACAATCTCCACATTTAAAAAAGTTAAATGAAAATGAAAAGTCATTTATTCCGTTAAAACATTACATTTGTGTGGAATCGTCAATTTTTTTTACCCTGCCGTGCAGTGCATGACGTGGCAGCTACTGAGAAACACTGCCAGAAAACTCAGTAGGAATCCTTTTTTAAAATATTTATTTCTTACATAAAATTACATTGTATTTAAATGTGTTAATTTAGAGCGACTCAATTAAAAGAACACTACCTCTCCTCTTTGCCTTAGATATATGTATTTTATTATTTAAAATTATGTATGTATTTATGTATATGTGTATTTTTATCGTATGTACGTATATCATCCTACACACTCATATCTTCCTCTGTTCCAAAATCTCCTCTTGCAGGTCTACTGGAAGAGATTTCTTTAGAAATAAGTAGTACCTTTGTACAATGTCTTCTCTTGTTTATTCTTTCTTTCTTTCATACTATTAGTGTGTACCTACATAAATTGAAAAAAAAAAAAAATTCATGCTTCTAGTTCTAAAAATGACGATACTGCCAAAAGAACTTTTCATTCCCCCTTTCAACCCTTTTCGCATTAAAAAGTAGCCTATATCTTTTCTCAGGCTCCAGACTATCTGTGTCCCAAATTCCATTTAAATCGGTTCTAGTTTTGGCGTGAAAGCGCGACAGATAGAGTTACTTTCGCATTTATAATATTAGAGCTATGATCTTAAACTGCCTCTATCGGACGCTCTAGAATCGAAGGATTCATCATGGGCCTACGATAGCAGGGGAGATGAGCCTCTAAGCACTGGCCTGCAACTCATCTAGGAGATGGAAAACTCTGATCACAAATCCTGAACGGGGTCTCCGTTAGGCGCGAGTAGGGTCCAACCCGAAATATGCGGCAGATTTCTACAGCTGACCCAGCTCCACACGTATTGGCTTGCCTTTCCTGTGGGCTCAACTAGTGAGGCCTAAGAGCGTTATCATACTAGCGGTATGGAAGCGGCTGCGAGGCGGAGCGGACGCGCAGCGAATTCGTTACGGACACACAACGAACACACCGCGCATGCGCAGCGAATTCGTTGCGGACGTGTGTCAAATACGTTACGTTTCCGTCGCGTGTTGGTAGCAAATTATCGACTTACAATACACTCAGTAACAAAATGGATTCCGACGAGGAAACACTGTTGTTGGCTTTATTACTTCGAAGACGCCGGAGACGAAAACGAAAGCATCGACGAATTTGAATCCCGTTGCGCGTCCGCAACGAATTCGCTGCGCATGCGCGGTGTGTTCGTTGTGTGTCCGTCCGTAACAAATTCGCTGCGCGTCCGCTCCGCCCCGCAGCCGCTTCCATACCGCTAGTATGATAAGGCCCTTAAGAGGAATGCAGGTCTTGGGCAACCCTGCGATTCCTTTTCTCCGTCCCAGGCGGTGTATTGTCTGTGGAGAGGTTATGTCTCTCAGACAATGCGCCGTAAATCGTCTGTAACAGACGCAAAGACCATATATCCTTATATATGGTCTTTGCGTCTGTTTTTATTTATTTTTATTAAATACTAGCTGTGCCCCGCGGTTTAACCCGCGTTAAAGTAGTTTTTGCGTAAAAGAGTAACAAACAACATCCATACATCTATACTCACAAATATTCGCATTTATAATATTAGTACGATGTAAACCTCTAGCGGTTTCGGGAGTGCACGCCGGAATTAATCGCAGATGGTAGATTTTTTCATACTTATCGTCATATACACTTTTAAACTTTCGCGTATCATAATTATATATAAACATTGTTAACAGGTATTAACGCGACTAACCTTATTGTTATTTTCCCGACGTTTCGACCAAGTTGCACTGATCGTGGTCACGCGATGACTGGCGCAGCGGTGTTTCTCATGTGGGAAAATAACAATAAGGTTCATATATAACTTATCATCATATTTTAGACAATTCACACAATAACTTTATAAATTGTAGCCTATGTGTAATTCTGATGTATAAGCTATATTATTCTAAAGTTTCATTAAAATCCATTCGGTAGTTTTTACGTGAAAGAGTAACAAACATCCATCCACACTTACAAACTTTCGCGTTTATATTAGTAGGATTTTATTAATATTATTATGTTAACCTCACTAGGCCAGCAGCAACAAGGTGGTGGTATGGGATCCAAGTTAGGCTGTGCCGCTTGCCTCGCCTGCCTGACCTGCCTGCTGTGTTCCTGCTGCCAGGGCATGATGGGGGGCGGCATGATGAGTGAGGAGGGCGCCACTGAAGACCACGGAGGTGAAGAACACTCCGATTAAATTATCTATGGTCACGATAAAAGTGTTTTTATAAAAATTGTATTGAGGTTCTAAGCTTTCAATGAGTGTACAGTTATATAATCAATGTTTTATTATGCAAATAAACTTTTTTCTGAAATCGGTATGTTATTGTTGTTAGTTTTACCCATATTTGTTTGTGATAGACTGCTGCGCTGCACTAAATTATGTCCATTTATATTAGCTTTTTGACAGCTCACGCCTATGAATAAATCTTATTAACAAACTTCCCAATGATATTATAGAATTGTCTACGAATAAGTTTAACAGAATTATTAAAGCCAAATTTTGTAGCAGGACATATTACAAAATTTCTATGATGATCTTATGATTATTTAAGTAACTAAAGTGCTTGGGATTGAGTTGTTCTAAGTCAACACACATGATTGTAATTAATCTTAAGTATATTTTATTGTCACACCGTAAACTTCTCTTGTCAGGCCTGGATTAGGCTATGTCGCTCTCGCATCGGTTTGTTTAGCCACCAAAAGAAATATATATTTTATTTTAAAAAAGGATTCCTACTGAGTTTTCTGGAAGTGTGTCTCAGTAGCTGCCACGTCATGCACTGCACCGTAGGGCTAAAAAAATTACGATTCCACATAAATGTAAAAGTATTACGGAATAAATGATTGTTGACTTTTGACTGAAGAGAAATTTAAGTTCATAACGCATTGTAATTTATTTCAAAGTGGATTATTTTGTAAATACATGTTTCTGGTACTGGCATTTTTTTTTAAATTAATCATTCCTTTTTGTTTATGGTCGCAGTTCTCACTTAACCTAACCTACCTATCTAGTAGCGAAATAAATTTTCAGTAACGCCCGGGTAGGTACAGATGCCAGCACATCAAGCTACCCCATTCTGCACAAATTTCCCCAATTGAAAGTGAACCTTATGCTGATGTGATAAAGTTGAAAATCTATAAAAGAATTTTGACAGATTGGGGTAGCTGGATGTGCTGGCGTCTGTACGTTCATGGGCAACCAGTAGATACCTATATGAAATAATGAAAATTATTGAATTAAATCTCTTAAGGCTTTCTTCTCCTAGTCGTCCACCTAGGTAGCTAGAGAAAGCCGCAGGCTAAATAGGGTAGGTTCCTCAGCGTTAGTTTTACTGTTCAACAATATATACAAAGAGAATATAAGATAAGAGACAAAAGAAAGTATCTGGTTCTACTATATATCTGGTTTCCATAGTACAAGCTCTGCTTACAATATATATAATTACAATGTCCCAGGCTATTATTATTATTATATTTTAAATAAATATAAAAAAATAGGTGCGTTTTTAATCGAGAGTTTTATGAAGGTTGAATAAAACTTGATTAAAATCGATCCTGGCCGGAATAAAACACACCAACCGTTTCCATGACAACGTGACAAAACACTGTTTATAAGCAAGTCTATCACAGTTTGCAAATAAACGTAGTACATACTCGCTGATTGCAAATTTAAACTAGAAAAATAAAAATAAAAACGTTTTTACTTTAAAAATACAAGCAAAATGTCGGGTTTAAGTGGCTATGACAGTGAAACTATAGGCTTTGACTCAGTAGTATTGAATAAAAGGAACGAAACAGATTCTTCGACTCAAACTACGGAATTCGGCGAGTCTGGGGTAGGCAGCCAAACAACTGAGCTTAAAGAAACTGGTACCACAACGACACCAAGCGACTTGGCACAAGATGATGCTCAAAAACAATACCCACCATCCGGATTAAACGCTTTCCTCCGCAAAGTTGTACCAGCAATGTTGGAACAGCTCGACCAGAACGACAAAGAATTGCTATACAACTCTTCAGATTCTGACGAGGAGGAAGTTTTGACAGCAAAGCTCTTCCAAGAGATCAAACTAACCGATTTGCAAGGTTTGGGAGGAGGCGATGAGTCCCGATGCGTCTTAGATTTATGCTGGAGTAACGCCGGCAACTCTTTAGCAGTCTCCATAGGCCAAAACCTGCACGAAAACTGGTGTACTGACGACGGTATGATCAGAATTTTCACTACAAAAAGAACCGTAGGCGATATTCTCGTGAAGAACTTTGATTTAACTGAGAAAAGCTGCATTTCTGTAGTCAAATATCATCCGTCCGTAGCCGCGTTGTTGGCTTATGGAACGAACGCTGGGGAGGTCGTTTTATGTAACTTGCAAGATTTGGAGGCTGTTTTAACGTCTTCTGCAGGCTTCCATGGCTCGAAGCGAGTCACTGCGCTGCAATGGGCAGACCCTGCTTTAGCAAATACATTTTTAACTATGCATATTGTTAATACGGGAAAACGACGCAGCGCGTCTGATCATATTTTGATATCATCTGGTTCTGATGGCAGTATTAATGTTTGGCAAGTCAATTCCCATACGAAAACGTTTGAAAACGTGGTTTCGTATGTTATCAATGGTTCACGTAAAATGGCGGCGGTGGATATCAGTTGTTTTGACTTTATTAAGACGTTTCCGCTGCGTCCGTGCGATCAGAAGGTGGCTGAAGATATTTTTGTTGTGGGTTCGAATACTGGGAGCTTGTTTTTGTGCAAGACGAAGACTTTCCAACCGATTGTGGACAGTAAGTCGGTGGACCCAGTGTTTGATGTGCTGGATGGGCATCGCACGTGTGTGCTGAATATAATGTTCAGCGCTCAGAAGCCAGGGGTCTTCGTGTCTGCTTCTATTGATTCAGAGTTGAGGATTTACAATGTAAACCAGACTAGTCCATTGAAGGTGAGATTTCATTGATATTTTTCTTGTTGATTGGCCTGTTGGTTGGAAGAACTGAAGCCAGAGGTCGTGGGTTCAATCCCCACCCTGGAGAAATCTTTGTGTGGTGAGCACGTTTATTTTTGTATCTGGATGTAATTTATCTATAATATGCATTGACCTATATGTATTCTACTAGACGCGCAATCCCATATTGAGAATTTACTCACTGAGTTGCAGTGAGCAAATTCTGCAACTAAATCTCTGCAAAGTGCAACTCAATGAGCAATTTTAGCCGCGGCGCCCGCGCCCCTCACCTCGCGCACAGCCGGACGGGACAGAGTTTTTATGCAAAACAGCGTGTTAAGTTATACATATAAGTCAATGATAATATGTAGGTATTTAAAAATATATAAGTATGTTTATCAGTTTAATTTTAAATGTATAGCATTATTCGAAATGCGAAGCGTAATAAATCTAATCTCAAAAATGTCTGTAATCAGCACCATCTACAAATCCGAATTAGGCGCCCTGCTTTTTAGCTACGAACGACACACAAGGGCAGATCAAATTTAAGATGCCCTTGCCCTTTCGGTGGATATGGTCTTTCACATGCACCTGTAAACATATAAGTTTCTATAAAACAAATCCGATGGAAAACACCTACATCCACCACTGTAGAGGGTGCTGGTTCGAGACCCGCCGGACGATAAAATTTATGACTTCCCATTTTTGAGATATGTTTATCAGTTGTCTAGTTACCATAGTGCAGGCTCTGCTAGTTTGACTACAAATTGTGTCCATACATAACAGGTACAAGGACGGTCTTTTTATTCGGGAAACATGCACTGTCTATGATTGTTGCAAGATTTAGTGTGGCAGACGCTGCAAGATATCAGTTAGGCTTTACTCTTAATTGAACTGGCATCACCTATCACCTATCTTATGGGTTAAGGTACAGCAGTGTAGACTACAAATATCACATTCCGTAGGGGGGAACTGGCAGATGTTAACACATCACCTATCTTATGGTTTTCGGATGCTGTATAAACTATAAATATCTCATTCCGTAGGGGGCATATAAGTCCCGAGGGAATATCTGCCAGAGAACGGGCAGCAGCATCTCTTTGTGCAATATAACCACCATCGCGAATCCATCTGCCATTTCTTGGGATCTTATTCAGCTGTGGACGGTTTTTGGCCGACGTGATGATAATGGATATCGAAGACCAGATAGCAGTCATTAGATATCTATAAAGAGTGGACATCTACAGAAATGGGAATGAGGCAAGAAATATGATAGAAGGAGGCCGCCGAGCTGGATAGAGGAAGTAACCGATCCCGATCCCGCTCGTAGACGGAAAAGGCGTCGGGGCGGTGGCGGTAGCCGATAGCCCAACTCGGTGGACAACGACGGTGGCAGTATGAGAAGTGTCCTGTACTGCCGCCTTGTGTAAGCAGCTCCGGGAAGGCAGCGATCTGTTTGTGGCGCAGTCGCTGTGCCGGACTGGCAGAAGTCGGCAATAGGGGAGGGAAATCCAAAGCTCTCCCGGGGTACATGTCCCAACCCTCTGGGACATGGTATAAAAGGGGGGCACCGGAGCAGCACACCCGCGTTCCCGGGGCTTCACCTATCAGGCGCCAAGAGAAGTCCACGACAGGTTAGGTTTAGTCGGTGCGAGTCTGACGTACCAACCCGCATGTAGGCATTCCCCCATCCTTATAACAAAAAGGCAAGGAATATGATCTTATCTTCATCTTTATCCATCTCATCCAGTGTTTAGAATAAACAATTGCCTTACAGTCAATACTTCAAATATTTGATAGAGATTCACAGTGGGAAAATAGTTTGGTTTGAAATGGCACACCTTTAAAATAGCACGCTGGGCGATTTCGACTGGTTTTATCGTGGTTTTGCACGTACCCCCCCAAGAAGATATACAATATGTTTGGAGTGACTGAGAAAGGACAATATATAGACAATGTATAGACGTTTTAGCAGCTTTAACTCGGCAACGTGTCTTAGAGTTTTAAATACAAATATAAGTTTGCGCACTCTTCCACAAAGTAATTTCATGTGTTCTTTTAAACTGAGGCCACTATCTATTGTAATACCTAATCCTCTCCTCCTAAATCTCCTAATCCTCTAAATCTGTATTGGTCCTATTTCCATGCCTGATGATAAAACTGGATTCAAATCAATTTGCTAATTTATATCTATCTTCCCAGATCATGTGCATTGATGTACCCATATCCTGTGTATCCTGGTTGCCGAACAACCCGTGGGTGGTGGTCGTGGGGCTCGCGAAGCCGGAGGGGCAGCTGTTGCGAGTGTACAACGCGTGCAGTGGACGCCCCTTGCCGGTGGAGGGGCTGACTGGTTGCGGGGGAGCTGTTACCGCGATCACCGTTAATCAGAGCGGGTAAGACCATTCAAGTACTTTTAGAAGGCCGAGTTTGACTTTGCTGTTTGCGGTGCATGGTCGATTTGCGGTCGGGGGATTTTGGGTTGATTGACTTTTTAGTTTTAACTGTTTCTTTTAAAAAGACAACTCCCGCACTAGGGAATCTAATCTTTATGTCGCGGGGTACTTTACAAACATATATAGACGGACATCCAGACTCAGAACAACTATTTATGGGTTAAAACAAATAGTTTTCGGACCCGCGACACGAAGAGGCGAGGCGACTGTGTTAGCCGCTGCGCCACACGTGCAGTCAAGTGTATATAGTCTTATAAGACATAACAAAAAGAAGAAAGATATTTGCCATTGTAAACTCACTTAAAACGAGGATTTTGCGACAAGGCAAAGTTGTCTTATAAATGTTTTGCGTAAAACTTCTTGGAGAAAAGACGTCCACTGCTGGACAAAGGCCTCCCCAAAGATCTCCACAATTGCCGGTCTTGCGCTAATCGCTTCCAGCAGTTTCCAGCGACCCGCATAAGATCATCGGTCCATCTTGTAGAGGGCCTGGTTCGAGATCGCCACTCGAGAACCTTTCTGCCCAAACGGACGTCGACAATACATAAAAAAAAAATAATTCAAAGTTAGTTTAGCAGTCGCCCATCTATGGACTAACCGCAAGCCTAACTGCTTAACTTAATGAGAGCATCTGAATACTTATCTGATATCTTTTGTAGAGTTTGCCGCATCGCAGCGGGCGACTCGGACAGCAACCTGCGCATCTGGGAGCTGCCTTCATGTCGCATCAAGCTCACTACTGAAGAACTCGACTTTTAGCTTTAATACAGTCTTATACTATGCAGTTATATAGCCAAGTGTCGTATTGAGGCTGTATAAGTATGTATTTTTTTCTGTAAGTTTGGAATATTATTTTGTTAGAATAAGGCTGACATCAGACAGAATGCATCGCAGCCAGGTGCAGTTGATATATTGAACTGCATGCAGTTGTACGTTGAAATAATGTAATTATGAAATTTATTCAGCACTTGGGTATTAACATATAAATTGTACTTGTCAAGTTCACAATGCAGTACATAAACATAGTCGAATACAGTATAAAAATTACAAAAAAAAATATTAGTCCGTCCGTGTGGTCTGTTTTATCAGATATATTTTCTTAGATCCTAAAATAAATAACAAGTTACTAATCTATTATTTTGAAATTTAGTTGTACAGTATTAAAATTAAAGAATTGAAGGCAATGAGCATTTGCCTAGCGCAGAAGGCTCTTAACCAGTAGCTTAAATTAAACGACTAATACCCGAGACCCTTTTGGGGTTCGGGCCACAGCTCAGGGGGCCGCTGAAGCAAAAGGACAGAATTCTAAGAGAGGGTGTGATCACTTGCACGGGATCACCGATGACGTGTTAAGGGGCCAAAGCGATCCTCGCCGCTGAGGAACCTACCCTAGCTAACCTGCGGCTTTCTCTAGCTTCTTTCGTTCTACTTCGTTCAGCCATTATGTCAACTTAACGCAGTCGGCTGCAGTCGTATGCAGTCAATATTAACTGCATACAATCGTGACTTCAACTTCACGCAGTCGGCTGCAGTAGTGTAGTGTCAACGCACGCAGTCGGCTGCAGTAGTGTAGTGTCAACGCACGCAGTCGGCTGCAGTAGTGTAGTGTCAACGAACGCAGTCGGCTGCAGTAGTGTAGTGTCAACGAACGCAGTCGGCTGCAGTAGTGTAGTGTCAACGAACGCAGTCCATCGCTAGACGCATGCAGTTAGCCTGGAGGCCAAACGCGCGTCGGTCGCGTTTAACGGTTTAAATAAAAATAGATTTTGCTGCCGACTTATTTATTTCTTTAATTAAACGTAAAGCCAGCATTACAGCCTTGCTGTGTGGTTAAAGCAAAAAATATCTTCACCACCCTATCTCATCTCGTGTGCGGCGTAGAAATCCTCCCCAGGGAATACCTACTACTCGAAACTCAGTAACCGGAGAACGGGCAGTAGCGTTCTTCTGTAAACTATGACCATCAAACTGCGATCGCCAACCCGTCTGCCAAGCGTGGCGATTATGGCATATTACAAAATTTCTGATTATTTAAGTGATAAAAGTGCTTGGGATTGAGTTGTTCTGAGTCAACACACATGATTGTAATTAATCTTAAGTATGTTTTATTTTAAAAAAGGATTCCTACTGAGTTTTCTGGCAGTGTTTCTCAGTAGCTGCCACGTCATGCACTGCACGGTAGGGTAAAAAAATATGACGATTCCACATAAATGTAAATTTTTGAAGTTATACTTCTTTTGGCGCGATGGAGAAAAATGATGAGAGTGAATTTTTACGATGCGCGCGGACACCGACACCAAAAAATTTAACAGCATGAAGTTAGTTCTAGGTGGTATGAAAATTTATAACTATGTTCAAGTTGTATATTAAGAAGTATAACTTCTAACGCGTGTACATAAGTACACACAAGTTTTATTTTTACATAATAAATGATTTTTGACTTTGACTTATCGTAATTTGGCTGATATGATGATGATGATGATGATAGAATATAGTGGCATAATATAGCGCAGTAATGATTTTGTGCTTTTGTATGCGAATCAATGATACTAAGTTTTATATCAAGGCAAAATATTTACACTGAGCTCCTGGGCTAGGCGTGGCTTCAACTGCGTACAGTCAGATCCGACGGCAGATGACTGCATGCAGTTTACTATATCGACTGCGCGCGGTTGCTAGTATTCCGTCTGATGGCAGCCTAAGGCTGATCTCGGGATCTAAAGATGTTCTTTAGATACAGAGATTAAGAAGTTGTTTCCGAGTTTTTGTTTTATACAGTTGTTTCATAATATTGGTTCGGACAGATTTTTATAAACTCAGTAGATATAAGTACCTAGGAAAAATCCTATTAATATTATAAATGCGAAAATTTGTGAGTATGAATGTATAGATGTTTGTTACTCTTTCACGTAAAAACTACCGGACGATTTTGATGAAACTTTGTAGTAATATAGTTAAAATCTCCGAATAACAGTACAGTGTCTTTAAAAAAGCAATCATGAAATAATCTAAAATTCTGCCAAACTGAATTTTAGATGTTTTCATGTTAATAATATTGAAAGATTCAATTATTTTTGTTGATGTTTTCATGATTACTTTTTTTTAACGTCGACACTAGGGAAATAATCCCAGACGTGGGGTACTTTACTAAACTATTTATGGGTCACACAAATAGTTGGTCTGCGCGGGAATTCAACCCGGGACACGTGCAGTCAAGATTACTGTCCGATCCCCTATTATAATATACATATAAAACTAACTCTATACCTAGCTATAAAATAAATTATTTTATTTAGTTAATTAATTACACAACACAAATAGTTGGTCTGCGCGGGAATTCAACCCGGGACACGTGCAGTCAAGATTACTGTCCGATCCCCTATTATAATATACATATAAAACTAACTCTATACCTAGCTATAAAATAAATTATTTTATTTAGTTAATTAATTATGAGTTTAATTTTATAAATAAAACGTTGACTCAATATTTCATTTTCATTTATTTCATTAAAAATTACATCTAGATGGAGGTGTGAGTCAAAATATACATTCAGACTATTATTGCTGTGAAAATGTGGTTTTCTTGATATTTGCTAAATAGTCGACAGTTTCTGAAAGTAAAAGAAAACACGTGATACATTAAAAAAACAAAACCATAAGAATAAATGCTTTATTTAAGGAACCATTGATACAAGGTTGATTCGAGACTCTCTCAGCCAGGGAAAGCACCTAGGCACGCGGTCAGTATAACAATCTATACATATAATAAAATCGTAGGAAAGTCAAAACTTTACATTGAATATTTTTTTAAGAGGATACTTGGGGCGATACAATCGATATCGAAGCCAAAAATAAAGTTTCTAGAATTTTTGTCTGTTTGTCTGTATGTATGTCCGGGCTAAACTCAAAAAGTACTGCATGGATTTACTTAAAATATTGCGTGAATATTACTAAGAGGTCGGGTCAACATATAGGCTACATATTATCACGCTATCACCTACGGGGTAGGAGCTGTGATAATTTATAAAATTTAACGCGGGTAAAACCGCGGGGCACAGCTAGTTAAGAATAAATGCTTTATTTAAGGAACCATTGATACAAGGTTGATTCGAGACTCTCTCAGCCAGGGAAAGCACCTAGGCACGCGGTCAGTGTATAACAATATAATAATAACAATGTCCTCCTAGCCTAAATTCGTGAAAAAAAACCGGCCAAGTGCGAGTCGGACTCGCATATGAAGGGTTCCGTAGCAGCAAGTATTTCAGTTGATTAAATGAAAGCAAATTGCGGTTTATGACGTATTAAAAAAACTACTTGCTAGATCTCGTTCAAACCAATTTTCGTTGTTAGTTTCTATGGTGGGTGGTAATGTACAACATATATTTTTTTAGTTCTATCATTTACTTATTTTAGAAGTTACAGGGGGGGGGGACGACACTAATTTTGTAAGGGTACGTCGAAAAAAAAATTTTTGGGTTTCAGCTATGTATGGCGACCCCCCAAAATTATTGTTCTTTTTCTATTTTTGTGTTAAAATCTTAATGCGGTTCACAGATTACACCTACTTACCAAGTTTCCGCAGTGCAGCTCTTATAGTTACGGAAAAAAGTGGCTGTGACATACGGACGGACAGACAGACAGACATGACGAATCTATAAGGGTGCCGTTTTTTGCCATTTGGCTACGGAACCCTAAAAACGTGTATTTTAATAGTGTTGTGATAAATTCTTATGGAAGGTGTAACTAAGTGGACAAAAATTTTGGAGCTTAATTTGCCTATGAAACTGAATAAGTATTACATAATGTCCTCCTAGCCTAATTTCGGCCACGGCAGCCAGTCTCAATAGAGATTAGCCATCTGCGCGGGACATATTATAGTGCACAAGTGTGTGCGCAAACACAGGGGCACTTTATATTCCATCACTCTCATGATCCGATGGGACGCCTAGCGACACGACCGGAAAGAGGTCAGGTACAGGACCAACGGCTTTACGTGCTCTCCGAGGGGGTATAATACCGTCAACTCCCAGACTTCGGGCTGATGTTGAGATTTTTTCTTTTTTACCAGAAAAGTCCCAAATCACTTTTTGGTCCGACCCGGGATTAGAACCCAGGACCTCATTCTCTGCGGGTGAACACGCTACCCGCTAGTAACAATAATACTTACTTATCGTATGGGCAGTGGTTACCCTAGTGTCAGAGATGTTCAAGTCGCCCGGTAGGCCTCTGACATGGCTTAATGACTACAACCGGGACCGACAGCTTAACGTGCTCTCCGAAGCACGGAGACGCTAAGAAATTAAACCACTTTGATGGTCCTCCATCTATGGACTGACCGCGAGCCTAGTTGCTTAATCTCGCCAATCACTTACGGAGCGGTGAGAGCATCTAGCTAATTAAATAGCTAATTTCTTCAAGATATTATTAAAATGATTATTTATAGTTTTATACATATTGTACTACATCTTGTCTGAATGGTTGTATATTTAGGAAACAAAGAACTCAATATTATTATTAAAATAATAAAAAACTTGAGAGGTGTCAAGCGACACCCGGATGGAACGAAGTTATTTCTTATTATTTATTATGTACAAAAAACCTGTATACACTCAACAAAAAGAATCGTCGCGACACCACACTGTTCAATGCGAAATAGAAATGAAAATATCTGGCTTGCTTTCTATAAGAGAGAGAGAGACAGAGAAACAGCGCACGCCGCACAGCTGCAAAATGTGTCGTGACAACTTTTCGTGATTTTTTTTCCGTCTAGCCCCTTTCACAACGCGCGATAAGGAACTTCGTTCCAAAAATCTTTATTTCACTAAAATACACATAGTTATTACATAATAATTAGTACACAACACGACACTACTAATTAGCCTGTATTAAGGGGAGACAATGACGTATCCTAGGAAGTAAATTTAAGATGTTATTCGCAATAGATCAGGTGAAGTGCTAAAATGGTACCATACTACTATTATGAATGAATGAATCTTTTGAAAGGAAAGGGATGAAAATGAATGTAGGTACGAAAGTAATGGTATTTGAGAGGGATGAATACACGACAGCGTGTGATATTGTCATTGGAGAGAAAGTCGAACAGGTGAAAGAGTTTGTATATTTGGGAACTTTGTTTACGAGAGATGGGAAATATGAAAAAGATATTGTTAGAAGAGTAAATGCGGGGAACAGAGTGAATGAGGCACTACACGCCTTTATGAGTGGCCGGCAAGTATCAAAGAAGGCTCGACTAGCCGTGCACGATGGAGTGTTAGTGCCAACTTTAATGTATGGAACTGAAAGTTGGGTATGGCAGAAAAAGAATGAAAGTAAAATAAATGCAGTGGAAATGAGAGCTCTGAGAAGTATGTGTGGTGTGACTTTGAGAGACAGAATTCGAAATTCTGATGTAAGAGAGCGTTGTGGTTTGAAAGAGGATGTAGTCACAAAGATTGAAAAAGGCATGCTGAGATGGTTTGGCCATTTAGAAAGGATGAATGAAAGAAGATTGACAAAAGAAGTATACCTGGCCTGTGTGAATGGGACAACCGGAAGGGGAAGACCACGTCGAACATTCTCTGACCAAATTGGAGATGTTCTCAAGAAAGGGCAGGTCAGAAGTACCCTAAACCGGCGAGCATGTATGAAGAATATAATGACAGTAATCGAGGCAAAAGACGTGTGCAAAGATCGTGACAAATGGAAATCCGTTGTCTCTGCCTACCCCTCTGGGAAACAGGCGTGAGTCTATGTATGTATGTATGTATGTACTACTATTATTATGACACACCTTGTGTCGATAACGACGGTCATTTTAATGCTACCACCGCTGCACCGGATCCAATACCCCCAACTGAGTAGACCCAGCGAAATATAATGCGACAAATAAAAACAAGGAGTCTCACCTGTCACTGTTTACTCCTGCGGCTCGGCTCTGTGGCGGTGGGGGGTGGTGGGGGGCCCTTCTTGTCGAGCTCCTCGAGGTAACTGGTCACGATCTGCTGTCGCTCCTCAGCGACGTGGTCTAATGCTGTATACCTGGATGGCATAAATAATAATAAATAAACAAATATCCTGGCTTAGATATAAATCCAAACAAAACTGTACACTGTACAGACTTCCTAGATAAGTCTTTTACAGTACAAGCAATCCGACTGTGGAATGCACTACCAGTGCCAATACGACGTGCTCAAAATATAACATCTTTTAAAAATATGTTGAAAAACCACTGTTTACGTTACTAGTTAGATAAGTCCAGTTACTTGTCAATTTATTTAATTTCGGTTTCTATGTTTTTTTTATTTATACATGGAATTATGAAATATTTATTCGTTTATTATTGTTGTTTATGAATTATCAATCTATGTAGTATATTTATTATTAGGTTAGAACACTATACTCTTTAGAACTGACGACGATACACTATCGGCTGCCTGTCATTTTCAATTATGCTAGTGCATCCTACGGTTGTCTGGAAGAAATTGCTATTATGCTATAAGACCGCCAATTGGACATTATTTAAATATTAAGTTTTTTTCTGTAAAATGTTTTTATAGTTGGTGCAATAAAGTGTATCTATCTAACACAGGATATTATAGCTGGAAGCGCCAGGATGATTGAAAAATTAACTTGTTACAGTTACCTCAGGTTAAATTTAATCAAGTTGCAATTCCTTATCGCGATAAGGTTTGAAATCTGATAAATATCAGGATCGCGGGTGTATTTCTCAGATTGGCCTAAATATATTGCAGTTATTTGGTACCTTCTGTGTACTTTAACGTACCTCTCCTGAAAATTTGTGTACTTACGCCCGTACAGTGATATTTGAAATATTAGGTACACCCGCTATCCTGATGTCAGAACCGCGGGTGTACTGTTAAACAGTGTACCAAGTTATATATATTGGTTAAGTGCATTTAGTACCTCTTGTGTACCTCATGAAACAAGTATTAAACAAATAAAATACGGTATGCTTCTTGAGAAATTTAATAAATCATTTTGCCCGTCTTGGGGCTTCGGTAAGATAGCTAGCTAGATGGTATCTGCATAATCTAGTAATGGGAGAAGAAGGGATTGTGCGAGCGTAATTTTAGTGGTCATAAGCAGAAGATTGCGTAGTCGACGTAAATACGGAAACGATGTGAATAGTTTACGGCTAGCACACTTCACTTGAGTATCCCAGGACAAATTGCGATCGAAAAAGATGCCGAGATTCTTAACACTTCTACTGAACTCAATTATAGGTGGTGGTGAACTGGAGTTGCGCAAATGGACTACAATTTAACACTACAAAGTGTGTGACAATCACGTTTTCTCGCGCGCACTCCTCCATTCATCATAACTACCGCATCAGTTGGATCACAAATGGTTAGAGTCACAGAGGTCAAGAATTTGGGTATAAGTTTTAACACCGGGCTGACTTTTCGTGATCATATCATTGGGCTATGTAAGAAAGCTTTTAGAAATTCATGTTTTATACTTCGAACAGTAAAAGGGTTCGCAAGCATTCCAGCTATAATTTCCTTATATAATGCACTAGCTGTGCCCCGCGGTTTCACCCGCGTTAAATTTTATAAATCATCACAGCTCCTCCCCCGTAGGTGATAGCGTGATAATATGTAGCCTATATGTTGACCAGATCTCTTAGTAATATTCATGCAAAATTTGAAGTAAATCCATGCAGTACTTTTTGAGTTTAGCCCGGACATACATACAGACAAACAGACAAAAATTCTAAAAACTATATTTTTGGCTTCGATATCGAATGTAGATGACGCCCCAAGTATCTTTTTAAAAAAATATTCAATGTACAGTTTTGACTTTGCTACATTTTATTATATGTATAGATTAGTTAGGAGTCAACTAGAATTTAATGCAGTCATCTGGGCACCGCATGAAGCTAAGTATAGGCTCATGCTAGGGCGTGTACAAAATAAATTTATTAGATATTTGTATATGCGACATTATGGAGTATATCCACTCTGTTTATTTTAGGCATGGTGGGATACAATAAAATAAGAGTTCGAAGTGAACAGGCACTAACATCTTATCTTTTTTAAATATTTAAAGGTAAAATTCATGATGCTGATGTTTTAGAACAGATAGCCCGGTGTGTCCCAGACAGGTATGTTTGGAGAAGGAGACGGTCGCGATAGGTATCCGCGTGGTCGGGCTAACCTTGTACATGAGGCACCCCTCGTGCTCTCCGTACTCTTAACCTTATAGCAGCTGAAACTGTCCTCTTTGTGTGTTCTCTGAGTGAGTTCACGAGAACTGCATTATTCATAATTAGTTATAAGTAAAATTTGTTTAAGGGTATAAAATTGCTTTCTAGATAGATACGCACTCTATCCCATTGGAATTATACCTGTAATGAGACACGTAACAGGAAAATAAATAAATAAAAATACAGTGCCATCGAGCGTTATTTGTGGAAGCTGTGACCATGGCACTTTTGATATCATCCTCGGGCTACCGATTATGATGGTTTGTGTCTTGATGGGATTGACTTGAGACCGTATTTACGACTCCACCCACAAATGTTGTCTAAATCTGTATTTATATAAACGACCGCAAAAGATAGAATAGAATAGAATAGAATACTCTTTATTGTACACACATACATGACAAATTCATAGGACACTAATAACACAATCATGTAGAATGGGCGGTCTTATCGCATCAAGCGATTTCTTCCAGACAACCTTTGGATGGATAGGAGCTGTAATTATTTTTAAAATAGTAGGTGTGCAACAAGTGAAAAGTAGATAAGTCTCAAAACATGAATAAATATAAACATATACATAAATATATACATACATATACATAAATATATATATAGATATAATAAAATTATGTATAAATACAATACAGTGCATACTATACAACTTAAAAAAAAAATACATAAATATTATATTAGACAACGGGTGACTACAAACTTAGGTAGTGCTCTTTAACTGCTTTATTGAACGTGGTAAGAGTTTGGGCACGTCTGATAGTAACTGGCAAGGAATTCCACAATTGTACTGCTTGAACTGAGAATGACTTGCTCATAAATATTGTAGAGTGCATAGGAGTATGCAGCTTTAGAATCTGGTATGCGTGTCACAGAGAAACTCGAAACGGTTTTTGAGGTATATAGGTGTAGCGGGATTAAACAGAGTGTTATATAATAAAGAAAGAACATGAGCATTCCGACGAAGGCGGATTGGCAACCATTTGAGCTTTGAACGGAACAATGAAACGTGATCATATTTGCGTAGGCCAAATATGAATCTAACACAAAGGTTCTGAAGACGCTCAAGTTTATCCAGTTGTTCTTCTGTCAGATCTAGATAGCTGGCATCGGCATAGTCGAGAATAGGCAAGAGGAGTGATTGTGCAAGAGCAGTTTTAGTGGTAATAGGGAGGAAGTTGCGCAGGCGCCTGAGGGAACCTGATGACGCAAAAAGTTTACAACTTACAGCTTTCAGTTGAGGACCCCATGATAATGTATTATCAAAGATAATCCCCAAGTTCTTAACGTTATCCCTAAGAGGGATTACGGTGCCATCAAAGATGATTTGGGGGAGTTGGGAGCAGTCCAATTTGGAAATCAGTCGAGAGCTGCCAAGTACTATAGCCTGTGTTTTTATCGTATTGATTTTGAGACCAAAGTTCTGACTCCACGCCCTAATCCGAGCTAAATCATCATTGATTGTCGCCATTGCACTGGGTAAGTTCGTAAGCGAAGCATGGGAATAAATCTGTAAATCGTCTGCATACAGATGATAGGAGGAAGAAAGATTATTGGAAATTGTATTAATAAATAAAGCAAAAAGCAATGGAGAAAGAACGCCACCCTGTGGCACGCCAGCAACTGTATTAGACCATGTAGAAAACATATCATTAATACGGATTCTTTGCCGGCGCCCAAACAGGTAAGATCGAAACCATTCAATCACCGTTGGAGATATGTTAAGTGACGTCAAAATGCCAAGAAGAATGTCAAAATCTACAGTATTGAACGCGTTGCTAAAATCTAGTAAAAGGAGAACTGTAAGATTTCCATTCTCCATGGCACCTCTGATGTCTTCCGTAATATGGACCAGGGCTGTAACGGTACTATGACCAGGACGGAAACCGGATTGCATAGGGTTGAGGATATTGTGCTTACATACATAGGAATTAAGTTGGGTGTAGATAAGCCGCTCGAGGACTTTTGATAGGAATGGAAGAATGGATATAGGACGATAGTCGGAGAAGGAGGATGGTTTTCTGGTTTTAGGAATGGGAGTGACTAGGGCTTCTTTCCATGTAGAAGGAAAGAATCCACTCGATATGGAACAATTAAGGATGTGACTGATAATGGGTAGGACATCATCAAGGATAGGAATGATCATATTACGGCTGACACTGTCGCTACCGACCGCATTGGAAGATATTGACAGGATGCCTTTCTTAACATCACAATCGGAGAATTGATTGAAAACAAATGGTGGATGATCGGCAGTTGGAAGTGATGAAAGATATCTTAACGATTGAGTTTTAGCTAATGCGTTACTCGATGATGAAGAGGAAAAGTACTGATTAAGGGAATTGATGTCTAATTTATTAGGGAGAGTATCTAGAGATTTTCCAACTCATAATGATCTAAGGAATTTCCAGATAACCTATCTCGGGGAGTTTAGAAATATATTTGAAGGCCGTCAGCATAAAGGTGGTAGGAGGAGACACGTTGGTTAGAATTAGAATTTATAAAATTTTCAAAAAGTATAGGAGATAAAACTGGTCCCTGAAGAACGCCTGCAGTAGTTTTGCACCAAGAGGAACGAGTGTCATCGATACAAATAGACTGCCGGCGGCCAGACAGGTAACTACGAAACTAGTCAATGACCGTTGGAGATACGTTAAGAGAGCGCAAGATTCCAAGTAGTATGTCCAAATCTACAGTATCAAACGCATTGATGAAATCCAGAACCACTGGCAGTTCTCCACGCTCCATACTAAATCTAATGACCTCCATAATATGGACCAGGTATGTAAGTACTGTGTCCAGGGCGGAAACTGGATTGGTAAGGATTGATAAGATTGTTTTTGGTAAGATAGATACTAAACTAATTTGAAATGAGGCGTTCCAGGACTTTGGTGAGGAAAGGTAGTATAGAAATTGGGTGATAATCGGAAAAGCATGTGGGGTTGGATTTTTTGGGGAGAGGAATAACTTTAGCATCGTTCCATGAGGCTGGAAAATGCTAAGGGTAGTAGAAGAATTTAGGATATATCATTTAATAGGAAGGACTTAATATGGTCCTAATACTGTCGTTTCCGACTGCATTTGACGAAATAGATTAGACACTCTTCTTAACGTCACAAGCAGAAAATGGAGTAAATGGGAAGGAAGTGTAGATGGGAGTAGGAATCGATGAAAGAGAATTTAAGGCACTAGTTTTGGTTGCCCTGTTGAAATTGGGAGAAGCAGAGAAGTGTTTATTCAAAGAATTAACATCAAAGTTTTTCGGAATAGCATTATTTTGAGGTTTTCCTACCCCCAAAGAACGTAGAAATTTCCAATTTTTTGTGGGATTTCCATTTTCAATGGAGCTGTCGATATGTTAGCGTTGTGCATTCCTACAAACCTTAATACAATGAAGTCGTTAGGTCTACTCCTAAAACGAGATTTAGCCGAGGCTTTTTTGTCCAAGAGTATTTTAATTTTACCAGTTAACCATGGCGTAGGTAAATGTTTCACTCTGATGCCACGACTCGGAGCATGCACATCGTAGAGGTTAATGATTGTTTTATTAAATATTTGCACCTTTTCGTCAATACACTCTGCAGCTATTAAAGGTGACCAGTTAATGCTGTTGGCATCTGCTCGGAGATGTTCCAAGTTTATGCCACCAAAATTACGCTGCATAAGTATATTAGATTTTGCCTTAGGTGGGCGAATTTTGTAAGAAAGAAAGAGATCTGATCATGTTTTCGAATTTCGTCCTAAACTCAAGTGGTTACCCATCCGCCTTCGCCGATATACTTTCATATTCTCTCTCTCTCTTCTCAACTCTTTTAAACAATATATTGTTCACTACTACCAGCCCACTTTATCTCAAAGCACGTTTCGAGTTCCTTCATGACACAAGCCAGGCTCTTAAGCGTGATGCTGCGCGTCTCCAGCAGCAGCTGTTCTATCGTCTCGCTCTCATGTGAGAGATGCTTACCTGGCGTCGTGCTTGAGCGCGTCGAGCACGTGCTGCAGCGCGCCGGGGTTGTCGCGCACGGCGGCCAGGCTCTTGTGCGTGATGCTGCGCGTCTCCAGCAGCAGCTGTTCTATCGTCTCGCTCTCATGTGAGAGATGCTTACCTGGCGTCGTGCTTGAGCGCGTCGAGCACGTGCTGCAGCGCGCCGGGGTTGTCGCGCACGGCGGCCAGGCTCTTGTGCGTGATGCTGCGCGTCTCCAGCAGCAGCTGTTCTATCGTCTCGCTCTCATGTGAGAGATGCTTACCTGGCGTCGTGCTTGAGCGCGTCGAGCACGTGCTGCAGCGCGCCGGGGTTGTCGCGCACGGCGGCCAGGCTCTTGTGCGTGATGCTGCGCGTCTCCAGCAGCAGCTGTTCTATCGTCTCGCTCTCATGTGAGAGATGCTTACCTGGCGTCGTGCTTGAGCGCGTCGAGCACGTGCTGCAGCGCGCCGGGGTTGTCGCGCACGGCGGCCAGGCTCTTGTGCGTGATGCTGCGCGTCTCCAGCAGCAGCTGGCGTAGCGCGCTCTTCGCCAGGCTCTGCTTGTCGCGCTGGTAGTCGCGGAATTCACGTTCCATCTGGAAAATATCATTTTATTAAATATACATATTCAAGAAACTTAACAAAAGAAGTATACCTGGAAGGGGAAGACCTCGTCGAACATTCTCTGATACACAGGCTGTCAATACATCACTGATCCTCGCCGTTTCATTTCTCGCCAGTATGTTAAGAAATATGTCCTCAGTTATAAGTACTATGTAGCAACAAAAGTATCGCAAAACCTCTAGCAACTATGTCTGTAAGTAAGTATATTCTCATTGTAGCCTGTTCAAGTTGCTATAAAGCAAAGCGGTAGGTTCATCACGAAACGACATTGTCAATTCTCGCCAGTGTGTACAGAAATATGTAATAAATTTTAAGTAGTAACTTAAAAGTGATTACATTCGCCGAGCATGGCCTTGACGTCCCGCCAGTGCGCCGTGCACGAGATGTATAAGTACATAGTCACGTTACCTGGCTGGCGCTGCTGTAGACGGGCGCCGCGGGCTCGTCGCCGAGCATGGCCTTGACGTCCCGCCAGTGCGCCGTGCACGAGATGTATAAGTACATAGTCACGTTACCTGGCTGGCGCTGCTGTAGACGGGCGCCGCGGGCTCGTCGCCGAGCATGGCCTTGACGTCCCGCCAGTGCGCCGTGCACGAGATGTATAAGTACATAGTCACGTTACCTGGCTGGCGCTGCTGTAGACGGGCGCCGCGGGCTCGTCGCCGAGCATGGCCTTGACGTCCCGCCAGTGCGCCGTGCACGAGATGTATAAGTACATAGTCACGTTACCTGGCTGGCGCTGCTGTAGACGGGCGCCGCGGGCTCGTCGCCGAGCATGGCCTTGACGTCCCGCCAGTGCGCCGTGCACGAGATGTATAAGTACATAGTCACGTTACCTGGCTGGCGCTGCTGTAGACGGGCGCCGCGGGCTCGTCGCCGAGCATGGCCTTGACGTCCCGCCAGTGCGCCGTGCACGAGATGTATAAGTACATAGTCACGTTACCTGGCTGGCGCTGCTGTAGACGGGCGCCGCGGGCTCGTCGCCGAGCATGGCCTTGACGTCCCGCCAGTGCGCCGTGCACGAGATGTATAAGTACATAGTCACGTTACCTGGCTGGCGCTGCTGTAGACGGGCGCCGCGGGCTCGTCGCCGAGCATGGCCTTGACGTCCCGCCAGTGCGCCGTGCACGAGATGTATAAGTACATAGTCACGTTACCTGGCTGGCGCTGCTGTAGACGGGCGCCGCGGGCTCGTCGCCGAGCATGGCCTTGACGTCCCGCCAGTGCGCCGTGCACGAGATGTATAAGTACATAGTCACGTTACCTGGCTGGCGCTGCTGTAGACGGGCGCCGCGGGCTCGTCGCCGAGCATGGCCTTGACGTCCCGCCAGTGCGCCGTGCACGAGATGTATAAGTACATAGTCACGTTACCTGGCTGGCGCTGCTGTAGACGGGCGCCGCGGGCTCGTCGCCGAGCATGGCCTTGACGTCCCGCCAGTGCGCCGTGCACGAGATGCCCTTGTCGCTCAGTATCGAGCGCAGCTTGTCGCGCCGCTTTGTCGCCAGCGCGCTGGTGTGTTGCATGAAGAGACGCTCCTGTACAAAGCAAAATACTTCAAATTCATACGGCGTGATATAGAGGGCCAAACTGAAGTGGCAGTGGGCGGGGCACATAGCTCGTAGCACCGACGGCCGTTGTGGCAGAAGGGTTCTCGAGAGGCGACCACGGACCGGAAGACGCAGCGTGGGCAGGCCCCCTACAAGGTAGACCGATGATCTTGTGCGGGTCGATGGAAACTGCTGGATGCGAACAGCGCCAGACCGGCAATTGTGGAGATCTTTAGGAGAGATCTTTGTCCAGCATTAGACGTCTTTCGATTGATATGTGTATCTGCGACACATAGAAATTCCCACCCGAACTTATACCCCACATGCCCTGTCGCAACGAGCTGCGCGCGCCGGAACGCGGCGTCGTGCGAGTCGCATTCGCCCTGAAGATGACTTCCAGAAGAAGTTGAAGCTGTTGGCCGAAACCAACATAAAATTAATTACTTGAGTTACCCGTTACCATATTTCAGTATGTTATCGCACATTCAGTAGTTGACGGTCACCGTAGCCTAGTTGGTAGTGCTCCTGCCTACGAAGCTGGTGGTCCTGGGTTCGAATCCCGGTAAGTGCAAATATTTGTGATGAGCACGAACATTTGTTTTTGAGTCATGGATGTTTTCTATGTATATAAGTATTTATCTATCTATATAAGTATGTATATCGTCTCCTGGTACCGATAGTACAAGCTTTGCTTAGTTTGGGGCTAGGATGATCTGTGTAACATTGTCCCCAGATATTATAGATATTACATTCAGTAGTTGGAATCTTAAAATACAAAGTGCTCGCCGTCTCATCTGGCCGAGATGTATTATTTAATTCCGTCCCATTAATCTCATCTTTTCCCTGCAGCCAGGGATCCAAAGTAGGCGTGAACAACACTTCCTTATAGTTGCCAAACGCGTAGCACTCTACGTCTGTGCCCGTGCGACACCTCTCTCGGGCACAGTCAAACAGTTCAAATCAGAAACTTCCACTCGTGGAACCTTGATGCCTCGAATGAACGTGCCATCTTCAAGCTAACAATAACACACAAAACGACGGCACTGAACAGGGGCATTATGGACGTGACTTAGGGGATTGGCAAACTGCCCCGCATGATGCAGAGTAGTGCGTGAGTGCGTTTTCTAACGTTGCTTGTAAGTATCTCCGTTTGTATAGAAAACACGCACAGTCCAACACACTGAACACGCATCCACGCGCGTTCATGCAGATCACGCGCTTACAAGTCGAGCAACACGCACCCCCGCTCGTGGGTGCGGGGCGAGACGAAAGGTATGGCACACCGAGTACCGCAGTACCGTGCGTGTTTGACGAGTGTTTGAAAACGGATCTCGATATGGATCAATTTATATTCGACATCGAAAATCACCCAGCTATTTGGAATATGAAATGTAATAATGTTTTCCCGGCCGAATTTCATTCTCAATGGAGATTAGCCAATTGCGCAGGAATTTAGATATTATAGTGCACAAGTGTGTGTGCAAACACAGGGGCGCTTTCTATTCCATCACTCTCATGATCCGATGGGACGGCTAGCGACACAACCGGAAAGAGGTCAGGTACAGGACCGACGGCTTTGCATGCTTTCCGAGGCACGGGGGTGAAATACAGCCGACTTCCGGGATTTGAACCCAGGACCTCATTTTCTGCGGCTGAACACGCTACCGCTAGACCAACGAGGCAGTAATGAATACAGTAACAGAGCGCAGAAAGTGAAACAATGGACACGATTTCTATTAATTTGACTGTACAAAAAACAAACAGTATAACTGCAGCATCCTGAATGAGTTCGACACTAATAAACATTTTAAATATCAAAACTGACGCCATTCTCTCAAACAGCTTCGTATGAAATGAGACAAAGCCGCCGTGTATCCACGAAATGCAAGTACGCGCGTGAGTGCGTACAAAACCCGCAGGATGATGCAGTTCTGCACGCCCGCAAGTACGCGCGTAGGTGCGTCGACACGCAACATGCAGCGTGCTACGTGGCAGTGTGCCAATCGCCTTAAGTAACCTCACCACTCGTACAGCAGAATCACAAACCTTATCATCCTTAGTGAGTAACTCCGCTAGGCTGTACCGATGGTCTTTCTTGAGCTGTTTCTTGGCATCGCGCCACGCCAAGTCTGGGTTTCTTACTAAGTCTGCTAGAAGCGCGTTGAAATGCTGCAACAAAATATATGGAATTAGTTTTTTTTGGAACGAAGTTCCTTATCGCGCGTTGTGAAAGGGGGCTAGACGGAAAAAAATCTTACAAAAAGTTGTCACGACACTTTTTGCAGCTGTGCGGCGTGCGCATGTTTCTCTGTCTCTCTCTCTCTCTCTTATAGAAAGCAAGCCAGATATTTTCATTTCTATGTCGCATTGAACAGTGTGGTGTCGCGACGATTATTTTTTTGTACATAATAAATACTAAGAAATAACTTCGTTCCATCCGGGTGTCCCTTGACACCTCTCAAGTTTTTATTTATACCAGAGGGCGGCAGACGAACAAGTGGGTCACCTGATGGTAAGTGATCACCGCCGCCCATGGACACTTGTAAATCCACAGGAGTCGCGGGTACATTGCCGGCCTTTAAGAGTCAGCAAACAAGTGTTGTTAACCCTTCCCCCCACCCCAATGAGCGCTGGTGACCTTACTTTCTCGCCGAAACACAACATTAAAATAAAATAGAATTAATTTGGAGTATAATACCCAAAGTATGATACCCAACACGTAATTCAGTCCTGCACGGACCATTCTCATGGGATGTTAACTCAACGAGTGCTCAAAGGCGGCTAAAAGCCGACGGACTCGCGGATTATCCCTGGAGAACTGACCTAGTATGTGCTTATTTTTAGGAGGAAATTCCCTCGCGGTATAATAAAACTGATAATTGGCGGAATTAACGCTACATATTAACTTTGTATTTTGACTAAATCTATTTAAAATATATATAATATATTTAAAAAAAAAACCAAATATGCTGGGACGTTATTCACCCAAGGCCATCTCATCCCATACTATCCTAAACTAAGCAGAGCTTGTACTATGATACGATTCCCACCCAGCACAGATATTTGTGTGCATGAACATGTCTGTTTGTCCTGAGTCTGGGTGTAATTATCTATATAAGTATATATTTACAAAATAAAAGTTCTTAGTTCTTAGCTCTGCTTAGTTTGAGATCAGATGGCCGTGTGTGAATAATGTCCCAGGATATTATTATTATATTTAAAGCTTCTCACCTGCACAGCCTCGTCTCTCTTGTGATACTCCCGTTCCTTGTCTCTGTCTCGTAGACTTGTCGCTAGCGCCCTCTGCACTTCCCTCTCCCTCTCTTTAATGGACGCCTGCGCTCTTGCCTCTCGGTCTCTCGCCGCTGCCTCCCCATCACTCGCTGGATCTGGTTCCTCAGTCTCCATTTCTTCTACCTCCTCCGGGGGCGGCTCCTGAGCAAAGAAAAACAAAATCCTAGTCTTAGGTCCAAATCCCGGGGTTTTTTAATACGGGCGTACCGGAGCAGCATACCCGCGTTCCTGGGGCTCCCCCAACAGGCGCCAAGAGAAGTCCACGGCAGGTAGGTTTAGTTTGTGCAAGTCTAACATACCCACCCGCAGACACGGGGTTTGCGGGTGGCATGCGTAGGCATTACCCCTGCCTAATCCAAAAGAAAGTCCCGTAAACTTGCAACTCCTGTAAACTTGGATCAACAGTGGCACACAATGAAATGACACTGAGCGGTGAAGCTCAGGCTTGTCCCGGGGAATCGCGACAACTGTCTTGGATCCCGCAACGAATTTAATCAGAAAGAAAAACAAAGATGGAGTTAGAAAATGAATAGTTCCACTTCCCTCCAGAGCAAAGCGGGAGACAAAGAATGATAAAACGAGGCTATAGCCTTCTATATCCCGGGTTGGGCCAAAAGTAATAATTAAGGTTATTTCTGTAAAAAAATAAATTCTCAGTATCAGCCCGAAGTCTTGCATTTGTCGGTATTACCAACCCCGTGGCTCGGAAAGCACGTAAAGCTGTCGGTCCTGTACCTCTTTCCGGTCGTGTGACTAATCGTCCCATCGGATCATGAGGGTGATGGAACAGAACCCCTGTGTTAGTGCACAGACTTGTGTACTATAATATGCCCCGCGCAGTTGGCTAGTCTTCATTGAGACTGGCTGCCGTAATAATCCACATTTTCCCTAATTTCGCCGGGAAGATCCTATGATAGAAAACTTGCAGTTTTCTGCTTTATAATTTGAATTACGATTAATTGGCAATCAGGGTAATTGCCATAGCTCGAAGAATTGCCAGTTGAAGTGGCAGTGGGCGGCTCATAGAGCCGACGACCGCTGGGGGACTAAGGTTCTCGAGTGGCCACCACGAACTTCACGTATATTATAATTATATTAAGTAAGTGACTTTATTAGATTATATTAATACTAGCACTCCTTTGCCTGAAATACAGGATAACCTAGTTCAGGCACACCTGTAACCTTTGCAGCGAATTAAGAAAAATTGTATTTGTAGTTATATTTTATGTTTTTATTGTTAAGAATTTTATCTGAAATAAATTATTATTATTATACGAACGGAAACCTGTAGTGGGCAGACACCCAAAAAAAATTGGACCAATGATCTTGTTAGGGTCGCTGGAAGTCGCTGGATGCGGGTAGAGCAAGACCAGCGTCTTTAAGGGAGGCCTTTCTCCAGCAGTGGCCATCTTGCGTCTGATATGATTCTTTGCTTTCAAATTGTTGTTTAATATCAGTATTTACAATGCTAAGTCGGAATCTAAACTCAAAACTGAGAAATCACAAATATTAATGGTCTGGAAACCGATATCCACCGACAGATCAAATGACGAGTTCACCCAAAAGGTATTAACAAGGGTATTCTAAATTTGATCTGCCAGTATGTATCGTCCGTAGTTTAACACAGAGCACCTACCCCGATGTGGTAGAGGGTGCTAGTTCGAGACAGCCAATTAATGAAGTCCCATTTTTTCAAAAAGTAAGTAAATTCAACGTCAATTCAAAGCTACCGTCGCCCGTTTGATCACTGCTGGAAACGCATTCTTTCAGCGGCCGCACATTAGTAACTATAATCAGTGGTATATAGCATACATACATACATAGACTCACGCCTGTTTCCCAGAGGGGTAGGCAGAGAAAACGGATTTCCATTTGTCACGATCTTTGCGCACCTCTTTTGCTTCGTTTACTGACATTATGTTCATAATACATGCTCGCCGGTTTTGGGTACTTCTGACCTGGGGCTCTACCGGCTAAGTCGTCGAACATCGATTTATTAAATGGCGTTCAAATAAATAAAGGTTAAAAATTACTTAATCAATCGTTACATCGGCTTCAATGTTGACAATCGATTCCGGACCATTTATGACGACACATGTGCTCATGGAAGCCGATTTAACAATTGATTACGTCATTTTAAACCTTTATTTGGTTGAACGCCATTTAAGAAATCGATGTTCGGCGACTTCGCCGGTAGAGCCCCTGGTCTTTCTTAAGAACGTCACCGATTTGGTAAGAGAATGTTTTACGAGGTCTTCCCCTTCGCACAGCCCAGGTAGACTTCTTTTTTTATATCCTAGTACGACAAACGAGCAAGTGAGTCACCTGATGTTAAGTGATCACCGCCGCCCATGGATATTTGCAACACCAGAAGGGTCGCGGGTGCGTTGCCGGACTTTGAGAGTCAGCAAACAAGTGTTGCTAACCCTTCCCCCACCCCGATGAGCTCTGGCGACCTCATTCACACGCAAACACAACATTAAAATGATTAATGTTATTATTAAAGGAATTTCTTCTGTAAGGTAAAACCCGAAATATATAAAATATATACTTCCCCAGTCGGACTGCTCTCCTTACATTTATCATTCCTAAATGCCAAAAACCATCTCAGCATACCTTTTTCAATTATTGTGACAAAGTGGCATAATCCTAGACAAATTTACTAAAAATAAAGGAATCAAGCCTTACTTTGCGGAAATCTATAATAATAAAAATATTAAATTAATATGTAGTGTTAATTCCTCTAAATGTCAGTTCAATCAAGCCTGGATGCAATGTGCATTGCTCGAATGCGACTAAGTAGACTAGCATTTTGGATGTGCATATTTTTTGCGGGCGGGAAGGGCGGCCCTTCCCGCCCGCAAAAAATATGCACATCCAAAATGCTAGTCTACTTAGTCGCATTCGAGCACTCAAGTTTGCATGCCTTGAGAATGGTCTGTGGTGGACTGAAACACGTGTCGGTTATCATACAGGCGCATGTAATTTGCATGTTAATATCGTCTTTCTGGCATGTGCATACTTTTGAGGCGGGAGGGCGGTGCAAAAGGTATTCCATAGTGATTAAACTGACAATTAGCGGAATGAACACTACACACATACAACTTAGTATTTTTTTTATTTATGAAATTAAGACCGTCTAATCTATAATGAATTTATGCAATGCACTAAAAACCAAAGTAAACGTGGAATTTAATCGACGGATTTTAACATTTCTGATTCAATGTCACGGGGGAACTAAACTACTACCAAAGGAGCATAGAAACCCCCCCCCCCCCCCCCTTCCCCAGCTCGAGTCTTCTCATGAGGCCCATAGTAAGCGACCACGTCTTAATCAAGAGCCCACAAGCGAATCAGGACACCAAAATAAAATACCAATAAATGACATTCATCAATTTTATTTATACACAATTATTACCATCAATTCTAAATCAAACATATATTTTAAAACCTATTTACAAGTTACATTAATAATAAAAAATAAAAACATTAATGTATTATGTACTTATATTTTAAAATGCTACCTGATATACATTACATATACACTTTTAAACTTTCGCGTATCATAATTATATATGAACATTGTTACCAACACCGCTGCGCCAGTCATCCCGTGACCACGATCAATGCAACTTGGTCGATACGTCGGGAAAATAACAATAAGGTTAGTCGCGTTAATACCTGTTAACAATGTTCATATACATTACATAGACAGGGGTACACAGGACCTATGCACGCCACGTTTTTTAAGCGCGCCGTTAACGCGCGTTTTTAGCGATACACACGCGCGTTAGCATCGCGTTTGTATCGATACCAACAAAACCAAACTGCTCTGTACGATAAAAGGGCGTCGTCGAAGGTCAAAGAAAAACGTCAAGTTAGATTCTGTGACCCAAAAATAGTTGTTCTGGGTCGTAATTTCTCCGTCTATAATATGTTTGTAAAGTACCCGCGACACAGGGATTAGAAACCCTAGTGCGAGCGTTCTTTAAAATATGGATGTAGTTTCCGTTATGTGAATTGCTTTTATTCTTTATCTTTATTAAGCTTCTTTATTAATTTAATCGGTTTTGTATGTTTTCTTAACTTGCTTTGTCCTCTATCCAAGTTTGTAGTGCACCTTCAATATTTTTATCTGCATCACCCAAAGGTTGACTGCTAAATAATGAAATTTATTCAGCACTTGGGTATTAACATACACTTGTACTTGTCAAGTTCAATTAGTCCGTACGTGGCTGGCCCACACGTCATACTCGTGAACGGGTGCTGCTTGCGGTAACTGGCCGAGCTGCAGTTGGGGGTAATTTTTTATATACAGTCGTCACCTCTGGTTGACTTTGTGAACCAGACTACTACTCTTAGTACCAGATTGCTACACTAGCTTCTGGTATCGCACCAGTAGCCAGCTAGAAACTGCTTTTTTCGTGCATCTATGTGCATTAAGGTTTTTAAATAAATATTTAAAGATTACAGTTCGCGCAATACTTCTGGTCCGTAAACCGATTATAGATAGCCAAAACTTGCGTAATATTTATTGATATGCAAATTTTATGTAGTATGTGTAGTAGGTGTTAGTTAAATTGACTGCTAAGCTCTCTGAGATTGATTTTGACTCGGGACAATTTTTTGTGTAATGAACACGGTTATATATTCTGGGTGTAATTTATCTATAATGTGTATGTATTTAGAAATATATAAGTATGTGTATCAGTTGTCTGGTTGCTATAGTACAGGCTACAGGTATTTTTATTTATTAATTTTTATTTTATTTATTATCTCATCACAAAAACATTGCTTACGATAAACATGATCCAGAAATAATACTTGAACCTGTCCACGGTGTCCAGGGATGGAAGGAAACAATATTATAATAATTACTGGCTAAACTGGGCACGAAGAATCAAAGTACTGATAATGTTAATGTACGTCAGATAACCAACAACCGCGCTCAGCGTGCCACCCATGGACAATTGGTACATAGAAGTAAACAACCTATTTTGTGAGAGACTGGTGCCTGATGTAGGTTCGAAAGAACCTGAATTACAGGTCTCCAGGAAAAATCTAAGTATCAGATGGTAGTGTGTTAGTTGTACCAAGATATTTATTATAAAGGATAATAATAAGAATTTGCAACTAAGCAATTAAAGCCCAAATTGTGCTGTCGCTTGGATTCTTCAGTTAAGGTCTGGGAATTTATAATCATTCGAAGTTTCTTGCAAACAATGGCCCCTATTACATGCAACACCAAGCATTTAATTTTTAACACCCGACGTAAAAAAGACTGGTTGAAAATATTTGACGTGTCTGTGTGTATGTCTGTCATCGTAGCTCTGGAACAGATGAACCGATTTCCCTTTCACTTTTACATATGTTTGTTTGAAAATCACCACCACATTTGAAACTCTATTCAGTTGAATACTGTAATATAAATTATTAATCTGTAATTGTGATGATTATAAAATCTTGTATGTACCTTATTTTGAGCGAAATAAAGATTATTTTACTTACTTACTTGTAATATGGGTTAAAACTCATGAACTATAAACGCTTGTTCATAATCAATTAAGGGTTAACGAAAAACACTAATGAAAACAAGGAAAACCAATTAAAACTCTGCGTACGTTTTCATAAACCCTTACCAAGTACAGATAATAACTGTTTAAAGTGCCCACAATTGCTATAGTAACACTCATCCATCAGTACATATACAATTTAAATAGACATTCAATTGGAATATAATTTATATTGACACGACCCCTATTGGTACACCGATGTATTACACGAACTATAGGGATGTTGACCTGCTGTAAGTGCGAAAGAACTAAGTTGCAAAGTATTACCTCTTGGTTGCTGTATATTTTTTGTGGAAGTGATTTTGGGAAGGGGACGGAAATGTGTTACAGGGAACCATGAAAGCGCGCGCTTTTGATTTGAACAATGAGCGCGCGCTATTAGGTTTGAACAATGAGGGCGCGCTATTTGATTTGACCAATGAGCGCGCGTTATTTGATTTGACCAATCAGCGCGCGAGTTGGAGGAGATATGGTTGCGAGATGGACACAACCCATTTTTGCGTAACGTACCACGACATACTGTCGGCCAACATAGTGTATGCGATGATATATTCGTCCAATCACATTATGAATGAATTTGCTTCAGATACATTTCATCTCAATTTTATTATACGGAGTGATAACATTACACATCATATGCATTGGCAGTATTGACTGTAAAGCTTGCTAATTTTTTTTTATAAAAACGAATTACTATTGCAGTAAATTTGGGGTTAAAAACATACTAGAATGAACAAAATCGATGTTTGTAATTCTGCCTCGCTCTGAACTCTTGAGGCCACGAATCCCGCCGCAAGCGTCATAGCCGAGACAAAGTTTTTGCACACTAATACAGTATTTTATCTACTATAGCGCGAGGCAAAAAAAGTTTATGCCTCGCGCGCCCATGATGGTTGGTTTTAAGTACGCGAGGCAAAAACAACAACACTCTGATCGAGCTGAGGTTTCTCTATCTAACTTGACCGTTTGCCGCCAGACTAATTAAACTCATCTGCACATTTTACTGTACCTGATCTATAGCGAGTAAGCGAGGCAGCACACAACAGTTTTGAGTGCACGAGGCAAGAACATACACCGCTCAGTTAGGCAGTTGCCTCAGGCAAAGCATGTTCTGACCGAGCATTTGACTCCCGCACTCAATAGGTGGTTATTTTAGAATATAGTTTCAGAGTCTTGACTCGTAAACTAAATTCTTTAAGAAGTTTACTAGATATCTAAGACCCTGTCAGTACTTACCATTGGCAAGACTAGAGTCAAACCGATTCAAAATTTAAAGAATACTTAGCAATATTATTTATAGACAAAGGACTTAGTAGACGTGGACATTTTTTTAACTAACTTACTAATTATATGTTGTGTCTTAAATTATTCTTGTTTTAAATGTAATATATACCGAAATATATTGATCCTTGTCAACTTCGATCCTTGTCGAAATCCTTGTCAGATTCGCGGAATCAAAGCTATTATAGGATTCGAGGTTACTAAACCAGCGATCGGAGTAGGAAGAGCTAATTTTGGTACTTGCAGCAGGTTTTGCATAGTATGGACATTGAAACTGGATTCACAGGAATTAAAAAAATTATGCTCTTTTAAAGTTGGTAATTTTTTTTTGAAGGGCATACGACACGGGTTATTAATTAAACTTAGATACAATAATTATAATAGTCTCGGAAATAATTCACACACGGTCACATGACCTCAAACTAAGCAAAGATTTAAAATTAAAAAAAAAATTAAGATTCCACACACATGAAAAACGTTCTTACGGAATAAATGAATTTTGATTTGAAAGTTGCCTTTCATTATTATTATAATATTCATAATTCATGCGGATAGCGCAAGACCGGCAATTGTGGAGATCTTTGGGGGAGGCCTTTGTCCCGCAGTGGACGTCTTTCGGCTGATATGATGATGATGATGATCCATTAAGAGAAAATAGAACTAATTTTGTGTAAAGTAAATGACGGACCTGTGCGCATAGTGGGCCCACTGGCTCGTGGGTTAGAATCCCACCCGGGACAAATATTTGAGTGACGAGCACGATTATTTGCACTCCGTCTGGGTGTAATTTATCTATAATAAGTATGCGTTTAATAATAGATATGTACGTTTATCAGCGAGATCGAATCAGAAATGTTGAGATCCGCAGGCGAACCAAAGTAACCGACATAGCCGTAAGAATTGCCAAGCTGAAGTGGCAGTGGGCGGCACATAGCTCGTAGAGCCGACGGCCGTTGGGGCAGAAAGGTTCTCGAGTAGCGACCACGAACCGGGACACGCAGCGTGGGCAGGCCCCCTACAAGATGGACCGATGATCTTGTGCGGGTCGTGGGAAATCGCTGGATGCGGATAGCGCAAGACCGGCCATTGTGGAGATCTTTGGGGGCGGCCTTTGACCAGCACTGGACGTCTTTCGGCTGATATGATGATGATGTTTATCAGTTGCCTGGTTGCCATTGTACAGAGCTACTAGTATGGGATCAGATCAGAGAACTGTGTTAGTTTTCCTAAGATATTTTTTGGAAAATGTGCAATTTTAACACTAGTAAAAGCATTATTTTAATACGAAACGTAATTTAAAATCATTCTAACCATCTCACACCACATGCTAACTTAATCATGCCTTCTTGAATTAATGGCGCCTTTTAGAATGAATAATACAGAAAGATATGCAATGTGAAATTGACTTCCATTTCATTTCTTTTATCTTAATATCGCATCTTTAAAAAGTATCAAAAAGCAGCGTCTGGGTATAACAATTTCTGGACCATTTTGCAAACTTCCTTACCAAAATGTTGGGAAATTCTTAACAAAAATATTCGTACCTGCATTATATGAAAAAATTAAATGTTTTTATGATAATTCAAAGCGTATTACACAAAAGTATTAAAAATCTGCTCATAACCTAAAATATAGACGGCATTGTGTGTAAAGACATTGAAATGAATCTACGAACCTACAATAATGTATAGTGTTTCTTGTAAAACACCAACAACCTCGCAGGACTAGATAGCTAACACCATAAGCAACAACTTTTGTTCTACATCTTTTGATAATTTGTTAAGATTTTATTTTCATACAAAAATAAGTCTTAATTTAATTTATTGCTTGAACGTTTATAACTCTACGCGCCTCACAGAGATTACGTAAATATGTATAGACGGGGGGAATGGGCGCAGCTCTAGCGACTTCGAATTTCACCCATTTCTCTAGTCGCCAGTCGTCCGTGTAATTTTTTTTGTCATGTATTGAGTTATGTCGGAACTCGTACAACATAAGTGGTTACTTATGGTGTTAGCTATCTATAGCTGCGAGGTTGTTGGTGTTTTACAAGTAAGCTGCATATAGAACTCATATTTTCTTTTCATGTATTGAGTTATGTCCGAACTCGTACAACACAAGTTGTTACTTATGGTGTTAGCTATCTATAGCTGCGAGGTTGTTGGTGTTTTACAAGTAAGCTGCATATAGAACTCATATTTTCTTTTCATGTATTGAGTTATGTCGGAACTCGTACAACATAAGTGGTTACTTATGGTGTTAGCTATCTATAGCTGCGAGGTTGTTGGTGTTTTACAAGTAAGCTGCATATAGAACTCATATTTTCTTTTCATGTATTGAGTTATGTCCGAACTCGTACAACACAAGTTGTTACTTATGGTGTTAGCTATCTATAGCTGCGAGGTTGTTGGTGTTTTACAAGTAAGCTGCATATAGAACTCATATTTTCTTTTCATGTATTGAGTTATGTCCGAACTCGCACAACATAAGTGGTTACTTATGGTGTTAGCTATCTATAGTAGCGAGGTTGTTGGTGTTTTACAAGTAAGCTGCATATAGAACTCATATTTTCTTTTCATATATTGAGTTATGTCCGAACTCGTAGAACAAAAGTTGTTGCTTATGGTGTAAGCTATCTAGTCCTGCGAGGTTGTTGGTGTTTTACAAGTAAGCTGCATAAAACTCATATTTTCTTTTCATGTATTGAGTTATGTCTGAACTCGTACAACATAAGTTGTTACTTATGGTGTAAGCTATCTAGTCTTGCGAGGTTCTTGGTGTTTTACAAGTAGCCCTGGTATACAATTCTTTCGATACAATGTAGCTACAAGAAAAAAAATGCAAAAGACTAATACGAATACACCTCGAACAAAACCTTCATTGATATTTTTACCGCAAACGCTGAGAATAGAAAATTGTCAGTCTCTATTGACCCCGATTTAGTCTGTCAGTTGTCCGGTTGGCAGTTCAGGCTCTGCCTAGTCTGAGATCAATAATTGGCAGTGTGTTAGTTAACTAAAGATATTTATTTTTGTTATCTTCGGGCATCTTACCTGACGCCTTATTAACATTTACTTACTTATGGTATGGGCAGTGCCAGAGTTGAGTTGCTTGCTTGCAAATATTAATGTTTAATAAACCAAATACCTGCACATGGTAATAGGAAGCTAGAATGTAAATGAACCATATTAATTTAAGATCATACCCTGTACACTACATTCTTGCAAATAAATTTACATAATTGTAACTGCCAATAGGTCTCTGACATGTCTCACCAGAGCAGCATACCCGCGTCCCCGGGGCTCCCCCATCAGGCGCCAAGAGAAGTTCACGGCAGGTTAGGTTTAGTCGGTGCGAGACCGACATAGCCACCCACGAACTTTTTTTGCGGAAATTATTCACACACGGCCATCTGATCCCAAACTAAGCAGAGTTTGTACTATGGAAACCAGATAACTGATATACTACATATACTATATTTCTTTTGTAAATACATACTTATATAGATAATTACACCCAGACTCATGACAAACAGACACACAAATATCTGTCCTAGGTGAGAATCAAACCCACGACCTGCGGCGTAAAAAGCAAGCATTTGCCAACCACGCCAACAGGCCCATCAAATCAATGAACTGACCCCGAGCCTAGTTGCTTATCCAGCTATGAGAGCTGCAAATCGAATGAGAATATTTCACGCCTTGTACGCAAGAACTACCAAATAATTCTGCTACGTGTCGCCACATATTGCCGATTACATGAATAACAATTGCTGCTGTCAAATGTCACATTGACATTACAGACCTGTGATGGAATTTAAGACATTCAGGGAACGTATATATGTACGCAGCTGGGTGGTGACGGTAAACATCAGAATATAATCACCCCATCTCTTCCTATGGGGGGCGTATAATCACCCCATTTCATCCCGTGGGGGCGTATAATCACCCCATCTCATCCCGTGGGGGGCGTATAATCACCCCATCTCATCCCGTGGGGGGCGTATAATCACCCCATCTCATACCGTGGGGGGCGTATAATCACCCCATCTCATCCCGTGGGGGGCGTATAATCACCCCATCTCATCCCGTGGGGGGCGTATAAGCCGATCCGACGGAATATCTACCAGAGGACGGGCAGCATTTTCTTTCAGAGTACTATGACCATCATACTGCGATCGCCAACCCGCCTGCCAAACGTGGCGATTATGGCATATTCTACAAAGATGATTTTTGGGGGAGGCTTTTGTTCATCAGTGGACTTGTTTGGGCTGTTATTATGAAGAGAACTTATCGCCTAAGGCACCGATCATCGCGATCGTGATCGGCGCTCAAATAAATAAAGGTTAAAAATGACTAAAAAAATACCCTCAGATATAAAAAATGCTAACTCAATTAACGTTTTTAAGAAAAGACAAGCAAATTACATAAAAACAAAAATACCTCTCTGATTATAATGATAAATGAACTTTATACAGCATCTAGATACCTACACTCATTCTCCTCAAATTTTTATCTTATTTTAACTTGCTAAATATTACCTGTCATTTAATTTTAACTTCGTGGATCTAATCATAACAAACTTAAACAATGTTATACTTATCTAGGTGTAGATAAGTATAACATTGTTTAAGTTTGTTATGATTAGATCCACGAAGCATACTTGTCATTATGTTCTTACTTTTCGTTTTATGTTCATTTTTATTTTTATCTTTTACTATGTATGTACCTATGCCAACAAACATATATTATTATAATTTTGTTTATATATAAGTTCTCATGTGAGTGACGTATGTCTTAATGAGAATAAATGTCTTTAAACCTTAAAACATTCGTTCAATAGGTTTCCATGAGCACATGTGACGTCATAAATGGTCCGGAATCAATTTTCAACGTTGAAGCCGATTGAACGGTTGTTTAAGTGTGCGTTTCGGTTAAAAATAACCTTTATTTATTTGAACGCCGATCACTATCCCGATGTTCTGCGACTTAGCCGGTAGCCCCCCTGAGCAACGTGTAACAAAAACTGACGAAAATTATACCAGCACAATCTACCCACGAAACTAAACAAATTACACCAAACAAATTCGTATGTTAATATTTTATACGTATTTAGTTTCTAGGCAAATTAAGCTCCTAAACTTTTGTCCACAATTTTTGTTACACGTTGCATAAGAATTTATCACAACACTATTAAAATACACGTTGTATGTATTAGCATCATTTAGGTACACATTTCTATTTAAAAAATCATATATTTAATTACATTAATTCGACTAAAACTACTAGGTATTAATATATATTTAAAATATAACTTAACTAATTAAAAACTATATTGTATAATACTTACTATAATTTACAATATTTGTCAATATTTACAATGGCCAAAAGATAAAATTTACCTTTTATAAATATAAGCTAAATAGACACTGTTTAGGCAGACTGGCAGAGATTACTCAATTTCAGTAAATTATTGTTTTATAAAAGATATAGAACTAACATCAAATTCTATTCAAAACTCCTATTAACCATTATTAATAATACCCAGACATCACAGCAGGAAGTCGCCAGCACATCAAGCTACCCCAATCTGTCAAATTTCACTAATCAAAAATGAACCTTATACTTTTATGATAAAGTTGAAAATCTATAACTTACCATAGACAAAACATAGCGCATTATATTTAACTTTAAGATCTGTATATTTTGTACCTATGTGTTATAAATAATAAATGATTGATTGATTGAAATTTAACAGATTGGGGTAACTTGATGTGCTGGCGTCTGTACCAATATCGTGATAAAGACATAGATACAATTTGTGCGCTCATTGCACGGTGCTGTTTTTGGTATTTTGGTATTAAACATAATGTCATTTAGTCGCAATCTATCACTTGAAGAAATCACAATTATATTTCATTCCCCAAGAGGTAGACAGGGGGTCTACCGGCTAAGTCGCCGAACACCGGTATAGTGATCGGCGTTCAAATAACTAAAGGTTAAAAATAGTTAAAAAAAAACTACAAAACACGCTTTTAGCACGCACTAAAATTTGGATTTCAAACAGCCAGTCCGCCATCTTGGGGAAGCCGCCATCTTGGGGCAGCCGCCATATTGGATTTGTAATGACGTTTCTTAGCTAATCATGTATTGTCATCAGAACTCAGAGCGTGTGCAAAATTTCATCCAAATCGGAGACCGGGAAGTGGGTCAAATTTATATCCCAAGATTTTCTTACATACATAGTTAGTTACAAGTGAAGCTAATAAAAGCGTGTTAATGACTTAATCAGTCATCGGCTTCCATGAGCACATGTGACGTCATAAATGGTCCGGAATCGATTGTCAACCTCGAAGCCGATTTAACGATTGATTAATTCATTTTTAAACCTTTATTTATTTGAAATTCGATCACTATCCCGATGTTCGGCGACTTAGCCGGTAGCCCCAGACTTCGAAAATAAATTTGTTAGGCGCAAATATTTAATAGCTGCGCTCTTCCCGCGGCGCCGTTTTTGGTTATAATTCTACAATAAATTCAGTCTGCCTATATTACATCTGATACAATGTGCCGTATTATTATTGTATAATATAATATAATAATAAAATATTCTTATCTATTGTTTCACGGTTAAAAGTCTGTGATAAAAAAACGTGGGTAGTTTGTGATTATATTGTTGCTTTTCATTGCAATTCCGTACGTACACTTGCTTGATGGCCACAGACTCGGTAATCTAATACCAGCGGCAAGCAATAAAAATGTATAAAAAAACAATAGCAGAGCAACACCGATGGATCAAATTTACCAGTTCCCTTCCCAAAGTAGGTGTCATTATCTTTGCACAGCTACAGCTACATCAAGCTACCTCAATCTGTCAAATGACCCCAAATGAGAGTGAACCTTGCTTGCTGTGCTGGTGTCTGTACCTATTAACAACACCCGCACAAAGCAAAAAAATCAACCGATAATCTGTTTTTAAAACAAACCATAGACAATATTGCGCGATTTATAGCTTAAGTATATACTCAGACAGGCAGCGATGATGGATTATTCAAAATTTTAATATTCCTAGTAAGTACATTCTGTGTTGCCAATCAATATGAAAATTTTGAAAGAGATAAAACAAATAAATGATTACTATTACAATCTTAAAACCTTATGCTTATGTGATAAAGTTGAAAATCCATAGAAGAAATTTGACAGATTGGGGTAGCTGGATGTGCTAGCGTCTGTACTAGAAAAATGGCAGACAGTTCACAGTTGCATGTGAAAGATCATATCATATCGATAACATCTCCCAAACTATTAAAGTTTTGATATTATGAGATTAATAACTAAAATTTGTCCTGAAGAAGTAAATTCTTGGATCAAGCCAGAAATATCCAAGTAGATTAGAAAGAGAAGGTGATCCTTGATACATCACAGGGAGCCCCTTAACCCTACATCTGAGTCGCAAGCGTCAGTCTGTCGAGTGTTCCCTCCTCTACCACGCGATGGACCCGGTTTCCGCACGGTGAATCCATGGAATCCTAAGAATTAGGTCTTCATTAGAGCATTTTGGTACAAAAATATTGCTAAAATTATTCCTCAATTGCAAATTTGTATGACGTAGAAGCAACACATAATTGAGCTAATCTTCCTATAAACCTCTCAACTTATTTTACATTAATCAGGCTTGTTTGCAATATTGTTTTAATCGTTTTTGCACCTTATTTCATAGCGATAAGGTTGAAATTTATGTGGCTCATGATCGAGAACTTTAATTTGGTTATCATTTTTGTCATATCTGACGCGCTCCGCACTTAGGCTGAGATCTATAGAGCGTACTTAGACTTTGCTCAGACTTTACTTAGACAGAAGTTAATGCATGTAACGAAATTACAATTGGTGTTTTGACTTTGTCTGTCTTAGCTTATGCTAAGCATAATCTTAATGTCAAAGTCTATAAATACCAAATCAAATTATAAGCTTAGCATACACTTAACAAAGTTTTACGTAAGTAAAGTTTGAGCAAAGTCTAAGTACGCTCTATAGATCTCAGCCTTAGATAAAAGCTAGAATTACATGCCTAAAAGCCTCCTTGATGGCACGTATCCGGGGCAGCTCCAACACTATCCTAAGCGTGTTTGTAGGTAGGTGGGAGTCCCCTATGATGCGGAGATGAATGCAGTTCAGTTTCATTTTAGTGCGAGCTCTTTATATTTACCAACAATATTTTGTAAGGGAATTGTTACTAACCCACCATGGAATGTCTGAATTAAATATATATTGTGAGGAATTTTCAAGATCGCTGAGGTGTCACGTGGGACTTTGCCTATATACAACATGTAACGTAATTAACGCACACCCTCAAACACCCCAATAAGAATATTATGTTGTTATCAGAATACAGACACTGAATTTTTAATGTAACATGTATATGCATTGTTATTTACCGAATTAGTTTCTTGGAATAAAGTTTATTTTTCTTTATTTTGTATTGAATGATGGAATTAGTATTAATGCAAATAAAACTGCGATTTTAAAGTCTTATTACTTTGACTTACAGTCCATTGCAATAAGTTTTGACTGTACAGAGTTAATATGACAATAATTTCCGTAGTATTCATTATTTTGGAATAAAAAATTACCTATATTAAAAATGATATAAATCGATTCAGTCAACGATTTTAATCTATTTTCAGGATGTGCGTCAATTAAGTTACATGTTATATATGGCGAGTCAACCGGTGGCTCTCCCTCAAGGGGCCAGACTTCGCCGCGGCGCGGGCGGAAACTCTGTGGGATTACGTAACGATTTATTTCAAGCCCAAGTGTAGTGTGCTTACTGTTTGTCGTTACAAGTGATTTGTCATAAGAAAATTGTTGTTGATTTCTAAATTATTTATTCTGAAGTGTGAATAAACCTCCTTTTTATAATAAAATCCTTTTAATTCCATTTAATTATTATATAGTAGCTTTTGTATTACTCTACGCGAGAAACATTTATGTGGCGTGGTTTTATTAGCGTTAAGTATGCTTTTTATTATGTAACAACCAAAATCTCTATCTATATAACAAGATTTTAAAAGCGGTTAAAAGGCTAATGACGTAACTTTAGCTACAAAATGTATCAATACTTTATAGCCGTAAATCAGACTGTCTGTTTGTCCAGAATGTAATTATCAATACAAGTAAGTATATACAAAATTAGTATATCTGTATATATAAAAATCAATGCCACTTTTCGTTGTAACGTTATAACTCATCAACGCCTTTACCGATTTGGCAAATTTTGGTCTTGAATTATTTGTGGAAGTCCAGGGATGGTTTGTACGGAAAAAAAAATACTATGCATTATACGTAGCGAAGCACGTACTGGGCCGCTAGTGTAGTATATAAGTTATGTCTGGTTTCCATAGTAGAAACTCTGCTTAGTTTGGGATCAGATGGCCACACGGCCCTAATATCCTGGACCATTATTGACACAAGTCAATAATAGTCCAGGATAACTGCACCATCTTCATAATGTACGTCCTCTTGCAATGAAAACCACTTGAAGATATTTACACAGTCACAACAAAACTACCCACATTCCGCGGTTAAAACCAAAGTCCTTGAAAACCTTCGCACTTGGGTGCAAACCAGATCTACAGGTACATATCAGCCATTCAACATACTTTACTCAATATTTTCTTCTTACCACTTACTGGCAATATATATATAATAATAGACATCATCAGATGACTATAAAAATCAATATATCCGAGGATAACATAAACATATAAAACAGCTGTTTTAAAAGGTCATAGGTTGAATATATATATATCAGAATATCATCACTCCCATGTCATTCCGGGAGGGGGGGGGGGGGGGGGGGGGGGGCATAAAAGTCAAGCCGAGGGAATATCTACCAGAAGACGGGCAGCAGCGTCTGAGTAGCGTCAAACTGCGATGGCCAACCCATTTGCCAGGTGTGGCGATTATAGCATGTCCCTCCAAAATTATTCTTAGGGGAGACATTTGTCCAGCAGTGGACTTTTAACAGCTGTTATGATGATAATAGCTTCGAAGTTTAATTAATGCAGCTGTAACCCTTTTACTTTTTGATGGTTACTCCTTGACACTAAAACGGATATTATTCAATAAATGGATTTTATAAAGATATTTTTATATCTATATATATAAAAATCAATGCCACTTTTCGTTGTAATGTTATAACTCAACAACGCCTTTACCGATTTGGCTAATTTTGGTCTTGAATTATTCGTGGAAGTCCAGGGAAGGTTTGTACGTAGAGAAAATTTAAAAAAGTCTTGAAAAAGTGTAAAATCAACATCTTTTAGCAATTTTTTTTTTTTTTATTTCAATAAATAAACTTAATAATCATTTTTTTATTACTCTGCCTTATACGTAGCGAAGCACGTACCGGGCCACGTTCTTGACCTCGGTCTCCCCTACATAACCTAGATGCAACGATCAGAAGGCTACCTACTGCTGCACAACATGCAGTTCTAGAAAATGCGTTAAGTTGCTCCATCACCACAGCATTAATTATTTCAAGGGCTGCATACATAAATTCTTTAGAATTAAATAATATACTAAGATACGGAGAATAATTCAACTTCAACTGGCGAAGTGCCAGTAAATGGCATTGTACGAAACATACATTGTAAAGTCATAAAGTGCTGATATGTTGTTAAAATATGGTCCGCACCTAACAAGTGCGACGGTAAGATCACGTGCCGAAAAACACGTACATTAAACACTATTCTTTCTCCGACTTTTTCCGCTTCTTCTTCTCGGTCTTCTCTTTCTCCTGAACCTTCTTCTTCTCAGCTTTCTTCGGCGTTTTCTGGATTTCGGGCTCCGGTGACGCGAACTCCTCGGGTCTCCGCTTTTTGGGCGGCGGTTTGATTGGTGACTTCTCTATCTTCTCTGGTGTTTGGACTTCTTTTTTCGAGGATCTTAGTTGTTTCGGGGATGGTTGTTCTTCTTCAGACTTCTCGGACTGACTGACTGTTGATCGGTCAGAAGAGGTGTCCTTTTCTTTGTCTTTCTCTTTCCCCTTTCTCGTCTTAGTTTTCTTCTCCTCGCCGGGGATGCCGAGGATCTCGGCCCACTGGTCGGGAGGTGGGGTGGGTTGTTTGCTGTCCTCCTCGGCGGCAGATGGATCAGATTTCTGCGGAACAAACGGAGCATATGAAGGACTGGTTTGGAAATGTGCGCGAGTCATATCCACAATGTTCTGATGTCAGTTCAAGAATGACGTTGGAGAAATATGTTATGGAAATGTAGATATTAACTGGAGTTTAATAACTTGTATTAGAAATAATAAGTTATTATTTTTATATTGTTCAATTTGTGTTCATAATATTATTAATGTGTATTTTATTAGTTGTTTTTATCATAGAAGGCTTAAATAATAATTGTTTACTTTTTAATCGAGTTGTTTTTATTGTTGCACAACTATAATTTAAGTATTTTCACGCTAAAAACACTTTAAATTGTTTTAATCATAATAAGCTTTAAGAAAAAATGTTTTATTTTAATAGAACCCGTCATAAACTTATGCTAACAGTAACATCCCTATAAGAATATTCAAGATAAAAACAAAAGAATTGAAAATGCTTTTTTAGTATAAAGTTATTATCATTAAATAGTTTTTAATTTTAAAATTAAAACGCAAATATCTCATATTTCTTTAATTTTTTTAGCGTCCAAAAACAAAGTACTTACATCAAAATTTTGTAAACTTTTAACTTTTTAATTATTTATTTTAAACATTATAATTGAAGTTGTTTTATTCTACAAACACTACAATCGTAATTATTATTACGATAGAAACGCTACTAACCCAACAGAGACTACTAAATAAGTTCTGTATATTTATTACTTCCCAATGATATTAGAGAATTGTCTACGAATAAGTTTAAAAGAATTATTAAAGCCAAATTGTATAGCAGGGCATATTACAAAATTTCTGATTATTTAAGTGATAAAAGTGCTTGGGATTGAGTTGTTCTGAGTCAACACACATGATTGTAATTAATCTTAAGTATATTTTATTTTAAAAAAGGATTCCTACTGAGTTTTCTGGCAGTGTTTCTCAGTACCTGCCACGTCATGCACTGCACGGTAGGGTAAAAATATGACGATTCCACATAAATGTAATTTTTTTACGGAATAAATGATTATTGACTATTAACTTTGACTTATTTATTAATATTTTGTCTTTTTTCTGTCACTTGACTATCTGTGTATGATACAATAGGCCACTTTACTGGTGTACACTTTGTGTAACTAGGAAGAGAACTCAGTGAACACTGTTTCTATTGCGAGGTCTCAGTTACAGTCGAATCCACTTGTTAGTGAAAAGACACTGCATCTATTGAGTCTGGTGTGCATGACACTTAATTTTTAATTTCGTAATAGTCAATATTACTTGCTAAAATTTGCAATATCCTGTTTAAGAGTGTTCATGCCCAGATCTGAATATTTGTATTTGTTTTAATCACGTAAGATTCTTTATATTATAAGTTATTTAATATGGTGAAGTAGCAAAAAATATTACTTAGCATTCTTATTTTTTGATACATGCAGATATGGTGTTATTTTAAACTAGAGATCGCACTTGTTCAAAATTCGACCATTAAAGGTTCTATTGTCAAAGACTATAGACAATGAATATATGGTATTATTTTAAACTAGAGATCGTACTTGTTCAAAATTCGACCATTAAAGGTTCTATTGTCAAAGACTATAGACAATGAATATATGGTATTATTTTAAACTAGAGATCGTACTTGTTCAAAATTCGACCATTAAAGGTTCTATTGTCAAAGACTATAGACAATGAATATATGGTATTATTTTAAACTAGAGATCGTACTTGTTCAAAATTCGACCATTAAAGGTTCTATTGTCAAAGACTATAGACAATGAATATATGGTATTATTTTAAACTAGAGATCGTACTTGTTCAAAATTCGACCATTAAGGTTCTATTGTCAAAGACTATAGATATTAAAGACAAATAGTATTAATCTGTTTTCAGTTTTGACACTCAGGGTGTCATCTCTTCTCAGTTATTTAATAAATAATTTACTTCTAATGCCTATTATATAAAAATATTAGCTTTCTACATTCCTTCTCCATATGAATTTTAACTGTTCCAAATATAATACTCCTCCATCCGCGAAATTATCGGTAAAAAGGGGGGTACAAAATTGTGTCTTCACATATTAATATTATGACCTGAACATTGTGGATACAACTCTTAAAAATCGCATTGTTAAGCAAAACTGCATCGGACACACGACTCAGAATGACACGGCCTTAAAAAAACAACTCAAAAACTCAACAAACATAAATAAAAACCGACGATATATCTCGACGACTTCAGTAACTCTGCAATGCGACGAAAAACTTAATCGATAACATTTAACATAAAACCATCGCAAAGTATTTGCAGTATGTATCGTATACCGCATTTCATCAACTGTACATATATAAAACTATATCAATAAAGGCAATTTGTTGTAGAAATGTGTGTATAATTTGTATAAACAAATACGGGAGGCATGCAGAGTTGTAGCACCCTAAGGCCGTGTCATAATCTGCGGGCAATTCGCTACCGTTACTAGTTAAAGGTCACATTTTCCTACAATCTTTGCTTCTACATCCACCGAAAGCTAACGATAGTATGCTCTGAAAAGCTTTAAATTGCTTTCCAAAGCATAGGAAATAACTAATTTTATTATTCCAAATATGGTTGATTGGGATAAACTGTATATAATATTTTTTTTAATATCTGGCAGCTGTCAGTATGCAACATGACAGTTGCGAAACGCGAAATAAGTTGACAACTCGCCGTTATAAAATGGTTCAGTATTATCTTTCCATTCAAAATAATGTTGGCTAATCCAATATTTAGAATATCTGACTGCTGTCAGTATGTCAACGTGACAGCAAAGAGACACAAAAGTTGATAACTCGCCATTATAAAATGGTTCAGTATTATCTTTCCATTTAAAATAATGTTGGCTAATCCAATATTTAGAATATCTGACTGCTGTCAGTATGTCAACGTGACAGCAAAGATACACAAAAGTTGATAACTCGCCATTATAAAATGGTTCAGTATTATCTTTCCATTTAAAATAATGTTGGCTAATCCAATATTTAGAATATCTGACTGCTGTCAGTATGTCAACGTGACAGCAAAGATACACAAAAGTTGATAACTCGCCATTATAAAATGGTTCAGTATTATCTTTCCATTTAAAATAATGTTGACTAATCAAATATTTAGAATATCTGACTGCTGTCAGTATGTCAACATGACAGCAAAGATACACAAAAGTTGATAACTCGCCATTATAAAATGGTTCAGTATTATCTTTCCATTTAAAATAATGTTGGCTAATCCAATATTTAGAATATCTGACTACTGTCAGTATGTCAACGTGACAGCAAAGATACGCAAAAGTTGATAACTCGCCATTATAAAATGGTTCAGTATTATCTTTCCATTTAAAATAATGTTGGCTAATCCAATATTTAGAGTACTGACTGCTGTCAGTATGTCAACATGACAGCAAAGACACAAAAGTTGATAACTCGCCATTATAAAATAGTTAAGTATTATTTTTCCATTTAAAATAATGTTGGCTAATCCAATATTTAGAATATCTGACTACTGTCAGTATGTCAACGTGACAGCAAAGATACGGAAAAGTTGATAACTCGCCATTATAAAATAGTTCAGTATTATCTTTCCATTTAAAATAATGTTGACTATTCTAATTTTAAGAATATCTGACTGCTGTCTTTCTTTCTTAAGTAAACTAAAACAAAATAGCATTGTATATCTTTTGAATATGCCAAAGATTATAATTTAAATGTGACCCTTAATATAATAAACCAAGATATTAAGCCCATAATGCAAGGAATGTACTGAAGTACCATAAATATGAAACATATATAAAAAAACAACTCCTAGAGCAATGTATGGTACCAAAATGAGTAACTAAAATGGTACTAAAATTATTCAATAAATCGGTACCAAAATTAGTTAACGAAACGGTACCAAAATGAGTATAATAAATGCTACTAGAGTACATTCCTAGTTCGTCCGATGTAGTTCGCCGCAAACCTTGTCGCTCCGTTTGTCCGCACCATTCCCAAAAACTACGCAACACTGCAACACGAACACTGCATTACTTTTCCATCACTTCACTTTTAAATAAAAAAAATATATATAGGGGTAGCAAAGTACCCGCAGAATATGACAATCGGCATTTTCTATAATAAAATCCGAGGGTAGTTAATTTTTCCGCCAAAAGTTTATGCGTTTCCGGCCAAAAAGGGCTGGAACGCAGAAATATCACTTAATTTTTTCGACAGTTTGGATTACATTCAGAAAAATGTCGAACAAAACTTTGGTAACCAATTTTATACGCTGCAAGAGACATGGATTGCCTCTGATCACCGATGCTCGTTGTTTTGCGAAATAATACATGCCTAGAATTGTAAATATGTTTCCTAAAACATCAAAACAACACAATATCATAAATATTAAAGTAAATTGCTGAATATCCTAAGTAATAAAATAAATGTCATCCAGGTAGACAGCAAATCAACAAGCAAAACAAATATACCTACGAACCCATAAACACCAAGAGCTGTAAAAGAAATACCTTTACCATAGTTTCTCTAACAAACTTTAAAGACATCAATAATAAAACCATGTTGCAATATCAGCGTTGCAGTAATTGTTTACTGCAGCATTTGCAGAGGTAGGCGCCTCTTCCTAGCTTATACGGATAATGTTGCATGCTTCCTAATGAGTGCTTATTTGGAAGCATGCAACATATACTAAGATAAGGATTTGCTATGTGGCTAACGGCAAAGAATATCGTCAACCCATTTCATCTCATGGGGGTCGTGGAAGTCGTCCCGAGGGAATATCTCCCGAGAACAGGCAGCAGCATCTCTCCGTGTACTATGAGCGTTATAATCGCGATCGCCAACCTGTTTGTCAAGCGTGGCGATTATGGCATATTGTTCCAAATGATGGACACAATTCCATATGGAAATCTTTTAAAAGCCAAAGCCGCCTTATACTGAACATGTCCTCAATTCTTGTTCTTGCAGTTCGACCTGCACAAGAACAACGGCAGTTTCTTTTTAGGACATTCTAAAAGCTTTATTACTAATATACCACCCGGCTGTTGCCAGTTCAGAATAATTTACGTCAAATTTACCGTAAAAAGTTCTGAATTAGCAGGCTACACAGAAAACGGCAAAGGTATACATCATGAGGAAACCTGCATGCTTGAGAAATGTTCCAAAATGTTATGGCTTATGAAGTCTGCCAGCGCGCTCTAATGCCAGCGTGATGGCCAATGGCTTCTGATTGAGAGAGTAAACCCTTGTCCTTTAGGGAGATAGTTATTGGCTCCATCATAATTATTAGTGTCTCACACTTCTAAATTACATTTTTTTTATATGACGCTTAGTATAAACAAAAAATGTCCGAAGCAGTTTCACTTAAAATTAATTTAGTAATACATAACAAATATTCGCCAGCACATTTTGTTTTCTAGGCTTTCCTGACGCATTGCTGAAAAAGCCAGCACTGGTGCAATGGTAAAGAATTGGCACCAGAACCAAACGAACAAACTAAAATATAATAATAGCATTACCTTCTTAGGTGGTTCTTATGAAAAGGTGAAGGTAATTTTGAATGTGCCAATTAAATTCTAGCAGTTTTATTCAGGATGCCCTGACTTTTTCATACAGTCTATATAAGAAAGAGATGCAATGATATTTCGAATAGTTTGGACGTGTGAAAGACAGGATTATAAGATTTCATCCTTCATCATTATCGACCTATTGATGTGTAACACCTTTCCTCTCGGTTGCTGTACCCAGTAAACAACAAAAAAGTACTTTGTAAACCAGTACTTTTTTATGGCAGTGATTTTGGAAAAGAAGACGGAAATGTGTAACAGGAAACTGCGAAAAGTGCTATGTGATTTGACCAATGAGCGCTCGCGGTGGCGGAGATATCGCTGTCAACACATTCAGCGTAAGGTTGGTACCACGGCGTACTGTCGGCCAACATAATGTATGCGGTGATATATTCAACATTGTAACATTATGATTAAAATTTTCTTCACACAAATTGCATCTCATTGTTATTATACGGTATGATAACATGTCAGATATTACACATCATATGCGACTAATGTGTAAGGTGCGCTCGTTTTTAAACTTATATTAGTACGAGATCCAATGAAACTTTTATATCAAACATTTTATAATTCAAATTTATTATACCAAAAAAAATAGTTGAAGAAATTTCAAACAACCTTTAAGTATTTTGTATCACAATACAATGTGCACCATTAATGATAATTAGAAGACTGAAGGAAATTAATCGGCCCATAGTTTGCACTACAGGATGGTAAAACAGTAGGCCTCTTAATAAACCTAACGACTGTTGCCTTTTTTAAAATATATTCGGGACTAGTCCCTCCCTCTTACCCACCACTGCAACTCCTGTAAGCCAGGATCAACAGTGGCACACAATGAAATGACACTGAGCGGTGAGGCTCAGGCATGTCCCGGGGAATCGCGACAACTGTCTTAGATCCCGCAACGGAATTTAATCATAAAGTAAAAGCAGGAGTTAGAAATGAATAGTTCCACTTCAGGGCTGTTGTCTAATGACTACAGCCGGAAGAACATGGCACAATATTTGTGTTATATGTTGTATAGTCCAAATCACACAACTTATGAGAATAATTCCGAATCTCGCTCAACAAGGAGCCACCGAATATTGATTTATGTCTCATTAACTACAGTAGAAATAAATCTAATTCAAAAATATTATTATTAAGTACTCACGTCTCCCTTTTCCTTCTTTTTCTCTTTTTTGCCATCCTTCTTCTCCTCTTTGTCTTTATCCTTGTCACGTTCTTTCTCGCGTTTCTCCTTCTTTGCACTGCTGCGGTCTCGCTCTGTAATTGATAATATGAAGTTGTTTTTTCTCTCTATATAATAATAAAATAAATTAGCAAGCGGGTGACCTGATGGTAAGTGATCACCGCCACCTATGAACTCTCGTAACATCAGAGGAGCCGCAAGTTCGTTGTCGGCGTTAAAGAAAATAGGCTCGCTTGTTGAAAGTTACCGGTTAATAGTTGAGTGGTTATATAGTGGTTGTATATATGTCATAGTCAGTCATATATATTATTCACATTTTTTTTTGGATTCGTCACTGTTTTTATCTACCGTGCAGTGCTTGAAACACTGCCAAAAACTCAGCAGGACTCCTTTCAAAAAATGGATCTTATTAACTAGTTCTATTATTAACATATTTAGAAACTTGGTAATATGCCTTGCTACACAATTTGGCTTTAATTTTGTTTTACATTTGTTCATTGACAGGTTCTGAATTCATTGGGCAGTTTGTTACTGATGTTGTGGAGACGAGTAGCATTAGCAAAAATATTATGCTTATTTCGAGCATAATTTGAATTTCACTTTACTTCTTATTTCATAACTCAATTTTGAGGCGTAATTGCTTCACATAATGTGCTTGCGATACAGGCATATCGGCTTGAAGACAATATAAAATACATAGATAGATGCCTTTTTTCCGGAGGGGTATACGCAGAGACAACGGATATACATTTGTCACGCACTTCGCACACCTCCTTTTCCTTGAAGCATTGTAAACTAAAATTGAGAAGAAATACTTACTCTTCTCCTTCCCATCCTTTTCCTTCTTCCTCTCTTCTTTAACCAGCTTACAATACTCCTTAAAGTAATCCTCCTTCAGATTACTACTGTCCACCGCCTTATACCGGGGGTCGGAGTCAACTTTCTTCTTCGCATCAATCCAACGAGCGTGTCTGTCCACCGCCTTTTCTTTTAACAGCGCAATGAACTCCGTTTTCGCCTATAATGAGATGTCGATTGTTGTTAAAAGGTAATAGTTACAGTGGAGGGTACGGAAGGCGGGGGGGAGATGTTGAATGGAAGTATATTTGGTATGATTTTAGTGGGTTTAACTGTCTGTGGCAAGATAATCTTTACATTTATGAGGAATATAATTAAATAATGTGTTCCTTTTTAAATACTTCAGTAGAGTATATTATTTTAATGAATGATTTTGTCGTGATAAGGATTATTGTAGAAACCATATTTTAGTATGGTCTAATGAGTTATGTGGATTAAGTTTAGTGTTGATATATTTTGATTTATTGACTTGTTTAAACGATTAATATAATGATGATTTTCATGGCATTTAAGAAATATGTATATCTGCTAGTTGTGCCCCGCTGTTTTACCCGGTTAAATTTTATAAATTATCATTTTGCCCCGTAGGTGATAGCCTGATAATATGTAGCCTATATGTTAACCCGACCTCTTAGTAAATATCAATGCAAAATTTGAAGTAAATCCATGCAGTACTTTTTGAGCTTAGCCCGGACATACATACAAACAATTTTAAAAACTATATTTTTGGCTTCGATATCGATTGTAGATCACGCCCCAAGTATCCTTTTTAAAAAATATTGATATACAGTTTTGACTTTCCTACGAGTATAGATTAAATTGTAATTTTTTTTCATACAATCAGTGTACCTATAGAAATAATTATAAATTCATTAATTAATTATATATTACTACAAACATGTTCTGACTATTTACAATGACGCTATTTTAAAGTCTACTTGAATAAAAACCTTTTTTATTTATGTAACCCATTTCCCGGAAGTGTCACGCCCAAACAAAAGAGGTTAAAGTGGCACTATATTTAAATAAGGTTGTCTGAAATGTGTTTTTGGTGATTAATAAACAAAATATTCTTATTTATTTTATTGTAAAGATATTATTTATATCGACTATCTTTGGCACAGACAAGCTACAAAACTTCGCTTAGCATACTTCCACTAAACATAACCCCTAACCTCCAATTCGCAAAGATTACAAGCTGACAGCAGCTACATAAATGCTGTAACGAAAGTGATTAAACGCTGAAAAGAATAAAGCGGTAATTAAGTCCTGTGGAAGGAAGAACATATTAATTCCTGAAAGAGAATATTCATTAGTTGCTTTTTGGTAAACGGAAGTATTATAGTTAGATTTGTTTATCAAATTTCATACAAGTCGGCCTGGCTCATACGGCGGTTTAGGTGCGGCGCTACAAGTACAGTCATCACAGACAATTTCTTTCATCATCATCATAGCCGAATAACGTCTTCTGCTAGACAAAGGCCACCCCAAAACGCTTCCAAAAGGGTTGTGTCCACTATTTGGAATGTTATGTGTTATCAAGTACTCAATAGCCGCGTAACGGTTATGACGTAGTTGCTATGTTATAATAATATTTTTATACTGTGATTATTTATTTGATTAGTGATTATCATTTTATTAATTACTATTATAATTTAACATCTTAAAACTATTAATAATCGATATTAGAATTTCAAATGGTTGTCACCGATAAAAATATAAATAGGGTAGGAGAATTATTGATATGAAACATCTATAGCCGCACGCAAAAATATACGTTTCTGGCGTGGCGACGCGTCGCCACACCGTACACACTACTATCGTATAACGTGGCGACGCGAAATCGACTTTATTTTATCATTATGACATATTTAGTTCCTATCACAATATGTTCTTTTCTGCATATTACTTTTACAAAATAATGTCGATGTTTCACATCTGTCAGGCGTCCCGTGACGGCTCACATTTTTTTAAAGAGGCATACTTTATACGACGGTAGATGAGAACGTTACTCTGTTCGATTAAATATTGAGTGTGGAAAATATCTCGGAGTTTTAATGTGCAGAACCTACGACCATGTGCCACGCTTGGCACATGGATTGACGATCGCAGTATGATGGTACTATAACCATTACAGAGACACTGCTGCCCGTTCTTTGGGTAAATATTTCTTTACCACATTACAGGTAGCATTATTATTTATTTACCAACACAAAATCTATTACCGCTTTTTTCACTTTACTGTCGTTGGAGATGTTTAATGACTATTTTTAAAACGATGGAACACATGAGTGACCGTGTGAAGCAACTATATTCACCCCTGTGTGCAGCTATGCCAAAGGGTCATGCCTGTATGATTGAGAGATTGAGTGTTAATCAGTAAGGATAGCGTCCAGAGAGGTAAGCCAGGAATAACTGTGGCACTATGAAATTACACCGAGTGGTGAAGCCCAGGTATATCCCGAGGAACTTCGACTGTCTTGTCTTGTCTCAAAACAAATTTAATCAGAAAGAATCGAGGATTTGAAAAAGGGGTTGGAAAACAGAATAATACAACGTGTTGGGCGTAACTCCAACAAATAATGATAAAATACGATGGTATAGAAAATACACTGGTATATTAAACTGGTAAAAATGGTAATTGTTAAATGGTAATTTAACGCGGCTCGGTTGGTGGCTGTTCGTCAACTAACATTATAACAATTTAAATATTAAAACTAAAGATTTGGGTCAGTGCGCAGCGTGGAATTGCTGACTACGCGCGCATTTATGTCAATGAACTGTACTTTGTACATATTTCCGAGGGAAAAATGGCTGATGAGGGTGCATGGTGATACAAGGTGATAAACAATATGATGGTTACATAAAATCTTAAAAATTTCATTTATTAAAGTCTCTATTCCACTACACTAAAATTGAATGAATTTGGAAATTTCACTTTATTTACTCTAGCGTACACATGATTATTCGCACTTGTATTGGGATGGTTAACTACGCTATTATATACGAAACAGGAGCCTCACAACAGAGAATTTGAACTAGAAACGCTACCTACCAAAACTCTCAATTGCCAGTTATAATTTTGCGCACTTTGAGTGATTAAATTCTAAAGAATAATTGAAAGAGATGATGCAAGGTGAAGTTAACCATTAATATGTGTTACATGTTATTAAATAATCTATGCATAGACGCTCTCATAGCTAGACGGTCACCGTAGCCTAGTTGGTAGTGCTCCTGCCTACGAAGCTGGTGGTCCTGGGTTCGAATCCCGGTAAGTGCAAATATTTGTGTGATGAGCACGAATATTTGTTTCTGAGTCATGGATGTTTTCTATGTATTTATCTATCTATATAAGTATGTATATCGTCGCCTGGTACCCATAGTACAAGCTTTGCTTAGTTTGGGGCTAGGATGATCTGAGCGATATTATCCCTAAATATTAAAAAAAAAATTAAAAAGATGCTCTCGTCGGTGTGATTGGAGTGATTGGCGACTTTAAGTAACCACAGCAGCGGTTTAATTTCTGAGCGGTTCCCTGCTTCGAAAGGCACGTTAAACTGTTGGTCCCGGTTGTAACCACTAAGCAACAGTCGTTAAGCCATGTCAGAGGCCTAATTGGCGGCTTGAATAACTCTAGACACTAGGTTAACTACATTTCATACGATCAGTAAGTAATTGTTTGCATACGCTTCAGATCTTCACTCAATTGTGTGATTAATATTCCAAAATATTCGAAACAAATTTTCAATCGAAAACGTAATTTTTTTCCCAATAAGTATGGGTAAAACAGGTTTCCCTATTCCTTCTGGTGAAAAGACATAAAAACTAAGTCCTGGGGAATCACTTTAACTGTCTTTGATTCCGTACGAATTTAATCAGAAAAGGAGGAGTTTGAAACAAATAGTTCCTCTCTCCTCCAGAACAAAGCAGATCTAGTTTCAACTAGACAAGCCAGCTGCAAAAGCACCAATGGTATATTTCATGGCTGTTATAACTGAATAGTACTATTGATATAATAATTCCCACTCAAATAGGAGGCAACCATAATAACCTGGTATAGATATTTCCATTGCTATCGGTACAACGACGTCATCAGAATTCTTTTACCAAGCTAAAATGCCGAACGGTCCTGCTATTGTAAAGTAAAAAGTAGCTTTCATACTAAGTGATAAGGTTTATATTAGCGCACCAACGCACCTTGAGTGTTTAAATTCAAGTATAATAGAAATATATTACGGCAAGCTGGTCTAAATAAAGGCTTCAACTTAAACTTAAAATATTGTATGCATATTGTAAAAATCAGCATTCATTCATTTTGTGTGATAAATATTCCAAAATATTCAATATTCATTTCGATATTATTTACCCCAAAAAGGAAGGCTTTCTTATTCCTACTAGGGATTAAAAGACATTTAATAAAACGAAGACCTGTTCTGAATATTTTGGAATATTAATCACACAAATCGATAGATCAATATATTATTAGAAACTGCTGACAAACAATTGATATCGTTCTAGCGAGCCACCCCGGGATATAAACATAAATTAGAATATTACATTATTGGGTAATAGAAGGGCTCGTAACCAGTTACTATCACCGATCTGGAAATGATTGGCTAGGTTAAGCACCTCGGCTCGCGGTCAGTACCTACATTAATGGGTGGCCGCCGCCAAAGTGGTTTTTTTTCTGAACGTACAAGGCACGTCTAAGCTGACGGTTCCGATTGTAGTCATTATACAACTATGCTCAAAAACCTACCATATATATATTTTTTTAACGCTTGCATTAAAACCCGGCGGATAAGGATTCGAATCAATAGTCTCACATAAATTCCATAAATCAAATAAAATCAACTAGTCTATTTAATAATCCCAGATTATTTATGTAAAGAATTTTTACCCACACTTCGAATATTTTAAATTCTATCAAAAAAATATTGTGGTTGACATAAATAGTCTAGAATAAAAAATAGACTTTATTATCTATAACCGAAACATACTTCCGTTTACCAAAACCTTTTATTATAATTAATGTCTTTACTGTTCCTAAAATTCTTTCTATGAAGTTTAACCAATCTTATGGGTTCGATGCCTCTTTACAAAAATCCCAACAATTACATTAACAAACAAATCACAAATATAAAACTTAAGAAATATGATAAAAATATAGTATACACACGTCAACTTGGTTAAATCATATAGCAGGAATCGAACCCGCATATACCAACACACCACTACAAATTCTTACAAAGAATTTGACGCATTTTTCCATATAGTGTCTTGAAATGTATGTTACCTTAAATAATTTTTGTAGCAGGAATCGAACCCACATGTATTAATAAACCGATAAGTTTAGTAGACACTCGCTAATGTCTCGCTCTTATCTTGAAATAAATTTGGGACTATTACAAATTACTTCCGTGCAAAGTGCATTACATAATTTCTCAAAACAAATATTGAGCCAATGAAACACAAACGTAACAAAAGAAAACATAAACAATAAAAAAAAATTTACTCACTTGTGCAGGATTCGAACCAGCAATGAGTAGTTGTACCATAACGCTTACATTAACCACAACTTTATCAACGTTCTTCTGCGCGAGAATCGAACCCGCAACGAATCAGCGGTCAGCATTGCACAACTCAGCTATACTTTACGACACTCTTCATGCAATTATAATATGTCCATCGTATTCATTTAAGACTGCGTCAACAATTTTAGTACACAAATAAGTACAGATAGATCTTTCCATAGTTATTGGTCCTAAAATGTAAGAAAAAGCCTTAATACTGTTTTAGTTTTAAAGCTTTTTCTGACTTGACAATTCTGTATTGCCTCTTTTATTTTTCTGCTGGGGTTCGAACCCAAACGTTGACGCCAAACCTTATAGGTTTATATTATATAACACAACTGTTTCAGCTTTAATTCCCGAATTAAACTTGACGGTCCCAAAAGTTGTAATTAGACAACAAATCAATTATACAGGAATAATTAGGCAACAAATTTTATCAACAGGAATAAACATCTGTAGTACAGGAAAAACTCATCAAAAAAAGCATTTGCAGGGAAACCTGCGTTTTTAAATACATTTTTTCATCATAGATTTTGATAAGTATAAACAATTTTTTGTTCATTTTATGCGGGTAGAATATAAACAGAACTATAAATCTTATAAAATACCCTATTAGGGTTCCTATTAATTTAGGATTCGAACCCAAACTCAATGCCAAACCTTATACTTAAGCTTAAAAACTAACGATTAAACCCATAAAATTGCTTACACTTCATTATCATTAATATTATAAACATTACAATTACTTTATTGTTTGCAAATCATTAACTATTTAAATTCTTTTAACATTTTTCTATAGCATCAAAAAAATCATTCACGAAAACGTTAATCTGAAAATTTTATTAAAATCGGTTCTGTGTTTTTGTGGGCAACATTCGCTTCCGTGAACGTAGAAAAATATATAAATAAAACTCTGAAAAGAAACTCATTAGTAGGTAAACCTAATTATTTACATAATTTTACTTTCTTTTTAATTATTCCAACACCATCCTTTGACGTATCGGGGTTACCAGATGGGAAAATATAATTTCCGCTTTGCACGGCAACATTGCCGAGAGCATGCATTATTTTTTGCAGTATCGGGGAATCATTTAACTCTATATAATAATAATATGAGGTTGTATATTTCTATGTAGTGGCATAAAGGGGCGATGCTTGAAAAAATTCTACATTCAAATTAACGGTAAAGTTTTTTTAAACCATAGATACGTTGTGAGGTACTCAACATTTTTTAAAACCATAGACCCTATAACCACCACAAGGCAGCGATCTAAAACATTTTTTTTATTATATTTTAAGTACTAAATTTGTTAATATTTTTATGAATTCGGATTCTGCTTAAAATATATCTAACCTTATTAATTTTCTGGCGGCGCGGTGTGACCGATTGACGATTTAATTATTTACTTTTATTATAATAAAATCCCAATTATCAGAAAATTTGCTTTATTAAACCTGAAATGTTTTAATTCTATTAAGATAGGAGTTTCTGTGAAGACTCTACGACATAAAAAAATCATTTTATCATAATCATATTGATTACCTATATATATATATAATCATATTATAGTGCTCAGCCAGAAGTCAGTTTTGGTTCGATTCCCACCCACGACAAATCTTTGTGTGATGAGCATGATTAATAGTTTTGTGTCTGGGTGTAAATTATCTATATGTATGTATTTAAACATATATAAGTATGTTTATCGGTTGGCCGGTTGCCATAGTACAGGTTTTAAGGAACAGATGTCAGTGTTTTAAGTTATCCCAAGATACATATTTCCTTACTAAAACAGTCATTTTTATTTTATAAAAATCTCAAGAGAACATAGTAAGGATTTTATAGTTTACTATCTGTGTCCCGCGGTTTCACCCGCGTTAAACTTTATAAATTATAACACGTTATTCGGATATAATTATAAGCTATATTACTACAAAGTTTCATCGAAATGCGTTCAGTACTTTTTGCGTGAAAGAGTAACAAAAATCCATACAACATTATTAAGTAGTAAATTGCGGCGATAAGGTTCTATATTTTAAGCTTTAATAATTAAGTATAATTTTATACAGCCACTAATATAAAAAAATCTTAACTAATTTCCTCAGATAGCGGGGCCTTCTTTTATGATCTTAAATACTCAAAATCAGAATCAGTCTTACCTTAGTTTATAACTAAACATGAACTTGACTAAACCACTTTATCATGATTGAGCAATGGGGTCTGCCTTCCTTTGGCATGATCGCAGTTTAACTGTTATGTCTCTTCATAACTATCCAAATCCTCTTATCGGCCAAATATTACAATCCCCATAGTAATATAAATGTAAAGTTATCTTTTCAACTCCCCCACCTAACTCCTTTTTACCCCCCAATTTAGGTATATCGTCAATCGAGCACGCCCGCTTCCGCCCGTGTCCGTCCGCTCCGCGTCCGCGCTCGCTCCCGCACCCGCCGCCGCTCCGCTACCGTCAAAGAACTCGCTACTATAAGAGCTATGCTAAGGGTCTCTCAATTGTGTTATATGATGTATTTATATACAGCAAAGTTCAGTGAAAATCGATTAAAAATTTAAATTAATATTAAATTATAAAATATTTGAGTTGTAATAATATTTTTACATCAGGCAACACAACTGTTTAATTATTAAGAAAAAAATGTTTAAATTTATGGAATATCATTAAAGTTTAAAAAGAAATTATTTAATCAGTTATATATTAATTTCAAAATGCTTTGTCAATAATAATTCATGTCTTTGATTTTGTTTGTTTTTTTTTCAAATATATTATAAAACTTTACATAATATACAATACAATATCAGAGACAGTATCAAAACTTCAAACTAATAAAAAAATAATTCACAAATCTAATCTTATAAAATTCGCACTGCATTAATTTCAGTATGTGTATGCTTTTGTAAAACTATGCGCAGGAATCGAACCTGCAGCGTTTTAATGTCTCAGGAATCAAACCCGAACGGTAGCTTAGCAAAAAATAAAAGAGCTTACAATTTTACCATTTCATAATAACATCATGACTCATAATAGTGAAGTCATTTCCTCGGGATTCGAACCCAAATAACAGTAATCTGACACCTGAAAAAAATACTTTATTTTAACATAGATATAAAAAATTTAAACACAAATTAGTACACACGCTTCGTCATTCAATTTTACAGCTAAAATGACAAATCAATTTACTATAATAATATTTTGGTACTTTTAAATTTTTCGCTGCAATATAAAATAATAATTTTATAATAAATAACACATATATTTCTATAATTCCAATGGTTTTTTTATCATAATCTCCAAAGCGGAACTCTTCTCTTCCACCAAGAAATCCTAATATATACCTTGATTATAAATCTCATTTATATATTCAATTTTAAACGAGAATGCACGTACGGTAACATCCCAATTTGGTGTCATACTTATACGTATTTAATAATGATAAATAGTTAACTGCAATTTTATTTGTAATAGTTACCATCTATAGCTAGTGTGCTTGCTTTACTGTGTGGCTGACGGCATAAAATATTGCCACCCCATTAAATGCCGAGGGGGGCGTAAAAGTTAACCCGAGGGTATATTTCCGAGAGAACGGGCAGCAACGTCTGTCTGTGTACTATGACCATCTGCCAAGCGTGTTGATAATGGCATATCCCCCAAATGATGGACCCAACTCCATTGTGGAAATCTGACGTCATTGGACTGACATGATGATGACGATAACTAGAATTAAGTGCTCAAAGAGTACTATAGGTAATGAGTCAACTGCAGAACTTTTCTTATAAATATTAAACTCAATCATTGTCTGTATGCTCTTTATAGAATCGTAAACTATGCATTTGATGATGTGATGATCTTCAGAAAAGTGTTGTGCATGAGCCCACGAAGGTTTCTGAGTTGCTACACCCAACTACAGATGGCGCCAATATCATTCCAATGAATTTCATATATTGCCGTGACAATAACGCGGGTTAAATCGCGGGGCACAACTAGTATTCTATTTATTATAAATAGAAAATTTGTCAGTCCATAATTGGTGTTAAAAATCAGATAAAGTAATTATTTATCACTCATAGTATCTATACATATAATAAAATCGTAGGGAAGTCAAAACTGTACATTGAATATTTTTTTAAAAGGTTACTTGGGGCGTTATCTACCGTCGATATCGAAGCCAAAAATATAGTTTTTAGAATTTTCGTCTGTGTGTCTGTATGTATGTCCGGGCTAAACTCAAAAAGTACTTCATGGATTTACCTCAAATTTTGCATGAATAATAATATAGGCTACATGTTATCACGCTATCACCTACGGGGGAGGAGCTGTGATAATTTATAAAATTTAACGCGGGTAAAACCGCGGGGCACAGCTAGTTTTATATATAATTAGTGGGATTTGTGATACCTGGGTGATCCTATCTGGCTCCGTGAGGGTGTAGAACCTACCCCAAGATCCCTCGGATCCAAAACTACCAGACAAAAGTCAACAGCGTCTTTTTAAATACTATGAACACAGCATACTGTGATCGCCAACACATATGAAAAGCGTGGCAAATGCATATCCCCCCCCCCCCCTTCACCCCCGCAATTACTGACATAATAATGCCGCTGAATGCGGGTAGCTCAAAACAATCTTTGGATGGATAGGAGATCTAATTATTTAAAATATTAATATTATGGGTGGATATGTTTATGATAGCTATTACAAATAATAACATTAAGTTAACTATTGCTCATAATTAAAAACTTAGAAAAAAGGGGCATGTATTAGTATAGTTATTCAGTCGCAACTTTATCATGTATTCGGTATATATTTATTAACTTAGAACATAGCTATGCTGTTGTTTCACACAAAATATTCTCACAATTTATACAACTAATATTTAGCAAACAGAGGCAAAAAAAAACCTGTTTAAATCCATCACCAACACATAGATAAAAACACACCAGCCAGGTCCTAACTAATCAATTCACTTCTAGTCAATTTAAAAGCTATTGTAGTTTTCATACCACTGAACAGATTAGAAACATCTCATTTAAAACAGCTTTTATATATACCCCCGTTGTGAACAGATAAAAAATATTTTAGGAGTATATTTAGACTATGTTCTTAAAATTAGTTTAAAAACATCTGTAATTTTTAACTGGCTCTTCATATCATGAACATAAATCCTGAGACTGCCACATTTCAGTCAGATTTATTATAAATGGGGACTCAAAATAGTCATATCTATATATATAAAAATCAATGCCACTTTTCGTTGTAATGTTATAACTTAACAACGCCTTTACCGATTTGGCTAATTTTGGTCTTGAATTATTTGTGGAAGTCCAGGGAAGGTTCGTACGTAGAGAAAATTTAAAAAATGTCTTGAAAAAGTGTAAAATCTACATCTTTCTATACTCCCATATACAAACAATTTGTACTAATACTTAAAAGCGTAGCGAAGCACGTACCGGGCCGCTAGTTTATGATAAAAATGTAAGAGCCAAATTGAGATTTCTCTCCAATGCCTTTAGGCATGTCAAAATCTAATATACTTCATTAATAGCTCGGTGAGAACTCAATAAAGTCAGTCTCTATATAAAAAGCCAACTTTATTGAAACTTAGCGAACACTGCAACTCAAATATTAAGGCTTTGAGCAGTGAAGCCCGGCCACAATCCATGGAATTCCTACATCTATATTCAACGTGTGGCGCATCGGCTAAGACAGTCACCTCGCCTCTATTCCCGCGCCGGACAACTATTTGTGTGACCCATAAATACTTGTTCTGAGTCTGGATGTAATTTGTGTCCGTCTATTATATGTTTGTAAAGTACCCCGCGACACAGGGATTAGATTTACTAATGCGGAAATTGTCTTTTTTTTTATGAGTTCTTGGAGTCTTAACATGAGTTACTTTCCTTTTTGTTGGTTAAATACTGCTTAGTGAATATGAACCCGGTTGTCGAGTGCTGGGCATCCGACTATGACTTCAACTTAATGGCTTAAAAGATCATCATCAAGATATATAGATAGATAGTTCTGATCGGCAGTAAAATACCCATTCATTAAGTAGATTTTTAATTAAATAAACTCTTAGAGTCCCAAAGACCCAGGCCACCAAAGTGAAACTTTAACCACCCACCCACACTAACGTCGTGTCTGCCCCACTCACCTGTTCTCTCTGCTTATCTTTCTCCTCCTTCTCCTTCTTCCTCAACTCGACGAGGAACTCGTTGAAGTATGTCTCTCTGTCCCGTGCTTTTTCTATACCTTTATAGCGTTCGTCGCGACCGTGCTTCGAAGTGAAATCGTTGAATGATGACCTGGTGAAACAAAATTTTAGATTAATGATAAAATTATATAATTCTAGCTGTGCTGTTTTACCCGCGTTACATTTTATAAATTATCACAGCTCCTCCCCCGTAGGTCATAGCGTGATAATATGTAGTCATGCAAATTTTGAAGTAAATCCATGCAGTACTTTTTGAGTTTAGCCCGGACATACAAACAGACAAAAATTCAAAAAACTATATTTTGACAGTACAGTTGTTAATTTCCTACGATTTTATTATATGTATAGTGTCTGTGTAGTATATAAGTTATCTGGTTTCCATAGTACAAGCTTTGCCGACCAAGCTATGGGTGTGTGAATAATGTCCCAGGATTTTAAAATAATTAAAATTTGGCCGGGGAAGACATCCGGGCGCTCGTCCTTCGTTCCTTCGCTCAAAGAGAAGCCCGACTGGGGAAGTACCTCCTCCTTACAAGAAATCGTCCCGTGGGAAACCTACCCGAGAACGGGCAGCAGCGTTTTGCTGTGAACTATGACCATTAAACTGCGATCGCCAAGCCGTCTGCCAAAGCTTGGCGATTATGGCGTATCCCCCCCCATTCTTTGGGGAGGCTTTTGTCTAGAAGAGGACGTAATTTGGCTTACATGATGATGTGTGATAACACATTAAGGGGCCAACGTGATCTTAACGGAATTGGTTGAATAAAATTGTACGGTTCACGTACAGGCACAACTGCTAACGCCGCGACCTACATTGTAGCTGCTCGATTTATATACGTTTTTTAATTATCATTATTCAGTTGACCAATAGCTGCCGTAGCGCTAAAACCGTGGATTAGCATCTATATATAAGTATGTATTTACAAAAGAAAAATAGTATATGTAATATATCAGTTATCTGGTTTCCATAGTACAAGCTCTGCTTAGTTTGGGATCAGATGGCCGTGTGTGAAAAATGTCACAGGATATTACTATGATTATTATAAAACTTAACTTCGTGTAACTTTTACGAAACTAAAACTTAATTATTGCATAGTATGTGGTTTTCGTCAACTCATCCCAACCATAACTACCTCTGAACCAAACATAAAAGCGATCCGGCTCGAAGGACCACTTTTATGTATGGCTCTTAGCAGTTTTGCCTGTACGTGAACCATACAGATGTTAAGACTCATATCTCTCACATAAGTCTTCTGTGCCAAGCTCTGCAGGTCTTCAGTATTCATGTCAAGATAAATAACACTAGAATAAAACTATTCGTACTAACTTGGAGTGTAGTTTAGCTTCTTCCATAAGAGTTTTGAAGGCAGTCTTTTTCTGGAGGAGTCTGTTCTTCTTCTCTTTCCGCTCTTCCTCGGCGCGGTCGCGAACGTACTGGTCGAACACCTGTAATAAAGATGGCATTGAGTACATAATGATTGAAATTCTTCTGAGGAATTACTAAACTAACTAACTAAAGAAAACTTCTGCGTAGAAAAGAAATCATTCTTCCGGTACCCCAAAAACACTAGCGAGTCTGGATTGCTTAGGCTTAAATCACTCCAATATATAGGTATGAGATTGCGTTATCTAACCAAATAGCAAGGCTTTAATAATGCCAAGTAAAAAAGAATATACTTCCTGCTTTCAACACGCGAAATTATGGACAACGCAGCCAAGTAAGCTGAGTCGTCTATACTCAAAGTAACAACTCCTTCCCACAAAATGGAGAGGGAAATAGATAGTTTAAAAAATATTGTAGAACAAGAGTGGGGATTTTCTATAAAAAGGCGATGCCTCGCCGGCATCGCTCTCTTTTACGACCCAACAGTTGCCGAGGCTGTTACTCTGTCCGATTGTGAATCGATTCTTCGTAGTCTTTGTCTATAAGTGTTAGCCTAGTGTAGTGCGGGTGATTTTACTTCTTTTGTTCGTTTTCTTTGTTTGAATTAAAATTATTTGTCAGTTAATATTTTTGTGATTATTGTTGTCGTAAGTTGTATTAAAATTTGTTTTAAAAAAGCTACTTCTGGTCTCATTCCTTAGAATATTATAAATCTAATCTGGGACATACCACTGTGTTATTTGGTCGAAATTAAGTAAAGCTTGTATTATGGATACTAGACAATGGATAGAAGTACTTGTATGTAAATATATATGTACATACATAACCCAGAAATCTCCCAGTTCAAGAGAAATGTTAGTGCATGGTGGTGCGGCAGGGCCCCGCGCTCGTACTGTGCCGGCTGTCCCTACAGGCGGACTCACCTGGCGCCTCTCCTTGCTGTTGAGCATGAGGTAGCGCGGCTCGAACACGATCTTGTGCAGCTCCTTCTCCCAGGTGGAGAAGGCGGAGACCTCCTTCTCGTGCAGCATGTGCAGGAAGGCGCGCAGGCGCTGGTGGTGCGGCAGGGCCCCGCGCTCGTACTGTGCCGGCTGTCCCTACAGGCGGACTCACCTGGCGCCTCTCCTTGCTGTTGAGCATGAGGTAGCGCGGCTCGAACACGATCTTGTGCAGCTCCTTCTCCCAGGTGGAGAAGGCGGAGACCTCCTTCTCGTGCAGCATGTGCAGGAAGGCGCGCAGGCGCTGGTGGTGCGGCAGGGCCCCGCGCTCGTACTGTGCCGGCTGTCCCTACAGGCGGACTCACCTGGCGCCTCTCCTTGCTGTTGAGCATGAGGTAGCGCGGCTCGAACACGATCTTGTGCAGCTCCTTCTCCCAGGTGGAGAAGGCGGAGACCTCCTTCTCGTGCAGCATGTGCAGGAAGGCGCGCAGGCGCTGGTGGTGCGGCAGGGCCCCGCGCTCGTACTGTGCCGGCTGTCCCTACAGGCGGACTCACCTGGCGCCTCTCCTTGCTGTTGAGCATGAGGTAGCGCGGCTCGAACACGATCTTGTGCAGCTCCTTCTCCCAGGTGGAGAAGGCGGAGACCTCCTTCTCGTGCAGCATGTGCAGGAAGGCGCGCAGGCGCTGGTGGTGCGGCAGGGCCCCGCGCTCGTACTGTGCCGGCTGTCCCTACAGGCGGACTCACCTGGCGCCTCTCCTTGCTGTTGAGCATGAGGTAGCGCGGCTCGAACACGATCTTGTGCAGCTCCTTCTCCCAGGTGGAGAAGGCGGAGACCTCCTTCTCGTGCAGCATGTGCAGGAAGGCGCGCAGGCGCTGGTGGTGCGGCAGGGCCCCGCGCTCGTACTGTGCCGGCTGTCCCTACAGGCGGACTCACCTGGCGCCTCTCCTTGCTGTTGAGCATGAGGTAGCGCGGCTCGAACACGATCTTGTGCAGCTCCTTCTCCCAGGTGGAGAAGGCGGAGACCTCCTTCTCGTGCAGCATGTGCAGGAAGGCGCGCAGGCGCTGGTGGTGCGGCAGGGCCCCGCGCTCGTACTGTGCCGGCTGTCCCTACAGGCGGACTCACCTGGCGCCTCTCCTTGCTGTTGAGCATGAGGTAGCGCGGCTCGAACACGATCTTGTGCAGCTCCTTCTCCCAGGTGGAGAAGGCGGAGACCTCCTTCTCGTGCAGCATGTGCAGGAAGGCGCGCAGGCGCTGGTGGTGCGGCAGGGCCCCGCGCTCGTACTGTGCCGGCTGTCCCTACAGGCGGACTCACCTGGCGCCTCTCCTTGCTGTTGAGCATGAGGTAGCGCGGCTCGAACACGATCTTGTGCAGCTCCTTCTCCCAGGTGGAGAAGGCGGAGACCTCCTTCTCGTGCAGCATGTGCAGGAAGGCGCGCAGGCGCTGGTGGTGCGGCAGGGCCCCGCGCTCGTACTGTGCCGGCTGTCCCTACAGGCGGACTCACCTGGCGCCTCTCCTTGCTGTTGAGCATGAGGTAGCGCGGCTCGAACACGATCTTGTGCAGCGCCTTCTCCCAGGTGGAGAAGGCGGAGGCCTCCTTCTCGTGCAGCATGTGCAGGAAGGCGCGCAGGCGCTGGTGGTGCGGCAGGGCCCCGCGCTCGTACTGTGCCGGCTGTCCCTACAGGCGGACTCACCTGGCGCCTCTCCTTGCTGTTGAGCATGAGGTAGCGCGGCTCGAACACGATCTTGTGCAGCTCCTTCTCCCAGGTGGAGAAGGCGGAGACCTCCTTCTCGTGCAGCATGTGCAGGAAGGCGCGCAGGCGCTGGTGGTGCGGCAGGGCCCCGCGCTCGTACTGTGCCGGCTGTCCCTACAGGCGGACTCACCTGGCGCCTCTCCTTGCTGTTGAGCATGAGGTAGCGCGGCTCGAACACGATCTTGTGCAGCTCCTTCTCCCAGGTGGAGAAGGCGGAGACCTCCTTCTCGTGCAGCATGTGCAGGAAGGCGCGCAGGCGCTGGTGGTGCGGCAGGGCCCCGCGCTCGTACTGTGCCGGCTGTCCCTACAGGCGGACTCACCTGGCGCCTCTCCTTGCTGTTGAGCATGAGGTAGCGCGGCTCGAACACGATCTTGTGCAGCTCCTTCTCCCAGGTGGAGAAGGCGGAGACCTCCTTCTCGTGCAGCATGTGCAGGAAGGCGCGCAGGCGCTGGTGGTGCGGCAGGGCCCCGCGCTCGTACTGTGCCGGCTGTCCCTACAGGCGGACTCACCTGGCGCCTCTCCTTGCTGTTGAGCATGAGGTAGCGCGGCTCGAACACGATCTTGTGCAGCTCCTTCTCCCAGGTGGAGAAGGCGGAGACCTCCTTCTCGTGCAGCATGTGCAGGAAGGCGCGCAGGCGCTGGTGGTGCGGCAGGGCCCCGCGCTCGTACTGTGCCGGCTGTCCCTACAGGCGGACTCACCTGGCGCCTCTCCTTGCTGTTGAGCATGAGGTAGCGCGGCTCGAACACGATCTTGTGCAGCTCCTTCTCCCAGGTGGAGAAGGCGGAGACCTCCTTCTCGTGCAGCATGTGCAGGAAGGCGCGCAGGCGCTGGTGGTGCGGCAGGGCCCCGCGCTCGTACTGTGCCGGCTGTCCCTACAGGCGGACTCACCTGGCGCCTCTCCTTGCTGTTGAGCATGAGGTAGCGCGGCTCGAACACGATCTTGTGCAGCTCCTTCTCCCAGGTGGAGAAGGCGGAGACCTCCTTCTCGTGCAGCATGTGCAGGAAGGCGCGCAGGCGCTGGTGGTGCGGCAGGGCCCCGCGCTCGTACTGTGCCGGCTGTCCCTACAGGCGGACTCACCTGGCGCCTCTCCTTGCTGTTGAGCATGAGGTAGCGCGGCTCGAACACGATCTTGTGCAGCTCCTTCTCCCAGGTGGAGAAGGCGGAGACCTCCTTCTCGTGCAGCATGTGCAGGAAGGCGCGCAGGCGCTGGTGGTGCGGCAGGGCCCCGCGCTCGTACTGTGCCGGCTGTCCCTACAGGCGGACTCACCTGGCGCCTCTCCTTGCTGTTGAGCATGAGGTAGCGCGGCTCGAACACGATCTTGTGCAGCGCCTTCTCCCAGGTGGAGAAGGCGGAGGCCTCCTTCTCGTGCAGCATGTGCAGGAAGGCGCGCAGGCGCTGGTGGTGCGGCAGGGCCCCGCGCTCGTACTGTGCCGGCTGTCCCTACAGGCGGACTCACCTGGCGCCTCTCCTTGCTGTTGAGCATGAGGTAGCGCGGCTCGAACACGATCTTGTGCAGCTCCTTCTCCCAGGTGGAGAAGGCGGAGACCTCCTTCTCGTGCAGCATGTGCAGGAAGGCGCGCAGGCGCTGGTGGTGCGGCAGGGCCCCGCGCTCGTACTGTGCCGGCTGTCCCTACAGGCGGACTCACCTGGCGCCTCTCCTTGCTGTTGAGCATGAGGTAGCGCGGCTCGAACACGATCTTGTGCAGCTCCTTCTCCCAGGTGGAGAAGGCGGAGACCTCCTTCTCGTGCAGCATGTGCAGGAAGGCGCGCAGGCGCTGGTGGTGCGGCAGGGCCCCGCGCTCGTACTGTGCCGGCTGTCCCTACAGGCGGACTCACCTGGCGCCTCTCCTTGCTGTTGAGCATGAGGTAGCGCGGCTCGAACACGATCTTGTGCAGCTCCTTCTCCCAGGTGGAGAAGGCGGAGACCTCCTTCTCGTGCAGCATGTGCAGGAAGGCGCGCAGGCGCTGGTGGTGCGGCAGGGCCCCGCGCTCGTACTGTGCCGGCTGTCCCTACAGGCGGACTCACCTGGCGCCTCTCCTTGCTGTTGAGCATGAGGTAGCGCGGCTCGAACACGATCTTGTGCAGCTCCTTCTCCCAGGTGGAGAAGGCGGAGACCTCCTTCTCGTGCAGCATGTGCAGGAAGGCGCGCAGGCGCTGGTGGTGCGGCAGGGCCCCGCGCTCGTACTGTGCCGGCTGTCCCTACAGGCGGACTCACCTGGCGCCTCTCCTTGCTGTTGAGCATGAGGTAGCGCGGCTCGAACACGATCTTGTGCAGCTCCTTCTCCCAGGTGGAGAAGGCGGAGACCTCCTTCTCGTGCAGCATGTGCAGGAAGGCGCGCAGGCGCTGGTGGTGCGGCAGGGCCCCGCGCTCGTACTGTGCCGGCTGTCCCTACAGGCGGACTCACCTGGCGCCTCTCCTTGCTGTTGAGCATGAGGTAGCGCGGCTCGAACACGATCTTGTGCAGCTCCTTCTCCCAGGTGGAGAAGGCGGAGACCTCCTTCTCGTGCAGCATGTGCAGGAAGGCGCGCAGGCGCTGGTGGTGCGGCAGGGCCCCGCGCTCGTACTGTGCCGGCTGTCCCTACAGGCGGACTCACCTGGCGCCTCTCCTTGCTGTTGAGCATGAGGTAGCGCGGCTCGAACACGATCTTGTGCAGCTCCTTCTCCCAGGTGGAGAAGGCGGAGACCTCCTTCTCGTGCAGCATGTGCAGGAAGGCGCGCAGGCGCTGGTGGTGCGGCAGGGCCCCGCGCTCGTACTGTGCCGGCTGTCCCTACAGGCGGACTCACCTGGCGCCTCTCCTTGCTGTTGAGCATGAGGTAGCGCGGCTCGAACACGATCTTGTGCAGCTCCTTCTCCCAGGTGGAGAAGGCGGAGACCTCCTTCTCGTGCAGCATGTGCAGGAAGGCGCGCAGGCGCTGGTGGTGCGGCAGGGCCCCGCGCTCGTACTGTGCCGGCTGTCCCTACAGGCGGACTCACCTGGCGCCTCTCCTTGCTGTTGAGCATGAGGTAGCGCGGCTCGAACACGATCTTGTGCAGCTCCTTCTCCCAGGTGGAGAAGGCGGAGACCTCCTTCTCGTGCAGCATGTGCAGGAAGGCGCGCAGGCGCTGGTGGTGCGGCAGGGCCCCGCGCTCGTACTGTGCCGGCTGTCCCTACAGGCGGACTCACCTGGCGCCTCTCCTTGCTGTTGAGCATGAGGTAGCGCGGCTCGAACACGATCTTGTGCAGCTCCTTCTCCCAGGTGGAGAAGGCGGAGACCTCCTTCTCGTGCAGCATGTGCAGGAAGGCGCGCAGGCGCTGGTGGTGCGGCAGGGCCCCGCGCTCGTACTGTGCCGGCTGTCCCTACAGGCGGACTCACCTGGCGCCTCTCCTTGCTGTTGAGCATGAGGTAGCGCGGCTCGAACACGATCTTGTGCAGCTCCTTCTCCCAGGTGGAGAAGGCGGAGACCTCCTTCTCGTGCAGCATGTGCAGGAAGGCGCGCAGGCGCTGGTGGTGCGGCAGGGCCCCGCGCTCGTACTGTGCCGGCTGTCCCTACAGGCGGACTCACCTGGCGCCTCTCCTTGCTGTTGAGCATGAGGTAGCGCGGCTCGAACACGATCTTGTGCAGCTCCTTCTCCCAGGTGGAGAAGGCGGAGACCTCCTTCTCGTGCAGCATGTGCAGGAAGGCGCGCAGGCGCTGGTGGTGCGGCAGGGCCCCGCGCTCGTACTGTGCCGGCTGTCCCTACAGGCGGACTCACCTGGCGCCTCTCCTTGCTGTTGAGCATGAGGTAGCGCGGCTCGAACACGATCTTGTGCAGCTCCTTCTCCCAGGTGGAGAAGGCGGAGACCTCCTTCTCGTGCAGCATGTGCAGGAAGGCGCGCAGGCGCTGGTGGTGCGGCAGGGCCCCGCGCTCGTACTGTGCCGGCTGTCCCTACAGGCGGACTCACCTGGCGCCTCTCCTTGCTGTTGAGCATGAGGTAGCGCGGCTCGAACACGATCTTGTGCAGCTCCTTCTCCCAGGTGGAGAAGGCGGAGACCTCCTTCTCGTGCAGCATGTGCAGGAAGGCGCGCAGGCGCTGGTGGTGCGGCAGGGCCCCGCGCTCGTACTGTGCCGGCTGTCCCTACAGGCGGACTCACCTGGCGCCTCTCCTTGCTGTTGAGCATGAGGTAGCGCGGCTCGAACACGATCTTGTGCAGCTCCTTCTCCCAGGTGGAGAAGGCGGAGACCTCCTTCTCGTGCAGCATGTGCAGGAAGGCGCGCAGGCGCTGGTGGTGCGGCAGGGCCCCGCGCTCGCGCGCCGCGCGCACCTCGGCCTCCACGGCCGCCGCCGCGCCCGCGTCGATCTGCCCGCCGCGCGCGATGCTGCTGCCCGCGGCGCTGCTGCCCGCGCCCACCGTCGTCGACACCGCTGCCCCAACGGAAATAAACATTAACCTCAGCCAGCAACAAACCCGGTCATTTAATGTGGAACTACAGTGTGTACCCGAAAACAAATATGAAAATCTTTATGAAATTAGTAACATAGTGTCTGAAAATATCCACAACTTCCCACGTAAAGCAGAAATAGATCGTTCTAACACACGCCAACAATTTAAAGTGGTTCAACTTTGTTCCCCTAACTCCTAGCTTTAATTGTTAACTACAACAAAAACAACTCGCAGAACCAACTAAAAAACACTCTATTCCATTCATGTTACGGAACACTTATGATAGAACACTACCTGGCAACAAATCTTGACACGTGATTAGTTAAAAACGTCAGTTCAACAATACACCAGTTCGAATTTGGCTGCATTTACATAGATCTTAGCTGAGGCTATGGATTGTAAACAACAAACAAGTTGATGTTATGTGCACCGATTTTAGCAAAGCCTCCGATAGACTTTCACATAATAAACTCCTTCGTAAGTTGTCTAAGTATGGTGTACAAGTAAATTACTGACACATGGTTGCAACTTCATCTTGAAAATGGCACATTCTTCATAGTTGTTTATGGCTTTCAGTGTGATAGTCAAACTGTCACGTCTCGGATGCCACAGGGGTCACACTTAGGTACAGTTTTATTTTAATTCTTCGTCAATGAAATTCCAACATGCTTGCGTTTCTCATAGATCTTTATGTATGCAGACGACTTTAAATAAGTGGAGTTATTGGTTCCACAGATAAGATACTGTCACTCGAAAGACGACATTGATAGCCCCCCAAAAAATGGTGTGCGCAATGTGAGAACTAAATATATAAATATTAAAAAATGCTTTCATACCAAATTCTCTTGGAAGATTAACGCACTCAGCAGTAGTTACTACATAGGTAATTAGAAGATCCAAGAACTAGATCAAATAGTAGACCTGGGTGAAACTATGAAGAGGATGTTAACATTAGATCTTCAAATAGAAAACGAGAAAGTTTTTCGTAGTATTAAATTTACGATTCTGTTATAATACAGCCTGAATATTATAATCTTATTTGGAGACCACAAATTGCAGTACACGCACTCCACCTGGAGCGCATACAAAAAGGTTCACGTGGCATCTATCAAAGAACCTTCAGAAAACAAAAAGAAGAGCTCCATACAATGATTAACTAGAAGAATTTACAATTTACTCTCTTTCAGAACGCAGGGACGTAAACAATTTTATGCATAAAGAATTACACAGTACGTTTAACTGTCCACAAGTACTACACAGAATTCATATCCGCGCTCCAGCTAGACACCCTCGCAACCGCATTACTCCCTTTCACCCACCTCTTCGCAGAACTGTTTCTGGATCAAGCACCCCAAATATCAGGCTCTCTAGACTAGCAAATGAGATCAGTGACTTTGCCGACATCCACGCTGACTCTCTTGGCAAGTTTCGATGTACACTTTTGAAGTACATATTACAGAAACAAACATCAATAATTTTTATTTGATTAATTCTGTAGTTTCAATCTATATCTTTGTTTGTAGTTTTAAAGTTTAATTTAGTTCTTAAAGTTCTTAAGTAAAGATCCAGTGTGGTAACAAGACATGTTGTATTTGCCTAGAAATATTTGCTGCATTAAGTTTAGTTTTTATGCAAGTTTTTTAAACACTTGTAATAGTGTAAACAAATTTTGGAAATTCTAAAAAAAAAATAACGTTACGATTGTTTTATAACGCTGCTGACACCCGCCGTAATCGACCACCACTCGGACTATGATAATAACACATTTATGAAAGGATTCATACTCACCCCCATTTTCCCACACAAACGTAAATAATTCAATCCACTAAAAACTAGCAACAGTGCGAATGTGTAACAATGATACATATTACTATACAGTCTATTTTTCCTTACTTGTCTTATTTGGTAAACAAACACTACTCGGTAGGAAAATCACTAGTTTCGTCATCAATCATGCACTTTTAGTTAGGTATGAACATCTTGATTGTTGGAAGAAACACATACTATATAAATAACACCAAAAACTGCTTCAAATTAACCATCCAAACACATTAATTCTCTTAAAATCAAAATAATATCAGAATCCATTTCCACAGATTAAAAATTATATTGGCAATTTGACATTTCAAAATGCTAGTTTGTCTTTGGAACTTAGAGAAGGGAAAAGTGAATGAATGATTCTGACCAGTGTGAACTGTATAATTTTAATGTAAAAAACTAAATAATAAAGCAGAATGTTTATATATATATCAAGTTATGTTTGTATGGTAATGTAAGGCATTATTTTTAAAAACTAAAGTTTTTGTTGTAACTGGTCGTAGACTAAAAGTATTATTTGACAAGTGAATTTTTTTAAGTTCAGTCCTTCATTCGATAATTTCCCAACTCTACCAATTGTCTTTGGTTACCAGTACGCCATATTTGTTTACCAAATAAGACAAGTAAGGAAAAATAGACTGTAAATGATCCACCTTCGTTCGACAAATACATGTGATTTATAGAACTGATTCTAAGTAACGTATAAGCGGCATCTAGTACTTATTAATTTGTAAATTGATTAAATCTAGACTTACGAAAATACCTCACTGGGCGAGATTTCGGCAAGTATTTACATTAGTTTTACTTATTACTTCCACAAAACACGGACATGTATGGTAGGGATGTTCCGATAGTTACACTGCCATTTTGCAATACCTAGAAAGTTGCCAGATCACCTCATAGACAGAAAAATCTATGCTTACCGTCATCTGCCTTGCTCTTCTTGGAGTCCAACGAGTCGTCACTGCTGGAATCAGCCGCACGCTTGAGCTCACCGTTGCTGGGTTTGGTGCTGGTGGGTGTCGCTGCTACTGCCGCATCTTTACGCTAAGACGACACAAACACTTTAATAATAAATCCCGTTATTTTGAAAAAAACAATCTTTAAACACCAGCGGTCTCCCTCGCCATGTAGTGGGGAAGGAGTTGTTACCTTGAGCTCCAATAACGCAGCAGGCGGCTGACTGACCGCTTTGTCCACGTCAGCTCTGCCCATGAGAACGGCGGGCCGCTCCCACACAGACGAGTGCGCGGCTGAGTTGTAGAAGAACACCAGCCCATCGCCCGTCCATACTACACACCTGAAAAGACAAATAATACACAATTACACATTGCAGATATTTTTATATTGGGCATCCACCATGCAGAGTATATGCTGAAAGTAGTAAAGTTTTAAAAAAACATACTTGTAATATGTGGTGTCAGGCAGAGTGATTACGGCTAGTTATATACAGCTACGTTAATAAGTCATCACCAGAGTTTCGTGAATAATAAATAAAATAAATAAACACTCGTTTGTCAACTTTATTCATATTTTATCCACAGACACGTGTGACATTTTCCCTTTATAAATATCCGACAGACCCAAAAATATTTAACATTATTCAATTCCATTCCTCGAACAAGAGAAATATTTATTAGTATAAAACCATATACAGTATGGGGCAGAGAACACTAACATGATGCCTACTAAAAGTAGTATGGAATTTTATATTATTTATGATTTAAAATCTTTTCCGACAATATCACATCGCAATATAGTTCAAAACCACGGTATTTAAAAGTATAGTAATAGAGTATAAAATTTGACCAAAAATATTTTACCTTTATTTTTAATGTTACGTGTTATATTAGGCGAATTAATGAATATCTAGGAATAAACTCCTTATGTTCAACAGGAGGGGACAAATACAAGGCTATACAGGAGATTTATTCGTTTTCTGAACAAATTTAGTGTGATAAAGAGTGAACATAATGGTTTTCAGGCAGGAAATCAACAACGCTTGCCACCTTTATCCTAATAAATCATAGCATCGGTAATATAGATGGCAAGAGACCCACGACTGTGGTTTTCTTTGACATGACAAAAGCGTTTGACTTTATGTCTCATATTACTTCTGCAAAAGCTGGCAAATTACGGTACCAGAGTAACTTGTTTAGAAAATATTACATCCCACCTCCGTGAACGAAAAGAATGTGTTGAAATACCAAACATTGAAAAGGATTAAATTTTAAATCATAATTTGTCCATGAGTAAAATACATAGCTGCGGGGTTCCACAAGGTAGTGTCCTCGGCTCACTTAACTTGCTCTTTTACATTATAGTCTATTGTTATGGGAGAACTCTACAGATATACAAAAGGCAATTCTGTGTCAAAAGAAATGTTTAAGAGCAGTCATAGTTAAAGTGGGTGTGGTAAGAATGCAAAGGGCTCTTGTCTCACCAAGGCGTGCCCAGGATGGGCGTGGTGGTGATGGGGCGGCTGCGGTCCTGCTTGGCCTTCTCTTTCTCCTTCTCCTTCTCTTTCTCCTTGTCCTGGCGCTCCTTGTCGGCCTGCTGGCGCTCCAGCTCGGCGCGGCGCTCGCGCTCCTGCTGCGCCACGTGCTCGCGCGCCACGCGCTCCGCCTCCGCCGCCTCGCGCGCCTCGTCGTCCGCGTCCACGTCGATCACTGGCGAGAAAGAAATGTGTGTTCTTTATACAAATAAAAAAAACAGTATAAAAAACTGGTGAGGTTTAGACGCGACCGAAGTAAAACTTAAATATACGAAACCTAACTGGCAACAACAGAAAGAGAGAAAGAAAATCGCTCGTACCTCTCTCTCGCTTGCCCCTACAGTAATATACGAAACGTTACTCTATCTATTTCTATCTTCACAAAATTATATCTCCCTCTTCAAAAACACATTTTGAAGTAAAACTTCTTTGTGCACGCTTAACTTGAGGAGTAAGCTGATGAATGTGTGACGTGAGCGTTACGAAAAGTGTGATGAAGCGAGGCGTAAGGAAGTTGAAGACTTCTTCGTAGATGACTTCACACTACATATAATAAAATCGTAGGAAAGTCACAAAACTGTACATTGAATATTTTTTTAAAAGGATACTTGGGGCGTGATCTACAATCGATATCGAAGCCAAAAATATAGTTTTTAGAATTTGTGTCTGTTTGTCTGTATGTATGTCCAGGCTAAACTCAAAAAGTACTGCATGGAATTACTTCAAATTTTTCAAGAGGTCGGGTCAACATATAGGCTACATATTATCACGTTATCACCTACGGGAGAGGAACTGTGGTAATCTATGAAGTTTAACGCGGGTAAAACCGAGGGGCACAGCTAGTAGGATATAAGAGTCATTAATACCAAGAAATCACATAGAAGTAGCTACTTTCAATAATGAAAATTGTCCAACTTTAAGTCAACACTCACACTTACCTTCAACTTTGCTGTCATCCAAATCGATGGTCACAGTTTCCTTTGGTTTGTCCAATCCGAGTTTAGCTTGGAGTTCTATAACAAAATAATTACATTAAAACGTGACTTTCTGCGACTATAAACAAACCGTTCGGCATCTGGGAGATAAAATCTTCACGTAAGAAGAAAAACGTTATACTCCGTCCATGCGACTCTATGCGAACTTATGCAAAATATTTTTACATAGAATACTGAACAAGCAAATGTTCGAAAATGCGCGAGAAGTCCCCAAATAGGAGCGATTTTAGCTCGTATTTATATTGTAACTTTATAAAATACATAGGAGTTCATTATGCAATGTACAATTTTGTTGCAAAAAGATCCTTGTATCCCATAACCTAACCAGAGTAATGCAATTGGCAATACATCTTATTTCTACGTTGTTATATAAAACAATCACTCACGCACTTCGTTCAAAGAGTCACACGTTCACAAACACCACAGTACTAAGCATCTAAAGCTAATATAGATATGTTTTATTGATTGTTGCTGACCTTCGAGCTCCTTCATGGGTTCGGGTTTGTCCCAGACACTCTCCTATTTGCTCACGTTGTAGTAGTAGGCGCGGCCTGATCACCTGCACCAGGCCGTCTCTTACTTTCGAGCTCCTTCATGGGCGCGGGTTTGTCCCAGACGCTCTCCTGCTTGCTCGCGATGTGGTTATAGGCGCGGCCTGATCACCTGCACCAGGCACTCTCTTACCTTCGAGCTCCTTCATGGGCGCGGGTTTGTCCCAGACGCTCTCCTGCTTGCTCACGTTGTGGTTATAGGCGCGACCTGATCACCTGCACCAGGCACTCTCTTACCTTCAAGCTCCTTCATGGGCGCGGGTTTGTCCCAGGCGCTCTCCTGCTTGCTCGCGTTGTAGTAGTACGCGCGGCCTGATCACCTGCACCAGGCACTCTCTTACCTTCAAGCTCTTTCATGGGCGCGGGTTTGTCCCAGACGCTTTCCTGCTTGCTCGCGTTGTAGTAGTAGGCGCGGCCTGATCACCTGCACCAGGCACTCTCTTACCTTCGAGCTCCTTCATGGGTGCGGGTTTGTCCCAGACACTCTCCTAGTTGCTCGCGTTGTAGTAGGAGGCGCAGCCTGATCACCTGCACCAGGCACTCTCTTACCTTCGAGGTCCTTCATGGGCGCGGGTTTGTCCCAGACGCTTTCCTGCTTGCTCGCGTTGTAGTAGTAGGCGCGGCCTGATCACCTGCACCAGGCACTGTCTTACCTTCGAGCTCCTTCATGGGTGCGGGTTTGTCCCAGACACTCTCCTACTTGCTCGCGTTGTAGTAGTAGGCGCAGCCTGATCACCTGCACCAGGCACTCTCTTACCTTCGAGGTCCTTCATGGGCGCGGGTTTGTCCCAGACGCTCTCCTGCTTGCTCGCGTTGTAGTAGTAGGCGCAGAATAATCACCAGCACCAGTCACTCTCTTACCTTCGAGCTCCTTCATGGGCGCGGGTTTGTCCCAGACGCTCTCCTGCTTGCTCGCGTTGTAGTAGTAGGCGCAGAATAATCACCAGCACCAGTCACTCTCTTACCTTCGAGCTCCTTCATGGGCGCGGGTTTGTCCCAGACGCTCTCCTGCTTGCTCGCGTTGTAGTAGTAGGCGCGGCCGTCGGGCGCTCGGTGGGCAGTCCACTCGGCCGCCTGGGCCACCAGCTCGGGCGTGATCACCTGCACCAAACACGAAAACTTGGCTTTAGATACTGCATTCTTGATTTTTCATTTATATGCTAAAAATTTTGGATTCGGCGGCCGTCATCCTTATTCCACTGACATAGGTGAAGCATGTCACCGCCCCGCGGTTTCTTCACTGGTCGATGTCCCAATCGGCACAGTACAAAAAATATAGACAGTACGGAAACTACTTACAAATACTCGAAACTGCGCACTCACCAAAACACGCGCATCGACAAAACCCCTTAAGCGGTTGTCGCGGTGCTGTCAGTAGTGACTGCCGCGTCAACAACGTTTAAGACTAGCACCATGATCTTTTTAAAAATGCCACGAACGTATTGCGGCTATATGAACTCGGCTTCATCGAAACTGGAGCTATCGTATAATACACTTCGTGCTGATTTTGACCATAAAAAAAACATTAACACCTTCAACACTATTGCTACTCCATTTTAGCAATAGGTAATTATTTCATCAACTAGGTTTAGTTTCCGTACTATCCATATTTATACTGTGCTATCGATTCTATATTATTTTTGTATTAATATCATCAAATGATATAAGGATTAAATTTTTAGATACAAGCGTTTCGAGATCTTGACTGCAAATAAATGCAAAATACTACTCTGTCAAGAAAGTACCGGGAAAAGATCAATAATATACAAAATGTTTGTTATTCATCCAAATTTATTTTATCACCTTCAAAGTATGCTCCTTCAGAAACGATACACTTACGCCAACGAATAATTCATTCATCAAAACATTTTTTAAACGCTGCTTTCGGAATTGAGTTCAGTTCTCGCCGCGAATTCTCCTTTATGTCTTCTACCGATTGAAAACGGGTACCACGAAGTGGGAATTTGAGTTTAGGAAAAATAAAGAAGTCAGCTGGAGCCATATCTGGTGAATATGGTGGTTGCTGGATGGTATTTGTTGAGTGTTTGGTCAAAAATTCGTTCACAATGATGGCCATTATCGTGGTGCAAAATCCAAGAATTTTCTTTCCACAAATCTGGCCTTTTTCGTCTAATTTGCTCTCTTAAACGCCGCATAACGCTCAAATAATATTCTTTATTTACCGTTCGACCTTCCGGTAAGAATTCAGAGTGCACAACACCGCGATAGTCAAAGAAAACAGTCAACATGACTTTGACTTTTGTTCATCGACTTTGGCGTGGTTTTTTCGGTTTCGGTTCAGTTGGAAGGCGCCACTCCGAAGCTTGTTGACTAGTTTGCTTGTACTCGTAAACGCACGTTTCGTCACCAGTAACAATGCGTTTCATGAATGTTGGGTCGGAATTGACTCGTTCTACCAGCGACTTTCATGCGATTGAGTTTTTGGAGAAAATTCAGATCTTTTGGGACTAGCCGAGCGGCAACATGTTTCATACCCAAATGATTAGTTAAAATGGTACGAATCGACTCGTGAGATACAGAAAGTTCGGCGGCTATCTCTCTCAGAGTTGAATGAGGATTTTCAGTCACTATTTCCTTGACTTTTGCGATGTTAACTTCAGTTGCATTGCATGTAACATTTTCAGTGACTCCGAACACGAAATTCCATTAGCGATACAAAATTTAAGACAAACTCTTTGTTCGATATTTTTGTCCATTATGAAATTCGCAATACACACTATATAGGATATTACTAAAACCAGCACTGTACACTTGCACAGCAATAACAGATGCAACTCAAAATCCGCGCCAAAATGGAAAACAGTTGTGCCAATCTAACAACAACAAAAATAAACTAAAATTTGAATTTGGAACCATAAACAAATCATCCATTCCCGATACTTTTTTGACTGAATGTATATATTTTTTTAAAGACAACGCCTGCACTAGAGAATCGAATCCCTGTGTCGCGGGGTAAACAGGGATTCTTTACAAATATAATCAACTGACACAAATTACATCCAGACTCAGAATAACTATTTATGGGTCACACAAATAGTTGTCCGGCGCGGGCCTCGAACCTGCGATACGAAGTGGCGAGGCGACTGTCTTAGCCGCTGCGCCACACGTGCAAAATACATTATTATAAGATTTGTTTCAATTCACTTACGGGTTCCTCTTTTTGCGGCGGCGCTTGGCTGGGGGTGGGCGAGTCCGGGATGAAGGTCGGCTCTGATGATGGAGTGGACACGCGAGGAATGCCCACCGGAGGCAGATGTGTAGCTGCAACAGATAACACACTGATAAAACTAGCTGTTGAGTATGTTTCGTCGGAGCGTCTCAACTGGGCAGTATTGAAACTGGTTGTAGAGTCAACCGCCGTGTTTGTTTCGCTGGGTCTTTCATTTCGCAGGTCCGGAGATAGCATTAAAGCGCGACCGTCGTTATAAACACAAGGTATGCCATAATAATAATATCGAATTTTGACCTTAACTATAATGAAATTTATTCAGCACTTTGGTATTAACATACACTTGTACTTGTCAAGTTCACAATGCAGTACATAAACATAGTCGAATACAGTATAAAAATTACAAAAAATTAATTCGTCCGTCCGTGCTGTCTGTTTTATCAGATATATTTTCTTAAATCCTAAAATAAATAACAAGTTACTAATCTATTATTTTGAAATTTAGTTGCACTATTAATTTTAATATCATCATCATCATCATGATGATGATGATGCTGATGATATTAAAATTAAAAATTTTAAGGCAATGAGCATTTGGCTAGCGCAGGAGGCTCTTAACCAGTAGTTTAAATTAAACGACTAATACCTGAGGGCACCCTTTTGGGGTTCGGGCCACAGCTCAGGTGGCCGCTGAAGCAAAAGGACAGAATTCTAAGAGAGGGTGTGATCACATGCACGGGATCACCGATGACGCGTTAAGGGGCCAAAGCGATCCTCGCCGCTGAGGAGCCTGCCCTAGCTAACCTGCGGCTTTCTCTAGCTACCTAGGTGGACGACCCGGAGAAGAAAGCCACAAACAAACTTAAGGCTTGCTTTTTTCGTCTTCTTTTGCTTTTTGTTTTCGTTTTTTTATATCATGTATTTTCTTACATTGGGATGGGCGTTATGTAGGCTAATGCACGCACAGAACCGTTGTCATCTAATGAATCAAAAAATTGTGAGATAATAAACAATAACATTAAATTTCACTCAAGCAATTAGAATAACCTCTTGCTAGATGAGAAAACGGTGGGTACATCCGCGTACATTTACAAAATTAACAAGTCAACCAGAGGCAACGACTGTATGAAAAAATAAAATATTATGAGTACCCCAACAGCAGTTCGACCAGTTACCGCAAGCATAACACTGCATAGACAAAAATTCTCTTCTTTGAATACTTACTAGAATCCGGTATGTTATGCGGAGCCAAGTGTGGTGGGGGCTGCGCCACTAGCGGCGGCGGCCAGCCAGCCCAGCCGGCCCACGAGCCGCCTGGCCCCGGGCCACCCGGCCCGCTAGGACCCGCGCCCGGCCCAGGCCCCGGGCCCGGGCCTCCTGGCCCGCCGGGTCCGGGGAAAGAGCCGCCAAAGTTCGGCGGGAAGTTAAGTGGAATATTTCCTGAAAGAGCAAAAATAAAAACTTCAGATTTTGGGCACCATTGATGTGTAGTCCTTTCAAATCAGATCCTTTACGCCTTTTAGCTATTATAATTAACTAGCTGTGCCCCGCGGTTTTACCCGCGTTAAACTTTATAAATTATAGCCTGTGTAGTCCAGGGTGTCAGCTTTTGTTTTTTTATTTACCAAACACTAAAGATACATATCTATACATATAATAAAATCGTAGGAAAGTCAAAACTGTACATTGAATTTTTTTTTTTTAAAGGATACTTGGGTCGTGATCTACAATCAATTTCGAAGCCAAAAATATAGTATTTAGAATTTTTGTCTGTGTGTCTGTTTGTCTGTATGTATGTCCGGGCTAAACTCAAAAAGTACTGCGTGGATTAACTTCAAATTTCGCATGAATAATACTAAGAGGTCGGGTCAACATATTGGCTACATATTATCACGCTATCACTGAAGGGGGAGGAGCTATGATAATTTATAAGATTTAACGCGGGTAAAACCGCGGGGCACAGCTAGTTACAAATAAAAATAATTATAGTAACACAAAAACCTCTTGGGCTTATGCGTGCTACTTTTGTAGTCCGTTGTGTAGCTGACAAACATACTTAATAGCTAGGTTCGACTTATATACTTATCTAAGGTACTAAACATTACAATTCACAACATCTAGGTAAGTATTAAACATTTCGCAATTGTAACAGTACATATTCGTATGTAGGGCCTTATCATACTAGCAGATTGCGAACGTCCTCAAAGCGGAGCGGGCGCGCGACGTGTTCGCTACGGACTCACAACGAACACGCCGCGCACGCGCAGCGAATTGTAACAGTACATATTCGTATGTAGGGCCTTATCATACTAGCAGATTGCGAACGTCCTCAAAGCGGAGCGGGCGCGCGACGTGTTCGCTACGGACTCACAACGAACACGCCGCGCACGCGCAGCGAATTGTAACAGTACATATTCGTATGTAGGGCCTTATCATACTAGCAGATTGCGAACGTCCTCAAAGCGGAGCGGGCGCGCGACGTGTTCGCTACGGACTCACAACGAACACGCCGCGCACGCGCAGCGAATTGTAACAGTACATATTCGTATGTAGGGCCTTATCATACTAGCAGATTGCGAACGTCCTCAAAGCGGAGCGGGCGCGCGACGTGTTCGCTACGGACTCACAACGAACACGCCGCGCACGCGCAGCGAATTGTAACAGTACATATTCGTATGTAGGGCCTTATCATACTAGCAGATTGCGAACGTCCTCAAAGCGGAGCGGGCGCGCGACGTGTTCGCTACGGACTCACAACGAACACGCCGCGCACGCGCAGCGAATTGTAACAGTACATATTCGTATGTAGGGCCTTATCATACTAGCAGATTGCGAACGTCCTCAAAGCGGAGCGGGCGCGCGACGTGTTCGCTACGGACTCACAACGAACACGCCGCGCACGCGCAGCGAATTGTAACAGTACATATTCGTATGTAGGGCCTTATCATACTAGCAGATTGCGAACGTCCTCAAAGCGGAGCGGGCGCGCGACGTGTTCGCTACGGACTCACAACGAACACGCCGCGCACGCGCAGCGAATTGTAACAGTACATATTCGTATGTAGGGCCTTATCATACTAGCAGATTGCGAACGTCCTCAAAGCGGAGCGGGCGCGCGACGTGTTCGCTACGGACTCACAACGAACACGCCGCGCACGCGCAGCGAATTGTAACAGTACATATTCGTATGTAGGGCCTTATCATACTAGCAGATTGCGAACGTCCTCAAAGCGGAGCGGGCGCGCGACGTGTTCGCTACGGACTCACAACGAACACGCCGCGCACGCGCAGCGAATTGTAACAGTACATATTCGTATGTAGGGCCTTATCATACTAGCAGATTGCGAACGTCCTCAAAGCGGAGCGGGCGCGCGACGTGTTCGCTACGGACTCACAACGAACACGCCGCGCACGCGCAGCGAATTGTAACAGTACATATTCGTATGTAGGGCCTTATCATACTAGCAGATTGCGAACGTCCTCAAAGCGGAGCGGGCGCGCGACGTGTTCGCTACGGACTCACAACGAACACGCCGCGCACGCGCAGCGAATTCGTTGCGCACGCGCAACGGGATTCAAATTCGTCGATGCTTTCGTTTTCGTCTCCGGCGTCTTGGAAGTAATAAAGCCAACAACAGTGTTTCCTCGTCTTAATCCATTATGTTACTGAGTCGTCGATAATTTGCTACAAACATAACGGAAACGTAACGTATTTGACACGCGTCCGCGACGTCCTCGCTGCGCAGACGCAGCATGTTCGCGACGCATTCGCTGCGCGTCCGCTCCGCCCCGCAGCCGCTTCCATACCTCTAGTATGATAAGGCCCTTACAATTGCGAACTATAGTATGCTTTTAATTTATATTTAATGTTACTAATACTAATATTATCGCGTAGGTTTATTGAATTTTGGTATGGAGCTAACTCCCTACCAAAATTCAATACAATCGCTCCGTTTAGACGTGAAGAAGTAACAAACATACACACTCACAAACTTTCGCCTTTATAATATAATGTGAAAACGATTTTATTTTTAGTTTTAGAATCTTACAACATGCTAAACTGATCTTCTGTCTTACTTACCTGTTATCAAGTACTCAATAGCCGCGCAACGGTTATGACGTAGCTGCTATGTTATAATACTATTTTTACACTGTAATTATTTACTTGATTAGTGATTATCATTTTATTAATTACTATAATAATTCTATAATAATTTTACATCATAAAACTATTAATAATCGATAGTAGACTTTCAAATGGTTGTCACTGATAAAAATAAAAATAGGGTAGGAGAATTATTAAAGAGGCATTCTTTGTACGACGGTAGATGAGAACGCTACTCTGTTCGATTAAATATTGTGTGTGGAAAATATCTCGGAGTTTTAATGTGCAGAACCTACGAGTGCGTAATATATCATATGGGCAATAGTTACTACTGTCAGAGTTGTTCAAGCCGCCCAGTAGGCCTCTGACATGGCTTAACGACTGTTGCCTAATGACTACAACCGAGACTAATAGCTCAGAAATTAATCCACATTGGCGGTCATCCATCTATGGACTGGCCGAGAGCTTAGTTGATTAACCTCACCAATCACTTACGGGTTGGTGAGAGCATCTGGCTATGATCACTGATAGTAAGATAAGGTAGACAGACTTACCGTTAGAGGTCTGTCCGATGGAGGTAGTCTCCCCAGGTGGCATTTCATCAGTTTCAACTGGGCTGCTCTCTTCCGGCTGCTTGTCTTTGATACCTGCTGGATATAAAACATACTGTGAGCACCCACTAGAAATTCATTAGAATGGTGAAATTTGGCCTGTCATTTGAGCTGAAGACGAAAAATTTCTTTATCATCACCTTTATTATTATACAGACGCCAGCACATTAAGTTATCCCAATCTGTCAAATTTCCCCAATCGAAAGTGAACCTTATGCTTTTGTGATAAAGTTGAAAATCTATAAAAGTAATTTGATTGGGATAGCTGGACGTGCTGGCGTCTGTACGGGCCAGTTAGCATGGTTGGTAAATGCTTGGCTTACACGCCGCAAGTCGCTGGTTCGATTCCCACCCAGGACAGATATTAGTGTGCATGAACATGTTTGTTTGTCCTGTGTCTGGGTGCAATCTATATAAATAAAAAGGGAAGTCCTGACTGACTGACTCATCCACGCCCAGCCCAAACCCTTGGACCTAGAACGCTGAAATTTTGCACAGATGTCTTCTTTGTAATGTAGACAAGGAATAAGGAAGGATTTTTCGAAATTTAACCCCTAAGGGGGTACAACGGGGGTGCAAGGTTAGTATGAAAGTTTTTTAAGTTATTTTTTAAGTTTAGGTATTTGGCCTTCGAGTTAAATATAAGAAATATTTATTTCAGGATTTTTGCAAATTCTACCCCCAAGGGAGAAAAATAGGGGAAGTAAGATTGTTTAAATTTTTTAGTTAAACGCATGAAAATTAGTATTTGGCCATTCAGTTAAAAATATATATATATATTTCAGGATTCTTGGCAATTCCACCCCTTAGGGCGTAAAATAGGGGATGTAAATATGTATCAAAAATGCAACATTCTTGAAGTTAAACCCATTAAAATTGGTCTTTGCCTTTCAGTTAGAATATAATAAAAAATCTGTTTCAGGTTTTTGGAAATACCCCAAGGGCGTAAAATAGGGGATCTAAGTTTGTATGAAAATCTGTCATTTTTGAAGTTAAACGCATGAAAATTATTACTTGGCCTTTCTGTTAAAAAATATACATTTCAGGATTTTTGGAAATTCCATCCCCTAGCGCGTAAAATAGGGGATGTAAGTTTGTATGAAAAATTCAACATTTTTGAAGTTAAACCCATGAAAATTGGTATTTGGCCTTCCAGTTAGAATATAATGAAAATCTGTTTCAGGTTTTTGGAAATTCCACCCCCAAGGGCGATAAATAGCGGATCTCGTCTAGTCTAGGAAGTATCTCATTGGGCATTAGGCATTTCATTAGGATTAATCCACTAATAGAATCATTCTGCCATGGACTTTTCGAGTTACGGGAGAAAGAAATTTTCTTACCAACTTAAAAATATAGAGGAGTCATGAATTTAGGCCCACAATATTTTTGGAGATGGGTTGATTTGTCCAGGAAGCAAATAATTAGAAATCATCCCATATGGCACTAGAAAAGGTACCTTTATGGATCCACTAGCTGCGCCCCGCGGTTTTACGCGCGTTAAACTTCATAAATTATAGCCTATGTGATAAACCAGGTTGTCAGCTAACTCCATACCAAATTTTATGAAAATCGCTCCAGCCATTTAGACGTGAAGAAGTCACAAACATACACACTCACAAACTTACGCCTTATATATAATATTAGTGTGCTTTATATGCCGTGGAAGTGAGTACGAGGGGTATACCAGCAAAATCCCTCTATAACCTATTAAAGGATTGTTAGGATCGTATCAAATTTGGCTAGGAAGAGGGGGGAACACTGAGGGACAGAGAAGGTGAGCGTTGATGCATCACAGGGGACCCCTTAAATCTACGTCTGAGTCGCAAGTCTCAGACTCTGTGGAGTGTTCCCTCCTCAACCACGCGATGGACCCGGTTTCCGCACGGGGAATCAATGGAATGCTAAGAATTAGGTCGTCCCCAATTGAATCCGTCCCTTTACGTGTCTTTTCATGGCAGCAGCTTGTGCACACGGGAAGCATCACGCGGGGCATCATGCGTAATCTCGTCTATATGCCCCATTGAGTATGTTTCGCCGGAGCGTCTCAACTGGGCCTTGTTGATACCGGTAGTAGAGACGCCCGCTGAGTTTGTTTCGCTGGGTCTTCTCAGTTGGGGCGCATTGGATCCGGTGGTAGCATTAAAGCGCGACCGTCGTTATAAACACAAGGTCCGCCATAATAATAACATTTAATTCGTACCTTTAATATAGACAGAACCATTCAGACAATATGTAGTAAAAATATAGCTAAATATTAAAAATTTTGATAACTAAACCTACACATGATCCTTGACAATAACTTAATTTAAGTTAGTTAAATATTGTTACTGTTATAAAATAAATCTTATTGTAAATTATTTCCTACAATCCGTGTACCTAAATATCTAAGAAATAATTATAAATTAATTATATATTACTACGAACATGTTCTGACTATTTACAAGCGCTTTTTTAAAGTCTACGTGAATAAAAACCTTTTTTATTTATTTAATCGTTCATTAAAGGATTCATTCTGCCATGGACTTTTCGAGTTAGTGGAGAAAGAAATTTCCTTACCAACATTGTCATGATCATAGACACACAGTTTCCTGGAGATGAGTAGCCCAGGAATCATACATTTAAGGGTCCATTTATAATAATAAAAACTTGAGAGGTGTCAAGGGACACCCGGATGGAACGAAGTTATTTCTTATTATTTATTATGTACAAAAAACCTGTATACATTCAACAAAAATAATCGTCGCGACACCACACTGTTCAATGCGAAATAGAAATGAAAATATCTGGCTTGCTTTCTATAAGAGAGAGAGAGACAGACAGAGAAACATGCGCACGCCGCACAGCTGCAAAAAGTGTCGTGACAAGTTTTCGTAAGATTTTTTTTCCGTCTAGCCCCCTTTCACAACGCGCGATAAGGAACTTCGTTCCAATAATAATTTAATTCAGAATAAATTCCACATATGTTAGTTTATGGCACACTTTATTTGCATTTGTGTAGAGAGGAAAGAAATTTACTTACCATCTTTGACCCATGGTGGAGGCTGCGTCATAAACGGAGGCACACCATTCCCTGGAGGTGGGTGCTGTACTCCTGGTGGCATCACATTGGACATCATCCCGTTCGGCATCATGCCCATCGGTCCCGGCATCGGCCCGCCCATAGGACCGTTCATAGGCATGCCTTGAGGGCCACCCATGGGCATTTGAGCTAGAGAGAACAGAGAAAACCTCCTATTAGTTTACATGTATATATATTAAACAATTTTTTTCTTTTTTTATAGACAAAGCCCGCATTAGGAAATCTAATCCCTATGTCGCGGGGTACTTTACAAACTTATAATATTATGTCCCCGTCGGATTGGGTGAGGTGTTAAAATTATGGAAAGTTGAAATTTTCACAGATGATGCATTTCTATTGTTAACAACAAATACTAAAAAATACAATAAAATAAATATATAAGGGGGCTCCCATACAACAAACATAATTACTTTTTTTGCCCGTTTTTCGATATTTATAACGGCAGCATGCAGACGCTTGAAATATTCACAGAATGTTAAGTGTAGACGATTATGGTACAAGAAATATAATAGTAATAATAAGGCTTGATTACTGATTTTACGTATAATTACGACGCAAATAATGAATATACAATAATATAATAATAATATAATATCTGGGGACAATGTCACACAGATCATCCTAGCCCCAAACTAAGCAAAGCTTGTACTATGGGTACCAGGCGACGATATACATACTTATATAGATAGATAAATACATATATACATAGAAAACATCCATGACTCAGAAACAAATATTCGTGCTCATCACACAAATATTTGCACTTACCGGGATTCGAACCCAGGACCACCAGCTTCGTAGGCAGGAGCACTACCAACTAGGCTATGGTGACCGTCAAACAATGTAATGGAATATTTTATGAATGCGCGCGTGGAGACGCTATCGTGTCGGTTAACGTTCTGGCGGGGGCTCGCTGGCAGTAGTGGGGCGGCTCGTGGCGTGCGCCGGCGTCCCGTTATTCTCACACCGCGAAGCGCCCCTCGCACATATTTGTCGTACTCGTAGACAAAGTTATAATAATATATTCACTTTAAAAATAAATACTATTTTTTTATATAATTTTATAGATAAATGGAACGGAACACTTCGTGAACCCGACTCGCACTTGGCCGTTTCTTTTTATATTTTTATCTTACTTTTCCTAATAAATGTATGTATAAAAACGGCCAAGTGAGAGTCGGACTTTGGTTTTGGCATTTATATAGATAATGATACGGAACCCTCCGTGCGAAAGCCCGACTCGCACTTGGCCGATTTTTTATTTTTATCTATACTATTAAATTTAAAAAAAACGGCCAAGTGCGAGTCAGTATATTAATAGCTACGTGACATCAAAAGCGTACACATAATGTATATTGTACAATTATTACCGTTCGCACTGCTTGTCGCTTCTAATGGATTGGACCAATGAATAATATCATACTTACATGTATGCCGAAAAGGTAAGCACGAACAGAGAGAGACAAAACATTTAATGTGATTTTCAATCCTAACCTTTCATGTTTCATGTCTAACTAACAAATATTCCTGTGCATGAATATATTAGTTTGTCCTGAGTCTGGGTGTAATTATGTATATATATACATAACTAGCTGTGCCCCGCGGTGTTACCCGCGTTAAATTTTATAAATTTTCTTTGCTATAAACCTCACGGAGCCCGAGACCTTTCCAACGAATGCAAAACCGTGGACATAGGTTCGTGCGTTCTGGAGTTATAGCGTCAGGAAGGAAAACCCGACTTATTTTTATATAGTAGATTATGTATATATAAGTATGTATTTACAAAAGAAAAGTAGTATATCAGTTATCTGGTTTCCATAGTACAAGCTCTGCTTAGTTTGGGATCAGATGGCCATGTGTAATAATGTCCCATGATATTCCTTTTTTTTATTGTTATTTACTAAAAAAGTGTTTTTTTTTTATATATTCCATGACTGTAGGATATTTATTTTAATACTACATAGTTTTAAGCAGGCGAATAAATAACTAATAAATGTGTAGTCTTTTGGGCAGTCCTTTGTCCAGCAGTGGGCATTATTTGGGTGACATAATGAATTTCTATCAGTGTTGTGAGTTGATAAGTGTCCGAATATAGTGTTATGTACAGACGCCTGCACATCTAGCTACCCCATTTTACAGCTGGCTTCTCTAGTTGCAAATCTCTCATTTCATGAAACTATAGCCTCTTTGCTGTCTCCCGCTTTGCTCTGGAGTGAAGTGGAACTATTCAATTTCTAATTCCTCCTTTTTTCTCTATCTGATTAAATTCGTAGCGGGATCCAAGACAGTTGTCGCGATTCCCCGGGACATGCCTGGAACTCACCGCTCAGTGTCATTTCATAGTGTGCCACTGTTGGTACTGGCTTACAGGAGTTGAAGAGGTAAGAGGGAGGGACTAGACCCGAAAAAAAAAATCCAGCTACCCCAATCTGTCAAATTTCTTTTATAGATTTTCAACTTTATCACATAAAGCATAAGGTTCACTTTCAATTGGGGAAATTTGACAGATTGGGGTAGCTTGATATGCTGGCGTCTGTACCATTCTGCTTATATTTTTTTTACGTCATAGGACGACAAATGAGCAAGCGGAACACCTGATGGTAAGTGATCACTGCCGCCCATGTACTCGCAACACCAGAGGAGGCACGGGTGCCATGCCGGCCTTTAAGAGTCAACAAACAAGTGTAGCTGACCCTTCCCCCCACCCCGATCAGCTCTGGCGACCTTACTCTCACACAGAAACACAATATTAAAGTTATTATTAAGGAATGTCTTTTGTAAGGTGGAGGTATTTCCCCAGTCGGGCTGCTCTTTGAGCGAATCAACGCTGTGCCCTACCTCCCTTAAATGTAATCCCTTGCTATGCAAATGTGGTGTAGTCCCTTAGACAATGGGACACCTGTTATCATGTAACGCTTGCCCTTACAACTGCACGCTTAAAGAACTGATGGAAGCTACCCATAATGGGATTCTCGTGGCCAAGTTCTGGGGCTCTACGGGCTAAGTCGCCGAACATCGATTTCTTAAATGGAGTTCAAATACATAAAGGTTAAAAATGACTTAATCAATCGTTAAATCGGCTTCGACGTTGACAATCGATTCCGGACCATTTATCACGTCACATGTGCTCATGGAAGCCGATTTAACGAATGATTACAGTACCCGGCTATAAATATTGCACATCGGCCTTTGGAGGGAGACTGTCGGCGTATTTCGGCTTCGTAGAGCGATATCTCTGTCGCGCACTACCTATGTGACGTTTTGTCAGTCGTTGTTCAAGTGCGATAGAATGCGGTCAAGTCCAGTTCAAAATATATATATAGAGTTGTTAACACCCCCAAATTTAAATAATTTAAAGTTGTACTATGGCATCTTTAGGAAAAAGGGGGGAAACCTTTACGAGGTCAGTCACGCCAAATTATCTACAATGTTTATAAATATTTTGTAACGAAACACATTCTACTGAAATTAAGTTTAGCACTCCAAAAAAAGGGAGACCAAAAAAGCAAAATCGTTTGGATATGGACGATTTTGATTATGATGTTGTTCGAAGCCATCACTTATAGAAAAATTAGTGTATTTAATACAAAGAATAAAAATAATTATTTAAAGAAGCAAATTAAAATTGTTTTAACATCTCCTAATAGATACCGGACTGTTTGTATTTCGTGCGACAGAGATAACGCTCTACGGGGCCGAGGTTGGCCGATTGTCTCTTTCCAAATGTCGATGTGCAATATTTATCGCCGGGTACAGTAAGTCATTTTTAACCCTTATTTATTTGAACGACATTTAAGAAATCGATGTTCGGCGACTTACCCGGTAGAGCCCCTGGGCGGACACAATTTAGATTGCCATCGACTCGCTATGAAGAAGAAGACCTCCCTTAAAGTGTTCTCTTAAAGTTGTATATTTACATGTTTAGAGTAATATCAATCATGAGATTACTGACCGCTGACCGCCATGGCCTCCATGTCTGCTTGCGTGATCACTTTGCAGGTAGGGCTCTCCAGCGGCCTCGTCCAAGTGGTCTCCCGTGTGCGCGCGTGGTAGTAGTAAGGCTTGGCATCTTCTGACATCGTCTCCACCCATAATTCAGGTGCCGGCTGCAAAATAAAACAAGATTAGAGTAACTTTAACAATGGACAATCATAAATTTTATCGTCCGTCGAGTCTCGAAACCCTAGGAACGATTAAAATAATTGTGATTTCCTTGGCGTTCACTGCTTCACGCGACAATAGGGACAAGACGTCTAGCAAATAAATATATATGTATAACTATTATATTGTAGACTAGCTGTGCCCCGCGGTTTTACCCGCGTTAGATTTTATAAATTATAGCCTATATGTTAATCCGGGGTGTCAGCTAACTCCATACTAAATTTCATTAAAATCGCTCCAGCCCGTTAGTCGTAAAGAAATAACTAACATACACACTCACAAACTTTCGTCTTTATAATATTATTGGCTGTACCCGCGTGTTAATCAGTGCTTTTAGGTTATTTTTGTTTTTTTCTAGAATAAAAGATTTTTTCTAAAATATACCTAGCTTAAGTTACTCCTTATTCCATCAGCTACCTGCCAATAAAAGTCCCGTCAAAATCGGTCCAGCCATTTCAGAGACTAGCCGGAACAAACAGACAGACAGTCAAAAATTGTAAAAAATGTTATTTTGGTGTATGTACCATATATATATATGGGTGCTTCCATGAAAATAGGGCAACTCTATGATGTGATTAGTCTTTATTATTATTTACATACTGTGCAATTTTAAATTAGTGTTATTTATGGCGGATCGATAGAATAATTAATGTTGAAAAGGGCCAGTCACTTTGTTTAGTATTTTAAGAGAAATTCAGGATTTTGTAAATTTAGACGTCTAGGGACTGACACATATAGCTAGGGACTGATGAAAATTGTGCTGATGTACTCTAATATAAGTTTTTTAAGGTAATTAATGTAATAAAATAAGACTCATACACAGGCATAGCTTCACTTTTATTAGGAACGTATTTTTAAACCGTATTTTTTTTAGGCACGACCCAAAATGGGTGTAGCTGACAAAACAATGAATACCCAATTGTAACAGCATTTGTTTTCAGAAACTCTCGGTGCAAGTTTTTTAAAGAATCTAATAAATAACGCTTCTGTTTCTTAACATTCTTGCGAGTAATGCATTCTTTCTTTCCTGCTGCATTTCGACTGTTGCTTCATCCTCATAGAATTCTGAACAATTTCCACTACTCTATTTTTCTTAACTTTAGTTTTTGTTCTAGAATTATTATGTTGCAGTTTTTTGTATGTTATAGCGCTGTTATCAAATCGCCAGGCTTTATATTTATTTATAATCTGACCAGACAAAACCTTTTTGAATTTCGATTTCTCTTGGTGAGTTTTTGCTTGTAAATAGTTGTCTGAAATTTGGGCATGAATAACTTCGCCAAACAACGCCTTCTTGACTAGTTCTTTCTTGAAAATAGGATCTTCGGCCATTTGTTCAATTTTACTTTTCGGCGTGAGTGCTTTCTTTGCCATCTTAATCTTTTGTTTTAGTCTTTTATATTTCTTCTGTTGAGTGTTAAGCTTCCTTTTTAAATTTGAAATAACATTATTTTTGTTCTTCAACGTAATATTTCTTAATTTCCTTTGAAGAATGCTTATTCATTTAGCTTCTGCACGTCTAAGATCACCATTAACATTTTGAATAACGTTATTGTCCAGTGGTTGTAAAGCTCTATTCACTTCAGGAAATTCTTCGTCGGACAAAGGTGAAGGATTTTCTGGTACGTATTGACTACAGACTTTCCTAACTTGTTGGTATTTTCTGTAATCAGAAGAGTACTTCTTCCATTTTTTTTTAATTCTTCTCTGTTCTTGAGAGGTCATATCTTTTACACATTTTCGCTGTCCTTTCTCCTTTTTCTTTATATACTTTAGTTTTTCTTTCGCTTTGTGTCTAGCTAATAACACTGGGTCACTTTTGATTTTCTCTAATCGCGCTTTTGCAGCAACTGACTTCTTTAGGGCTATTTCCTCCTTAGTCAATTTTTTCCTAGGCGCCATGTTACTATAAAAGAGAAATGCATTGCAACATTATTATATATATATAATTCAAGCAAAACTTTTTATTCGTTTAACACAAGGCTTCTCTAATAATTAGTTAACAGACAAACTGACATTTTACCTACATGAACCACGAAAATTTAAAACATAGCACTCTTTTTTAGGAGTAGTAGTGAAAAAACATACGAGGGGTGATCCAAAAGTAATGATAATCAGTTATTTCTAGTGCACACAAAAATATAAAAAAAATATCAGTCACTTGTTCAGTTACCCACTAGTTCAGGAAAAAAAAATCATATAAATAGGCCACGATTCCCGGGAGCTACATTCATTTAAATACAGACTGTCAAGGAGTGAACATCAAAATGGAAAAAAACGAAATCAGAGCTGTCATTAAATACCTCTGCTTGAAAAAAATGTCTACCAAAGACATACACAGCGACTTGGTGGAAACATTAGGGGACTCTTCTCCTCCATATTCCACAGTTGCACGCTGGGCTAAGGAGTTTAAGCTGGGAAGAACATCGACGGAAGACGAACACCGCGAAGGACGCCCATCGACGTCCCTCACTGAAGAAAATGTGAAAAAAGTTGAAGAAGTTGTATTGGAAGATCGAAGAATGACTATCAGGCATGTAGCTGAGGTCACAGGGCTCTCATATGGCAGCATTCAAAGAATCCTTGCGAACGAATTGCATATGAGAAAGGTCTCCGCGCGTTGGGTACCGAAAATGTTAAACGACGAGCAAAAGAAGAAACGAGTCGACATGTCAAGAGCAAATCTCGAAAAGTTCCAGGCAGACAAGGATAATTTTTTGTCACGTTTTGTGACCATGGACGAGACCTGGATCCACCATTTTGATCCTGAAACAAAACAACAATCGATGACATGGAAACGACCCGATGAACCGACGCCGAAGAAATTCAAAGTGTCAAGCTCAGCAGGGAAGGTTATGGCGTCTGTTTTTTGGGATGCTGAAGGAATAATCATGGTGGACTACTTGGAAAAGGGGGCCACTATTACAGGCTCCTATTATGCAGAACAAATAAGAAGATTGCGGGAGGCTATTAAGGAGAAAAGGCGAGGCAAACTGCGGGCTGGAGTACTGTTCCATCAAGACAACGCACCGGTTCACAAAGCTGCAATTGCCATGGCTGCCATTCAGGAAGCGGGCTTTGAGCTGGTGGAACACCCCCCCTATTCACCAGATCTAGCCCCCAGTGACTTCTATCTCTTTCCACGACTCAAGGAACACCTCCGAGGCAAGAAATTTGACGATGATAGCGACGTGATGGCCGCGGTTGAGGACTTTTTTGAGAGTCAAGATAAAGATTTTTTTTCTAAGGGAATTTTAGGTTTAGAAAAGAGATGGACTAAATGTATAGACTTGCTAGGAGACTATGTTGAGAAATAAATTTATTTTTTTATTTTATTCATTGTGTTTATTATTGATTATCATTACTTTTGGATCACCCCTCGTAGGTAACACTCTTGTTTGGTGCTTTACAAAACGATATTGCAAATTAATTTACTTGAATGTCAGTCCCTGGCTTCTCCGTCAGTCCCTAGCCATATTTATAGCGAGGGCCTGACGGGTTAGGGACTGACGATTCAGAAGAAAACTTACGAATACTCTGTTAGGTTATATAATACCACAATATCTAACATCATTTAATGAACAGGGCTTATAAAACAATACTAAATCGTTAACAATTAAAAAGAATTGCCTACTATTTAATGTAAAAATTGCTTACCGAGGGACTGACAAAGTCACTGGAACAAGGCGTGCTCGCACATCTCACGCCGCGGTTGCACTGAATTACAAAATGGCCGACGTAAGCGAGCGGCGTTTGCAGATAACTTCATGTCTATACTTTAAAATCAACTGATTCTCATTCCCTCATTCACGATAAAAGCCGCGTGATTTCAAAATTCCTAAGCGGCTAGGGCCTGATGGTTAAAGTCGCGGACATAAATTTAACTTACATAAATGTACTGTTTTTTAGAAATATTGTTATTTTATTGATGTAATTAGGCAAATAGTCATATTTTTAACTGTTAAATAAAGAAAAGTGTATTATAAAAGGAATGTTTTTTCAGATATTGATGCCTGAATATAAAATTTTGGTAGGCGGACACGGCTAGGGCCTGATATTTGTGGTAGTTAAAAAAGTTTTCTAAAGTTAACTCTAAATTATTTCAAACATTTTGAGGGCAACAAATAAAACACATATTAAGCTGTTACCTATTAACTAAAAAGTAAATTAATTTAATTTAATGCAGTGAAAAATACCTGTGGACATAGAGTTGCCCTATTTTCATGGAAACACCCATATTCATATACATGTAGTAAAAACGGTTATTTCAATATTACAAACAGACACTCCAATTTTATTTATATGTATAGATATATAGATTTAGATTAGAAGTGTATAAAATATTTTTCATTTGAATCGGCAGTCCCCAAAGACTGTTTTTTTTTTCTTGTCAGGAACATCCACCGACTTTTAGGGCAAACGCGGTATTTAAACGCCGGGCACCATCATCGTGTTTTGAACAGGCTACGTCTAGACTAAAGATACAGTTAAAAATAGAGGAGTGTGTTGTCTTTAAAAAAGAAAAAGGATGAAAAGCAAAAAAAAATGTAATCAGATAGAAAAAGGTACAGAACCACTTACCATATTAGGAGGCGGCATTCCAGGCGGCCCACCGAACGGAGGCGGCTGTCCCATCATATTTGGTGGTGGCCCCATTGGCCCACCCGGCGGCATCATACCCGGAGGCGGTCCAAATGGCGGGGGCCCTCCCATCATACCAGGAGGGGGCCCACCCATCATACCGGGCGGCGGGGGGCCCATTGGACCCCAGTTATTGTCAAAGTTTGGTCCATTGTTAGGTCCGAAGCCTCCTCTTGGGCCGCCGCGGCCTCTGAAGAATCCTCTGCCTCTCATCGGAGGTCCACCTGGTCCGTAGCCCCGTCCTCGAAACCTCATAGGAGGCCCGTTCATCCAACTTGGAGGCGGTCCTCTGCCACCTCTGCCCCTAAGCGTAATAGATGTTCGATTAAAAGGTAAAACTGAAATAGTATAAATGGCAAAGAAAGAAAAGTCTTATGAATTAAAACATGAAGAGTAACTTTCCGCTCTAGTTGTTTGTGAACCTGACTGCTAAGTCTGAGGTTGTAGGTTCGATACCTACCCTGGGCAAATCTTTGTGTGATGAACACAATTATTTGTTCTGTGTCTGGGTGAAATTGATTTATAAATGTATGCCTGTGTGGCGCAGCGCCTAAGACAGGCGCCTCGCCGCTTCTTGTGTCGGGTTCGAGTCCCGCGCCGGACAACTATTTGTATGACCCATAAGTAGTTGTTCTGAGTCTGGATGTAATTTGTGTCCTTCTATTATATGTTTGTAAAGTACCCCGCGACACAGGGATAACATTCCCTATTGCGGGCGTCGTATTTAAATAAAAAAAAAATAAGAAAAATGTGTAGTACGTACTTAGGCCATCTAGACCAGACATATTCCTTTACTCACAAAAACTAAAAAATGTTGTGTTCATAGAGCTTACCGTACCGGGGGAAATTGCATTGCAAAAGTTCTGTGTTGTGTATATTAGTGAGTTTTCTTTTATTTAATGTTATTTTATTGTTCAATATTTTTGACTGTTTATGTAATTGTTTATTGTATTTATGTTATTGAAAATTGCTAGTTATAAGTGTATTGTATTTCGGACACAATGTATTTTGTTAACGAATTAATATAAAAAAAAAAAAAAAAAAAAAACCAACATCACTAAAGACACCAGTATTATGACTTATCAAATGAATTAACCAGAAATGGCTTTGTGGTTAATTTATATGCCTATATGCCGTAGAAATGGGTAGACCTATCAAGAACTTTAAGTTCTATATTAGAACTAGCGGCCCGGTACGTGCTTCGCTACGTATAAGGCTTGGTAATAAAAAAAAAGATTTTAAAGTCATTTATTCAAACAAAAAATATTTTAAACTGCTAAAAGATGTTGATTTTACACTTTTTCTTCAAGATTTTTTTTAAATTTTCCCTACATACATACCTTCCCTGGACTTCCACGAATAATTCAAGACCAAAATTAGCCAAATCAGTAAAAGCGTTGTTGAGTTATAACATTACAACGAAAAGTGGCATTGATTTTTATATATATAGATAAGTATCCAAAGCGGCATTGTTAGGACCATACCAATTTTGGCTAGAAAGAAGGGGGGACACTGAGAGACAGAGAAGGTGAGCGTTGATGTATCATAGGGAGCCCCCTTAAACCTACACCTGAGTCGCAATTCTAACTATGTCGAGTATTCCCTCCACTACCACGCGATGGACCCGGTCTTCCGCATTTTAGGGTAACAAGTTTTATAATATTAGTTGATTAGATTTTCTTTTGATTGTTATATTGTGAAAAAAAAAGATTGTATTGTCGGATTTGTGAACCTTACAAAAAACAAAATACTGGAGATAGCACTTAGTCTCATGATTTTTTAGGGTTCCGTAGCCAAATGGCAAAACACGGAACCCTTATAGATTCGTCATGTCTGTCTGTCTGTCCGTCCGTATGTCACAGCCAATTTTTACAGAAACTATAAGAGCTGTACTATTGAAACTTGGTAAGTAGATGTATTCTGTGAAACGCATTAAGATTTTTACACAAAATAGAAAAGGAACAATAATTTTGTGGGCTCGCCATACATAGAACTGTAACTCAAACATTTTTTTTTTTCTTCGTACCCATACATGTGGGGTGTCTATGGATAGGTCTTCAAAAATGATATTGAGGTTTCTAACATCATTATCTTCTAAACTGAATAGTTTGCGCGAGAGACACTTCCAAAGTGGTAAAATGAGTGCCCCCCCCCCCCCCCCCCCCCGTTACTACTAAAATAAGAGAATCATAAAACTAAAAAAAATATATGATGTACATTACCATGGAAACTAACAACAAAAATTGGTTAGAACGAGATCTAGCAAGTAGTTTTTTTTAATACGTCATAAACCGCAATTTGCTTTCATTTAATCAACTGAAATACTTGCTGCCGCTCCTTCATGTGCGAGTCCGACTCGCACTTGACCGGTTTTTTATTTTGTAGTCTATACTAATATTATAAAGAGGTAAATGTAGTGAGGGTTGTGATGTTGTAAGGGGTAATCTCTGGTTCTACTGAACCGATTATTTCACCAATACAAAGCTACGTTATTGTGGAGTGTCATAGGCTATGATTCATCATCATAATTTTTATTTAACCTGAAGTATTATCGGACAAATGGGCAGGGACAAGAATATTTATAACGCGGAACGAAGTCCGTGAGCACTGCTAGTGATTATACACACAGATCTATTTATCCATGTTTTTATTGCACCTACTATAGTTTTATCTGCATCACCCAAAGGTTGACTGGTAGAAAATGCCTTTGACATTTAGTCTGCCTCTGTACATTTATGTGCATGGTTTTAAATAAATAAAAACAATATATATATATATATATATATCCTTGAATACTAATCCCTCATGTAGAGTGTCTCGCTCTAGATGCATATGTGTGATAAAGAAACGAATACTAAAATCGAGGCTATGTATGAATCAATCTCCATTAATATTTCAGTAAAAAGAGACTATGCATATCTGTTTTAACCACCAACGCAAAAAGTGGAGGTTTTATAAATTTGACGTCAATTGTGGGTTCTGGGTCTGTCTGTGGCATCATAGCTCTCAAAAGGATGTACCGATTTTAATGCGGTTTATTTTTATTTGTAAACGCGTTTTTTTGCGGTGGTTCTTAGCTATGTTTGGTTTTGACTGCACATATGGTTTAGCGGTTAAGACAGTCGCCTCCACGCTTCGTGTCTTCGGTTCAATTCCCACGCAGGACATCCTTCTATTATGTGGTTGTAAAATACCCCATGACATGGATTAAATTCCCTTGTGCAGACAGTCATTCAAAAAAAAAGACAAAAACTCTCTATTGCACCAGAAAGTTAATATTTAATTATTTATTTAAAAACCTCTTGCACTGTCACCATAGCCTAGTTGGTAGTGCTCCTGCCTACGAAGCTGGTGGTCCTGGGTTCAAATTCCGGTAAGTGCAAATATTTGTGTGATGAGCACGAATATTTGTTTCTGAGTCATGGATGTTTTCTATGTATATAAGTATTTATCTATCTATATAAGTATGTATATCGTCGCCTGGTACCCATAGTACAAGCTTTGCTTAGTCTGGGGCTAGGGTGATCTGTGTGACATTGTCCCGAGATATTATTATTATTACATTAATGTACAGGGGCAGATTATGTGCCTCTACTCATCTACCTAAAATCAAAATAGTAATTGGCTTTTTTTTCTGATTAATCCTGACCTTTGTTTGTTGGCCTATCCTAAACTTGACATTGGCGAAATTGTATTAAGAGTTGAAGTTGAAGTTTTTTAGTATTTATTTATTTATCACTTCATGCACATAAAATTGCACAAAGGCGGACTTAATGCCCTAAGTATCTTCTGCCTGCAACCTTAGTGGTGCATGGATCATAAACCAAACATTAATTAGTTAATGCCAAGCTGGTAGTGGCTAAAAAGAAAAATTTCCCCAAGATCTGAATATATAAAGGTTTAAATATTAACAGACATCAATGGATGTGTATGGAACAAGTCAAGAATACACACTTACCTATTACTGAATATCGAGCAAATAATATATTGCAATAAAAAGGAAAGTGTAATGAAAAAAAAATTCAAAGGCATTTCATACCAGTCAACCTTTGGGTGATGCATTCATGAGAACAGAATTATAATACAAAGATGTACAATATATATAATAATATGCAGTCTTAGGTCAGCAATCTCTTCCAGACTACTTCCCCAAAGGTTATTTTTTTATGCTGAATGGGTTTACGCTTGACCACGATCTCACCTGATGTTAAGTGAAGATGTGGTCGAAGGTGGACCGCGCGTACCCATAAGATGCCTGTTCACTCTAGCCTTGAATAAACCCATGTTGTATGAGTCTGGAAACACGTCGTTCGGGAGGGTGTTCCACCGCTTAACCGTGCGTATGATAAAGGAGGAAGCAAAGCGCTTCGTACGGCAGAATGGGATGTCAATAACAAAGCGGTGAAAAGCCTCCCGACGCCTAGTTTCCATCACCTTGCCATTTGTAGGGTTCAAAGCAAAAGAAGCAACATGACCACCTACAAGATGGACCAAAGATAGCTGCTAGAACCCACTGAATGCAGGTAGCACAAGACCAGCATGGAGATTAAACAGTCTAAGACACATGTACAAAATACGCTTCAGATCACATAAAATGGCATTATGTATATAATAAAAATTTTATAGGTATGGCACCTAAGATTTATAATAAATTGCCAGGACATATTGTGGAACAAAGTAATATTACTAAATTCAAATTACTGTTGATAGAACTGTTAGTGAATAAAACTTACTACAGCATGAATGAATATCTTCTGGACAAAACTATATGACTTCGATTTGTGCATTGATCCATTTAATTGATAATTTTGTTTTTTTATTTATTATAAATTTATTATTAAATTACTTTTTATTAAATTGTTATATAAATGTAAGACTCCATACATGTAAAAAGTGTGACAGTTATGTATATAATGTTTTTAATTGTAATTTTCTGTATAATAATGACATTGTAACATTAATAATTGCATGCTCTAACCAGCTGGACATAGAGACCTCAACATCACTAACACCATTGAATGTGCAATGTACCTAACTATGTTCGCAACAAAAAATATTTGATTTGATTTAGATCTATAGGGGAGTCACATATCCAGCAGGATGCCTTTCAACTGGCATAACAACAAAGTATGATCATGTAATACTGTTTTAAGGCAACGCTGTAGCACAGAACTGAAAATTCCTTATAGGTATATAAGGATTCAAATCAATTCTATTCCCCATATTCATATTCTACTGGTTTGCAGTTATAATCAAATACCAATTCAATAATTAAGGTGCAAATTTCCAGATATGTCACCAGAAGAGGCTGGTGGAGAGTTCAAAAAGCAACTTTCAAAGAGCACAAGATCAGGGTGCATGACAATTCCCTATGCGAGTATGGCTTGGATGATGGCACTTTTGATCACATTTTCTTAGGTTGCCAGTTATATAACTCCTTACCATTAAAACAAATAATTTCAAAATTAAAAAACATGACCTCCGGCATGAAAAGCAAGCATTTGCCAACAGTCCCGTCAGAAATATTTTCAAAATTAGTCGATTGGTATGAAAATCAAATTGCTATAGCTAAGGCAGCATTTGCCATAGTAATATTAATATCCTAGGACAATATTCACACACAACCATCTGGGGGTCTACCTCCAGCTAAGTTGCTGAACATCTGGACAGTGATTGAGGTTCAAATAAATAAAGGTTAAAAATGACTTAATCAATCATTAAATCGGCTTTAACACTGATTTAACAATTGATGAAGTAAATTTTAACCTTTATTTATTTGAACGGCACTCACTATCCCGATGTTTGGTGACTTAGCCGGTAGCCTCCCTGGACCCAAATCAAGCAGAGCTTGTATGATGGAAATCAGATATCTGATATACTACTTTTCTTTTGTAAATACATACTGATATAGATAGTTACACCCAAACATAGGACAAACAGACATGTTCATGCACACAAATTCAATCAGTCAAAAGTAAATATATATCTAAAATTAACACATAATAATATCTTGGGACTAGGGGACTATGTCACACAGATCATCCTAGCCCCAAACTAAGCAAAGCTTGTACTATGGGTACCAGGCGACGATATACATACTTATATAGATAGATAAATACTTATATACATAGAAAACATCCATGACTCAGAAACAAATATTCGTGCTCATCACACAAATATTTGCACTTACCGGGATTCGAACCCAGGACCACCAGTTTCGTAGGCAGGAGCACTACCAACTAGGCTACGGTGACCATCAACCGACCATCATAATCATTATTAAATTTTAATTTTATAGCATTTTTCGCAATGCTAAGCGTTTATCTAATCTCAAAAATGGGAAATCATAAATTTAATTGTCCAGCAGGCCTCAAACCTGCACCATCTACCAATCCGGGGTAGGGGCTTTGCGTTAAGCTACAAACGATACACGCTGGCAGATCCAATTTAGGATTCCCTTGCAAATAATCATTTATCATTAAAATAATCATTATTAATTTTTGGCCATGTGGCTGACAGTAAAGAATATCACCACTCCATCCCATCCCATGGGGCATAAAAGGCATAAAAGTCATCCTGAGGAAATATCGCCCAGAGAACACCCAGCAGCATCTTTCTGGGAGATTTTTTCACCTGCCAAGCATGGTGCCTATGGCATATACCCCAAGATGACTCTTGGGGAGGGTTTTGTCCAGCAGTGGACTTTTTACAGCTATTATGACAATATAAATAAATTTAAGTAAATATTTACACTTTGCATTGCAATACTATGAAACTAAAATGAGGAAATCCTTCATGGAACACACAGTTATACAAAAAATTACATACAAATCAAAGTATTACTTCATTATATTTCAGTTCAGATGGACACTTTATGCTCATGCAAACATACAAATATTAAATACATACTCTTGATTGATCAAAATGAGAGGAAATAGACTCCTGGGAATTGAATTTGCATTATAATTATCAGACTTTTTTATACATTATAATTATCATGTACCTTATAGTAATGTATATGGCACATGATATGTTGATATTTTTTATAGTAATTATCATAAATTATATGGTCAGTATGCTTCAGCTAAACTTAAAGAGGGTTAGTTAAGCACGCAATGGGATGTTAGTACTTAGAATTTCCTAACGCCAGCAATGTACCTACCTAAGTTTAATGTTGAAAATGCACATTACCAATTTCAAGGCCTTGATTTTAAATATTCAAATCACACGTGATTTCTATTTAAGAATTTTGTGAAAACTATTTGAACACGTTATTTATTGATTAATACGGCTAAAAACTATAATTCATACCATTGAAACACTGTAAAAATCTAAGAAATACACATATAGGGCGATGAAATGGAGGCAAAATCCGAAGTTTTATTTTTCGCCTTACCTGAAGTTTCCGCGTCCACGACCACCTCTGAAGTTATTACCACCTTCGTCGTCGTCAAAATTATCGTCATAGCCCACTACATCACCGAAATCTTTGGTACTGTCCACTAAATTTTCACTCACTTCACCGCCTCGGTTCAAAACCTCGGTCATACCAGAATCCTGCGAATCAATATAATCTTCTTCCATTTTATACTTTAAACATTAATAGTCCCGTAAATACTTATGTCCTCATACTAATTCAGTTAAATATTGAAGAAATAACGACACATTTCATTAGCACTGGAAAATCCGGAAATCAACCAAAAAATCAACAAATGTCGCCCTAAACCTAAAATGGCGGACGGCGGCTTGCCTTAGTGCTTGACAACACAATAGACACTACCATAGACTTGTCGCCGTCACACGTGTAGGTGTTGAATCGATATCGATTTTAGCTTTGGCAAGCGATTATTAATAGAATGCACCAGATATTTCTATCCCTCGCCGCATAAAAGAGGGTGATAAATATTATTAAGCATTTATCTGTTTGATAAATGCTTACTAATATTTATTAATGCAGTTTTGTGGGTTACATATCAATACGGTAAAACGTAACACTGTATTTTTTATCTTTCTGTCTGGCGCGTTCAAGCAGAAAGATCAAATATACAGTTCTTGCAGGTCAAAACATGGGAATCAATTGAATACGAATAGCGTTACAAGCTTCTAGATGTTATTAATAAAAAATAACCCCAAAACAACCATTTAACTAAATAATTAATATTATTTTTTATTGTAAGGGAAAATATATTATTTGACAAACTACTTTTAGTTTGACAAATAATATATTTTCAAACCATCCATGCAACTGGTTTCAGGACTTTTGTGCTGGTGCTGCCAAGTGATGGTTGCTTGGTTGGCGACACTGGCTTGTCTAAAAGAACAAAAAAATCAATTAGTTTGAAAATAATTGTTTGTTTGTATATCCCCCGCGTTGCACGTATTTTTCTCTCCAGCGGGAAATGTCTTAAAACAGGAAATAGTTGTCTTGGTCTAAACAACTACTTTCCTTGATATTTGCACTGTTAAACAACAAGTAGTTACCTAAGTACTAAATACACTTACAATGATGTTACTATGCTCATTTGTTTTACAGATCGTGGTGAAGTCATTTTGTGAGGCACGACTCACACTTAAATAATCCGTTTTTCAAAATTTATTTATAATTATAAAGCACCGACGGAATTAGATTTCGGCCAAACTAAGATCCTATTGACGTCATTCATATGCGATCGCGGGCAGGTTGTGGACGGGAACGAATGTTATACACGTTCGAATGACCATATTACCTTTATATTCCTCCTAAACGACCTGGCTACGGCATTTCATGGCGCACAGGTATACATGCATGCTGACGAGCTGACAGCAGTCATATCAGTAGAGACAGAGGTTAACTGAAAGAGCTAAGATGTTTTTTTTGAAGTTATACTTCTTTTGGCGCGATGGGGAAAAATGATGAGAGTGAATTTTTACGATGCGCGCGCACACCGACACCAAAAAATTTAACAGCATGAAGTTGGTTCTAGGTGGTATGAGAGTGAATTTTTACGATGCGCGCGCATCGTAAAAATAACAGCATGACGTTGGTTCTAGGTGGTATGACAATATTGATAACAATGTTCAAGTTGTATATTAAGAAGTATAACTTCTAACGCGTGTACAATACATAAGTACACACAAGTTTTTTTTTAAATAGGTCAATATCCATAGATAATATCAATTGATTTTTGTTTCAATATACCTTATCCTCTGCTTTGGTCTAGCGGCAGCGTGTTCCACCACAATTAACGAGGTCCTTGGTTCAAATCCTGGGCTGAGCCGAATAGTTATAGGGATTACTAGCCTGAAGCACTTAAACTGGAAGGAGGTGTTAAACGGCCAAAAAAAGGTTAGGTTTTGTCTGCACGTCTGGCGCGTTGTGGAATCCCGCACCGGACAAATATGTGTGTGACCCATAGATAGTTGTTCTGAATCTGGATGTTATTTATGTCCTTCTTCTTCTTCTTCTTAGCGAGTCGATGGAAATCTAAACTGTGTCCGCCCAGAACTTGGCCACGAGAATCGCATTATGAGTAGCCTCCATCAGTTCTTTAAGCGTGCAGTTGTAAGGGCACGCGCTACATGATAATTCGGTTTTGGGTCGAACAATTGGTAGATAATATGCTTACACCGGGAGCAACAAACACTACCGTGCTTTGGGTGACAGATCTCGGCGATAAGCGTGAGTCCAGGAATGTGAGGCCGTCTTTGGTTTTGTATGTCCGTCGATGTTTGTAAAGTACCCCGCGACACAGGGATTAGATTCCCTAATGCGGGACGACCATACAACGCACTAAACGAGTGAGCAAAGCCAATATTTATTTTTCCTAGCTAAGGCTTGCCTGTCCACACCACGTTTTAAAAAACGTGTTGTGCACAGACTCTAAAATATATATTTAATAAGACAGCCGACTAAAAAGTCGCCTAAAATCACTCAGGTGATATCACCTTGGTGATCATAGCGGAATAGTGCGTGTCACAACGCGCACTTGGGCTAACTGCACGTGTGGCGCAACAGCTGAGACAGTCGCCTCGCCGCTTCATATCGCGGGTTCGAGTCCAGCGCCAGACAACTATTTATGTGACCCATTAATAGTTGTTCTGAGTCTGGATGTATATGTGTCAGTTTATTATATGATTGTAAAGTACCCCGCGACACAGGAATTAGATTCCCTAATGCGGGCGTTGCTTTTTATCTAAAATAAGAAGAATATGTAGGGCGACTAATCTCCATGGAAATTTCTCTGCTGAAGTTTATTGATATTTGGCATGTGGTCTAATCCCTGAAGTAGTTTTCAAGGCTATGCTTTGTGTGATCGTAGCTCTAAAGAGGGTTGAGCTTTTAAAAGCCCGCTTAAGCTTTAAAAACATCTTAGGATTCTAGTAAGTAATTAGAAAGCTGGGGCTCTACCGGCTAAGTCGCTAAACATAGTTTTCTTAAATTATGTTCAAATAAATAAAGGTTAAAAATTACTTAATCGTTAAATCGGCTTCCATGAGCACATCGATTGTCAACGTTGAAGCCAATTTAACGATTCAGTTATTTTTAACCTTTATTTATTTGAACGCCATTCACGAAAACGAAGTTCAGTAAATTAGACGGTAGAGGCCCTGGTTGTTTATACGCAGAATCTTATCACTTGCTGCCAATCTTTTTCCTTACTTAACTTTGTTGAACAATGAAAATGGTTGCCATAGGGCCGAAGTGGTTACCGCAGCCTATAGACGCTGGCATCACGCGAGACCTAAATGCACTTACTAACCTTGAGTTGGGAGTTCGAATCCTCGGCTCAGGGTGGACACTGTTGTGGAGATGTATGAAATGTCGATACATACAGATGTATTTATTTGATTAAGGCTTACCAACTAAATATCATTGAAGTACATACTGTCACAGGACCGTGTCTGCGTGAGTAGGAGTTGGGAAGAACTTACTGAACGGCCCCAAACTATAGTATGGAGAAAAGTGGCCAGAGCATAGCAGGAGGAAGTTTCACTGGAACCGCCCACAAGATCGCACAAGTGTAGTTGCGAGAACTAAAATATCGTAGGTACGTCGCCAGCAGAACATTGTCAGAGTGTTAGTAAATAATAATAAGAGGTTTCCCATTAAATATTCATCATCATTGCTGGACAAAAGCCTCCCAGATTTGATGGTCGTAGTTCAGAAAAATGTACTACTGCCCATTCCCTGGTAGGCTTTCCCTGTGTGCCTGTGTGTGCATTGGGATGATTTCTTCGCTCCACACCCCGTGTGAAAGCCTACCAGAGAATGGGCAGCAGCACATTTGAGGGATGAGGCCGGGACTCCACCGAAGTGGAGAGGAGGCGAGCCAAGAGGAGATGTTTTTAAACAACCAATAGAATTATGTTATTGACACATCTCTCCGCTCAGTTTCAGTGGAGATCGCTGTGCGGAAATGTGTAATATTTGTACGACACGATGGAAGCGAAGATGTGAGCTGTGCGCAGTGCTTACGAGAGATGTGAGAATCTCCGCTTTGAGTCCCCCGAGCTGTATAACCTCTCTTCTCGCACAGAACACAGCACACCATACACATCTGGTGGAGTCCCAGCCTGAGATGGCGTGATGATATTTTCCGCCGTCACCACACTATTATTGGATAAATACTTTGAAATTACTATGACATTGCTAGGTCATAGTCATCGCTATGACCATAGTCATTGATAAGTCATATCAATGACTATGGCATAGCAATGACATTTACTATTTGTACTGTTCTGCAAGCGACGTAGTCTACAAGAGTGACATCACAAACGCTTAGCTTAGCGTTGTGTTTCGAACAATATAAAACAAAATACTGAGTGCTTTACAATATTTATTACATTTCTTAAATTTGAGTTACAAGTCTCCAGTATACTTATTGAAAAAAAAAATTGAATTAGGCGCCAATATTAAACACAGGTCGTCTTAACTTAGAAATAGAAGCTTGTCTCTGGTTGGACCCTGAAATTCCAGTCACATCTTTCCACGTAGGGACTTTGGAACAGCAAGCGCAGTTAGCATCTGATGCTCCGTTATGATGCATGCGATGATGACACTGCTTGTGATGCTTCCTAATTAAATGATAGCGGCTCACGCTACTGGTCTTCTTCGCTGGGATGACGGCGGTTGGCGCTTCACCATGCGCAGCATCAAAGGACTTGCTTGATAATCCTGATAGACCAGCTGCAGTATAATAGTAGCTGCAAGGGGTAGTGTTATTCAGAGGCATCGCCCGTCTTTGATAATGGTGGTCATTCGGTCTACTATACGGGTATGTATAATTCATGTCAGGTCGCGACGATTGTGGCACGCCCTTGGTCCTACCGGAATCGTCACTTTTATCGTCAGATTTCTTGGGACCTCTATACATCGATATGACACATCCAGGATCGATAGGATTGTTACCCAAATCGGGTAAACATATTTTTGGCAATTTAACGTTGCGCTGTGCATCAGGTCCCGGAGGAAGCGGAACCGACAAAGGTGCGCAAGCACAGCTGCAGCACGGTCCACACCATGGCCCACAACCACAACAGCCGCAGCAACCACCGCAGCAACCGCCGCAACCAGCCGGACCACAGCATACACAAGGACCACCGCAGCAACTACCACAACAGCAACCAGGCCCGACTTTACACATATTGCAGCTGCAACAAGGGCCGAAGCCTCCGCAGCCGCAACCGACACCCGGAAAACAAGGACCGCAAGGCCCAAAGGGGCCTTTAGGACCGCAGGGACCGCAACAACCACACCCACCGATGCATGGTCCACAGCAACTAGGACCACATCCACAGCCGCAGCCGCATCCTCCACAACACGGACCGCAGCATGGGCCACCACAAGGTGCCACTAACGGACAGCCACCTGGTCCACAACAAGGTCCAGAATCAGAAGACGTAGGCATTATACAACACAACAAATTATCTGGAAGTTTTACTTTGCTTAGTAAATCAGCTGGTGATTTCACTCCGGTCAATATATGTAAAGGAGATTTAATGTTATCTAAGTGCGTATCAGCTCTGTTAGAACTCACACCGCCAATTGCAGTAGGATCCAGCAATCCACATACGCACCCAGGTCCACAAGGACCACAAGGGCCACCAGGACAAGGGCAGCCCGGACCACATGGGCCTCCAGGACATACCGGCCCGCCAGGAACACACGTACCGGTAACATGGTACGGTCCACAAAACCAGAACCCATAGGGATAGTAGTAATAACCAGTCATATACTGTATGCATTTGGGTGGCGAATTACATGGTGGGGGGAGACAGTTACCACCACAACAGCATGGTCCGCAGCATGGTGCGGCACAAGGTGGAGACGCGCGTGGAGGTGCGGCGCAGGGTGACGATGGGCGTGGAGGTGCTGCCCCACATATCGACAGTTGCTGCATTAACCGAGAAGCGGGATAATCAGATAGATTAACCTGGCGAGTATTAGCAGAAGTGCTGTAATTGTTGTAGGAATACCCATTAGGGGTTAAACGGCAAAAATGGTACGCTGGGTTGCCAAGGTGTGAACCAGAGTATGGGTAGTAATAAGGTGTCGTGTTTGGGCGATGCGTTCTATATTCGTAAACCTGTCCGTTGCTTTGAAAGAGAGCAGATTGTGATCTGACGAGCCTCTCATTTTCCATCTGCTGATTTCTAGTTGCAAAACATGGGCAGGAATGGCACTTGACCGCGAAGCAGCTGGCAGCGTTCTTCTCGCGACCTGATGTGGGTTGAGTTTCTTTCATTTTGAGCGCCGCTTTGTCGCGAATCATATTTGTTGTCCCCCTTGCACTCCTTCGCGTCGAAACAGTCGCTGAAAGGACGATTATGAACTATTATCACAATCTTAGGATATTTAGAAAAATAGACCTTTACGTAGGTTTCGAAAGGTTTTCAAACATCTATTATCTAACGGTGAAATTAAATAGCCAAATCACATTTTACTATTTTATTAACTTTCCTATATTATGTTTACAATCATTAGATGTGACAGAGCGAAAATATCAGTAATGATACACTAATAAACATGACTAGATGAACTTTTCCTTGGGCTAGATGCTCAACCATTCTTGTGCTTCGCTAAACTGGAAGAATGGTGGTGCAGTTTAGTTTATCTTTAGTTTTCCAAGATTCTAGAAGCAAAGCTTTCGTCACGATGGAGAAGATTGATGATGGAAAAGGCTCCTTGTTCAACAAAAATCTTGGACATCTATCTTGTGTCTTCTGGCATCCTATGGTAACAAGTCATTTGTTGCCAATAAATCAAATTAGTTCAGTCTGATTACTTATTAAGGCTTGATAAGGTGGTTTTCTTCCATAGCCTTGGCAGCTGCTCTAAAATGTGGTTATCTCAGGCATTAGCACGTTTTGGTAGTTATTTAGCTTCAGAGGTATCTTGAGCAGCATCACATTCTGTATATTGAGAGTAAAAAGGAGACGGTACTGGGGCACAAGTGTAATTGTAGCACGGTCCACACCATGGCCCATATCTACAAGAGGCATCGCTACAATTACCATCAGAAATAGACCGGTTATTGTATTCATAGGTTCCTCCAAGGTAACTTTCAAAGTGGCATCCAGGTCCAACATTTAAAGTATTGTTGCCGTAACAGTCATCGTTCTTACAGCCAACAGCAGAAAAGCATGGACGATACAAGCCACTACTACAAAACTCTGTAGAACCTGGTTCACAAGGGCAACTAAGATCACACTGACCACATGACTTACTGTCGTCGAGAGAAGGGACAACACTAGACAAAAAATCAGTTGGGAGTTTCATTTCGTTTAAAAACTGGAATGGATATTCTTTGGCTGTATTGAAAACATCGCAGTTATCAGGTTTGTTACTGGTTTTTTGACCGATTGAAGTGGGGTCGAACACCCCACAAACACAGGTAGGACAACATGGGTTGTTACAGGGTCCACACGGTCCTGCAGGGGAAACAGGACCACCTGGTACACAAGTACCGGAGACATGGTATGGCCCACAGAACCAGAAACCATACGGATAGTAGTAGTAACCCGTCATGTACTGAATGCACTTCGGAGGGCAGTCGCACGGTGGAGGGAGGCAGTTGGGGCTGCAGCATGGTGTGCAGCATGGTGAGCAACAAGGTGTAGGACAAGATGGACTGGGCTGTAATGGGGGCGCAGCATTACATATAGACAATTGTTGCAGTAACTGTGAAGAGTACGGGTTGAACTCTAATTCATCACTCTTGGGATTTGAAACATTTGAGGCAGGCTTTTGAGAAGCCAGATTTTCGCAGATTACAGAAGAAGCTAGGTCATTTTCACTGTGGCAGACACGAGATTTTAACTGTGAGGAGTCTTTTGGATATGAGGCAGACGAAGGATGTGGGGAGTCTTTTGGATATGAGGCAGACGAAGGATTTAAGTTGCGAGTCGTAGTACAGGTCAGACAGCGTGTTATGGCTTCACAGACCTGATCAGTTGGCTGTATTCGATTAAGACATGGACAAGATTTTATCTGCTGTGCTGTTGAAAAGCTCGTGCTAAGTCGAAACTTGATCGCTCGGCGAGCAGCTTGCTTCTTCCACTGTTGTGACGGTGTAATAATTTTGTTCACTTTCTGCACTTGTTTGTGACGAAATAGATTTGATTCCTCCCTTTTACGTCGTGTCAGGAGTTCCACTGAAATGACGATTCTGTACTGTAATCAAATTCACTGCTAATTTTAATGGACCGCCTCGCCAAAGCACGGCGCAAAAAATGTTTTGAAATTATTAGGAGCTATAGTAAAATCTATTTAAAATGCGTGTTATGTGTGTGTGTGTGCGTTTTATTTCAATAAGTGTCTTAATTTAATGAGCCGCTATTATTAGAGCTTCCTCCATTACGCCCTATCTTTGTGAATGTGTAGATACCTAAAGTTGTCGGAAGTCCTATAACTCTCTTAACAAAACAAACAACGAAATCTTATTACCATTTTTATTACATTTATCAAAATCAAGGCAATTACAAGTCAGAAGCATAAAATATCACCATAAAAAAACTCATAATTAAAAAATAATCCAAATTATCTTGCACCAATGGTAGAAATAGGTCGCTGAAGATGATGTAATCTTGAATTCTCATGGCCTTCGATTGGGCAATCAGAGCATTTAGCAGCTTCCTTCCATGTCACAGCACGACATGAAATATCTCGAGTGTCCTTGAATTTTTTTGTCTGTGAAACATGTAGCACGTAGCTATTACGACGACGACGTACATTAGAGGAATATAAATGCTTGTCCTTTGAAATATCATCATTGAGGCTCTGAGAGCCCTTCAGAGGAACATCAGCCGGTTCTTCATGCGTCTCCGCGTTGGACTTGGCGATAGATGTAAGAGTTGAATAGTAGCATGTAAGGATAGTGTTAACAGTGGGTATGTTGCGTGCGTGTAAGCTCGAAGTGTTCGGCTTATGGAACTTACTTATGCTCAAATGCTGAGCGTTTTGCCCAAGTCCCTGCGATGGCCCGTTGGGAACCCTACACTCATTGACGACTTCAGCTTCATTGATTGGCTGAGCATTCTGGCACATGGAATCATCTACGGTAGCAGGTCCAATACCAGGAACGAAACTAGCTGGACCAGTTGGCCCACCCGGTACGTTTGCGCAAGCGGAATCAGGAGCATCAACAGGTAAAGGAGCACAAGTACAATTCATGCAAGGACCGCACCATGGTGCACAACCGCACCCGCCGCTACAACAACCACCGCAACCAGCTGGGCCACAACATACACAAGGACCTCCACCGCAACTACTGCAACAGCAGCCGGGTCCTACTTTACAAGTATTACAAGAGCAACAGGGACCGAATCCTCCACATCCACAACCAACTCCAGGGAAGCATGGACCGCAAGGGCCGAAAGGCCCTTGTGCACCACAAGGGCCGCAACAACCAGGACCACCACAGCACGGGCCACAAGGGCCACATCCACACCCACCGCAAGGACCGCATCCACATCCACCACAAGGACCGCATCCGCATCCACATGCACCGCAAGGACCACATCCACAGGGGCCACAGGGGCCACAAGGTAAACTACAGGGACCACAGGCACCACACGGGCTGATTCCACCACAGGGACAGGAACCGCAACAGGGTCCACATCCACCACAAGGGCCGCAACATGGTCCACATCCACCACAGGGTCCACATCCACATGGTCCACATCCACCACAGGGCCCACATGGTCCACATCCACCACAGGGTCCACATCCACATGGACCACATCCACCACATGGGCCGCAAGCACTCATCGGATGACAAGGACCACATGCCCCAATCGGAGGAGGAACACATGGACCGCATGTATTACACGGTCCACAACAAGGACCACAGTTCAAGGGCATATCAGCAAAACAACACATGTTGAAAGGCAATTGAATTTTGCTAAAATCTATGGGAGGTGGTGTATAAGTATTACTGCTGCTACCATCTGGTTTATCACCAGTTTTTCCACTGGCAGGACCATCTTTACCGGTTGGCATACCACCAATAGAAGAAGGGTCAAGGACTCCACAAACGCAGCCAGGTCCACAACCACAACCGCAACGACAACCTGGACCACAGGGTCCGCCCGGACACACAGGCCCACCGGGAACGCAAGTACCAGTCACATGGTACGGTCCACAGAACCAGAAACCGTAAGGATAATAATAATAACCTGTCATGTACTGAATACATTTAGCTGGCTGGTTGCATGGTGGAGGGAGACAATTAGGGTTGCAGCATCCGCAGCCGCATCCGCAACCGCAAGGGCAAGGGCAGCCACACAACGATAGTTGTTGCATAAACTTGGATAAAACAGACATGACTGCAACATCCTTGCTAGGCTCCGCATTAGAACGACCATTATTGGAAGCAGGCTTACTAGGGCATAAATTACTAGGAGGGAATGCAGCTGGAAGTGCTGGAACACCTTTCATCCAAGGGCCATAGTAAGAACTCAAATAACTACCGAGATTCGAGCGTTGTGTATTGTGTTCAATGGTCTGACCGTCTGTGATTGTGACTGTAGATTGGGTCCTAGGCAGTAGCTGTGCTGGTTCTATCTCTCGCGCAGCCGAAGGTAGTAAGCACGGGCAGGACTGAGACTTGTACACGTTGCAAGCGGCAGACCTCTTCTCTTGAGCCGATGTAGGTGGCAGTTCCACAACTTTCAGTGCGCCATTTTCGCGTATCAGATTTACTTGCTCCCTCAAACTGGCTTGCATCACGAGTGCCGCTGAAAGGATGATTTATGTACTGTAATCACAATCTAGCGAATGGAGGCGTCTACGCTGCGCACGCACGGTCCCCCGTAAGAAACTTCTATGTAATATAAAAGTAGATGATACTAAACTTCAGTATTAAGTGCAGAATTCAGAATGGCTATATGTGTGGTGTATGTGTGTGTGGATACTCTATCCTAGTATAAAATAACAAAAATTAAAAACCATTATTTACGCTTAGAACTGTTTATTGTAAAAATTTCTTAGTTAACAAGGTAATAATCAATATTTTCAAATTAGCTTCTTAGTTTAGCGCGTGTCTGTACAGTTTGGATCAGTAGAAGTTTTCAAAGTGTCTATAATGTATGGTTTGGGATATGGGCATCTGTAGTTGGGGATGAGAGAATAGTCAAAGGTCCCGGGTTCAACACACGGCTTATCACGGCATTCTTGTGACTGTAGGGCTCGAGGACTTTCGAGAGTTTGACTTATTTGGGACAGGACTTTTTTTATGCGCTTATGACGAATAGAGGACCTAGTGTCCCGTTTGCTATAAAAATCAGTGTAGTGTTTCGAGATTGCAGATTTCTTCAGGAACTTTTCTGAAGGCCACAAGGTAGTTTTTGTTTGTTTAGCAAGATCTGGAAAGTCCATTTGATTTTGAAACATTGGTGTGCAGTACACAGGTGGGAGATGTCTAACTAAATTACTAAGGGTAGAAAATGGCATAAATGATGCCTGTTTTGGATCAGACGAAGGCTTATTCGGCTTATTAGGCTTAGTTTTTGGATTTTTGCTAGAGTTGAAAGGGAAAAACTTTGCTATGCCTGTGCTGGAAGGTTTGGAAGTGGTCTTAGCTGGATGAGTAGCTGTACTGCAAAGGGTCTGGTTGGCCTGCTGGCTCAAAGAAAAGGGGTTCGGCGATTGCTGGCTCAAAGAATAGGGGTTCGGTGACTGCTGGCTCAAAGAAAAGGGGTTCGGTGATACAGGTTGTGGCGGTGGTACAAACAGTTGAGGATTTGGCATTGGTTGCGCTTGCGACATATAGAATTGAGGCATATACTGTTGCGGGGGTGGTTGAAATTGTTGATAATACTGTTCAGGTTGTAGTGAAAATTGCTCCATTGGGTGCTGGTACTGCTGCGTTGCCTCATAGTTTTGCAATTGGGGTGCGTGTGGTGGCAGATTATCAGGTTGGGGAGGTTCTAGGAGAGGATTCTTCGAAGCAGGTGTAATAGGTTTAGCTTTCGGGGTATAAACGGCAGTCCCGGCGGCGAGCGCGGCAGTTGCAGGGCAGATACAGCTCGCGCAACAAGGTTTACAGCAAGGCCCAGGGAACGGAGGGCACACTTTTGGGGGACAAGGAGGTGGATTGCACGGGGTTACTGGAACACAGCAGCCACTTACATGGTATGGCCCGCAAAACCAAAAACCGTAGGGATAGTAGTAGTAGCCAGTCATATATTGAATGCATTTGGGTGGCGCATTGCATGGTGGTGGTAGGCAGCTAGGGCTACATGGACAGCAACAGGGGTCTGGAGCAGCAGCGGCGGCGGCATAGTTGCGCGATCCCATCGTATGCATGGAGTGGATTTTTGCCATAACTGAAGTAATGCCAGAGTTATTTAGTGTCGCTATCCATGATCTTGAAGATGTGTCGTGAGACATGGATCTAGTTCCAAGAGGGCTAAGGTTTTGTGAGAGTAGACACGTGGCAGTCATAGTAGACCGAAGGTTTGGGCAGGACATGCAGTATCGAACGGCGCATTTTTCTAGACGGCAGCTCAGTGTCGGCAACTTCTTTGGATCCGCAATCTTCACGTATTCCACAGCCTTGATCTGCTTATCCTTCAAGCTTCGTTTTCGACCCGCCGCGGCTGGAAAGGTATTTTATGCTATTCACCTTCATTAAAGCTTCGAAATAAATTGGTTTTAGAATTATGTGTACCTAATAATACTTCTGTTTCACATTTATATGTGCAATTAACTTGTGTGGTGTGCTTAGTATATAATAGAACCATGTGAACAGCTTAGTGTCTGTGGTAATTAAATAAAATTATGCAAAATCGATTGTATTTTTTTATTAAATTGTAAACACTAAAATATAAATTATAAATCAAATATAAATATGCGACACTTATTGTACGAACTTATTTAAAACAACCATTTTCATTGAATATGAGACATTAGCATGGTTTCTTTTTATCGCTGACATGCGGCATGCACGGCTTCATATTTCCCACGCAAATATCTTCATTTTTCAATGGTGGAACCACTGCAGCTCCGACGCAACAGGGATCCATGCCGACGCATTTATCTTTTGGATTTTTCGGTGTAGGACATGGAGGTGGGCATGGTCCACATGGGCCGCAGGGGCACGGGCAGCGACAGGGTGGCGGGCACGGTCCACATGGCCCACACGGGCCACAGGGTCCGCATGGCCCGCAGGGACCACATGGTCCACAAGGTCCACAAGGACCACAGGGGCCGCAGGGACCACAAGGGCAGGGACAGCCACACGGTCCACAAGGACCACAAGGCCCACAAGGGCCGCATGGAGGACATGGGCCACATGGAGGGCAGGGACCGCATGGAGGGCAGGGGCCGCAAGGACCGCATGGCTTGCACGGTCCGGGGGCTCCGCAGCACGGGATCGGGACAGGTGGGGTACTCTGTTTTTCCTTCCCACCTTTAGAATATGAACTCCATTGGCCCCACCGGGCATCAAAATTTGTAGGTATGATTCCACCCGCGCGCCACGATCCAAACACATCCGAAGTCTTGAAGCCGGTCACTGCAAAGGACGCACAGGGTATAATACTTGGCAAGGAAGCCGCTGGCAGATGGCTCATGTTCTTCGGAAGAACGATAGGAGTCGCTCCCGCCGAGTATTATAGCCTGCACGTCCGGTCACGACAACCACCGTTCTCCAAAAAAAAAGAACCCACCAGCGGCGGGCAGGGCAGGGTAAACTCGCAACGGACATCGTGACTTTTCGTGACAAATGTCAACTTGACATACGACATTCGATTTACTTGTTTCGAGATATTTTTAATTGTTACGTCTGAATGTTTTGTTTTAGCCTAATCGCCAAGATACGCAATTAACTATAACATTGAAAATTTTGGCTAAATTTATCGCACGTATTCCCATTTCACATCTGTCATTGGCAGAATTGTCGACATCGGCATAACTTGCCATTCGAAAAAAGAAGAAGAAGAGATATTTTTATTTTATTTTTATTTATAAAAACTCCGACCAATTTATTTCTAGCTAGGTAATAAAATCTACCACTTACCTTGATATATATGAAATGTTATCTAGTCTACTGAATCGTTAATACAATCTAGCTTAACGTATTGCTAGTGATGTACCCACGAAATCAATCGAGAAAAAAAATCGGTAATATTATGAGATATGTAGTAACCAAAGATATGTTATATTATAATATCTTTGGTAGTAACATACATGCTTAGAATGGGTGGCAATGCGCAAAAATATTATATTTCTTCGTGCCTTCATAGAGTATGTAATGTGGATTAGGAATTCTAGTTTTTACACAAAAAGAGCTTTTTATTCGTTATACAACAAGATCAATACGTGGGTACAAGCTACGCTTTAACGCATGGGATGATGTGAAAATATACATAATGTAAACACTTACAAAGAGGTGCAGGGTTCCGTTTGTTGGTCGCGGTTGCTAGAGACCGCCCTTTCAGGCATTTCAACAAAGATAAATTCCTGGGCATTACGGCCTTCCTCAGAACTAGAGCCATGTTTCACGATTTTATATAAATTTATATCAAAATTACGTTCTCAATCTTGATTATATTTAATTACTTTATACTAGATTTAACTGGAAAATTTTTCAATATTTTTGTGATTTTCACTTGAAAATTTGGGCCATGGTAGGAGCGTGATAATGAGCTCTTCGTGTCAAGCTTGAGACTGCTGTTTCATTGTTCTATTTTTTCAATTCTTCTTTTTTGTATCATTTATGTGGTTAAAGTTCTTTTTTGGCCTTAATTTTCTTATTATTGTAGTAAATTCTCTTTGGTCAATAATAAAAAGTATACATTATGAATGCGTCAGGAACGATAATCCTTTATATAATGTTGGCAGTTTTGAAATGTTACTTTATTACACGCACCCATTTCTACCAACTTGACGTCTAAATCTTTTAATTTAAATAGTTAAAATGTGAAGCAATTTATAGAATCGGAGAAGTGCGTGTCTGTCAGGCGAACCGAGGGTTCCGTACATACGTACCTACTTAACTTGTAAGTCGTTATTTTATCCATAACAGAGATCGACTCGAAAAGACTTAAATTAATAAGAAAATTAAACACATCATTATGTATTAGAAATATATATTCTACAATATAAACAGCAGAGTTGTATAATAATGACGAAGGCAAAATTGACAACTGTAATTTTAATATTGTATCCAATTATATTAACATTTTATGATTAACTAGAATTATTACTTACATGTACAGACGCCAGCACATCCAGCTACCCCAATCTGTCAAATTTCTTTTATAGATATCAACTTTGTCACAAAATCATAAGGTTCACTTTCAATTGGGGAAATTTGACAGATTGGGGTAGCTTGATGTGCTGGCGTCTGTACGTATTAATAAAAGTTAAATTTAGTATAACCATTGCATGCCATATTGGTAGAACATAATGGGACTGTTCTTTCTGAGTAGATACTATTACCATCATACTGCGATCGCCAACCCGTCTGCCAAGCGTGATGATTACGGCATATCTCCCCAAAATCATTATTGGGAGAGGCTTTTGTTCAGCAGTGGACTTCTTACAGTAGTTATGATGATAGTTCCATAAACCAAAAGAAAATGTCTTGCAAATAAATAGTTATTGGATGTTATTTTACGAAACGCAAGATGCTTTTTACATCGTCTGGTTGCATTACTCTTGGTCTACGGGATCATTACTGGCGTATTAACATGACGAAAAAGACTCATATCCCACCAATCGTCCTATAAAATCACAAAAAGACAGTCTATCACTGCGAGTATTGGGATCGGGGAGTTGTAAAGAGACTCTTCCGAGTCTTTGTCACCATGCTAGCTACGCGGATAAGCTAGTTTTGCAATTGATTTGACGGTCCAGTTGGCGTGGTTGGCAAATGCTTGCCTTTCACGCCACAGCTCGTGAGTTCCATTCCCACCCAGGACAGATATTTGTGTGCATGAACATGTCTGTTTGTCCTGAGTCTGGGTGTAATTATCTATATATGTATGTATTTACAAAAGAAAAGTATTATATGTAGTACATCAGTTATCTGGTTTCTATAGTACAAGCTCTGCTTAGTTTGGGATGGCCGTGATGAAATATCCCAGGAGATTTTTATTATTAATTTTACTCCCCCACGTTTTCCTGAGGTAAGTGATATCGACAGTTAGACTGACGGTAGGGTTCTCTCGTTTAACTAGGGAACCTTAATAATGTAGTATTCTTGATTTGAACACGCTTTGATTTTTACGGAAACGGTAAAATCAAAAAGAAAGTAATTGTTTTTTTTTACGAAGCTGATGCTGTCATTGCTGTCACTCTGATGTACCTATTGATGCAGCAGTTTCTGTCATACCTGTCAATTTCATGTTTCACATACTGGTTTTTTAATTTTTTAATCTGCTGGTCAGCCGAATGATGTCCACTGCTGGACAAAGGCTTGCCCAAAAGATTTCATCAATGGAGTTATGTCCATCATTTGTAGAGGGCCATTTATAGGTATGCCATAATCGCCACGCTTGATAGACTGGTGTGCGATCGCAGTATGATCATACTTACTTATTTATCATATGGGCAGTGGTTGCCCTTGTGCCAGAGTTGTTCAAGCCGCCCAGTATGCCTCTGAGATAGCTTAACGACTGTTGTCTAATGACTAAATCCGGGAACGATAGCTTAACGTGTCCTCCGAAGCATGACACTCTCAGAAATTAAACACCTTTGGTCACCCATCTATGGATTGACCGTGAGCCTAGTTGCTTAACCTCGGCGATCGCTAACATACTGGTGGGAGCATCTAGCTTTAAGCGGTCATCAGTAGGTACACAGAGATGCTGCCGATTCTATTATAGATAATTATTATCATCTCGGGACGGCTTCTAAGCTCCCCACGGGATGAGATGGGATAGTGATATTGTATGTCTATTAGAAAGGGCGACTTGGACACCCCGTTCACCCAATTTGAGCCCCCTGTAATTCTTCTATTGAAGATGTCAATGTACTGACGCCAGCTATCCCAATCTGTCAAATTTCCCCAATTATAAGTGAACCTTATACTTATGTGATAAAGTTGAAAATCGAAAAAAGAAATTTGACAGATTGGAGTAGCTGAATGTGCGGCGTCTGTACAAGCCATATTATATAACTATTTGCATGCCAATTTTTCTTCATTTTCATCAATTTTTTACAATGAATTGTATAAAATTAGGTGCTGGTGGGAATCGAACCCACGACCACGGGTTATTCGACCCCATGTGCGTTAACCGCTCCGCCACCGCAACGTGGTACTGACACTTCAAATTTATACAATCCATTCGATATTTCTTAACGCATTTAAGGCACTTTAATGCCATCTTACAGAAACCTTAATAATATCTAGGGACAATGTCACATAGATCATCCTAGCCCCAAACTAAGCAAAGCTTGTACTATGGGTACCAGGCGACGATATACATACTTATATAGATAGATAAATACTTAAATACATAGAAAACATCCATGACTCCGAAACAAATATTCGTGCTCATCACACAAATATTTGCACTTACCGGGATTTGAACCCAGGACCACCAGCTTCGTAGGCAGGAGCACTACCAACTAGGCTACGGTGACCTATATATACTTACATTGGGCTTTTTGCATGCCTGTAAAATAGGTTAGGATTATGGCTTGTACACAAAATTGTCGCCAATATATCTGGTGGTGTTACCTATATTCTAAGCGAATAAATGTCTAAATTATTTCTAATTTATGCCTTAAATATAGGATCTACTTAAAAACCATCGCGTTATTTTATTTATTTATTTATTAAAACTGATCGTTTTTATCGTCTTGCATATCATCTGCTATTGATGTGATCCGTAGCTTGAGTGACTTGAAGCTCATCCAATAAGGTAATGTAGGTATATATTGTGGTTTTGGTCTCGCACCGCACGCGCTAGCGAACGGTAGTGGATTTGCGCTAGCGATGTTATGAGTCATACCTGTGTTAAATTATTTAGTTAGCAAAATGAATACAGTAGTAAAGTTTAACTCGTGTAATATAGTTATAAACGAAGTTCTCGCATTCATCTATATAAATAAAAAGAGAAGTCCTGACTGACTGACTGACTCATCAACGCCCAGCCCAAACCCTTGGCCTTAGAAAGCTGAAATTTCGCACAGATGTTTTCTTTATAATGTAGACAAGGAATAAGGAAGGATTTTTTGAAATTCAACCCCTAAGGGGGTAAAACGGGGGTGCGAAGTTAGTATGAAACTTTACCGTTTTTGAAGTTAGAGGCATGAAAGTTGGTATTTGGCCTTGCAGTTAAAAATAAAAAATATACGTTTCAGGATTTTTAGAAATTTCACCCCCAAGGGCAAAAAATAGGGGATATAAGTTTGTACGAAAAAAGTCCCAATTTTTAAGTTAAACGCATGAAAATTAGCATTTGGCTTTTAAGTTAAAAATAAAAAGTATATATTTCAGGATTTTTGAAAATTCCACCCCGAAGGTCATAAAATAGGGGATGTAAGTTTGTATGAAAAATGCGATATTTTTGAAGTTAAACGCATGAAAATGAGTATTTGGCCTTTCTGTTAAAAATATATAGCATTTACTTCAGGATTTTTGGAAATTACACCCCCAAGGGCGGAAAATAGGGGATATAATTTTATACTGCCTGACTGACATATCAACGCACAGTCTAAACGGCTGCAGTTAGGACTTGAATTTTGACAGTAGTTACCTTTTATGACGTAGGCATCCACTGAAGAAGGGTTTTTGAAAATACCACCCCTAAGGGACTAAAATAAGGGATGAAATATTTTATGAAAGTGCTTAATTTTGATGTTAAAGGCTTTAGTATATAGACGTGCAGTTAAAAATTAAAATATATATTTCAGGATATTGGAATATTCCACCCCCAAGGTCGTAAAATTCGGGATGTAAGTTTATATGAAAAAAGTGCCAACAAGTTTTAAGTTAAACGCATGAAAATTGGTATTTAGTTTGTGTATTGGTAGTTACAGTTAAAAATTAAAAGTATGTGTTTCCGGATTTCCGAGAATTCTACCACGTAGGGTGACAAATAGGGGATTTTGTTTGATTTGATTGATGTTTGTATGAAAAATGTGACATTTGTTAAGGTAAACTCATGAAAATTGGTATTTGACCTTTCATTTAAAAATATGTATTTCAGGATTTTTGGGAATTCCAGCCCTTTAGGGTGACAAATAGGGGATGGAAGTTTGTATGAAAAATGTGACATTTTTTAAGGTAAACGCATGAAAATTAGTATTTCGCCTTTCATTTAAACATTATAAATATATCATCAAGACTTTTGCAAATTCCACCCCTAAAGACGACTAAAATAGGGGTTGTAAGTTTGTATGAAAAACTGTTTTTGGAGTTAAAAGCATGTAAATTGGTATTTCAGTTAAAAATAAAGCAATCAAGGGAATAATTTGTTGTTAAAAAAGGTAATCCATAACTGATTCAATAGGTCAACACCAAAAATGTACGCCAACTTAAATTATAGAGAAATTCGTTTCTTATTGCTTAAAATGTTGTGTTTGTTGTCGTCTAAATAAAGATTTAGCGTTTTATAAGATTTGTAACTTCTTTTTTTTGGTATTTTTCATAACATATTAAAAAAACGTCAATTTAATAAAATTGGGATAAAAAAGTCATTGACCCAAAATTCGAGTTAGCGTAGTATAAATTGTTCGTGTCGAGATGATCGCACCCAAAAAATATCATCTTAATTTTACTGATCTACAAGTTCACAATTTTGTAACTCGATGGATTTTATATCGTTTCAGATCGCAGAACTCATTTGACATATCGGTTAAAATAAATAAATGCTTGAAGTAAAAGGTAGTCCAAAACTGAATCAAAAGATGATCGCCTAAATCTCACCCAAAATATATGCCCACATCTTAATTTTACCGCTTTACAAGGTTATATTTTTGTTAGTAGATAGTGTAATCATCGTTTTAGATCGCGCTATGGTTTCGTTCACAAAATGTGATATTAGACCTATCAATGCCGTGGTCGCAACCTAAGCTAATGGGAGTTACCTTGGTGATTAATGCATCGTTGATTATTATATTACTTTATTTGACTTACTGACTTTACTTAAGGACAATTGATATGTATTCTTTGATATTTTTGGGTTTATGATATCGGGTCTTTTTTTTAAATAACAGTAGCAAAGTAGTCTTTAGTTTATTTCTTAACTAGGTTATTTATAGGTTAGGTTTTCTTAAATTTATATTGCTTATTTCTTTTAAAAGTATTTTTTTAGATTAAGCTAGAAGTAAGTAGTTACATTGGTAATCATTCAAAATTGTCGCGGACGAAGTCGCGGGCACCAGCTAGTATGCAATAAAATTGATGTAATGGATGAGGATAGTATTTCCCGAATTTGTGAAACTGCTTTTTCGGAAAATGATATTCTGAACGCCAAAAACTTGCTGTTTGAGTCCATACCGGCAAGTAAAAAGAAGACTCGGAAGAGAAAAGGGAAAACACTTCGTGATATTGAAGATATTGTATGTCTCATAAAAGAAACGGATCCTGAGATTATTCCCATTTTTGTGGCTCGTGAGCTACAAAAACTTCCACCCGTGCTATTTGACCACCTAGATGCGACTCGGATACTTAAGGATTTGGTGAAATTGAGACAAGATGTTGATCGTATTACCGAAGATTATGTGAGTGTTAAAGACATGGACAAACTGAAATTTGAGGTACTTAGTTGTAAGAATTTTTCTTGTCAAAGCAAATCGAGTCATATAGATAAACAACGAGAGTCTTGTATACTGAGTAGCTTTGATAGTGTCAGTCTTCCCTCTGGAATAGTTCCTCAAAACAACATAAATCATATATCGGTTGAAAAGTGTTCTACGAAATCTGATTTTAAAATAAGTTGCACAGAACCGGGTAGTTGCTCTTTTTCTGCGTCGCAAATAAGTGACCAGCCAGTCGACGAAATGAGTGGAGCGAACAAAGGCACGACGACCAATCCGGCTACTCCGATAAGACCGCAAGTACTCACTTCGCCGCTACACCCGCAGTCTACGACTCCCCCGCTGTCGTCTAGGCCTGTTACCGCTGAGAACTCGTCCGACGTGTTTACTAAACAGCAAACATCTTTTGCCAATATAACCAAACAAGGTGGTGAATGGAAAACGAGGGATGTGTCTGAAGACTGGAAGTTCATACAAAGAAAGAAATTAAGAAATCGCTTCACTGGAAATACTGGAAAAGCTGTTGTAAAATCAGATTTTAACTTTAAAGCTGCGACTTTTAATATTCTTATTTATATTTACAATGTTTCAAAGGAGACGAGTGAGTCGGACATCAAAAATTATATATGTGATAAAACTCAATTGCATGTAAGTTTGTTAAAATGGAACATGAAGGAGAATAAAAGTTATAATGCTTTTAAAATATTTGTACCACAACAAAGCATTCAAACATTTTTAAATGACTCTTTCTGGCCAGAGGGGGTTTCATTTCGTCGATTTATTAACTTTCGACAAGTTAAGGAGCCTACAACAAACGAGGATGGACATATTAAACAATTATAAATGGATTGTACATTAATGAACCTTGTTAGTTTCAATTGTAAGAACGTAGTTAGATCTACAGAATGTATAAGAAAACTCTGCAAGCTAGCGGATATTATAGCCCTCCAGGAAACATGGCTGCTGCCACATGATATACCTTACCTGGGGACCATCGACGAAGGATTTACATTCACGGGCCGTGGATACATCAGTTGGAGTGCTAAGGGGTAGGCCTTATGGTGGTGTGGCCCTACTCTGGAGGAAATCTACATTCACGGGCACCTCTGCCGTGGATACATCAGTTGGAGTGCTAAGGGGTAGGCCTTATGGTGGTGTGGCCCTACTCTGGAGGAAATCTACATTCCAGTGCGTTACTGTGTTGTCGTGTGTCAGTGTGCGTCTCGCTGCTATTAAAATAGTGCATAATGACAGACCCTTTATAGTCATATCAGTGTACATGCCGACCGCGAGTGCTGATAACCTGATTGATTTCACAGAATGTCTCAGTGAAATAAATGCATTAATTGAAAACAGTGGTGTCGAGTCTGTTTTTATACTTGGGGACTTTAATGCCCACCCCGGTGAGTTGTTTTCAAATGAACTAATACATTTTTGTATGGAACAGTCATGGGTGTGCGTAGATATGGAAATGTTACCCGTAGATACTTATACCTTTGTGAGCGATGCTCACGGTAGCCTGCGCTGGCTCGATCACTGCGTGACAACGAATGCTGCGAGACATACAGTGCGTAATTCGTGTGTTTTATATGATACTTATTGGTCTGATCACTATCCCTTGTTAATTGAGTGTAATATCACGTTATTAAGTCCGAAAATAAATACTGTTAATGCCGAGTGCAATAAAATCATATGGGGCGAAAGAGACAGTGAACAGACTAAGAAGTACTCAGAATTTTGTCACTCAAAACTGAGGAATATTTCTTTTCCCGTGGAATTTACAAGTTTGCGCTGATAAGTTTTGCTCTAATAAAAATCACAGGCACATCTTAAAACAAATGTATGATAATGTTGTGCACATACTCAGTAAAGCTGCTATCTTCAGCTATGTGGGTTCTACGGTGAGGAAACATAAATATATACCAGGGTGGAACAAACACGTCAGCGATGCTCACAGGGTAGCGCGAATGTCATATCAAAATTGGTTACTATACGGCAAGCCAAGAAATGGTTTAGTTTATTATAACATGTGTGAAACAAGACGCTTGTTTAAATCGCGAGTAAAATTTTGTCAAGACAACGAAAAACAAATTAAATTAGATATTATTGCACAGCTTCACTCAAAGAAAAGATTTGATAAATTTTGGAAAAAGACCAATAAATTAAACCCTAAACCTAGCCTTCCGGTGAGCGTTGCTGGCGTGAGTGAGCCGCGTGCTATAGCAAACCTGTTTCAGGAGCATTTTAATGTAAAATCGCCACATAATGATATATCTTCCCCTAAACATGTGTTTGGTGAAGAAATCCCCACAGGGGAAGTCGATGTTAAATTTACGGCTAAGGAAGTAACTTCCATTATACAGAAAATGGCGCTAGGTAAGGCCACTGGTCATGATGGACTCAGCACTGAGCATTTAAAATATGCTGGATTCCATCTGAGTAGAGTTCTTGCCATGTGTTTTAGCTTATTTATGAGTCATTGTTATCTACCGGACGATCTTATGTATACGGTGGTTTTACCGGTCATAAAAAATAAAACGGGAGATATTTCAGACCTGGCAAACTACAGGCCTATCTCGCTGGCTACTGTAATTGCTAAAGTACTGGACAGTCTGCTTGACAAACACCTTGATATGCACATTGAACTTCATGACTCGCAGTTTGGATTTAGACCGGACCTTTCGACTGAAAGTGCTATCATATGTCTCAAGCAGACTGTACAGTATTATACAACCAGGAATACGCCTGTCTATGCCTGTTATTTAGACCTATCAAAAGCGTTCGACCTGGTATCTTATGATATATTATGGCAAAAACTGAAAACTGAAACGACTGTACCGTCTGACATCGTGTCAATCATGAGATATTGGTATTTAAATCAAAAAAATGCCGTAAAATGGGATGGATGCCATTCTGAGATGTACAGGTTGGAGTGCGGAGTGAGGCAGGGGGGGGGTTAACCTCTCCTCGACTCTTCAATTTGTACATTAATAAGCTAATAGGCATTCTCAGTAGCACTAGCATAGGATGTCATCTGGAAGGAGTATGTATGAATAACATCAATTATGCTGATGATGCAGTTTTATTAACACCATCGATTAATGCCATGCGTAAGCTACTTCTTATATGTGAGGAATATGTACAAGCCCATGGACTCAGATATAACACAAAAAAGTGTGAGGTGATGGTGTTTCAGGCGGGTAATAAATCATACTCCAAAATCCCTCCTTTGTATCTTGGCGGTGCCTGCCTAAACAAAGTAGATCGTTTTAAGTATCTGGGTCACTGGGTTTCGGAAGATCTGAGTGACAATTTAGATGTCGAACGAGAACGCAGAGCGCTTTCTGTGCGCTGTAATATGCTGGCTCGCAGGTTTGCATGGGGTACGGAACAGGTCAAAGTAACTTTGTTTAAAGCTTATTGCCAATCATTTTACACATGCAGCCTGTGGACGAAGTACACCCAGCGCACATATAGCGCTCTGCGAGTACAATATAACAACGCATTCAGGGTGATGTTCGGACTGCCGCGCTATTGCAGTGCCTCTGCCATGTTTGCAGAAAAGAGCGTAGATGGGTTTCATGCCATCATAAGGAAACGATGTGCCTCCATGATGCAACGCATGCGATCCAGTTCGAATAGCATCCTGAGTGTGTTGGGTGGACGCTGGGACTCGCCGATGTTCCGGCACTGGACATCCCTACACTCTACAGGTGGTCGTGTTTTGGGCTTGGTTTGAGCTTGTGCCCTCCACCCACATTATACTTAAATTATTATTACTAACACTTGTTATTAAGATGTATTACTAACAAATAATATGGACTGTGTCTGAATTAAATGATTTATTATTATTATTTATGTCTACAAGTAAATTTATGTAAATTGTATTGTATTGTAGTATTGTTTGTTTATTTTATTGTAATTTTTTTTCTTTATTTATTTAAAACTTTGGCACAAATAATATTGTACATAGGCGGACTTAATGCCATAGGCATTATCTACCAGTCAACCATTGTGTGGTGCAGAAAGACTAAGGTAGATGCACTAAAATTGTCAAATATAAATTTAATAGATTCTTATTGTGGTCTAATTATATAAATAAACACTAGATATAACATAATACTACACACTATTTCTACATATACAACATGTAACTTAATTAACGCACTTCCTGAAAATAGTTTGTTCAGAATCGTTTACTGAATCGATTTATATCATTTTTAATATAGGTAATTTTTTATTTCAAAATAATTATAACTACGGAAATTATTGTCAAATTAACCCTGTTCAGTCAAAACAAATTGAAATGGACCGTAAGTCTAAGGAATAAGACTTTTAAAATCGCAGTTTTATTTGTATTCATACAAATTCCATGATTCAACACAAAATAAAGAAAAATAAACTTTATTCCTAGAAACTAATTTAGTAAATAACAATGCATATACATGTTAAATTAAAAATTCAGTGTATGTATTATGATTACAGCATAATATTATAATTGGGGTGTTTGAGGGTGTGCGTTAATTACGTTACATGTTGTATACATGCTATATAAGTAACTACATACATAAATTTACTTGTATAGGTACATAAATACAATATATACCTACATTACCTTATTGGATGAGCTTCAAGTCACTCAGGCTGCGGATCATATCAATAGCAGATGATATGCAAGACGATAAAAACGATCAGTTTTAAGGCGATGCCAGGCATATATTAGTGGACGAGCCTGTTGGCGTGGTTGGCAAATGTTTGTTTTTCACGCCAGAGATGGGAATTAAACCCACGACGGTTTGATTCCCATCCAGCACAGATATTTGTGTGCATGACCATCTCTGTGTCCTGAGTTTGGGTGTAATTATCTATATAAGTACCTAAGTATGTATAAAGGAAAAGTAGTATATTAGTTATCTAGTTTTGATAGTACAAGCTCTGCTTAGTTAGGGATCAGAGCCTCTAGCACGAGTTCCTGCAGTTTACTTACTCGATCACACGTACAGTTTCGTCCCATACATTGATCACCAGCGCCTCTCGCGGAAACTATTAAGAACTAAAACTTTGGTGCTCAATGTATGGGACGAAACTGTACGTGTGATCGAGTAAGTAAACTGCAGCAGCTCGTGCTAGAGGCACTGATGTATAAAGGAAAAGTAGTATATGTAGTATATTAGTTATCTGGTTTTGATAGTACAAGCTCTGCTTAGTTAGCGATCAGATGGCAGTGTGTGAATAATGTCCCAGCTTCTATATACAGGTTACTTGTAACACACCAACAACCTTACAGGACTAGTAACAAACACCATAATATCTATGTATTATATGTAATTATTCATATTATTATTTAGTACTAGCTGTGCCCCGCGGTTTTACGCGCGTTAAACTTTATAAAATATGACCTATGTATTATCCTAACTATAAAAATTAGCCTATGTTCTTTCTCAGGGTCTAGACCATCTGTATACCAAATTTCATTCAAATCCGTTCAGTAGTTTTAGCGTGAAAGAGTAACAGACAGACAGAGTTACTTTCGCATTTATAATATTAGTTAGGATTATATTATATTATCTTTATCTATATATACAACACGTAACGTAATTAACGCACAACCTCAGACACCTAACTAGGGTATTTAGGGCATTATGTTGAATCATAATACATACACTAAATTTTTAATTTAACATGTATATATATGCATTACTAAATTATTTTCTTGGAATAAAGTAAATTTTTCTTCATTTTGTGTTGATGATGGAATTTGTGTGAATACAAATAAAACTGCAATTTTAAAAGTCTTATTACTTTGACTTACGGTCCATTTCAATTTGTTTTGACTGTATAGGGTTAAAATAACGATAATTTCCGTAGTCTTAATTATTTGGGAATAAAAAATTAACTAAGTATATTAAAAATGATATAAATCGATTCAGTAAACGATTCTGAACAAACTATTTTCAGGGTGTGCGTTAATTAAGTTACATGTTGTATATAAATCAATTGCTGTTCGTTAACTTAGTCTTGCTAAAACTCGTGAACGGCTGAACGGATTTATCTTATCTTGGTCTTAAATTGTTTGTGGAGGGTTAGGGAAGGTTTAAAAAGTGAGAAAAATTCTAATAATTGCCGGGAAACCTCTAAATACAGCCCTATTCTTTTTCCCATATACCTAAACGTTTTCTAAAACAAAAGTTTAGGTATTTTATTTATCGATTGAGGCAGTATGAATTCTGCCGGGTTAGCTAGTATTATATATTATTACAGGGATAATCCACACGTTTTTGAAGTGCACCTACCTTGTTTTTCTCTGCATAACCCCAAGGTTGACTAGTAGAGAATGCCCACGGCATTAAGTCCCCCTGTGTTCTTACATGTGCAAATGTTTTAAATAAAAAATAAATAAACTAGTCTGGGATCAGATGGCGGTGTGTTAGTTGTCCCAAGATAATTATTTATTTAATAATAAAGGTTGTAATAATGTGTCAGGACTAATCCCTCCCTCTTACCCACCACTGCAACTCCTGTAAGCCAGGATCAACAGTGGCACACTATGAAATGACACTGAGCGGTGAGGCTCAGCCATGTCCATGGGAATCGCGACAACTGTCTTGGATCCCGCAACGAATTTAATCAGAAAGAAAAAAAAGGAGGAGTTATAAAATTAATAGTTCCACTTCTCTTCAGAGCAAAGTGGGAGACAGAATGATATAAAGAGGCTATAGCCTCATAAAACAAGTGAATTGCAACTAGAGAAGCCAGCTGCAAAAGCACCGAGGATCAATTTAAGGGTCCTAAGTGAGCTGTTATATTTGATTCCAATAGTAGGTATGGCAAAAGCGCTTAAACGCGCGGAAGTAGTTCCTTGTTGCTACAAGATCCGTATAATAAACTACTCCAGATATTGGTTGCAAGCTGTTTAACACAATATCTCGCTGATTTTGCCAGAGATCAAACTCCCAAAGTATGTGGTGAGCAGTTTGTTCATATTCGTTACAGGCAATTGTAATAATGAGTCAGAACGGTTTTGTAATTGCGTAGGTTTTATTGACTTTTTTCATAGGCCATTTATTCCTTGGGCATTTTCTGTATCGGCGGCGAATTTCCGATATAGCGATGCACGTGGCGAAGATGCTTGATGGCGTAGTACCTGAAAAAACCAAAACTTAGTGAGATAAACACAATCAATACTGCGCATTCGATTTATTGAGAAGAATTCGTTGGTGATTTAGTGAGGAAAACACAGTAATGGTGAGTTTGTCATTTAGGGAGAAAAACACAGTAATGCTGTTTTGTGATTAAGTGAGAAAAACACAGTAAATGCTGCGTTTGTAATTTAGTGAGAGAACACAGTAATGCTGCGTTTGTAATTTAGTGAGAAAAACACAGTCAATGCTGCGTTTGTGATTAAGTGAGAAAAACACAGTCAATGCTGCGTTTGTGATTTAGTGAGAAAAACACAGTAATGCTGCGTTTGTGATTTAGTGAGAAAAACATAGTCAATGCTGCGTTTGTAATTTAGTGAGAAAAACACAGTCAATGCTGCGTTTGTGATTTAGTGAGAAAAACACAGTCAATGCTACGTTTGTGATTTAGTGAGAAAAACACAGTAATGCTGCGTTTGTGATTTAGTGAGAAAAACACAGTCAATGCTGCTTTTGTGATTTAGTGAGAAAAACACCGTCAATACTGCGTTTGTGATTTAGTGAGTAAAACACAGTCAATGCTGCGTTTGTGATTTAGTGAGAAAAACACAGTCAATGCTGCTTTTGTGATTTAGTGAGAAAAAAACAGTCAATACTGCGTTTGTGATTTAGTGAGTAAAACACAGTCAATGCTACGTTTGTGATTTAGTGTGTAAAACACAGTCAATGTTGCGTTTGTGATTTAGTGAGAAAAACACAGTCAATTTTTGTGATTTAGTGAGAAAAACACAGGCAATGCTGCGTATATAGTTCAGTGATAAAGACACAGTAAATGCTGCGGGTGTGGTTCAGTCAGAAAATTACAGTTTTGTACTATTTTATGTGCGCACTAGTGTTGAAAATTACTAAAGTGACTGAATTAGACTGACTGTCATTTACGGTCAAATTGGTCATTAACTGTGAAAATTGTCATTTTCAGTCAATTTGATTTCAGTAATATTTTAGTACCTTTTAAGTTTTTATCGTTGATAAAAGTCTATAACTTCTAATATTATATAGTCTATTATTATATAGTGTTAATAATTATTAATTTCTAATCATGCGTGCATTTAAGACAAAATGGCAACGTCGCATCGCCTCGCGAACCGACTTCGATGTCTTCTTACCCTCTCATGATATAATACAAAATAAAACGTTGCTTCATTTAAACTTGCATATAAATTGGGTACCTAAATGTATAAATAATTGGGTGGTAGTCGAGAATAGACAATATTAATATTTGAGTCAAATTGACTGAATTTGACAGTAAATGACCGATCATTTAAGGTTTATGACAATTGTGACTTATGACATTTTACATCTCTAGTGCCCACTACCACATTTTTGGTAGATTGTGCTGGTTCGCGACCCGCCTGACGAATAAATTCATGATTTCCCAGTTTTGAGATGAGTAATAAATAAATAAATATAAGTTTAATCTAATATAGTAAGTTTAATCGAGTAACTAAGCTATGTGGAGTCGTGGTACAGGTACTGGGGGACATCATACTTACCGGCAGCTGTAAGACCTGCAGCAGACGGAGCACTTGTACAAGGAGGTGCTGTGGCAGGTGAGGCGGTGCATGTGGAGGCTGTTGTTGGCCTTGAACGTGGCCGGGCACTGCTCGCACTGGAAACATCAACATTATACACTACTAATATTATAAACGCGACAGTTTGTAAGTATGGATGGATGTTTGTTACTCTTTCAGGTTAAATCTACTGAATAGAATTTAATGAAACGTTACAATAATATAGCTTATAACATCAGAATAACACATAGGCTACAATTTATAAAGATATTGTGTGAATTGTCCAAAATATGACGATAAGTGTCAAGTAAGTAGGAAAAAATCTACCATTTGCGAGCTATTCCGGCGTGCACTGCCAAATCCGCTAGAGATACACATTCTACTAATATTATAAATATGAAAGTTTGTGCGTACAGATGTATGTATGTATGTTTGTTACTCTTTTACGCTAAAACTACTTTAAAGCGGCTGAAACCGCGGAGCGCAGTTTGTCATACATATATACACTAACGATGCAACATGGACGTTTGACATGATTTCCGTCTTTTACATGTTCATTTTCAGACCCACTTGTTGAGAAACTCTGCTGAGGTCATCGAGCATTGTACCGAGGTCTTCCATGGTCTCAGCCATGATTACTAATCGGCAAATCGAGGGTGAGTGATGTACTTATGGTAGTGAGGCGTGTGGTAACTTAGTGGTATCCCGGGAGTGATAAATAAGACACCAAAACTCACGGTTTCCAGCTATGTATTGTCCAACACACTATATCACCAAGTACATTACATATACAAGTTTAGAAGGCACAATGATAGGAAGCACAAGCACTAGTATAGTAGAAAGTTCACAAGAGAGGAAATGAAATATAGTTCTTAGGTATAATAGATAGTACATAAGCGCGTAACATAAAATAAGCGAGTGGCGCGAGTCTATATGGCATAGAAAGGCAGCGTGCGTTCCGCGTGGGATCTAGTCTGTGACTGAGTTGACCTCTGCGCGTGCGCCGGCCGGTGGCCGAGTACATAAGGCGTTATGTACAGCGCAGCGCTAGTGACGGGCGCAGGTCGATGAGTTATGCGGGAATTAACGGGATGTGTAGACATCGACCAACTGATATAAATATTGTGTATTGTGTAAATATTATTATGTGTAAATGAACTGTAGGTAATAATGTGTAAATGAATTTATGTGTAACAATAATATAAATGTATACAGTGTAAATATATAATGTGCAAAGGAGTAGCCTACACCACCCCCCACCAGAGCCCGTCAAGGGCGATAATATTCTGGAAACTTCACATGACGGCCAGAACGAGTCACACGGTTTGGTGGAACTTCGGATGAGGGTTCGTCTATTTGAACAGATAGTGTAAAGGCGGGCTTGAGTCGATCTATGGACACGGTTGTCTCTTTATTTTTAACCATAATCTTAAAGACTTTATCTCCTCTGGCAAGCACCTTATGCGGCCCGGAGTAAGCTGCAGTAAGAGAACCACGTGTTGTGTCGTCGCGCAGGAAGACATGATCACGTCGGGGTCACCAGTATGGTAGTGAGGCGTGTGGTAACTTAGTGGTATCCCGGGAGTGATAAATAAGACACCAAAACTCACGGTTTCCAGCTATGTATTGTCCAACACACTATATCACCAAGTACATTACATATACAAGTTTAGAAGGCACAATGATAGGAAGCACAAGCACTAGTATAGTAGAAAGTTCACAAGAGAGGAAATGAAATATAGTTCTTAGGTATAATAGATAGTACATAAGCGCGTAACATAAAATAAGCGAGTGGCGCGAGTCTATATGGCATAGAAAGGCAGCGTGCGTTCCGCGTGGGATCTAGTCTGTGACTGAGTTGACCTCTGCGCGTGCGCCGGCCGGTGGCCGAGTACATAAGGCGTTATGTACAGCGCAGCGCTAGTGACGGGCGCAGGTCGATGAGTTATGCGGGAATTAACGGGATGTGTAGACATCGACCAACTGATATAAATATTGTGTATTGTGTAAATAGTGTAAATATTATTATGTGTAAATGAACTGTAGGTAATAATGTGTAAATGAATTTATGTGTAACAATAATATAAATGTATACAGTGTAAATATATAATGTGCAAAGGAGTAGCCTACATACTCACTTTCCAGTCCAGAAGTTTGAAGACATCTTCTAATGAAGCGGTGAACAATAATATCCTATTAATATTATAAATGTGAAAGTTTGTGAGTATGGATGTTTGTTACTCTTTCACGCTGAAACTACCGAACGGATTTTGTACAAACTTTGTAGTAATATAGCTTATCTATCCAAATAACACATAGGCTATAACATATAAAGTTTAACGCGGTTAAAACCGCGGGGCACAGCTAGTGATTAATAAACCCGAAAGTTTATATGTATGGATGTTTCTCACGATTTCACACTGCAAGGGATTTGGATGAAATTGGCACACAGATAGTTAATTACCTGGATTATCATACAGAGTACTTCTTATTCCGAAAATAAATTCCACGCGGGCGAAGCCGCAGGCGGATGCTAGTTATTTTTTTTAAGACACCGCCCGCACTAGGGAATCTAATCCCTGTGTCGCGGGGTACTTTACAAACATATAATAGACGAAAACAAAATACATCCAGACTCAGAATAACTATTTTTTGGGTCACATAAATATTTGTCCGGCGCGGGACTCGAACCCGCGACACGAAGCTGTGAGGCAACTGTCTTAGCCGCTGCGCCACACGTGCAGTAGTTATAGTTGATTACTGATTTAATTTCTATTCGGGTTGTGGCTATCTTTTGTATGTACCTTGACCGACTTCTCGGTGTTGTGGGAGTGTTTGTGCTGAGCCAGCAGGTAGGCGGCGTGGAACTTGGCCGCACGTCTCGCAGACGTAGGGCTGTATGTACCTTGACCGACTTCTCGGTGTTGTGGGAGTGTTTGTGCTGAGCCAGCAGGTAGGCGGCGTGGAACTTGGCCGCGCGTCTCGCAGACATAGGGCTGTATGTACCTTGACCGACTTCTCGGTGTTGTGGGAGTGTTTGTGCTGAGCCAGCAGGTAGGCGGCGTGGAACTTGGCCGCACGTCTCGCAGACATAGGGCTGTATGTACCTTGACCGACTTCTCGGTGTTGTGGGAGTGTTTGTGCTGAGCCAGCAGGTAGGCGGCGTGGAACTTGGCCGCGCGTCTCGCAGACATAGGGCTGTATGTACCTTGACCGACTTCTCGGTGTTGTGGGAGTGTTTGTGCTGAGCCAGCAGGTAGGCGGCGTGGAACTTGGCCGCACGTCTCGCAGACATAGGGCTGTATGTACCTTGACCGACTTCTCGGTGTTGTGGGAGTGTTTGTGCTGAGCCAGCAGGTAGGCGGCGTGGAACTTGGCCGCACGTCTCGCAGACATAGGGCTGTATGTACCTTGACCGACTTCTCGGTGTTGTGGGAGTGTTTGTGCTGAGCCAGCAGGTAGGCGGCGTGGAACTTGGCCGCACGTCTCGCAGACGTAGGGCTGTATGTACCTTGACCGACTTCTCGGTGTTGTGGGAGTGTTTGTGCTGAGCCAGCAGGTAGGCGGCGTGGAACTTGGCCGCACGTCTCGCAGACATAGGGCTGTATGTACCTTGACCGACTTCTCGGTGTTGTGGGAGTGTTTGTGCTGAGCCAGCAGGTAGGCGGCGTGGAACTTGGCCGCACGTCTCGCAGACGTAGGGCTGTATGTACCTTGACCGACTTCTCGGTGTTGTGGGAGTGTTTGTGCTGAGCCAGCAGGTAGGCGGCGTGGAACTTGGCCGCACGTCTCGCAGACGTAGGGCTGTATGTACCTTGACCGACTTCTCGGTGTTGTGGGAGTGTTTGTGCTGAGCCAGCAGGTAGGCGGCGTGGAACTTGGCCGCACGTCTCGCAGACATAGGGCTGTATGTACCTTGACCGACTTCTCGGTGTTGTGGGAGTGTTTGTGCTGAGCCAGCAGGTAGGCGGCGTGGAACTTGGCCGCACGTCTCGCAGACGTAGGGCTGTATGTACCTTGACCGACTTCTCGGTGTTGTGGGAGTGTTTGTGCTGAGCCAGCAGGTAGGCGGCGTGGAACTTGGCCGCACGTCTCGCAGACGTAGGGCTGTATGTACCTTGACCGACTTCTCGGTGTTGTGGGAGTGTTTGTGCTGAGCCAGCAGGTAGGCGGCGTGGAACTTGGCCGCACGTCTCGCAGACGTAGGGCTGTATGTACCTTGACCGACTTCTCGGTGTTGTGGGAGTGTTTGTGCTGAGCCAGCAGGTAGGCGGCGTGGAACTTGGCCGCACGTCTCGCAGACGTAGGGCTGTATGTACCTTGACCGACTTCTCGGTGTTGTGGGAGTGTTTGTGCTGAGCCAGCAGGTAGGCGGCGTGGAACTTGGCCGCACGTCTCGCAGACGTAGGGCTGTATGTACCTTGACCGACTTCTCGGTGTTGTGGGAGTGTTTGTGCTGAGCCAGCAGGTAGGCGGCGTGGAACTTGGCCGCACGTCTCGCAGACATAGGGCTGTATGTACAGTCAACGGCCAGAAGTCCACTTACACCGCAATGGCCATTATCGCCTGCGGGCTGCGGCGCCTATACACACACGCATATTTATCCGTGTAAGCGATGTTCCAACGCTAACAAATTAACATGTCGTGTAGCATCGCTACGAGTAGTTATAGATGTGGTAAATGCTAGACAAGGATGACAATATCAGTAACTTGTTTTTTTTATCGCCGTCGATTATTTTTTTCCTAGTAATGCAAAATTTCAACACGTGAATATAAGTTAACATTAGCTAGATCGGTAACGAGGCTGCTCTCGCTAATGTGATCGGGATAGTTGTGAGTTCGAATCCGAGTTGGGCCAGTTTTTTATGTTTTATATAATTATTATTATTATGTTTTAGTAATTTATTTTAGTAAATTACCTTGAAAAAATAGATATTACAATAAAGGTAATTTATTATTATAATATGATAATAAATGAAACTAATTTTGATATGGTAACATTGTAATATTTTTTATATAAAAGAAATCCTTTACACTTACTTATGTTATTACTATAGTATTGAATGTTAAAAAACACATTTTAGGTTACATATAGATATTATGAAAATTCTGATATAATTTAAGAGGTTATAGCTTAATTATTCATTTTCTCAATGAAAAGAGGATTGAAACTTAACCTCAATATTACAATAATATAAATATTAATTTGTTAAAGTTACGGACACTATGTCCCCTGACACAAAATTACCCTACCTGTTTAGGATTTTTAATATTTCGTGTGACCTCCGTTAGCCTCGATACAGCTAATCAGACGTCGACGCATAGACGCCACAATATTTGCACAGATATTTGTGCCGCGCAAACTATCCCATAACTGCATGCAATGGGATGCGAGTAGCTCAGGGCATCTCTCGTCCCGAGTTTCCCATCTTTGCACCATTAAACCCCATATATTTTCTATGGGGTTTAAGTCAGGGGACCGAGCTGGCCAAGGAATAACTTTAATTTCCGGATGATTGCTAAACCATTCGCGAACAATGCTGGCACGGTGTATAGGACAATTGTCTTGCACAAAACTTATCTCGTTCAAGTCTTCTGCGGGGTAGATATTACGCACCGTAGGCAACATTATATCGTTCAACACTTCCACATAGTTGACACTATTGGCTCGCGTCGGTATAAAACTTAATTCACCGGGCCCTTGAGCACTTATCCACCCCCACATATTCACACTGATTCTGCCTGACTCCGTATTTGGTCTGACATTGCCTTCAGACCAACGCGTGTTATTTTTACGCCACAAATGCAGTCTTCCTTTTTGGCACGATTTAAAAGATTTTTCGTCGGTGAATATTGTCGTCTCCCAATCAAAGTCCAAATATTCCCGGGCAAAACTTAACCTCTCCTCTTTATGCCGTTGGGTTAAAAATGGTTTCTTAGCTGGCGCTCGGTGATGAAGACCTTCGGCATGGAGTATGCGGCGAACGGTGCGTACTGATGTGCCGAACTCATCGGCAAAACGCCTTGTTGGGATGAAACCATTCGTCTCATATTCCGCTACCATATAACGTCGCTGAGGCTGGCTAATAAGAGGTGGTCTTCCGCTCCTCTCACGACTGTTCAGGCTACCTTCTTCCTCAAATCTCTTCACCCAACGACTAACAGTCTCTCTCTAAAAAAAAAAAAATATATTACACACTTGCAACACGCGATTAATCTACCATTATATTTTGTAGGTATCGTATCATCACATAAAATTAAAAAAATAAGCTTACGCATAAGCCGGTTTCATTCGATATTTGAGATATATTAAGGCCATTCGAATATAGGGCCACAATATTTGCCTTGGCTTCAATACTGATATTAGCCTGCATATTGAATTCAGAAGAATACTAAAATAGCAGCAACAAGATAACACAAACGCTCGTAACTATGTTCACCAACCAACAACAGCGAATAGTGGAATAATTTATGTGAACTAGTAAAGTAGTTAAAATATGAAGGTATATTTACAAAGTGAACTTATCACTTTGTTTCAAATCTACCCTCATATTGTAATAACGACGCTAAGATTGAAAATAATTGTAAAACGAAAGAATCTTCGTTTAGTTGTGGAATATTTAACATATTTGTTAGCAAATCGGCATTCTTATTTCACATTAATACTTAAAAAATATTTTTCATGTTTGGTGTGAGACTCGAACCCGAACGTTCGCCATGCGAGGCACAGTGCTAACCACTTTAGCCACCGTAACGCTTACGATACTTATTGAAATTTGTAATAACAATCATAAGCGGGCAACAAGTTGCCAATGTGTAGTGTTGTCAAACGTTCTTATAGAAGAAGGTCATAAGTACAACTAATATTGCTATGCCACGGTTTTGTGAGATTGCTAGTCGACTTCTGGCTGTTACTGTACCTTGACCGACTTCTCGGTGTTGTGGGAGTGTTTGTGCTGAGCCAGCAGGTAGGCGGCGTGGAACTTGGCCGCACGTCTCGCAGACATAGGGCTGTATGTACCTTGACCGACTTCTCGGTGTTGTGGGAGTGTTTGTGCTGAGCCAGCAGGTAGGCGGCGTGGAACTTGGCCGCACGTCTCGCAGACGTAGGGCTGTATGTACCTTGACCGACTTCTCGGTGTTGTGGGAGTGTTTGTGCTGAGCCAGCAGGTAGGCGGCGTGGAACTTGGCCGCACGTCTCGCAGACATAGGGCTGTATGTACCTTGACCGACTTCTCGGTGTTGTGGGAGTGTTTGTGCTGAGCCAGCAGGTAGGCGGCGTGGAACTTGGCCGCACGTCTCGCAGACGTAGGGCTGTATGTACCTTGACCGACTTCTCGGTGTTGTGGGAGTGTTTGTGCTGAGCCAGCAGGTAGGCGGCGTGGAACTTGGCCGCACGTCTCGCAGACATAGGGCTGTATGTACCTTGACCGACTTCTCGGTGTTGTGGGAGTGTTTGTGCTGAGCCAGCAGGTAGGCGGCGTGGAACTTCGCCCCGCACGTCTCGCAGACATAGGGCTTCTCGCCGCGGTGACGCCGCTCATGGTTCTGTGTCAACATCATAATAATTAACTAGAGACGGCACTTGTTCGTAATTCGACCATTATGCATTATCGAAAATTTATTTATTTATTTAAGGACATCCAGTAGCTGTTACATCTACTTAAATCTAAAATGAAAATTGATGCAAACATTAATATTAGTGAAGATTCTAAAACGAAAAGAATGCTTTTCGAATGTTTAAACAAATGGGACAATTTAGAGGTATTTAAGCGAAATATCATAGCAGAACGGTGAGTTTAAGTCAAGTATAATCGAAAGCGTATTAAGAGAAAGAAGTGAAAGTGGAAATCTGTAAAAGTGCAAGTGATGAGTGCTCGCCGTCCTCGCTCGCCCACCGCTCGCCACAATATATATGAAATAGACTTACCCGCATAGCCATAACACTGGCGCTCTGAAATTCACAGTAACTGCATTGGAACTTCTCGTAGCCATGCTTCGCTCTGCAATGTTCGTTCAGACGAAACTTGCTGCCGAACGCCTTACCACAATGCTGCGGAAAGAAAGAAATAAAATACTGTTTTAAAAACCAGCCTACTTCAACATTATTTCTAAAAACCGTGTTGAACAAATTTTAGTTTCCAATATCATTCCCTGAAGAATAATTCACAAAACCCTACTTGCAGGAGCGTTTTTCCTATACCTGATAAAACCTGCAAATCTCACATTCGATCCTATCTAAAACTCCCACCTCATAAAACCGATTTTTACTCCAATTCCTTTACAGAGTGTCCATGCTGTAAGGCTGTGGAATTCGCTTCCGTCTGATATAAGAAAGAGTGACACTGTATCTTCATTTAAAAAAGAGTGAAAGAACAATATTTTCAATATCTTGATGTTTATAGGTCACCGTAGCCTAGTTGGTAGTGCTCCTGCCTACGAAGCTGGTGGTCCTGGGTTCGAATCCCGGTAAGTGCAAATATTTGTGTGATGAGCACGAATATTTGTTTCTGAGTTATGGACGTTTTCTATGTATTTAAGTATTTATCTATCTATATAAGTATGTATATCGTCGCCTGGTACCCATGGTACAAGCTTTGCTTAGTTTGGGGCTAGGATGATCCGTGTGACATTGTCCCCAGATATTATTATATTATTATTTATATATATTATATTATATGTATATATCTATTTAAATATTCGTATGTAAATCGATTAAAATTATTATGTCAGTTATCTCTTCATTTATCTTGTACCTTTTGTACTTTCTTCTGCAACTTTCCTCTCGCGGGTCTGCTGGAAGAGATTTCTTTTGAAATAAGCAGCACCCTTGTACCTCTACTTCATACTATGTAAACCTTTTGTTTATATTTTGAGTACATTAATATTTAAAAAACCGGCCAAGTGCGAGTCGGACTCGCCCATGAAGGGTTCCGCAGCAGCAAGTATTTCAGTTGATTAAATGAAAGGTAAATTGCGGTTTACGATTTATGACGCATTAAAAAAATACTTACTAGATCTCGTTCAAACCAATTTTCGTTGTTAGTTTACATGGTAATGCAATCATATATTTTTTTTAGTTTTATCATTCTCTTATTTTAGAAGTTTCAGGGGGGGACACTCATTTTTCCACTTTGGAAGTGTCTCTCGCGCAAACTATTCAGTTTAGAAAAAATTATATTAGGAACCTCAATATCATTTTTGAAGACCTATCCATAGACACCCCACATGTATGGATACGATGAAAAAAAAATTTGTGGTTTTCATTTCTATGTATGGCGAACCCCTCAAAATAATTGTTCTTTTTCTATTTTTGTGTAAAAATCTTAATGCGGTTCACAGAATACATCTACTTACCAAAGTTCAACAGTACAGCTTTTATAGTTTCGGAAAAAGTGGCTGTGACATACGGACGGACAGACAGACTGACATGACGAATCTATAAAGGTTCCGTTTTTTGCCATTTGGCTACGGAACCCTAAAAAATCAGTTGAAAAACAAAGGAAGAATCATGATGAGTGCTACAGTGAATCTTTGTCACTTGCTTGATAAAATTAATTCACGATCGGATATTTTCGCATTATTTTTGGTGTTTTCCTCGTCGCCCGGTTTTTAATGAATAATATCCTGGGACATTATTCACACAAGGCCATCGGATTCCAAATTGCGGCAGTACCGGTGGAGGGTTTGGGAACGGTGGCTCGCAGAGCGAGTGGCCTAGCGCTGCGACTAAATTAATTTTGGACTGGGCGAGTTATCATGCGGTATAAAAGTTGCTAGATCAACCAATAAAAGTAATTACCCAAAGATAATAATAATAATATCTGGGGACAATGTCACACAGATCATCCTAGCCGCAAACTAAGCAAAGCTTGTACTATGGGTACCAGGCGACGATATACATACTTATATAGATAGATAGATACTTACATACATAGAAAACATCCATGACTCAGAAACAAATATTCGTGCTCATCACACGAATATTTGCACTTACCGGGATTCGAACCCAGGACCACCAGCTTCGTAGGCAGGAGCACTACCAACTAGGCTACGGTGACCGTCAAAGATCTCCACAATTGCCGGTCTTGCGCTACCCACTTTCAGCAGTTTCCCGCGACCTTCACAAGATCATTGGTCGATCTTGTGGCGGGACTACCCACGCTGCGTCTTCAGGTTCTTGGTCACTACTCGAGAACCTTTCTTCCCCAACGGCCATCGGTTCTACAAGTGCCACCTACTGCTACTTACATATTTCTGCATTTCTTTCTATCTAACATACTTATATATTTAATCTCAAAAATGGGAAATCATAAATTTAATCGTCCGGCGGGTCTCGAACCTGCACCATCTACCAATCCGGGGTAGGCGCTCTGCGTTAAGCTACGAACGATACACGCTGGCAGATCAAATTTAAGATTCCCATGCTAACACCCTTCCGGAATAAACGCTTTGCATTGCGAATAATGCTATAAAATTCAAATTTAATAGTTTGGAAGGTATTATCAATATGATATGATCTGTCACATGCAACTGTGAACATATCAGTCGGCCATGTTTCTAGAAAACAAAACCGAGAGATAATACCTACATCCTCCGGAAGGGTGTTAGCAAGGGAATCCTAAATTTGATCTGCCAGCGTGTATCTATCGTAGCTTAATGCAGAGCGCCTACCCCGGATTGGTAGATGGTGCAGGTTCGAGACCCGCCGGACGATTAAATTTATGATTTCCCATTTTTGAGATTAAATAAACGCTTTGCATTGCGAATAATGGTATAAAATTCAAATTTAATACTTATATATTTCTTAATAATTACATCGACATAATATAGAACAACACAGTCAAAAAGTCACTTATTTACGTCGCAGTATTCTAAAGCTACTCACCTCACAGACAGGCCTCAGACCAGCATGCTTGATCAGCTTATGCATCCTGATGCTAGCTTTCTGCATGGTCTTGTTACAAACGTCACACTCTGACAACTCACGGCCTGCCTGGTTATTGACTTTCTGTTTCTTCTTCTTCTCCGTGCATGCTGATACGTGTTGAACTAAGCTTTCTTTGCTTTCAAAAGGTGTTAAACAAAACTAGAGAAAAACAGATAATATATTTTTTATTCTTCTGAATTACGATCTTTTCATACGAGTAATTTAAGCAACCCAATGACCCTCTGATATGGCTTAATGACATACATCATGGAGGGCGTGAAAGTGGTCGCCGGCGATTACGATTTTTCGGATTATTTACAGTGTCTCGAGTTTCTAATTACCTTAACTTGCGTTTCTGTGGCGAAACGGAACCAATTCTAAGCGTTTCGAGGAGATAGTAATAGCATACGCGAACGCCGAATTCGCATAGGTCATAATGGGCCGAATGCACGTCGTCGCCAGTAACGGTGCGGCCAATCAGGAGGCAGTGAAATGGTTGGAGAGGAAAGCCATATATTTGGATGTTAACCGACAATTTCCGCTAGTATCTACGTTCTGTACGCAAAGGTGCCGCATTTGCTCTTAATTGAGTTCACTGCCTTTTAAATGCGTGATGTAAAATGTCCCTTGCTAACAAGGTGAGAATTTAGGCCTCAATATTTATTCCTGCGACAAATCTTTCAAGGGACGCCGCCACTTTCAGACTACATTTATATTTGTAAAGTACCTACCCCGCGACACAGGGATTAATTTACCTATTACGGGCGTTGTTTAAAAAAAGAAAAAAGAAAGTTAGTGGGTATTTTCATCATATCCTATAATCGCCACACATGGCATTAGAGTTGGCGATCGCAGTATAATAATAATATCTAGGGACAATGTCACACAGATTATCCTAGCCCCAAACTAAGCAAAGCTTATACTATGGGTACCAGGAGACGATATACATACTTATATAGATAGATAAATACTTAAATACATAGAAAACATCCATGACTCAGAAACAAATGTTCGTGCTCGTCACACAAATATTTGCACTTACCGGGATTCGAACCCAGGACCACCAGCTTCATAGGCAGGAGCACTACCAACTAGGCTACGGTGACCGTCTAAGTATGATTGTCATATAACAGAGAGACGCTGCCGCTCTGGGTATATTCCCTTAGGACGACATCTACGCTCCACACGGGATGAGATGGGGGAGTGATATACTTTGCCGTCAGCCACACAGCAGGATGTTTTACAGGCCAACCAAAGCCCAATAACACTTTTTGGGTCAGGGCTTCATTACTGGGGTCGAATACACTACCGCCGGACCAACAAGGTAGTCATCAATATAGAAGAATACTTACCCCACATTCAAGCCTGCCCTTCACATGCATCATCAGCTGATGTCGATTCAACTTCTCTTTCAATACATAACTATCACATTGATCACATTTTACTTTCCTCCCATCAGCCCCTGGGTGTCTCCGAGACATGTGAGAATCTATACTACGAATTGAAAGCTCTGCTTGACATATTTTGCAGATAACTCGTGTAGTCTTTTCTGTAGTGCAATCTTTTATAATATATGGCGCTTCTATGTCTTTAGCTTCGTAGACTTGAGTTGTCTGATTGTCATTGAAAATGTCTTCGTTATCAGAGTGTTCATCTTCGAGGATTTCATCATTAAGGTCTGTAGATGTGTCGTTATATTGGAGTATTTCTGTGGGATTTATTTCTGTGTTTGTAGTTTGTATCAATGGGACGTATGATGATGCAACATTATCTGTATTGATATTAGTTACATCTTCAAAAGATTTAGGAATAGAATTAAATTCCTCAGAAAATGTTTCTGTAGTATTGATTATATAATCATCATTAAGAGTTTCGTTAGCAGTTTTGGTTTTCGGGTGGTTATTTTTTTGTAGTTCTGTTCTGTATCCAAGGCTTATGATATTTTGGAGTGGTTTATCACAGTTTACTAATGAAGGCTTCATGATAGCTTCTTTTAAAATTGTGTAATTTTTAGATACAATGTTTCTAGTTACTTTGAATCGTAAATCAGTTTTTTTGAGAGTTCTTTTAATCACTTTTATTCCTTTTTCAGCTTCTAATAAATGTGTTTCCGTAGCTTTGCATTGTTTTCTGAACTTTATTGTATCATTGAGTTGAGCAATGCATTTTGTGCACATATTTTGAGGAAGACTGTCATTGTGTTGAATCTACAAAAACTCTTTAAGTTAAAATTGTAAATAGTAATCAAAACGGGCCTGTTGGCGTGGTTGGCTTTACAAAAAATGCTTGCTTTACACGCCGGAGGTTGTGGGTTCGATTCCCATCTAAGACAGATATTTGTGTGCATGAACATGTCTGTTTGTCCTGTGTTTTTTAGTTTTTATCAGATATCTGGTTGCCATTGTAAAAGCTCTGCTTAGTTTGGGATCAGATGGCAGTGTGTAAATAATGTCCCAGGATATTATTATTATTATTAAAACCTCTGGAGCCTTTAATGATTAAAAATGTGAACAATTTATGCAAAAATTATATTAATTCTTTAAATAATAATATTGTTGAAACATAAATATCCTGAGACATTATTCCTACACAGGCATCTGATCCAAAACTAAGCAGAGATTGTACTAAGGATTACTGATATACTACATATACTGCTTTTCTTTTGTAAATACATATATACTTATATGGATAATTACACCCAGATTCAACAACATGTACATGCACACAAATATCTATCCTTGGTGGGAATCAAACCCACAACCTACGTGTGAAAGGCAAGTACTAGGCATGGGGTAGAATACCGGCAACTCCCAGACTTCAGGCTAATACTAAGAAAATTTCTTCATAGGAAAATCCAAGAATTACTTTATAGCCTGATCAGTATCTGCAGTTGAACATGCTACCACTCAACAAGCGAGGCATCCCAAAATACAAGGTCCCCATTCAATAAACTAATGTATTCTCTGCATCTCAATAATGGCTATATCTTGTGTATCGTAATAGTCGTTCGTGTACGAATGTCATTCTCTTTTTTTTATGCAATTGTGAGATGAACAAGCAAGCATGTCACCTGTGCCTCTAGCACGAGTTTCTGCAGTTTACTTATTCGATCACACATACAGTTTCGTCCCATACATAGAGCACCAGAGTTTTAGTTCTTAATAGTTTCTGCGAGAGGCGCTGGTGCTCAATGTATGGGAGGAAACTGTATGTATGATCGAGTAAGTAAACTGCAGGAACTTGTGCTAGAGGCACTGATGGTAAGTGTTCACTCCCATCTATTGACACTCGCAAAACCACAGGGGCCATAATTACACTGCTGGTCTTTAATAATAATATGCTGGGACATTATTCACACATGGCCATATGATCCCAAACTAAGCAGAGCTTGCACTATGTAAACCAGATAGCTGGTATACTACATATACTACTTTTCTTTTGTAGATACTTACTTGTATAGATAACTAGCGGCCCTGTACGTGCTTCGCGCTTGAATGATTACTAAGTTCATTTATTCAAACAAAAATATATTTAAATTGCTAAAAGATGTTGATTTTACACTTATTCAAGACTTTTTTTTAATTTTCTCTAGGTACAAACCTTCCCTGGACTTCCACGAATAATTCAAGACCTAAATTAGCCAAAACGGTAAAGGCGTTGTTGAGTTATAACATTACAATGAAAAGTGGCATTGATTTTTATATATATAGATTACATCCAGACTCAGCACAAAGAGACATGTTCATGCACACTAATATCTGTCCAAGGTGGGCATCAATTGCACGACCTGCGCTGCGGCATGTAAGGCAAGCATTTACCAACCACTCCAACCGGCCCGTCAAAGGAAAGGAAAGGTACTAAGCTTTTGCTTCACGTACTAATCTATACTAATATTATAAAGAGGTAACGTTTGTGAGAATTTGGGAGAAACGAACCCACCACCCTCGGTGTGAAAAGCAAGCATTTGCCAACCACACCAACAGGCCCGTCTTAAGAAAGGAATAGGCTCGTTTCTTGAAAGTTGCCATACCGGATCGGAAATACCTCCGCAGATAATTGATTCCACACAGAAACTTGACCAGTTTTGAAACATTTTGTGAATGTAAGGTTTTTTTTTATACAACATTTCACATTCCCATGAATGTGAAATGTTTTATAATAAAACAGTTGTGGATCACGACTCAATTTTTTATAAATGTTTATTTGAGACTTTAAAATATAACAAAAAAGCCAAATAAAAAAACTGTTCAAGCAAAAATCTTATTAAAAATACAAATTATAAGGCATGATTTAGGTTTTTAGAGGAAAATAAAACATACCTGAACTCCAGTTGCCTCAGAAATGTACTCAGAACATTTAATAAAGTCTTCTTCATCATGAAAAATAGGTTCTAAAGAACTGCTAGATAAACAAGTTCGACATATTGAAGAAATATCCATGTTTATGACTGAACTATATTTATAATACTATGCAGAACGTTTCAAGATATATTTATAAGTTTATTTTGATGTACAAATAAAGGGCTTATCAGTTTTATTTGTTTATTTGGCCAAAAGATATCAAATTAAAGGAAAGATCTACAGTCTTCCAAAAAAAATATCCAAAGAGAATATAATAAACTATGTTTACAACGAGTAAAGAGAATATAATCAAATACGTTTAACCGTATTAGTGTACAACTACGCTTAAGTGTAGGTAGCCAGATTAAACTTAAAGTAACGATTTATAGAGAGAAATATAAAAATTCCTTGGTGTAGTGGTAACGTATTCAGCCAACAATGAGTTAGTGGTATGCCGCATTTAATTTGGACGATATGGAAGACCTGGGTCAAAACCCCAAGTCAGACGACAAACTATTTTTGAAGTTTGTCTGACATGAAGTAGGTGGTTTTATAGGCACTTGCCTGTTGGCGCACACACGCGTGCACTATATTTAGAGTACAACTTGCATAGTTCGTTAGTTGAAAATGGCTTTCGTGACCAAAATGCAATCAAGAACCCTGCAGTTAATGGACAGTGAAAGGACCTTACAGATCGACACCTATTAGTACTACGATAAACCGTACTATTTAATACAATCTACTCTAACCAACTTGAATTTCGCAGGTAGTTAGACGACCATATAAATATATATTGATATGTTAAATTAATCATCTAAACCGGTAAACGTGCTTGGTTTTGTAAATTGAAGAAAATTTGTAATTTATATAATGAGAAGTAATTTTAATTACAACACAATTATATCATGTTCTCTTTTTATCACCTGAATAATTATGGTTGTTTAAAAAATAGTTTTATATATACCGCGTCCGCAGTTTATAGTACAGGTAGTTTGTTAGATTTTCTGTGGTTTATTTTTATTACAGCCGTAGACAGGCACAGCTGCTGAGTAGGGAAGGCTATCTGAGATCATTTATCGAAAAATTGATTTTTCCAGTCAAAAAAATCGATTTATTAAATCGATTTGTAGTACTGGATCGATACATCACCCTTTAAAATCGACATTCTATTTTTTCGGATTTGGTATTATCCATACAATTAGTTGAAGGTGCCCGTATTACAAGAATGCTGCCGGTTAATTACCCAAAAACGCGCCGGACAACTATTTGTGTGACAATGTTGTTCTGAGTCTGGATGTAATTTGTGTACGTCTATTATATGTTTGTAAAGTACCCCGCGACACAGGGATTACGTTCCCTAGTGCGAGCGTTGGCTTTAAAAAAATATTTAAAAAAAAGTCGATTTATTGGAAATCGATCTTTTAGACCTCGATTTTTTTGTGGATTTATTCATCAGGTCACGATTCGAATCGATTTAATAATCGATCTTTTTCAGAAAGAATCGGCATCCCTACTGCTGAGCTGCATGGCTACAGTCAGAAAAAGTAAAATGTCATCTTCTATCGACTGTCCGCTGTACGGAATTGTCAATTCTGACATATAATTTCACGTGTTTATGATTTAGCGAATGTGGTTTTGAATGTATTTTTAATAAAAAATATTGTATAAAATAAGAAAGAACCATGTTAATATCCGAAGATAAAGAGGTGGACATATTTGTTGCTAGTAAAATAGGTTCATTCAAACGTAAGTATTTAAAATATGCATAATTTCGTGAAGTTGTTGTGCAAATAACTATATTACTGCGTGTATTCTTTAAAATGTACATATTATGTACACTTTCGTTATATTATACCATTATCCTCCGTAGGTAGTAGTAGTATGTACAGTTTGTCACTAAATATATTTAAATTTCTTAACTTTATAACATATTTGGGAAGTCACCTGGTCTTGTGTGATTTTAGTTTTAACGCTAACATATTTGGGTCTTCCAGTAATTTTACAGGTAATTTAAATTGTTTTCGTCTTTGGATATCTCGATTAATATTCTATAAACTGTTTACATCTATACATTTAATAAATTCGTAGGAAAGTTAAAACTGTACATTGAATATTTTTTTAAAAAGGATACCTGGGGCGTGATCTACAATCGACATCGAAGGCAAAAATATAGTTTTTACAATTTTTGTCTGTTTGTCTATATTTATGTCCGGGCTAAACTCAAAAAGTACTGCATGGATTTACTTCAAACCATGCATGAATATTACTAAGAGGTCGGGTCAACATATAAGCTACATATTATCACGCTAACACCTATGGGGAAGGAACTATGATAATTTATAAAGTTTATCGTGGGTAAAACCGTGGGGCACAGCTAGTACATAAATAGCTCCTCAAGTCAGTTTAAACTATCATAGCTTAAACTTGTAAATTTGTGCCTTCTTCAGACATAAAATACTTTACGGACACATCGAAAAACACAAAGAAGAACATAGAAAACTTAGTGGATATAAAGACATTGCAGAAAGAAGATGGTATCACAAGAACAGAATGGGGAAATAAAGAACAAACTGAGATTCTGATTGGAAGAAAAAATCAACAGGTAAAATTTTTACATAAAAAATTTTTTTTCAGGAAAGATATAGTTTCTTGAGTGTACTTGCACTTCTTTCAGCACTTTGACCCTCCAGGATCTTTTCTACTAACCCCCAGTACTTTATTCTATCACTAGAGATACTGAATACTGAATTCATACTTTAATATAGACAGAACCATTCAGACAATATGTAGTGAAATATAAATTTCAATAATTAAACCTAAACATAATCTCCTTGACAATAACTTAATACAAGCTAGCTAAATATCACTACCATTATAAAATAAATTGTATATATGTTTTAACATTCCATGTACCATGTATCTGTAATAAGTAACTAGAAATAATAACTGTATTACTACAAACATGTTCTGACTATTTACAAGCGCTTTTTTAAAGTCTATGTAAATAAAAACCTTTTTTATTTTATATTTATTAAGAGCCCTGAAAGCAGTCCGCACATACTTTAGTATGTTTTTTTTTGTTCTAATATGTTTCGGGACTTTGAGTCAATATTTGGCTATGCCAGTCCTGTTGATCTTACTACATACTCTAAACACTATAGAAGAAACACCAACTTACTTAACTTAGTATAGTTGTTAGGGGAAGATCCTTGTAGTCTCCTGGTTGCCTGCCAGCCCCAGGGTAGCTATTCTGTGTCTTGTTACTCTTTAAGTGTTTACTCAGGCTACAGTAAAATCAGTGAAAATTTGCCTTTGCAAACTGGCAATAGCATATTTAACTGGGATTGTTTGTGCATCATCGGCACTCGTTGGCTGGCATCGATTGTGGCGCGCGGGCGCGGGTTTTCGTCCGGTCTAACGGCACTCTCAGCGGACGAACCACACCAACGACATGCGCATTTACTCATTATTTTATATAAAGTCTATAGTTTAATTATATTATGTTGTACTGCATAAACTAGTATTACAGTCCACTAGTCTTTCATTTACAGGGATAATTATTGAAATTCCAATTTGTAATCATTCAGCCAATGATAAAATTAAGAAAACACCATTATAATGTTGCCCATTACTCTCCCACTGCTGACCAAGGAACCCTGTCACCACCATAGGCCTGTTGGTGTGGTTGGTAAATGCTTGTCTTCACGTCACAGGTTGTGGGTTTGATTCCCACCCAGGACAGATATTTGTGTGCATAAACATTGTTTGTCCTGTGTCTGGGTGCAATTATCCATATAAGTATGTATTTACAAAAAAAAAGCAGTATATGTAGTAAATCAGTTATCTGATTTCTATAGTAAAAGCTCTGCTTAGTTTGAGATCAGACTGTGTATGCATAATGTCCCAGGATGTTCTGTTGGTTTTACAGTACAGCTCCATGTGGGCTGAGTGCAGGTTCGCATACTTCACCTGCCATCAAGAATGTTTTCATGCATTCTGCTTCCTCACCTTATGTTTTCTTAACTTAATGTCATTAAATCATGTAATGTAAAATCATGATTCTTTAGTTCATTATTATTCTCCTTTACCAAGAACAATCAATATTAAACTTTCTCCTTTTCTAATTTTTGAAGTTATACTTCTTTTGGCGCGATGGAGAAAAATGATGAGAGTGAATTTTTACGATGCGCGCGCACACCGACACCAAAAAATTTAACAGCATGAAGTTAGTTCTAGGTGGTATGAAAATGTATGAGAGTGAATTTTTACGATGCGCGCGAATCGTGCGCGCGCATCGTAAAAATAACAGCATGACGTTAGTTCTAGGTGGTATGAAAATTGATAACTATGTTCAAGATGTATATTAAGAAGTATAACTTCTAACGCGTGTACATAAGTACACACAAGTTTATTTTTTATGAACTTGTCATATGGGCAGTGGTTATTCTAGTGTCAGAGTTGTTCAAGCGGCTATACCTCACTGATTACTTACCATCCGTTGAGAACATCTAGCTATTTAATGAATGGTGTTCTGTTTGAGAAATATACATCTTTAGCCTTATTTGCTATTCTATTTTCCACAGATCCAAATATACAACACAACATCAGGGTTCACTCACAGTTATACTGCAGACTTTGCCCCCGGTGAGGTAGTAGGACTCGGCCGCTGCAAGAGAAAGCTCCTGGCAGCCGTCTCCAGTGGAGTTGTCAAGATATGGACTAAGAAGAATGAAGAAATTGTAAATGTGGGAAAGTTAGATCGGATGAGAGTTTGTGGAGACGATGAGACTTTGTTTGCTACAGGTATGTAATCATTCAGGAGTTGTATTAATGACAGACCAAATTTATGTGTGTGTATCGTTCGTAGCTTAACGTAGAGCGCCTAACCTGGATTGAGACAGATGCTGGTTCGAGACACGCCAGACGATTCAATTTATGATTTACCACTTTTGAGATTATTATTAGTAATATTGAAAAGGAACAGGAAGACGCAGCGCTGCCCACGCTGCCCTCAATTCTAAAAATTGTGCCTTGCCACTTAATTTCTTTTTATATAATCAGTAATAATAATCTCAAAAAATGGAAAATCATAAAATGGGGAGACCTATTATTATTGCCTCTACTCATCTACTTAAACTCATAATAGTACTTGGCCCTTTTTAGGGTTCCGTAGCCAAATGGCAAAAAACGGAACCCTTATAGATTCTTCATGTCTGTCTGTCTGTCCGTCCGTATGTCACAGCCACTTTTTTCCGAAACTATAAGAGGTGTACTGTTCAAACTTGGTAAGTAGATGTATTCGGTGAAGCGCATTAAGATTTTTACACAAAAATGGAAAAAGAACAATAATTTTGGAGGGTCGCCGTACATAGAAAAGAAAATAAAAAAAAAAATCATCGTACCCATACTTGTAGTTTGGAAGTGTCTCTCGCGCAAACTATTCAGTTTAGAAAAAAATGATATGAGAAACCTCAATATGATTTTTGAAGACCTACCCATAGACACCCCGTCTATGGGTAGGTCTTCAAAAATCATATTGAGGTTTCTCATATCATTTTTTTCTAAACTGAATAGTTTGCGCGAGAGACACTTCCAAAGTGGTAAAACGAGTGTCCCCCCCTGTAACTCCTAAAATAAGAGAATGATAAAACTAAAAAACTATATGATGTACGTTACCATGAAAACTAACAATGAAAATTGGTTTGAACGAGATCTAGCAAGTAGTTTTTTTTAATACGTCATAAACCGCAATTTGCTTTCATTTCATCAACTGAAATACTTTCTGCTACGGAACCCTTCATGTGCGAGTCCGACTCGCACTTGGCCGGTTTTTTTTACCGATTTGTTGGCCTATTATAACTAATTGTGGTGGTTATCCCACAAGTGCCACAATTAAGAATTGAAGTTTAAGTTGACCTATTATCCAGCCGTGGAAGTCTGTCGGCTGCAAACATGAGGATGACGATATTTAACAAGAACGCCATCTGTTGGTTATGTCCCTATCTATACCAGCCCTCTTAGTTATGCAAGTTTCAGTAAGATGGCGTTAGGTGTCTTCATTACGTAAAATTAGTGGAACATTGAATGACTTGTATAAATTCGAGTCTGAAACACCATGATACGGTGGCGCAGTGGTTGATACATATCTTAGCTGCACAAACCGGTGTTTGTGGATTCGATATCTTAAATTTATAAAACTGTTTTAAGATGTTGCAATTTTGTTTAGGTGGCGAAGAAAATGATCTAAAAATATGGAAGATAGGTGAATCAGAGCCGACTTTCGCAGCCAAGAACTTACCGCACGACTGGCTGCAGCTGCGGAGAGAGGTGTGGGTGTCGGACCTTGTGTTTCTGAGGGGGGAGGGAGGGAGACTGGCTGCCGTGTGCTCCAGACATGGTTATGTTAGGTAAGTAACATATTAATAGTCTTTGAAAGACAGTGTTCCCCGTTCGTAGCTTAACGCAGGGCGCCTACCCCGGATTGGTAGATGGTGCTGGTTCGAGACCCGCCGGACGATTGAATTTATGATTTCCCATTTTTGACAATCTATACATATAATAAAATCGTAGGAAAGTCAAAACTGTATATTGAATATTTTTTAAAAAGGATACTTGGGGCGTGATCTTCAATCGATATCGAAGCCAAAAATATAGTTTTTAGAATTTTTGTCTGTTTGTCTGTATGTATGTCCGGGCTAAACTCAAAAAGTACTGTATGGATTTAATTAAAATTTATGCATGAATATTACTAAGAGGTCGGGTCAACATATAGGCTACATATTATCACGCTATCATCTACGGGGCAAGAGCTGTGATAATTTATAAAATTTAATGCGGGTAAAACCGCGGGGCACAGTTAGTAATAATAATCATTTAATTCAGAAAATTATTCCATAGGTAGGTTAGTAACAATAAAACTTATAGAACTATGTTAGTATACAATTCACAATAGACATAATGCTATAAGATTCAAATTTAGTAGTGAACGGAACTTAAGGTACTTAATTTTGCTAACTGCGAATCCACTTCCACTGCCACTTTAGCTTGGTAATTCTTCGGGCTATGTCGGTTACTTTGTTTGTCGCCTGTGGTTTTCTACATACATATAACATACTAGCTGAGTCCCGCGATTTTACCCGCGTTAAACATTATAAATAATAGCCAATGTGTTATTCGGATATACAACATGTAACGTAATTAACGCACACCCTCAAACACCCCAATTAGAATATTATGTTGTAATCATAATACATAAACTGAATTTTTAATTTAACATGTATATGCATTGTTAATTACTAAATTAGTTTCTTGGAATTAAGTTTATTTTTCTTTATTTTGTATTTAATGATGGAATTTGTATGAATACAAATAAAACTGCGATTTAAAAGGCTTATTACTTTGACTTACGGTCCATTTTAATTTTTTTTGACTGTACAGGGTTAATATGACAATAATTTCCGTAGCTTTGATTATTTTGGAATAAAAAATTACCTATATTAAAAATGATATAAATCGATTCAGTAAACGATTCTGGAGAAACTATTTTCAGGATGTGCGTTAATTAAGTTACATGTGGTATAAGCAAATTATAATAATAATAATTTATTTCCAAAAACTTAATTCTAGTTTACAAAATACTTATGTTTAGCTAAAAGATTTTATAACATACAAATAAATAGGCATCTGTAACCGAACTAGGCAGAGCCTGTATCTCGGTTATCAGCACCAATCCCTATGATATATATATATGTATTTATTTACAGATTTGCACTTAAGACTATTTTAAAAATTTAAACACTAATTAAAATTTAATATACTTAATATTCATACTAAAAATGTAAGATGGCACTCTTTTTTCTTTACATATTTTTACAATTCATTGGGTTATGCATAATAAGTTTTCTGTGTCCTCATAATTTAAATTAAATTTAAATTACAAGGAAGTTTCACCAAAATCGGTAGTTTTTACGCGAAAGAGTAACAAACATCCATCCATACATACTCACAAACTTTCGCATTTATAATATTAGTAGCATTCCCCATCCAAATAAATATCTGCTTCCATTCAAAATTTCATCCGAACCCCTTCCGCCGTTTTGGCAGTCAATATTTACAATATACAGAGCAAGTAAGACTGCCGATGTGAATGTTGGCAGGTTATACGACACGCGTGCGCAGCGCCGCCCGGTGACGTGCGTGGACTTCGACAAGATGGCCGCCACGTGTATTGCCAACAGCTTCGATGAGCGGTGAGTACTGTCAACCTTGAATTAAATCTTTTTTCATCACAGGATGGAATAATAATATCTAGGGACAATGCCACAGATCATCCTAGCCCCAAACTAAGCAAAGCTTGTACTATGGGTACCAGGCGACGATATACATACTTATATAGATAGATAAATACTTATATACACAGAAAACATCCATGACTCAGAAACTAATATTCGTGCTCATCACACAAATATTTGCACTTACCGGGATTCGAACCCAGGACCACCAGCTTCGTAGGCAGGAGCACTACCAACTAGGCTACGGTGACCGTCAAATACTGCTTAATATTCTTCATAGACCTGAATATACTTAATTTCTAATAAAAAAAGTTCGCAACTCTAATCCTAAGCCGTTTTCTCACTTAAATACTTAGAGGTCTTAACGTCCAAAATCCTGGACAATTTGTATTTAAGTGAAAATTGTGTATATTTTTAGCCAAGTCCTAGTGGGCTTCGGTCGCGGCCAGCTGCACCAAGTGGACCTGCGCAAAGCCAAGCCGGACAAGGGCTACAAGGGCTGCGCCGGCGCAGTCACCGACATCGCCGTCGTGCCGCACGCCCGGCTGGTCGTCAGTGCCAGCCTAGACAGGCAGCTGCGGATACATGAATATGAGAGTAAACAATTGATTTACAAGGTGAGTTAAAATAATAAATAATAATATCCTGGGACATTATTTACACACGGCCATCTGATCCCAAACTAAGCAGAGCTTGTACTATGGAAACCAGATAACTGATATACTTCATATACTACTTTTCTTTTGTAAATACATACTAATATAGATAATTACACCCAGACTCAGGACAAACAGACATGTTCATGCACACAAATATCGGTCCTGTGCGGGAATCTAACCCGCGACCTCCGGCGTGAAAAGCAAGCATTTGGCAACCACGCCAACACGCTAATAAGCCTACTAACCATCTAATTGTAACTTTCATAAAAAGTTTCATTGGCAGAGTCGGTAACTGGAATAATGCCAAGTTTATAGACACTTGGTATCATACCCGTTACTGACCTTTTCCCCCTCGATGAGGTCTACCGACCCTTGAAAAGGCATCACATAACTTGGTTTATTTTTCAACACGCTTTTATTAGCTTCACTTGTAATAACACTATGTATGTAAGAAAATCTTGGAATCTTAATTTGACCCACTTCCCGGTCTCCGATTGGGATGAAATTTTTCACACGCTGTGAGTTCTGATGACAATACATGACTGGCTAAGAAACGGCATTACTAATCCAATATGGCGGCCTCCCCAAGATGGCGGACTGGCTGTTTGAAATCCACCCCCATGATTTGGGTATCAAATGAAAGGGTATGCTGTCAGGAATACGAAAAAAATAGTCACGTGACTTAAATCCAATATGGCGGACGTCCAAGATGTCGGATTGGCTATTTGAAATGCACCTTGTAATTTATTGTGCGTGCTTTTTAGTTTTTTAAACTATTATTTATGCATAGGTTATTCTCGCGACGTCATTTTATGTCTATAAATCAATCAAAATCAAAAAGTCATTTATTCCGTTAAAATATTACATTTGTGTGGAATCGTCAATTTTTTTACCCTACCGTGCAGTGCAGTAAATAACTTCAAATCAGCCTGATATTGTCCACTGTTGGACATAGGCCTCCCCCAAAGCTTTTATAACGTTGACATTTGGAGTGATTTGCCGTAGTCACCGCGATTGGCATGCGAGTTGGCACACAGGTGGCGCTATTGCCCGACAACCTGATGTATCCCTTAGACACCTTTTACGACACCCATGGGATGGTATGGGGTGGCACTGGTATTCTTTCTAGGCCTTTTTATTTTTGATCATCCAGAAAACTTACAGCTAGAACAGAAATAAAACATACAATAAAGGATGAAGGCTAATTACAAGATTTCGCTGATATTCATAAGTTTTAAATAATAAGAAAATCGGTGGACAAATCATAAAGAGAAAAAATTAAGAAAATTTGTGGAAATATACATAACATTGTTATCACAAAAAAAAAATTAAGAGACTAGCTGAAAAACTACGTCAAATAGAAGTAATAAATGGCAGTTATTTAGGTATCTACTCCAAAAAAGTTACTTCCTAACTTGTTTTTAATTCTGCAGGAGTTGTTGCAGGATAGGTCAATATCAACCTTCTGACAAGTCTTATTGTAAGTTCTAACAATCGGCACCTGAAGCTGCCGATGTTTTTTTGAGCATGCCATTAATATAAATTAATTCGTATTATTCTGGTAGATACATATGAATTTGAAGCTGCATATACCTACACATTCAACTACATTCATGGATAAGTCATTTGTTGTACAATCCGTGAGATTGTGGAATGCTCTGCCAATCTCTATAAGACGTGCCCAGACTCTCCCTACTTTCAATAAACTTGTTAAGGATCACTACCTATGTTCATAATTTCTTACACTTGAATATTATATTTATATATTTATTATTGTCATATATATGTATGTATGTATGTATGTACGTATATATATATATATATATATTATATGTGTATATATAATTAGTGTATGATATGTTTATTAACATACGTTAATTGTGAAGTCATACTAAGTTTTTGGTATTCAATATATTTATCACAGTTCCTTAGTATAATTTATTTGTTGCACTCCTGCTACTGTTTACTTTACTTTCAGTTCCTATCCATCCAAAGGTTGTCTGGAAGAGATCGCTTAAGGCGATAAGACCGCCCATTGTACCTTATGTTCTTTATATTATATCCAATGTATTTTCTTTCCGCCTGAGTGTGTACAATAAAGAGTTAGACTTCAGGCCCGTGTTAAAAAAATGATGGGTCATTTGAACCACCAGATGACCTATGTAGAGCGATATAAGAGCATAAAATAATAAGATTCAGCATTATGCCGTCCCTTGTAAGCTGTCCAAATGAGTGCAGGTGAGAATTCAAAGTACAGGTAGAGTGAGTACATTTTGGTCATATATTTTTGTACGGCATTCTTACCATCGATAGATCCATGAAAAATAATAAGAAAACGCGTAGTGCCGTAAAAAAATGGTGCGCCAGAAAGTCGGATTTATTTTTTGATTTTCCGACAATTTCCAGGGTGATTTTGGTCATTTGATTTTGTACGGCATCAGTTTCATACTATTTCAACACTGCTTCTAATCCATTGTTCCGCAACGCCGTACAAAAATCATGCGACAAGGGGAAAAAACCGAGGCTTGCAACCCCCCTCTCTTTCCGTGGTCCAGGGGGTGATTTGAAAAAGTACGGCTTCGGTTCCAAAACATTATCTAGCACTTAAAAGTACTATTAAAAATAATGCCGTCAAAAATGATTGTTCATTTGAATGTATATCAATAATAATTATCTTAATTTCATCGTATTCTTGATTTATTGGATTTCGTATTTTTGGATACAACAGACCTTCATCATAGTAACTGTAACTGTATTGTACCGTAGCGCCATCTAGGAAAAAATTGGTCAACTAAATCGTTAGCTAGACAGCATTGGTAAATCAATAGTGAAGCAACATGACACCGATATTAAAACCTAGTACAGGCAGTGGACGTAAGGGGCCGCTACTAGTAAAATGCTTCAAATGTAAAAAACAAGTAGATCGTAAAAATACTGTTATTTGCAAGACATGTAACAATCATTTTGAGTTCGATTGTATTGGTTACCCAGAGCAACTCTATCGCCTAAAAAGCCCAGAAGGAAAAAAGAGCTTTAAGTGGCAATGTAATTCGTGCGACAAAAAAGTAAAAATATCTAAAGATCATGCCACTCACCCTGAGTCCGACAATGTGACCATGAGAAAAAAGCAGTCTACACCCAAATCGAGCAGACATATTATGGCACCTATCGTGTCTGAGTAAACTACACCTTGGTCCACTCCAATAAGCACCGTATCTTGAATGGATGACTCACACATACTCACACAAATGGACCGTACTGCAGAACCCGAATACTCTATTATGACAACTGATAAAACTTTGTCAAAAAGCATGGACTATACCCTGATTGATTCAATTCCGATTCAAGAGCTGAAGGACATCATAGAACACCTCCAAACTGAATTCAGTAGCTCACAGAATGAACTGGAGAACATTATAATCGAAAATAATCAACTCCGTGAACAAAATAACAAATTAATTAAAGAAAATAATACCTTGAAAACTTTCCTATGCGGAACATCCCCAAAACATAAACAATCTACGAGTATATTACGTTCCGAGATGCAAGCTTTCTTCACACCGCCCAGACAATCTGTATCAAACAATAACAAGGTACAACTTGATGCAGACATCATAAACTTGCAAAAAAATATTATAGTTCTTGAGGGCCAATTGAAACAAGCTGACAATCAAATATTAAATCTGAAAGAACAAATTAGAACCTTACAAGATACTTTAAAAACTACAGGAAATAATGGAAAACCTCATATACCTATGAAAAATACGACCCAGATCCAAGTAGGGCGTACCCCAAAAATATTTATTTTCGGTACACAACAATGTGTTGGGCTTTCATCAGCATTGACACGGTCGAGAGCGTCTACAACGTACGAAAAATATGTCATTACATCTGAAACCAAGCCATACGCGCTTAGTACCGATGTCATAGAAAACTGCCGAAAAATGCAGCTAGATCCTAGAGACAAACTCATAATTTGTGTGGGTGAAAATGATTATGACATACATATTTTATCTTGGCAACTACGCCAGCTTCTCAATTTATTTATTAATAACAAAGTAATTGTATTAAGCCCACTAAAGTGTATGTATTTAAATGTTAAACACTTGAATAGGACTATAAGTAATATTTGCACCGATTATAAAAATTGTAATTTTGTATTTTCTAAACCAATATTATTTAATACATGTAGAGAAATTAATTTTATCATTGACTACACTGACTATGAAAGCAAATATTTAAATATTAAAGAACTTAAGAAATTAATATTGCGTAATCAACCTAAGAGCTGTAACTGTGAAAACCAAAACTATCTGAAAGGAACTATTCCATATTACTTTTCTCAAAAGCAGTCAGAATGTGATACCACAAATAGACCCGATAGCACAAATTGTACTTCTATAAAAAAAGGGACAATACCTTTCTATTTCAAGTCTCTTCAAAAGAAACAGCTTTTTCGTAAAAAAATTTACTAATAAAAAAGAAGAGTCTTTTAAAATACTTCATCAAAATATTGCTAGCATTCTTGCAAAACAGGAAATATTAGAACTCACTTTGCTTGATCTGCAAGAGGCGGGTAATGACCCCGACGTCCTGTGTTTGTCAGAGACTTTCTTACGTGCCGGAAATGAACATTATTTAAAAGTAAATAAATACCACCTAGCAACTGCGTTTTGTAGGGAAAAACGAAAGAGGCGGAACCTGTATACTAGTTAAACAGGGTATTACTTACAAAGATTTAACTTATCTGAAAAAATATTCCACTCCAAAGACATTTGAAGCTTGCGGTATTGAAATCCCATTGCACAATATATTAATAATATGTCTTTACAGAATACCTACTTCAGACCCTAATATATTTCTAGGTAAGCTTGACCAATTAATGTACGAAATACTTAACAAATACAGGTCTAATAAAAACATTGTTATTGCTGGTGACTTTAATATTAATACATTAAAACCAGGTAAAATCACTACGTATCTGCAGGATTTATGTTATAACTATAACCTAAAAATACACATAGATGCCCCTACTCGAAAAGACTCATGTATTAAGCAACATTAAAAATGCATCTTCCAACGTACTGCCTCTCTGTTTGTCTGACATGACACCGCACAACTGTTAGCTTTCCCAGTTAAAAAGAAAAGTTTAGACCCTAAATCTTGTTTTATCTACAAAAAAGACTATTGCAACAAGAATATTATGAAATTCAAAGAATGTCTCGCAAGTCTTTCGTGGTCAGAAATACACTTAGAGTCTGACCTAAATAAAGCCTTTACTAAATTTCATGACTTATTACGTTTATTTTATAACTTATGCTTCCCAAAAATAAAAATCAAAATAACCACACCAATAAAGATCATCGAAACTGGATTAGTAAGGGTCTAAAAAAATCTTGTGTAACTAAAAGGTCATTGCGCTTTACTTATTATAAAAATAAAACTACAATAAATAAAAAAAAATATACAAAATATTCAAATATTTTGAAAAGATGTATTTTTAGATCAAAAATGAACTCTAATATTAACTTTATAACGAAGAGCCAAAACAAATGTAGAGCTACGTGGTCAGTCATAAATCATGAAATTGGGCGCGTAAAAAGTGACAATAATATTACTGAATTACTGATGAATAATCAACTACTGACAAATGCCACTGACATAGCGACCGCCTTTAATAATCATTTTATTGACTCTACAAATACCGTGACATATTATAATAATAATACTTATCATAATGACATTCATAATATGACAATTGCTAATTCTATGTATCTTAGCCCTATGACTGAAGATGAGGTAAGAAAAGAGATTATTGCTCTGAAAAATACTAACTCGGAAGGGTATGATGGAATCAGTACCAAGATAATCAAATCTTGTAATTTACAACTGACTCCCATTTTAACATATTTGATTAATCTCTCATTTTCTTCAGGATTGTTCCCAGAGGCCTTAAAATTGTCGATTGTAAAACCATTGTACAAAAAAGGTGACAAAAATGATGCTAAAAACTATCGCCCAATCACTCTTATACCTATTCTGTCTAAAATATTCGAGAAGTGTATGCATAAAAGACTTGTAGATTTTTGCACTAAATAAAAAATATTAGCAAATGAACAGTTTGGCTTTCAAAAGGACAAGTCGACGACATTGGCTATATTTAATCTTCTCAGCCATGTTCTAAAAAATATTAATAACAATTATTTGACTACAGGCCTTTTTTTTGATCTATCTCAAGCTTTTGACTTTGTTGAACATAATATTTTATTGCAAAAGCTAGAAATCATTGGTATCAGAGGGCTAGCATCAAAATGGATTTCGTCCTATATTAGTAGTCGAAAGCAATGTGTTGTCATTAATAAAGTTGATGGCAATGTGCTGACTTCTTACTCATCGATATTCCGAGAAAATAAACGCGGTGTTCCACAGGGAAGCGTATTAGGGCCAATTTTATTTATATTATACATAAATGACATACCCTCCGTTATTAATCATAAATGCATATTATTTGCAGATGACATTTCGATTATTGTGACATCTGATAAAAAGTATAATTCTATATCTCACCATGAAATGGAAATTAACAACACTATTGACAAAATCTTAGAATGGCTTCAGACTAATAAACTAAAAATTAATTTAGATAAATCCAATTTAATTCAATTTAACAAATCCAAACATATCAAATATAATTTTAAACTAAATATCGACAGATTGAAAGAAGTCGCACAAATTAAATTCTTGGGATTACTTATAGACGAGGGCTTAAATTGGAAAATTCACATAGATAATTTATGTAATAGGATTAACAAATTTGTATATGCCCTTAGTCAAGTTAAGAACGTCGTAAATAAGAAAACGGCTATTATATCGTACCACGCCTATATCGAATCCATATTACGTTATGGACTGATGATATGGGGAAACAGCACAGATAAAAATAGAGTATTCATTGCCCAAAAAAAATGCGTTAGGGCTATTGGTGGAATCCGTCCTGATATGTCATGTGAACCACTCTTTAAGAGTCTAGGCATATTACCACTTCCTTGTCTCTACATGTATGAAATTTGTAACTTTGTGTATAATAATAAAACATTGTTTCAAAAAGCTTATGAAGTAAATTCGAGATTAAAAAGGGATGCACACAGACTGGTATTACAAGACATTCCTAAATCAGATAAGTATTCTAAAAGTTGTCTTGCAATGTGTGTTAGAATATACAACAAGATACCCAAAGAGTTAAAATTAATAAACAACAAAAACTTATTTAAAAACAAATTGTACAAATGGCTCAGCATTCATAATTTCTATGACATCAAGGATTTAAAATAAAATGAACTTTTTAAAGAATAATATGCACACAATGTAATTTTTTAATATTTAACTATATGCATACTTAATAATGTTTAAAATTTGATCTTGACCAATTTTTACAATTATATTGAATTAATATTACCAGATTAATTAATTATTGTGATTATATTGTATAAATTTTAAGTTTTATTTGTATATTGACATATATTATTAATTATTTTGCATGCAATTTTTACATTTTTTTGTAAGCTAAACATGTGGAACACAATATGTAACCATTTGTAACACCATCATACCATGTTTAAGGCAAATAAAGACTTATCTTATCTTATCTTATAACGCTGTAAAATCATTTGATCCTGTACGGGAACTTGTTTTTTAACATGATATTGTAAAATACAATTGTTATATAGTATTGCCGTTCAAAATAAACTGTTTTGAAAAAAAATATAGAGAAATACAAAACTGAAATTTTGCAAATTATTGCAGAAAAGTAAATATCATAGATTAATGAAATATAGCAGTTTTCTACATTGTATCCCATGTTTTAAATAGTATTAACATAAATAAATTAGGAAAAAATGATGCCGTACATTTTAATGCAGACCATATCTTTTAGGCTGATGAAAATGACGCTACCATTTTAAGGGTACTATATGGCCATCTGATACAGTACGGCATTAACATATTTTTGAAGAGAACAATTGATAATATGATAAAATCACTATGACGTCTAACTGAAGTGAAACGGTGTGTATAATAGGTCTTTACCTATGAAATTGCCGTTTTGTATGAAAAAATTTAAACGAATTTTTTTCATGAATTTTTTTATTTGTATTAATCGAAGTAATCACCCATGCAATCAATGCATCTTTGCCATCGCAGTGGCAGTTTATTGATGCCCTTCTTAAAGAAATCAGCTGGACGGGAGGCAACAAATTCTTCAAAGGCATTTTGTACTGCCTCTCGGGTATTGAATTTTTTTCCCGCCAAGAAGTTATCCAAATTCTGGAAAAAGTAGTAGTCTGTAGGCGCAAGGTCTGGTGAGTAGGGCGGATGACGGAGAGCTTCCAACCCCAGTTCTTGCAACTTGGAGACCGTCTGCTGTGCAGTATGAGGTCGCGCGTTGTCGTGCAGGAGCAGCGGAGACGAGCGATTGACCAATGCTGGTTGGAGATGCGCCAGCTTCTCCATCATTGTGCTCAGTTCTTCACAGTACACATCTGCAGTAATGCTCACCCCGTTTGGTAAGAAGCTGTGATGAATCACACCGGCGCTAGACCACCAAACAGTGACCATCACTTTTCTAGGGGTAAGTTTTCGTTTAGGGCATTGTTTAGGTGCTGAACCAGGATCCAACCAACTTGCTGAGCGCTTGCGGTTATCAAACAGAATCCATTTTTCATCGCAGGTAACAATGCGGTTCAAAATTCCTTCATTTGTGTGTCTGTTGAGCAGTGCAAGGCACGTCTCGACGCGTACTTCGCGCTGGCGATCATTGAGTTCGTGGGGCACCCATTTGTCAAGCTTTTTTACCTTGCCAATTTGACGCAAATGGACCAATATTGTTTTGACGCTAACGTCGAAAGCTGCTGCTAATTCAGCCGTAGATTGTGTATCATCAGCTTCCACAACCGCCTTTAATTCGTCATTGTCGACCAAAGTCTTCGGACGACCGCGAGGTTCATTTTTCAGGTCGAAATTTCCAGAACGGAAGCGAGCAAACCAATAACAGGTGGTGCGTTGGTTTGTAGTGTTAGCTCCGTAAACGTCGTTGATGTTGCGTGCCGCTTGTGCCGCGTTGCTGCCACGACGGTACTCATATTCCATAATTACTCGAATTTTTAACGTATCCATGATGACGAAAAAGATTGAAATGCGATGAAAATGTAACACTAATCAATAAAGAAATGACTACTTTTGGAAAAAAGAATCCATGTTTTTAAAATAAAATTAATTTGAAATTAGAATTCTTAGCCAAACAAAAATTATTTTGATTTGAAATGGCCAGTACTGCAGAACGGCAATTTCATAGGTAAAGACCTAATATTATATCCAAAAATTGAAACTGTCAATCACAGTATCAACAGTTTTGTATATTTTTGGTTTACTATATACTTCGAACATTATTGATACATATATATAATTGTTTTGTTTCATTGTAATGATGTGAATAAATAAAACAATAATTGTTTAGAAAAATTCGATATATTTAATGATGATGATAATAAAAAATATGGTTTTTCTTTAAATTATTCAGTATCGGAATCAGCCGCTGAGTTGTTATCAGAATCAACGTCTTCATCGACGTCCGGATTATCTTCTCTACAGTGAACGCAAATAAACATGGAAGCATTACTTCAAGGAAACTAAGCGCAAATTTTGACCCAATATCCCAATCAAACTGACACAACGGAATACCGTCTCTGATTGGCCAAAATATTACCGCTCAGATACACCTTTTAAAAGTAGACTTTATGACGTCATGTTCGGGTCTAAATTACCATGTTCATGACATTCGCCGAGGGATGTTTTATGTTATAAAGTGCAACGAAAATAATTCACCGTGACATTGATATTATTAAAATAATAAAGAATTATGATAAAATATACAGTATCTTGAACTTTACGGCAAGAGTTTGTCTAAGGTCTTTAAATAGAGCAGTATTTGGTTTATTTGCTATGATAATAGGTAAATAAAACAGATTTGTGACCAATTATTCACTAATTATTATTTACAATTTCCGTAGGTATACATAACACTTAAGTACTACTTTTTAGGGCCCCCTTCACTTCTTTATCCCTCCGTCCGTCTGTCTGTATTGACAGACCTTTATCTTGAAAACGCGTGGACGAATCGACTTGAAATTATAGGTGATCTAGATATGCAGGGTTACTGGTAAAATACCAACAACCTCGCAGGACTAGGAAGCTAACACCATAAGCAACAACTTACTCTAAGGGCATCGCAAAGATTACGCAAGCCGCCTGGTTACATATTATTTGCGTTGCACGTAGAGTTATAAACATTAAAGTGGTAAATTAATTAATATAGACTTTATACAAAAAAAAAAAAATACAAATTAACAAAAGTTGTAAAATAAATGTTGTTGCTTATGGTTTTAGCTATCTAGTCCTGTGAGGTAATTGGTGCTTTACAAGTTACCCTGTAAATATATAAATAAAATTGAATTGAATTCATTTCCAAACGAACCGTTTTCGTCCATAGTTCTCTTCGCTTTAGATCGAGTGGAAATTTGAAGAAACCAAGCTGTTTTAATACCACCATTACAATTATTTGTGCATACCCTAAAGATGCTGAGTATCTTATCTAAGATTAAAATAATTGTAATAAATAAAAAAAGTCGTCATAATTTTTGTGTAGATAAATAAATTGATTCGTTTGCATAATAACATCACCATATATTTTGTGTCAATTTGATTGACTTCAAATTTAATAAAAATAAAATAATAGGTCTTTACCTATGAAATTGCCGTTTTGTATGAAAAAATTTAAACGAATTTTTTTCATGAATTTTTTTATTAGTATTAATCGAAGTAATCACCCATGCAATCAATGCATCTTTGCCATCGCAGTGGCAGTTTATTGATGCCCTTCTTAAAGAAATCAGCTGGACGGGAGGCAACAAATTCTTCAAAGGCATTTTGTACTGCCTCTCGGGTATTGAATTTTTTTCCCGCCAAGAAGTTATCCAAATTCTGGAAAAAGTAGTAGTCTGTAGGCGCAAGGTCTGGTGAGTAGGGCGGATGACGGAGAGCTTCCAACCCCAGTTCTTGCAACTTGGAGACCGTCTGCTGTGCAGTATGAGGTCGCGCGTTGTCGTGCAGGAGCAGCGGAGACGAGCGATTGACCAATGCTGGTTGGAGATGCGCCAGCTTCTCCATCATTGTGCTCAGTTCTTCACAGTACACATCTGCAGTAATGCTCACCCCGTTTGGTAAGAAGCTGTGATGAATCACACCGGCGCTAGACCACCAAACAGTGACCATCACTTTTCTAGGGGTAAGTTTTCGTTTAGGGCATTGTTTAGGTGCTGAACCAGGATCCAACCAACTTGCTGAGCGCTTGCGGTTATCAAACAGAATCCATTTTTCATCGCAGGTAACAATGCGGTTCAAAATTCCTTCATTTGTGTGTCTGTTGAGCAGTGCAAGGCACGTCTCGACGCGTACTTCGCGCTGGCGATCATTGAGTTCGTGGGGCACCCATTTGTCAAGCTTTTTTACCTTGCCAATTTGACGCAAATGGACCAATATTGTTTTGACGCTAACGTCGAAAGCTGCTGCTAATTCAGCCGTAGATTGTGTATCATCAGCTTCCACAACCGCCTTTAATTCGTCATTGTCGACCAAAGTCTTCGGACGACCGCGAGGTTCATTTATCAGGTCGAAATTTCCAGAACGGAAGCGAGCAAACCAATAACAGGTGGTGCGTTGGTTTGTAGTGTTAGCTCCGTAAACGTCGTTGATGTTGCGTGCCGCTTGTGCCGCGTTGCTGCCACGACGGTACTCATATTCCATAATTACTCGAATTTTTAACGTATCCATGATGACGAAAAAGATTGAAATGCGATGAAAATGAAATCAATAAAGAAATGACTACTTATGGAAAAAAGAATCCATGTTTTTAAAATAAAATTAATTTAAAATTAGAATTCTTAGCCAAACAAAAATTATTTTGATTTGAAATGGCCAGTACTGCAGAACGGCAATTTCATAGGTAAAGACCTAATATATAGCGATGTACTTACTCGTAATAACTAATTCCAACACTCTTGTTATGCAAATGAGATTTATTAATACACCACTTCACTGCACAGGAAGGCATTTTTGGAAATTAAACACGCTGAAACTAATAACTAGACGACCGCCATTGATGCCTGTAGTGCGCAAACTCGGTCCCACTCGGTCCGCGGCACAATTTTTAAGCCCCGCCTACCGCGGCACAATCTGCGTTGGGTCATTTTCGCGAGCTAGGAATGCTTCCATGTTTATTTGCGTTCACTGCTTCTCTATCATTTTCTGAAACATACATATGTTTTTGTGAAAATCAAAGTCTTACGTACAGATTAAAGATGTTAAGATTTATTTATTTACCTATGACGTCATCATCTTCTTCGCCTGATTCCTCATCCGGTGCCGTTATGTCACAGACTTTTTGGGGGCATTCCTCGCCGTGGAACCAGTCGAAATCGTACCGACCGTCATTGAGAATCCATCCATATCTTATTGGTAACAAGGTCGACGGTATTTGTTTGTAGGCATTACACCAAATCTGTGCTATGTAGGTACAGACGCCAGCACATCAAGCTACCCCAATCTGTCAAATTTCCCCAATTGAAAGTGAACCTTCTGCTTATGTGATAAAGTTGAAAATCTATAAAAGAAATTTGACAGATTGGTGTAGCTGGATGTGCTGGCGTCTGTACTTCTCTTCATATGTTGTTTTAACTCCCGGTAACAAGGGGGAAACGACGTTGCTTCCAATTTCATAGTTGTCTTTTTGAAAGCTTCATTACTGCTTTTCGGCGTATAAATCCTATCGAATATGATACACCTTGCACACACCATGAAAAATAATAATATATTTAACATAGTTTCTAACTAGAAACCTAGAATCACGAAAAGACTATGGAAATTAGTACAAATAAACATCTAAAAGCCGTATAAAAAACATCGTGATGAATTTCACCTTACTTTTAGTTATATGGATTTTTTCTTTTTCATTTTTTCTTTTTCATTTTTTCCCCCTTTGAACCAACGAAAATGTGCGGCATATGAAAAAATATTATCTATGCATAAAATACTTTCGAAATAAATTAATTTGATGTTGTGTTAAATCACCCCCTGAACCACGGAAAGAGAGGGGGTTGCAAGCCTCGGTTTTTTCCCCTTGTCGCATGATTTTTGTACGGCGTTGCGGAATAATGGATTAGAAGCAGTATTGAAATAGTATGAAACTGATGCCGTACAAAATCAAATGACCAAATTCACCCTGGAAATTGTCGGAAAATCAAAAAATAAATCCGACTTTTTGGCGGACCATTTTTTTACGGCACTACGCGTTTTCTTATTATTTTTCATGGATCTATCGATGCTAAGAATGCCGTACAAAAATATATGACCAAAATGTACTCACTCTACCTGTACTTTTGAATTCTCACCTGCACTCATTTGGACAGCTTACAAGTGACGGCATAATGCTGAATCTTATTATTTTATGCTCTTATATCGCTCTACATAGGTCATCTGGTGGTTCAAATGACCCATCATTTTTTTAACACAGGCCTGTAGTCTAAGTATTCTATCTATCTACCATTATGGTTAATTTTAAAGATTTTCTACAAAGTTGTCTGATTCCCTATTTTCCCTTTCCAGCAATACCTCACTTCGAAGCTATCCTGCGTACTAGTGCAGACAGAGAACTCCACTCCTCTGCAACATTCCGAACAGGACGTCAAAGAAGAGGAGATTAAAGAGGAGAACGGAGAAGAGAATGAAGTTGATGATTTCGATCAGCTGTTTGAGAAGATGGAGACGGTTGGGTGAGTAATTTCTTGTCTATGTAAGTAAGTAAGTTTTATTAACATCAAAATATGGGGCGTAAGGACTGCAAAATTCACCTTCTTAATTACCCCAGAATGCTAAAAGCTGGTTGTAGGTGGTCACTGTCGACTAATTAAAGAAAGAAAGAAGAAAATTAGCGTATTCAATAATAATATCCTGGGACATTATGCACACGGCCATCTGATCCCAAACCAAACAGAGCTTGTACTATGGAAACCGAGGCGTTCATAATTAGATGCTCTCACCAGCGATCGGCGTAGTTAATTAACAAGCCTCGCGGTCAGTCCATAGATGGGTGACCGCCAAAGTGGAGTGGCTTCGGAGGGCACGTTAAGCTGTCTGTACTGGTTGTAGTCATTAGATAACAGTCGTTAAGCCATGTCAGAGAACTGTTTTACCCGCGTTAAATTTTATAAATGATCACAGCTCCTCCCCCGTAGGTGATAACGTAATAATATGTAGCCTATATGTTGACCCGACCTCTTAGTATTATTCATACAAAATTTGAAGTAAATCCATGCAGTACTTTTGAGTTTAGCCCGGACACACATACAGACAAACAGACAAAAATTCTAAAAACTATATTTTTGGCTTCGATATCGATTGTAGTTCACGCCCCAAGTATCCTTTTAAAAATATATTCAATGTACTGTTTTGACGTTCCTACAATTTTATTATATGTAATTTATTTTATTATAGCATTGATATTTAGCTAGCTCGTATGAAGTTATTGTCAAGAGATTATGTTTAAGTTTAATTATTTAGTTTAAGTCTAATATTTTTACTACAACTGTCAATGATTCTGTCTATATTAAGGTATTATTATTATGACGGACCTTGTGTTAATAACGACGGTCGCGCTTTAATGCTACCACCGGATCCAATGCGCCCCAACTGATAAGACCCAGCGAAACAAACTCAGTGGGTTCATCTACTACCGGTTTCAACACGACCCAGTTGAGACGGTAGAAGATGATAATGCAATGATATTGAGCTAGCTCGTATCAAGTTATTGTCAAGAGATTATGTTTAAGTTTAATTATCTAGTTTAAGTCTAATATTTTTACTACATATTGTCAATGTTATTGTTTGTGTTTCATATGCATTCAGTTAAGTTTTGTTTGTAAATTTCTTGTATATGCTTTGGTAAATGCTTGCCTTAAACGTCGCAAGTCGTGTGTTTGATTCCCACCCAGGACAGATATTTGTGTGCATGAACATGTCTGTTTGTAATCTATGTATAGATTATGTATATACTTCATGTCTATACTTTAAAATCAACTGATTCTCATTCCCTCATTCCCGATAAAAGCCGCGTGATTTCAAAATTCCTAAGCGGCTAGGGCCTGATAGTTAAAGTCGCGGACATAAATTTAACTTACATAAATGTACTGTTTTTTAGAAATATTGTTATTTTATTGATGTAATTAGGCAAATAGTCATATTTTTAACTGTTAAATAAAGAAAAGTGTATTATAAAAGGAATGTTTTTTCAGATATTGGTGCCTGAATATAAAATTTTGGTAGGCGGACACGGCTAGGGCCTTACATTTGTGGTAGTTAAAAAAGTTTTCTAAAGTTAACTCTAAATTATTTCAAACATTTTGAGGGCAACAAATAAAACACATATTAAGCTGTTACCTATTAACTAAAAAGTAAATTAATTTAATTTAATGCAGTGAAAAATACCTGTGGACATAGAGTTGCCCTATTTTCATGGGAACACCCGTATAGATTACAAACAGACATGTTCATGCACACAAATATCTGTCCTGGGTGGGAATCAAACACACGACTTGCGACGTTTAAGGCAAGCATTTACCAAAGCATATACAAGAAATTTACAAACAAAACTTAACTGAATGCATATGAAACACAAACAATAACATATATTGACAATATGTAGTAAAAATATTAGACTTAAACTAGATAATTAAACTTAAACATAATCTCTTGACAATAACTTGATACGAGCTAGCTCAATATCATTGCTATAATAAAATAAATTTTATAAATGTTTTCATACAATGTGTACCTAAATATCTATGTTACTAGAAATAATAATGTATACAACTACATGTTCTGACTATTTACAAGCGCTTTTTTATAGTCTACGTGAATAAAAACCTTTTTTATTTTATTTATTTATTTTATGGCAGTAGGCAATAGATCCTGTATGTCCAAAGGGTCACCATCACAGCATTTGCTGATAAGCTGTCGGTCCTGTACCGTGACCTCCGTGTTGCAACGGCATACTGCTGTGTGGTGACGGCATAGAATATCATTACCCCATCTAATCCCGTGGGGGGCGTAGAAATCATCCGACGGAATACCTAGTAGAGAACGGGCAGCAGCGTTTTTCTGTGAACTATGACCATCAAACTGCGATCGCCAACCCGTCTACCATGCGTGACTTTATGGCATATCCCTCCATTCTTTGGAGAGGCTTTTGTCCAGCAGTGGACGTACTTTTGCTGACATGATGATGATAATGATCCTTTGTCAAAAATAGGAAAGTATAAATTTAATCGTCCGGCGGGTCTCGAACCTGCACCATCTATCAATCCTGGGTAGGCGGTCTGCGTTAAGCTATGAACGATACACTCTGGCAGATTTTGAGATTAGATTAACGCTTTGCATTGCGAATGCTATAAAATTCAAATGTAGAAATATCCTGATCCACTTTTAGCCCGACCCAGGGTTTGGACCCCAGACATAATATAATGGCGATTGAATTCTTTTTTCTTTCCAGTGACCGCCCCAAGAAGACGAAACTACCCCCCACAGACACTCCCGCTAAGAAAGCCAAGCTTCCTAAAGAAATTCCTTTGAAAGTAACTCCCTCATCCGAAGGTAGCACGGATAATGTAGGAGAAGAAGACACAGAGGATGCGATCAAGAAGCTTCTCCGGAGCACAGAGAAGCAGAAGAAGAAGCGCGAACTGAAGAAGAAGGAGAAGAAAGCTAAAAGCGTGTTCCATAATGCTTGAAATAAAGTTTTGTAAATTAGAAAGAGTTGTGGTTTTATTAGCTACATACGTATGTTAATATTTTCCTCCCGGCCGAATTTCGAACACGGCGGCCAGTCTCAATGGAGATTAGCCAATGGCGCAAAGTACCTATATTTATCAGTTGCCAGTCAGGGCCAGATGGCAGTGTATTTGCCATCTGGCCCTGACATGCATTTATTCATTTTATATTGACATATTATAGTGCACAAGTATGTGCGCAAACACAGGGGCACTTTCTATTCCATCACTCTCATAATCCGATGGGACGACTTGCGACACGACCGGAGAGAGGTCAGGTACAGGACCCACGGCTTTATGTGCTCTCCGAGGCACGGGGGTGTAATGCCGCCAACTCCCAGACTTCGGGCTGATACTGAGAAGTTTTTTACGGAAAATTCCTAAATCGCTTTTTGGCCTGACCCGGGATTTGAACCCAGGACCTCATTTTCTGCGGTTGAACTCGCTACCGCTAGACCGACGAGGCAGTCAGCAATGATAAAGTGCATATATGCAATTAGTTAATGATCTATTCTGGGTTCTGGATTGCCGATCAAGTCCAGGCTCCCTATACGACGGTCACCGTAGCCTAGTTGGTAGTGCTCCTGCCTACGAAGCTGGTGGTCCTGGGTTCGAATCCCGGTAAGTGCAAATATTTGTGTGATGAGCACGAATATTTGTTTCTGAGTCATGGATGTTTTCTATGTATTTAAGTATTTATCTATCTTTATAAGTATGTATAACGTCGCCTGGTACCCATAGTACAAGCTTTGCTTAGTTTGGGGCTAGGATGATCTGTGACATTGTCCCAAGATATTACATTACATCCAAGATATTACTTTTCTTTATTAAATACATATTTATATAGATAACTAGCATTGCCCGCGGACTTTGTTCCGCGTTATAAATATTTTTGTCCCTGCCCGTTTGTCCCGCGTAATACTTGCCATTAAAAGTTCGGGGTAAAAAAAATCATATCCCATGACACTGCACAATAACGTAGCTTCGTTGGTGAAATAATTTTGATAATCGGTTCAGTAGATCCAGAGATTACCCCTTACAACGTCATATAAAATAAAATAAATAAAAAAGGTTTTTATTCACGTAGACTTTAAAAAAGCACTTGTAAATAGTCATAACATATTTGTAGTATTATAGTTGTATACATTATTATTTCTAGAAACATAGATATTTAGGTACACATTGTATTGATTGTATTAAAACATTTATAAAATTTATTTTATGACAGCAATGATAGGTATTTATCTAGCTCGTATCAAGTTATTGTCAAGAGATTATGTTTAAGTTTAATTATCTAGTTTAAGTCTATAGTGCAGTCATTAAAGCATTATTGCTCCGAATTTTTTTACTGTGAACCGAATTGCATTCAATTTTGGAATTAGGTTCATCTTACCCTTAACTTCAAAAGTGAAAATGATTTGAACTCCGCAACCACCCTCGGAGTGGTTGCCATCCCTTCTCGGGGGTGGATTTTGTTTTTTACAAAATAACCTCGGATATTGATAGAAGGCCTAATTTTAAGCAAAAATCATCTGTAAAGATTTTCAAAAAATCCAATACTTTTCAAGTTATTGGCAATTGGAAATTCGCAATTTTTTCACGTTTTTCATCGGTTTTTTGCAAATATCTCCAAAAATATACGTTTTATCGAAAATTTTATAAACAACAAAATTGTAGCAGGTAAAACAATGAACAATTTGGTTTTTTATAAAGTATTCTAAGTGCAATATTAAGCTAGATATTAAAGATCAAAGCCGTTTTTTATTTTGTCTGAAATTTAATAGATGTGGTCAATGCCATCTAGCGGCGAGCACATGCATTTTATGCATTCTAATACTAAAGGGTTTTGTAGTGCTTGAAATAAGCTTTAAAATGAGCACCATTAAAAGTCTTTTGCACGTAAAATAAGTGAGCTGTATTGCAAATAAGGGGAGCATCTAATGTTTTTTCTTTTAAATCAATGGGTTTCATAAGTGCCATTTCCACCAACATTAAAAATAATCGTATTCCGCCTAGAATTAACTTTATTATGAAGAGTTTGATAGATAGTATCAGTTTGGCTGCTTCAAGACACATATTTTTCAAAAAAGTCACGATTAAAAACAAAACAATTCAAATTTTTTAAAAACCCACTTTATTTTCATAATATCTCAAAAATGACGACAGATACGTATAAAAGTGTTCCGATAAAAAAATCGGGTATTTTTCTCACAAACAATTTGGTTTTGTTGTTTTCTCTGTCAAACAAAAATTGACGGAGATATGATTGTTTAAAGAGCGCGAGGCAGCGCAATCACAGCCTCTCTTAAGCCCTTTAACCCTTCACCGTTTTAGAAAAAGGCTTTTTACTATATATTGCAATAAAGGATGTTGTAGCTCTCTTAATTACCTTTATAATGGTTTTTTATAAATTGTGATAGCATGAAAATTGAAAGAGTTATGGTCCAAAAACTTATCATATTTTTTTCTACTTAGTAACTGAAAATTTCGGAGTGTTAATATTTGGAGCAATGTGAAAGTACGCAGTATAATAGAGACCCACAACTATTGTAATGTGTACTACTATTGTGTACCCGCACCACAAGAACTGCTAAAAATGATTTTTTGCAACTGCAAAAAAGGATGTGGAGCGTCTTGCGGATGCAGAAAAGTTGGTCTGTTTTGTAATAGTATCTGTGGAACGTGCAGTGGAGATAACTGCCAAAATAGCCGTCCAATTCAGCCAGAAGATGTTGAATGTTGCAGCGACTCCGATATTGAGTCATGACTAATAATATTATATTTTAATAATAATAGTACAAATTTATATAATTTGTAAATATTTTATTCAATCAATGGCAATTTTTTACTCTAAATTAAATTATTTTTAAATATGTAATCATATATATTTACTGTTTTAATTTACGGGTAGTTTTAAGGGTAGAAAAGCTTAAGAATATGATAATCATTTTCGAGAGTGTGGAATAATATTTAAATCCCTTTCATTTTATCAAAAAAAAATTATCAATTTTTTATCAAGGGGTAGTTTTCAAGGGTTGAAAGGGGGTTAAAAATTTGATAATTATTATAGAGAATATAAAATATAACTTACTCTATACTTACATCTTTTACAATTTAGGGGTTGTTTGCAAGGGTTGTAAGATTTTCAAGGGGTTGAAAATGATTTTAATATGAGGTAATTATGTTAGAAAATACTTTACAATTTCACCACTTAGTTACTATTAGACATGTTTTCTAGCGATAAAATGACTCAATGTCAATTTTTCCATTGAGGGGTTATTTACACCCCTTAAAAATAATAGGCGGAGTTCAGATCATTTTCACTTTTGAAGTTAAGGGTAAGATGAGCCTAATTCCAAAATTTCATGCAAATCGGTTCACAGTATAAAAATTCGGAGGTAAGACCGTATTTTTCGCTTCAATGACTGCACTACTAATATTTTTTATACATATTGTCACAAACTCACAAACGTTACCTCTTTATAATATTAGTATAGATTCGTTAGGTTGTAGGTCACCAGATGTGGCTGAACTCTTTTTAAATCAAAGCGTAAAACAAACTGTACCTAACTTTAGTTTTAAATCCGTAACAAGTGATGATATTATAAAAGCTTTTAAGAGTATTAAAAGGAAAGGCACAGAAGATTTGTGGGGACTGTCTGTTAAAGCAATTGAATCAATCATACTAAACATTGCTACAATCCTTGCAGCCATCTTCAATGGCTGTATAAGTGATGGTGTCTTTCCCGATTTAATGAAAATAAGTAAGATAATACCCATTTTCAAGGCAGGTTGTTCAAAAAATGCCACGAATTATAGGCCTATCTCAATACTGCCAGCTTTAAGTAAAATATTTGAAAAGCTGATGCTCAGCCAAATGTTGTCGCACTTTAACGTGAATGAGATATTGCATAACAAGCAGTTCGGGTTTACAAGGGGCCGCTCTACTCAGGATGCAGGTTGCTCATTAATTAGGTCAATATTGGAGGCTTGGGAGGGATCACAGGATGCGCTGGGAGTTTTCTGTGATCTCTCTAAGGCTTTCGATTGCGTTGATCATCGTACGCTCGTTGTTAAACTGAAGTACTATGGAATATCTGGCACATCTCTTGATCTTGTGATGTCCTATTTATCGGGGCGACAACAGATGGTTTCGATAGGCGGTGTCACTTCGGCACGTCATCCTGTGAAAATGGGGGTGCCCCAGGGGTCTATATTGGGCCCATTTTTATTTCTAGTTTATATAAATGATCTCCCTTATCTGGTAGAGAAAGTATCAGAGATAGTTTTGTTCGCTGATGATACGTCGCTCATATTTAAAGTAAATAGAAAGGATAAAGATCTTATTGAGCATAATAAAACACTCAGCTTTATATCAGAATGGTTTTCGGCAAATAATCTCTTGTTAAATGCAGGGAAAACTAAATGCATCAGGTTCTCATTGCCGAATGTGACTCAAATTGTACCAACAGTTGCACTTAATGCGAAAATATTAGATTTAGTCCCATCGACCGTATTTTTAGGATTGACACTTGATTCAAAATTGCAATGGGGTCCTCAGATTGAAAAGTTAGCAGGTAAATTAAGTTCGGCTTCCTATGCTGTCTGGAAAATAAGGCAATTGTCAGATGAACAAACTGCTAGATTAGTGTATTTCGCGTACTTTCATAGCATTATGTCGTATGGCATTCTGCTGTGGGGTTCGGCGGCTGACATAGGTGCTATTTTTGTATTGCAGAAAAGAGCAGTCAGAGCCATTTATGGTTTAGGCAGTCGCGATTCTTTGCGAAATTTGTTTAAAGAAATAAATATACTTACTGTGCCATCGGAATATATATATCAGAATATAATGTTTGTTAGAAAAAATATTCATAATTATAAAAAGAAAAGTGAACTGCATAATATAAATACTAGGAATAACAACAAACTAGCCATGCCAGGCTTTAGAGTAAGCAAAACTAATAAATCATTTTTAGGAAATTGTATTAGGTTTTATAACAAGCTTCCTACTCAAATTACTGATCTGCCTGACACAAGTTTTAAAACACATATTAAACGTGTACTTATGGCTAGGGGTTATTACACCACTAAAGAGTACATCGATGACAAAGACGTCTGGCTCTCACTTCCTACCTGCACATTGCTCGCTGGAGATCTTGTAGCCATATAGACATGACTGATCTGCTGTGTTACGTGAACTATCTGTAAATGATTGCTATCATATACTTAATTTAAAATTATTGACTCTGTCTCAAAATGAATAATGTTATTGTTCATATACTTAATTTAAAATTATTGACTCTGTCTCAAAATGAATAATGTTATTGTTTCGAAGTTTTTCTTTTGTATACCTAAATATAATCTAAAATAATAAGCATTCAGACAACCGATCGAGCATATATTGTGTTTGCCTACTAAATAATTACTCTAATTGGACCAAATCCCGTGTTCATGCCCGCTTGAGTATGTTTCGCCGGACCGTCTCAACTGGGTCGTGTTGAAACCGGTAGTAGATGAACCCACTGAGTTTGTTTCGCTGGGTCTTCTCAGTTGGGGCGCATTGGATCCGGTGGTAGCATTAAAGCGCGACCGTCGTTATTAACACAAGGTCCGTCATAATAATAATACCTTTAATATAGACAGAACCATTGACAATATGTAGTAAAAATATTAGACTTAAACTAGATAATTAAACATAATCTCTTGACAATAACTTGATACGAGCTAGCTAAATATGATTTCTGTAATAAAATAAATTTTATAAATGTTTTCATACAAGATGTACCTAAATATCTATGTTACTAGAAATAATATCTAATGTATACAACTATATTACTACAAACATGTTCTGACTATTTACAAGCGCTTTTTTAAAGTCTACGTGAATAAAAACCTTTTTTATTTTTATTTTATTTATTTTTTATGTAACGGAAAATTATGAACAAGATTTACTTTTAAATATTTGGTGCATATTCTAACCTCCGGTCTTAGAGACAATGATGACGTGGAGAGGGAAAGGAGTTGGAGGAGTTGTCAGTGAGAGTGAACATGATAGCCCGCAGGTTCGCGCGATGTTCAAAAAATGTAAAAATTAACCTGTTCAGAGCCTATTGCACATCATTCTATACATGCAGCTTGTGGGCTAGATATACTCAAAAAGCTTACAATGCCCTCCGTATTCAATACAATAATGCTTTCAGGGTGCTGTTGGGGCTGCCCCGCTTCTGTAGCGCTTCAGGGATGTTTGCGGAAGCGCGAGTAGACTTTTTTTTAACTACTATGCGCAAAAGGTGTGCATCTTTGGTGCGCAAGGTGCGGGCTAGCTCTAACAGTATACTGGCCATGATTGCAGACAGACTGGACTGCATCTATGTAAATCACTGCTGTGCAATTTCGCATGGAGTGGTGCAGCGGTGATTGTTATACATATATAATTTATTTTTTATTTTACTTTTTAATATTTTTGTAATTTACTAACATAGGCTTAAGTTTTTGTTCTTATGTAAGAATATAAGAATATAAATTGACGCTGTTTAGAGCATACTGTACATAACTCTACACGTGCAGCCTCAGGCTCACTATACTAATAAAAGTTACAACGCCATCCGCGTCCAATATAATAACGCGTTCAGGGCGGTGATGGGGCTGCCCCGATACTGCAGCGCCTCGGGAATGTTTGCAGGCGCACACGGACTGCGCGCACGCGACATGCGCGAGCGCTGCGTGCTGCGCCGAGTGCGGGAAGGTTAGACTGTTCTTTCATCAGGCATTGTTGCGGCAGGCATGTTACTGTACCAAAGCCGGATAAAAGGTTTTAAAGTAATTTATTGTGTTTATATTTATTTTACTTTTATTTTTCTATTGTGTAATTTTATTATTATTTCTAATTCATATTATGTTATTTTTAATTTTTATTTATTAATGTGTTGTGATAGGTGTACTTTACCTGAAATAAATGAATTTATTATTATTATTATTACTAACCAAGAATGAGTGAGACTATGCTGATGCCAGTTATCTCGATATCACGGAGGACCAACTAGATAAACTTGAGCAGCTCCAGAATTTCTGTATACGTTTCATACTTGGATTACGGAAATATGATCATGTCTCTGAATTTCGTACAAAACTCAAGTGGCTTCCTCTACACCTTCGCCGGAATACACACATTCTTTCTCTTCTGTATAGCATTTTATTCAATCCTAATACACCAAATTACCGTAAAGAACGCTTCGAGTTCTTAAAGGAGACGCATGCACGAAGTCTGAGATCATCTTAGAAAACTTACGCCTTAAAATAACAATGTATTCCACTACATTTTATGATAAATCCTTTACCGTGCAAGCTGCTCGTCTATGGAATGCATTACCTGTGTCGGTAACACGAGCCTAGTCACTTACTGTGTGTAAAAAACTCTTAAAAGGACACTATTTGACAACACTCTGAATGAGCTAACCGGAATGCCATTTTGTGTATTATATATATCTATGTTTGTATTCATATATATATGTAGGATCCGGGGGCCAAGAGCGGTATGTCAGGGTTTGGAGTTCCCATGTTGCTGGGATTAAGTAGCCACAATTAACTAACAAAGTCGATTAATTTACACACTAATTACAATATTACAATAATTGCAATAAAAATAAAGCAAGCCGAATGGAGGCGAACAGAATCTTAATTCTACGTTCGTTTAGTGGCAATACAACCACCCGAATAACGTATTGTCTAGGCAAGTATACGCGACTCTCACATTCCAGCTGGTCATACGATTGTGGCGTTACATTTTAAGTCCATAAGATGTTAGTTACGAAAAATCTTAACCTAATGTTAGTAATTTAACACTACATAAATATAATATTGCGGTACTAGGGCACCGTCTACGTCGTGTGCAGTCGTATCCGGTGCTCCAGCATCGGACTATCCCATTTATCACATAATGCGCTCAAGATGCTGTGTGAGCTACCACGCACCCTGCGTAGCAAGGATGCACACCGTTTGCGGATGATGGCGTGGAAACACTACAAAAACGTGGCAGCCCAATCAACATCCTGAACGCATTATATTGCACACAAAGGGCGCTGTATGCCCTCTGCGTATACCTGATCCACAGACTGCACGTGTAAAATGTCTGGCAATATGCTCTAAAAAGTGTAACTTTGACGTCCTTGGTACAACGTGCAATTCTACGAATCAGCATATTACATCGGACAGCCAGCGCCCTACGTTCTCTTTTAATATCCAAATCATCGTTTAGATTATCTGTGACCCAGTTACTTAAATTGAGTTACTTTTGCTAGAGGGGTATCAGCAATTGTGACTTGTGGCACGTTGGGGTAACATTTGGTGCCTGCCTTGAACACAAGTAACTCACTCTTTTTGGCGTTGTACCTGAGCCCGTGAGCCTTCACATAATTTTCACACAACCCTAGAAGCCGCCTGAGACCTCCTATCATTGGAGACAAGAGCACCATGTCGTCGGCGTAATTACTTATATTATTAACGCAAATGTGACAACCGACATTGGTACCGCTGAGTTCAACGATCAGTCGGTTAATAAGTATATAAATTAAAGAGGTGTGGAGAGGTTATCCCCTCTTGCCTCACCCCGTACTCCATCCCATAGACATCAGATAAAACTCCACCCCATTTAACATTGTTTGTCTGATTCTTATACAAATACCTAAGTACATCTATAACAGAACTGTCCACAGTGCTTTCGTTGCGTAGCTTGTCCCAAAGTATGTCATATGACACCGGGTCAAAGGCCTTGGACAAGTCAAGGAAGCACGCATTGATTGGTGTCTTCTTGGCTGTGTAGTTCTGTATGGTCTGCTTGAGACACCTAATGGCACTCTCTTTTGATAAGCCGGGCCTGAAGCCAAACTGGGCATCATGAAGAGTGATGCCTAGTTTTGCGGCTTGCCATATGTGAATCAAGCGGACAGTCCAGCACTTTAGCCGTGACCGTAGCCAATTAAATCGGCCTATAGTTAGAGGGGTCCGCAGCGTCGCCAGTTCTATTTTTTATGATTGGTACAATAATTGTTTTCATAAGATCACCCGGTACGTACTAGTGACTCAGGCACAATGTAAAGAACATCGCCAGTACCCTCGGCAAGTGTACTCCAGCATACCGCAGGTCCTCAACACTAAGGTTATTATGGCCTGGTGATTTCCCACGAACCATATTTTTGATCACCTCGGCAATGTCCCTGGCTGAGAATTTTACACTTTTGTCCAATGGGTCCTGACTATCAGATACCAGCGATGAAGCTGGTACTATTTGTCTTAGCGGTGAATCAACTTTAAAAGTATTCATAAACATATTTGCTATATCGACAGGGTTACACAATCCTGCTACACTCACTGTGAGGCACCGCTTAGGATTCATTATACGTTTTTTTTTTCCAAAACTGCCCAAAATCTTTTGCTATAATATAAACTTTGATTTGGTTCTGACTTTTGCGACACCATTTTAATTTATTTTAGAAAATACTACGAGTTTTGCGCATCTTCTCATAGATATTACCCACAGACGGCTTACCACATAAATTCCACATTTGAAAAGCAAGCCGGGCCTCACAGTGAGCAATTCGTACATATTTATTCCATCCTATCAATGGTTTATACCTACGGTCATTAACTATTGTAGCACTACGTTCGGTGGACTTTGTAAGTATGCATATAATTTCACTGTATATTTCATCCAATATACCTCTATGCTGATGAATCTTACAGCCAAATAAAATTATGTGAGGAATTGACACAATTCCTCATATAATTTTATTTGGCTCAAATCGCGTTCTCCCCATATAACATTGCTCTTATCCCTAATAGGTTGTATAATATTAAGCATAGCCATCTGCGTGCATAGTTTAAGAGAGGTAGGGCATAGCGTTCATTCGCTCAAAGAGCAGCCCGACTGGGGAAGTACCTCCACCTTACAGAAGACACTCCTTAATAATAACATTAATAATTTTGATGTTGTGTTTCCGAGTGTGAGTAAGGTCGCCAGAGCTCATTGGGGTGGGGGGAAGGGTCAGCAACACTTGTTTGCTGACTCTATAAGGCCGGCAACGCACTCGCGACTCCTTTGGTGTCGCGAGTGTCCATGGGCGGCGGTGATCACTTACCATCAGGTGACCCACTTGCTCGTTTGACGCCCTGATATAAAAAAAAATAGTATACATAGTGCACAAGCGTGTATGAAAACAGAGGGGCACTTTCTATTCCATCACTTCCAAGATGGGACGACTAGCGACACCACCGGAATAAGATCAGGTACAGCACCGATGGCTTATCGTGCTCTCCAAGTGTAATACTGTGAAATTTTACCAAAAATCACACCTTGGCCCGACCTGGGAATTGAACTCAGGACCTCGTTATTTGCGGTTAAACACACTCCCGCTAGACCAACGAGATAGTAGAAGGATTTATAACTACCAAAGTGGGGATGTTGTCTAAAAAACATCCATTAGATTCACGGGTGCAATAAAACAACAAAATTAAATTACAAAATGCTATTATTTATTAAAAATTACATGTTATAAACACCGAACATATTCACGTTTTAGCTCCGTAATAATTATATCAAAAAATAATAGCTATAATAATAATAATTAATATAATATACACAAAAATAATAATAATAAAAACATAATTATAGAAATATATAACTTAACCTTAGGCTGCTGTATCACAACTAATTTGTAATTTACAATTAAATATGGATTTCACATCCTATGGCTATTTCGGGCGCAGCCGGGGTAGGATTTCTCCATGTTTATGTGAACATCGTTCAACCAAACCTCATACTTGTCTCCAAACAAGTCCTTTGGCTGAAAACTGTGGAGACATGTCTCCCCTGGTCGTAAATATGGCCACCAAAAAATATAATAACTAAGTTCACAGATATTTTTGTTACATACATGCCACTTTTTGAGTTTGTTGATCCTGAAATGTCGAATAATTTAAGATACTGTGTGAATGAGTGTTTTACTTATTCATGAGAGTAATTATTGGGAGAAATAAAGGTATTTTATTAAAAAATGTAATAGATCAAAATCAGAATAGAAGTTACACTGATATTGAATGGACCTTAGACCTTATCTGCTTAAAATAAGGCCAATTTTTTTTTTCTATGCAAATCTTGATATTTTGATTGAATGAGCGTAGTACTGTCCTCGCTTTTAATGATACTCCTAATTTAGTAATGGTTTTATGGTTTTAATTTTTTTATTACTTAAGACAGATTGATTTCAAGAACAAGTTTATTATATTTATTCGCCTTTAGACCGCCAGAGAAAACCACATCGTCACACTCCCAACGCCAAGAAACTAATTCAGCGCAAATAGGTACAGGCGCCACCACATCCAGCTGCTACCCCAATCTGGTAAATTTCTTTTATAGATTTTCAACTTTATCATATAAGCATAAGGTTAACTTTCTATTGAGGAAATTTGACAGATTGGAGTAGCTTGATGTGCTGGCATCTGCACAAATAACCGACCAAGTGTGAGTCGGAGCGCGCTCGAAGGGTTCTGTACCGTTATCTATATGAACGGCAATAATGTCACGTCTGTTGTATGAGAGTAGGGATAGGAATCATATTAAGATCACCGCTGTATAATAGTTTTAGATTATATTATTTATAAATGTGATTTGTGTGTACCATAATGAATGCTTTTTTTTTCGTATTACCAATTCAATATTTTTATGAGATAATCACGGCAAAAACAATCAATGCTTAAACCCCAGCTGCACCCTATCTAAATTATCAAAAAAAAACATCATAGTCATTAAATAAAAATCAACATTGTTCCAATGTTGACATAAAAATCATTCCATCGATTTAAATATAATACTATTTTTTACACGATTCACAAATTTTGGTGATAATCTCCTATATTTCTCAAACTAACCAGTACTAAAACACTGGTCAATTCAAGAAATGTTTTGTCCCTTTCACATGAACAAATAATCTTATAAGAGTGACGTTGACACAACGTTTCCCAAGCTGTTTAAATAATTTTACAAGTAAATTTTAACACTATTCAAATGAAGCTAAAACCAGTCTACAGTTAAATGCATTCTTTTGTATTTTAGACTATGAGGTTAAGCTGTTTTAGTAGCGCTTGTTAAACAGATACGAGGTCATTCTAAATAACAAATTAATTAATGTTTTTAAACTTTCGCGATTTGTACACATTTTTTATATACTGTAGACACGGGTCTCATCGCGATAAATATTTAGGTAAATCATTACCTTGTTTACCCGACGTTTCGGCATGGATTGCACCAGCCGTGGTCACGTGACCACGGCTGGTGCAATCCATGCCGAAACGTCGGGTAAACAAGGTAATGATTTACCTAAATATTTATCGCGATGAGACCCGTGTCTACAGTATATAAAAAAACAAATTAATTATTCACCCAGACAAATTGCTAGACCTGAATTAGTGTCAATAGACTAGTTTTTTTCGATATTAACGTTCACAAACTTACATACAGATTTTCCTTAGTAAAAAAAAAATGATTCACAAAAAAAGCCTTAAAGGGTTTCTAGTGTCCACTCATACGCATCTAGCATAGTTGTAACACGACTACAGTCAATCCCACTTAACAAGCGCTCCAGAGCCTATTACGTTAAAGTTCATAACTCGTTTTAGCTTCAATAGAACTACGTATAAAGCAAGAAGCATATTTCGACAGCACTTTTAATAATAATAATAAAAATTAAATGCTTTAATTTCTGAGTATTATTGACGTGTATTATATACATTTTAGGTTTTATTAATAGACTCTGTTTAAATATGAAACTTATTACTGCTTGCTTATCAGATTGCAAAGCAAGAACGTGTAAGAGTACTCGGTGAAAACGCAGCGCTACGATAGATCGTCGTCTTAATTGCATTATACAGTTACCCAATGACAACATTTCGTTTCTATGGAGAGCTCAAAATGGTACATACATTAATTTTTAGTTATGCACTCGTACAAAACCTTAAAGCCGTGTTTATAGACTGTCTCAGAAAGGGTATTTTTTAAAGAAACTTGCAATTCTAACCAGAAACAGTAAATTGTCTATCTAAATATTAATTGGTATTAATTGATATATTTATAAACTGACACACAGATTTTTTTTGTAGTTTTTGAACCCCAATATTTGCAAATGAATGATATAATATTAAGCCAATGTGTGTATGTTATTAAAGTAGCTTTAAGGTTTGGAATAATTAATATCAATGATAACATGATTTCAAACTTATAACAATCTTGATTATGCACCAGGAATAAAAAATAAATATTCGTAAATGGGAAAGACATTTCAATTGGCTGATAAATACATATTGCCACACAGAGTGGTAATTGCCGCCAGTATTCCGGGAACGTTATTTACAGGATATAATTTAGAATACATTTAATTTTACGTTTTAAATATATTTTTTTACTTAGTATTCGTTTCCATATATATTATAAATAGATATACATTGCTACTAAGCTTAATAAAACAAAAAATAATAATTTCGCTGATGCTTCCAGTTGAGTTGCCTTGTCCCTTTCCCGAAGATCTAATTTATTTATTGCTGTTTGATGACTAACTTATGGACATAACTTCGTAGCGTAGCTTTACTGCTACTGAACTTGAGCTTAACTTAATATCTGATTTAATATTGATACTTAAAAATATCAAACACGTTATTCTATTTATAGTCTCTTCAAGATAATATATGATGGCCAAATTAAATTTTCGATGCAAATAAGGTGACTGAACGAGCGCCGAATTACACGGTGCACACTGTATTTTTGTGTCACATAACTTATACAGAGTCTATCAAAAAAAGAAAACAATTAATTATAAAGTTGAATTTCAACAATACTGAAGTTTATTTAGAAATCAATAAACGTGGGTACTTATTTATACTAAAGATCTAACCAGACAGGTTATTTTAATTCTATTTTTACTATTGGGCTTTATTTATGGTTCATCTTAATATTGCAAAGTGCAGACAGGAATAAAATTTGAAGCTTCAAACCCTGTCGGTGGTCCAAATTTACATCAATTCTCAGATTTAAAAATACAATGCTATTTCAGATGTGGTTTATAAATTTCAGTATAGTATTAATTCAAAATCTTTTTATCCTCTTCAATGTCACGTATTCATGACAAAACAAAATATGCCCAGCCACGGTACGACTGACGATAGTCGTGATCATAGCGTGGTTTCTCTTGCCAATACCTTGCATAAATAATTTGATTATGCAAGTTGCTATTTATAATGGGGTTACTTGTAAAACACCAACAACCAAGCAACTCTAGATAGCTACCACCATAAGCAACAACTTTTGATAATTCGTTAGATTTTATTTTCGTACAAATATAAGTATCAATTTAATTTCACACTTGAATGTTTATAACTCTACGAGCATCGCAAAGACACGCACATGAGCGCGCGCTAAGCGGCTTGTATACGTCGTCCTTTCGTTTATATGAATGAAACATAGACCTACAAATATCACGACAGTACAGAACTTTATAATTATTTTTCAAGTATTGAGTTATATCCAAACTCGTAGAACAAAAGTTGTTGCTTATGGTGTCATATATCTAGTCCTGTGAGGTTGTTGGTGTTTTACAAATAACCCTATATGAGGAAATCAACGCCTTCAATACATGCCCGTATAATTTATTTACATAAAGAATGATTTTAACATGATTCTCGAATACAAACCATTATGATATGTGTAAATCAATAAATATTATATTTAGTGCCTCTGTGCAACCCTATGCCACACTAAGGGTCAACTCTTATTCAGAGGAACATCCCGAGCTCTATTGAAAATTCGACCATATTAGCATGGCTTTAAGTAGAAAATTGTATGAATATCAAGATGTTGATATTTATACAATTTTCTACTTTAGGCTAGGGTAAAACGGTTTTATTTTCAATTGAGTCAGTAGATTGCCCTAGAATTTTTCTCTCTCTGGCTGAACGGACCCTAAAAGGTATTCAGAAATAACGCAATGAGATTTTTGAAGTTATACTTCTTTTGGCGCGATGGAGAAAAATGATGAGAGTGAATTTTTACGATGCGCGCGCACACCGACACCAAAAAATTTAACAGCATGAAGTTAGTTCTAGGTGGTATGAAAATTGATAACTTATGTTCAAGTTGTATATTAAGAAGTATAACTTCTAACGCGTGTACATAAGTACACACAAGTTTTTTTTCATAAATGAAACTAAACAGAAATGTAGTCTAGGATGCCGCGTACCTTTAAGATGCCTGATCAGATTGGCCACGTATTTTAGGAGTCCCACAGCTAGACCGTTCCTTGGGTTACATTATTGTAAATTTCATTAGATCTCATTTTTATTTAATTACCATAGTAACACATGTGATATTATGTTGACTATCAAAATGCACATAAGCATTCGGTCCCATTAATATACTAACTACATTTAAATAATAATTTATTAGCTTCTTAAATGAATAGCTATCCCTTCCCCAAGGACTACTCTAGTATTTTATTTAGGTTGTTTGCCTATGCCATAGTTTAAAGAAAAGCAATACTGAATCCAACTTTCAATATGTAGATTTATTTAAAGGGTATTATTTTAAAAACATATCAATATCAACATTAATTATTCTTAGCGCCCCCACACGCTTTTACGTTCTAGGCCCAAACCTAATTCGCCTTTAGGCAAATCAGGTCATGGTATCTGCGTATGGGTGAAGCAATTATTAAAATCAGTCGTGTAAGTTTTAAGTTTATCCATTACAAACAAAGAAACATACTGTTGAATTAGTCAATAAAAAAATTATTTCACTTATAAAGTATATGAGCGGAGACATTATGGCGTTGGATCTCGGTCTAAAAGGTACGGTCGAAAAGGCAAGAATTAATATGATTATGACAGAAATGTGTCGTATAGAGATTATGCCAATTTACTTACACTGTATAAGGTCTCATAGTGTATATTTTTTAATTACGAATTAGTGTGGCATAGGGCAACTAAAGGCATATAAGCTAAATACCTTTGCCTACTTATAAATGCCAACAATAAAAAATATGGCAAATAATTATTATAATTTATACAACCAATAGTTTACTGTAAAAAGCGATACGATTTTACAACCCGATCCGATTTATCGTGACGATAAACGGCCGCTACGTTTAATATAATTTATTATTATTAAAATCCTCCGATTATTAATTATTACGCGTTTTATTCAATAATTTACGTTATTTTACGTACTTTCAATAATAGCAGTATTATACCCTCATAATTTTTTATTACATAATTTTGGTAATGTTATTGTAAAAAAAACCGATCATTAAATGCAACATTACGGTACAAATTTCAATTTATGATTAATATTCAAATTACTGTATTTATGATCAATTTCAGTAACAGTCAACTTAAGATACTATTATAAATTCATGGATTTGAATAAATTTATTTATTGTAAAGTAAAAATAATCATAGTTAACAACTATTATTACTTATAATAATATCTCGGGACATTAAATAGTCTTTGACTATGATTCTTATTTAAAAATAGTCATAACTTTAAATCAATATTGAATTTATCGTTGTTTTAGAATAAAATTAGATTATTCGAAATAAACGCAAATCTATTTCATAAATAATCATAGATTTGATTCTCTATGTTCATTTCCAGTCATATATTATACATTCGATTGTTATTTATTATTATTTAATATTGATTATTAGTTCGATATAAACGTCAATTCAATATTAGATTTATGCGAATTCAATCTATGGAATTTATGACTACTTTTTCATATAACATTTATGATTTATTTTTGATCCAATGAAATTATGATTAATTTTGACAAAAAATACATTTACAATTGCTTGTTTCTTTTGGTACTGCTAATTGACAACATTTCATATTTTTAACTGGCATGTATTATTGCGTTATTTAAAAGTAAATCCAAAACTAGGGCACCCATTTTTCCTTTTTGCGAAATTATGAAATTTTCATTCATAAATTCAACTTTGAAATTAGATGTATTCTAAAAAGACGTAAGCGGCAAATGACGTCATACATACGGTGGAATAGCCATTGATCTTTGCTTTAATATAACCCGTCAAAAAATCACTGTCTTGTAAAACTCGTTGGTGCCTAAACTTTTATACGTTTGATTAATGTTTTCAATTCCAAATTAAATTAAAATCGTCAATATGAAATTCATTTCCAGTGTTATTATCCTTATTATGTTTCATTAAGTCACCATGAAAGTTACGAAATTTAAAACCGTGAGTGACAATGGACAATTTGACATGTCTTGTTTGACAAATGTTTTCGTTTGAAACATTGGAATGCTTAGGCAAAGGAAACTACCTCGTCCGCCGTATAAGTGACGTCATCACACCTTTGTTAGTTTTTATTTTTTTCCTCAGAAATGAAGAAATAAATAAATATATTTGAACTCAGGATACAAAAATAAAGAAACAATATTTTTATTTTAAGGTGGTGTCAGTTTTGAAATGTTGTCAATTGCTAGAAAGTGTAAACAAAAAGTCTACACTTTCTAGCAATTATTCTAAACCAAGAACTGGAAATACATGTAAAAAAACACAATAAAAATCGGTTTTTACAATAGCATTATCAGTAATTCTAATAGACATCTACGTATACAATTGCGTCGTGTGCCCTAAGTTAAAGAAAACTCAAGCAACCAAGGTTTACTTAACAATACATTTACTATAAAACTGGAAATATTCATCAAACAAAAAGAAATATATCAAACAAGTAATTTACGAAGTGTAACACATACAAGTGTTAGAAATAAGGATAGCAATTTACCCATGAAACTTAACAAATGGAAGAAATGTGGAAGGCAAAAAATATTTATTTCTATATACAGTATGTTAGTTTAAACGAGGGACATATTCAAACCCACAATAGTGTATGCTTATATGATACTAATAAAAATATGAACAAAAAAAAAAACACTGATAAATAACAAACAGAACCATGCCAAAAATTTCGCAAAAGTCTCACAACGTGTATACACCCTTGCGCTAAGGGCGAGGGGGGAGGGCGGGGTTAACGCACGAGCTTGCCACGTGATCACTTTAGGTACTGTTCACTTCTTGCGCACTCAGTGTTCATGATAATGTATTTTATAGGACAATTACGTCAAAAATTTAGGTTATAGGTTTTTTATATATTTGGGACGGGAATCGAATACTAAACACCCTCCCTTAATATGTCCCTCGTTTAACCTAACATACTGTATAGATCACATACGGCGCCTGCACAGCACTGCTGAGTGAAAGTTTTCTTTGTATGGCACAAAAAATCTTCAATAAATTACCAGATGACATTAAAAACTTAACTATAACGCAATTTAAAAAAAATTCTAAACACTTCCCTCCAGAGAAAAGCGGGAGACAGAATGATATAACGAAGCTACAGCCTCATAAAACGAGAGAATTGCAACTAGAGAAGCCAGCTGCAAGAGCACCGCGGAACAATTTAAGGGTCCTAAGTGAGCTGTTATATTTGATTCCAATAGTAGGTATGGCTACAGCGCTTAAACCCACGGAAATTGTTCCTTGTTGCTACAAGTTGCTACAGGAAGTTAGTGTATTTTTTGTGGAATGACATGCCGCATGTTCTTTAGTTCCATAGGCAAATTGAACTACTTAAAATTACGATCACTATGTGTTACACCTTGTAAAATCAATTGATAATTTGTACGTCGTACATAAGGTTTTCGGTAGATAAAATAGTTGCCAACAGCCGAAAGAACTTTTTTATTTAACAGACTTTCAAATAAGTGATAAATTCCCAATTCTGTCTCCCCCATGAGAGTTTCTCTAGGTTAATATATCGTATCCCCAGTGGAAAAAAAGCATTTATAATTTTCAAATTGCCAATTTAGAGTTACATATGCTGAATTTTTTGATGTTTCTCTTGCATTATTTCGTCAATATTAAAAAGAAAAATATAAAACAAATCAGCATATGAAATTATCTAAATTGATGATGAAAATGATAAAATCGATAGTTTGAGGTAATACTACTTATGGCTTTTTTTCCACTGGGGGTACGATATGCTCTCTGTGTGGTTGTGACTTGTGAGTGCGAGTTTCTAAATTCGAGCAGTCGAGCAGAGTCACAGGGGGCCGCGCAGATTGCTCGACTCTCGATTCACGCACACACACACACAGAAAAGAAACAATGCTGCATAGAGGGGGGGAGGGGTCTTTCGTTAAGTGACAATTCTACTAGTGAAAATCCTCCAAAAACGTGTATGTATACTCCCCAAAAACCCTGTATACTAACATTTGATATTTTAGTTAATTAAACAAATATATGAGAGTAGCAAAAACTAAATTCCAATAAAACCGTAAAGCATAATAACGAACGATTATCATATAAATATATTGGCCTACCTTTGCGCCAAAGTTCCATCCTAAAGAGTACAGCTTTTTATATATATAGCTGCCTTTTTATACACATTTATAATCCTAGCTTCGCTTATATTCAATTACAGTACAGATGTTTTTGGATGAGAAAATTGATATCGAATGAATTTTTTAAATAGACTTTTGACACCAAATCTGAAACTAACTATAGAAGATGCAAATCTTTCCTTTTTAGTTGCTGGACATTTTTTGCGAGTGATTTTGGAAAAGGGGACGGAAATGTGTAACATAAAACCAGAAGCGCGCGCTATATGATTTGACCAATGAGCGCGCGCTGTTTGATTGGACCAATGAGCGCTCGCTATTTGATTGGACTAATGAGCGCGCGCTATTTGATTTGACTAAAGAGCACGCGCTATTTGATTTGACCAATGAGCGCGCGCTAATTGATTTGACCAATGAGCGCGCGCTATTTGATTTGGCCAATGAACGCGCGTTATTTTATTTGACCAATGAACGCGCGCTATTTGATTTGACCAATGAACGCGCGCTATTTGATTTGACCAATGCACGCACGCTATTTGATTTGACCAATGAGCGCGCGCTATTTGATTTGACCAATGAGCGCGCTTTTCGATTTGACCAATGAGCGCGCGCTATTTGAACTGACCAATGAGCGGGCGCTATTTGAACTGACCAATGAGCGGGCGCGTTGGCGGAGATATGACTGTCAGATGGTGCCAACACATTTTGCGTAAGGTACCACGACGTACTGTCCGCCAACATAATGTATTGCATATATTCTACCAATCACATTATAAATACATTGGCTTCACCATACATTCCATCAATTTTTTTATCACCACATCATGGCGGCCAGTGGCAAGGGAGACAAGCCATCTGTGCAGAAACACAGGGGCACTATCTATTCCATTACTTTTATGATCCAATTGAACGATTGACGACACGAGGACCGGAAAGAGGACCGACGGCTTTACGTAGATACTCTCCGAGGCACGAGGGTGTAAGTGCCGCCAATTCCCAGAATTCGGGGATATTGAGAACTATTTTTAACAGAAAATTCTCGAAAATCACTATTTGGCCCGACCCCGAATTTGAACCCAGGATCTCATTATATGCGATTGATAATAATAATATTTGTCCAAGAAAATGATAACCTAACTTAATCATGCTTATTTAAACCAAGTATAATCCATAATTCCAATGTTAAAGTCTATTTAAATATGTCACCCAGTCATAGTTCATCAAAACGCCGTAACGACTAAACCGATAGTGATAATCTTGTACATAGATGGGATCCGAAAATAGCTCAAAACGAACTATTAAAGCTAACTTTCACTCAATTTAAACATACTCAACGTGGGGTGTTTAAAAGTGGACATATATTCAAGATTAGAGTAATAATTCACCTGGCACACTCAGCGCTTTATTGTGAAGCTACAATTACATCGGCGCCTAATAGATATTTTTTTTTACACTTAGACGGAACGATTTAGCTATAGAAACTCCACATAGCGTCCGCTCTTACTAGATAGATCTTTATAGTTTCTTAGGAGAGTAGCCTCGCGTTGAGGCAACGACTATCATCACCCCATCTCATCTCGTGGGGGGCGTAGAAGTCATACTAAGGGAATATCTCCCAGAGAACGGGCAGCAGCGTCTCTCTGGGTACTATGACCATCATACTGCGATCGCCAACCCGTCTGCCAAGCGTGGCCGTTATGGAATACTCATAACAGATGTAAGAAGTCCACTTCTGGACAAGTTTCCCCCCAAGAATCATCTTGGGGGGATATGGGTACGCAATCGCAGTATGATGTTCAGTAATATTGAAATTAAAAATCCTAACTAATATTATAAATGCGAAAGTAACTCTGTCTGTTACTCTTTCACGCCAAAACTACTGAACGGTTTTGAATGAAATTTGGTATACAGATGGTCTAGACCCTGAGAAAGAACATAGGCTAATTTTTATAGTTAGGATAACACAAAGGCCATATTTTATAAAGTTTAACGCGGGTAAAACCGCGGGGCACAGCTAGTGAGTAATAATTTCACATGTCTTCTTCCACAGACAAGATAGGCACCATGCAATTTCTAGATTAAGACCTATATGTACCCTATTTTTGTGAAATAAATGATTCCGATGGTCATAGTTCTCAGACAGACGCTGCTGCCTGTTCTCTGGAAGATATTCCTCGGGTCCACTTCTACACCCCCTGGGGATGAGATGGGGGATGATATTCTGTTATTCGCCGCCGATCACCCAGCAAGATTATGAAATCCCCCCACCCCCATCCTAGTGAGAGGTTTTCGTCCAGCAGTGGACATCATTCGGCTGAAAAGTGCTTTAAAGAACCTTCAATATACGTCCACCATTTTAAATAATTAATAAATTGATAATCATTATGATAATTATAAAAACTAATATGTACACTTACATCTAACAATATACATACGACTATACTTTATGGCTTCCTAATTGATTAATTATTATTATATTATATATATCAATTAGCGGTCAAATTGTCAGCTTCAGGAGGACACTCATTAATAAAAAAACTAAAGATTCAAAATTCAAATATAACTCCATTACATATAGATATTAGAATGAAAAGTGTTCTCAATAAAAACAACTGGCCAAGTGCGAGTCGGACTCGCGCACGAAGGGTTTCGTACAATTATCTATAAAAATAATATAATATCCTGGGAAATTATTTACACACGGCCATCTCACCCCAAACTAAGCAGAGCTTGTACTATGGAAACCAGATAACTGATATACTACATATACTAATATTCTTTTGTAAATACATATTTATATAGATAATTACACCCAGACACAGGACAGACAGACAGACATGTGTGACAAATATCTGTCCTGGGTGGGAATCGAACCCACGTCAAACAACAAACTGCAAGAAAATCACGTCTGTTGTACGGGAGCGCCCTTAAATATTTATTTTAATCTGTTTTTTTAGTATTTGTTGTTATAGCGTCAACAGAAATACATCATCTGTGAAAATTTCAATTGTCAGCTCATGAGTTACAAACGAACAGACAGACAAACAGACAGGGAATCCTAAATTTAATCTGACAGTGTGTAACGGCTGTACCTACCGAGTTAGCAGAGGATGCTGGTTCGAAACCCGCCAGACGATTTAATTATTGAGTGTCTCAATATCTTTATAAGTAAAGGGAGTACAATTTGAACTACGTTTAAATACAAATTATTTTTGACTGAATTCAAAAATCACCATTTTAACCCATTAATTGGTAGTGGCAATAAAGTTGCCACCATATTTTGAACTCTCTTGGTATGTAATAAGAATCAAAATCAATTAGTTAGAAAATTACCTACTACCAGTTATAGGGTTAATCACTACAATAACAAATTACTACTCTCTTCTTCAATTCTTATACAAGATGTAACATAAATGGTGTATATAACTTAACAAAACTAGTTTTAAAAATAAGAAGAAAAGAAATTTGGCGCCCCATACAAAATACATCAGCAAGATCTGTTATACAACATGTAACTTAATAAACGCACATCCTGAAAATAGTTTGTTCAGAATCGTTTACTGAATCGATTTATATAATTTTTAATATAGGTAACTTTTAATCTAAAACAATTAAAACGACGGAAATTACTGTCATATTAACCCTGTACAGTCAAAACAAATTGAAATGGACCGTAAGTCAAAGTAATAAGACTTATAAAATCGCAGTTTTATTTGTATTCATACAAATTCCATCATTCAATACAAAATAAAGAAAAATAAACTTTATCCCAAGAAACTAATTTAGAAAATAACAATGCATATGCATGTTAAATTAAAAATTCATTGTATGTATTATGATTACAACATAATATTCTAATTGGGGTGTTTGAGGGTGTGCGTTAATTACGTTACATGTTGTATATACTAATATTATAAAGAGGTAACGTTTGTGAGTTTGTGACGTTGTAAGGTGTAATCTCTGGATCTACTGAACCGATTATCAAAATTATTTCACCAATATAAAGCTACATTATTGTGGAGTGTCATAGGCTATGATTCATCATCATAATTTTTATTTAACCCGAAGTATTACAAGGGACAAATGGGCAGGGACAAAAATATTTATAACACGGAACGAAGTTCGCGGGCACTTCTAGTTCTTTATAAGGCAGAACATGTTGAAAAAATATCTTATCTATACATATAATAAAATAGTAGGAAAGTCAAAACCGTAATTGAATATTTTTTTTAAAGGAAACTTGGGTACGTGATCTCAATCGATAACGAAGCCAAAAATATAGCTTTTAGAATTTTTGTCTGTTTATCTGTATGTATATCCGGGCTAAACTCAAAAAGTACTGCATGGATTAACTTCAAATTTTGCATGAATATTACTAAGAGGTCGGGTCAACATATAGGCTACATATCATCACGCTATCACCTACGGGGGAGGAGCTGTCATAATTTATAAAATTTAACGCGGGTAAAACCGCGGGGCTCACCTATAATATATATTTCTGTATTTTGCATGTTGACATATTACATTTTGATTAGACTCTTCAGCAAATTAATTTGTATAAGTTACATACATATATTTTACATCTTGTATCATAAAAAAAAATTGCCAATGATAAAATTCATACAAAAAAAGCATTGAAATGTGGGTAGTATTGTGAAATCAGCTTAACGAGCATTTTCGACGTATTAAACTAAACAATTAACACAAAATCATTTGAAATCATAATCATCATCATAAATTAGCTGATCGCTATTTCTGTATGTGAACTTAATTTAAGTGTTTTTATTGTTCATTTACATAGCCAAACTATACTGCTTAACCCTGTCCCAGGCAGTGTTCATATAGTTGCCACCATATTTTGAACTCTATTGACATGTAATAATAGTCAAAAACAATTAATAAAAAATATACCTACTGCCTTATAAAGGGTTAAATCACAGTCAATACTATTGCTACACCATGTATATGATAAAACAAAACTACCCACTTTTTAGGTTTTTCAAAAAAAAATACATTTTTAATTGTCAATTAAGTTAAACGATAATTTGTCTTCGTCGCCCAAAGCACATTCTATATATGAACGAGTGAGACAAACTATTCTGAATGTGGCAGTGTATAGAATATAGTTAACAGAACCATGTAAAGCTGCTGAATGTTACCGCTAGATGTCGCAGTGAAGCTGGCAGTGAAACCGCTGTATTTGGCAGTATGTGGGTCTCCCCTTAGTCTGTGCCTGAAACGATAAAAGAAATGTTAACGATATTGTCATTACTATGATGATGTCTTCCCAGCCGAATTTCGGCCACGGCGGCCATTCTCAATGGAGATTAACCAATTGCGCAGGACATATTATAGTGCACAAGTGTGTGCGCAAACACAGGGGCACTTTCTATTCCATCACTCTCATGATCCGATGGGACACCTAGCGACACGACCGGAAAGAGGTCAGGTACAGGACCGACGGCTTTACGTGCTCTCCGAGGCACGGGGGTGTAATACCGCCACAACTCCCAGATTTCGGGCTGATACTGAGAAATTTCTTTTTACGGAAAAATTCCAAAATCACTTTTTAATACCTACTATTGGAATCAAATATAACAGCTCACTTAGGACCCTTAAATTGATCCGCGGTGCTTTTGCAGCTGGCTTCTCTAGTTTGCAATTCTCTCGTTTAATGAGGCTATAGCCTCTTTATATCATTCTGTCTCCCGATTTGCTCGGGAGGGAAGTGGAACTATTCATTTCTAACTCCTCCTTTTTCGTTCTGATTAAATTCGTTGCGGGATCCAAGACAGTTAAAGCCATTCCCCGGGACATGCCTGAGCTTCACCGCTCAGTGTCATTTCATTGTGTGCCACTGTTGATCCTGGCTTACAGGAGTTGCAGTGGTGGGTAAGAGGGAGGGACTAGTACCGTTAAAAAAAAATGACACGGAATTTGAACCCAGGATCTCGTTTTCTGCGGTTGAGCACGCTACCGCTGGCAAAGCTAGACTAGACCAACGAGGCAGTCAATACTATACAACAGTGCTGGAGCCCTAGATCGGCACGGCATCCCAAGGAGGCAGGCTTCCAGAGCACGCATGCTAGCAAAATTAAGTTGTAAAATGATGTTAAAAAAGAAAGTTAAAGTCTTGGGATACGAAAAATTTGCAAGCAGTCATCATCTTGATCATCATCATCTTGACCCACCAATGTGCTAGTGGGTATGGTTTCCGCACTTAGTCCCGATGTGGACCATTGTACGTGAGCTCCTTCCAGAAGCATATTATTAGGTTTCCCAAACCTCTCAGGGCCTCCGGAAGAGTTCTTGGTGATCCCAGGGTTTCTCTCCGGGTTTTCACGATGCCTGTGCACTCGAGGAGCACATGCGCGACCGTCTCGGCAGCGTGCATGCACGCTCTGCACAGAGGGCTGGCAGTTATGCCGATAATGTGGAAGTGTTTGTTGAGAGAGCAGTTTTTTTTTTGTTTTATATATCTAGGGACAATGTCACACAGATCATCGTAGCCCCAAACTAAGCAAAGCTTGTACTATGGGTACCAGGCGACGATATACATACTTATATAGATATATAAATACTTATATACATATAAAACATCCATGACTCAGAAACAAATATTCGTGCTCATCACACAAATATTTGCACTTACCGGGATTCGATACCCAGGACCACCAGCTTCGTAGGCAGGAGCACTACCAAATAGGCTACGGTGACCGTCAGATTGTCTACAACCCGATGCTGAGGACCACATTTGCAAGCAGTGTGTAAGATAATTAGAATAATTTGTTCAGTTACAAGAAAACCTGTAAGAGTTTTAAGAGAGGAAGGGCACAGCGTTCATTCGCTCAAAGAGCAGCCCGACTGGGGAAGTACCTCCACCTTACAGAAGACATTCCTTAATAATAAAAACTTGAGAGGTGTCAAGGGACACCCGGATGGAACGAAGTTATTTCTTATTATTTATTATGTACAAAAAACCTGTATACACTCAACAAAAATAATCGTTGCGACACCACACTGTTCAACGCGAAATAGAAATGAAAATATCTGGCTTGCTTTCTATAAGAGAGAGAGAGAGAGAGAAACATGCGCACGCCGCACAGCTGCAAAAAGTGTCGTGACAACTTTTCGCAAGATTTTTTTCCGTCTAGCCCCCTTTCACAACGCGCGATAAGGAACTTCGTTCCAACATTAATCATTTTAATAATGTGTTTCTGCGCGTGAGTACGGTCGCCAGAGCTCATTGGGGCGGGGGTAGGGTCAGCAACACTTTTAAAGTTTGCAGACTCTTAACACCGCCACCGGCAACATGCCACCAAACGGCAATTACAACGCGATTATTAACACGGCCACCGTCGATTTTCTGACGGTCACCGTAGCCTAGTTGGTAGTGCTCCTGCCTACGAAGCTGGTGGTCCTGGATTCGAATCCCGGTAAGTGCAAATATTTGTGTGATGAGCACGAATATTTGTTTCTGAGTCATGGATGTTTTCTATGTATATAAGTATATATCTATCTATATAAGTATGTATATCGTCGCCTGGTACCCATAGTACAAGCTTTGCTTAGTTTGGGGCTAGGATGATCTGCGTGCCATTGTCCCTATATATTATTATTATATAACATTTTCTAGTAATATAAACTATAATTTCAAAACTGGGAGGGTGAATAACCCTATTCGAACACACTTTTCCAGGCGACATCGCGACACTTTGTTCACGTCGATTTCGATTTCAACAATGTTTAACGCTCTTATTTAAAACAATTCCTTGATCCGCCGCTTAACCATGTCTCAGCTAAACCCTGCTCAACCACTTAAACCCCGCTCAACTATTTCTTTATTTAAAAACCCTACTTAAAGGTTTCTCAGCTAAGTAAAATCTTTTTATTTTACTCTGTCAACATTTCTGGGACTGGTATAGAGCTTGACCAAAATTAATAGACTAAATCGGATTATGTATCAAAACTTTATGATTTTTCCTCTATGGTAGACATGGAATGATAGATTTATGAGCGTAACAGCGCATTTATAAGGACTATTGATTTTCTTCGGTGGATTTTGAAGTTTGTGATAAGAATCCATCTGGAATACAGTATTTATTTAAAAATTAAAACGGCTAATTACTTCCATAAAACCTCCATTCACAAACAAACGGCAAACAAAACGTCAGCTGATGCAAATAAAATCCGCCATATTTAAGCAAGGTTTAAACCAGGGGCCGACGCGGTTTAAATTTTGACATGGCTTAATCGCGGGTCAAAGTTAAATCGTGTTTTTAAATGAAAATTTTGATAAACCATGGTTAAGCGGCCGGCTTAAATTTAAGTAGCGTTTTTAAATAAGACTGTAAGAGTTTAAGCCCAGGATAGTTAATAATACAGGAGCTCTACCGGCTAAGTCGCCGACATCGATTTCTTAATTGGAGTTCAAATAAATAAAGGTTAAAAATGACTTAATCAATCGTTAATTCAAAAAGTGTTGGAGGAGTGGCTGGTGGCGCGGCGCTCGCCCGCCAGGCTGGCGCCGGAGCCAGGACCTGGTACTGCGCCACACTGCGGACTCACCTGGTTATAGGAACAGCACAGGTCGGTCTTGCCGGTCGTTGGAGGAGTGGCTGGTGGCGCGGCGCTCGCCCGCCAGGCTGGCGCCGGAGCCAGGACCTGGTACTGCGCCACACTGCGGACTCACCTGGTTATAGGAACAGCACAGGTCGGTCTTGCCGGTCGTTGGAGGAGTGGCTGGTGGCGCGGCGCTCACCCGCCAGGCTGGCGCCGGAGCCAGGACCTGGTACTGCGCCACACTGCGGACTCACCTGGTTATAGGAACAGCACAGGTCGGTCTTGCCGGTCGTTGGAGGAGTGGCTGGTGGCGCGGCGCTCGCCCGCCAGGCTGGCGCCGGAGCCAGGACCTGGTACTGCGCCACACTGCGGACTCACCTGGTTATAGGAACAGCACAGGTCGGTCTTGCCGGTCGTTGGAGGAGTGGCTGGTGGCGCGGCGCTCGCCCGCCAGGCTGGCGCCGGAGCCAGGACCTGGTACTGCGCCACACTGCGGACTCACCTGGTTATAGGAACAGCACAGGTCGGTCTTGCCGGTCGTTGGAGGAGTGGCTGGTGGCGCGGCGCTCGCCCGCCAGGCTGGCGCCGGAGCCAGGACCTGGTACTGCGCCACACTGCGGACTCACCTGGTTATAGGAACAGCACAGGTCGGTCTTGCCGGTCGTTGGAGGAGTGGCTGGTGGCGCGGCGCTCGCCCGCCAGGCTGGCGCCGGAGCCAGGACCTGGTACTGCGCCACACTGCGGACTCACCTGGTTATAGGAACAGCACAGGTCGGTCTTGCCGGTCGTTGGAGGAGTGGCTGGTGGCGCGGCGCTCGCCCGCCAGGCTGGCGCCGGAGCCAGGACCTGGTACTGCGCCACACTGCGGACTCACCTGGTTATAGGAACAGCACAGGTCGGTCTTGCCGGTCGTTGGAGGAGTGGCTGGTGGCGCGGCGCTCGCCCGCCAGGCTGGTGCCGGAGCCAGGACCTGGTACTGCGCCACACTGCGGACTCACCTGGTTATAGGAACAGCACAGGTCGGTCTTGCCGGTCGTTGGAGGAGTGGCTGGTGGCGCGGCGCTCGCCCGCCAGGCTGGCGCCGGAGCCAGGACCTGGTACTGCGCCACACTGCGGACTCACCTGGTTATAGGAACAGCACAGGTCGGTCTTGCCGGTCGTTGGAGGAGTGGCTGGTGGCGCGGCGCTCGCCCGCCAGGCTGGCGCCGGAGCCAGGACCTGGTACTGCGCCACACTGCGGACTCACCTGGTTATAGGAACAGCACAGGTCGGTCTTGCCGGTCGTTGGAGGAGTGGCTGGTGGCGCGGCGCTCGCCCGCCAGGCTGGTGCCGGAGCCAGGACCTGGTACTGCGCCACACTGCGGACTCACCTGGTTATAGGAACAGCACAGGTCGGTCTTGCCGGTCGTTGGAGGAGTGGCTGGTGGCGCGGCGCTCGCCCGCCAGGCTGGCGCCGGAGCCCGACGACGTGGACTTGCGCTCCGGCTCGCGCGCCTCCACCGCCGTCAGGCGCTCCGAGCCGCCACTGGAGCCGCCGCTGCCCGACACCACGGACTCCTCGCGGTTGTAGCTGCAAGAGGACCACGGTAACAATCATATATCGCATAAACTCGTGTGCGGTCAGACGTCAAGAACGAAAGCCCTGACCAATGTGACTGTATATTGTATAACTCACATATAAATTAAAACAAAAAAAAAATCCGTGTGTACTTATGTACACGCGTTAGAAGTAATACTTCTTTGGCGTATGGAAAATAAATAATTAAAATGCAGTAGTGATTAACGATAAATATTAAAATTAATCAAAAAGATTTTATTTAAATAAAAATACTAGAATATACAACTTGAACATAGTTATCAATTTTCATACCACCTAGAACTAACTTCATGCTGTTAAATTTAGGTGTCGGTGTGCGCGCGCATCGTAAAAATTCACTCTCATCATTTTTCTCCATCGCGCCAAAGAAGTATAACTTCAATCGTCAGTTCAAATCTTAATACTCAAAATAGCGAGACTGAGAGAGAGAGAGAGAAAGCCACAAAGAAATATCATTTGCGAACAGCGTACTTTTGTCTCCAATATTTACCGACTAATCATTAAAATACAGTATAAAATGTAAAGGACCCAGTATACTACCTTGTTGCACCCCATGTCTTACTTGTTGGATATGAGACTAAAAACTTTTCCTGTTATAATTTTTATGAATAGTCTATTCATTTGTGTAATCTGCTCTCTCAAGAAGCAATGTGTACAAAATAATACTATTTCGTACACATTGCTTATTGATATAGCTTGTTCAGAAGAATGTTGTGTCTAACAGGATCAAATGCTTTAGTCAAAACCAATTACTGTAGATTAGCGATATTTGTGATGAGTGGTAGTAAAATAACATAAAAAGATATTGTTATGTCCTTATCTCAACTCTATACTGTTTCTAAGATTAATATAAGCTAATATCATAAGTAATGTGGGCCTTAACAACATGCCAAAGAACCGAAACGTAGAACTTCCCAACTGACGCAATATGATTAGTTAGTTAGTTGGGCGATTGGTTTCCGCACTTAGCCTCCTAATTGGGCCATTGCACGTGAACTTATTTGGCTACTCAAACCATTTTAGTTCCATCCAGAAGTCCAAGAGGCCTCAAAAGCTTGGCTTGAGTCCTTCCTGCATTGTCTTCGGATCGTTTAGGAACTTTGCCCGTTGGCTGGCAACACTATTGCAGTGTAGCAGTACGTGTGCCGGTGTTTCTTTAGATTCAATGCTTCCTCTGCACAAGGGGCTGTCTGTGACGCCAATCCTGAAGAGGTGTTTGTTTAGTGTGCAGTGTCCGGTGATTGTGCCTATCACCATGCGCAAATCTTTTCTGGACGCAATATGATTATGGTTCACAAATGTCACCCAAACCCCCTGGCTGGTCTATCCCGAGCAAACGTACTGCTATACTTCCGCTAGCCAATTATTTGTGAATCCAGTCTTCCGGCAGGAATCAATTCATCTACATCTAATTTTAATCAAGGGTATTTCTACTTTAGCCACTATACTACAGACGATACATTGGCAGATCAATTTTCCGAGTTTCCTTTCTACCAGCTTTGCAAGCCATCACTTTGTTCAGGAAACATCTGACATTTTTTTCTTTAATAAAAGACAACTTCCGCAAATAATTTCGATCAGTTGGAAATGTATCGAATGTTATCGATTTTTTTCTCATGTCTAGTTCAAAAAATTGCTCACATATTTTGCTGTAGAGGATGTTCATGAGAGTACTTACCCGTATATGGTGTGTTCACTGTTGAGACACGACGAGTATTTGAAGGGGATGGGCTGGTAGCCGTACGAGCCCGCGTATGGCATGTACCCGGGACCCATTATACTGCAACAAGGCAAACAAATCAGTTAATATGGAAAAAAATACGGCATTAACATAGACATAAGAAAGCTAAACGACATGGAATTTAATACGACCTTGTACAATTGGTTAAGTGACAGATGTTTTTATTCAACAGATGAATTTCTAAAATATAAGTTTTAAAATTTGACATGCTTGTAATCTGGTTATTTTTAATCTAATGTTTTCATCTAATACTCTTTTAATGTTTTTCTTTTATTATATTTTGTATCGTCTTTTTGTGTTTGACATTTTATTTGTTATAAATTATTTATATTAGGTCTTTACCTATGAAATTGCCGTTCTGCAGTACTGGCCATTTCAAATCAAAATAATTTTTGTTTGGCTAAGAATTCTAATTTCAAATTAATTTTATTTTAAAAACATGGATTCTTTTTTCCAAAAGTAGTCATTTCTTTATTGATTAGTGTTACATTTTCATCGCATTTCAATCTTTTTCGTCATCATGGATACGTTAAAAATTCGAGTAATTATGGAATATGAGTACCGTCGTGGCAGCAACGCGGCACAAGCGGCACGCAACATCAACGACGTTTACGGAGCTAACACTACAAACCAACGCACCACCTGTTATTGGTTTGCTCGCTTCCGTTCTGGAAATTTCGACCTGAAAAATGAACCTCGCGGTCGTCCGAAGACTTTGGTCGACAATGACGAATTAAAGGCGGTTGTGGAAGCTGATGATACACAATCTACGGCTGAATTAGCAGCAGCTTTCGACGTTAGCGTCAAAACAATATTGGTCCATTTGCGTCAAATTGGCAAGGTAAAAAAGCTTGACAAATGGGTGCCCCACGAACTCAATGATCGCCAGCGCGAAGTACGCGTCGAGACGTGCCTTGCACTGCTCAACAGACACACAAATGAAGGAATTTTGAACCGCATTGTTACCTGCGATGAAAAATGGATTCTGTTTGATAACCGCAAGCGCTCAGCAAGTTGGTTGGATCCTGGTTCAGCACCTAAACAATGCCCTAAACGAAAACTTACCCCTAGAAAAGTGATGTCACTGTTTGGTGGTCTAGCGCCGGTGTGATTCATCACAGCTTCTTACCAAACGGGGTGAGCATTACTGCAGATGTGTACTGTGAAGAACTGAGCACAATGATGGAGAAGCTGGCGCATCTCCAACCAGCATTGGTCAATCGCTCGTCTCCGCTGCTCCTGCACGACAACGCGCGACCTCATACTGCACAGCAGACGGTCTCCAAGTTGCAAGAACTGGGGTTGGAAGCTCTCCGTCATCCGCCCTACTCACCAGACCTTGCGCCTACAGACTACTACTTTTTCCAGAATTTGGATAACTTCTTGGCGGGAAAAAAATTCAATACCCGAGAGGCAGTACAAAATGCCTTTGAAGAATTTGTTGCCTCCCGTCCAGCTGATTTCTTTAAGAAGGGCATCAATAAACTGCCACTGCGATGGCAAAGATGCATTGATTGCATGGGTGATTACTTCGATTAATACAAATAAAAAAATTCATGAAAAAAATTCGTTTAAATTTTTTCATACAAAACGGCAATTTCATAGGTAAAGACCTATTATTATAGTTGACATTGTTTAAAATTTTTGCACGACATATCTATGTCAAATATAGTTTATTATATAAGTTTATAATGTACTCAACAACCCTGTACCTATATTTTAGCAAATAAATATTTTATTCATTCATCGGCCGCGCAGCGCACCGTTTCGTCACTGGGGGGCGGGGCCACCGATTCCAGCCGAGTGCCCATTCGGTCGCGCTCGGCTGTCAGCCACGACATTCCGCGCTCGCGCATACAAAGCCCTATATTTAGATTGATATTCATTGTACCGTTACGATAACGCGAATCTGAAGTGTGGTAATTAATATATACATCTATAACACACTCCACTCATTACATTACACCTGCTATCGAACCTACATTGGTCCTTCGAAACGGATGTTAGTTTCTGTCTATTTCTTATTATTTTTATTGTTAACTAATGAATCGCAGAACCAGTATTTGGTGGGATGTTGATGGCTTTTTGAAAAAAAATCTAAAATATAATAGTTAATACCAGAACAAAAGAAAAAGGATAGCTGATGAAAAGGACGCACAAAATTTTTAATGCATATATATTCACATTAGATGGTTCTAGAATAAAAAGAAAGAGATGGTGCGAAATTCCTGATAGAAAAGAAAGATATAGATGAAGATAAGGACATAAGCATTGCAATTAACGTGTCATATTGGTGAACGTTCTTTAATGCAAAGATGGAGATGGTGGTTAGAAAAGAGATAGATATAGGACAGAAATATCAGGGAAAGTTCTCAAAAGAAAAGAATGACTTTAGAAATGATTAAAATGTGGAACAATTTTGGGGTATATAAGCGGAATATCAAAGCAGAACTGTGAGTTTTAATTCAAGTGAAACCGAAGGTGAATTAAGAGGAAAAAATTTAAGTGGAAACCTGAAAAAGTGCAAGTAAACAGTGCCAAGGGTTCTGTACACAGCAAGAACTGTGACGTGTACGTGGGGACTTTAGCTTTACTCGTGCTCGTCGCGGGGACTCTGTAAGTGCGCCACGTGTAAACTCTTACAAAGTCGCCTTCGGGACTCTAAGTACGCGTGTGTTCCGTGATCTTAGAGTTGAACCAACTGTCACTGTCGGCGTCAGTAAAAGTACCTTTGCAACCACTAGTTTCTTTTCCAAACAAAAGCATCGGTAAAAACGGTAATTATAGGCGTGAGCGCCCAAAAACATTACAAACAAATAGACAAATAATACTTTCACTCATTAAAGTTTACTTGTGTTCTCCAGATTGACCAGAGATGGCGTTAGTAGCTCACTAGATGTCGAAACAGTTCTGTTACTTATCACTAGATGGCGCATCCACGTTGTGGACGTTAATCGTAAAAGCCTTGTGATTGTGGTCACTGTAACGTGTGGTCACTCGTCACTTACTTGGGGTTGGGCAGTGGCGCCAGCGTGTCGCTGAGCAAGCTGTCGCTGTCGCCGCTCCGCAGCCGGAGCGCGGCCAGGTCGGCGCACAGCTCGCCCGCCACGTAGTAGCACTGCTCCGAGACCGTGCTTGTGGTCACTGTAACGTGTGGTCACTCGTCACTTACTTGGGGTTGGGCAGTGGCGCCAGCGTGTCGCTGAGCAAGCTGTCGCTGTCGCCGCTCCGCAGCCGGAGCGCGGCCAGGTCGGCGCACAGCTCGCCCGCCACGTAGTAGCACTGCTCCGAGACCGTGCTTGTGGTCACTGTAACGTGTGGTCACTCGTCACTTACTTGGGGTTGGGCAGTGGCGCCAGCGTGTCGCTGAGCAAGCTGTCGCTGTCGCCGCTCCGCAGCCGGAGCGCGGCCAGGTCGGCGCACAGCTCGCCCGCCACGTAGTAGCACTGCTCCGAGACCGTGCTTGTGGTCACTGTAACGTGTGGTCACTCGTCACTTACTTGGGGTTGGGCAGTGGCGCCAGCGTGTCGCTGAGCAAGCTGTCGCTGTCGCCGCTCCGCAGCCGGAGCGCGGCCAGGTCGGCGCACAGCTCGCCCGCCACGTAGTAGCACTGCTCCGAGACCGTGCTTGTGGTCACTGTAACGTGTGGTCACTCGTCACTTACTTGGGGTTGGGCAGTGGCGCCAGCGTGTCGCTGAGCAAGCTGTCGCTGTCGCCGCTCCGCAGCCGGAGCGCGGCCAGGTCGGCGCACAGCTCGCCCGCCACGTAGTAGCACTGCTCCGAGACCGTGCTTGTGGTCACTGTAACGTGTGGTCACTCGTCACTTACTTGGGGTTGGGCAGTGGCGCCAGCGTGTCGCTGAGCAAGCTGTCGCTGTCGCCGCTCCGCAGCCGGAGCGCGGCCAGGTCGGCGCACAGCTCGCCCGCCACGTAGTAGCACTGCTCCGAGACCGTGCTTGTGGTCACTGTAACGTGTGGTCACTCGTCACTTACTTGGGGTTGGGCAGTGGCGCCAGCGTGTCGCTGAGCAAGCTGTCGCTGTCGCCGCTCCGCAGCCGGAGCGCGGCCAGGTCGGCGCACAGCTCGCCCGCCACGTAGTAGCACTGCTCCGAGACCGTGCTTGTGGTCACTGTAACGTGTGGTCACTCGTCACTTACTTGGGGTTGGGCAGTGGCGCCAGCGTGTCGCTGAGCAAGCTGTCGCTGTCGCCGCTCCGCAGCCGGAGCGCGGCCAGGTCGGCGCACAGCTCGCCCGCCACGTAGTAGCACTGCTCCGAGAACGTGATTTTGTTCACTGTGTGGCGGATGAAGCCAGCCTGGAAACAATTAAATCAATATAATAAGTTGTGTCGTCAGATAAAATTATAATAATTATACAATATATAAGAACAATTGTAGCATGTAAACTGTTCTATACAAAATTATTATCATTTAAAAATCCTGACCATTATAATAACACTTGTTTAACAAAATAGATTTAGAATTTATTTTTAAATAGTTCTGTAATGTGAAGCTTTTTAAGATGGGGTATTTTATTAAATATTTTTGGAGCTGAACATGGCTTCTGCCCTGGCTGGTCTCTAATTTATTGTCATGCTTATCGGCTTGGACAACTAATTTTAATAAGAAATACCCAGTTGATGTTGTATATTTAGACTACGAAAAAGCTTTTGACAAGGTTCCTACGAGAACACTCTTACAAAAACTAGAGTTTGTGGGAATCCGAGGCTAATAGTTGCCTGCATTGAAGCTTTCCTGCGACACCGAACTCTACAAGTCAGAATAGGTGAAGCAATCTCAGACCATCGGGAAATACGCAGTGGTGTGCCACAGGGTTCAGCTTCAGGCCCTGTACTGTACATAATATAGCTGATGACAGTCAAGTATTTGCAAATCGACTATGACCGTCTACAAGATGACCTAAACAAAATTGCAAACTGGTCAAACGAATGGCTAATCAACCTAAACGAGGCAAAGTGTACCGTATTACATATAGGCAGCCGAAACCTCCGAAAGACGTATACGCTGGGAATCAGTCCGCTGACGGTGATAAAGGTCCAGAAAGAATTAGGAGTAAAGATATCAGAAGACCTGAAATGGGAAGCACACATAACAACAATCACTAAAAAAGTCAAAAGTCTTATTTAAGTACCTGACTAGAAAAGCCTTTGGAGTTATAACTCCCGAAATTAAGCTCAAAATATACAAAAGCATCATCAGACCAATACTAGAACACGCGTTTCAAGTCTGGAACCCCTACTTTATCAAGGACATAGATCTTCTGGAGAAAGTACAACGCAGTTTCACCAAATTACCACCATTACTGAAAGACCTTCATACCAGGAACGCAGAGAAATCCTGAACCTTACATCACTAAAAGATCGTAGGGAACGTGGGGATCTAATTGAGACATTCAAGATCTTAAATGGACATTATGACATAGAAGGCTTCGATAAACTATTCCTACGCAGTGGTAATTGCCATTTACGAGAACACCATCTTAAATTGTGTACCAATTTATCTCACAACAACCCTCACAAACACTTTTTAAACAACAGAATACCGCGTGGAATAAACTCCCAGAAAACGCAATTTCAGCCTAAAATGTCAATCAATTCAGAAATAGACTCGAAGAATATCTCAGCTGCAATAGAAACTAGTGGACAAGAGCTGGATACAGGCACTTACCACTTGAATTCAATATTTTAATCAACTGCTTCACTAATAATAATAAAAAAATTTGTGACAATGAAAATAAATTAAATATTGTTGTACATTTGTTGCCAATGGTCATCAACACAGATATTCACATCAAAGATTTCCACATTGGAGTTGTATGATTTGGACTGATATGTATCGCCACGCTTGACAGATGGGTTGGCGATCGCAGTATGTCGGTCAGAGTACTCATGGAGACGCTACTGCCTATTCTTTAAGAGGTATTCCCTCAGTTTGACTTCTACCCCTCACGGGATGAGATGGGGTAGTACTATTCTTTGCAGTCGGCCACACAGCAATTAAAATTATTGGAACGAAGTTCCTTATCGCGCGTTGTGAAAGGGGGCTACACGGAAAAATTCTCACGAAAAGTTGTCACGACACTTTTTGCAGCTGTGCGGCGTGCGCATGTTTCTCTCTCTCTCTCTTATAGAAAGCAAGCCAGATATTTTCAATTCTATTTCGCATTGAACAGTGTGGTGTCGCGACGATTGTTTTTGTTGGGTGTATACAGGTATTTTGTATATAATAAATAATAAGAAATAACTTCGTTCCATCCGGGTGTCCCTTGACACCTCTCAAGTTTTTTTATTATTAAAGAGGGATTACAGCAAAACCTGATGTACCTTGAGCATATGCGAAGCATATTTCCTGGCATCCCTTCTGTCCGTGATACCGGAGACATGCTGCAGGATCCAGTCCACCACATCGGCACCAATGAAAGCGTTGGGAATCGTTATTTTCAACCACATCCTGTCCCGGATCTCGAGCCCTGGAACCAAGGATATTTTCCTTAATTTTTACAAAGATACTATTAATAAATTAACTTAGAGTTTTATAGCATGATCTGCAAGTGTATGTGGTTCGTAGCTTAACGCAAAGCGCCTACCCAGGACCTGCCGGACGATTAAATTTATGATTTCCCATTTTTTGAGAATAATATTATAGATTTATTAATTAACTTATTAATTAAAGATTGATAGATTCGTAAGTAAGTAACTGTTTATTGTAGACCAAAAAATATTACATACATAGAAATATGAGCATGTTATCAAGATTGCACAAATGGCGGCCTTACGCTACGTGCGATCTCTTCCAGGCAACCGAATTTAATGGACCAGGAGTAAAAAAAAGGCATTTAGGTATTTGTTGTCATATTAGCAAAAAGGATTACTTTTTCCTTCTAATATTCTTATAAAATTAATATGTAGTGTTAATTCCGCTAATCGTCAGTTTAATCAAGCCGAGATGCAATATGTACCGCCCTCCCGTCCGCAAATGCGACACTAGTCGCATTCGAGTGTTCGATGAGTTAGCATCCCTTGAGAATGGTCGTTAGATGACTGAAACACGTGTTGTGTATCGTAACGACGCATGCAATTTGCATTTTATATGGTCCTTCTTGCATGTGCATATACTTGCGGGCGAGGGGTCGGTGCATATTGCATCCCGGCTTGATTATACTGAGCCGAAACATAATTCGACTCTTTTTTTCATTTCTCTGTTAGATGGTATTCTATACATGCATATTACAATTAAGTTGTGATCAGGTAATTCAGTAGCACTGCATTCATTAATTATTTCTAATTATTATATTCTAATTATTTCGTCTTACTTATTTTATAAATTCTGAAAAATATTTAAACTCAGGTCTCCAAATCGTATAAGAGCTGGTTCACATTAGGTCGGACCGACAGTTTGCCGTTCACCGACTGCCGGGTGTTGCTGTTCACACTAGACGCCGCCGACCCGACCTAATGTGAATATAACTGTCGGTACGGTCGTTTTACTGCCACGCCTGGGTCGTCACAAAACAGTTGTGAGTTGGCGTTCGTATAGGATGGACGACGACAACGTTTTCATTGCAATGAAATCAGAGTGCCGAGAGCGGGGTAATATGGCAGGCGGGTGTCGCCGTCGCTTCGCGCCGACAAATGTGAACGGCGCCATACTTGCTAGTACGTCAATATTATGTCCGTTCCGTCAGAAATCGTGGCTGGACGTACGGTAAAAGTGTCGGCTCCGACAGTTTGGTCGGGTCGCCCTAATGTGAACGGCGCTATTGACATACATACGCCAAAATGGATACGACACGTTTGTCGGGCCGGTAAAACTGTCGGTCCGACCTAATGTGAACCAGCTCTAAGCCTTCTGCCTGACCTTATATGAGTACATCTTATTCATCTTATCTACGGAACGTATTTATTATATTTTTATTGTTTATCTATCTATCTATATAATATATCTATGTCTATTTATATATTATATATGTATATATATTATATTATTATTAGTATTCTATGTATTGTATACAAATAAGTAGGTATAAGTAATATATTATGTAAATAATTAGTGGTAGTACTACTATTAAGTAGATACCACTGTTAGTCTTAAGTACTTAATCATATTCTATAGTTTTACACCATACACTACCCCTATTCCTAATTCCATACAATATAGTCCAACTAAAGTTTGTCTGGAAGAGATCGCTTTAAGCGATAAGACCGCCCATTGTACCTTTTTTATAATTATTTGAGATCCTGTAACTTTTATGTATAATGGTGTACAATAAAGTGTATTTATCTTATCTTTACAAAATACATACCAGACTCAGGTCTCAGCATGGCGCGGACCACAAGCGCCATATCCATGTTCACGGACAGTTGGGGCTCCAGCCCCGCGGCGGGCACGGTGCTGGCGTCGCTGGCCCCCCTCTCCGACACCGACGACACGGGGAGGGCGGACAGCGAGGGCGGCGGAGGGGGGTAAGCTTCGCGGAGGGCTTGCGTATGGGCTACCCATGCACCTGGAACATTTACGAATAACGATTAATCTACATTTTCTCTTTTCAACGCCTCCTTTTTCTCTTTCTGATTAAACTCGTTGCGGGATCCAAGACAGTTGTTGCGATTCCCCGGGACATGGCTGAGCCTCACCACTCAGTGTCATCTCATTGTGTGCCACTGTAGATCCTGGCTTACAGGAGTTGCAGTGGTGGGTAAGAGGAAGGGACTAGTCCCGATTAAAAAATAAAAATAAAAATAAAAAATAACGATTAATCTCTCTAGTCCACTACTTGCTTATTATAATCAACTGAACACTGTCATCGTTACATAGTGCCTAAACTTTATAATAAATTTCCCCTAACCTTAACTAATAATGTAAACATGAGTTAAAATATGTTCAAGACTAAAATTAAAAAGTTTCTTAAAGCATGTAGAATCTGAGATATTAGTAAATAGTACCTAAGTATTATATTATAGTTATATAAGAAAATTGGAAAAAGGGAGCTTCATCTGCCAACAAACTGTTATGCAGTTTGGCAGAAGTATAATATCTGCAAAGAAGATTTATTAATTGTGAATAAACATTTTTTAATTATTTTTTTTCATGTCATTGAATCCGTCGCGTTATATGTATGTAACACTACCCGGAATCTTAGTGAGAAAGCTTCATGTCAGAGAAACTACTTTGGCGGTAACCCATCTATGGACTGACCGCGAGCCTAGCTGCTTAACCTCGCCAATCACTAACAGTCTGGTGGCAGCATCTGGCTATGAGCGCCTCGTATATTATACTCAGAGAGTTCTCTGGTAGATATTTTGGGATACTTGGGACTACTTCTATGCCCCCCACGGGATGAGATCGCGTGGTAACGACGGACCGGCTGGCGTGGTATACTTTTCTTTCACTTTTCCCAATATTCCCACCCAGGACAGATATTTGTGTCCATGAAAACGTCTGTTTGTTTTGAGTCTGGGTATAATTATCTCTAATCATGGCAATAAGTTGGCGGATGCATCTACCAAAGATGCAGTTTCCAGTAGCTTTGCGGACCTGAAATATTATTATATACAAATATATGACATACTTCACTCCTCCAAAATTGACCTGGCTGAGTCCTGGCAGTGTTCTTGGACTGAATTGAGTAGGACAAGGGTTGGACTTTATGCCTCAATTCAACCGGTAATCCCATCCAAACCATGGTTTTACAAATTTAAAAAGGTTCCCAAGACTGTTATCTGTTATTTTCAGGATTCATCTTGGCCATTGCTGCACCCCAGTTTTTCTCCATAAAATTAGAGTCCGAGACAATTCATTGTGTGAGTGTGGTTTGGACGATGGTACTCTGGACCACATTTTTCTTAGTTGTCAATTAAATAGACCCTTCCCTTTAGAACTGATCGCCTCAAAACTAAAAATTCAGTACCCAGTTAATGTTCGGCACCTACTATCTTACTTTCCAAATCCCCATATAATTGTTGCTTTTATTAAATTTATTTTTTCTAACATGATAAAGTTATAGTATAATAAATATTAATTATTTTATTGTTGTTTGTTTTACCTATCATTATTATATTCTACTAATACTTATTTGTGTTTGTCTTTTGTTCACAATAAATATAGATTAAAAAATTTTGGATTCCCATGAGTAGTCATTGACCACATGACACTGGCAGAAATTGCTGGAGGAACCAGCAGATTGCCATAACAAAAAAAAATAAAACATGTCTGTTTGTTTTGAGTCTGGGTATAATTATCTCTATAAGTATGTATTTACGAAAGAAAAGTAGTGTATGTAGTATATCAATTGTCTGGTTTCCATAGTACAAGCTCTCCTTAGTTTGGGAGCGGATGGCCATGTGTGAATCATGTCCCAGGATATAATTATTATCATTAATATTCGTAGCCGTAAGTGATCACCGCCGCCCATGGACACTCGCAACACCATACGAGCCGTAAATGCGTGCCGGCCTTTAAGAAGGAAACTTACCAGGGTCAATAGGCCTGACTGGTTCCGTCCGAGGTATAGTGAAGTAGCCTTTTGGATTGGGGTCCCAGCACTTGGCCACCACCAACTTGATGGGTCCCGGTTTCTGTACCACCTCCCTTAGTACTCGTACAGCTTCATCATTAGTCATGTCCTCAAAATTTACATCGTTCACCTGGAATTTGAGAATGATTTTGTCACAAATAAATTCAATGACTGACCTGTGGGTCCAAGTAAGTCAGAAGTTGTGGAATTGATTGCCACCTATGGATTATTTGTTCTGTGTCTGGATGTAAATATAATTACTGTAAATTCTTATGAGAAAATAAAGATACCTCAAACCTTATATAATTTAATAATTAAACCTAAACATAATCTCCCTGACAATAACTTAATACAAGCTAGCTAAATATCATTACTATTATAAAATAAATTTTATAAATATCTATATGTAACTAGAAATAATTATGTATACTTAACTATATTGCGTTATTAACACAAGGTCCGCCATAATAATAACATTTAATTCGTACCTTAATATAGACAGAACCATTGACAATATGTATTAAAAATATTAGACTTAAACTAGATAATTAAACTTAAACATAATCTCTTGACAATAACTTGATACGAGCTAGCTATATATCATTGCTGTTATAAAATAAATTTTATAAATGTTTTAATACAATCAATACAATGTGTACCTAAATATCTATGTTACTAGAAATAATAATGTATACAACTATAATACTACAAACATGTTCTGACTATTTATAAGCGCTTTTTTAAAGTCTACATGAATATAAACTTATTTTATTTTATTTTTTATTTTAATTTTATTTTAAAAACCTAAACATAATCTCCTTGACAATAACTTAATACAAGCTAGCTAAATATCATTACTATTATAAAACTAATTTTATAAATATTTAACAATCCCTGTACCTAAACATCTATACATAACTAGAAATAATAATGTATACTTAACTATATTACTACAAACATGTTCTGACTATTTACAAGAGCTTTTTAAAGTCTACATGAATACAAACCTTTATAATTTTATTTTAACTATTTATTTAATTTATCTATAGTATCTAGAAAAAAAAAAAAAAAAAAAAAAAAACAACCCGCAGATAACGAGGTCCTGGGTTCAAATCCCGGGTCGGGCCAAAAAGTGATTTTGAGACTTTTCTGTAAAAAGAAAAAAGTTCTCAGCATCAGCCCGAAGTCTGGGAGTTGGCGGTATTATACCCCCGTGCCTCGGAGAGCACGTAAAGCCGTCGGTCCTGTGCCTGACCTCTTTCCGGTCGAGTCGCTAGTCGTCCCATCGGATTATGAGAGTGATGGAATAGAAACTGCTCCTGTGTTTGCGCACACACTTGAGCACTATAATATGTCCCGCGCAGATGGCTAATCTCTATTGAGACTGGCCGCCGTGGCCGGATTCGACTAGGAGGACATTATTATTATTAGTATTTAGAAATAAGTATGTGTATCAGTTGTCTGGTAGCCATAGTGCAGGCTCTGCATGTTTTGGGTTCAGATGGCAGTGTGTTAGTTGTGCCAAGATATTTAATTATTTATTCAATTAACCCCAGGATATGCCTGAGCCACACTGCTCAATGATATTTCATTGTGCCACTGACGTTTACAAGAGTTCTAGTGGTAGGTAAGAGTGAAGTACTGGTCCAAATTTTTTTACATTTCAACATTTGTAATCATTTACGAATTTCAGAACTGTTGGTTGTAGTGATAGCAATAATGTAATTATAAAGAACACATGAACAAAGTGTCTTCCCCTTAACAAGTATGATTAAATAAAGTTGGTGGACTGATTCTTAGAATTAATTATGTTTAAGTAGTAGTATAGGTTGATATAAAATTACTTATTAGTCTCTAGACTAGTACTACTACTAGACTACTGTAATACATATAAAGTACTATACTTGGTACTTTATTAAATAATAATAAAAAAAAGAATGCCTTGCAGACCTTGTTATATTTCAATGGGAAATAGTTTCTTTGTAGTCCCATAGAAATTTTGTGGAAATTATTGCTCCTAAAGAATAGTACAAGTCCATTCTATGTATATAAAACATAAAAGTAAACCGTTTATTAGTTCACCTAGTGACTGACTGGCTTGTTTGTCTAGTGGTAAGTGACCATGCCTGCTAAACCACAGATTGTGGGTTCAATCCCTACCCAGGACAAATCTTGTATATTATAATAATAAGAATTGTTATGTACTATTATGTTTAATTCATAAGCCTTACTGTTGCACGCCCAATAGGGGTAACTGTTGACACTCAAAATTGTACACCATCTACAACCATGTACACAGTTTTAGCAATAAAGAAATCTTTATCTTCATCTCATTCTCATATCTCTCACAAATCTCATCTGCAATGAGCATGATTATTTGTTATGTGTCTGGGTGTAATTTTATATTTAGATATATATAGATAGTTAGCATGGTTGGTAGATTCCCACCCAGGACAGATATTTGTGTACATGAACATGTCTGTTTGTCCGGAGTCTGTGTGTAATGCTACTAATATTATAAATATGAATGTTTGTGAGTCTGGATGTTTGTTACTCTTTCACGCAAAAGCTAATGAACGGATTTTGATGATGTAAAATAGCTTATATATCTGAGTACCACATAGACTATAAATATAAAAGTTTAAAGCAGGGAATACTGCAGGGCATAGCTAGTTAGAAAAGTTAGTTAGAAAAGTAGTATAGGTAGTATATCAGTTATTCGGTTTTCATAATACAAGCTCTGCTTAGTTTGGGATCAGATGGCCATGTGTGAATAATGTCCCAGGATACTATATCTCATGTTTATTACCAATATTATTTACAAGTTATCATACAAGGGTTTTTTAATACAAATACAACTCATACAATATATGGGATACATAGAGAGAAATTTCCACACAATCCTGGCATTCGCCAGCAGAACGGCCTTCTGCATGTAACTCTCCAGATTCAGATACTTTATTGTGGATCATAGGTAGTTGCAAAATACAGATTTTGAACAATATTTTAAGATCAGCCATGTCCCAACCTTAGGGCATACAATAATTAACACAATTATATTTATAAATATTTGTGTGATGAGCACAACTATTTGTTTCTGAGTCATGGATGTTTTCTATGTATTTATCTATCTATATAAGTTTGTATATCATCGCCTGGTACCCATAGTACAAGCTTTACTTAGTTTGGGGCTAGGATGATCTGTGTGACATTGCCCATAGATTAAATAAAAGATAAAAAAAAATTAAAACAGTAATTACTTAACACAATGTCAATAAATTAAATAAGATCTCCAACCAGATATCAAGTCCTAAACTTGCAAAGTTGATTTTCAGAGATTTAGGAATAACTCCATAGTAGTTGTACAGGCTCTGCCTAGGGTGGCAATGTATTAGTGGTCCCAAAGATTTATATGTTGGATAAAGATGTATTTGTATACTAGCTGTGCCCCGCGGTTTTATCCACGTTAAATTTTATAAATTATCATAGATCCTCCCACATAGGTGATAGCGTGAGAATATGTAGCCCATATGTTGACCCAACCTCTTCGTATTATTCATGCAAAATTTGAAGTAAATCCATGCAGTACTTCTTGAGCTTAGCCTGGACATACATACAGACAAACAGACACACAGACAAAAATTCTAAAAACTATTTTTTTGGTTTCAATATCAATTTTAGATCACACCCCAATTATCCTTTTTAAATATATTCAATGTACAGTTTTGACTTTCCTATGATATTATCTACCATATAAAAATAAGTCGGGTTTTCCTTCCTGACGCTATAACTCCAGAACGCACGAACCAATTTCCACGGTTTTGCATTCGTTGGAAAGGTCTCGGGCTCCGTGAGGTTTATAGCAAAGAAAATTTATAAAATTTAACGCGAGTAATACCGCGGGGCACAGCTAGTTATATATATAGATAATGGACTTACCTGCAGGATCATATCCCCAGGTTCTATCCTCCCATCTAAAGCTACGGCTCCGCCTTTCATTATACTGCCAACATATATTCCACCGTCTCCCCCCTTATTTGACTGCCCGACTATTGAAATACCCAAGAAGTTCACTGTATCCATGTTCAGAGTGACTGTAATTATATGCATAGACATAGTAGAGTCCGTTATGGAAGAGTACGATGACGTTCGGGACATTACTTGGGGTCTTTTTCGTCTTCTTTGTGGTCTTTTCCGGGAGCTTACTTGTAGATGTGAAACACTGCTACATTCTGTTAGGGCTCTGTCTACGGACGCGTTAGTATGGCGGCCGGTAGTCGTGGTAATTTCTGACTGACTGTCGAAGAGACTGGTTGAGTCCAGGTCGGAGCTGAGGACAGAGGCAGTCTCATATTCCAACCCATGGTTGCCGTATTTTGAATGTCCGTTTATACGTAATCCACGGTATTTATACTTGTCACAGGAGGCTCTATGGCCGGGACGTGAGCTAATGGTGCTGTCTGTGTCTGTACAAGTATCTCTAGTCACCGGGGCAGGCGCCCCATGGGTTTGTTTAGCTTTACCAGGATTACTATCAGTGCATTGAGATGCGCCGTCTGAGGGATTGGAGCCTTCGGCAGACACTAACCACGACACCACACGACCATTAAAACACGGTAAATGAGCGTTATCATCCACTATTTCTTCTTTAACAACACCAAAATCATCGTCCATCGACTTGAAGAAAAATTTGTAGTTCGGTCTATTCAACTGATTTTTAAAGTCCAATAATGTCACTTTCTCTGGTGATATGGGGATTTTCACTAAATACGGCGTCTCTTCATCGTCTATGTAATAAATTACTTTCGTCTCCTCCATGTTTAATGCATTTATTTATCAAATAACAACACCCTTACGATCTATAAATATCGGTCGCCATCACAAAAATGGCGATTAATTTAGTTCGGCTGTCTGCTAGCACGGGGCGCCACTATCGCTTTTGGATTATCAACACGTTCGGATACACGACTAAATTACACTAAATCGATTTAAATGTCAAAATTTACTGATTTTGTAGAGAGTCTGTGCTCCGAAGTGTTCAAAACCTGTACCATTTGTTAACAATTAAAAATTCAAATAAATAACGTTGTTCAAGGAATCGTTGTTGTGATACTTTTTTAGTGTTTTAACGACATAATTTAAGCCAACAGTACAAATATGGAGAATGAAACTAAGGAGCAATGGTTAATTGAAATCGAGGAGCAGCTGGATGCATTCTATAAACTATTACAAGGTAATTTCCACAAGAGTTTAAATTACTAGCGAGTTATCATTAGGCCATCGGAAAGCAGAGTAATAATAATTGTTTAAGTATGCTAAGAATATTATTCACGCTAAAATTAAAATCGTAAATATTTTGTGATCTTGTGCCAGACAGACAGGATAACACATACATTGCAATAAAACGTTTTAATTTTGACGATTTTATTTTCAAATCAAATCAAATAGTTTATTTCATTAACTTAGTCTATAACAGTATCAAGTGGCTGGAGCCACCTTTCAAGCAAATAATCTTGCTTGTGTTAGGAAGCTCCGCTCTTCTATAACAAGATTACATTAAATTAAATTTAGCCGCTTATTATATAAAGATATGAAACTAAACTAAAAATTTTATTAATGTATTTACTTAATTTATAGACAAAGTTGACAAGGAGCAGCAACAAATGGAAGCATGTGAAAAGAAAACGGAATTGGAGACCAAATTGACTCAAGAAATGAATATACATGTAAGAATTATTAAAGTGATTTTCTGTTGTTATATATGTATATCCCAGGACATTATTTACACATGGCCATCTGATACCAAACTAAGCAGAGAATGTACTATGGAAACCAGATAACTGATATACTACTTTTCTTTAGTAAATACATACATACCGATATGGATAAATATACCCAGACTCAGGGCGAACAGACATGTTCATGCACACAAATATCTGTCCTGGGTGGGAATGGAACCCACGATCGCCAGCGTGAAAAGGAAGTATTTTGCCAACAGGCCCGTCAACTGTAGTCTTATAGACTCCCAGCCTAATGTACTATCATAAATACATTGAACATCTGCAAAAAGTACAGTGCAGCTTCCCATCAATACTAAAACAGCGAACATATGAAGAATGATTAGTATTACCGCAGTTAACAACTCTGAAGAAACGCAGGGACTGGGATGGGGTTGGATCTCATATCGAGTCACCTGAATTTGAGTTAAGTTTGTGTATGAGTGTGTTAAGGGGGTTCATACTAAGTGATAAAATGCATCATTCCAAATTTTTTTAACAATTTTTTTAATATCATAAGAATTCATACAAATGCATAAAACAGAAAGCAATTTTGATACATTTCTTAGCAATTTTGATACCTACAGTGTTGTAAAACAATGTAAAATCATTGCTTTCATGTTTAGAAGTTATATATTTTTTTATAATGCCTTTATATAATTATCCAAAAATACCCAAAACTGAATTGTTCATTGTCACTCATGATATTTTTGCAATAATGTACTTTTATGATATAATTTGGGTTAGGTTAGAATGGTGACCAAATAGCGCGCGAAGGCGAGCGAGCGTGCCGCGGCAGCGGCCGCCGAGCGCTAGAAAAACATTTACCATGGATATCTCCATAACCATGGGCTTCCGCGGGGTGGGGATGGTACAGGAGGGTAGCCCCCTCCCCCCCCCCCTCCCCCCTCCACTCCAAGACTTTGCTGTCTGTCTGTCCGTCTGTCTCCAGGATGTATCTCATGAACTGTGATTAGACAGTTGGAATTTTTACAAATGATATGTTTCTGTTGCCGCTATTACAACAAATACTAAATGACAAAATAAAATAAATATTTAAGGGGGTTCCCATACAACAAACGTTAATTTTTGCTCGTTTTTATTGTACGGAACCGTTCGTGCGCGAGTCCGACTCGCACTTGACCGGTTTTTTTTAAAATACACAGCCCACACTAGGGAAATGAATCTCTGTATGCAAGTGCATCCATATTGCCTCTCAAATATGTAAAAAGAATTTGAGATGTGTCAAGGGACACCCGGATGGAACGAAGTTATTTCTTATTATTTATTATGTACAAAAAATCTGTATACACTCAACAAAAATAATCGTCGCGACACCACACTGTTCAATGCGAAATAGAAATGAGAATATCTGGCTTGCTTTCTATAAGAGAGAGAGAGACAGACAGAGAAACATGCGCACGCCGCAAAGCTGCAAAAAGTGTCGTGACAACTTTTCGTAAGATTTTTTTCCGTCTAGCTGAAAGGGGTTCACAACGCGCGATAAGGAACTTCGTTCCAAAAATATAATGTCTTACTCTCTTTAATCTCAATCACAGCATTTAATATAATCACCTCATCCCATCCCGTGGGGGGCGTAGAAATCGACTGAGGGAATACCTAGCAGAGAATGGGCAGCAGCGTTTTTCTGTGAACTATGAACATCATACTGCGATCACCAACCTGTCTGCCAAGCGTGGCGATTATGGCATTCAGAGAGGTAGGGCACAGCTTTCATTCGCTGCCCGACTGGGGAAGTACCTCCACCTTACAGAAGACATTCCTTAATAATAACGTTAATAATTTAATGTTGTGTTTCTAAGTGTGAGTAAGGTCGCCAGAGCTCATCGGGGTGGGGGGGTCAGCAACACTTGTTTGCTGACTCTTAAAGGCCGGCAACGCACCCGCGAATCCTCTGTTGTTGCGAGTGTCTATGGGCGGCGGTGATCACTTACCATCAGGTGACCCACTTGCTCATTTGTCGACCTCTACAATAAAAAAAAAATCCCCCCATTCTTTGTGGAGGCTCACGTCCAGTAGAAGTACTTTGGCTGACATGATGATGATGGTGACAATTTCTTTTCAGAGTGAACTGACAGAAAAACTTGCGGAACTGAACCGCCGTGTGACCGAACTGGATCGGGTGTGTGCTGCCTTCGAGACTGTCAGTATTACTGACAGTGACCGGAACAGACTGGACAACGCCAAGTAAGATGTTAAATCATGTAGAAGTAATTTCGACGGTCACCGTAGCCTAGTTGGTAGTGCTCCTGCCTACGAAGCTGGTGGTCCTGGGTTCGAATCCCGGTAAGTGCAAATATTTGTGTGATGAGCACGAATATTTGTTTCTGTGTCACGGATGTTTTATATGTATATAATAAGTATTTGTCTATCTATATAAGTATGTATATCGTCGCCTGGTACCCATAGTACAAGCTTTGCTTAGTTTGGGGCTAGGATGATCTGTGTGACATTGTCCCCTGATATTATTATTATGTCTTTTATTCCATGTCATTCTTATTTTATACATTTACAAATATATAGTTACAAAAAAATATATATTTATAAATATAAAAAATAGACATCCAATCGGCAACGGGAGTAGGGTCCATGCTACCGATGGTCAAGGCTCCACAGAGAGGAACCTCCTCACAATACGCGCCGTCTCCAAAATAACTGCCTTCTGAACCTGACCCTTGACCCAACTGCCTAACGCGAGCCTCTTAAGGTGACGGTCGAGGCTCTTGGCAATCAAACCATGGGCAGAAACGACAATCGGTACAATGATCGCCGAGTCGACGTCCCACATGTCAACAACCTCGCGTGCTAGGTCAAGGTATTTAATTTCCTTGTCTTTTTCAGCTTTCACAAGGTTGTCATCATGTGGGACAGCAACATCGACGATCACTGCCCGGCGCTCTTGGCGATCCACCATCACAATATCAGGCTTATTGGCAACAATAGTCCTATCTGTGATGATGGATCTGTCCCAGTAGAATTATATTATTATTATTAATTTGACTGCATGTGTTGGGCAGCGGCTAAGATAGTCACCTCGCCACTTCATGTCTCGGGTTTGTTTCCCCCCTTTTTTAGGGTTCCGTAGCCAAATGGCAAAAAACGAACCCTTATAGATTCGTCATGTCTGTCTGTCTGTCCGTCCGTATGTCACAGCCACTTTTTTCCGAAACTATAAGAGCTGTATTGTTGTAACTTGGTAAGTAGATGTATTCTGTGAACCGCATTAAGATTTTCACACATAAATAGAAAAAGAATAATCATTTTGGGGGTTCCCCAAACATTACTGAAATTCAAAAAAAAATTTTCATCAAGCCCACACATGTGGGGCAGCTATGGATAGGTCTTCAAAAATGATATTGAGGTTCGTAATATATTTTTTTTCGCGGTGCTGTCAGTAGTGAGTGCCGCGTCAATACGAGTGGTCGAGTATAAGTTTATTTCTGCAATATTTTGAAAAGTCCACGTATATTACGTAGTATACGGCTTTTTGAACTTGAATAAATAAAATAAAATAAATAAAAAAGGTTTTTATTCACGTAGACTTTAAAAAAGCGCTTGTAAATAGTCAGAACATGTTTGTAGTAATATAGTTGTATACATTATTATTTCTAGTAACATAGATATTTAGGTATATATTGTATGAAAACATTTATAAAATTTATTTTAATAGCAATGATATTTAGCTAGCTCGTATCAAGTTATTGTCAAGAGATTATGTTTAATTATCTAGTTTAAGTCTAATATTTTTACTACATATTGTCAATGGTTCTGTGTCTTGGCTTCATCAACATGGGAGCTTTCGTATTCTAACCGTCCTGCTGATTTATAAAACAATTATGTATTAATCTACACATATAATAAAATCGTAGGAAAGTCAAAACTGTACATTGAATATTTTTGTAAAAGGATACTTGGGGCGTGATCTACAATCGATATCAAAGCCAAAAATATTGTATTTAGAATTTTTGTATGTGTGTCTGTTTGTCTGTATGTATGTCCGGGCTAAACTCAAAAAGTATTGCATGGATTTACTTCAAATTTTGCATGAATATTACTAAGAGGTCGGGTCAACATATAGGCTACATATTATCACGTTATTACCTACGGGTTATAAGCTGTGATAATTTATAAAATTTAACGTGGGTTAAAACCGCGGGGCCCAGCTAGTATAAAATAATGACAAGTATCTGAAACATTAGAAGTTACAAGCCCAGAGCGTCAATAGAGCGTAGGGGTTTTGGCGTCAACGCGGAAAATGACGCAAGCGCATTGTTTCATCTTCAAAAACTGGTGTAAATTCGAGTTTTTATCTGTAAATATAGTGGAGTTTTAGACAAAACATCTTCGACAATGTACACAAGTGGAGAAAAGTGCCATATTGCCGTGAATTGCGACTTTCTGTGTTGCATCTAAAACTCCATATAAGCCTCTAGTAAACTCTCCACTGCTTTACTGGGGTACGACAAATACTATGGCATGACTGAGAGAGACTTTACTTGACATTGACTTAATGACAAAAATTAATGATATAAAAATATATTTTACTGAAGGCTTATAAGGTTCAAGAAGTCAGAGCCGTAAAACTAAATAAAAAAAATAGAGCGTAGGTAATTTCATCAACTAGGCTTAGTTACCTGTCTTAGCTAATTAATATAATAATAATATTTATGGACAATGTCACACAGATCATCCTAGCCCCAAACTAAGCAAAGCTTGTACTATGGGTACCAGGCGACGATATACATACTTATATAGATAGATAAATACTTAAATACATAGAAAACATCCAACACTCAAAAAAAAAAATTCGTGCTCATCACACAAATATTAGCACTTACCGGGATTCGAACCCAGGACCACCAGCTTCGTAGGCAGGAGCACTACCAACTAGGCTACGGTGACCGTCAAATAATCGCTTTAACTATATAATTTCTTTATTACAGAGAATCATATCAGCTGGCTAAGGAGCTGACGGGGATCCGGCTGAACTTCAGTGCGCCACCCAACGTCGCCAAAGGATGTATCCTTTTACTATTCAAATACCCACAGGCAGTTGCTCTTACCGGCCCGTATGTGACCGAAGATTAAGCATCTAGGCATGTGCTCAGTTCATAGATGGGTGGACGAAAAGTGGTATAATTTCAGCGCGCATCCGTGCTTCGTAGGGCACGTTAAGCTGTCGGTCCTGGTTGTACATTAGGCAACAGTCGTTAAGCCATGTCAGAGCCCTACTGGGCGGCTTGGCCCACTCTGACACTAGGGTAACCACTGCCCATACGATAAAGTAAAAAAAGTTGGGCCATTATGATTATATCAGACTAAGGCCTCCTCCAAATATCTCCACAATTATTCTTGCGTTACTCACATCCAGCAGGTTCCACCGACCCTAACAGGAATCCTCTGGGCCCTCCCCACGCGATGTGTTCCGGTACGTGGTCGACTCGAGAACCTCCCTCCCCCAGCAGCCATCGGTTCTACGAGCTATGTGAAATTGGGCCATATAATACTTTATTTCAGCCATTCAAATAAAATCAAACTGCAATTGAAAATGGCTGGTGCATGCATAATAAACAAGAAATATTCGGGGCATATCACACAACGCCATCTAGTCAAAACTAAGCAAAGCTTGAACTATAGATACTTACTTGCCTTTACCGTTACTCTAGTATCAGCTAACTCCATACAAATTATTATTAAAATCGCTCTAGCCGTTTAGACGTGAAGAAGTAACAAACATACACACTCACAAACTTTCGCCTTAATATTAGTGTGAGCACACCCAGACTCAGAACAAACAGACATGTTCATGCACTCAAATATCTGTCCTGAGTGGGAATCGAACCCACGACCTCCGGCGTGAAAAGCAAGCATTTGCTAGCTAGTATTTGTTAGGCAAGGAAGATGATGGCCAAACCTTTATTGGTAGGTCACGACTCACGGTTGGCCTCCAATTAACCTTACCGTATGATTGCTTTTGGCGGTCGGATTGCATCGATTACTTAAAGAGGATTCAACAAAAATTCCGTTGAATGCGACGTGAAAGGCAAGTACGGAATCTTTCGTGCGTGTATCCGACTCGCACTTGACCGTTTTTTTTATTGAAGTTATACTTCTTTTGGCGCGATGGAGAAAAATGATGAGAGTGAATTTTTACGATGCGCGCGCACACCGACACCAAAAAATTTAACAGCATGAAGTTAGTTCTAGGTGGTATGAAAATGTATGAAAGTGAATTTTTACGATGCGCGCGCATCGTAAAAATAACAGCATGAAGTTAGTTCTAGGTGGTATGAAAATGTATGAGAGTGAATTTTTACGATGCGCGCGCATCGTAAAAATAACAGCATGAAGTTAGTTCTAGGTGGTATGAAAATGTATGAGAGTGAATTTTTACGATGCGCGCGCATCGTAAAAATAACAGCATGAAGTTAGTTCTAGGTGGTATGAAAATGTATGAAAGTGAATTTTTACGATGCGCGCGCATCGTAAAAATAACAGCATGAAGTTAGTTCTAGGTGGTATGAAAATGTATGAGAGTGAATTTTTACGATGCGCGCGCATCGTAAAAATAACAGCATGAGGTTAGTTCTAGGTGGTATGAAAATTGATAACTATGTTCAAGTTGTATATTAAGAAGTATAACTTCTAACGCGTGTACATAAGTACACACAAGTATTTTTTAATATCCTTAACAATAAATATGTTCAGATATCAAAAGCGAGCACCGCCGGATACTGCAGTCGTTCGAAGTGGACATGTCCAATGGAGACAGCGAAGCCCTCTGGAATGTACTGAACTCCACCTTCTCATCTAATAAGGAGAATGCGCCGTGTAACAAATAAATGCCATTGCCATTACGCTTGTATTTTTATTGTCACTGATATTTCCTTGGCTTCTCTATAAATATTATTATTCGACGTTCAGCGTAGCCTAGTTTTTTTTTTTTTTTTTTATGTCAGAGGTCGACAGACGAACAAGTGGGTCACCTGATGGTAAGTGATCACCGCCGCCCATGGACACTCGCAACACCAGAGGAGTCGCGGGTGCGTTGCCGGCCTTTAAGAGTCAGCAACAAGTGTTGCTGAAAGTTCCCCCCACCCCAATGAGCTCTGGCGACCTTACTCACACTCAGAAACACAGCATTAAATTATTAATGTTATTATTAAGGAATGTCTTCTGTAAGTTGGTTATTCTCCTGCCTACGAAGCTGGTGGTCCTGGGTTCGAATCCCGGTAAGTACAAATATTTGTGTGATGAGCACGAATATTTGTTTCTGAGTCATGGATGTTTTCTATGTATTTAAGTATATATTTTATTTATTTATTTATTTAAAACTTTTGCACATGGATGTACAGAGGCGGACTTAATGCCGGAGGCATTCTCTACCAGTCTACCTTAGGGTGATGCAGAGAAAACTAAAGTAGGTGCACTTAACACGTCGTGTGTGGAGGTGATAAATCTTATACTTAAAAATTACAATAAAAATAGTTACATAAACTACATAAATTAAAACTAGAATATAATAATATATATTTATAAAATAATAAACATATATACATAAATATACATACATATACATAAATATACATACATAGACATAAATATATACCTAGAGAAAAGTTTATAATAGAAAAGAGCTATTGGGCTGATTCTGCCGTATTTTTCATAATATGTTCCCGGATTTTCTTTTTAAAAGAAAAGCTACTCTTTGCCATCCTGATCTCAGTAGGTAGAGAGTTCCAAAGAAGAATGGATTGAACAAAAAAGGAAGAATGGATGAAATCAGAACGATGAGGTGGGCATTGAAGAAGACGATTGTGAGAAGAGCGAAGATTTTTGGAATGATTGTTATGAAGATATTGGAATTGAGAAGTTAAGTATAGAGGAGAAGAAGGCGAGTGTAGAAGAGAAAATAAGGTAGTTAAGGCTCTCATCGTTCTGCGCTGACGAATAGGGAACCACTTTAGCTGAGCTCGGTAGTCACTCACATGGTCATATTTACGAAGATTGAATATGAATCGAATGCAGTTATTAAGAAGTCGGTCAAGTTTATTGAGGTGATCTGCATTCAGGTCAAAGTAGCACACATCACCATAGTCAATTATAGGAAAGATTAAGGCTTGCACGAGCATTACTTTTGTTTTTGAGGGCAGGAAGTATTTGAGGCGATAAAGACTCCGCAGAACACTTGTGACCCTCTGACATACATTAGAAACCTGGTTCTGCCAACTAAATGCTGTGTCGATGTGCATGCCAAGATTTTTTACACATCGGCTGATGGGTATAGTTGATTGGTTAAAAATTATAGGTGGCAGATTGTGGATGTCAACTCGGCTCATCATACGAGAACTACCCACGATGATGGCTTGGCATTTAGCTGGGTTTACAGTGACACCGAACCTATTCGACCAGTTTTTTATAAATTCTAAGTCCAGATTAACTTTATTGATCGCTTCTGACAAACTGTCTATGCTCGCATGTGTATACAGTTGTAGGTCATCGGCGTAAAGATGATACGCACTCTGAAGATCATTCGTTAAGAGGTTTATAAAAACAGAGAATAAAAGAGGAGAGAGAATACCGCCTTGAGGAACGCCAGTGTCAAGGTAATACCAGTTCGATGAGGCTTCACCGACGCGTACCGATTGCTGGCGCCCTCGAAGATAAGAGGAAAACCATTCCAGCGCGTTGTCCGAGACCATAAGATAAGAAAGGATGGATAACAGGATATCGTGACTGACGGTATTAAAAGCATTAGAAAAGTCTACCAAAACCATCACTGTGACTTTGGTATCCTCCATAGCAGTCCTAATATCGCCAGTCACTTTGAGGAGAGCAGTGGAAGTACTGTGGCCACGCCTGAACCCAGATTGTAGCGGGCTAATTAGGCTGTTGGCAAGTATGAAATTTGAGAACTGTTTATGGACACAGGACTCCAGTAAGGTAAACGCACCAGTAATGGACGAGGAACCAGTAATGGATAAAAAATAAAGAAATAATCTAGAATAAGGCCATGAACCAGTTTTTTTTATACTGGCAACACTGTAACATATACTATAGACATCGAGCTGTCAAAGTTTAACGTTTTATTCAATTCGGTCTGTTAGATGAACATGATGGCGTGAGTGTTAAGTGTTTTTGTGATTGTAAATTGATGTTAGCGGCTTTTCTTAAGAAAATTATTAGTGCGGTGAGTAGAAATTTCCATCTGTAAACTGGTATTGTTAAATTATTAACAGAATGTGTTTTGTTTGTTAAGTTAACTATGAAATTAAGACAACAACGTACTTTTTTGTTACTCCAAAGAGGTAATATTTCTTGATATTTTATTGATGTTTATAACTGGCGCGCTGTAATTGAAAATTTCCAATAATGGACAAATGTCGAAACTTAATATTATTTTTTTGTATTCATATTTTTAATTTATTTTGCTAATATTATTATTCTTTACTATTAGCCAGTTGTAAATTCAAAAAATTCTGATGGGGACCAGTAATGGACGCATCTGTCCATTATTGGGTATTTCATAGGAATCCAGTTATGGACACTGATTTAAATGATGCTGATTGTTTGTTTTAGAAATGGCTCCTAAAAAAGATTATACGCCTCAACAAATGGGCTGGGCTATCGAAGCAGTAAAAAAGGGGTTAAAAATATCAGAAGCAGCCAAAAAGTTCAATGTACCTAGAGTAACCTTACACAACAAAGTTACTGGTAAAAGTCCGATTGAGTGCACAATGGGACCCAGCACCATTTTAAGTAAGGAAGAAGAAAATATTTTGGAAATCTGGATCAAAGAAATGTTAGATAAACATATCCCCGTAACAAAAGAGGATTTAATGGACAGTGTCCAACGAATAATAGTCGACAAAAATCAAGAAACCCCTTTCAAAGATAACAGGCCTGGCAAGAAATGGTATACATCATTTTTGAAACGACATCCTACGATTGCTGAACGCGTAGCTCAAAATTTATGTACATCAAGAGATAATGTTACCCAAGAAGACATCGAGAAATGGTTTTCGGAAGTTGAAAGTGATCTCAAAGACAGAGATCTCTTTGAGATAATGAAAGATCCTGAAAGGGTTTTTAACACAGATGAAAGTGCATTTTACTTAAATCCAAAACCTGGACATGTTCTTGCTAGAAAAGGAGATAAAAATGTGTATGCTTCTTCAGGAGACGATAAAGAGAATTTGACCGTACTGATTACAGGAAATGCCTGCAGGAGAGTTGGCACCCACTCTGGTTGTATTTAACTATGCAAGAATACCGTCATTAGTTTCAGAAGATTTCCCCGATGACTGGGCTATTGGTCGCTAAAGTGGATGGATGTGCTCAGGGACATTCTACGAATATATGACAAACGTTTTTCATCCTTGGCTGACAAACAAAAATATTAAAAAACCAATTATATTTTTTTTGGATGGACACAAGTCCCATTTAACTTTGCACCTGTCTAATTTCTGCTCTAACAATGGTATTGAAGTCATAGCACTCAACCCAAATTCTACGCATATCTTACAACCTATGGATTTGGCTGTATTCAGGCCGTCATTATGGCGTGAAGCGGTAAAGAATTGGAAAATGCAACATTTGGGACAAGTACTTAAAAAGCAACATTTTGCTCCACTCTTGAAGATAGCCGTAGAGAAAATTTCTGCAGACACAGTGAAAAATGGGTTTCGGGCGGGGGGACTATACCCATTTGGCCCAGAGTACGTTGACATGACCAAAATTAAGAGTCAAAACCGAAAAAAGATTCAAGACTCTACATACCAAAACGAATTTTTGGGAACATTAGAGTACAAAATTGAAACAATTTTGTCTAAAGACAAGCTAAAATTATTCAAAGATCTTTATTACAAAAGTCGCCCTGAGTTAGAAAAACTTTTGCCTAATGAAGATGTATCTCTATATTTGATTTGGGCCAATAGTAAGCAAAGTGACGTAGTAGTAAATGAAGAATCTTCAAATCCTGTATCAGCAATGAATAATCCAAATGCCAATGATTTTTCAAGAGAAATCCAAACAATTCCTGTTTTGCCTTGTAATAAAAATTTACCTAGCACTTCTTCACATACCAATTGTTTCTCTAAAGAAGAGTCAACATCCACAATCTTGGTTGATAAGTCAAATAATCCTGAACCAGAAACTAATAATCCAAATTCCAAGGAGTCTTCTAAAGAAATCCGAACAATTTCTCTTATGTCTTGTAATATAAATTTTAATGATTCCGAACCCAGCACTTCTTCACAAACAAATTGCTTATCCATAAAAACTTCAGGTCTAGATTCTTCAAATATGGAAAATGTAGGACAAAAAGTTATGCGAGATGTTGATAATTCTTTACCAAAATGCAGTCACAAAACACCTATTAAAACTGTTCATTTTGGCACTTCAAACTATGTGATTCCATCTCCTTTTAAACGAAACTTATTTTGGCCTGAAACTGATGAAAAGACAAAAAATAAAAAACGTAAATTGAAATAGAAAATACCATTGACAGTAACAAGTCCTGCATGGAAAGCCTATAATGCTAATAAAGAAGAACAGAAAAGAAAACAAATAGAAGAGAAGGAATTTCGCGCCAAAAAAAGAGAAGAAAAAAGGCTTGAGAAACTTGCCAAGAAGAAAAAAGTGTCAAAGCAAAATAATAGATCTGAGTCTTCTGAAACTGAAAGTGAAATAATTTACGCCGAAAGTGATGAAAGTATCTTGCCTGAAGGATCGGAATCTGACGACGAACCGTTGAGTACGTTAGTACCTTCTCAACTGAAACTATCGAACGGAAGTTACGTTATAGTTCTATATGAGGGGCAACATTTTCCTGGAGTCATTGAAGATATGAATAATAATGAGTTTGAAGTAAGCACGATGACATTTTCAACAGGAAACACATATAAATGGCCAGACAAACCAGATAAAATGTGGTACCAAAGAAAAGACATCGTTGAGTGCATCCATCCTCCAATATTAATAAACAAAAGAGGATTTTACAGTATAAAAGAAATGCAAAAGTACTCAACTTTTACTTTTTGAATTGTCGTTGCCTAAGTTTTTAAGATATTTCTAATTATTATGATTAAAGTCGAGTTTATAAAAAAATATATATATATTTATTTACAGAAATATCTAGTATAATATTATTAATATAGGAAGAAGAAACTTTAAAATTTTGTTGCTTAATTATACCATAGATTAATAAAAAGTATTAGTAAATTAATAATGAATATATGAAAGGCTGATTAAGTTTATGTTCGTAAATGACTGATTATTAAAAACGGAGTATGAGTACCATTTAAGTTCGTTAATGCTGATAACATTGTTAATTTTAAGAAAAATATTAAAATGTATATGTTATTCTATTGCATTTTATTTTCTTTTCATTAATATACACACGATAGACTAGGTGTATATGACTAGGTTCAAGTCAATTACTGGATGTCCATGACTAGGTTCAAGTTCAATACTGGATGTCCATGACTAGGTTATGTTCATTACTGGTAGTCCACAACTGGATTTTTGCTGTCCATAACTGGTTAAAATACTAGAATATTTATTTGTTAAAAAACTTTAAACCAGCTTAGCAGTATCTCACGCGTCACACTGTAGAAATATTCAATAAGGACAAGACTTTATACTTCATGTATGTTCAGCATTGAAACTTTCACAATATTGGTAAAATTTCACAAAAACCACAATTTTTTTCTTAAACTGTCCATAATTGGGGTGTTTACCTTACTTTAGATAGAAAAGGAAGGATTGAAATAGGACGATAGTGAGTGGGTAGAGAGGGATTAGAGGTCTTAGGGAGAGGATGGACGTAGGCTTTACGCCATGTGGAGGGAAATGATCCGGAATCGAGGGAGAAGTTTACAACGTGACAGATCACAGGGAGGAGGTGATCTAATATTGCTGTGATCATGCGGCGACTGATACAATCACAGCCAACTGCACTGGATTTTATGGAAAGGATTATCTTCTTGATCTCATTCAAATCGACTGGAGAAAAAGAAAACTGTTTAACGTTGGGGCGCGTTAGACCATTTACATAGGCGATTGTTTGCATTATGGTGAGGTGATCTACGGATGAAGTAGTGGTGAAATGACGATTAAGATCATCTAAACCAATGGAGCTAGGAAGGTCTAAATTCCGCGACTTGCCGATACCTAAAGTTCCGAGGACTTTCCAGATACCAGCAGGAGTTGATGAGGATATACTTTCGCAAATATGACGGCGTTTAGCATTACGTATCATCAGGTTACACCGATTCCTAGCAATCTTAAAGAGGTTCCAATTGAGATCAGATCGTTCCCTTTTAAATTTACGAAATGCAAGGTCCCGACGCCGCATTGCCATCTTAACCATGGTTGTCATCCAAGGCGCTGGAGGACGCTTAAATTTAACTTTTGTAACCGGAGCATGGACGTTATAAAGTTTAGTGATGGTATCATTGAGCACATGGACCTTTTCGTCTATGGTTAGAGCTTCCGTCAAAGGCAACCAGTCAATTTCCGACGCATCCTTACATAATTTATCGACATTCATCCTAGCAAAGGAACGCACGTGCAACACCTTAGGTTTAGGCTTAGGGGGCTTCAGGGTGTAGGATAGGTAAATAAGATCGTGACGGGAAAATCCAGGAGCTTCATGTTGTCCATGAGAAGAAACTAAGGAAGGGTTAGAGGTAAGGATAAGGTCGAGCCAAGTATCTTCGCCGTTGATATTGTGGTGAGTAGCTTGGAGAGGCAGAACATGCAAGCTACTTGACTCAACAATTTGTAGGAGTTTACGAGAGCGAGGGGAGTTGTGAGCGAGGAGGTTGGTGTTGAAATCTCCCATGATAATGTGATGAGAATACTCCGAACCCATAGATTCCAGTACCAAGTCGAAATCGGTGAAGTAGTCAGCATTTGGGGGACAATAAACCACACCAATAATAATTTTGGACCCTTTGAGGGATACTTCAAGAAATAGATACTCAGCAGAAACGGAATTATTGTTCGTTGAAGTAGATAAAATCTTAAAGACAAGGTCACTTCTCAAATAAATTGCAACGCCACCCCCTCCCTTACCAATTCGATCATTCCGGATGAGAATATACCCGGGGAGAGGATACGTTGTCGAAAGTAGGGGAGGTTTGAGCCAGCTTTCAGATATCAGGATGGCATGGATGTTACTGTCAGTGAACGCATTTAAACATTCAGAATAATGGCTTGGAATACTCTGAGCATTTATATGGCAAACGTTTAATTGATTCACAATGTTTTGATTAAATGTCAGATGCAGAAAATCCCCGAGTGTATCGCTGAACGAGCAAAAGCTATCGTTTGCAGATGTTGAGGAATCATAGGCAGAATAAAATGAATCATCAGAATCACTAGGCATAGACTTAAAATAAATAATAATATAAAATATAAATAAATAATAAAATATTATTTAAAATTGTTAATTTAAATTACAACTAAAGCAGTGCAATAATATATACACTAGTATACTCTGCACCACCCGCCAGCGTACAAGCTTGGTATCTACATACAATCTTAATTAAACACTATACTTAAAAGTACACATACATATTCTACACACACTGGGTGCGAGAAACAAAATTATAAAAATTATCTCCCAATCTACAAAACAAAAATACTCAGTTTACTTTTAGTAGTGAGTGTATCCGAACGCATCCCATAATGTTCATAGACGTACATACGTCATGTTGACAACCTTATGACGTTCAAGAAGTTTGAGTTACTGACATAATAATAATTAATATTGACTAATGACTATGAGACAAATGAAAAGATTATATATCAACAACCCACTATTTTAAAATAATTGACTACAAAACATCTGAGGTAAATGGGTTATTAGGAAGTAATATTTGAAAGTACCTAAAGCATCAGAATGGCATAAAAAGTTCAACAAACGATTTACATGAGTTTGCAAAGGTAAGTAAAAGCTACACATACTTTCTATTTACGTGGAGTATTATGCACTAAAGTGTTAATACAGCCAGTGTAGTGTACATGCACTGAACTAACTATCACTATCTTTTCAGCTCACCATCGCTGCTGCCGGCTGAAGTTGTCGATACCACCGATACCTTTGGGTACTTGGCGAAGAGAGGGGTCAGTTGTTCATCAGTTGTGACCCTGTGGCGAACCGAATCAGACGTTTTAATAAAGATAGTGGAATCCTGCGTCCACACCATCCGCATTGAGAAGTACAACCGGGCCTTAGCGAACACTGCTTGCCTGGCCCTCGTCAAGAACTCCTTTAATGAAACTGATGTTCCCTTCAACTTAGCTTTGGCCCTCCAGACCGATGATTTGATATCCAAATTTGAGAATCTCACCAAAATGGGGCGATGATGTTCCTTACTGAGCGAACCTAGCCGGTGACACACTTTGATGGCAGTTGTGGAGATGTCATGGAGACCAAGTTTCTGGTTGATAATGTCCAAAATGGTCTTAGTGCAGTCTTCCTTATCTTTCTCAGGAAGACCTGAGAAAACTAAAGCTTTGCGTCGGCTCCTAGTCTCCAAGTCATCAGCTTGTTTAGAACATTCGCGTATCTGTTGACGTAGCAGACTCAAGACACTGAAAATAATTTCCCTGAAGGTCCGGAGTTCTTCAGCTACTTTAGCCACAGTGTCCTTTCCACGTTGTCCTTCAGTAACGGTGGCGCTTTGGATCTGTGCTTGAAGGTCATCCAGTCTCTTTCCAACGTTTTCCTCAAGCCTCTGCTGTGTGGCCAGAACCTCAGAGAGATTAGACATGTTGTTCCTGTGTAGTGTACAGTGACTATATTCAAGTATAGTGTAGTTGTGATGCTGAGCTGGCAGGTGGTGTTGTTATAGTGCTTGGATTACATAAAATGTACCACAAATGTAAGTACCTCTTAGTAAAGGTTTAGGGCACAAGATTTTGATGTATAAATATATTAAAACTCAATATTTATAATTAAATTGAATTATAACACTTGGAAATGCGTCTTAACTTTTTATTCACCTACCCGCGAAAAAAAAAAAAAAGTGAAAAAAAAAAAAAAAAAGAAAGTATATCTATCTATATAAGTATGTATATCGTCGCCTGGTACCCATAGTACAAGCTTTGCTTAGTTTGAGGCTAGGATGATCTGTGTGACATTGTTCCTAGATATTATTATCATTTATTCAAAACTTTTTCTTATTAAATACATTTTAAAATATATAAAAAACAATAAATATACATTTTAAAATATGAAAAATAGGATTTGCAACCGCCAGCAGGAACAGGGTCCATACTACCGGAGGTTACGGCTATAGAGACAGGAACCTCTTGACAATGCGAGCCGTGTCCAAAAGCATCGCTTTTTGGATCTTGTTCTTAACCCAACCGCCTAAAGTAAGCCTCTTCTCATCTTTAGGTGCTTTAAGAACCTCATTGCTATTAATCCATTACCAAAAACGAATATCAATACAATGATAGCTGAGTCAACATCCCACATGCTGACAGCCTCCCGCGCAGGTTCCAAATATTAAATTCATTTTTCTTTTGCTGCCTTCAAAAGATGTGAGCGTCAGAATGGCTGGTTGCCTATGGCAGGCGGCTCTGAAAGTATATTGAAGAATTGCTGTCCAATTGCTTATATTTGATTCGTTTCTTCAATAATTGCTACGTAATTATGATACATTCAGAGAAATATGAATATTTTTTTGACCAGCCATTCTGATGTCAGGATGGATGGTGGCTTTCAGCGTGAAGGACGCAAAATTTCTAAAAGTTAGTTGTATTAATAATTGCTTCATTCGCCAATTTGAGTTTAAGCTTCATACATACATGAGGTAAAAAAATATATGTTTTATTAATATTTGTACGCAGAAGTGCCTGATAATTTGAAAAGGCAACAGTTTTTTTGTGCTGCAGCGTCTTGTTCAAATCCCGCAGGCGTTCGCTTCGACTTAAAACTAAAATAAAGCCATTTTTTTACCTAATGTATGTACGAAGCTCAAACTTAAATTGGTGAATGAAGCTATTATTAATAGAACTAACGTTTAGAAATTTTGGGTTTTTCACGCTGAACACTGAGGCCACCCTGACGTCAGAATGGCTGGTCAAAAATAATTATATTTCTCTGAATGTATCATGTAGCAATTATTGTAGAAATGAAGAAAATATAAGCTACTACCGGCCCGGTACGTGCTTCGCTACGTATAAGGAATAGTAATAAAAAAAAGTTCATTTACACAAACAAAAAAAAAAAATTATTGCTAAAAGATGTCGATTTTACACTTTTCAAGACTTTTTTTTAATTTTCTCTACGTACCAACATTCCCTGGACTTCCACGAATAATTCAAGACCAAAATTAGCCAAATCGGTAAAGGCGTTATTGAGTTATAACATTACAACGGAAAGTGGCATTGATTTTTATATATATAGATATAAGCAATTAGATATTCTTCAATATACATAATTAATATGTACTTTCAGAGCCGCCTGCCATAGGCGTTCTGACCAGCCATTCTGACGCTCACCAAAAGATTGTAATCATGCGTGATGGTAACATCAACCATCACTGTGCAGCATTTTTGTCAATCTATAATTACAATATCAGGTTTGTTGGCAATCACAGTCCTGTCTGTAATGATAGATCGATCCCAGTATAACGTGATAGTACTTTTATCCAGAACTGGTTCAGGGGCATACCTGTAGTAAGGTACCTCTGAAGCTACAAGGATATGTCGCAGAGCAAGTTGTTAATGAAAAATAATGATTATTATTTTTATTTGGGGCTTGATGCCTTGTTGGCATCTTGATACCACGACCATTTCTGATATATTGCTTGCTTATCGTATGGGCAGTGGTTACCCTAGTGTCAGAGTTGCTCAAGCCGCCCAGTAGGGCTCTGACATGGCTTAACGACTGTTGTCTAATGACTACAATCGAGGCCGACTGCTAAATGTGCCCTCCGAAGCACGGAGACGCTCAGAAATTAAACCACTTTGGCGGTCACCCATCTATAGACTCACCGCGAGCCTAGTTGCTTAACTTCGCCGATCGCTTACGGAGCGATGAGAGCATCTAGCTATGAGCGCCTCATAGCTATTTCTATTATATTGTAGCAGAGCTTCTTAACTTTTTTGAGTTCACTGTTTAATCTAGTTTTAATAAAATTTTGTGCTTTGAGTGTTTGTATCTCTTCCGGTTGCATGATATGCTGTCCCAAGTAGATACTTCTATAACCCATTAGTGGTGCGCACGAGCACAAGATGTGCATTAGAGTTTCCTCTGATTCTTGGCAAAATCTGCAAATTGTGGTGTCGACCAACTTTAGGTTGTACATGTGCTTATTCAGCTTGCAGTGTCCGGTGAGGATCCGAGTTACTGCACATGTTTTGTAACGTTTGAATTCAAGTAATTCTTTCGACAATTTTTTGTTGCATCCCTCGAGCCACTTTGAGTGTAGAGATCCCGCTGAGGATCTCCACAGTTCCACGGCTGCTAATGAGCATTGAGCATTTATGCCATCATAAACGCCATAGATATCTTCACTTCCCAAAGAAATTTCTAAATTACTTTTTATGTTTTAGTATCATCATAAAAATCTTCACATTGAGTAGAAGTGCTTCCACAATTTGTATCCGATTCTGTTGAGAATAGAATACGCCCTTTGTTAGGTTTCTCTATGAATATAATAAATCTATAGAAAATTCATTTTTGTACCTCGTAAATAATTAAAAAATGAATAGGTGAACTTTCACCTATTCATTTTTAAGTATAGGAAGTACATGTGCTGAAACACATGTACTTCCTATACTTATAGGAAGTACATGTGTTTCAGCACACGCTTTTCAATAGGCATGTCCTGCGCATACGGTTAGCTCGACCAGGATATATAAGATTAAGTGGACGTAGTTATGCAAAATGGATCCAACCAGAAAAACGTTACCTTAGAGATAACCAGAGTTTTAGTAATATTAATATATAAAAATAACAAGACCATTGTTTCTTTTCAAATTTCATGTCGGCCAAATTACGTCCACTTCTGGACAAAAGCAGAGGATGGGTGTAAATGCCATAATTGCCACGCTTGGCAGACGGGTTGGCGATCGCAGTTGGATGGTCATACAGAAAAACGCTACTGCCCGTTCTCGGACGATTTCTACGCCCCCGACGGGATGAGATGGGGTGATGATATACTTCGCCGTCACCACACAGCGCAATATCAATATAATAATCTGTAGAAAATTCGTTTTTGAACTCATTCATTCCAGTTCAATTAAAATAGCCAGGATGTTAGAAAAACCAATTATATATTACTACAAACATGTTCGGACTATTTACAAGCGCTTTTTTAAAGTCTACGTGACTAAAAACCATTTTTATTTATTTAACCAACAACCCATTTCCAGCATTTTAGAATTTAATCTGTGCACGTATCACGTAAAAAGTACTAAAGAAATGGAAATAAAGTTATTTCCATTTCTTTAGTACTTTATATATAAAATTTTCTATAAAATATATATATTTTATATAAAAGTTTATACGTAAAACTTGAGAGGTGTCAAGGGACACCCGGATGGAACGAAGTTCCTTTCGATTAATTAGTGAAGGAATTGACTGGCCGCCGTGGCCTAAATTCGGCTAGGAGGACATTATTATTGTAACATGTTTGGTTTCGAGAGGGTCAACAAGATACGGTGACCAATTAACATCAAGTGGTCTATATACTTATTTCATGTCGAGAGCGACCATAGGCTACGGTGACCTCTTAACTTTGTATACTTGTTTGGTGTTAAGAGCGTCCATAGACTACGGTGACCGCTTAACACTGTAAACTTTTTTTTTATTTTTTTTTATTCTATTATGTTTCGGGACTTTGAGTCAATATTTGACTATGTCAGTCCTGTTGATCTTACAACATACTCTAAACACAATACAAGAAACACAAAATTAACAAATTTACATTAATTAGTTAGTACATACCTACTATCACAAGGCTAGTTTACTTATGGCTTTATACAAAAATATTGCCTGCTCAGACAGAGGTGCAGACAGGATACTCAAAAAAAAACCTACGTCCATGACATTTTCTGTATATTTATCTTTAAAATACTTTCTTATCTCTGCACTCCGAACACACTCCGCTAACTAATGATGCACGTCCTCTAAAACTCCACAAATCGAACAGTTTGGCGAATCAGACTTTTTAACTAAGTGCTTGAACTTGTTCAGCGGCATGTGACCAGAGCGATGTCTACAAGCTATAACAATTAATTCCCTACAAAGATTAACATAAGCAAACCACGGTACACTAAGAGGCCTGGCCTGTAAACTTCTATACGACACGCCTTTATTTAAGGAGATCTCATTAGAGTGCACATCCCATTTTTTAAAGATATCATCTTTATATTTTAATAATATATCACTGCATTCTGGAATAATAAATGTTTCACTTCCTGTAAAGATAGACTCCCTCGCCAACTGTAAACTTGAGTCGTGTTGAGTACGACCATAGGCTACGGTGACCCCTTAACATTGTATAGGTACTTGTTAGGTGTTGAGAGCGCCCATAGACTACGGTGACCGCTTAACATTGTAAACTTGATTCGTGTTGAAAACGACCATAGGCACTGGTGACCGCTTAACATCGTATACTTGTTTGGTTTTGAGAGCGACCATAGGCTACTGTGACCACTTAGCATCACGTTGTCCATATACTTGTTTGTTAGAAGCGTCCATAGGCTACGGTGACCGCTTAGCATCACGTGGTCCATATACTTGTTTGTCAGAAGCGTCCATAGGCTAGTGACCGCTTAGCATCACGTGGTCCATATTGTTTGTTAGAAGCGTCCATAGGCTACGGTGACCGCTTAGCATCACGTGGTCCATATTGTTTGATAGAACCGGCCATAGGCTACGGTGACCGCTTAGCATCACGTGGTCCATATTGTTTGATAGAACTGACCATAGGCTACGGTGACCGCTTTACATCACGTGGTCCGTATACTTGTGTGTTGGAAGCGACCATAGGCTACGGTGACCGCTAAGCATCACGTCGTCCATATACTTGTTTGTTAGAAGCGACCAAAGGCTACGGTGACCGCTTAGCATCACGAGATCCGTATACTTGTTTGTTAGAAGCGACCATAGGCTGCGGTGACCGCTTAGCATCACGTGGTCCGTATACTTGTTTGTTAGAAGCAACCATAGGCTACGGTGACCGCTTAGCATGACGTGGCCCGTTTACTTGTTTGTTAGAAGCGTCCATAGGCTACGGTGACCGCTTAGCATCACGTGGTCCGTATACTTGTTTGTTAGATGGAACCATAGGCTACGGTGACAGCTTAGCATCACGTGGTCAGAGAAACATGCGCACGTCGCACAGCTGCAAAATATGTCGTGAACAATTTTTCGTGAGAATTTTTTTCGCCTAGCCCCCTTTCACAACGCGCGATAAGGAACTTCGATCCAAAAAAAATGGTACGCAACTTAAGTATTACTTAGTTTTTGTTTCATCCCAATCGGTTCTTTCTATCGCGAGTTATTACATTTCAAAGTGTTCAAGACGAAAAATAACACACGCGAATAGCGTGTGTTATTATTTTACTTGAACTAATGTTGATAGTTGTGCTTCATATTCGATAGATGTCGTTGTGCATATGATGACGGCATTTTCTGAATCACGGTCGTAAGATTTTCCATGGAATAATGACCCTCGCCCGTGTTTGCAAATTAATAATAATAATTGAATGGGTTTCGTCAATCGATTCACTCCGTCGAGATTTACCTATTAGATTTTAAACTGTTGAATAAGAAAAATAACATACACTATTCAGTTACTTGAATTAATTTTGAAACTGTTGAGGAAACACAGATTAGAGAGCACACCCGTAGAAAGGACATACCTTCATTGTTGCAAGCCAAACTTAAGGTGGTTCAACATAGTTCCAGAGTACAATCGGTATCATTATGTAATAAGTTGCCTTTAGAATTTAAAAGCACATTTAGTGCAAATATATTTAGGGACAAAATAAAAACCTATTTATTTAAGAAAGGTTATTAAAGTGTAAAGGATTTATAAATGAGAAATAAACAAACAATAAAATGAACTAAACTATACAATTTAAAAGTAAATTGTATAGTTTCAAATTAGTATCTTCACCAATCTGTCTGTGCTCAACTTCCAGTTACGAATACGAACAAACTGCTCACCTCATCCTGTGGGAGTGTGATCTCTGGCAAAATCAGCGTGATATTATGTTAAACAGCTTGCAACCAATATCTGGAGTAGTTTATTATACGGATCTCGTAGCAACAAGGAACAACTTCCGTGCGTTTAAGCGCTTTTGCCATACCTACTATTGGAATCAAATATAACAGCTCACTTAGGACCCTTAAATTGATCATCGGTGCTTTTGCAGCTGGCTTCTCTAGTTGCAAATCTCTCATTTTATGAGGCTATAGCCTCTTTACATCATTCTGTCTCCCGCTTTGCTCTGGAGGGAAGTGGAACTATCCATTTTCTAACTCCTCCTTTTGTCTCTTTCTGATTAAATTCGTTGCGGGATCCAAGACAGTTGTCGCGATTCCCCGGGACATGCCTGAGCCTCAACGCTCAGTGTCATTTCATTGTGTGCAACTGTTGATCCTGGCTTACAGGAGTTGCAGTGGTGGGTAAGAGGGTGGGACATAATAATATAAAATTTATAATAATGTAATTAATGTATTATTTTAATGTGTAATTTCAGGTTTAATATCAACACAATGTAATTTGTTATGAAATAAATGACTTATGACTTAATGTTGATAGTTGTACTCCGTATTCGATAGATGTCGTTGTGCATATGACGTCTATTTCTGAATCACGGTGTTAAGATTTTCATGTACAGACGCCAGTACATCAAGCTACCCCAATCTGTCAAATTTCTTTTACATATTTTCAACTTTATCACAAAGTCATAAGATTCACTTTCGATTGGGGAAATTTCACAGATTGGAGTAGCTTGATGTGCTGGCGTCTGTACGTTAGATTTGTGCAAACTCATCCTAAAGCCTTCGGCCTCATTCTGGTCGTGTTCTAGCGAAAGAATAGTAAGTGCAGCTGTGTTCGCGCACACACTTGTGGCCTGCAATAAGTATGTCCCGCGCTAATGGTTGCGCTCGATCAGGTTAGAAATAAAACACAACAAAAAATAAAATAGGAATTTATTTATTACAATATAATTGGGATAATACTTAATACATTTTAGGAAAATAAATCAACGCACACTATGTAGGTAGTGCACGAGCCCAATTAATAAAATATTCTTCAATAATAATAATACATGATGGATGATAAACTCGTGATTTCTTCATCCATAGACAAAACATATCTGTCAAAATATTTTTTAATTTTGACAGATTTGCTATAGAGAATCTGTCAAATGTTATTTTTATAGGTTAACAGAGGTTAAAAAAATAATTTAAAATATTGTAGGTATAACTTAAAAGTAAATTATAACTTAAAACTAGATTGCGATTCGAAATAATTAGGTAGGTAAATATACTCTGTGTTCTCTTAGCTGTATTAAATGACTTTAACCAACGACAAGACAGAGTTATGAGACCTTATACGGTCCTGTAATACAGATTTTATAATATAAAAAAAAATCTACTGTCAATTTATGCCGCTTTTAACAACAAAGCAAAGCCGATGGATAACACATACATCCTCCGGAAGGGTGTGAGCAAGGGAATCCTAAATTAGATCGGCCAGTGTGTATCGTTCGTAGTTTAACGCAGAGCGCCTACCCCGGATTGGTACATGGTACTGGTTCGAGACCCGCCAGACGATTAAATTTATGTATTCCCATTTTAAAATTTAACAATAATACTAAAAAAAGGCCTCAATAGTCCGGTGAAGCATTTAAAGCTTCCTATGATAACTGTTAACTTCATCTTAGTAAAAATAGGAAAATTCGCATGTTACTAAAAGACCTTGGACACGTTAATTAAAAGAAAAATAAATTCATCTTTACAAGGTGTACTTGGATACGTGTCATGCTCATGACAGCTAAAAATATACAGAATACATTTTTATAAATGCTTAATATATAAATGAGTACTTATAAGCTTACAACATAATAAGGTCGACCAGTTTTTAATAATTCAGTAGAACCATACCACATTCGAGAGCTCGTCGTGCTAACACAATATTCAAACCTGAAAATGGTCCGGGTATTGACGAAACACGTGTCGGGTATGACTATGTATTTTACTTTTTTATATTTTCTAACTACCCGATTTACATTTGAGCTTAATTTAGTTTAATTTACGATATATCATCATCACAATTGCCGGTCTTGTGGTAGGTACCCACATCTAACGGCTTCCAGCGACCTTCACAAGGTCATAGACCCACCTCGTAAGGTGCCTGCCTATGCCCCGTCTCCGGTCGTCGGTTCTACGAGTTATTTGCCCCGGACACTACCACTTCAGCTTGTGAAAGCCAAATCTTATTTCTGTATAACCGACTTTGATTACCTTTTTACAGAAATTATTCTTGGCTTTAGCCTTTATAGAGCTTGTTATTGTATATAGGTCTCCACGTTATTTCCAAAAGAGCGTATCTGTTAGCTAGGATTTTACCCTTATTTAAATTAAATCCTTCAATTTACTACTCCCAAAGTATACTTATTAAAAACCGGTCAAGTTCATTAAAAATTAAAGATTACAACCTAACTATTTATACGGGGTAATAATTTAATTAGACCAGTGAGGTGAAAATCTGAAATTATTGGAGTTAACAGACATTTAAATACACGAGAACCATAGTATTCACAGTTTAATATACTCTACAAACGACGGTAACCGCTCATGACAACTATTTTTGTGGCCTATATATAGTTATTCTGAGTCTGTGTGTCTTTTGTGTCCGCGAACTTCATGTTTGTAAAGTCACCAGAATACAAAGATTCATTTGCAAGTGTAGGCGACCACTTAAAATTGTTCTTGGGTATCATATCACCGATTATTATTTTTTTTACCTCCTTTAGTACCTACTAGATTTCATCACCTTTAGTACCAGGTTTTATCACCTCTAGTAACAAATTTTATCGCCTTTAGTACCAGATTTTATCGCCATTTGTACCAGATTTTATCACCTTTAGTACCAATTAAAAACCAATGAATTTCGTGAAAATAATCAGTTTAGTACCAATCACTGATTTTCATGAAAATACTTATTACATTTAGAGATTTTTTATTAAATATCTAGTCAGGAACTATAATTGATATTACAATACAAAATATTATAAATGGTAGGTCTCTAGTCACTCATCGTCATCATAATATCAGGGAAAGAGGTCCACTGATGGAGAAAGCCCTCCCCCAAAGCATCAATATGTTATGCACGCTTGGCCGACACGGGTGGGCGATCGCAGTATGATGCTCATAGTACACAGAGAGACACTGCCGCCCGTTTGCTGATAGATATTCCCTAGGGACGATTTCTGCCACCCCCATGGAGGAGATGGGGTGGCGATATTCGCGGCCATCGGCACACAACACCCCTATTTCTCAAGTCTAAATGTCGTTATCTCCCATAGTTCCATCTTTTTCCTAGCTCCATATACACACATAAACAGCTCACGTTTCGAGAATCTTAAGTTATAAATATACTGGTAAATCATGTATATTTCGACACTATACAGGCTGGCCGAGGAGTTGACGTTCAAACGAAAAACTTAGATACTTTACGATGAGGAGTATCCGAATCACCCCCATGTATGTTCTACGATTTTGCGTATTTTTCGAGATATAATTTTTTTTCATGATTTTTTTCGTAAACCTTCACCTAACATCAGTTTTCGATTTTTGATGTGAAACATCTGTAGCCGCACCTAAAACAGATTTCTGGCGTGGCGACGCATGCCGTGGCGACGCGTCGCCACGCTATACGATAGTAGTGTGTACGGTGTGGCGACGCCATGCGCAATCGACTTTTTATTTTATCATTATGACATATTTAGTTCCTATCACAATATGTTCTTTTCTGCATATTACTTTTACAAAATAATGTCGATGTTTCACATCTCAGCCAGGCGTCCCGTGACGGCTCACATTTTTTTTTCTCGTTCTGTTGAACTTTCTGGTTCAGGTTTTGTGATAACTAATTAGCATAACCTGACACCCTAAAAAGTATGGTTTATCTAATCATTGCAGAACTGACTTAGAATTTATTCGAAAGTTCAAAATTTGGGGTTGAGCTCAGGACTCATTTTCAAAGTATCAAAAAAACGCAAAAACGTAGAACATATGGGGGTAATTCCGATACTCCTCATCATAAAGTATCTAAAATTTGCGTTTGAACGTCAACTCCTCGGCCACCCTGTATACTCCGACGATAAACAGAAATTAACCAATGTAATCCACCTTGTAACAAATCGAACATGTGTTGATCACATAAGAATCTGTTTGTTTATAAATTCAATAGCATCCTCTCGGGAATTTTACATGCGAACGCTTAAAAATAAGTCGAGTACACTTCGAGTTCATTTGCAAATAGCAGTAATAACGTAAACATAAAAAAAGAGCCAAGTTGGTACAAAATAATAATCAGCCGAGTCACGCGTTCAAACTAACCAAAATTCGTAAAATTTTGCCAAGTTATGGCGCAACCCCAGCTCATTACAAATGACAGGCGTTAACTGTCAATTATTGTAAATATAAAATACATATTTCATTTAACTAGCTTCAAAAAGACTAACCAATTCATTTTGGTACCTTAATTTGATTGCCTTAATGGTTATTTGAAACTTGGCCTAAATGCATACCCACCATCAATGAATTACGCAGATGCATACTTACTGCGATACTGGACCAGGAATAAGTTTAAATTCTTCGGATTATTTTGCATCTAACTTTCTCATTAATGACAATGTCCTTTTGGCACCATAACAAGCCCCTTCAATTAGTATCCATCTAGGCTAAGTTTCGCAAATTATTCTGCTGATCATTAGGATAGTAATATTCGGCAACATCCGCTGAGAATTAATTAAAACAAAATATACTTGGCTACAATTGCCATATTTGGCAGTATTTCAAACATAGGCTATGTCTTCTACAGAATAATTATAGGAATAATGATTGGCAACATCAGCTGATACAAACAATATACACTTGGATAGTACTGCTAAACTTGGCAGTATTTCAAACTTCTCTTTCAGGCTATCGCTTCTATTGATGGTAAGTATAGGAATAATATTACGCAGCATCAACAGATGAGATTTTATTACAGAGTACTCTGTAATAAAATGTTATTGTAAGTGTTAAGTATACTTTGATATTTATGCTACACTTGGCAGTTTTTCAAGCTTAAACATTTTTTCTGCTGATAGCAAAATTTATTTGAATATTACTTATTAATACAGAGTCATTACATTCAAACAATTAGTGTACTTACTGGTATTGCTATTATAATGATTAATATACTAAATAATATTTTATCGTTACATACAAAAATATTGGGATACTGATCAAATTCAGAAGTGGTTTGGCTTCGTGACTCTTGCCTAGTCACTACAATAAACTGGAGACTTGCTAACGCTGGAGAAAACCGGTAACAAAAAAAAACAATTAAAAAGTACATGATAGAAGAAACTGAATTGATAAATTATGTACTCTTTATATAATTTAATTAATTAATTTTGAGCACGCATATATGTGAATTTAGAAGTCTATTTACATCCGACTTCATTTCTGTTTGTTTTTATTTAATTACTGTTTCATATCAGCATTGAACACAAACTGATTATAACGGCAAATATTAGACATCATGTTGAGGTCATAAATTAACGTATTTCGCTTCTCAGTCAGGCAGAGTTAACCTTATGAACGCCAGAGAAAAATGCATAGCCGTACCCCTAGAGCAAAGCCAATAATTCTGTGAAAATACGTAAAACAACAAAAAAATAGGGAATGAAACACTCCTATCGTGTAGTTATTTCGTTTTATGGTGCCCCGATTATTTGTCACATATATGCGACGTTGGTGTACAGACGCCAGCACATCAAGCTATATATATATCTGTCAAATTTCTCCAATTGAAATTGAACCTTATGTTTATGTCATAAAGTTGAAAATCTATAAAATAAATTTGACATATTGGAGTAGGTGGAGGTGCTGGCGTCTGTACATGCTTGCCACGTAATTGTGGCATCGAAAAGGTTTATTACAAAAATTGTTTGCCGCATTACATGCTCTGCCTAATTACTAAGGCAGAACATGTAATGCGGCAAAAAAAATTGTAGGCGCTCGAATTAAATCCTACTAATATTATAACCGGTTGAAGCCCAAATGTGACTAATGTCCCTTTTTGCTGTCAACAGTAGAAGCCCGAACGTCTGTTTTGTCCCTTTTTTTGTCGCAGTTAGATATTCGTTGAAACAAACATTATTATCTTTTTCTCTTTCAAACACACCTTTTTCTAATATTTTTATCTCATTCTACATGAATTGGCCTTGTTAAAAACTTTTATCAAGCTGTACACGGGAACGCGAAGTATAACAAAAAAAAGTTAAAGTTCAGTGTTTGTTTACGATAGTCAGCGTCGCGTATGCCCGCCGTATACTTCGTTTGAATACGTGTTTTAATTACTTTAATACGTTTATTTGGTAAGTTTGTGTGTTTTTTCATTTAAATATTTAATAAAGTGCTATTGTGAAAAAGGATTGCAGTGTAAAGTGTTTACTTTTTTTATTATTGGTAAGTTTTTCAATACATGTCTAGTGCTACTGACCATCTCATAAATGTAATTGCTTACCGTGTTCACAATTCTGTGTAAAACGTCATGATTAATATTTATTTGGAAAGAGTAACTATTGTTCGACATAAAATTAAATAAATAACATCATTTGAGTTAACATCATGAGAAGATTAAACATAACAAAACTTGCCGGCCCATACGTAATAAAACAAAATGGCTGCGACTGCCCGATGTACAAATAAGGCTTGATTTACATGGGTGGTGTTTTGTACAGATCAAATCGGTCACGTGACCTCCGAAATCTGAAAGGTTGGTCTTTACAATAAATATTTTAAATAACTTTTGTTATGATTTGCCAATTATTTTTATTACTTTTTACAGATTTAAAACTTTTACCAAGGTTAGTTTTTGGATGGGTGACCGTTTAATAGTGTTTGATCATCAGTGTTTCGATGCTTCGTACGAAAGAGACTACGCAAATGTTGGTCCTGATTAGCCCTGTTTAACTTGATTCGAGTACCAGTGTATATAACCAGTTCATTATCAGACCCTGATGTGATGACCACGTGTGTGGATTCAGACTATCAATAATAAAATAAGTTTTCATTACAGTTTTAGTTTAAATTTTCATAATTTTAACAAAAACTTTTAATAAAAAAAATAAATTCGATTTTTTCATACATGTGTACCCAGCTTTATACACGGTTTTTGAGAGTAGTTTACTGAATACATACACTTGCGATTTTAATTTTACTTGCAATATTTTTAAACAGGGATCAAATAGTAAGTGTGATATATCGTTGAAAAGGTATTTTTTTGACGTAAATAGTTATTTATATACTATTCTATGTACCTAAATTTTGCTGAACAAATTTTTTTGAGAAACCTACCGTGTGGTTTTTTGAAAACGCTACACCTTTCAATCACTTTCATATTTTAGTGGGAATATTTAACTTAGAGCCACGATTTTTTTAAATAAATTCCAATATGAATCTAGGTTTTAATTAGTAATTATATTTTTGGTCTGTCTAAAAGCGTTTATTATTAATTAAGTATTTAAGTTTGGGTGAAAAAAATACTTCCTGTATGAAATCTCTGCAAACTTTGTAAGCCTCTAAATAAATATTTTTCTACTATTAAGTAAAAGTATTATTTTTATTTCCATTTAATAATACCTTTAGAATAATTTCAATAGCCTAGTAATCGAATGATTGCTCTATTTAACAAAATAAATATTTTTTAAGTCGCAAATGATGATTTTTTACGTATTACTTACATTCACAGTCAAGTATTATATTTCAAATAGGACGTCCGCAATAAATTCTGATACCATTTACAAGCTTGACTTTTTAACTCAAACAAAAACACCACTTCAACAACAGCAGGCCGCAATCTGCGTCGTAAAAATTTTTTTTGTAAGCTCGACACTTCACGCGGGCCGGTGACGTTATCGGCTGGGCTTCGAGGATTTTTTTTTGCGCGCGCCTAGGCTTCATGCGGATAAAGGCGAAAGTTTGTGACTGTGTGAGTGTGTATGTTTGTTACTTCTTCACGTCTAAACGGCTGGAGCGATTTTAATAAAATTTGGTGTGGAGTTAGCCGATACCCCGGATTAACACATAGGCTATAATTTATAAAGTTTAATGCGGGTAAAACCGCGGGGCACAGCTAGCTATTCATATTTATTAGAGCTGGTTTAAAACTAATTCGCCTACATCAATGAGATATTTGTGGGACTTTCTCGCAGGCTTCTTCTATGCAATAAAAATATAATGACATTTATTTAATGAAATTCATGATAGGGAATGGTTTTGAAAGGATTCTGCATTATATGTTCTTATCGTAATAACACACATATTAAGACTGTTCTGCTTACTTATAAGAACAATAAATGTAGTGAACTAATAAAATAATTTAGATAAAAAAAAAATCCAGATTGCGCGACACATTAATTAAAAAAATATGTTTTATGTATAGTAATTGTAAAAAAAAATATTTTGCTAAGAAAAATTATAATTATACAATACAATTATAAATACATTCGATTTTGATTGGATTATTCGCAGTGACTTTTAAGCCAAGTTTATTCTTACTTCAGTAAAAATTTAACCACAGGGTTTAATAATTACCCAAATATATAAATTATTTTATAAAAATATTAACACGTTGAACGCCAACGCGGTCAGTGCTGACCGACAGCGATCATTCCCTTCAGGCCAAGCAAAAATCACAGTTCTATCCAAATTTACACCAACTGTTTTTTTAATTATATACTAATATCTAATGTCCAAATGTATGTTTTTATTAACAAAAGTCAACTTTAGTAATTATTTATGGAGATAGTAAACGTCGGTCAGCAGTGACCGACGCGGCTCCTAGAGACGAAAAAGCGACTTTCCGTTAAAGGGGGCCGCGCGGGTCGCGGTGTCGGGTCTCCCCGCCCGCACCTCCGAGTTCGAGATCGCCCGCGCTTACGCAGTTGACGCCCATATTTTGAGCCGAAACGTCGTTTCGATAGCGTATTTATTTGTTTATGAAAGTATTGTTAACTATAATTATGGATGGCTTCGAAGATTTTGAGATTACTCAAGATATCTTAAATGAGATAGAAAACATAGAAATCAATCTACTCGACAAAACTTTAAGTTCTGATGATGATGAAGAAAAGATTCAACCTCCCCGATCGAGTTACAGGCGCCTGCGGATTCTGTCATCAAGTGAAGGTAGTGATCGTGAAATTGGACGCGCTATCGAAGATTTAGAAAGAAGTTCATCATCTAAGTGGACGAACCCCAAAGGTAATCAACGCAATATAATTCCTTTCACTGAATGTTGTGGCATGCCAGCTTCTATCCGCACGTCAATGACTAACAAATCTCCAGCTGATTTTTATGCACTTTTGGTGACAGATAGTCTTTTACAACATATTGTTGATTGTACTAATGCTTTCGCAATGACTAAGATAACACGCACGGCAGAAGCTTCAAAAAATGCGAGAATTCGCTCGTGGTCTGAAACTAACCTTGCCGAGATGAAACATTTTTTCTGCTTGATTTTGTTTATGGGTTTGGTGAAGCTTCCCAAAATTGCTGATTATTGGTCCAAGGATGAGATTATGGGCCAAAATTTTCCACGAACTGTAATGTCTAGAAATAGATTTGAACTGCTATTACAAATGATCTACTTTTCCCAAGATGATGGTAATAATAAATCGGACCGACTTCACCGCGTAAAGCATTTGCTGGAGGTGATGAATGATAATTTCAAGAGAAATTATATTCCAGGTCAAGACATATGCATTGATGAGAGTATGGTTCCGTTTCGAGGACGTTTGATATTCCGCCAATATAATAAACAGAAACGACACAAGTACGGGATCAAACTGTTTAAACTATGTACTCTACCAGGATATACATACCGGATTAATATATACGCTGGTAAACAACATGAACAAATCAATGTCACCCCTCAAAGAGTTGTAATGAACCTTTGCCAGGATCTACTTAATAAAGGGCATTGTTTATATACAGATAACTGGTACACAAGTGTAGCCTTAGCCAGAGAACTCCTAAAAAATGAAACACATCTGATTGGTACTTTAAGAAAGAACAGAAGACATTTCCCTAAAGTTGTTGTTTCCACTAAGCTAAAAAAAGGCCAGCACATAGCGAGAGAAAGTGATGATGGGATAACGGTTTTGAGGTGGAAAGACAAACGAGATGTTCTGGTGCTTTCCACAAAACATTCAACGCGTTTTATTCCCGTTACCAAACATAATAAAACTACAATGAAACCGGCTATAGTCGTAGATTATAACAAGGCAAAGGGAGCAGTAGATCTGTCGGATCAAATGGCAGCATACCAGACACCATTAAGAAAAACTTTAAAATGGTACAAAAAAATTGTCTTTGATCTGATTTTGAATGTCGCCATGGTGAATGCTTTAATTTTGTATAAAACCGTCACGAACAAACATATAGCTATTGTGGATTTGAGAAAAGAAATACTGAAAAGTTTTCTGGCAAAACCTTCAACCTCCGAAGCACCTTCAGAACGGACGATAAAAAAGAAGAAACACGTGCTTCAGAAAAAAGTAGGACCTTCTCTGAAGGTGCGTCGGATGTGTACAGAATGTTACAAGAATAATGTCACTACATTTGGACGTGTACTAGCCAGAAACAAAACTAAAAAAGTGCCTACTTTTTGCGATAGTTGCGTAGACAAACCTTTTCTGTGTGTTGAATGTTTTGCCAACGTTCATGCACTATTTTGATTACTTTCAGTATGGAAGAGTTATTTTTATTTTATGTTTAATTTTTATACCAATAAACCTTTTGATACCTTTGAATAATTTGTTTGTTTTGTACAATTTTCGCTAAATATTTTACAACCACACAGACTCGCGCACAATCACACATCACACACGCATACATACAACATATATACCCTCTGACACAAACATTAACACACAAACAAACCCACACATACACACCCATACACAATAACTTGTGGATTTATATTATTAGTGAAGCGCTCATCGATAACGCAGCTTACTACCAGTGAAAGATTTTTTTAAATTGAATGAGTATGTAGGTAGTTTTAGAGATTACTTTCTACATCCACACTCACAATCCTGCACAATTTACTTCTATATCCTCATCAAACACAAAAATCTACTGCTAGACAAAGGCCTTTCCAATTTCGCTGCATACAAATTTTCACTCTTACGTAAATGTTGTTTTTTTTCAAAGTCATTTACGATTTTCAAAAACCATCATAGTTGGCGTAACTAGAAGGCCACGCGGGTCAATGAATATAGGAATTAGTTTGATAGCACTGCCCTACGGCCTGTAGGAATGGATCAAAAACACTCGTAAATTGCGGTCAGCACTGACCGACGCAGCCTGAACGGAAAGTCTAGTTGTCGACCATCACTGACCGACACGGCCTGAACGGGAAGATGCATTTTTTTTGGTGGCATTCAACGTGTTAAGCTAAAAAATATTTTGTGTTTTATCAATTCTTGATTTCGATAGGAATTCTATCAATAAATTAGATTTTTTTACTGTTCAATGAAAATAAAACATTTTCTGTCACCATTTGATCGGACCCATAAAGTTTATATAAATATATATCCCTCACGCGTACTATAATCAATCATTATAGCAGAAACGAAAGGCTGACCATATACAAAGCAACTTCTTCTATCATTGTTTTCCCCCATTTAATTAAGGTTGGTTCCCAACTATCAGAATCCAGGCTGCTCCTCGGTAATTTCCTTGGTAGAAAAACCCTAAAACAATTTTTGGCCAAACCGGTAAGTTTCAACCGCTAATAATAATATATAGGGACAATGTCACACAGATCATCCTAGCCCCAAACTAAGCAAAGCTTGTACTATGGGTACCAGGCGACGATATACATACTTATATAGATAGATAAATACATAGGAAACATTCATGACCCAGAAACAAATATTCGTGCTCATCACACAAATATTTGCACTTACCGGGATTCGAGCCCAGGACAACCAGCTTCGTAGGCAGGAGCACTACCAACTAGGTTAAGTAAGTCCGGGGGGTACCGGAGCAGCATACCCGCGTTCCCGGGACTCCCCCATCAGGCGCCAAGAGAAGTCATCGGCAGGTAGGTTTAGTCGGTGGTCCGCAGACACTTTTTGCGGGTGGCATGCGAAGGCATTACCCCTGCCTTATCAAAAAAAAAGGCTAAGTAAGTCCATCTTCATTATTAGCGGTTGAACCTTACCGCTACATCAACAAGGCAATTACGAATTCAAAATTCATCATCACAGCTGTAAGAAGTCCACTGCTGGACAAAAGCCTTCCCAAAAGTCATCTTGGGGATATGCCATAATCGCCACGCTTGGCAAACGGGTTGGCGATCGCAGTAAGATGGTCATAGTACTCAGAAGGAAGCTGCTGCCCGTCCACTGGTAGATATATTATTGAACAACACGGAAAAACAATTAAGTTCAACGATTCATAGCGTAATTGCCTTGTGTAAGGTCAGCCTTAATTAAATAAATATATTCAAAGTATCATTACATTCATGGCAATAAAAAAAAAACATTATTTTACTTAAACTAAAGTCTGTAGTATACAGGACTTGGCTTGCACTGCCGTAGCTCTTCACTAATTCTGTTCTGCTTAGTTTCAAAATACCTGAAATTAATAAAAAATATACATTAATTTCTAGAGAAAAATTTCTGATTAAAGAGGAATTGCCGACACTGTCTTGCTCTGTTCAAAAACATACAACAAACGGGCTATATCAGATTTTATAAGCCCAAAAGTGATTTGTGGGAGATGAAAATCAGCACAGTCATCTGTGGCAGAATGCTGAACTATGACCTTTTAGTTACTAAGGTGCTTAAGATGGGTACCGCATCGAGTAGGTGCGTAAAATTTGGATTATAAAAAAAAATATTATTTACGTCAAAATATTTATATAGATAAAAGCGTAACAAGGCATAGCAACACATTCAATCTTCATCATTTTGTTAAATAACCAGTATGAAATGGGAAACAAATAAAATCTGGTTTGACAGATAATATAAAATTTTAAATTTATAAGTAACAACAAAATATAATTTCTTTCACGTAAATCACAATATGTTCTTTTACAAATAATATTAATTGAATCCAAAACTTCCTTGATTCGTTTAATTAATAGCGATTCGTCGTAAAAGTGGTGCGCTGACGGTTCCAGTTCAAACAGCCTCTCCAAGATGGCCGTCCCGCTACCATCGACACGATGCTCCGCTAGAGTGACCCCTCTATGTCACTCTTAATGAAAAAGTTTAAACGATGCGCCGACATATATTTATGTGTGTTATACACCAATTGCCTAATTTCTATTGATGAACATCATGGGTCTATGGACAAATAATACATGTTATGTGTATTATGTGTCATACTTCTACTTAAACATTTGCACGACATATTGTTGAATATAGTGGAACCGTAGTGTCTGTCTCCAGGCTGTAACAGCCTGGAGACCCTGAACCGTGATTGTTAGACAGTTGAAATTATCACAGATGATGTATTTCTGTTGCCGCTATAACAAAAAAATAAAATAAATATTTAAGGGGGTTCCCAAACGTGAATTTTTGCTCGTTTTTAGGGTTCCGTAGCCAAATGGCAAAAAACGGAACCCTTATAGATTCGTCATGTCTGTCTGTCCGTCCGTCCGTATGTCACAGTCATTTTTTTCGGAAACTATAAGAGCTGTACTGTTGAAAATTGGTAAGTAGATGTATTCTGTGAACCGCATTAAGATTTTCATACAAAATTAGAAAAAGAACAATAATTTTGGGGGTTCCCATACATAGTGCTGCTTGCGGTAACTGGTCGAACTGCTGTTGGGGTACTCATAATATTTTATTTTTTCATACAGTCGTTGCCTCTGGTTGACTTCGTGTGACTTGTTAATTTTGTAAATGTACGCGGATGTACCCACCGTTTTCTCATCTAGCAAGAGGTTATTCTAATTGCTTGAGTGAAATTTAATGTTATTGTTTATTATCTCACAATTTTTTTGATTCATTAGATGACAACGGTTCTGTGCGTGTATTAGCCTACATAACGCCCATCACAATGTAAGAACATACATGATTTGAAAAAAAAGAACGAAAACAAAAAGCAAAAGAAGACGAAAAAAGCAAGCCTGGAGTTTCTATGTGGCTTTCTTCTCCGGGTCGTCCACCTAGGTAGCTAGAGAAAGCCGCAGGTTAGCTAGGGTAGGCTCCTCAGCGGCGAGGATCGCTCTGGCCCCTTAACACGTCATTGGTGATCCCGTGCAACTGATCACACCCTCTCTTAGAATTCTGTCCTTTTGCTTCAGCGGCCCCCTGAGCTGTGGCCCGAACCCTAAAAGGGTGGCCTCGGGTATTAATCGTTTAATTTAAGCTACTGGTTAAGAGCCTTCTGCGCTAGCCAAATGCTCATTGCCTTCAATTCTTTAATTTTAATATTGTACAACTAAATTTCAAAATAATAGATTAATGTTTTTAGACTAATTATATTTTTGTAATTTTTATACTGTATTCGACTATGTTTATGTACTCCATTGTGAACTTGACAAGTACAAGTGTATATATTTTATACATACCCAAGTGCTGAATAAATTTCATTATTTCATTTCATAGATCTGAAACCCAAAATGTTTCTTTCATCGTACCCATACATGTGGGGTGTCTATGGATAGGTCTTCAAAAATGATATTGAGGTTTCTTATATCATTTTTTTCTAAACTGAATAGTTTGCGCAAGTGACACTTGGTGAGAGTGTCCCCCCCCCCCTGTAACTTCTAAAATAAGAGAATGATAAAACTAAAAAAAATATATGATGTACATTACCATGCAAACTAACAATGAAAATTGGTTAAAACGAGATCTAGTTTTTTTTAATACGTCATAAACCGCAATTTGCTTTCATTTAATCAACTGAAATACTTGCTGCTGAAACAAAAGAACCGGCCGAGTGGCCGGTTCTTTTGTGTATTCAATAAATGTCTTTAAAATGTACTCTAAAGCAATGTGTTCGCACGATCATTTCATCGTTATTTTAAACAAATTATCATCGTAACATCTGAATGACGTCCAGTGCTGGACAAAGGCCTCACAAAAGATTTCCACAAAAGACGGGCCGGCCGGTATGGTTGGTTAATGGTTACCTTTCACGCCACAGCACAGATAGATATGTGTGTGCATGAACATGTCTGTTTGTCCTGAGTCTGGGTGTAATCTATATATATAAAAATCAATGCCACTTTTCGTTGTAATGTTGTAACTCAACAACGCCTTTACCGATTTGGCTAATTTTGGTCTAGAATTATTTGTGGAAGTCCAGGGAAGGTTTGTACGTAGAGAAAATTAAAAAAAGTCTTTAAAAAGTGTAAAATCAACATCTTTTAGCAATTTAAAATATTTTTTTGTTTGAATAAATGAATTTAATAATATTTTTTTTATTACTATGCCTTATACGTAGCGAAGCACGTACCGGGCCGCTAGTTATCTATATAAGTATGTATTTACAAAGGAAAAGTAGTATATGTATATATCAGTTATCTGGTTTCCATAGTACAAGCTCTGCTTAGTTTGGGATCAGATGGCCGTGTGGGAATGTGTGAAATAAAATAAAATAAAATAAAAAAGGTTTTTATTCACGTAGACTATGAAAAAGCGCTTGTAAATAGTCAGAACATGGTTGTAGTAATATAGTTGACATACATTATTATTTCTAGTAACATAGATATTTAGGTACACATTGTATTGATTGTGTGAAAACATTTATAAAATTTATTTAATAGTTATTTGGTTTTACCCGCGTTAAATTTTATAAATTATCACAGCTCCTCCCCAGTAGGTGATAGCGTGATAAAACGTAGCCTATATGTTGACCCGACCTCTTAGTAATATTCATGCAAAATTTGAAGTAAATCCATGCAGTACTTTTTGAGTTTAGCCCGGACATACATACAGACAAACAGACAAAAATTCTAAAAACTATATTTTTGGCTTCGACATCGACTGTAGATCAAGCCCCAAGTATCCTTTTAAAAAAATATTCAATGTACAGTTTTGACTTTCTTACGATTTTATTATAATGTATAGAAGATATCAATGATATTTAGCTAGCTCGTATCAAGTTATTGTCAAGAGATTATGTTAAAGTTTATTATCAAAATTTATAGTTTTAGCTATATTTTTACTACATATTGTCAATGGTTCTGTCTATATTAAGGTATTATTATTATGGCGGACCTTGTGTTAATAACGACGGTCGCGCTTTAATGCTACCACCGGATCCAATGCGCCCCAACTGAGAAGACCCAGCGAAACAAACTCAGTGGGTTCATCTACTACCGGTTTCAACACGACCCATTTGAGACGGTCCGGCAAAACATACTCAAGCGGGCATGAACACGGGATTTGGTCCAATTAGAGTATTTATTTAGTAGGCAAACAATACATACTCGATCGGTTGTCTGAATGCTTATTATTTTATATTATATTTAGGTACACAAAAGAAAATCTTCGAAACAATAACATTATTCATTCTAGACAGAGTCAATAATTTTAAATTAAGTATATGATAGCAATCATATTATAGATAGTTCACGTAACTCAGCAGATCAGTCATGTCTATATGGCTACAATTTTACAAATTAAAAGTATTAAATATATTTTTCAAGTAAGTATTACTTTGGATACATTATTACGCGGTAGGTACCTATGTATACTTAAATAGGACAAAGTTACAAATATTATCGTAGTTTATTGTTCAAGTTTCCTGCTTGCCTGGTGATAACCATTATTACAGTCTGTATGTATCGATAGTTACGCGATTAACCTTTATTTTTAACCGACTTAAAAAAGAACGATGTTATTGTATACTAGCTGTGCCCCGCGGTTTTACCCGCGTTAAACTTTATAAATTATCACAGCTCCTCCCCCGTAGGCGATAGCGTGATTATATGTAGCCTATATGTTGACCCGACCTCTTAGTAATATTCATGCAAAATTTGAAGTAAATCCATGCAGTACTTTTTGAGTTTAGCCCGGACATACATACAGAAAAACAGCCACACAGACAAAAATTCTAAAAACTATATCTTTGGCTTCGATATCGACTGTAGATCACGCCCCAAGTATCCTTTTAAAAAAATATTCAATGTACAGTTTTGACTTTCCTACGATTTTATTATATGTCTGTTCGACGGTCACTGCCCAAGCAGCAAAATTATCCTATAGTGCAGACGTTATAGGACTCCAGCACTTTTAATGTTCTCTTAAGGGTTCTAGTTTTTGCTGCATCGCTTATAATAGCAAGCATGGAGTTGGTTGGGCCTTATAGTATATCTCCTCCTATACATTAACTTATAATTACTTATAGGCCGAAATTAAAAGTCAAATATAAGCTTGGGTGACCTATAAAAGTATCGCGAGGGTGTAAACGCACTCAAGAGCAGATAAACTGGTAAGCTATGCTTATAACTACTAACAAGAAACATTATAGAACCACTATAAGTAAAGTACACCAATAAGAGTGATAAACAGAACTAAACACTCTGGATACTATTTGCATTTATTACTTGGTTTTATAAGGGTTTATAAATTTACTTTACAGAACAATTATCAGTAAAATGGAGCGGTTATATAGTGGTATATACCAATATCGTTATAATCTTAACACGCTTATAAAGGTTTAATATAATATACTTAGTATCCAAAACTATATCCGTGGTGTCCTGAACAAGAAAACATTGGTTTATAATGGTCTTGCAAATTCGGTTATAGTCTCAGTACGGATATTTTGATTTTGTTGAATCGTAGAAATATGAGAAGGTTCCGTACAAAATTGTTATTGTGAAAATTTAAGACAAAATGTTTATTTTAATGATTCTGCACGAAAAAACGTTTAATCGATAAAAGCAATTTTAAATGTACACTTGGAAGATTGTGTTAGTGAGGAACCTGTACAAGAAGATGAATGCGATATTGAAAACTATTCCAATTTTCAACTACATAGCGATCTTAGAAAATGGGCTGTAGAATACAATACGACATGCGGCATTCAATTTTTTATTAGAAATTTTGAATAAATGTATTTGTTTCAAATTCTTCAAGTTCTCTTAGATCTCTTATAACATGTCTACATCTACGTCTTAATGTACGAGTTTAATTCATTCTGAATCTCTCTTCGACACAGCACTCAGCACATGTTAGTTTGTATTTCATAAAGTGCATTTTGATTTGGTATGATGGTTATAATGTCTTCTTTGATTGACTTTACTTCATGTTGAAGTTGTGGAATTTGACCAACCTCGACAGGCTGTATTTGGTTATCCGTGTTGTAAAGAACGCAATTTTGAGCATTTAAACTGACATCTGACAGTGTTTCTTCTGCTTCTGTTATGACAAGTTGAGGGTTTTGCGCGACAAAAGAAGATACAGGTAAAATTGCTGAACCGGATTGAATAGTAGCCGAGTTTTGTTGTAAATGAAGTGATCTTGTAGTATTTGAACGAGTATCTTCTCGAGAGACCGTTGGCATCTCACTAATTTGGTCTTGATCACGATTCTGTGAAATAATAAACCAAGTTAGCAAGGGAAAGCACAAAAATAGAAGTAGAAAATATTTCAAACAATTTTTAAAGCTCGAAAATCCCTTTTAGTTATAAAGCTATCGACGTCCAGAAACATTACCATTTTCACACCTGACACCTAAACAAAAATATGAAAATAAGACATCGGTACCTAAAAACAACATAGAGTAACATTACAATATTTGCGGAACTCTAATTCCAAACAATATGGCCAAGCAATAGTTCTGATATTTACCATTTTTAAACAAAGTACGCCTATAACGGTTTGTTAATGTATTTGGGAAGACCAAGTTTGTCAAGATGGCGACTTTTCGTTGTATGTCTTACTGAAACCAACATTATTTTAAAATTCAACTTAATGAAAACGTGAATTTCGAGGGGCGCTTAAAAATTTTGACAAAAAACTTATTACACTTCACCGAAAATATACCTGCGCCATGCACATTCAAACACGGCTTCACTTATTGTTAACTAACACCCTACTCTTATTCTAGATAATATTTATTATAAAAATATAATAACTTACCTTTATCAATATTAATTAATCTTTACAAATGTGCATAGCAACATTCACCAATTCACATCACTTTGTATGAGCTTGTAAGATATTCACTGTGTACGTTATTGTCGTGTTTGGTTCCATTTAGCGCTCATAGTTAGCTTTGCGAGAGCAAATAGTTCTACGTGGTCTAACTATAAGATTACTATTGGCGTGATTGGTTCCATTAAGCGCTGATAGTTGGCTACGCGGGAGAAAATAGTTTTACATAGTCCAACTATATGGCCGTTATTGGTCAAAATGGTATTCACCAAGTCTACTATAGATATTTAATTAGCTAAAATACGCCTATAAATTGGGCCCTTTTCCGTGGTTATAATTGCTTACTATTCCGTTATAGTCCTATGAAATGGTGGTTCCAGGACAATTACTAGACCACATTTTGCTGCTTGGGTGTAGCCTAGTTGGTAGTGCTCCTGCCTACGAAGCTGGTGGTCCTGAGTTCGAATCCCGGTAAGTGCAAATATTTGTGTGATGAGCACGAATATTTGTTTCGTGGATGTTTTCTATGTATATAAGTATATATCTATCTATATAAGTATGTATATCGTCGCCTGGTACCCATAGTACAAGCTTTGCTTAGTTTGGGGCTAGGATGATCTGTGTGACATTGTCCCTAGATATTATTATTATTATTATACTGTTTTGCTGTGTGGCTGGTAAAGCATATCACTACCCCATCTCATCCCGAGAGGGGCGTATAAAACGGCCCGAAGGAATATCTCCCAGAGAACGAGCAGCAGCGTCTCTGTGAACTATGACCATCATACTGCGGTCGCCAACCCGTCTGCCAAGCGTGGCGATTATGGCATATCCCCCCCAAATTATAATAACAATACCCTGCGACATTATTCTCACACGGCCATCTGTTGCCAAACCAAGCAGATTGTACTATGGAAACCAGATAACTGGTTCATATACTACGTTTATAGATACTACTTTTCTTTTGTAAATACATAGTTATATTAACTATATAGATTATGTAGTTATACGTTCTTGTTTTAGTTTTTATGCATGTCAATAATTCTTATATAATTAATAGTAGATGAATGTTATGTACACCGTAATTATTATGCAGGTCCAGATCAAATTGCGCGGACAGAGAAATATGAATTTGGAACAGTTAAAGTTCATATGGAGAAGAAGTGCAAAAAGCAAAGTTTATGTAATAGGCATTACAAGAAAATTATTTTAATCTCACCCAATAACACCCAAAAAGTACACATACAACGTAAACATTGTTATTGAATAAATGAATTGAAATGAAGATCATGTACACAAATATTGAGAAATTCACATTAAAATTCTTGAAGGTTTTCCGGTAATATAATATCCTCCTCGCGGACTTCGGGCACGGCGCGGCGGCCCAATAGACCTCCTGTTCAAATTATGTCTGTCAATGGGCCTCACGTAAAGTAATATGCGCTAGAGAGTTCGAACTTAGAATCAGGTTAGGTATAAACGCCATGGTATCATCCGAAAGACGTCTACTTGGTCCTGAGTCTGGGTGTTAATTATCTATATAAGTATGTATTTACAAAATAAAAGCAGTATATGTAGCTCTAGCTGTTCCCCGCAGTTTTACCCGCGTTTTATAAATTATAACAGCTCCTCCCCCGTAGGTGATAGCGAGATAATATGTAGCTTATATGTTGACCCGACCTCTTATTCATTCATGCAAAATTTGAAGTAAATCCATGCAGTACTTTTTCAGTTTAGCCCGGACATACATACAGACAAAAATTCTAAAAACTATATTTTTGGTTTCGATATCGATTGTAGATCACGCCCCAAGTAGCCTTTTAAAAAAATATTCAATTTACAGTTTCGACTTTCCTACGATTTTATTATATGTACCTATAGATATCAGTTATTTGGTTTTCATAGTACAAACTTTGTATAGTTTAGGATCAGATGGCCGTGTGTAAATAATGTCACAGGACTAAAAAAAGACAGTTCTATAAAGCTTACTTTATGCTATGTACACATGTACAGTACACTACCATTTTATTGGTGTTAACGCTCGATGACAAATGGAATTTGGCTAATGCGATGATTCACAATCCACAAGCATTGACCCATGGGTCCTTCACCTACATATCTTGTTGAACAACATATATCTATATGTTGTGTGATGAACAGGAAATATTTAAGGTCCTTCCTTTTTGATTGATCAAGAATCGTGATCGGCCTTCTAAGAAATTTAACTTTGCAAATATAATTACTTCTACAAAAAAAATATATATGGGATTACATACATACATACATAGACTCACGCCTGTTTCCCAGAGGGGTAGGCAGAGACAACGGATTTCCATTTGTCACGATCTTTGCATACTTCTTTTACCTCGATTACTGTCATTATATTCTTCATACATGCTCGCCGGATTAGGGTACTTCTGACCTGGAATCTAAATGTCAAACTATGTTCGTTCGAATGAATTCGCGGAACGAATGGAACCGTGGTAGCATACACAAGAAATTAGTAACGAACGAACGAAATTTGGAGAAAGAGAGTAGGCCCCCTGCCCTTTCTTGAGAACATCTCCAATTTGGTCAGAGAATGTTCGACGTGGTCTTCCCCTTCCGGTTCTCCCATTCACACAAGCCAGGTATACTTCTTTTGTCAATGGGATTACATAAATAAATTAATATCTTGGGACTACTAACACACTGCCATCTGATCCCAAACTAGGTAGAGCCTGTACAGTGACAACCAGACAACTGATAAACATACTTATATATTTCTAAATACTATAAGTTACTGTGGAGGGGGGGACACTCATTTTGCCAAAAAATTTTTTAGTACCCGTTCAATTTTTTTTTAAACAACGTCCGCACTAGGGATTTTGATCTCTGTGTCGCGAGGTACTTTACAGACATATAATTGACGGACATTAAGTACATCCAAACTCAGAACAACTATTTATGGGTCACACAAATAGTGGTCCTGCGCGGGATTCGAACCCGGGACACGAAGCGGCGAGGCGACTATCTTAGCCGCCGCGCCACACGTGCAGTCCTTCTATGTATGGGGAACCCCCAAAATTATTGTTCTTTTTCTATTTTTGTGTGAAAATCTTAATGCGGTTCACAGAATACATCGTCTTACCAATTGTCAACAGTACAGCTATATATACAGCAACATACAGCTGAACAGTGATATATATATACAGTGCTATGTATACACACTGATGATGATGTCCTCCCGACCGATTTCGGCCACGGCGGCCAGTCTTAATGGAGACTAGCCAATTGCGCAGGACATATTATAGTGCACAAGTGTGTGCGCAAACACAGGGGCACTTTCTATTCCATCACTCTCATAATCCGATGGGACGCCTAGCGACACGACCGGAAAGAGTTCAGGTACAGGACCGACGGCTTTTACGTGCTCTCCGAGGCACGGGGGTGTATTACCGCCAACTTACAGACTTCGGGCTGATACTGAGAAATTTCTTTTAACGGAAAAATCCCAAAATCACTTTCTGGCCCGACCCGGGATTTGAACCCAGGACCTCATTATCTGCGGTTGAACACGCTACCGCTGGACCAACGAGGCAGTCACACTACACACTATAGTGCACAAGTGTGTGCGAAAACACAAGGGCAATTTCAAAGTGGCAGTGGGCGGGGCACATAGCTCGTAGAACCGACGCCGACGGCCGCTGGGGCAGAAAGGTTCTCGAGTGGCGACCACGAACCGGAAGACGCAGCGTGGGCAGGCCGCCTACAAGGTGGACCGACGATCTTGTGCGGGTCGCGGGAAGCCGCTGAATGCGGGCAGCGCAGGACCGGCAATTGTGGAGATGCTTGGGGGAGGCCTTTGACAAGCAGTGGTCGACTTTTGGCTGATATGATGATGATAGTGATACATACAGCTCATGGGAAGCGTGACGTAACGATGACGCAAGTTGCAAGATTTTATTTCAACGTCTTTAACAATTAAAAACCGGCCAAGTGCGAGTCGGACTCGCCCATGAATGAAGGGTTCCGCAGCAGCAAGTATTTCAATTGATTAAATGTGAGTTTAATTGCGGTTTACGATTTATGACGCATTAAAAACAACAACTTACTAGATTTCGTTCAAACCAATTTTCGTTGTTAGTTTACATGGTAATGTACATCATATTTTCTCTTATTTTAGAAGTTACAGCGGGGGACACACACTAATTTTTCCACTTTGGAAGTTTCTCTCGCGCAAACTTTTCAGTTTAGAAAAAAATGATATTAGGAACCTCAATATCATTTTTGAAGACCTATCTATAGGTACCCCTCATGCCAAGCATGAGGGGTACCTATGGATAGGTCTAGGTACGATGAAAAAAAAATTTTTGGGTTTCAGTTCTATGTATGGGGAACCCCCAAAATTATTATTATTTTTCTATTTTTGTGTTAAAATCTTAATGCGGTTCACAGAATACATCTACTTACCAAGTTTCAACAGTACAGCTCTTATAGTTTCCTAAAAAAATGGCTGTGACATACGGACGGACGGACAGACAGACAGACATGACGAATCTATAAGGGTTCCGTTTTTTGCCATTTGGCTACGGAACCCTAAAAAATCACTGATTACGCAGTCCATCGATCTAAACACTAGGTTAGACTAGTATTTGTTAGGCAAGGAAGATGATGGCCAAACCTTTATTGGCAGGTCACGATTCACGGTTGACCTCCAATTAACCTTACCGTATGATTGCTTTTGGCAGTCGGATTGCATCGATTACTTAAAGAGGATTCATCGACTATTTTGATTCCATTCTACGTATATTTTTAATGAATTCAGAAGAGGGATGGATGGGATGACATTCGATGTTTCTTTTTTGGATGTATTTTGTTTTATTCATAATAGGATAGCTAACAAGCAAGTGGGTCACCTGATGGTAAGTTATCACCGCCGCAAATGGACACTCGGAACCCCAGAGTAGTCGCATATACGTTTCCGGCCTTTAAGAAAGGAGTAGGCTCGCTTTTTGAAGGTTACCATGTCATACTGGATAAGAAATATCTTCGCAGATAATTGATTCTACAGAGCGGTAGCGCGCGGAAAAAGTTTCTTGTGAATCGCACAGTGGTAGATGACCATTCATCCAGGTGATAAGAATGAAATTTCCACTTTTGGCGAGAGGGTCTGTGGCGGAATGTGGGGGCAGGTATAAGGTCGAACAATTCCTCTGAAAACTCCCCATAATATGTGGTAAAGGACACATAGAGACGCCACGTCTCTCCGCAGGGTAAAGAGGATCAAAGCAAATTGTGGGACCCCTGTCGTCAACGACCAAGAGCTGCACGACGCGGCGACATTGAATACGATCAAAAGGGAAGAAGTGGATACTGTGGTGCCCCGGCCCAGAGGTGGCAGCAATATTCCATATGCGGCCGTACTTGCGCCTTATACAATTGGAGGCGATGGGTCCACGTAAAGTATCGCCAACGTGTATGCAACGCGATTACTCCGTAGTTTGCGAACCGATTTTAATGATTCTCTATTAATAATTAAATTACTAAAATCGATTATCTACGCTTTCGATACGTTCTTCGATTTCGAAATGGTCTGTATGCTTTTGGAATGTTTGTGTAATTTCCTTGTACAGTTTATTTTTATCAGTTACTTAAAAATAATATTAACCGACTTTAAAAGAAGGAGATTGCGAAGTCAACTGTTTCACTTTTGTTATTTATCTTTTGTGATTTATACTGTTGAATTTGATTTTGATGATCCTTTTGGTGAATGTCTTCTCTATGCTTTCGGAGTGGTTAATAAATGAATTTTGAACTTAAATTGCCAATGTCCCAACAGAGGTCACCCTGGTGCCTGTTTAATAAAGCTGACAATTCGACAAGTCCGACATATGTCAAAAAGTTACAATTCGACAATGTTTCTGTTTAATAAAACTTACAGGTGAGAAAATTGTCATGGTGGAAAATCAGCAAATATTGGATGAAAGATTGTCACGACAATCTGACATATTTCTGTTTAATAAAACTTTTTGAGCGACAGGTGACAGGCGTCAATTTGTCGTGTAAAACTTGTCAATTCTGCTTTATTAAACAGAAAATTGTCATGACATATTGACATATTTGTAGAATGGTCCATAAAATCTGACAGGCGCCTTACCTTCTGTCGCGATTCATATTTTGAGTATTGAAGGTGTAAGAAAGTGTTTATAAAAGGTTTAATACAAAAAATGCTAATTACACCAAGCAGCGGGAGTAGTGATGATGAATACTTGGAACAAATACAAACGAGGAGGCAACGACGGCCATTTAAACATTTAAACAGTGCCATTTAATTTGGTTGCCATCCATCTAGCATGATCAATAGATGGCAACCACCAGGGTGAAGTAACTCTTTTATGGGGCAATGTATAAGATTCTATAACAAACTTCCCAATGATATTAGAGAATTGTCTACGAATAAGTTTAAAAGAATTATTAAAGCCAAATTGTGTAGCAGGGCATATTACAAAATTTCTGATTATTTAAGTGATAAAAGTGCTTGGGATGGAGTTGTTCTGAGTCAACACACATGATTGTAATTAATCTTAAGTATATTTTATTTTAAAAAAGGATTCCTACTGAGTTTTCTGGCAGTGTTTCTCAGTAGCTGCCACGTCATGCACTGCACGGTAGGGTAAAAAAAATATGACGATTCCACATAAATGTAAAATTTTTACGGAATAAAGTTACTTTGACTTTGACTTTGACCTCTATTGGAAAGTTGGTTTGCAACCGTGTAGAAGATGCTTTACTTCCAAAGATAGTTAATTGTATTTGTTTTGTGTTTGTATGCTCGTCGATTTCTCAGAAGTTTGTGAATCGATTTTGATATCTTTTAACGATAGGCAAGGTGTTCGGAAAGGGTCTCATAAAAAATTTACTCTAATCGGTAGTGAAAAAGAAAAGTTGAAGAAGATTTTTTTTTTTTTTAAATATGGTTTTCATCCTACGGAAACAGAGGTTGGAAACAAATTGATTTTTTTTATTTAATTCCATAGTGAATTCATTAGTGAAAAAAAGTTCAAGTCGATTCTAGGATTATTAACAGTATTAATTATCAAATTTGTTTCTCCTAATTTTAATTCCTACAAAAATTACCCAATTTTAGGGTTCCGTAGCCAAATTGTAAAAAACGGAACCCTTATAGATTCGTCATGTCTGTCTGTCCGTCCGTATGTCACAGCCATTTTTTTCCGAAACTTTAATTGGTTTGAACGAGATCTAGCAAGTAGTTTTTTTAATACGTCATAAACCGTAAACCGCAATTTGCTTTCATTTAATCAACTGAAATACTTTCTGCCACGGAACCCTTCATGTGCGAGTCCGACTCGCACTTGGCCGGTTTTTTGTAATCTTAACTTAGGTGACAAAAAACACTGGTACCATTTCCCAGTGGCGCCTAGTGACACGAAAAGTGGATTTGTGCATTGTTATCAAAGAAATTTATCGTACTATAAAATGTATTGGCTATTCGCATTAGTGCAATCTGTAATCTAGATTATCGGTAAAATCAGCCAATATTTACTATTTGATTTATCTTTATTTGCTGTTAAAAGAAATAAGGTAATCTTATCTTTACAAATCCATGAATTCTGTGAGTAATATAAGAGTCATGATCAAGTTGAAATATAAAGAAATAAATATGTTTTCACTGTTACGAAAAAAGGAGTAGGTTTCCAATTCGACTGAACGTGACTCAGTTCTTAGCGGACCTGCCTTTTGATGTAAAAGTTTCGCGGTTTGACGGTCACCGTAGCCTAGTTGGTAGTGCTCCTGCCTACGAAGCTGGTGGTCCTGGGTTCGAATCCCGGTAAGTGCAAATATTTGTGTGATGAGCGCGAATATTTGTTTCTGAGTCATGGATGTTTTCTATGTATATAAGTATTTATCTATCTTTATAAGTATGTATAGGTATCGTCGCCTGGTACCCATAGTACAAGCTTTGCTTAGTTTGGGTCTAGGATGATCTGTGTGACATTGTCCCTAGATATTATTATTATTCAAGCCTCGCACAAGGCAAATATTAGTCTTCATGAACATGTCCGTTTGTCCCGACTCTGGCACCGTCTGACTTCTCTATATAAGTATGTATTTACCAAAAGTTTAATAGTATTATCTAGTTTCCATAGATAGATAGATAGATAGATACACTTTATTGCACACCATATAAAAAAAAACGAAATTTACAGGAAAAATCTTAATATATATGTACAATTGGCGGTCTTATCGCATAATAGCGATTTCTTCCAGACAACCGAAGGATGGACTGGTAAAAATTGGAAATGACAGGCAGCTGTTAGTGTACCGTCGTCAGTTCTACAGAGTGTGTTCTAACCTAGTAATATATATACTACATAGATGAATTTACTTACATACATTCATATTCATACATAAACAAGTATAATAAACTAATAAATATTTCATAATACATTTTTAAAAATTAACAAATAAATAATAAAAAAAAAACAAATTAAATAAATTGTAAATTGGATTCGTCTAATTAGTGTTCTTATTATTAACAAGATAAATAGTGGTTTTTAACCATATTTTTGAACGATGTTATATTTCTAGCACGTCGTATTGGCACTGGTAGTGCATTCCACAGTCGAATTGCTTTTACTGTGAAAGACTTATCTAGAAAATCTGTATAGTGCACCGGCATTGTCAGCTTCAAATTTTCTGATGATCTCAAGGACCTCAAATGTGAATCACGTTGGAATTCAAATCGTTCCTTAAGGTAGTGGGGACTCGTGGGATTGAACAAAATATTGTAAAGTATTGATAGAATATGAGTATTTCGGCGGAGTCTTATGGGAAGCCACTTGAGTTTTTTGCGAAATTCGGATACATGATCATATTTTCGAAGACCAAATATGAATCGTATGCAGAAGTTTTGAAGACGCTCAAGTTTGTCAAGCTTGTCCTCCGTGAGATTTAGATAGCTGGCATCTGCGTAGTCAAGGACTGGGAGTAGGAGAGACTGTGCAAGCGCAATTTTGGTGGAGGTTGGAAGGAAATTTCGTAATCTACGGAGCGCACCCGCAGTCGCGAATAGTCTGCGACTAGTCTCCTGTAATTGTACACTCCAGGAGAGAGTCCTATCAAAATATATGCCTAAATTTCGAACTGAGTCACTATATGGAATGACAGTATGGTTAAATATTACCTTTGGGAGTTGCAACCAGTCAATGCTATTAATTTTGTGCTGACTACCAATAACTATGACCTGAGTCTTAGAAGGATTGACGGTAAGACCATAGTTTTCACTCCATTCGGATATTTGCTCTAGATCTTTATTAATAATAGATATAGCATTCGGTAGGGAATCTAATGGGGCTTGCGTATAAATTTGTAAATCATCTGCATAAAGGTGGTAGGAGGAAACTAGATTAGAAGGAATAGAATTAATAAATATAGAAAAGAGTAATGGAGATAAAACGCCACCCTGAGGAACGCCAGCGCTAGTATTGCACCAAGAAGACACGGAGTCATCTATGCAAATACGTTGCCGACGGCCACACAGGTAACTGCGAAACCAGTCAGTTGCCGTCGGAGATATGTTAAGTGAGTGTAGTATGCCCAGAAGAACGTCAAAATCAACCGCATTGAAAGCATTGCTAAAATCTAGCAATGTCAATACGGTCAACTTTCCACATTCCATATTCAACCTGATATCCTCCGTAATATTGACTAAAGCGGTGACGGTGCTATGACCAGGACGAAATCCGGATTGGAACGGGTTAAGAAGGTTATTCGAGCAAAGGAATGAATTTAGTTGGTTATGAATCAATCGTTCTAGTACTTTGGATAGGAAGGGAAGTATGGAGATGGGTCGATATTCAGAGAAGGATGACGGGTTAGGTTTTTTTGGAAGAGGAGTTATTTGGGCGTCTTTCCACGCTGATGGAAAACTGCCGGTGGATATGGAATGGTTCAGAATATGGCATAGGATAGGGAGAATCTCGTCAAGGATAGGAAGGATCATATTACGGCTGATACAGTCACATCCAACGGCGTTGGAAGTTATCGATAGTACACTCTTCCTGACATCACAAGCAGCAAACTGACTAAAAACAAATTGAGGATTAGCGGGTCGAGGTAGAGATGAAAGAAATTGGAGTGTGTTAGCTTTAATTGTCTTATCGAAGTTAGACGAAGATGAAAAATGTTGGTTAAGTGAATCGACGTCAATATCTTTAGGGACAGAGTTTTGGCGTTGTCTACCGACCCCCATTGATTGTAGAAATTTCCATACTTTAGTTGGATCACCGTTTTCTACGGATTTGTGAATATGCTGGCGCTGTGCATTCCTACACACCTTATTGCAATGATTTCTAATACTCGTGTATTTGGATCTGTTGGCGTCATTAGGTCGAATTTTAAACTTGGACTTGGCCAATGATTTTTTATTAATGAGGGCTTTTATGTCATCAGTCAACCACGGTGATGGCAAGTGTTTCATTTTAACGGCGCGAACAGGAGCATGTACGTCGTAAAGGTTAACTAGATTGGTGTTGAACTGCAAAAGTTTTCCATCCATAGATTCACAGTTGACTACGGTATCCCAGTTCATGTTTCTGGCATCTTCACACAGTTTTGAGAGATCCATTCCACCAAAATTGCGTTGCATAAGGATTTTTGGTTTAGCCTTACATGGTCGAATTTTGTAGGAAAGGAAAATTAAGTCATGATACGAGAAGGCGTCCGCTGAGCACTGACCATGCTTAGCGACGTGTTGCTTAGACGAAACGAAAATAAGATCTAGGAGGGAAGGAGTGGAATGAGGAAAGTTATGTGTGGCGTTTAATGGTAGGATAGTGAGATTATTGGATTCGACAAGATATTGTAGTCTCGAAGCCCGAGAGTCTTTTTTGAGTAAGCATGTGTTGAAGTCGCCCATAACTATCGTGTGACTGTAAGAAGGCACCAAATTTTCTAGGAGACTTTCCAGAGAGGAAAAGAAATCAATGCGTAGCGAAGGACAATAATAGACACCTAGAAGGAGTTTAGAGTGATGTAGCTCTACTTCAATAAATAAATGTTCACCAGCACTTGAGGGCGGTGGTTGTGCTGACATATTAACAATTGAATAAGGGATATTAATACGTAGGTATATGGCAACACCGCCACCAACAACACCCGTGCGATCATTTCGGATTAGTTTAAATCCGGGAATGTAGTATGAAGCAGAGGGCAAAATGGGTTTAAGCCATGATTCGGATATAAGTATTGCGTGAATGTTCTTACAGTCAAAGGAAGCCAGCATATCAGGGAAATGAGCCGGAATACTCTGAGCATTGATGTGAACCACATTAAAGTTCCGTGAGACACCAGAAAATTGAGATTCAAGGGTTTCTGATAAGGAAGGGATGCTACAAAAACTAAGATCATCACTCGCCGAAGACAGGCAGTCTTCATAGTCACTAATAGTATCTGTATTAGACATAAAATACGGTATAGAAATATAAATAGATGATATAATATATAAAATATATCTAAGTATATAAGATATAAATAAATTCACACACAAAAAGGTAAACTAGCTCCTACTAGTCCACCCACCGGTTGAGTGTTTACAATTAAGTGAAATATTAACACTGGGAAAAAAAAAAGTTTAAATAATAAAAATAAATATAGGTACTGCGATCGCATTGAGAGTAAAATTATATTACAAAATAATATAGTCAAACGGGTAGAAATAATTTGCGAACAAAATTTGTGCTAACATTAGACACAGATAAACATTATTGGATAAATTCGATGTAGTAGCTATTCACCCCGGTAAGTATGGATACTAGAATATCGGACTCAGACTGGAACGCACCAAAGAGCAAAGAAACAATAGCGGAAAAAAAAAGAAACAAGTAAAAAAAAAAAAAAAACACAAATGATTTGTCTGTGGTGACAATTATGACACTTGAGTGTTATTTTAACGAAACATTATACCACCGTCATTAAATATCGCATTAAATATTCTAATACCTACTAAAATGTGCATCCAGCCGAGTTCTACTCTCAATACCTGCCTCCCGCTGATATTATGTCCATCAGCTACTTCTTGGTGGCAGCTGCGCGCCTACTCGGTTTTGTTGATGTCTTTGATGATGCTGATGGAACGACAGCCTTGGCCTCTACTGGTTCTTGATGCCGTATTTTGGCTAAGTCGGCGATGAACTGAACTTTATGTCGAGTATTATTCTGGCCAATGACATACACCGAGCCTCCCTTCGTGTAGGAGCAATCAACCCCGAAGCTGGTCCGTGCGGCCATGAAAGTGTCGTGTCGGGCTTTAGTCAGAAACTCTGACAAAGTTATACCGGAGCCCTTCAATTTCGACTTCGAAAACCAAATCTTGTCACGGACCATAACATTATCCAGCTTGAAGAGAATAGGTCGTGGTCGTTCGGGATTACTATTTTTTCCCAGCCTATGGGATCTCTTTATGTTGACTGAAGAAAACTCATTCAATTTCAAGCGATCTAAGACAATTTCCGTAACCAATTGAGCTGTATTTTCCGTCTTGTCTTCGGGTACCCCATGGAGTAGCAGGATCTTTCGCCTGCCTTGCATTTCAAGACGATCTATGGCACGTGTATAAGTTTGCAAGTTCTCAACCTGAAGCTGAATGTTCTTGAGCAATTCAAACACAAGTACTTGGAAAGCTGCAAATTCAGCTGCGAGGCCAGTGGGTGTAGGAGTCTGGGATTTTTCTAGTTTTGCTGCAAATTCTGACATCTTAGTGCTGAACATATCCTTCATTTCCTCAAGAGAACCCTTGATATTCTCCATAGTGGTGTGTAAAACAGTGAGATAAATAAATTCAAAGAAGTGTTAAAATAATATTTAATTGATGTAAACACCTTATCCGGTAGGTGCACTGTATTAACTTATAACAACTTTTCCATTAAAAACCATATAATAAATACAATTTCTATTTTATTTAACAAAAATCCATAGTACAAGCTCTGCTTAGTTTGGGATCAGATGGCCGTGTGTGAATAATGTCTTAGGATACGATATTACAGACTGAGTGTCAATAATTAGAACAAATTAACATTATTTGTCTGTAATGTGTATAGTCTTAGACAATAGAACCTTGATGGTCGAATTTCGAACAAGTGCGATCTCTCATTATTATTAATGATATGAAACTAGAATTTTATCTAATTAGAAGACATTTACAGACGCCATCACATTAAGCTACCTCAACCTGTCAAATTTCCTCAATTGAAAGTAAACCTTAAGCTTTTGTGATAAACTTGAAAATCTATAAAAGTACATATGTACATTTTAGGGCATCACGTAAAAGTACGGTTCTCTATGTCCAGTCTGTTAGCAAGAATGTACTTACTATTTGAAAAAGGTATGGTGAGATGGTTATGGCATTTAGAAAGGATGAATCAAAGAAGATTGGCAAAAGAAGTATATCTGACCTGTGTGAATGGGACAACCAGAAGGGGAAGACCTCGCAGAACATTCTCTGACCAAATCGGAGACGTTCTCAAGAAAGGCCAGGTACCCTAAACCGGCGAGCACGAATGAAGAATATAATGACAAAAGGCAAAAGAGGTGTGCAAAGTTCGTGAAAAATGGAAATCCGTAGTCTCTGCCTACCCCTATGGGAAATAGGCATGAGTCTATCAAATCAAATCAATTATTTTATTTGCGAAAATGGGTGTTTTACATTAGGTATTACAAAGGTAGTAGGTATCACCATAATCAGCTTTTAGGCATGCAAATATAAAAAAAAATGAATGTCAAGAGAATTACAGAGAAAATAACTAATACTAACTTACTAACTACTAACTTACAAATATAAAAAATACATTAATACAACATGAATTATAAATATTTATCCGTCAAATAGTCGTTAACAGCATAGTAGCACTTTTCAATAAGCCATTTCTTAAGATTACGCTTGAACACGACAAACTCTAATGTTTCAAGCAGTTTGGTTGGTAAGTGGTTATAAATTCGAGGGGCCATGCAAAATATGATCTTATTTAGTAATGCGTATTTTATTGTTAAGTCGGCGATTACTTAATTTTTCAAACATATTTATATTATAAATTCGAGTAAATAATACTACTTCGAGGATATAGATGCTAGGTAGTGTGAGTAAATTAAGTTTTTGGAAATATTGTTTACAACTATCTATTGGTTTTAGTTCTATGTATGTATGTACCCTCCTCGGATCGCTGGCGTTTGGAGGAAAAGAACTCCACTCGTCTTGTATAAGCGGTCCCTGGAAGAGGTAACCTGCTGCAGCGCAGGTAACACGCTTGTGCGTACTGGGGAGGGGGGAGCCATTCAGGCCTAGGGTTACCATATATAAATAGAGGGATGCCTGTCTATGATACCTAAAATGCCTGAATTTTCAGAAAAATACCTGTCTGAATCAAAACGCTGTAGTTAATAAGTAAAAGCCTACAGATAATAATGAAGAAGGGTATTTATTTTGTCAGAGGTAAATATTTTTTTAATAGTTCTTTCCTTTCTAATATATAAACGTAAATATCTTCACAAGATACAAAGTCAAAGTAACTTTATTCCGTAAAAAATTTACATTTATGTGGAATCGTCATATTTTTTTTACCCTACCGTGCAGTGCATGACGTGGCAGCTACTGAGAAACACTGCCGGAAAACTCAGTAGGAATCCTTTTTTAAAATAAAATATACTTAAGATTAATTACAATCATGTGTGTTGACTCAGAACAACTCCATCCCAAGCACATTTATCACTTAAATAATCAGAAATTTTGTAATATGCCCTGCTACACAATTTGGCTTTATAATTCTTTTAAACTAATTCGTAGACAATTCTCTAATATCATTGGGAAGTTTGTTATAAAATCTCTACAGTTATCTAATTTTCCTGTGTAATCAATTTTGCTTTTACTAATTCAATTGTCAGCCGATTTCTGTCTTTACTCCACTGGGCGTTGACGAGAGCCTGCGAAAATGCCTGTCTCAGACCAATGCCGGCCGCTCGCCTGTCTAAACCTGAAAATGCCTGTCTCAGACCAATGCCGGCCGCTCGCCTGTCTAAACCTGAAAATGCCTGTCTCAGACCAATGCCGGCCGCTCGCCTGTCTAAACCTGAAAATGCCTGTCTCAGACCAATGCCGGCCGCACGCCTGTCTAAACCTGAAAATGCCTGTCTCAGACCAATGCCGGCCGCTCGCCTGTCTAAACCTGAAAATGCCTGTCTCAGAGCAATGCCGGCCGCACGCCTGTCTAAACCTGAAAATGCCTGTCTCAGACCAATGCCGGCCGCTCGCCTGTCTAAACCTGAAAATGCCTGTCTCAGACCAATGCCGGCCGCTCGCCTGTCTAAACCTGAAAATGCCTGTCTCAGAGCAATGCCGGCCGCTCGCCTGTCTAAACCTGAAAATGCCTGTCTCAGACCAATGCCGGCCGCTCGCCTGTCTAAACCTGAAAATGCCTGTCTCAGAGCAATGCCGGCCGCTCGCCTGTCTAAACCTGAAAATGCCTGTCTCAGACCAATGCCGGCCGCTCGCCTGTCTAAACCTGAAAATGCCTGTCAAATGGGGCTAACGCCTGTCATATGGTAACACTAATTAGGCCCCTCCCCTCCCTCCTGTGAGGCTACCGTGGTGGTATTAGTGGGTCGAGCCCCACACCACGTGCGACAAGAGCATTTCCACCACGTAAAATAAACTGCCCAAAAATCTAAAAGGTATGGACGACTAATCAACTTTTAAGAAAGAGCTTAAGATCTTGTTGATCAATAAATGCTATTATAATGTAGTAGACTATTTAAATGGTAAATTATAATTTTTAATTATTTTCATTCTTTGATTTAATAATAGCATTATGAAAACTGACATTATTTTTTGACGGTCACCGTAGCCTAGTTGGTAGTGCTCCTGACTACGAAGCTGGTGGTCCTGGGTTCGAATCCCGGTAAGTGCAAATATTTGTGTGATGAGCGCGAATATTTGTTTCTGAGTCATGGATGTTTTCTATGTATATAAGTATTTATCTATCTATATAAGTATGTGTATCGTCGCCTGGTACCCATAGTACAAGCTTTGCTTAGTTTGGGGCTAGGATGTTCTGTGTGATATTGTCCCCAGATATTATACTCTTACACTATTCATTGACCTTATTTTTTCAATCCCATTATACTTATTTGACATTATTTTGCTACTTTGGATATAATTTTGTTACTTTTGACATTATTTTACAGTTTAATTTAATTGTTATTTTAATGCAATGCAATGCGTGGTTATAATATATATATACTGTTTTGTGGGAAACAGTTCTAGTTCTTAAGATTACCTTGTACCTTATAAATAAATAAATAAAAAAAAATGTATATACTGATATACTTGAATACTATTTAAGATGATGTTAAAATAAAAATACTGTTCGCATGCCTTACTTTAAGGTAGAATATACAACAAGTAACGTAATTAACGCACACCCTCAAACACCCCAATTAAAATATTATGTTGTAATCATAATACGTACACAGAATTTTTAATTTAACATGTATAGGCATTGTTATTTATAAAATTAGTTTCTTGGAATAAAGTTTATTTATATTTATTTGTATTGGATGATGGAATTTGTATGCATACAAATTAAACTGAGATTTTAATAGTCTTATTACTTTGACTTACGGTCCAATTCAATTTGTTTTGACTGTACAGGGTTAATATTACAAAAAATTCCGTAGTTTTAATTATTTTGGAATAAAAAATTACCTATATTAAAAATTATATAAATCGATTCAGTAAAGGATTCTGAACAAACTATTTTCAAGCTGTGCGTTAATTAAGTTACATGTTGTAGAGCACTATACCAATACTGTATATACTTGTACTTTTAACCTGTATTCTGTGAATAAAGATTATTATTATTATGGAAAAAAAACTATGTACCCTACCTATGTCCAGTCTGTTCGAGCATGCAGGTGAGCGTTGATAAGTGAATCATATCAGTGTCCACTTAAACAGGTTTCGGAGGTAAGTGCGCATAATTACGGGTTCAGTAGCCTCAGTACCGAACGCTACTTTGTAATATTCGGTATCTTTATGAAGTAAAACTTCTTACTTCCTACTGTAACTGGGATGTAAGCTGGGGCTCTACCGGCTAAGTCGCCGAACATCGATTTCTTAAATGGCGTTCGAATAAATAAAGGTTAAAAATGACTTAATCAAACGTTAAATCGGCTTCAACGTTGACAATCGATTCCGGACCATTTATGACGTCACATATGCTCATGGAAGCCGATTTAACGATTGCTTAAGTCATTTTTACCCTTTATTTATTTTAACGCCATTTAAGAAATCGATGTTAGACGACTTAGCCGGTAGAGCCCCTGGTGAATACGTGACGAGAGTATAATATAAATATAACATCCTGGGACATTATTTACACGCGGCCATCTGATCCCAAACTAAGCAGAGCTTGTACTATTGAAACATATACTACTTTTTTTTCGTAAATACATACTTATATAGACAAATTACACCCAGGCTCAGGACAAACAGACATGTTCATACACTAAAATATCTTCTGTCCTGGGTGAGAATTGAACCCACGACATCGGGTGAGGTGAACGGAAGTTGGAAGGGAGTTGAAGTGAAGATAGAAGGGGCTGGAGAGAGAGGCAGTTTAAAACTATAACGGCTCACAGATGTGGAGACAGCTAGAATATTTATCAGTTATTTCCATAGTATAATGTCCGATGGAATTCTTTTCTGGGACTGCGGACATTAACACCATATTTGTAATGCAGAAAAGAGCTGTAAGAGCCATATATGAACTTAGCGTCCGCGAGTATATTTAAGCGAGAAGTTTAAAGAGTAACATTCTGACTAGCTTGTGAGTATATATCATCGTCATCACCATATCAGCAGAAAGACGTCCACTGCAGGACAAAGGCCTCCCCAAAGATCTCCACAATGGCTGGTTTTGCGCTATCCGCATCCAGCGATTTCCAGCGACCCGCACAAGATCATCGGTCCATCTTGTAGAGGCCTGCCCACGCTGCGTGTTCCGGTTCGTGGTCGCCTCTCGAGAACCTTTCTGCCCCAACGGCCGTCGGCTCTACGAGCTATGTGCCGCCCACTGCCACTTCAGCTTGGCAATTCTTACGGCTATGTCGGTTACTTTGGTTCGCCTACGGATCTCAACATTTCTGATTCGATCTCGCAGGGAAACTCCAAGCATAGCCCTTTCTTAGCTCTAAAGCACACAATTTTTTTTTATATAATAGGATGGCAAACGAGCAAGTGGGTCAACTGATGGTAAGTGATCACCGCCGCCAATGGACACTCGCAACACCAGAGGAGCCGCAAGTGCGTTGCCGGCCTTTAAGCAAGGAATAGGCTCGATTCTTGAAGGTTGCCATGTCATACCGGAGCGGATATACATATATCGGAAGTCACAGGCTGCTGTTATTTATCCGGCAGACATTCTCTCGAGCAGCGTGGGCAGGCCTCCTACACGGTGGACCGATGATCTTGTGCGGGTCGCAGGAAGCCGTTGGATGCGGGCAGCGCAGGACCAGCTATTGTGGAGATCCTTGGGGGAGGCCTTTGTCCAGCAGTGGACGTCTTTCGGCTGATATGATGATGATGATGATTTTCTCGAGACAACTTCTACGCCCCCTTCACAGCAGCAATGATAATTAGAATTAGGTTAATGCACTTAAGTTTGTTTACACTGTCAGTTAGTCACAAGACAAGCCTTCAAGATGTAAACAACTGCAGATATGATAGAATTGTAACGCACAAATGATAACAAAGTGGTTTCTGTGTCATAAAGCGTTGTATATTTGACTGATAGCAGGCAGGAAATATGTAAGTGGGTAAAAATGGTGTGGCGTACTGTCACTAGTGTTTTGATAATCTGTGCATCATCTTTGGTCTACCGCAGATTATGAGGTCCCGGGTTCAAATCCCGAGTCGGTCCAAAAAGTGATTTTAGGATTATTCCGTAAAAAGAAACTTCTCAGTGTCAGTCCGAAGTCGTGAAGTTGGTGGTATTACACCCCCGTGCCTCGGGGAGCACGTAAAGCCGCCGGTCCTGTACCTGACCTCTTTCCGGTCGTGTCGCTAGTCATCCCATCGGATCGTAAGACTGATGGAATAGAAAGTGTCCCTGTGTTTGCGCACACACTTGTGCACTATAATATGTCCTGCGCAATTAGCTAGTCATCATTAAATCAGATAGAAACAAGGAAGAGATAGAAAATGAATAGTTCCACTTCACTCCAGAGCAAAGCGGGAGACAGAATGATATAAAGAAGCTATAGCCTCATAAAACGAGAGAATTGCAACTAGAGAAGCCAGCTGCAAAAGTACCGAGGATCAATTCAAGGGTCCTAAGTGAGCTGTTATATATGATTCCAATAGTAGATATGACAAAAACGCTTAAACGCACGGAAGTTGTTCCTTGTTGCTACAAGATCCGTATAATAAACTACTCCAGATATTGGTTGCAAGCTGTTTAACATAATACCACGCTGATTTTGCCAGAGATAACACTCCCAAGTATGTGGTGGGCGGTTTGTTCATATTCGTTACAGGAAGTTGAGCACAGACAGATTGGTGAAGATACTAATTTGAAACTAAACAATTTACTTTTAAAATTGCCGTGTCCGGTCAGAAATTGTGCAACACAATGGTCTATGATTAGCCACGTTTTATTTAACCGTTCGCGTACGTCCGGAAAGAACTGGTGCAGATGGCGACCCTTGGTTGAGGTATTCCATCTACCATTGCCATTCGTTTAGTAGTTCGTCATTTATTCATATTCTAATTCTTTATTGTACACAGAAAATAAACATTTTATACATGTGTATGTGTAAATTAATGTACAAGGGCGAGCTTAACTCATTGATGAGTTTTCTTCCAGCAAACCACTGACAGAGGGAGATTTGTAGAAGAAGGGTCAAAACAGTGTACAACATCAAAAGAAAAATAAAATTAAGTGATACTAATTGCTACTACCCACTGGTAGAAATAGATATATATCTACATACAAATAATACAAACAAATTACATACTATACACAATACATATATATAAAACTCCTAAATATACTAATACATATATTATAGATCAGTGTTTTTCAACCTATTTAATCACGCGACCCCCTTAGCCGTTTTTTACCCCCTTTTTTCCACGTTACTTTTATTTTGTGACACATACTCCATCATTTCACCACACACCACCAAAATATACTTTATCATTCAGAGGTTAGGTGGTTGTCAAGAGACAAAGTACTAGCCAGAGTTGTGAAACTTTTAATGTATTTGCAGCGGGGCTAATCATAATACTCAAAATTCATTTGCGACCCTATGACTAGCTTCCCTATAGAAATTTCGCGACCCCCCTGGGGGTCGCGACCCACAGGTTGAAAATCACTGTTATAGATTATAGTGATTGTGTTAAAAAGTGATCCCTTTAAGTTAGTTCCCTGATTTGAAATTAATACAGATTATAAAGGAATAAATAACAACATGGGTTTCCGGCCCAGTTAGAATAACAGGGTCACCCCATACCATCCCGTGGGTTTCGTAAAAGGTGACGTAAGGGACCAGAAGCGCCTCCTGTGTACTAGCTACCACCTAACTGCGGTCACCAACTCGCATGCCAAGTGCGGTGACTGCGGCAAATCCCTCCAAATGGCAACATCAGAAACCTTTGGGGGCAGCCTATGTCGAGTAGTGGAGAAGATCAGGCTGATGATGAGGATGATATGATTATTCATCATCAACAATGATGATGAATAATGATATCCCAACCGTTAGCGGGGGTTTGCTAACGGTTGGGTTATGATTAACTCCAACTATAATTACATAATTGCGGTCACCATAGCCTAGTTGGTAGTGCTCCTGCCAACGAAGCTGGTGGTCCTGGGTTCGAATCCCGGTAAGTGCAAATATTTGTGTGATGAGCACGAATATTTGTTTCTGAGTCATGGATGTTTTCTATGTATATAAGTATTTATCTATCTATATAAGTATGTATATCGTCGCCTGGTACCCATAGTACAAGCTTTGCTTAGTTTGGGGCTAGGATGATCTGTGTGACATTGTCCCCAGATATATATTATAATTTTATACTTTTACACTGCTGAACCGATATTAACCAAACATAGCCAAGAACCACCGCAAGGAAACTGGATTTCGAATGAAAAAAAAACCGCATCGAAATCAATCCATCCACGCAGACAGACATGGAAGTTAAAGTTATAAATAAACATAAATAATATTAATCTATTGACAAAGCAATTAGTAGAAAAACAAAATCGTGATTAAAAGACGTGTATGTGTTAAAGGTTTCTCAGAAAAGGGTCATGGATGCCGTCATTATGACTTCAATGTCATGATGCCATACAAATGCGGACCTGGGGCTCTACCGGCTAATTCACCCAACATCGATTTCTTAAATGGCGTTCAAATAAATAAAGGTTAAAATTGACTTAATCAATCATTAAATGGGCTACAACGTTTACAATCGATTTCGGACCATTTATGACGTCACATGCGCTCATGGAAGCCGATTTAACGATTGATTAAGTCATTTTTAACCTTTATTTATTTCAACGCCATTTAAGAAATCGATGTTCGGCGACTTAGCCGGTAGAGCCCCTGAATGTGTTTGACCACAGATCAATTATTAACTCTTTTATGGGTTAACTTCGGTGTTAAAAATACCTACTATAAAGAGATGTAGTGTTAAATAAAAACAAAAACGGTAGCACTCCGGGACAGCAGACAGAAGTCAAAACTTGAAGAATTACATGGTGTCAGTAACGGCAACGGTAACAGTGTCGCAAGTTCAATTGTTTTCCCCAACTCAAAAATTCCAAACGCTCCTAAAGAAGTTTTCGCTTCAAAAATAATAATCAAAATAATCTGATCTCTACTGCCGGAGAAGTTGATATACCTATATTCACGAGAAAAAGTTGTAGAGAACTATATTTACCTAGGACAAACCATCCAAATAGGTAGGTCCAAGAAGGAGGTCAATCGTAGAATCCAACTCGGCTGGGCACCGTTAAATAAATAAAATAAAAAAGGTTTTTATTCACGTAGACTTTAAAAAAGCGCTTGTAAATAGTCAGAACATGTTTGTAGTAATACAGTTATTATTACTATTTATTACTATACTATTACTTATTAGAGATATTTAGGTACACGGAATGTTAAAACATTTATACAATTTATTTTATAATAATAATACATATCTCGGGACAATGTCACTCAAATCATCCTAGCCCCAAACTAAGCAAAGCTTGTACTATGGGTACCAGGTATATTTAGCTAGCTTGTACGGGAAGCTACATAATATCTTCTCGTCCCAAATATCGCAGTGTCTCAAGTCTGTGTGTCAAAATCTTCAACCAGTGTGTGTTGCCAGTGTTGACTTACGGAACAGAGACGTGGTCACTCACCCACTATAGACTTAATAAGATGACTCAGGGTCACCCAATAGCAATAGAGAGGACTTTGCCTGGAGTTTCTCTGCGAAATAGAATCAGAAATTTCGAAATCCGCAGGAGAAACAAAGTAACCGACATAGCCTGAAGAGTTGCCAAGCTGAAGTGACCGTGGGCGGCACATAGCTCGTAGAGCCGACGGCCGTTGGGGCAGAAAGGTATTCGAGTGGCGACCACGAACCGGAAGACCCCCTTCAAGATAGACCTAGGATCTAGTGAGGCATGCTTGAAGCCACTGGATGCAAGACCGGTAATTGTGGAGATCTTTGAGGCTTTGTGGGAAGTCTTCCAGCATGATAATCATCATCATCATCAGCCGAATGACGTCCACTGCTGGACAAGTCTCCCCAAGAATGGCAAATATGCCATAATCACCACGCTTGGCAGACGTATTGGCGATCGCAGTATGGTGCTCATAGTACTTAATATCTAATAATAATAATAATATCTAGGGACAATGTCACACAGATCAACCTAGCCCCAAACTAAGCAAAGCTTGTACTATGGGTACCAGGCGACGATATACATACTTATATAGATAGATAAATACTTAAATACATAGAAAACATCCATGACTCAGAAACAAATATTCGTGCTCATCGCACAAATATTTGCACATACCGGGATTCAAACCCAGGACCACCAGCTTCGTAGGCAGGAGCACTACCAACTAGGCTACGGTGACCGTCATACGTCATGATGAGGTATTACTTTTGCCGCTATAACAGCAAATACTAAAAAGCAAAATAAAATAAATATTTAAGCTCCTTTACAACAAACGTAAATTTTTTGCTCGTTTTTATAGATACGGAACCCTTCGTGCGCTAGTCCGACTTACACTTAGCCGGTTTTATTTGAAGTCGGTTAGAAAGAAGAACACTATGGGCCAATAGGTAAATGGTAAATTAAATAAAAGAACAATAGCCAAGTTATTATATTAACTCATAACAATACCTTTTGTCTAAAGAAATAAGGTGCGCTCAAATTACGTTCGACACGCGTAAACTAGAATGGATGTACCCGTACGATGTTTACCTGCGCGTGCGCAGTTTTTGTTTAGACTACCTCATTGGTTTAGCGGATGAGTCATGCGTGTTCCAACATCCTGGATCAATCTAAAAGCAACACGTATCAGGCACTTTTAAAAAAGGCTATCGCTAAGTCCTTTCATAGAAACTTCTTATTTTTGGACATGATATTCTAGTTAGCCTAAGATGGCTTCGATGCTTTATTGGATAATATCATATATCATTATCATGTGAGCCAAATTACGTCCACTGCTGGGCAAAAGCCTCCCTAAAGAATGGGTGATCACACTAATATTATAAAGGCGAAAGTTCGTGAGTGTCTGAGTGTGTATGTTTGTTACTTCTTCACGTCTTAGCGGCTGCACAGATTGTATTAAAAATTGGTATGGAGTTAGCTGACACCCTGGATTAACACATAGGCTCTACAATATGTAACGTAATTAACGCACACCCTCAAACACCCCAATTAGAATATTATGTTGTTATCAAAATACATACACTGAATTTTTTATTTAACATGTATATGCATTGTTATTTACTAAATTAGTTTCTTGGAATAAAGTTTATTTTTCTTTATTTTGTATTGAATGATGGAATTTGTATGAATACAGATAAACTGCGACTTAAAAAGTCTTATTACTTTGACTTACGGTCCTTTTCAATTTGTTTTGACTGTACAGAGTTAATATGACAATAATTTCCGTAGTTTTAAAAATGATATAAATCGATTCAGTAAACGATTCCGTTAAAAATAATTTCCGTAGTTTTAATTATTTTGAAATAAAAAATAAACTATATTAAAAATTATATAAATCGATTCAGTTAACGATTCTGAATAAACTATTTTCAGGGTGTGTGTTAATTAAGATATATGTTGTATAATTAATAAAGTTTAACACGGGGCACTGATACTATGCCATAATCGCCACGCTTGGCAGACGGGTTGGCAATCGCAGTTTGGTGGTCATAGATCCCGCGTCATAGGGCATAACTTTGCTATTCGAACCACGACTGCACGTGTAGCGTAGCTGTTAAGGCAACTTCGTCTCGACATTTATTTATTTAAACTTTATGCACGTATGTATAAGAACAAAGGCGGACTTAATGCCTAAAGCATTTTCTCCCAGTCAACCTTAAGCCCGGCGCCACTATCGGTGGGCGCCGGTGCGGCTCCATACAGCTCGGGAGCCTTACGGTGGCTTCGGGCGGCTTCCGGCGCCTGAGAGTTTCCTCAGCAGTCGGCCTAAGCACATCTAAGGACGCCGTAGCTGTTTTTGTGTAGCCACAGAATAGTTCGGGCGGCAGAAACATCGCAGATAGGGTTACCATATGACAGGCGTTAGCCGCATTTGACAGGCATTTTAAGGTTTAGACAGGCGAGCGGCCGGCATTGGTCTGAGACAGGCATTTTCGCAGGCTCTCGTCAACGCCCAGGGGAGTAAAGAAAGAAATCGGCTGACAATTGAATCAGTAAAACTGTAGCTTGTGAAGATTTTTACGTTTGTACCTATATTATAAAAGAAAAAAAGTACATAAAAAAATTATGTCCTTGAAAAATATCAGTAACTTATTACCTACAGCGTTTTGCTTCAGACAGGCATTTTTCTGAAAATTCAGGCCTTTTAGGTACCATAGACAGGCATACCTCTATTTACACATCGACGGTGAACTGTTAATATCTTGTAACTACGTTAAATAAAACACGCGATATTGAACTTTAAAGTAACTGATCCCAATGAAAACTCTGTGACCACAAATTCACTTAAAGATGAGACTTAACTACCCACCAAATAAAGTTTTCATTTGCGAGCGGTTCACAACACTGTTTGGATACAAAATGTATCGAACTGTTTTGTGAATACATGCTACGCGTAACAATCAAAAATAAACTGTGTCGCTTTTATTTAAAGTTGATTTTCGTTTGTGTTGGTTTTAGTAGTTAATAGATATTGAAACTTCACCGTCGATGTGGTAACCCTAATCGCAGAGCAGTCGTAACGTTACGTGAAAACAGTTGTGCGTGTGTATTTGTAACGGTGGATTGGGACGAGTTCTCATTGTGTGAGACGGTCACCGTAGCCTAGTTGGTAGTGCTCCTGCCTACGAAGCTGGTGGTCCTGGGTTCGAATCCCGGTAAGTGCATACATACTTATATAGATAGATAAATACTTACATCCATAGGAAACATCCATGACTCAGAAACAAATATTCGTGCTCATCACACAAATATTTGTTTCTGAGTCATGGATGTTTCCTATGTATATAAGTATTTATCTATCTATATAAGTATGTATATCGTCGCCTGGTACCCATAGTACAAGCTTTGCTTAGTTTGGGGCTAGGATGATCTGTGTGACATTGTCCCTAGATATAATTATGTTCATCTTGCTGAATAAGAAGAGAATCTTGGAGCCTTAAGACATAGAATATTTTCGGCCGAGGCAGCCTGCAGTTGCCCAACGCAGGTCTCAGACGCCCGAAGCCCCCGAAGCCGCCGTAAGGCGCCTGGGCTAAATCGGGCCGCACCGATGCCCACCGATAATGGGCGAAGGGCCTAAGGTGGTGCTGAGATAACTAGATAGGTGCATGGGGTACAAATGATGTCTTCCCGGCCGAATTTCGGCCACGGCGGCCATTCTCAATGGAGATTAGCCAATTGCGCAGGACATATTATAGTGCACAAGTGTGTGCGCAAACACAGGGGCACTTTCTATTCCATCACTCTCATGATGCGATGGGACGACTAGCGACACGACCGGAAATAGATCAGGCACAGGACCGACGGCTTTACGTGCTCTCCGAGGCACGGGGGTGTAATACTGCCAACTTCCAGACTTCGGGCTGGCTGATACTGAGAAATTTATTTTTACGGAAAAATCCCACAATCACTTTTTGGCCCGACCCGGGATTTGAACCCAGGACCTCATTTTCTGCGGTTGAACATGCTACCGCTAGACCAGGCAGTCAAGGTACAAATATTGTAGAACGAAATTAAGATTTGGTACGATTGAAGAAGAAAAATTAAAATGTGATCAACAGTATCATTCAAACCGCATATCTAAGTATATATATATATATATATATATATATATATATATGTACCTAGAAATAATTATGTAAACTTAACTATATTACTACAAACATGTTCTGACTATTTACAAGCTGTTTATTAAAGTCTAAGTTCAAAGTTTTTTATTGGTAAAAAGCATTTTACAGGTCTATTTAGCGTAGGGTATGAGTGCCTTAGTGTAATTACTTAATGATCGATCAACAGTCGATCACAACAACGATGTCAATAAAATAATATTCAATAAAATAATAAGTTATACAGATGTCAAAAAAGATAAAAAAATAATCAATATAAATTAAATCTTTAGTTTAAGAAACTCGTCAAAGGAATAAAACGACTGTTCGATTAACCAGGATTTCAGCTTATACTTAAAACTCTTAAAAGTCGGTGTGTCCAATACCTTAGCTGGTAGTCTGTTGTAATCTATGTGAATAAAAACCTTTTTTACGTTATTTAGATGATGGTTTGGGCATTTAGAAAGGATGATTGAAAGAAGATTGACATAAGAAGTATACCTGGCCTGTGTGAATGGTACAACCGGAAGGGGAAGATCTCGTAGAACAATCTCTGACAAAATCGGAGACATTCTCAAGAAAGGCCAGGTCAGAAGTACCCTAAACCGGTGAGCATGTATGAAGAATATAATGACAGTAAACGAGGCGAAAGAAAGATCGTGACAAATGGAAATCCGTTGTCTCTGGTAACCCCTCTGGGAAACAGGCGTGAGTCTATGAGAATGAGATTATATGATAACTTTGGGTGATGTCAGCCTCTTAAGAAAGGAATAAGCTCGCTTCTTGAAGGTTGCCACGTCATACCGGATCGGAAATACCTTCGCAGTTAATTGATTCCATAGAGAGGTTGGGCGCGGTAAAAAGTATGGACGGCATATGTATGACACATACATCTTCAATGTCCAGTTGAGCAGTGAAATCTTCCTATGCGCAAATAAAACGCCATCTTGCTAGAAATGTTTTTGGAACGAAGTTCCTTATCGCGCGTTGTGAAAGGGGGCTAGACGGAAAAAAAACTTACGAAAAGTTGTCACGACACTTTTTGCAGCTGTGCGGCGTGCGCATGTTTATCTGTCTGTCTCTCTCTCTCTTATAGAAAGCAAGCCAGATATTTTCATTTCTATTTCGCATTGAACAGTGTGGTGTCGCGACGATTATTTTTGTTGAGTGTATACAGGTTTTTTGTACATAACAAATAATAAGAAATAACTTCGTTCCATCCGGGTGTCCCTTAACACCTCTCAAGTTTTTTTTTTCGGTCTGGCAACTGAACTAGCGATTTCAGGCGGCAAGGACCGACCGGACGTTCACACTACCAGAACAAAGGCCTTTGCGTCTGTTATAGACGATTTACGGCGCATTGTCTGAGAGACATTTTTTTTGGTGGCTAAACAAACCGATGCGAGAGCGACATAGCCTGCCGCAGGCCTGACAAGAGAAGTTTGCAGTGGTTGGTGCCGAGCCGCTTTCATGTCGCTTCTGTCTCTTATCAGCAAGTACTCCGAACCAGGCTTCGTCACAGATCTGACGACCCTCCACTACACGTTTGCGCCATTGAACTCTATTTTCAGCGAGCTTTTCCCAGCTACAGTGGTCAATTTTAAAAGCGGCCATATCCCGCTTGGTGCAGTCTTTAAAGCGAAGCAGAGGTCTACCGACATTGCGCTTCGCATTAGCTACCGCACCCAACACAGACAAAGCTGTCACGCAATAACTAAATAGCCCTAACCGTAAATCATCAATCAAGATAAATACGATCTTATTACGGTTACAGAGAGTAGCAATTAGCATGAAAAATTTCACTCCATTAAGACCATTTGGCATACGCGCGGGAGAGGCCGTCAGTGAAAATAAACGCTGATAAGCGAAAATAAATTATCGGTGGTTTGATTGAAATTTAAATGATTACATAAATATCGGCCAAGTGAGAGTCGGATTCGTAAACGAAGGGTTCCGTCCGGTACAAGACTTAACAGCGAATTTTAAGGTCGATCAAATAATAACCTCGAAATTAATCACGTTTCTTGTGTGGGCTCATTTTATTTTATTGTTGTTTTTTAAAGATAATGCCCGATTAATCCCTGTGTTGCAGGGTATTTACAAACATATAATAGTAGCCTAGTTGGTAGTGCTCCTGCCTACGAAGCTGATGGTCCTGGGTTCGAATCCCGGTAAGTGCAAATATTTGTGTGATGAGCACGAATATTTGTTTCTGAGTCATGGGTATTTTCTATGTATATAAGTATTTATCTATCTAAATAAGTATGTATATCGCCTGGTACCCATAGTACAAGCTATGCTTAGTTTGGGGCTAGGATGATCTGTGTGACATTGTCCCTAGATATTATTATTATTGTCACGGTTGGTAAATGCTTGCCTTTCACACCGCAGGTTATGGGTTCGATTCCCACCCAGTCATATATATGTGTGCATGAACATGTCTGTTTGTCCTAAGTCTAGGTGAAATTATATATATAAGTATGTATGTATTTACAACAGAAATGTAGTAGGTATATGTAGTATATCAGCTATCTGGTTACCATATTACAGACGCCAGCAGATCTAGCTACCCCAATCTGTCAAATTTATTTTATCGATTTTCAACTCTATCACAAAAGCATAACTTTCACTTTTAATTGGAGAAATTTGACAGATTGGGGAAGATTGATGTTCTGGCGTCTGGCAAAATCAGCGTGATATTATGTTAAACACCTTGCAACCAATATCTGGAGTAGTTTATAATACGGATCTTGTAGCAACAAGGAACAACTTCCGTGCGTTTAAGCGCTTTTGCCATACCTACTATTGGAATCTAATATTAGGACCCTTAAATTGATCCGCGGTGCTTTTGCAGCTGGCTTCTCTAGTTGCAAATCTCTCATTTTATGAGGCTATAGCTTTTTTACATAATTCTGTCTCCCGCTTTGCTCTGGATGAAAGTGGAACTATTCATTTTCTAACTTCTCCTTTTTTCTCCTGCTGATTAAATTCGTCCAAGACAGTTAAAGCAATTCCACGGGACATGCCTGAGCTTCAACGCTCAGTGTCATTCCATTGTGTGCCACTGTTGATCCTGGCTTACAGGAGTTGCAGTGGTGGGTAAAAGGGAGGGACTAGTCCCGATTAAAAAAAAGTTTAACATTTTTACCCATCCCAAAAAAGTGCATAACGCCGCTAAAGAAGTTACCACCTCAAAAAATCTTTACTGACGGACGATTCAAGTGCTGTATACAACTCTGTCTACACATTTGGGTTAAACTAATGACGCAAGACGTACGCAAACATACTTACAAAAACAAAGACGGAAGAACACTCATAAAAATATATAGATTTCCAACACATGTTTCAGAAATACCGTGAAATTGGCTATTAAATATAATAGCAAGTTTGGTCAAACAAAAACAGACCTTAACGCTTTGTCAATATGGACACAATAATGTATTGTATAACTTAGTTTCTTACGTACATAAGTTACACAACTTACGTCCAGACGCCAGCACATCCAGCTACATCAATCTGTCAAATTTATTTTATACATTTTCAACTTTTTCTCAAAAGCATAAGGTTCACTTGCAATTGGGGAAATTTTAAAGAAGCTTGATGTGCTGGCGTTTGGGAGGTTGTTCCACAGCTTAGCCGTGCGTATGATGAAAGAGGAAGCAAAGCGCTTCGTACGGCATAATGGGATGTCAACAACATAGCGGTGGAGAGCCTCCCGACGCCTTGTAGTCCGATGCAAAAAGGCAGACAAGAAGCAGGAGGTATAAGTTCATGGAAGTCTTAAGGTCCCCATGAAACATCTTGTAGAAAACCGATAAGCTTGCAACCTGACGCCGATGATCCAAGTTTTGCAGCTATTTAGGGTTCCGTAGCCAAATGGCAGAAAACGGAACCCTTATAGATTTGTCATGTCTGCCTGTCCGTCCGTATGTGACAGCCACTTTTTTCCGAAACTATAAGAACTGAACTTGACACTTGGTAAGTAGATGTATTATCTGTGAACCTCATTAAAATTTTCACAGAAAAATACAAAAATAAAACCAATAAATTTTGGTGGTTCCCCATACTTAGACACGAATATAATTTTTTTTTTTCATTAAACTCGTACATGTGGTGTGTCTATGGATAGGTCTTCAAAAATGAAATAAATTAAAAATATAACGAAAATACAAAAAGGGACTTCAGGAACATGTTATTAGAAACTAACTGGAGCAAAGGCATTAACACTTTTATAGAAAAATTCAGAGTAATGAATTCTTTTAATTTTAGAAAGTATAAATTTAAGTGTAATCTCAAAAGAAATGGAATGGCTAAGTAGGTTTCAAACGGAATACGAATAGCGAGTACATTTAAACGTTTCTTGAACACTATAGATAAAACCAATAGTGATAAGTCGTTTCTAGAATATAGAAGTAGATATATAAAAGTTTATAGAAAGGTAATTAGCACACAAAACGAATTGACGTTAGAAAAAAAATAGAAATGGCGTCAGACTCTAGTAAGGCAATACGGAAAATAGTAAATCAACGGCGAAATGTCACTATAACCTTTGACCACGAACAACTAATGCTAAAAATTGACCACAAAGTTACGATTGACCCTAAGGAGGTGGTAACCATATGTTCAAAAAGTTTTGACAATGTTGTGCGCCTAAACAGCAATTGACCATAAATTAGCAATAACATGTTTGACTGAAAGTGTTAGTAGAATAGAATCAAACATGACCTTTGACTTAGTTACGCCCTTGGAAATATTTAATATAGTGAAAAAAAACTTGTGTGTATTTATGTACACGCGTTAGAAGTTATACTTCTTAATATACAACTTGAACATAGTTATCAATTTTCATACCACCTAGAACTAACGTCATGCTGTTATTCACTCTCATACCACCTAGAACTAACTTCATGCTGTTAAATTTTTTGGTGTCGGTGTGCGCGCGCATCGTAAAAATTCACTTTCATCATTTTTCTCCATCGCGCCAAAAGAAGTATAACTTCAAAAATGACTAATCAAGTACCAGTTATGCCGAAATACCCTTGACTGTTATCAAAGACAATATTGACTTATTGGCAGAGCCTTAAGCATTGTTCAATAATGAATGTATCGGGATTGGCTTATTCCTCGATCAGTTCAAAATAGCTCGTGTTCTTCCGATTTTTTAAAAAGGAAAAAAATGTGATTCAGCTAACTACCGACCGAGTTCTCTGTTGCCAGTGCTATCTAAAATTTTCGAAAAAATAATAAAAAGACCGTCTCATGAGGCACTTAAATAAGCACATGATCTTAAATTGTCAACAGTTTGGATACCGAAAATCTTTAGGCACCACAGATGCTATTGATGCTTTAATTGACGAAGTTGTATGTAAACTAAATGACAAATGTAAAGTGGCTGGTATTTTCCTAGACCTTAGCTCTGCCTTTGACACTGTGGACCATGGTATACTTTTGGCTAAGTTGGAACACTATGGGATACGGGGAATCGTGCTTGAACTATTCGCTTCTTACTTGCAGAATAGAAAACAATATGTAGAGATTAAGTCTGTAGTAGGTGGGGATGAAAAAATATGTAAATGTCATCTAGTCACTATATTCCACGGTGTTCCCCAAGGCTCTGTTTTAGGTCCAATCTTTTTTACTTCGTTCCTGAATGACTTAACCAATTTAATAAGAAAACGTATAACAGATTTATTTTATTTTATAACAGATACTACACTTGTCATTTTTGCTGATGACACAAATGCGATAGCATCTTCAAATACTGTTGAAGATCTAGAAGTCAAGATTAATACGGTTTGTAACGCTTTCGAAATTTGGTTCGGTTCAAACAATTTAAAACTTAATGTAAATACAACAAAATGTGTACTTTTTCAGTCTACTGTTCGCAACAATACCAGGCTTCATGTAGTATCCTGCGGAGAAAAGGTTGATGTAGTAGAAAAAGTAAAATTTTTGGGAGTACACATTGATGCATATCTAAAATGGAAAGAAGAGGTTTTATGCTATTAGAAGTTTAAGAGAAGAACTTACTCTGCCTCAACTTAGAATAATATATTTTTCTATATATTGAAGAAAACATTATAATGATTATAAATTGTACAGAACTGTGTAACTTGCGCGCGTTGATTTTATATAAGACAAACGAATATGGCCGCGATCGGACGTTCCCGCTGCGGTGGCGCCCTCTCTTCCGCTTAGCAACTTGCGTTTTGTTTCATGCATCGACATATTTCCGGCCTTGGAAGGTGGAACATGCTTCAGCTTCCAATATAAATGCCAATCATAGTGTTACTGCTCATATTTTAATGAGTTCATAAATGAGAAACGACAAATGTAACAACGTATTCTTGACCGTTATGTATGATAGTTTTTGTTAGTTTTATTTTGTATTTTAGATTTTAAAACAACAAATGTTTCAACACAATGTAAATTGTTAAGAAATAAATGACTTATGATATTGAGGTTTCTAATATCATTTTTTTCTAAACTGAATAATTTGCGCGAAAGACTTCCAAAGTGGTGAAATGAGTATCCTCCCCCACCCCTGTAACTTCCAAAATAAGGAATTGATAAAACTAAAAAAATATATATAATGTACAATACCATGCAATAGTAAGTAGTTTTTAATACGACGTAAATCGTAAACCGCTATTTACCTTTCATTGAATCAACTCAAATGTCAATATAAATAAAAAAAATGTTACTTGCTGCTACGGATCCCTTCATGGGCGAGTTCGACTCGCTCTTGGCCGTTTTTACGTATAATTATTTATTTATTATATGTTATATGTTAGCGTGTATAGTACCCTCACTTTCCCAAGCGGCAATTCGCAATAAAATGCTCAGCTCGTAAAACTGCGTCCATAAAACGTGGTTTTCCCACGACAGTTCTTCGAACCCACACCGCATGCAATCAATCTAACTTGTTAATCGGACGAAGAATGTGTAATTTGTATTTTGGTCACGGTGCTAGCAATTTAGTCACCATTTTGTCATTGTTACTTAATTAAAACTTGAAACTTAAATATCTTGGGACACCTAACACACTGCCATCTGATTCCAAACTAGACAGAGCTTGTACAGACGCCAGCACATCAAGCTACCCCAATCTGTCAAATTTCCCCAATTGAGAGTGAACCTTATACTTACGTGATAAAGTTGTAAATCTATAAAAGAAATTTGACAGATTGGGGTAGCTAGATGTGCTGGCGTCTGTACTATGAACACTAGACAACTAATTTGCATATAATGACGGTCACCGTAGCCTAGTTGGTAGTGCTCCTGCCTACGAAGCTGGTGGTCCTGGGTTCGAGTCCCGGTAAGTGCAAATATTCGTGTGATAAGCACGAATATTTGTTTCTGAGTCATGGATGTTTTTTATGTATTTAAGTATTTATCTATCTATATAAGTATGTATATCGTCACCTGGTACCCATAGTACAAGCTTTGCTTAGTTTGGGGCTAGGATGATCTGTGTGACATTGTCCCAATATAAAAAAAAAAAAAAATTGTCGCCATGTTGTCATTGTTACTTAATTAAAACTATATAAATATCTTGGGACAACTAACAGACGGCCATCTGATCCCAAACTAGACAGAGGCTTTTTTTTTCAACGTGGTGGAAACCTTTTATAAGTCCCCGTAGTTGGGGAGACTACGGGGTATGTGGGAATCCCCGTGGGCTACCCACTAAAATCACCACGATAGCGTAGCCTCTCGGTGCTGTGGGTGATGGCTCCGGCAACTCGAGACGATCTCCATCCGGCACCATCATTTCACATATGCATCTTAAAGAAGCTCTCCCCGAGGGGCAAAGATGTTGGTGCCCCCCGAAGCACTCCTTGTTCGTAGGCAACCTGCAGCTATCACAAGTTGCCTCTTCGCATGAGCACCTTCTGCATGGACGGCCAGAGTCCCCACTCCAACCGCCCGTGATCCCAGAACAGGCGCCTCACTGGCAGCTTGTATGCCACCTATCATGGGCCGCTTCGACTCTCTCGCAATGGATTTAGTGGCCACAACCGCTTTTCAGCGCCTTAAGTTCTCCGGCGCCTTATGCACCTACGGGCAGGATCAGCGGCATCTCCCGATCCCTCTCAGCGGCCTTCTTCCGCAGCATCACCGCCTCGCAAAAGGAGACCACTGCCTTCCAGGTATCATTCTCCGCCAACATAGGTTCTACTATAGCTGGCGGAGAAAGATCTCTCCGAGTCCGTACTTCCAAGACTCGCCTTTCTGCCTCCCAAGCCGGGCACTCTCCAAGTGTATGTTGGGCTGAGTCCTGGGCTCTTCCACAATGGTAGCGTTGTGCCGTCAACTCTCTTCCTATTCGACACAGATGCTCACCGAAATATCCATGTGTAGGTAAGGTTGCATCTGCTGCCTATCCAAAACTAGACAGAGCCTGTACTGTGGCAATCAGGGTTTCTGCCGGCTAAGTCGCCGAACATCGATTTCTTAAATGGCGTTCAAATAAATAAAGGTTAAAAACGTCATAAATGGTCCGGAAACGACTGTCATCGTTGAAGCCGATTTAACGATTGATTAAGTCTTTTTAACCTTTATTTATTTGAATGCCATTTAAAACATCGATGTTCGGTGACTTAGCCGGTACAGTCCCAGACAACTAATTAAGATCCTTACTTCATATTATACATGTGAAAGTAACTCTGTCTGTCTGTCGCGCTATTACGCCAAAACTACTGAACCGATTTAAATGAAATTTGGTACACAGATAGTCTAGAGCCTGAGAAAGACCATAGGCTACTTTTCAATACGAAAAAAGGGTTGTAAAAGGTTGAAAGAGGGTGAAAAGTTGTAGGAAAGTATAGTCATATATAGAGCTAGAGGTTTGAAACTTATTTTTTACGCTGTTAATTCGATTTTATATACCTAATAAATATGACATTTAAAGTTTGTAAAAGTGTTACCCCCAAGGGCTCAATATAACAATAGAAAAAAGAGGATGACAGCTTTTATGGAAATATCTAAGGTTTACGTGAATGATTTATAAGTTTGCGACAAGAGACAAAATATTTGAGATATCTACTATATAAAAATAAGTCGGGTTTTCCTTCCTGACGCTTAACTCCAGAACGCACGAACCGATTTCCACGGTTTTGCATTCGTTGGAAAGGTCTCGGGCTCCGTGAGGTTTATAGCAAAACAAATTTATAAAATTTAACGCGAGTAACACCGCGGGGCACAGCTAGTCTACTATATAAAAATAAGTCGGGTTTTCCTTCCTGACGCTATAACTCCAGAACGCACGAACCGATTTCCACGGTTTTGTATTTGTTGGAGAGGTCTCGGGCTCCGTGAGGTTTATAGCAAAGAAAATTTATAAAATTTAACGCGGGTAACACCGCGGGGCACAGCCAGTTCTAAATAGATATGTATATATTTCTAAATATACCTGGCCTGTGTGAATGGAACAACCGGAAGGGGAAGACCTCGTCGAACATTCTCTGACCAAATCGGAGACGTTTTCAAGAAAGGAGTAGCCTAAACCGGCGAGCATGTATGAAGAATATAATAACTTGTTATGCATATTGACATTATTGTATCTATATTATTTAATTAATTAGTAAAACTCAGTCGTTAATATAAATTGTTATTACTAATCATAATTAATGTAAATTTTTTTTGCAACTTAATATTGTTTAATGCTTTTAAAATTATATATTTTATATGCAACTAGCTGTGCCCCGCGGTTTTACCCGCTATAAATTTTATAAATTATCACAGCTCCTCCCCCGTCGGTGATAGCGTGATAATATGTAGCCTATATGTTGAACCGACCTCTTAGTAATATTCATGCAAAATTTGAAGTAAATCCATGCAGTACTTTTTGAGTTTAGCCCGGACATACATACAGACAAACAGACACACAGACAAAAATTCTAAAAACTGTATTTTTGGCTTCGATATCGATTGTAGATCACGCCCAAAGTATACTATTTAAAAAATATTCAATGTACAGTTTTGACTTTCCTACGATTTTATTATATGTATCATCATCATCATCATTACAGCTTAAATAAGTCCACTGCTGGACAAGCCTCCCTCAAGAATCATCTTGAGGGGATATGCCATAATCGCCACGCTTGGCAGGCGGGTTGGCGATCGCAGTATGATGGTCGTAGTACTCAGAAGGAAGCTGCTTCCCGTCCTCTGGTAGATATTCCCTCGGGTCGACTTCTACGCCCCCCACGGGATGAGATGGGGTGATGATATTCTGATCCTGATATTTGTTATATGTATAGATTATATAAATATAACCTTAGTTAATGTATTTGGCTACTTTTATTGTATAGTATTATATTGTATTCAACATTTATAGTTAATTATTGCTAATTTGATATGCATGCTGTGTTAGCCTATAAGTGATTATTACACGAAAAGCTGTAACATTTAGCTTGTAACTCTGGCTTATAATGTGTAAATAATTGCTGGTTAACCTATTAAAAAAAAAAAAAAAAATAACAGTAATCGAGGCAAAAGACGTGTGCAAAGATCGTGACAAATGGAACTCCGTTGTCTCTGCCTACCCCTCTGGGAAACAGGCGTGTGTCTATGTATGTATGTAAGTCGTACTGAGTTTTCTGGCAGTGTTTCTCGTAACTGCCACGTCATGCACTGCACGGTAGGGTAAAAAAAAAATATTGACGTGAGTTACCTACTACACTAAAGGCATTGACACTGTTGCATGTCAAAGTAACAAATGCGATAATTAGTCCCATTTGTGACGAGGTCAAACGCGCGACTGCCGATAGCGATGCCAACATCCGTGACTTGTGAGCCATTTCGGTTAATAAAAAAATCATTTATTTTCAGACCAGCAGATCCATAGTGTTAGTAACAATATATCTTACAGGCTATGTTAGTATACATAATAAATTCATACCACATGGGCAGACTCACCGAACCTTAACAACATGTATCTCGGTGAACCTACCAACCAGGGCTGAATCTAGCTGTTCACCCACCATCCTCAGGACTCTGTTCGAGCTACGTTGCACCCTGTACGTCAGTGATGCAATCTTTTTTAGCATTACTGCATAAAAGTCATCCACGCAAGCATCGTCAAACATACCTGACGCACTACAGAAGCGTGGGAGCCGGAACAGAGCCCTGAAGATGTTGTTGTATTGAATGCGTAGGGCATTGTATAATATTAGAGGTTTAGATGCAATGGGGGACCGGTCGGTTGGCGTGGTTGGTACATAAATAAATAAATATCCTGGGACATTATTCATACACGGCCATCTGATCCTAAACTAAGCAGAGCTTGTATTATGGAAACCAGATAACTGATATATTAACTATATACCCGCGTTTAACTTCATAAATTATAGCCTATGAGTTATTGGGATATATAAGCTATATTACTACTAAGTTTCATCAAAATCCGTTCGGTAGTTTTTGCGTGAAAGAGTAACAAACATTATAGACTCACAAACTTTCGCCTTTATAATATCAGTGTGATGATTACACCCACATTCAGGACAAACAGACATGTTCATGCAAACAACTGTCCTGTCTGTCCTGGGGCTCTACCGGCTAAGTCACTGAACATCGATTTCTTAAATGGCGTTTAATTAAAAATGACTTAATCAATCGTTAAATCGGCTTCCATGAGCACATGTGACGTCATAAATGGTCCGGAATCGATTGTCCACGTTGAGGCCGATGTAACGATGGATTAACTCATTTTTAACCTTTATTTATTTGAACGCCATTTAAGGAATCGATGTTCGGCGACTTAGCCGGTAGAGGCCCTGGGTGGGAATCGAAACCAGGCCCTGCGGCGTGCAAAGCAAGCATTTACCAACCACAGGCCTAATCATACTTAATCAATGCTTTCCTTTCACGCCCCAGGACAGATATTTGTGTGCATGAACATGTCTGTTTGTCCTGAGTTTGGGTGTACTACCTCAGTTATCTGCTTTCCATAGTACAGACGCCAGCGCATCAAGCTACCCCAATCTGTCAAATTTCCCCAATTGAAAGTGAACCTTATACTTATGTGATAAAGTTGAAAATCTATATAAGAAATTTGACAGATTGGCTAAAATTTGGCAGATTGGTTAGCTGAATGCGCTGGCGTCTGCACAAGCTCTGCTTGTTGTGTTATGTGAATGTGTTCTCATTTTTGACACTCAGTTTATGATCTCTTCTCAGTTTCTCAATAGGTCAAAACTAAGTACGTATAATATTACATGCTGTAATATGTAGAATCAGGCTTGGATTCTGTTGCACTCCAGTGTTCTTGCACAAGATCAGGGGCTCTACCGGCTAAGTCGCCGAACATCGATTTCTTAAATGGCGTTCAAATATATAAAGGTTAAAAATGACTAAATCAATCGTTAAATCGGCTTCCATGAGCACATGTGACGTCATAAATGGTCCGGAATCGATTGTCCACGTTGAAGCCGATTTAACGATTCATTAAGTCATTTTTAACCTTTATTTATTTGAACGCCATTTAAGAAATCGATGTTCGGCAACTTAGCCGGTGGAGCCCCAGGGTGCGCGACAATTCCCTATGCGAGTGTGGCTTGGATGACGGCACTATTGATCACATTTTCTTAGGTTGCCAGTTATATAACTTGTTACCATTAAAACAAATAATTTCAAAATTAAAAATTCAGCAACCAGTGAATGTTCGACACCTCCTATCATTTTTTCCTGATCCTCAAATGATTAGTGCGTTTATTAAATTTATATCAAGTAACAAAATAAAATTATAGGACATGCATGTATGTATATGTATTTCTGTGTTTAATTTATGTAAATATATATAAATAACTAACAATGATTTATGTTTGTTTTTGTTACAGGTATCAAAATCGTACCACAATTTAGTATTTATTATAAATATAAAACATAATCCTGCATTATCCCATGTGTAGCCATTACATGACACAGGCAAAATGGCTGAAAGTAAAGGCGGATTGCCATTAATAAAAAAAAATATTACACGCTTCCAAATGAACACCTATGTCAACTAAATATAATTTGTTATATTTTCTTTGATAGAAATTAAGTTAAGGATTATAGATCTGTGCTTGATGAGAGACATCTACTTAAATCACTGTACCACCTGTGCAGTCCTGTCCATTATTATTATAAAAACATAGCCAGATTCTCTCACCAATCCGTAACTGTTTGGCAAGGTTAAGCAACTAGGCTCACGGTCAGTCCATAGATTGGTGACCGCCAAAGTGGTTTAATTTCTGAGCATTTCCATGCTTTGGATGGCACTTTAAGCTGTTGGTCCCAGTTGGTGCAACTGCACCAACTGGGACTGCACTGTTTAACAACTATTGCCTAACTAGGCAATAGTTGTTAAACCATGTCAGAAGGCCTATATGTATATGTAAGTAAGTAAGATAATAATCGCTGAATGTTTATTTTAAATTTGTTCTAAATTATGATGATATAGCAAATTGATTGATAGATTATTTTTTAAATATTTATTTTATATCTCTATTTTAAAGTATGAATTGCAAGAATTATTTGTCTATGAATTATAATCATTTTTATGATTCCAAACCCAAATTATAAAACGGGACCCTATTTACTAAGACTTCTCTGTCTGCCTGTCTATCACCAGGCTGTATCTCATGCACCGTGATAGTTAGACAGTTGAAATTTTCACAGATCATGTATTTCTGTTGCCGCTATAACAACCAATACCAATAAACAAAAAAAAATGAAAATTTAAGGGGCTCCCATACAACAAATGTGAATTATTTGCCCATTTTTATAAATAATGGCTGACTCCTCATGAAGGGTTCCCTCTTCATGAGCAAGTCAGACTAGCACTTGGCAGGTTTATCGCCATCCGCTTTGAATTGGTTAATATGTCATAACTATGTATCTCATTCAAAGGAACTGTAAAGTTCTTGTGAGTAATAAAGTTCTTTAAACCTAGATAATAAATATTAATTGTCACTTACTTTTAAGGCATAGTTTGGCTTCCCTGCGCTCGAATACTGCCCACCCGATTCAGCCTCTTCCCAATAGTCTGCACGTGGAAACCGATGTTCTGCAAAGCTTCGTGGTTCAAGATCTTTCTTCCATCAAAAATGTACGCAGGCTTCATCATTACTTCATATATTTTCTTAAAATCTAAAGTTTTAAACTCGTCCCATTCTGTACACAGTACTATAGCGTGCGCACCGGACACTGCTGAGTATGCTGTGTCGTGAATTTCAACGTTTTTCTTAACAATTTCTGGTTCATTCGTTAAATAAGGACTTGTGAGTTCAAACATCATTTGTTCAGGCTCGACTTTTGGGTCGTAGATGTTTAATTTTGCTCCTTCGTCTAATAACGTCTTTGCTACGTAAATAGCTGGAGATTCTCGTGTGTCTCCCGTATTTTTCTTGAAGGAAAAGCCTAATAGAGCTATGTTTTTATCAGTAACAGTATTGAATAATGACTCTATGACTTTCCGTGTAAACCTTGTCTTTTGATAATCATTAAGGCTTAAAACTTGTTGCCAATAAGCTGCAACTTCAGGCAGATTTAAACATTCACATAAATATATTAAGTTCAATATGTCTTTCTGGAAACAACTACCTCCAAAACCGATGGATGCTTCGAGAAATTTAGGACCAATACGGGAGTCTCTGCCAACTGCCCTTGCAACCTCGGACACGTCAGCACCAGTTGCTTCACAAACTGCTGATAGAGAATTAATACTTGAAATACGTTGAGCTAAGAAAGCATTCGCAGCGAGCTTCGACAACTCAGAGCTCCAAGTATTAGTAGTTAGGATGTTTTTCGCTGGGATCCAATGTTCGTACACCCAGCATAATTCTTGTATTGCTTTCTGACCTTCTACGGTATCTTCACCTCCAATTAACACTCTCTCCGCCTCAACTAGATCAACAATAGCAGTTCCCTCCGCCAAAAACTCAGGATTAGACAAAATCTGATACTCAACACCTGGTTTAGTATTAGCCCGTAATATTTTCATGATGATCTCAGCTGCTTTAACTGGGACGGTACTCTTTTCAACGACAATCTTGTTGCTAGTAGCCAAATCAGCGATCATACGCGCCGCACTTTCCACATACTTCAAATCTGCCGCTCTGCCTTTACCATTGCCAAAGGTCTTAGTCGGAGTATTCACGGAAATAAATATCAAATCCGCCTCCTGGATACTCTTAGCGATGTCCGTCGAAAAGAACAAGTTTTTACCTCTACATCTCTGCACAACGTCGTCCAATCCTGGCTCGTAAATAGGTAGCTTATCAGAATTCCACTGGTTTATTCGATCAGCAGACTTGTCGCAAACTGTGACCATGATATTAGGGCATTTTAGGGCAATAACACTGCAGGTTGGGCCGCCGACGTACCCTGCACCCAAGCAACAAATTTTCTCTATCACCATGTTAACTTTAAACACAATCAAACTGCACACGGTTCACAGAGCACCCGCTTAAAATACTCGTCAAATCGACATACACTTTAATTTTAATTAATGTTATAAGTTTTTAATCTGATGTCTATCAGGTACGCGGAATACACGATTATAATCGATATTTTTTCAATTGTTTAGTGTTTCTTATACGTTTGGTATATATGTGACGACCGACTGCGAAGGAAGACGTACCACGATTGAAGCCCGAAACAGCCTTGCGAGCTTTTTAATAACATGAATTAGTTGCGAGAACCACCGCTGTCGGGTGAGCGATGAGATGTCAATGACATCTGGCTTGGCCATAGTGATGGGCGTTGTCCACGCAAAAAGTTCTTGGAAATTGCAAAAAGTTAATGAGCTTGAAAGTTTTTTTTTTGGGTTGTTGTAGAAATGAGCTGAATTCAATTAGATACAATTTTATTGTAAGCACATTTGGTTTTCAGATAATTATTCAATATAATTATTCTAAATGAACAATAACTTTAAACGCGTCGTCAAATCTGTCAAACCCGAATGTGATATCGTTTGTATATCGATAGTATCAATGACGCCTCATTTAGAAAAGATATAATATATCTTTTCTACATATTATGTAAGTATAATTAAATAAAGCCTTGAAATTAAAACAACTGAACTGTTCCAAATATAGAACACAATACATTCCAGCTGTCAACACTGTAGATTCCATATTTAGAATATTGTGCAATACAGGTATCTAGCAATGAATACGATAATTCATTAGTAGTGGTTGGTCGTTAAGTAAAAATGACGATACTTCCATACAACTTTACATCCTTTACAACCTTTTTGCATTAAAAGTAGCGTATGTCCTTTCTCAGGCTCTACACTACCTGTGTACCAAATTTTGATTTAAATCGGTTCAGTATATTTGGCATGAAAGCGCGACAGACAGACAGAGTTACTTTCGCATTTATAATATCAGAAAAGATAAGGATTTGATCCCAATTTTACTAATGTATAGTACAACACTACTTCAAATTATGTTCATGACCGGGGTATACAATTGGTGACAAACTCCCTTATATCCGGGGAGTTTAGGTGGTAGAGAGGAATCAAAGGAAGAAACATTTATTTTATTATTAATTAACGCAACTTAAATTAACTCTATTGTGTATACAAACACGTTACAAACAGGTGAGTCACATATTTGTAAAATATGTTTACACAAAGATTACAAAAATACATAGTATCTATGAGGAAAAATACGCCAATATTCCACATGTTCCATATCACGTTTACACATCGCATGATAAGATCTTCACAGACATAGAAGATACCTTACAAAACTTTAATTGATTCCGAGTCATCAAGTCATATTTAAGTGCAATACTTGCTAAAACTATATATATACATATACAACGTGTAACAGAAAGTGTGAACGTAACTTAAGGGGGTTATAGGGTATCAGGACGGCTACCTATGGACGAAACTTCAAACAGAAATAATCATTTTTTATTCAACTAGTAATTTATTTTTCTATCGACCACCTAAATCAACAAGAAAGATTACCGACATTACGAACAACACTAAAAACTCAGCCGCAAGGGTAATGAACCTTACCGCAAACTCTTTGGGTACCTACTACTTAGACTGTAAATAAAAAGTGTGGTTCTGTACAGTCACATAATTTATTACACGTGTTTATTTTAAGATTCAATCAAATGTTTAACTGAATTTTTGCTCTAATTTTTAACGACATTTTAATCATTCATACTTTGATAACTAGGAAAAATCACTTAATTTAATTTAAATTGATATTCCGCAAGATGTTGGATCTAGGAGAAATAAATAATTTAATTGACTTATGTAACTGCAGATATTTTTTTGTGTGTTAAATAGTAAGAATATTAAATTTTTCTTTCAGTATGTGAATTTAATCTGGCCGGAAACGAATAGGTACTTAATTTTTAATACAAACTATACAAACTAACCAGATAAACCCACGCGGTACGACTACTGATAAATTAAGAAACAATATGAATAATGTACTAGGCTCATATGAACATTAGGGGACATTTCGAATTCCGTCCTGATTTTGTCGCAAGGAACTCTAATACGGCGGCGAATACAAAGGATTGATGTAGGTAAATAATAAATGGTTAAATATTTTTTAATATTCATTCGCGCCATTTGAATGTGTTCGTGTATAACTCATTGGTCTAGCGGTAGCGTGTTCAACTGCAGATAATAAAGTCCTGGGATCAAATCCCGGGTCGGGCCAAAAAGTGATTATGGGAATAATGAAGTCCTGGGTTCAATTCCCGGGTCGGGCCAAAAAGTGATTATGGGATTTTTCCGTAAAAAGAAATTTCTCAGTATCAGCCCGAAGTCTGGGAGTTGACGATATTACACCCCCATGCCTCGGAGAGCACGTAAAGCCGTCGTTCCTGTGCCTGACCTCGTTCCGGTCGTATCTCTAGTCGTCCCATCGGATCATGAGAGTGATGGAATAGAAAGTGCAGGGGCACTTACAATTCCACTTTTAAAATTTAGAGTGATACACTCCAAATTTTAAAGGTTCCCTAAAGACATATTAATCATTCATTCAATACATACAAATAAAAAAATATGAATTATGTACTAGGCTCATATGAACAGTAGGGGACATTTCAAATTCCGTCCTGATTATATCCAAAGTTACACTTATATGGCGGCAAAATCAAAGAGTTGATGTAGGTAAATAATAAACGGTTAAATATCTTTTAATATTCATGTAAGCGAGCCGCGCGCGTCGTCGATACCTAGGTGGCTCTTTTGAGTGGACTCAAAGACGCCGCCAAAGGGGCCGCGTTCGAAAAAAGCCGCCAAATTCATCAAATATTGTGCAATTTCATTTATTTAATAAAAATATTAAAATCATCAGTTGTTCGTAAACTGCTGTCTATTTAGGTCGTGTTTAGTTACTCAATCGTCTAAAATGTCGTTTAGTAATGAGTAAAGTGTTCCGCGAAATCCTTAACTATGTCGTTTAGTGATCGTAATAATTTGGAAAATTTCGTGCATTCATCTATGACAGAATAGCCTCAGACGTGCACTTTGTGATGATTCATAGGTCACAGAATTTAAGGCTGTTTAATTACGAGGAACCTATGTCGTGAAGGGTACAGTGTCTCGATGGAGGCCACGCCTCTTTATAACTAAGAAACATGAAAGCTTTACGATTCTATGAATATGTTGTACATGAGAGAGACTCGTGTGAGTTGGCAAGTCTTAGAGTTAAGCTTTCGGTGTCGGTGCAGATTTTAGTGAACGTGAAATAATGAAATTCTTCCATCAGTACTGAAAACAACTTCAACTAGAAGTTAAACTATAAAAAGGATCTCGTAATGTGTTTGTGTATCACGTACTTATACGATGTAAAGTATCCAATAGCTATTCAGCAGTGCTATAAATAAAAACATAACTCTAAAATAAAACAAAATATGTGTAGTGAGTGCAATCGGAATCAAACTACCAGGCGTGCATAGAAACACAGAGGTATGTCAAACAATTTCTAGCGTAAATCAGAATCAGCTGTGTTGTGTTAGTACGGATGTTCGTTATATCGATAAAAATACTTGTCGATATTAAATTAAACGGTATATTATTTTACGATCAAGATTAAAATGATGGTATTTCGGTATGAGATTTTGTGTATAGGTAGGCTTAAGGAGACCGTATATGCCCCTTAAGTTACGTTCACTCTTTCTGTTACACGTTGTATATATATATAATTGACCGTGTTGTGACAATATTGGAAATATTCAGTCAATTATGTTATTATGTTATATATATATAACATAATTGACCGTTGATATGATATATATGTATATATATAAGATAACTATATTTTATACGTATTCAAAGGACACCGTTGGCATTTTAAATAAAACAATGTGGTGTTTTTTTCCAAAAGAAACAACATTTAACGTTTATTATTAATAATGCGATATTTTCTATTTTAAATTTTTCATATGACAGTATAATTTGACATGACATGATAAAGAAAAGAAAATAATATATTTCTTTATCTATGCCATGCGCGTAAGGTTTAATTAAAGAAATACTCTTTCTTTACATCCCCCCACTTAGAGAAGAAAATTAATTATTGAATTTTCTAATTATTCTCTTACTCCCATTGTTCTTCTAATGTAGAAATTGGGATCAGTTTTGTAATATGGAAAAGATTTGATTCACTTTTCTTTTTGTGGCCAGTTTCTATTCTATAAATTGACTGGGAAACGTTATCAACAATCTCAAATGGTTTTTAACTCATCTAATTTCTTTCTGTTTAATTTATTTCCATTTTCCACATATACCATGTCTCCAATTTTAAATTCATGATATTTCCGCCTTTTGTTGAATAGTATTTTGTTGTAGCTATGTGATTTTATAGTATTTTCAAGTGCTATTTTTCTGTCTCTGGCCCAATCATTCTGCGATTTTTCTTGCTTTAACTCTTTTGGTAATATTGTGGCATTAGTACCATAATATAAAAGATAACTTGGTGTAAATCCCGTAACCGAGCGATAAGTATTATTATATTTAGTAACGGCTTCATGAGCTATTGTTGTCCAGGCTTTCTTTTGACCTTTTTCATTAATTTGGCATCTGATTTTGTTTACTAATGTCTGATTTAATCGTTCATTTAGACCGTTTGAACCGACATCAAACCTATTAATAGGTAGCACATACAAATTAATAGTATTTCATTAATATTAAAGGTATTGCGTTTGCATAAGACATGTATTAAATTAAATCTTTATTAAGATATTTTTTTAATACTTTTTAGTTTTTGAAGTCGGTTTTTTTAAACGAAGTTTTTTTATTCTGATGTAACTTTACAGTAATATATTTAGTTTATACATCCGAATAACACCTAGAGTATAATTTATAAACGGTGAACTATTACTATTATTACTAAATATATAACTATTATTATTATTAATAAATAAAATAAAAATAAATAATAATAAAATAAAAAAGGTTTTTATTCACGTAGACTTTAAAAAAGCGCTTGTAAATAGTCAGAACATATTCGTAGTAATAAATAATTAATTTATTATTATTTTTAGGTACATATAGATATTTAGGTACACGGATTGTAGGAAATAATTTACAATAAGATTTATTTTATAACAGTAACAATAATTAACTAGCTTAAATTAAGTTATTGTCAAGGATCATGTGTAGCTTTAACTATCAAAATTTTAAATTTTAGCTATATTTTTACTACATATTGTCGAATGGTTCTGTCTATATTAAGGTACGAATTAAATGTTATCATTATGGCCGACCTTGTGTTTATAACGACGGTCGCGCTTTAATGCTACCACCGGATCCAATGCGCCCCAACTGAGAAGACCCAGCGAAACAAACTCAGCGGGTGTCTCTACTACCGGTTTCAACACGGCTCAGTTGAGACGCTCCGGCGAAACATACTCATTGGGGCATATACACGAGATTTGGTCCACTTACTGAAATTATTTAGCAGGCAAACACAATATATTAAGCTCGATCAGTTGTCTGATTAAGTATTTACTTTAGGTTTAATATATTAAAAAGAGAAAATACAAACGTCATAATAAAAGTAACATTAATCATTTTGAGACACAACCAACAGTTCTGAAATTCATAGAATATTTGAATAATAGATAGTTTTATTACAGATAGTTCATGTAACATAAAAGATTACTCATATCTATATGGCTATAAGATCCCCATCGGACTATGTGCAGGTAGATGCCGACCGCCAAATGTCTTTATCGTCAATGTAATCCTTAGTAGTGTAGTAACCCTTAGCCATAAGTTCACGTTTAATGTGTGACTTAAACTTATTATCAGGTAGTTTAGTTATATGAATAGGGAGCTTGTTATAAAACCTAATACAATTTCCCATGAATGACTCATTAGTTTTGCTAACTGGAAAGGCTGGTATAGCTAGTTTGTCCTTATTTCTAGTATTGACATTGTGCAAGTCACTCCGTTTTTTATATTTATCTATATTTTTCCGTAAAACATTATATTCTGGTTTATATATTCAGATGGAACAGTAAGTATATTTACGTCTTTCAAAACGCTTGGTAGAGACTCATAATATATTATTATTACATAATTTATCAGAATCAAAGTCAGGTTTCGTTAAACAAAGCAACGATTAATGAGCCTGGTCAATGTTTTATTCTGGATATGCGAAAGTAATCTAGAAGAAAATACAAGAACTTACATTGCATTTTTACTTTTTTATATTCCCAAAGACAGCTGAGATAATAGCAATCAAAGTACGCATTTTCAAGCGATATTATTTAAAACCGCAAGCGGCGTTTAATCGCGCTGTGACGTCAAGTGTCCACTCACGCAGCGCGCCGGCCGCTTTGCGGGTAGAAATCTAGGTACTATTCATTTAGTTACCGCTGCTGGTGGCCCGTACTTGCGATTTTATTACGAGAAAATTATTAGAAAATGCTGTACAGTGCCCAATAGTTTTAATTCAAATCTTAACACACCCAAAAAGTGTTTTAGTATACCTTAAAATCCTATGATAAGGAAGAAATAGATGACCGCAATACGACAGGATTCAATAGGACTGAAAACTATTGCATTTTGTTATGAATATTATTTTGATGTCAATAACTATTATATTTATACTTTTCTCATAAAGCACTACATTATCTATTGTTGCATTTTATAATCAACTTCTGACACCTACCTACCTTTTTCATTTAAGGATTTTACAAATTAATCTTATAAAAATAGTTTATTGATTCTTCTAAATAAGAGACATTAATATTGTTATTATCTATCAGGAACCTTGACATCAGGATGTTATAATAAATATATAAACCAACCATGTCGTATTTTTTTAATGAGAATAGGTGAATATTACCTAACCTAATACTGACCTAGATTAAATATGGGATGTTTAGAAAAATATATTTTACCTACTTATACAATATTTTGTTATTATTATCTACCCTTGACTTTAACCACTAATACTTAATAAGTAAAAATAGGCATGTTGAATATAAGTGAAGTAAAATTGACTGAAAGTGTGGCGCAGTGGCTAAGACAGTCGCCGCTGTGTGTCCGAGGTTTGATTCCCGCACCGGACAACTATTTGTGTAACCCATAAATAGTTGTTCAGAGTATGGATGTAATTTGTGTCCGTCTATTATATGTTTGTAAAGTATTATAGTATTATTAAAGTCTTTGAAAAAAAAACGTTAATAATGACAGTAGTATTAATCTACAGCTGTTAGCGTGCCGCTGAGTATAGTACTTACCTTCGTACTTTAGTATAGTTGGAGATGCTGATCAAAATTTTACAAACATTTTGCTAGAAATATAATAGTACCAGCCTTCATTTTTTCCTAAATACTAGACATACCGTTAACACTTTTGAAGATTTACACAGAGTGAGTTTATCCTCTGCCGTTTGGTCTTATTTTGGTCGTCTATAATGGCATTAAAATTTGGAATTATATGTAAATATAAAAAGGTACCTACTTATATTTTTGTTTTATATTAGTTTAGTTAGTTCTTTATTAGATTTAATAAAAAAGGTACTGAAAACAAAAAATAAGTAAGTAACTAAGTCGACAGCATTATTGGTAGATTAAGAAACTTTGGTTTCTTGACGCCGCATGCTAAAGTCAATCAAAGTTTGTCAGTCATGTAAGCAAATCTTCCTCCCATGTAACCCTCTTCCAGGGTGCAGATATTTGTAACTCACAAGGTATTTAACAGGTTGATGTAATACAATAATAGCAAATTAATAAATAAAGCAATGATACAAGTACAGCGCGCGCGCGAGTCTTCACTTCAATGTGTTTCATATGGCGTGGGGCACGAGCGCACGGAGCGGCCCGCACCGAGCCGACAGCTGACGTCACGCGTCAAGCGCGCGATATCTTGGAAATTTAAAAGTGCTCAAAACTTCTCACAGTCATAACTTCCGTAATACTGTAATGATTTACGTGAAATAAAGACTAATCTTATGTACGTAATTTAATCTTTATTGTTAAGTAGCTTTTAGTGCAATATTCGCATGTGTTGGTCACCCCCATTGGTATTATGCAGGTAAATAAGTGTGATATATCTGGCAACCCAGAAAACGTCAAGTTGTCATTCTTCAAATAATATGTTTACAAATATCGCTTTTAGTTGTTATTTCAAATCAAATAATGCAACATTTTATATAAAAAAAGTCAATGCTACACCATTGAAAGTGGCACTAAATATGAAAAAATTGTATAAGTGAATATTCCATACAATTAGTAATGATTAAAGCAATACAAAGTATACCCGTAAATTGTTAATAAAGTATATATATAACTGTCTTTGTAAACACAAAACAATATTTACGCTGAAATCGATAGGTATTATTTCGAAAATATCATAATAAGCAAATTAATTAATGAAAATGGTCATGTGTCGTATATGTTTATGTAAAAACAATCTTAAACCGATATTCCCGGACAAAGATCTTGTCAGTTTACGCGCTGAACAACTTAATACAGTTACAGGAATTGAGGTAGGCAACTAACAATACTTTAATCTACCTAAAATTATTTCTTGTGATAAAAATCTACAACTTTGCTTTAATTTTTAATCTATCGTAGAACATACTTTTAACTCATATTTTTCGATAATTGCATAGATTAGAAAAACTTCATAATGTTATTACGATAAAATCTAATACATAAGTGCTGTGTAAGATAAATAGTGTAAAATACTTGCTTCTTTCTATCCCTCCTTGTATTAAGTGCCATCAACTTGATGTTATTGAAATTAATTCTAAATTGCTTTCTTTAAATAAGTAAAATAAAAATTGTCATTGTCTTATACATAGTATGTTTGTAGTAATATAGTTATTATTTCTAATTACTTATTATAGTTATTTAGGTACACGGATTGTTAAAACATTTATAAAATTATTTTATAATAGTAGTGATATTTAGCTAGCTTGTAATTAAGTTATTGTCAAGGAGATTATGTTTAGGTTTAGTCATTGAAATTTATATTTTACTACATATTGTCTGAATGGTTCTGTCTATATTAAGGTTTGAATTCAGTATTATTATTATAACGGACCCTGTGTTTAAAACGACGGTCGCGCTTTAATGCTACCACCGGATCCAATGCGCCCCAACTGAGAAGACCCAAAAAAACAAACGAAAGAAACAAACTCAGCAGGTTCATCTACAACCGTTTTCAACATGGCCCAGTTGAGACGGTCTGGAGAAACATACTCAAGCGGGCATGAACACGAGATTTGGTCCACTTAAAGTAATTATTTAGTAGGCAAACACAATATCTGCTGGATGGGTTGTCTGAATGAATATTATTTATTTAATTAAATTTTCAGATTACACCTAAATTTTAGTTTATTGTCTGCATTTAGTTTACTTAGTAGGTGTATTAAATATATTATATTGTCAAAGCTTTAAAAAAGTATACTGTATTTATGTAGTATTTTTTTTTTCTTAATACTTAAGCAGTCATGCTCCTGTTAAATGGAGAGATTCGCTACGGGGTCTACCAAACCTAGATTGTATTTTGAAATATTTCCAAAGCTGCTGAATGTATATGAACATGTTTTTATACATTTTAATAGTACTCTAAAATTAAACATGGTATAAAATATAATCATTTGTTATTTTAACATTCTAGAAACTTAGTTACAACTTTTTTAAATTATTTTACTTTCAGTCTTTATTTTTTATATTTACTTATATTTTCTAATGTTACATATTTTCTAATAGTATAATAATATCCAATAAAAACTATAAAAAGAAATCAATTTTACTTCAACATAATATTTTATAAATGAACTCGAAAATCAACTTCTTATAATGATTTTTTACTATATTTAGTTATAACAATTTACACAAATTTGTTTTTGGGCTCTCAACAAATGGGAACATCGCATTTGGCGCAAGAAATTTTGGTATTTGTATCCTTTTTACAAGTACACAAATCGAACTTGTTCAGAATCGGAACCATGCTGACTTACTTCTAAAAAGACTTCTATTTCTGAACAGTCTAAAATAAAAAAAAAATAAAAAAGGTTTTTATTCACATAGACTTTAAAAAGCGATTGTAAATAGTCATAACAAGTTTGTAGTAATTTATAATTATTTCTAGGTACATAACATAATATGTACCTACCTAGAAATAATTATAATAATGTACCTAAATCTATATTATAGATTTAGGTTAATGGATTGTAGGAAAAAATTTACAACAAGATTTATTTTATAATAGTAACGATATTTAGCTAGCTTAAATTAAGTTATTGTCAAGGATCATGTGTAGGTTTAGGCTGATTTCAGAGTGAAGCGCGCGGCACGCGGCGGAGGCCAGCGCGTCTCAACAGCCATTTTAAGTGTACGCAACGGCGCGTGCGACCCGCGTCACTCTGAAACGCTAGCTGCCAGTAGAGGAGCTCGGGCAGCGCTGGCCGACGGCGCGCGTGTCACCGGCGGCGCGTGTGAACTGCGTGACTATGAAATGCAACTACTATCTAGTGTAATTGTAAGCGCGCGCGTTTGGACGGCGCCGCTCGCCGACGCGACTCTGAAATCAGCCTTAATTATCGAAATTTAAAAGTAGCTATTTTTTTTCGTCTTCCTCTGAACCTTAATTTAGACATTCTTTAATATCTCTGTCATTTGTGGAAATATACGTCGCTATTTTCCTAACAACAACCTAAAACAAGAAAATCTAAAATATAGTGCTGTTAAAAATTATAAAAATGACTTACGTATTTAGTCGCTACCGGGTCCAGCGGACGCACCTTATACGTCTATCTATAGCGTTCAAGCGCAGTGGGCTACCTGAACCCTGTGGGGGTTACCTTCTATGACTGCTGATGGAGGTATGGGTCCAATAGACCCATTAGCGACTGCTTAAGTGTTAAAAAGCCAACACCTGCCTAGGGAAAGGGATATTTTACAAAATGCTCGTAAATCATTCATAAATCATTACATACTTATTAGTTTATTACCTAAAGCACATGTAGAGGCATCGACATAGACTCACGCCTGTTTCCCAGAGGGGTAGGCAGAGACAACAGATTTCCATTTGTCTCAATCTCTGCACACCTCTTTTGCCTCGTTTACTGTCGTTATATTCTACATCCATGCTCACCGGTTCATGGTACTTCTGACCTGGGGCTCTACCGACTAAGTCGCCCAACATCGATTTCTTAAATGGCGTTCAAATAAATAAAGGTTAGAAATGACTTAATCAATCGTTAAATCGGCTTCCATGAGCACATGTGACGTCATAAATGGTCCGGAATCGATTGTCAACGTTGAAGCCGATTTAACGATTGATTAAGTCATTTTTAAACTATATTTATTTGAACGGCATTTAAGTAATCGATGTTCGGTGACTTAGCCGGTAGAGCCCCTGGGTCCGGAGTTTACCTGCAGGATCGAATCAGAAATGTCGATATGAGCTCTTTAACTGAAGTAATCGGCATATTGTCTGAATGGTTCTGTCTATATTAAGGTATGAATTCAGTATTATTATTATAACGAACCATGTGTTTAAAACGACGGTCGCGCTTTAATGCTACCACCGGATCCAATGCGCCCCAACTGAGAAGACCCAAAAAAACCAACGAAAGAAACAAACTCAGCAGGTTCATCTACAACCGGTTTCAACACGGCCCAGTTGAGATGGTCCGGAGAAACATACTCAAGCCGGCATGACCACGGGATTTGGTCCACTTAAAGTAATTATTTGGTAGGCAAACACAATATCTGCTGGATCGGTTGTCTGAATGAATATTAATTATTAAATAAAATTTTCAGATTACACCTAAATTTTAGTTAATTGTCTGCATTTAGTTAGCTTAGTAGGTGTATTAAATATATTATATTGTCAAAGCTTTAAAAAAGAATACTTACTGTATTTATGTAGTATTTTTTTTTCTTAATACCTAAGCAGTCATTCCCCTGTTAAATGGAGTGATTCGCTACGGGGTCTACCAAACCCAGATTGTATTTTACTATATTTCCAAAGCTGCTGAATGTATATGAACATGTTTTTATACATTTTAATATTAACTGAAGTAATCGGCATAGCGCGAGACTTGCCAAACTGTAGTATGTTTGGCGACTTAGCCGGTTGAGTCCCTGGCCTTTCTTGGAGCGTCTCCGATTTGGTCTGAGAATTTTCGACGAGGTACCTTAGTGACAGAGTTGTTCAAACCACCCAGTAAGCGTCCTACGGGGCTTAACGACTGTTGCCTAATGGCTACAACCGGGACCGACAGCTTAATGTCTCCTCCGAAGCATGGATTCTATGAGGTCAAAGGATCTAAAAGATTTTTCAATAAAGGTTACATGTTGTACAATATTTTTCTATTGTATTATCAATTAGTACTTTGATAGCTTGTGGAGATCTGATGTCCCTTGTATGATTATTAAATACTAAAGATAACATTTACGAGGTGGGATGTATAAAGTTGACAAAACTTAAGAAATAATAATAATAATATACTGGGACATCATTCACACAATCCTAAACTATGCACATCTTGTACAGACGCCAGCACATCCAGCTATCCCATTCTGTCAAATTTCTTTTATAGATTTTCAACTTTAACACATAAGCATAAGGTTCACTTTCAATCGGCGAAATTTGACAGATTGGGTTAGCTTGATGTGCTGGCGTCTGTACTATAAGGATCCAAGTTTCTCTTCTTCTTCAGCAAAATGAACAATGAGAACTAAGTCCCAATCCACCGTTATAAATACACACGCACAACTGTTTTCACGTAACGTTACGACTGCTCTGCGATGTTTCTGCCGCCCGAACTATTCTGTGGCTACCCAAAATCAACTACGGCATCCTTAGGCGTGCTTACGACTGCTGAGGCAGCTCTCAGGCGCCCGAGCTCTACCGAGGCGCACCGATGCTGACTGATAGTGGGCGCCGGGCTTTATGGGTCAGACATATAGTTGTCCGGCGCGGGACTCGAACCCGCGACACGAAGCGGCGAAGCGACTGTCTTATCCACTGCGCCACACGTGCGTTATTCAAAGATTTAAGGCTGATTTCAGAGTGGCGCGCGCGGCACGCGCCGGCGGCGCGCGTCGCAACAGCCGCGTGCGAGACGCGTCACTCTGAAACGCTAGCTGCCAGTAGAGGAGCTCGGGCAGCGGCCGACGGCGCGCGTGTCACCGGCGGCGCGTTTGAACTGCGTGACTATGAAACGCAACTACTATCTAGTGTAATTGTAAGCGCGCGCGTTTGGACGGCGCCGCTCGCCGGCGTGACTCTGAAATCACCCTAAGTCTATAGAAAAGATAAATTAATGTCCATAATTTCGAGGGATATGTCAGAATCGCCACGCTAGGCAGAAGGGCTGGCGACCAGCATACTGCGGGTCATAGTGCACAAAGACGCTCATAACTAGATACTCTCACCGGTCCGTAAGCGATCGACGAGGTTAAGCAACTACGCTCGCGGTCAGTACATAGATGGGTGACCACCAAAGAGGTTTAATTTCTAGGCGTCTCCGTTTCGAGGGCACGTTAAGCGTTCGATCCCAGTTATAGCCATTAGTCGTTAAGCCATGGCTTAATGTGCTGCTTGAACAACTGACGTTAGGGTAACCACTGCCCATACGATAACTAAGTATAAGTTATTGTGATTTAACCCATATTTTTATTTCAGATCAAACCAAATGATGGTTTAACTCAGAAAATATGTACAGATTGCTTAACATTAGTAGAATCAGCTCTAAAGCTGAGAGAATTAAGTCTAAAATCAGACGCAAAATTAAAAACGACTTTGCATAAAATAATAATAAAAAAGGAAAATGATACAGATACAGAAATATTTGAAGTTGAAATTAAAACTGAGAAACACTTCAAAATGGATTCAGAAAAAAATAAAGATGTAGCAATGAAAGCAGCAAAGAATTCTGAGAAGAGAGGTACTAAGAAACATGATGATTTTGAATACAGTGTTCAAATTGAGGATTTCGAATCGAGTAATGATTCAGATTTCATGAAAGAAATGAATGATTTCTTTGTTAATGATCTTGATTCATTAGTTTCGGAGGACGAAGAGAAGAAAGTACGCATTGATATTGATCCGAATGATAGCTGCGATGAATTCTTTTCAGAGATGGTTAAAAAGAAAAATAAAATTCAACATCACGCAACTAAGATTTCTCCTCCTAATCGCAGGTTGGAATTGAAAGAAAAGAAGATTTTACAGAGGGAGAGGAAGAAAAAAGTGGTTAAGGTATGGTATTACCAGCTGTGCCCCGCAGTTTTACCCGCGTCAGTAATTATGAATTATAGCCTGCCTGCTGCGGTGTTTCCTCAGCGCTACGAAATGTTCTTCTTTAAAGGAGGTTTAACCCTAGATCACTAAACTTTTTTTTTTCAAACTCTGTCACTAAACATTAGTCCTACAAACTAACAAAATAAAACCGCAATATTTATCAAAACTAGAGTATTTATTTAGAAAAAGTCTACTTAAAATATGGAATGTCTTTTAAATTAGCACATAATAAAACAAAAGGTTAAAAAAAAATATTCTTGGCAGTCGGCACACACTGGAACCGTATGTTCCCCGCAAATCGCCGCCTTGCAGCGGCTGCAAACATATTTAGTCATCCTGTGTTTTTTGTAAGGACAAAAAGAACATATTTTGCGCTTATTTTGTTGCGCTTGAGAGGTACTAGGAGTAGCATCTTCAATTTTTAAAATATCTTTGATACTAGCTTTTATATCCCTCCTCAAAGTGACAGTGTTATACCGCTCTCGTAACCATGGCTCTATGAGCTTATCGGCTAAACTTTGGACGAAAGTCCTACGTCTCATTGGTTTTTGCCGTTCTCTGACCATGTTCGACACATAGATGACATATGAATTAATTAGGCACAGGTTCAAGACATTATAAAACACGCATTGAGGCCATCTATTGGTTTTGCGATTGACACATATAGCTGAGCACATTTGGTCGACAGTGTCGACAGCACCTTTGGTACTATTATAAAAATGTATAATTTCAGGCTTTTTCGAAGTGGAGTTAATGTCTGGCTGATTGTGCACTGTCGAAAGAAGAAATACTGTCTTGTTAGATTTTGGTTTATACGAGACCAGAGTCTTCTCACCATCAAATGCAAACATCGAAGTATTAATCTTTCTTGATTTTTTGTTTTTCATCTCAGGTGGAATCTCTCGCTTATTACTACGTATTGTCCCAACAAGTGTGAGTTTATACGGGTCCTGAAGTAATTCTGAAGCAAGTGGCACTGAAGTGAACCAATTGTCCATCGTAATATTTCTGTTTGTCCCATAGACAGGCTCACAGAGTTGTTTCACAAAATGTGTGGCAAGAGGCATATTATCGCAATTGGTTCCTTTACCCAAATAAGGCGTAGCATTGTATACGTACTTTGAATTAGAATCTGCAACCATTACAATTTTTATGCCGTACTTGTTAGGCTTATTGGGTATATAAATTCGAAATGGGCAGCGCCCTCTGAACCCAACTAATTGCTCATCGATTGTCAGATAGGAACTTGGCTTGTACCATTGTTTGCAATGACCAATTAATTTCTCCCAGAATTCTCTTATAGGTGCAAATTTATCGGATGCTCTTCTGTCTTGTCTGGTAGCTTTGTCATCAAATCGAAGGCATTTAAGCAAGAAATCAAATCTCTCAGCGCTCATGCAGGCTTTGAAAATGTTACCACTCCTTCTGGCATCAAACAACATTCTCGTGGGTAAATGATTACTTTTTATAGCAGCTGATTGCATAAGAAGACCCAGTAAAGCTTTTAGTTCAATAGCTGAAGTTGGAGAAATAGTATGAGTGAGTTCCTTGTACTTCACCTTTTTTATTTCAATCTCTGCATTTGTGTAAATAACAAGTTGGTCAATCATTTCATCAGATAAATACAAATGAAATATTGGAAGTGGTTCTACCAAATCTCTTGCATCACTGTTAGGTCCGGGTACAAAATGAATAATGTTTCGAGCCGATGCACGAGTGTTTGAAGAGCATGGAGTCACGGGTCACTGATTAGCCGAATTAGGAAGGTACTGAGCGGCTGAGGGGGGTGCGGTAACGGGAACATACATAAACAGCGAATGCGTCAGAGTCGTGTAGCCTGTGAGACTAATGTTTAGTGATCTAGGGTTAAAAACAGTATTAATTTCATATTAGGCAGCGGTTTGCTGTGCCCCCTGAAACTGCGAATGGCCGTTAGCAGCGGTTACCATTACCATCAGGTGGACCGCTAGCTCGTCTGCCTCAAAAAGCAATAAAAAAGGCCTATATGTTATTCGGTCTTCAGCTTACTCTATTGGACAGAGCCAACTGACTAAGCTGGAGACTGAGGATGGTAGAATCGTCACGTCTAAACCTGAGTTGCTGGGAGAGATCGAGAAGTTCTACGGACAGTTATATACGGCAACACAGACACCTGTCAAAAGTCATGCCTCAGATCCCAGAGCACGACTAACCCGACGTTACACCGAAGACATACCGGACGTCAGCCTGTACGAGATTAGAATGGCTCTCAGACAACTCAAGAACAACAAGGCGCCTGGTGATGATGGAGTTACAGCAGAGCTTCTGAAGGCGGGTGGTACGCCAATCCTACGGGCCCTTCAGAAGTTATTTAACTCCGTCATACTAGATGGTCAAACGCCACAAGCATGGCACAGAAGTGTGGTGGTGCTCTTCTTCAAAAAGGGCGACAAAACCCTATTGAAGAATTATAGACCCATCACACTGCTGAGCCATGTTTACAAGTTGTTTTCGAGAGTCGTTACGAACCGTCTCGCGCGCAGGTTTGACGACTTCCAGCCTCCCGAACAAGCCGGTTTCCGAAAAGGCTTTAGCACCATAGACCACATACATACGCTGCGGCAAGTTATACAGAAGACCGAAGAGTATAACAAGCCACTGTGCTTAGCGTTTGTGGACTATGAGAAAGCCTTTGATTCTATCGAAACATGGGCCGTGCTGAGGTCTCTCATAAGCTGCCAAATCGACTACCGGTATATCGAGGTGATAAAGTGTTTGTATGAAAACGCCACTATGTCAGTGCGACTCCAGGACCAGAACTCGAAACCTATCCACTTGCAGCGAGGCGTGAGACAGGGAGATGTTATATCTCCGAAACTGTTCGCTGCATTGGAAGATGTCTTCAAGCTTCTGGACTGGAAAAGCTTTGGCATCAATGTCAATGGCGAGTACATCGCTCACCTTCGATTTGCCGATGATATAGTAGTCATGGCTGAGACCATGGAAGACCTCGTTGCAATGCTCGATGACATCAGCAGAGTCTCTCAACAAGTGGGTCTGAAAATGAACATGGATAAGACGAAAATCATGTCAAACGTCCATGTTGCACCCACTCAATTGAAAGTTGGCGACTCTGCACTCGAAGTTGTAGAGAACTATATTTACCTAGGACAGACCATCCAACTAGGTAGGTCCAACCTCAAGAAGGAGGTCAATCGTAGAATCCAACTTGGCTGGGCAGCGTTCGGGAAGCTACGTAACATCTTCTCGTCCAAAATACCGCAGTGTCAAGTCAAAAGTCTTCGACCAGTGTGTGTTGCCAGTGATGACTTACGGAACAGAGACGTGGTCGCTCACTATGGGCCTTATCAGAAGGCTCAAGGTCACCCAAAGAGCAGTGGAGACGGCTATTCTCGGAGTTTCCCTGCGGGATCGAATCAGATATGTCGAAATCCGCAGGCGAACCAAAGTCACCGACATAGCCCGAAGGATTGCAAAACTGAAGTGGCAGTGGGCGGGGCACATGGCTCGTAGAACCGACGGCCGTTGGGGCAGAAAGGTTCTCGAGTGGCGACCACGGACCGGAAGACGCAGCGTGGGCAGGCCCCATACAAGATGGACCGATGATCTTGTGCGGGTCGCTGAAAACTGCTGGATGCGAATAGCGCAAGACCGACAGTTGTGGAGATCTTTGGGGGAGGCCTTTGTCCAGCAGTGGACGTCTTTCGGCTGATATGATGATGATGATATGTTATTCGGATATATAAGCTATATTAGCTGAATGGGTTTGCGCTTAACCACGATTTCACCTGATGGTAAGTGAAGATGTGGTCGAAAGTGAAACGCGCGTACCCATAAGATGTCTGTTCACTCTAACCTTGAATAAACCCATGTTATATGAGCCTGGAAACACGTCATTTGGGAGGGTGTTCCACACCTTAGCCGTGCGTATGAAGAAAGAGGAATTAAAGCGCTTCGTACGGCATGCTGGGATGTCAACAACAAAGCGGTGGAGATCCTCCCGACTGGTAGTACCATGAAAAATGGGTGAAGGAGGGTAAGTTCATGGAGGTCTTGTTTGCATTCTCCATGAAACAGCCTGTAGAAAACCGATAACCTTGCCGTTGACCGTTATATGAATCTAATTATCATCCGTAAGACGTTTACTGCTCGACAAAGGCCTATCCAAGGATCTGTCTTGTGCTGCCCGCGTTCAGCGGTTTCCCGCGACCCTAACAATATGGTCGATCCGGTCCGTCTTCCGGTGGTAAATATCTAGTGTAAGTAATAAAAGGGGAATTATAAAACGATCGAATACAAAAATTCTTAGTGACTGATGATGAGACACTGTTTTAATAACTTGGGCGGCATGAATTTGAGTAAGCGAATAATTAACTAAACTAACGACGAATATTGATAAATAATAAAATCCAGAACGAGCTTACAAATAGTGAGTTATAATTAATCCGTTTCAGATATCAAAATTCTAGTCGTGCGACTAAATTACTAATTGAGCGACTAGAAATACTGAGAGGGCAACTTCCATATTAGGATAGAGTTTTCCGGAAGTTATTTGGGTTAGGTTAGGTTAGAACTGTGACCATCAAGCTAGACACTATTGTTGGTGAAGATTGGTGGAAAGTTTCAAAAATCCCATTTTTGTTTGGAGCTATTTGAATTTTTCAGGAGACATACAATGCAAATCTAAACAAAAACAATAGCCCTTGAAGTCCGCCGCACAAGCCTCTGATCTCTCTGATTGGTCAAAGCGAAGAAATATTAGGTCGCTCAAATATTATGAAGCTTCTCATATTGTGTTTTAAGTAACTCAAATTAATATTTATTAGTCACGGTTCTGTTGATTTGTCGTCACTCGCAGTCAGTCGCTCACTTAGTAATACTATTAGTATATTATACTATACTATTCATTATTTTTTTCACTTAAAACTTAAATTTACAGTCACTCGTTTAAATACTACCCGTAATAAAATATAAAAAGTCTTATACGTCATGTTAGACCGGCATCTTTCAATTAATCAGTCTCCTCCTGGTCTCCTCAAGAACTTCTCTAAAATAGGAGAGGTGAAATTCTCCACCACAATTTTCACAATGCTCTTGGGACTGTTTCTCCCTCGTCTAAGGATTGAGGCGGTTTTTCTACGAATTATGCTCGAAAGCTATTCGTGCGTGTTTCTGCAAATATTCACGAAGCGCTACAAAAACGAGGCAGTTCCAACAGCATACTGAATATAATAGAAAAATGAATATATAATGGCTACATCACACTAATATTATAATCAAATCAAATCATTCTTTATTTGCCATGAATGTAGGTAACAAAATAAAGGTGATGCTGGCGTTAACAAATGGAATCCAATACATTCTATCGTAACGGCATGCAAAATTACATAAACATAGTATGTAAATCAGTAAAATTAAATGTCAAATTCAATATGTCATCTTGATATAGGTAGTCAAAACATATTACAATTGTGACAAGCAAAAGTAAAACATAAATTAAATGAATTACATTAAATTATAAATTAATACTTTCAGCAATAACTATGTTAACAATCAATAGTCCTACAAAGAATTATTGCTAAGGAAATCATTAACAGAATAGTAACACTTTTCCACCAGTAGTTGAGTCAATTTCTTTTTAAAAATGTGTGTTGTGCCATCTTTTAAATTTTGGGGTATTTTATTATATATAAAGACGAAAGTTAGTGAGTGTGTATATTTGTTACTTTTTCACGTCTGCGAGCGATTTCAATAAAATTTGGTATGGAGTTAGCTGACTCCCTGGATTAACGCATAGGCTATCTATACATATAATACAATCGTAACAAAGTCAAAACTGTACTTTGAATATTTTTTAAAAAGGATACTTGGGGCGTGATCTACAACCGATATAGAAACCAAAAATATAGTTTTTAGAATTTTTATCTGTTTGTCGGTATGTATGTTCGGGCTAAACTCAAAAAGTACTGCATGGATTTGCTTCAAATATTGCATGAATATTACTAAGAGGTCGGGTCATATAGGGTACATATTATCACGCTATCACGCTACGGGGGAGGAGCTATGATAATTTATAAAATTTAACGCGGGTAATACCGTGGAGCACAGCTAGTAAATCATAAATTGAACTAGCATCGTTTAACAATCTGAGGTAAACGCTCTGCCTTTAAGCTAATGACGATCCACATCGGTAGATTACGAAGGATGAAAGTAGGTACTAACTATCGACTTTCTTTCTAGTATATAGTAGATTAGTTAACAATATTGTATCATATCTTCTTTTTAAGAGAGGTAGGGAACAGCGTTGATTCGCTCAAAGAGCAGCCCGACTGAGGAAGTACCTCTACCTTACAGAAGACATTCCTTAATAATAACATTAATAATTTAATGTTGTGTTTCTGCGTGTGGATGAGATCGCCAGGTGAGTCGGTTGGTCACCGAAGCCTAGTTGGTAGTGCTCCTGCCTACGAAGCTGGTGGTCCTGGGTTCGAATCCCGGTAAGTGCAAATATTTGTGTGATGAGCACGAATATTATATATATATATATATATATATGTCATATGTCAATGTCACACAGATCATCCTAGCCCCAAACTTTGCTTAGTTTGGGGCTAGGATGGGCTTGTACTATGGGTACCAGGCGACGATATACATACTTATATAGATAGATAAATACTTAAATACATAGAAAACATCCATGACTCAGAAACAAACATTCGTGCTCATCATGCAAATATTTGCACTTACCGGGATTCGAACCCAATTATCTTGTTTCTACTAACACTATGGACTTATAAAGTACCTCTCTTAAAAAGAAGATATGATACAATATTGTTTACTTATCTGTCGGCATTATTTCTAGAAACAAAGTCGATAGTTGGATTCTCGCCACAGTGTGTTAATGGTAAACACGTGTGTCTGGGATTTTTTTCGGTTTTTCGTGGTATTTTGACAAGTTATTGTCACTATTTGTGTTTTTTTGTGAATTGTTATCGTCTGTGAGTGTCTATACGTGTGGTACGTACCTAGCTTTAAGTGTAATACGTGTTTATTGAAATCCGTATTCATCACGTAGTGATGGATACGGATAAACCCCCTGACCCGGGGGATCCTCCGGATCGTCCATGTACTCCTCCTTATAACCCTTACCCAAATAACCCCTCTATTCTTTCTCCTAACCCCCTATCCCAGCTTGCTAATGTTGCATGCTCATTGGAATCCCAACCAATGGCAGCGACCTCAGCGTCACTCAAACGCTCTATTAACGCCCCGCCCAGTGTTCCTGCTAAACTCGCTAAAAGCCCGATAGGTCGAGATACATATTCCACTACCGATAAAGGGCCTTTTATAGTTCATGTGTCTCGTATAGAGCCTCAACCCAACTCAGGTACTACTCTTCATCCTGTTTCTTTCGGCTTATTTCTTCTAAACCAGTCTATCAGGAATGTAGTGTCAGGTGGAGTTAAGAGAGTTGGAAGAAACCGGGTGTCTGTGGAGTTTGCATCTGCAGAAGATGCAAACACCTTTTTATTTAACCCAACGCTCTCCAGCCATAAATTTGTCGCCATTCTCCCATCCTTTAACGTCACTCGCATGGGTGTTGTATCAGGAGTCCCAGCAGATATGTCAGAGGATCAGGCGAAAGCATACCTTAAAGTCCCTTCAGGATGTGGCCAAATTTTAAAAGTTAGGCGGATTAATAGAAAGGTTGTGAAAGAAGGCATACCTGAATGGAAGCCCACAGAAACCTGCGTTATTACCTTCGATGGTCAGTTTCTCCCTCAAAGGGTATTTTGTTGTTACACGGCTCTCCAAGTGCAACAATACATTTATCCTACCATCCAGTGTCGCAAGTGCTGTAGGTTTGGTCATGTGGAGTCTGTATGCAGATCTAAACCACGCTGTAGTAAATGTGGACATGAGCACACAGTTAATACCTGCAACATCACAGTAGAGGAAGCCTTCTGTATATTGTGCGAAGGCAATCATTTTGCTGATAGCAAGGATTGTCCTGAGTACAATAGACAGAAGAAAATAAAGACCACCATGGCAGAAAAAGCTATATCCTATGTTGAAGCTAGCAAAGCCATACCAGTAGTTTCTCGGAATTATGCCAATGCTGTGAAATCAACTCCTGCTCAGCAGCGGACAGTGTCATACCGCAGAACCTATCTTCTAAAGCCAAAGACCCATGCCCCCCTTTCACCGTCTTATGACAAGCATACACAAAACCAGTTAACTTCTACTCCTCCACCTTCACAGCCTAATGGCTGCGCATTAAACAATAGCAATTCTGCATTAAATTATAGCATTCCTCCTTTAGATAACTCTACCAATTCTTTTCTACTAAATTTAGTAATACAGATTCTTTCTTCTAACTCATCACCGTCCCACGTTGCCAATACACTTATCCCTATTTTATTGCAATATAAAAATGGCTCAGAAACTGGTATTTGTCCAGTGGAACGTGAGGAGTGTCTTTCATAAAAAGCACGACCTCATTTTCCTTTTAAACAAGTACAAGCCTTTAGCTTGTTCTTTAGCTGAGACTTGGTTAACACCAAGTCTCAGCTTTCGTATGCCCCACTTCAACATTCTCAGATGTGATCGATTTGATGGCTATGGAGGGTCGGCTCTGTTCATTAATAACCGTGTCCCATTTATGTCCCTCCCAATCCCATCTTCAGCAGTTGATCAGGATATGAGTATTACTGCAGGTTGTGTTGAGGGCATCAATGTTTTTTCAATTTATATTGCCCATCCTCATAGGAATTACTTAAGTATATTAAGAAACCTCTTTCAAAGCGTTAGTGGCTCAATACTAGTGATGGGTGATTTTAATTGTCACCATTTTAGATGGGGATCCGAGCGTTGTGATTCCTTTGGTGAGGGTTTAGTTGAGATCCTAGACAGTCTAAATTTCTGTGTTCTAAACAATGGTTGTTCAACTCGCAGATCTCTCCCTGGTCAACACAAAAGCTGTGTGGATTTAACGTTTTGCACCATTGATATTGCAGCTTCCGCCCATTGGCAATGCACTAGTTTATCACATGGTAGTGATCATTACCCTATTGTTATTTCTTTGGCTGGAAAAACTTATTTAGAGAAAGTTTCCCCTCCACTTCTAAAGTATAATTTATCTAAACCAGATTGGAGAAAGTATTCATCACTATTGGATGTTAAAATTGACACTCTTCCAAATTTAAACACGCAAGTTTTAAGTAATAATGATCACTGCCATGTTAAAAACTGCTATGATTTGTTAGTCTCTGCCATCTCTGAAACAGCTGATTCTTGCTTCCCAATAAAAAATAGTGCCTGTAATAAAATACCCTCCCCTCCATGGTGGGATCATGAGTGCACTATTATTATTAGAGAGAGGAAGGAGATTGAATTGATATACAACTCAGAGATGAACAATGATAATTTGACATTATATAAACATGCACTAGCCAAATCAAAAAGATTACTTCGTAGGAAGAAACGGGCCGGTTGGGTTAAGTTTTGCACTTCATTGTCCCCTGCTACACCTGCATCTGTTGTATGGAAACATATTAATAGATTCAGGTGTGGCTGTGCTTTATCTAATACCTCACCTATTACTAGGGAAGTTGCAGAACAATTTTTTAATAAGATTGCCCCTCCATATGTTCCAACAGAAACAGAGGTCTCTTACTTGCCTATAGAAAATAATATGTTTGCAGATCCTTTAGACTTGCCATTCTCAATGAATGAGTTCACTGATATTTTAAAACATGTCCGTGACTCAGCTCCAGGCATAGATGGCTTACCTTATTCTTTCATAGTTAATTCTACCCAAAAAACCAAGCAATACCTTTTAAATGTTATTAACTTTTGTTTTAATTTTGGCTGGGTTCCTGATCAGTGGAAAACACAAATAATCATCCCCCTAGTTAAGCCGGGCAAACATGCTGAGGATCCAAATGGTCTTCGACCAATTGCTTTATCCTCAGTGATGGCAAAACTGTTGGAGCATCTAATAAAGACTCGGTTGGAATGGTTTGTGGAATCCAGAAATTTATTACCATGTTCCCAATTTGGGTTTAGGAAAGGTCTTGGTACTTATGATAGTGTTGGGGTTTTGGTGACAGACATTCGTTTAGCCTTTTCTAAAAATGAATCTTTGGTTGCAGCTTTCCTTGATGTATCCTCAGCTTATGATAGTGTTCATCTTCCCACCCTCAGGCAAAAGTTGCTACAGCTGAGAGTTCCGGTCAAGATGATCCATTGCATTTACAGTTTACTCATTTCACGATCCCTGATATTGAGAGTCCAGGGTGAGGATTTTGATGCTAGAAAGACTTGGAGGGGCTTACCACAAGGCTCAGTTTTGAGCCCTTTGTTGTTTAATCTTTACACAGCCGATGTAGGGTTATGTCTAAATACAAACTGTCGTATTTTGCAATATGCCGATGACATGGCCCTATATGTGATTAACACCTCTATCGAGAATGCAGCGTCTTCCATTTGTATCTCCCTGGACTCCCTAAATCATTGGTTATTAAAGCATGGCCTTAGTTTGTCTGTTACCAAAAGCTCAGTAGTTATTTTTTCACGCAAACGAAATATCCCACAAGTATCAATTAGTATCAATGGTGAAATTATTCCAATTGTCCCCAAAGTAAAATTTTTAGGTGTCTTTTTGGACTCCAAACTAACTGGGTTACACCATATAAATTACTTGGTTCAAAGGTGTGAGAGAGTTGTACCAATATTAAAAGCTCTTGCAGGAGTTTGGTGGGGTGCTCACCCATATACTATGAAGTTGGTGTACAATGCTTTAATACGTAGTATAATGGACTATGGGAGTTTTCTTATGGTTCCTTGCAATAAAGGGGCCTTATCTAGGTTAGATAAGATCCAATCTATGTGCCTTCGCATTATATCTGGTTGCATGAAGTCTTCTCCCATCAATGCATTGCAGGTTGAGTGTGCCGATCCCCCTTTGGCTCTAAGGAGACAGTTTTTAGCTTCGCGGTTTGTATCCAAAATTGTAACCCAGTCCTCTCACCCTTTAATTAACATGTTATCTGATTTAAGTTTGCAATTTAGAGAGGCAAGATATTGGCGCAATAAAGATATTCCATTAGTTCTTGTCCCCTTTCAAAAGTATCAAAATTTTGTGATCCCTATGGTGAAGTTTCCTAGACTACCACTTTTCAGCTTTGATTTTGAAGTTTTATGTTTTAAACCAGAAATTTACTTCGATATCGGTATTTCAAAAACTTCCCCCGTTGCAAACATGATCTTCAATGAGATGATTGGGGAACGGTGGAGTGGTTTTGAAAGATTTTACACTGATGCTTCAAAATTGTCGGACACTAAGCCTGTTGGAGTTGCAGTGTATTACCAAACATCTAGCATCATTTTAAAATATAGGTGTCCTAAGGAGTCTTCAGTATTCACTGGAGAATGTGTGGCTATATTGGAAGCATGTCGCTTTATAGAGTGTCACAATATAAATAGAGCAGTAATTTTTTCTGATTCCTTAAGTACGCTAAAAACCTTAGATCAAAGCCCTCATCGATCAAAGATACATAGTCCTATTATTTTAGAAATTAAAAAATCACTTTTGGCTTGTACCGCAAAAGGAAAAGTAGTTCAACTTGTATGGATCCCCAGTCATTGTGGTATTAAGGGGAATGAATTTGCAGACTTATTGGCAAAGGAAGCTGTTACATCCCAAATTGTGGATAACAGATTTTATTGTTTTTATGGATATGACCTGCAAAACCTCCCCAAAGGAAACCTAAAACAAGCTTGGCAAAATTATTGGGATATTTCTAGCAAGAGGAAAGGTGGATTTTATTATGGGGTACAACCGGATATTGTGATAAAGCCTTGGTTCCATAAATATAAAAAGATCTCAAAATGTGTGATATCAACTGTTTGTAGACTCCGATTAGGTTTCTGTTGTTCACCTGTTTTCCTGCATAAAATACGGATTCGGGATTCATCGCTTTGTGAATGTGGGCTGGACGAGGGTTCCTTGGACCACATATTCTTTGAATGCACCAATAATAATCCTGCCTATAATTTATATGATCATCTTCCAAATTTAAAGATTCCCATTCCCATAAACTTTTCTTCTTTGCTTACATTCCCTTACCCTGAACTTTACGAAGTATTGATGTGTTTTATAAGATGTAATGGCATCAAATTGTGATTTTAAGTCTGACTGTTGGTGTGGCATACTTTATATATATTTTTAACAAATATATTTTTTATTATATGTATCATATGTATATAATTGTGTCTGTTTGTTTGTTTCAGTGTTTTAACCCCATTGACAAGATACACAATTAGTTTTATATTATTAAAAAAAAAAAAAATTGTTAATTTATCACACGTTTTTCCATCTCACATCTGACATTGGCAGAATTGTCGACATCGGCATAACTTGCCATAGAGAAAAAGAAGAAGAAAGTCGATAGTTAGTCCCTACCTACATCCTTCGTAATCTAGCGGTGTGGATCGTCCGTAGCTTAAAGGCAAAGCGTTTACCTCGGATTGTTAAACGGTGCTAGTTCAATTTATCATTTACTAGCTGTGCCCCGCGGTTTTACCCGCGTTAAACTTTATAATAATAATTATATTTCGTCGCTGCATCCTCGAGATTTTCATATTACACAGTAGTACACTCTTCAATGTGCTGGACATCGAACACTTTTTTAGAGCTTGCAACATTAAAAAATACAAAATGGCGCCTCTGCGCGCCACGTGGCCCGCTGGAAAAACTTCATTCGCTCTTAGTGTTCGGACTTCGAAACACCAATTCTTGTTATTTTATTTTCAGTAAACAAGTGTTATAATTATATTATAGTGACATTTAATGTGAATTACTGCATTGGCCTATAAAAATAGGCTAGTTTAAGTGCACGAAGAAGGAATATGAAGAATAATTTGGTGCCGATTGAATCTACGCAAATGTCGAGTGTCAGCAAAAAATGTAAGTACATACTTACTCTCCAGCAAATATGAATATTTTTCGAATTCTTTTTCTATTCGTTATTGATCATGCATATTAAGGTGACCGACTGTTACAACGATACTATCATTTAATTTTATTACCAATTATGATTACATTACACACCCCTCTGGCAAACAGGCGTGAGTCTATGTATAATTAGATTTTAGTTTTACTAGCTGAATGTTTTCTGGTATTATTAGGTTATTCTAACCTATTTCACAGTTAGCCATTCTATGGAATAAGACCTCTCCTTTGTGTCAGATAGTACAAGCCCTGTTTTTACAACAGGTATGTACCGGTTGTAAAACCCTAATAATTACAATGCCCTGGGGCAATGTTTGGGTAAAAATCATATGGAGTTTATATAGTGATGATTTATTATTTACAACCTGATTACTTTACTTACACAACTAACCTAGATATCTGCCACGTGTTCTCTGAACAATGGGGGCAAATTATAGTGGATGCACTCAGCAAAGAGAATACAAGACTGAATCCTGAAATAGAAAATTTTCAGTTCCAGGAATTCATTAATGCTATAGAGGTTAGTTTCATTCAACCATTCAAATAGCTTTACTCTAAATAATCTGCAATGTAGTTTCTATTTAGATTAGTAGGTAACAGAAACGTACGCACATAGCCAGAATGCTTTTATTATATTTGATTGACCAAGTACACGTACAACTCAAGTACAAGTCCCGATGTTGATCCCGTTGACTTTTAGCACATGTATTAGTAACATGGGTTACCAGTTTAGCGAACATGTGATTGATTTGCTAGTTTTGCAGACATGGTTTTTCCAGTTTAGTTGACTGTGATTGCTGTAAAAAACTTGTGGAAAATAGAATTTGTATATGGTGAACGTGTATTAGTTTTGTTTGATATCAAGTATAACAGAAAATGTTGTTAATTGTTTGTCCATTAATTTGAAATGGTACTAGTAATTTACTACGTAACTAAGTAGCTGTAAATATTCGATCTATTAATTTGAATATTATAAGTTAATAATACTGTATATTATATACATAATAACAATAAATAAATGTCTTGCCATCTCATCCCAGACGGGGCAGAGCCAGTACTATTGCAATAGTGTGGCCAACAGACAACTGATAAATATACATGTTTATTATTAAATACATAAAAATTATAGATAAATGGAACCCAGGTACGGAACTGATATACTGAATAATCGCGCTAATCGAACAAATATTTGTCCCGAGTGGGGATCGAACCCACACCAGTATTATAGTTAGCAGTCAGGAATATTAAAATTAACCATTAGAGGCCAATATTAAAATTAAATTTAAAATTATCGTGTATTTTGACACGGGTACTCGTATTGTTAGATGCATACATATATTTACTTTTATTTAGTATGCTATGTTTAGCAGAGAGATCGGGCTCCCCAGATCTAGACAACAAGTTCAGGCCTACTTTTTAAATGAAAAATGACCTTGATGTACTTACTGGAAGAAGGATCGTAACGCTTTCGACGTAAACGTTTACCCCTAATTGGAAATACTTTTTCTCTTGCTTGTTTCCTCCGTTTTTCACCTATTTTGAAATGCTTATGCAAGATAATAACCTGGCAATAGATTTTATTGTCGTTCCTCACTGGCCTAGTGAGACGTGAATCCAACATAATAATCTGGCGAAGTCAATAAAGAGGCGTTTTCGTAACAAGCACTCAAAATGGAGACAATTGAATTAATGATTTCATCTCTGTCTCACAACACATGAAAATAATAACGACACAGCGTGTAAAAATTATAGAAATTTGGTCATACTAATAATATTGATGATTACATAAAAAAAAAAAATCAATCCTGTAGCATTAAACTTCATTACATAACAGTTCAGATTAGGAGCTAATTTTTCATCTGAAAACACATGCCGTTCAGCACTTTCTCCCATATTGAGTAAACCAGATTTCGTTCAGATGCTAATATCAGGATATGGCTTAAAGGTATTTACAAAACTCAATACTGTGGAACTTGTTTTGTGAGTAGATGGTACCCAAACGAAGGAATACCATTGGCAATTAAATAATAATATTAATAAAAAAAAAAAAAAAAAAATTGACATGTCTAATCGCGTTGTCGACTGCACAACGAATACAGATAAACTGTATTTATAACAAGATTCCTGATCAAATTAAGGTACTTCCAATGGTCCGATTCAAAAAGGCTTTACGCAAATGGCTAACTGAGATTTCTTTCTGTACAGTAAAGGAATTCCTGCAGTTCAAAAAAAAAAAAAAAAAAAGAAATAAACAAATATATATATATGTATATATATAGTACCTGTTGTGCTACCAATGTTCTTCTAAAACCATATTTATTTGCAAATAAATCGTTGACTTTGACTTTATTATAATGTATATTTTAAAGAGTCGTGAAGTGATTACGACCGAATACTAATACCATACCAATATAATTATTGAACCGTAATGCGATTACGGTCATTTACTCACATATGTATTTTATCTGATGCAGATTAGTAGCCTTAACTGGCGTCTAAAAATGTATATTTTAAAGAGTCGTGATGCGATTACGACCGAATATACGAATACCATACCAATATAATTATTGAACCGTGATGCGATTACGGTCATTTACTCACATATGTATTTTATCTGATGCAGATTAGTAGCCTTAACTGGCGTCTAAAAATGTATATTTTAAAGAGTCGTGATGCGATTACGACCGAATATACGAATACCATACCAATATAATTATTGAACCGTGATGCGATTACGGTCATTTACTCACATATGTATTTTATCTGATGCAGATTAGTAGCCTTAACTGGCGTCTAAAATGTATATTTTAAAGAGTCGTGATGCGATTACGACCGAATATACGAATACCATACCAATATTCGATTCCACATAAATGTATTTTTTTTACGGAATAAATGAATTCTGATTTATAATTATTGAACCGTGATGCGTTTACGGTAATTTACTCACATTTATATTGTATTTGATGCAGATAATGAATCGCAGCATGCATATTCATCAAATCAGCGAATAAGCTCCGTCGAATCGATACCGGTGGTCAAGGTTAATACCCATAAAATTAAAGCGTCATGATTAGATTACCGAATATACGAATACAATACCAATATTATTTCTGAACTGTGATGCGATTACGGTCACTTACTCGCATAATAATATGTATTTTTTCTTATAAAGATAATGTATCCGAACATTCATATTTATTAAATCAGGGAATACGCTCCGCCACATCGTTGGACAAAGCTAATCCGGATATTATTAAATAGTTGCGAGGCGATTATGACCGAATATACAAACACAATACCAATATAAATAATTGAACCATGGTGCGATTACGGTCACTTACTCGCATAATAATATGTATTTTTTTCTGATGCAGATAATGTATCTGAGCATTCATTTTCATAAAATTTTGGAACACGTTCCGTCGTATCGTTGGTCAAGGCTAATACCCATAAAATTAAAGAGCCGTGATTCGATTACGACCGAATATACAAACGCCGAATAATGCATGTGAGCATTAATTTTAGCTAATTAGGTTATACGCTCCATTGTCGCCGAATAATATTTACCCGATTACTCATACTTTTGATAATGTTGTCGCTACGCACGATCCTACCGCTGATATTGCTACCCCGACCATATAATCTAATAAAGATGAACTCTCAGCATATGAGCTTTGGCCACAGGCCCTTTGGGATGCCTTAAGTGTATCCAAAATTAAAGTTGAAATTTTTAAACCCAAGATAAGAGACGTTGTTTCAAATATGACAAATAACGATTCCAATATTTAAAATTCTTGAAAGCGAGGCCTCAATCGCATCTATTTCTTTTATCACAATTAGAAGGAGATATGCCCAGGGAAATCCCTGATAGCATACATAGAACTGATGGGACCGTTTAGAGACACGTCTAATGCCGAAAGGTTAATTCTGACCACTAAAAAATTATACCACAACGCAACCGCGTCTTCAATAGGATGCGGTATCCAGCAAGTATTGCAAGAGAGCGGATATTGACGCAAGAATATACTCTGCGCCTAGCGCTCGCCACGCAGAGACGTCCGTGGATGCGTTTCCATTGAAGTGATTAGGAAGGCTGCAGGATGGTCTTGAAATTCCCACGTATTTATTAAATTTTATGACAGATCTAAATAATGATCCTGTATTTAAAAGTTTATTACTGTTAAGTATAGTTAAAAATTATTAAGTTAATTAGATAAAGCAAATTATTACATGTAACAATTCGTTTTTGGGTATTGGTTCAATACTCTTACTAAAGATTTCCCTAAAGCTCTAAACATCTACTGTGTAATATGAAAATCTCGAGGATGCAGCGACGAAATATAATTGAAGGTTAAACAAACTTACCTTAAGTGAAGTTTGACCATAATTATATGAGTCGCTGCATCCGAAGAGATTTTCGATCCCTCCCGCCCATAAAGTATTCTTGTGAATACTTTCTTCCCGTTATTTGTTTTTAATGCTTTGCCTTTAGTGAAATCTTAAGTAGATACTGAGGACTCTGAAAAGAATGAAGTTTTTCCAGCGGGCCACGTGGCGCGCAGAGGCGCCATTTTGTCTTTTTTAATGTTGCAAGCTCTAAAAAAGTGTTCGATGTCCAGCACATTGAAGAGTGTACTACTGTGTAATATGAAAATCTCTTCGGATGCAGCGACTCATATAATTATGGTCAAACTTCACTTAAGGTAAGTTTGTTTAACCTTCAATAATAAATAATAATAATAAATACATTTATTTCAGACTTTGGTCCATAAATTTGTTAGTAACAGTGTTCTTAACCTAAATAAATAAATTATAGCCTATATGTCAATCCAAGGTATCAGCTAACTCCATACCAAATTTTATTAAAATCGCTCCAGCCGTTTAGACGTGAAGAAGTAACAAACAAACACACTCACACAGTCACAAACTTTCGCCTTTATAATATTAGTGTGATTTGAATTTGAATAATTTAGTATGTTATCTTTACAGAAGCAAGATCTAAAGCTAATGTCGCTGGCAGTGACCCCCTATGACCCAGCGGGACCAGTGACCTGCAGCTTGTGCAAGAAGGAACTGATGAACGTGGCTAACTTCAGAAGTCATGCCAGGACTCATCTGGAGCTCCGGAATGCTTGTGAGGTGATCCACTCATTAATAGCTAGATAATAAGTCTGTAAGTGATTGGCGAGGTTAAGCAACTAGGCACGCGGTCAGTCCATGGATGGGTGACCATCAAAGTGGTTTAATTTGTGAGCGTCTCCGTGCTTCGGAGGGCGTGTTAAGCTGTCGGTCCCGGTTGTAGCCATTAGACAGCAGTCGTAAAGCCATGTCAGAGGCCTACTGGGCGGCTTGAACAACTCTGACACTAGGGTAACCACTGCCCATACGATCTTTACATATACTCGTAATAAAATCGTAGGAAAGTCAAAACTGTACATTAAATATTTTTCAAAAAAGATACCTGGGGCGTGATCTACAATCGATATTGAAGCCAAAAATTTAGTTTTTAGAATTTTTGTCTGTTTATCTGTTTGTCTGTATGTATGTCCGGGCTAAACTCAAAAAGTACTGCATAGATTAATTTCAAATTTTGCATGACTATTACTAAGAGGTGGAGTCAACATATAGGCTACATATTATCACGTTATCACCTACGTGGGAGGAGCTGTGATAATTACTAAAGTTTAACGCGGGTAAAACCGCGGGGCACAGCTAGTCACTAATATTTTGTGTCTTGTCGCAAACTTATCAAACACAAGCCGCGCCCCACGGTTTCACCCGCGTTAAGGTAGTTTTGGCATAAAAGAGTAACAAACATACATCCATACATCTATACTCACAAACTTTCGCATTTATAATATTAGCAGAATGTGTACCTCTAGCGGTTTTGGCAGTGCATACCGGAATAGCTCGCAAATGGTAGATTTTTTCCTGCTCACTTGACACTTATCGTCATATTTTGGAAAATTCCCACAATATTTTAATAAATTGTATTGTAAAGTTTCATTAAAATCCATTCAGTAGTTTTTACGTGAAAGAGTAACAAACATCCATCCATCCTTTCTTACAAACTTTCGCGTTTATAATATTAGTAGGATTCACATAACCCTTACATATTTCCATACATACTTTCATCCCCTATTCCCTTTTGTTATTTTAGACCCTTGAGGGTAAAACTTTCACAAACTTTGAACGTCATATTTGTTTATTTCAAATCAACAGCCTAAAAAAGAAGTCTTCAATACACACACAATACTACAACTTCATCATCTTCAATACCTATGACATTGCCGTTTTACTTAGAAACAACATCTTTTTTTTAATACAATTAATGTTTTAGAATAGAATAGAATAGAATACATTTAATCAGCATTACAGACATACAGGAAATCAAAGAAAACAATACAGTAGGTATAGATTACAACAACAACACAATAAATAGAGATGGAGTACAGTTAGTAATAGGTAGAGAAATAGATATAGATAATAATTAAGGTAAAGTATTTAAAATTAGTAGACCCATTACATATTAAATAAGTCTTTCCCTGCATGTCCTGCTGAAGGGTCGCCGTCTCAGCATTAGCTGGGTAGGAAACACCCAACACTGATTTTCAGTCGACAACCTTGCTAGTTAACCACGGGCGACGGCATCATGTTAATAGTTCACCTCAATGTATGCATATATATGTATATATATATATATATATAAACAATGTGTGTATTGGTGTTGGTTTGTTGACAGTAAAAAATAATTAAATTAAACAAAAGTAATATAAATAAAAGAAACGGCATTATGTACCCAGTAGCATTAGCAACGAGCAGCAGAGCGAGTACCTAATTTCATTAAATAAAATACTTATACTGATTGGTGTGTGGTTAATTAATTAATTAAAAAAAAAAACAATTTATGGAGAAAAAAAAAAGACAATATGCATTAATTTATTAGGTAGATTCAATAGTATTTATATGATTGAAAGATTAATATTATTATGTTCATATTTAACTTGATGAATTAGAAGGAATTTTTTTAGGTTCTGTTTGAAACTATGAGCATTTCTTAAATTTCTGATAGGGGGAGGTATATTATTCCAACATTTGGAAGCCGCGTATCTGAAACTCCCGCGAAATAATGCTGTTCTATGAGATGGAGTTTGCAGTTGCTGCGCACAATGTCTAATTTCGTATGTGCGATGGCTATTTATCCATGTGATTTTTTTGTGCAGGTATATTGGACAAGCTTTTTTGATCACACCAAAAAGAAGGCAAGCAAGGTGTAATTTACGGCGCAGTTTCATTTTTAAAATTAAATGCTTATTTAAGTAGGGTGTTACATGAGCTCTACGAGGAATATCGAAGCAAAACCGCGCACATGCATTTTGAACTCTTTGAATTATTTTTTCTGTGCGTGCTAGCAACCGTGGTCCAATCACTGTATCCACATAGTTTATTTTGGACAGAACAATTGCCTCTACTAGTTGTACTCGCAATTGCTGACTTAGGTGGGGTCGCAGTTTGTATAGTACTTTCAACCGGTAGAAGCAGTTTTGCACACAACTAGCGACATAGTTCTCATACCTAAGTGATACGTCCACTAGTAAACCTAGATTGCGCGCCTCATATACGCGATCAATGCTCTTCCCAAGGATAGTAACAGTAATAGGACTCTGAATAGTGGCTTTTTGTAATTTTTCGAGTTGGTTGTTGGTGCCGAAGATCATGTATTTCGTCTTATTAGGATTAAGAATTAGAGAGTTACAGGTAGACCAGTTCACTATTCTGTCTAAATCTTCGTTGATAGCATTTACCGCTGTAGCGTAGTCTTGTGGTTTAAAACTTATGTATATTTGCAAATCATCTGCGTATAAATGATATTGACAGTGTTTTATTACATTGATTATATCAGCGGTGTATAGAGTGAAAAGGGATGGTGCCAGTATTGATCCCTGGGGTACGCCCTTATTCAGACGAGCCATGTCAGATAGATACTTAAATCCATTAGCGTCGGTGATTTCGACACATTGGGTACGGTTACTTAGATAACTGTCAAACCACTTTATAGTACTATGATCGAAACCGTAATAAGTCATCTTGGAAAGTAACAGTGTTATATTTATTGAATCAAACGCCCTAGAGAAATCCAGCAATACCAATAACGTACACATGCCATCATCTTGGGCAGCAAGGATATTATCTGTCACATCTAATAACGCCGTTGCTGTACTATAACCATTTCTAAAGCCAGATTGTGCTTCAGGTAATATATTGGTGGTTCTTACGTGATCAGTTAATTGAATATTAACCACCTTTTCCAGTATTTTAGAAAGGAAAGGCAATATACTTATAGGTCTTAGATCTGTTATGTTGATTGGGTTGGGCTTTTTCGGTATAGATCTTACGATGGCTTTTTTCCAGATATCTGGGAAGGTTGATGTTGAAATGGACGTGTTAATAATGGACGTGATGAGATCCAGTGTTTGAGGTAAACTTAAAAGAAACATTTCTCGTGTGATTTGATCGCAACCCTCGGCGTTCGATTTAAGGTTGTTGAGTGCCCTAGAAATATAAAACTGATCAATCATTTTAAGAGAGAAACTGTTATTACAAAATTTATTAAATTCATAAAAGGTTAAAAGTGATATTGGTATTTCTGAATTCCCGGGGACGTTTAAAAAATGAGCATGAATTTGATTTGGGTCATTGAGATGTGAAGGTAGTTCACTGGTATGTTTAGGGGGTAATAGTGAAGATTTGAGATTTTTCCAAAGAATTCTAGGGGTATTAATGTTCTTGTTAATATGATGTTCAAAAAAGGCAGTTTTTTCCAAGTATAAAGATTTAATAACTAGTTGCTTAAGTTCTCCGTAGTATTTTTTTTTGACTTCCGCTTTTGTTTTCAAATATTGTGTGTGAGCCTGATCCCGAAGGTACATCATAAGTTTAATATTACTGGTTATCCAGGGATATGATCTTTCTTTTATGGTACGACACTTTAAAGGAGCATATTTCTCAAATAAAATTAAGAGATTTACATGGAGGTACGTTACCATATCGTTTACGTTTTGGGTTGTAATAAGTAGGTTCCAATTTATGCGCTCCAAGTCATTGTTGAATTGGTCCAATGGTATATTTCGGAGATTCCTGTTAATAGATATTTGTTTCGAGACTTTGTCTTTTTTTAAACGTAAAGTGGCAGTGATAAATGCGTGTCTTCCAAGCGTGCTAATAGGATTGACACTGACATCATATACCTTTGTATCAGAACATATCAAGTCAATCAGAGTTTGGTTATGTTCTGTAAAATGCGTTGGAGTAGTTACAGTTTGTTTTAAATTTAAACATGTTAGAAATACCTTTAATTTAATGGTTTTGTGGTCTGACTCATTTAGGTAGTTAATATTGAAATCACCAACTAAGATTATATGTTCACAAAAAGATAGTGAGTTAATAGAACAGGTTAAGGCGTCAAAAAACTTATCGATATCTTGCCAAGGCGGTCTGTAGGCTGTACCGATAGCGAATTTAGTTCTACCAACATTTAAGACTAGCCACATCTGCTCGACAGTATCATGCTGAGGGTCCACTGGGTCTGAATAAGAACGGACTTTTGTACCTTATTTAACATAGAAACCGACCCCACCGCCTCTTCTTTTCCCACAACACATCGGACGAGGTGTGTGTCTTAGGCGATAACCTGGAACGGAAGGAGCCCGCCCTTCCTCACCCATTCTCAGCCAAGTTTCATTTATAGCCATTATATCTACACTGTAACGTTCCATAACAACAATAAAATCATCGTGATTAGTACCCAGGGACCCAGCGTTAAGGAAACCAATTTGAAAATTTTTATTTGTCATGAAATTAATAATATTGCTAAAAAACATGTATAATATATATTTAAATAACAGTAACAGGATAAACTATAATATATATAATTACAAAATGTAATATTAGAATTCAAATTGAGTCGGTTACAGTATTCTGTATCTACTGTTTTACGTGATACTAAAATAATATGCCAGTGAGAGCGAGCTATTAACATGTGAAATGAGCAATACTTACAATAACTCAAGTATAACCGAGAACCCATAATACCAAACCAACGACCATCCCCAGAGAGGACAAACAGGTACGAAATTGAGACATAAAAATAATTGAAGAATGAAGTTTCGACATTAATTGAACTTGGTAAAAAATATGAAAAAACAACACCCTTACAATATAACATTACAGTGATAAAGTGAACAGATATATTACAATAAATAACAAACTTGCCTGGCCATTTGCAGAAAATTTGTATTTTTGAATTAAACTTTAAAAAATAAACTAAATCGGTACGTCCCCAAAAAATCGTTTTAAGTCTGTCTCGGAGCGGATGCGTTGCACGGGGGCCCCGTCCTCCTTCCTTATGAATATATAGCCGTCTTTAGTCCAAACGTATTTATATTGTTTTTGTTTTCCAACCTCTCGGGTTTTAAAAAATAGCTTTGCGTTGCTGCGAGTAAGGTGTTCGTTGATAAAGACTTTTTGAGATTGACCGTTCAAATCAAGATCAGTCGTCGTTAGGCCCCTCCTTACTCGGGCCGCTTTTATTAGTTGATTACGGGTAGCACGCCGACTCAGACGTACGCTGATGTTGCGTGAGCGCTGTGGTTTTAATATCATTCCATTTGTTTCTAACCCTGTATAAGTAATTTATTATTCATATATGATTATTAAGATTACCTATATACCAGCATTATCAAATTTACCTATATACCAGCATTATCAAATTTACCTATATACCAGCATTATTAAGTTTACGTATATACCAGCATTGTTAAGTTTACCTATATACCAGCATTATTAAGTTTACGTATATACCAGCATTATTAAGTTAAGCTACATACCAGCATTATTAAGTTTACGTATATAACAGCATTGTTAAGTTTACCTATATACCAGCATTATTAGGTTTCCGTATATACCAGCATTGTTAAGTTTACCTATATACCAGCATTATTAATTTTACGTATATACCAGCATTATTAAGTTAAGCTACATACCAGCATTATTAAGTTAAGCTACATACCAGCATTATTAAGTTTACCTATATTACAGCATTATTAAGTTTTTCTATATACCAGCATTATTAAGTTTACGTATATACCAGCATTATTAAGTTTAACTATATACCAACATTATTAAGTTAAGCTACATACCGGCATTGTTTAGTTAAGCTACATACCAGCATTATTTAGTTAAGCTGCATACCAGCATTATTTAGTTAAGCTATTTACCAGCATCATAACTTAAATGCTGGTAAATAGCTAATACCTCTAGTCACCTTTCGGCATAATACAATCATGTTTTAACAGGAATGTGGCAAAAAGTTCGTGAACCCATCTCACATGCGATACCACCAGCAGAGGGTGCACGGAATGAAGAAGAGACTTGCTTGTGGGCAATGCGCTTATAGAGCTGTGGACCTGCAGCAGTTACAGGTTTTTATTCCTGTTACATTTAAGTTGTTCAAAACCAATTTTATTATGATTTAGTTTTACAGCATTTTGTGAAATGGAAAGCGTAATTTTATGAAAGAGCATAATTTTATTTTAGAAAACCTGATGGAAGCAATCTATAGTTGTCTATTACTAATACAGGGTTACTTGTAAAACACCAGCAAGCTCGCAGGACTAGATACCTAACACCATAGGTAAGAACTTTTGTTCTACGAGTTTAAATAATTTGATAGATTTTATTTTCATACAAAAATAGGTATTAATTTAATTTCCCGCTTGGATATTTATAACTCTACGAGCATCGCAATGACGCGACAACGCGCGTGTTTAGCGTCGTCCATTAGTTTATGAATGAAACATAGACCTACAAATGTCACGTCAGTACAATAAAAAAATGTATATATATTTTTTTTCATGTAAGTATTGACTTACGTCCGAACTCGTAGAACAAAAGTTGTTGCTTATGGTGTTATCTATCTAGTCCTGCGAGGTTGTTGGTGTTTTACAAGTGAGCCCATACATTTGCCGCAGAACCACGTGCGGGCCGCCCACACGGGCGAGCGGCCCTACGGCTGCGACGTGTGCGGCGACTCGTTCCGCATGCGCGCCAACATCGCGCAGCACATGCGCAAGCACTTCGGCGTGCGGAGCTTTCAGGTTCGGGTACTTAGGCATCTGTGCTCGCGGTTTCACCCGCGTTAAAATTTTGAAATTATAGCCTATTATTATTATTAATCATTTTATTTTCAGTCCAACAAAGGGTCCATTTTGTTAGTAACAATACACTTATTCTATGTTAGTACCAATATAAAATCAAATAAAATAATCTATCCAAATAATAAAATCTTAGAAAAGTCAAAACTGTACATTGAATATTTTTAAAAAAGGATATCGATAAAAGGCAATCGATATCGAAGACCAAAATAAAGTTTTTAGAATTTTTGTCTGTTTGTCTGTATGTATGTCCGGGCTAAACTCAAGTACTGCATGGATTTACTTCAAATTTTGCATGCATATTACTAAGAGGTCGGGTCAACATATAGGCTACATATTATCACGCTATCGCCTACGGCGATGGAGCTGTGATAATTTATAAAATTTAACGCGGGTAAAACCGCGGGGCACAGCTTGTATAAAAATAAAATAATATAAAAATCATGTTAGTAGGTTACAATGACATTAACATATGTTAGTACTTAATATCTAGAACAGATTTGATCTTTTGGACCATTACCCACTTGGGCTTCAAACCGAGCTGCTATGGAGCGCAGCATTTCATTCTGACTATTGCGTAGCCTATACAACATGTAACGTAATTAACGCACACCCTCAAACACCCCAATTAGAATATTATGTTGTAATCATAATACATACACTGAATTTTTTATTTAACATGTATATGCATTGTTATTTACTAAATTAGTTTCTTGGAAACAAGTTTATTTTGTATTGAATGATGGAGTTTGTATGAATCCAAATAAAACTGACATTTAAAAGTCTTATTACTTTGACTTACGGTCCATTTCAATTTGTTTTAACTGTACAGGGTTCATATGACAATAATTACCGAAGTTTTAATTATTTTGGAATAACAAATTATCTATATTAAAAATGATATAAATCGATTCAGTAAACTATTCTGAACAAACTATTTTCAGGATGTACGTTAATTAAGTTACATGTTGTATAGTAGTGATACAACTTTTTTTCGCAGTAGTACGTCAAAACTGTCAGTTACGCTTCCGCAACATCAGCGAGGCGCTGCAGAACTTTGACAACCGCATCATGGCCCTAAATGCGTTATTGTTATGCCTATGTGTTATTTGGATATATAAGCAACTACAAAGTTACTTTCATGTATGGAAGTGAAAGTTGAGTATGGCAGAAAAAGAATGAAAGTAAAATAAATGCAGTGGAAATGAGAGCTTCTGCAAGTTCCTTGAGACGCCTGCGAAATATATATCCTTTTTAGAAAATATTCAATGTACAGTTTTGACTTTACTACGACTTTATTATATGTATAGTTGCGAAAGTTTGTGAGTATGGATGTATGGATGTTTGTTACTCTTTCACCCAAAATCTGATGAACGGATTTTGATGAAACTTCGTAGTAATATATAAGCGGGTAAAGCTGCGGGGCACATCTAGTAGGTATGCAATATGTAAGTACTTACGTTAAGTGGTCATTTACCCTAAACACTTGTCCGCAGTGCGAGCGCTGCCCGGCCATGTTCAGAAGTCGGTCGGAGCTGACCGGCCACCAGAACCGGGTGCACTTCGTTATTTATACGTATTACTGCTACCTCTGCACTGAGACGTAAGTCTGAATTTGTATCCCCTAACATATTTAATCCGCCCTAAAAAAATATTTTTTTAGGCATCCATACCCAAAGGGTAAAACGGGACCCTATTACTAAGACTTCGCTGTCTGTCTGTCTGTCCGTCCATCCACACACATATACATAGACAAAAATAAAAACAAAATTAAGCAACAACACTTTATTACATTTTTATTATATTTAGTTTCAACTATTAAATATATGTTAGTTTTTTGTCACCAAGCTGTATCTCATAAACCATGATAGTTAGACAGTTGGAATATTTCTGTTGCCGCTATAACAACAAATACTAAAAAACAAAATAAAATAAATATTTAAGGGGGCTCCCATACAACAAACGTGTGACGTTTTGGTCGTTTTTATAGATAATATTACGGAACCCTTCGTGCGCGAGTCCGACTCGCACTTGGCCGGTTTTTATAATTAATATGTTTTTTTTCATTATTAATAATTCCTTGCGTTTTTGTTGTTATAGCTAGCTACCAGAATAAAACAACTAAAAATGTGTATACTATAATAATAATAAAATATCCTGGGACATTATTCACACACGGCCACCTGATCCCAAACATACATGGGGGTGATTCGGATACTCCTATCATAAAGTATCAAAATTTTGCGTTTGAACGTGAACGTTTTAAGAGAGGTAGGGCATAGCGTTTATTCGCTCAAAGAGCAGCCCGACTGGGGAAGTACCTCCACCTTACAGAAGACATTCCTTAACAATAACATTAATCATTTTAATGTTGTGTTTCCGAGTGTGAGCAAGGTCGCCAGAACTCAAGGGTCAGCAACACTTGTTTGCTGACTGTTAAAGGCCGGCAACGCACCCGCGACACCTCTGGTGTTGCGAGTGTATGACGGTCACCGTAGCCTAGTTGGTAGTGCTCCTGCCTACGAAGCTGGTGGTCCTGGGTTCGAATCCCGGTAAGTGCAAATATTTGTGTGATGAGCACGAATATTTGTTTCTGAGTCATGGATGTTTTCTATGTATATAAGTATTTATCTATCTATATAAGTATGTATATCGTGGCCTGGTACCCATAGTACAAGCTTTGCTTAGTTTGGGGCTAGGATGATCTGTGTGACATTGTCCCTAGATATTATTATTCCTTAATTATAATAATAACATGGGCTGCTGTGATCCACCATCAGGTGACGCACTTGCTCGCTTGTCGCCCTATGATATAAAAAAAAAAACCTCCTCGGCCAGCCTGTATAAGTATGTGTATCATTTGTCAGATTGCCATAGTACAAGCTCTGCCTAGTTTGGGATCAGATGGCCGTGTGTTTACCCAAGGATAAATAAATAAATCATGAACGACTATATCATATTTCACAAAGGAGAACACACCGGACAAAAAGGAGTAGGCTTCCTTGTTAAGTCTAAACTGAAGAAGAACATTATGGGATTTGAAGGAATTTCTGACAGAATTGCTGTAGTTAATTTAAAATTTCCGGGGTACAAAAAAAACTGGGCTATCTTTCAAATTTACGCCCCAACAGAACAAGCGGCAAAATCAGACATAGAGCATTTCTATGAAAGTATTTCAGAAGTAATAAAACCGCACTATGGCAAAAACGTAATAATCATGGGCGACTTTAATGCACAGGTTGGAGAAAGGCAAATTGGAGAAGAATATACAATTGGGAAGTTTGGGCATGGCAAAAGAAGCCAAAATGGACAAAAACTAGTAGAATTCATGATGGAAAATAATCTTATTTTAATGAACTCACGTTTTTACAAAAAAACTAAAAGTAAATGGACGTGGTCCTCCCCAGGGGAAAAATTCAGAACTGAAATTGACTTCATCATAAGCAACAAAGCAAACGCGTTCACAGACACCAACATAGTTAAAAACCTCAACTTTCGCACGGACCACCGCATGGTAAGAAGTCGCCTAAGCCTAAATCAACCCAAAAGATCTAGGAAAAACCTAACAAATAATAACAATTTGTATCAAATATCAGAACACAGTCACTCAACTAACTCCCGCATAACAGAATCACTCAGTGAAATTATTACCTCCGACGCAGAAACTAGGATGAAATACAGTACATTACAAAACAAATTGAAAGAGATGCTAGTCAGGGTATCCAAAAGCAAAGAAAGCTATTTAAGCAAAGAGACTCTAAAACTACTTAACGAAAGAAAGACACTAATATCAAATAAAGGGGACAAAGAAAGACGCCAAAAAATTGCAAACCTTAGCAAGGAAATTAAAGAAAACATGAGGAAAGACCGTAAGGACAAAAGAAACAGAGTTTTGGAAGAAAATATAAAAGAACAGGAGGAACAAAAAAGGCTATGAAACAACTAAGGGAACATGGTAAGGATTGGATATCGAAACTAAAGCATCGTGAATCCTACTTAACTAATCGACTCTCCATACGTACACTAGCCACGGACTATTACCGCCTATTGTACTAATAATTTTATTTGTACTGATAAATTCGACTCAGGGTTAGCCACAATTCCTGAAGTCTCTGAAGCAAAAGAAAACAAAGTAGAAGAAGTACCAGAAATCCTTGCATCAGAGGTAATCAAGGCAATAAAATCCCAAAAGCTTGAAAAAGGCCCAGGGCCGGACAAGATACCTAATGAAATGCTCAAGGGGACCGTAGAGGAAATCAGTCCTGTGCTGGCAAAATTATTCAATGAAATCTTACAAACAAGGCAAATTCCAGAAGAATGGATCGAGTGCCACATAATTCTACTCCATAAAAAAGGCCCTAGAGAAGAGATTGGGAACTATAGGCCGATTTCTCTAATATCAAACATATATAAAGTTTTTGCTAAAGTGATTCTTGAAAGAATATCACTAACACTAAACGAAAGCCAACCCATAGAGCAGGCAGGATTCAGAAAAGACTTCAGCACAATAGATCATATTCACACCATAAAACAGTTGATACAGAAGTATAACGAATACAATAAACCAATCTACTTGGCGTTTATAGATTATTCAAAGGCATTCGACAGCCTCAGACACCAATACATATGGCGGAGCCTTGAACAACAAGGGATCCAGAGCAACTATATAGAAATACTTAAGAGTATATATAAATCTAGCAAGGCCAGTATTAAATTAGAATCAATAGGAGAATCATTTCCTATCAAAAAAGGCGTACGCCAAGGCGATCCTCTCTCCCCTACTCTTTTCAACGCTGTACTCGAGTACATCTTTAGACAGCTGAACTGGGATGACTCAGGTTTGAACATTAATGGAGTTAGCCTAAACCACCTAAGATTTGCCAATGATCTGGTGCTTCTGGAAGAGGATCCAACAACATTAGAACGAATGATGCAGAGCCTAGCAAATAAAAGTAGAGAAGTTGGTCTAGAAATCAATGCCAGCAAAACAAAATTGATGACAAACTCTAAGGAAATAGAAGTTATGGTAGACGGCAACAATATTGAATATGTCAAAGAATATATTTACTTAGGACAGATAATATCCCCTTCTGATGAAATGACTAAAGAAATAAACAGGCGAATAGCCCAAGGATGGCGAAAATACTGGTCACTCAAGGAAATAGTGAAAAGTAAGGATCTAGGCAACCATATAAAAAAGAGAACATTCGAGACCTGTATTCTACCAGTTCTCACTTACGGCTGTGAAACTTGGTCAATAACACTTCACCACAGGGAAAGGCTGGCAAAATGCCAACGTGCCATGGAAAGAAGCATGTTAGGATTAAAAATTAAAGACAGAGTCAGGAATGTAGACATAAGAACAAGAACAAAACTCACAGACATTCTTACCCAGATAGACGTCCAAAAATGGAGATGGACTGGACATATGCTTCGCCACCCGATAAACAAATGGAGCAAGCAAGTCACTATCTGGCAACCAAGAGTCGGCAAAAGAACTAGGGGTCGTCAAGTCAGGAGATGGGAAGATGACTTCAAACAGACAGCGGGACCATTCTGGATGAGAGTGGCAAGGGACAGGACCCATTGGAAGGAATTGGAGGAGGCCTATGTCAAAAGGCACACCGAACTTAGGGACTTCTTGTAACCCTATGTTTGCGAATAAACGGCTATTATTATTATTATTATTAAATAAATAAATAAAATAAATAAGGTTTTTATTCACGTAGACTTTAAAAAAGTGCTTGACTATTTGTCAGAACATGTTTGTAGTAATATAGTTGTATACATTATTATTTCTAGTAACGTAGATATTTAGGTACACATTGTATGAAAACATTTATAAAATTTATTTTGTTATAGCAATGATATTTAGCTAGCTCGTATCAAGTTATTGTCAAGAGATTATGTTTAATTATCGAGTTTAAGTCTAATATTTTTACTACATATTGTCAATGGTTCTGTCTATATTAAGGTATTATTATTATGACGGACCTTGTGTTAATAACGACGGTCGCGCTTAAATGCTACCACCGGATCCAATGCACCCCAACTGAGAAGACCCAGCGAAACAAACTCAGTGGGTTCATCTACTACCGGTTTCAACACGACCCAGTTGAGACGGTCCGGCGAAACATACTCAAGCGGGCATGAACACGGGATTTGGTCCAATTAGAGTAATTATTTAGTGGGCAAACACAATATATGCTCGATCGGTTGTCTGAATGCTTATTAATTAATTTAAATTATTCCAGGTATAAACGGGTCGCTTCAGTGAGGAAGCACTTGGCGAACGTCCATGGGGTGCCGCGGAGCCAGCAGCAGGACATAAAATGTGTCAAAACTAGACGAAGGTAACTACTATTCGGTCACCCATCCGATGACTTTGACAATTTTAGAGCACCTACTGTATGAAATGAAATGAAATATATTCAGCACTTGGGTATTAACATACACTTGTACTTGTCAAGCTCACAATGCAGTACATGAACATAGTGGATAGTATAAAAGTTACAAAAGAAATTAATTAGTCCGTCCGTGCGGTTTGTTTTATCGCATATATTTTCTGAAATCCTTAAATAAATAACAAGTTACTAATATATTATTTTGAAATTTAGTTCTACTATATTAAAATTAAAGAATGGAAGACTAAAGCAACAAGACGAAATTCTGAATGAGGGTGTGATCACATGCACGGGATAACCGATCACGCGTTAATGGGCCAAAGCGATCCTCGCCGCTGAGGAACCTACCCTAGCTAGCCTGCGGCTTTCTCTAGCTATAGCTCTATGTAATCATTCGGCACTTTACATTATGTCCCGGTGATTGGGATCTCCATATTTTGTGCGGCAGCGGCCGCCGAGCGCTAGATACACTATTGTTGGTGAAAAGGGGTACGGAGAGTAACAAAGTTGTCTGTCTAACTTTAACATTTATTGGGTACAAATTTTGACCCGCCAAGATATCTCCCCACCCTTAATACTCCCAATATCCCACCAGTCCCGATAGAAAGTTTAGGCGATTTATTTTTCGGAAACTATGAGTTTCCGTATTCTGGGGATTTAAAAAAAAACTAAAAGAAACCGTACAAGTGCGAGTCGGACTCGCACATGAAGGGTTCCGTAGCAGCAAGTATTTCAGTTGATTAAATGAAAGCAAATTGCGGTTTATGGCGTATTAAAAAATAACTACTTGCTAGATCTCGTTCAAATATTTTGAGATTCGGTTCTATGTATGGCGACCCCCCGAAATTATTGTTCTTTTTCTATTCTACAGCTCTTATAGTTTCGGAAAATGGACATACGGACGGACAGACAGACAGACGGACAGACATGACGAATCTATAAGGGTTCCGTTTTTGCCATTTGGCTACGGAACCCTAAAAACTAAATTCTAGCAAGAAAAATACTACCATATAAAAAGCGACGGGACCTAATGTACAGTGATTCCTAGTCTTTCTGCAACACCCAAAGGTTGCCTGGTAGATGCCTATGGCATTAAGTCCGCCTATGTACAGACGTCAGCACATCAAGCTACCCCAATCTGGCAATATTCCCCAATTGAAAGTGAACCTTATGATTTTGTGATAAAGTTGGAAATCTGGCTGGATGTGCTGGCATCTGTACATACAATATTCTTTGTGCTAAAGTTTTAAATAAAATTAATAAATAATAACTTACCTAAAGATTAGTTACTTAACTTTTGTGTCAAATTTACAGTTTCTTCCAACTTCCAATATGTCGCATTGTGTACTATAATTGTTATTTAATCCTTATAAACATTAAAATAATTAGAAAAGGAAATGTAGGAGTAATTCTCCAGGACCTCCTATTTTTATTATGACCTCATCTGTACTTAGGGTTGCCAACTATACTGTTTTTCACTAAATTATATCTTTTACTGTTGAACAAAAATAAAGTATACAAAATATTGTTTACATTTATTTAGTCAGAGGGCGTTCACTGCTCAGTGCAGCGCAGCCACAAACATTGTAAATTAGTAAGCTGAGCGAGAAGTTCTAAAAAGTATGTATTTAAAACAATAAATAAAAAAAATACTGTTCATTTTTACTTATATATACTTTATTTCTAGTAAAAAACGTTGGCAACCCTACCTGTACTACCCAGAGGAAAGACGCACGGTAGATTTCAACCCTGGGATCGCTTACCGAACTATGTGTCGAATTCACGTACTCGCACGGCGCGTCACCAAGGGGGCAACGTTTAACGCCACAATTTGTGTTTCAGATAGTGATAATTAGGGCATCGGAACCGGTTTTTCCCGGTTCCAGAGGAACCGGGAAATCCCGGTTCTGAGGGTCCTAGAAGGAACCGGTTCTGTAAAACGGAGAACCGGTCGTTTCGGTTCTTTCGGTTCTCTCTTAAAATAATATTATCTCTATAATACTCTTGATGCTAAATACTATTATATTATCCTAATCTATTATCCAAACAGAATAAATACTGTTATTTCACTGATAATTTATAAATAACGTTATAATTTTAAAACTATTGATGAGTCTTAAAGAAACTTACGATTTTTAAGGGATTCGGTCGGCAACATTAAGTAAGGTTTATTTGCCAGGGGGTTTTGGCGCCAACGCGGAAAAAGACGCATCGAGGCTTTGTTTTATTTTCAAAAACTGGTGTAAATTGGAGTTTTTATGTGTAAATATGGTGGATTTTTAGACATAACATCTTCGACAACGTACACAAGTGGAGGAAAGTGCGATATTGCCGTGAATTGTGATTTTTCGTGTTGTAACCAAAACTCCATAAAAGCCTCTAGTAAAGTCTCCACTGCTTTACTGGGGTTGGACAAGGACTATGTATGACTTGACTGTGACGGACTTAACTTGACAATGACGGAAATAAATGATATAAAAATATATTTACTGAAGGCTCATAAGGCCAAAGAAGCCAAAAAAAATATATTCGCCAGGATACACCGCGACATGAAATTTTTGACATTTGTTCTGCAATTTGCAGCTCAGCCTCAGATAGTATGGTAATAACAGTTGTATTTCCGGTAATAATAACAATATATATATAACAATATATAACAATAAAATAACACATACTATCCGATAGTGAGCTGGATATTGTAGAGTGAGAGAGAGAGAGATCTAGAGCTCTCACCTTAACAATCTCTGGTTGGCAACACTGGTAGACGCGCTGTCGCCATTTTGTTAAGTTAGACAGTAACAAAAGTTGAGAGAGGGTGTATTGTTTTTGACGCCGATTTGACAAGTAAGTGACTTAAAAAAACCGGCCAAGTGCGAGTCGGACTCGCACATGAAGGGTTCCGCAGCAGCAAGTATTTCAGTTGATTAAATGAAAGGTAAATTGCGGTTTACGATTTATGACGCATTAAAAAAAAACTACTTACAAGATTTCGTTGAAACCAATTTTCGTTGTTAGTTTACATGGTAATGTACATCATATATTTTTTTTAGTTTTATCATTCTCTTATTTTAGAAGTTACAGGGGGGTTACAGTTACACTCATTTTTCCACTTTGGAAGTGTCTCTCGCGCAAACTATTCAGTTTAGAAAAAAATGATATTAGGAACCTTAATATCATTTTTGAAGACCTATCCACAAATACCCCACATGTATGGGTACGATGATAATTTTTTTTTTTTGAGTTTTAGTTCTATGTATGGGAAACCCCCAAATATATTATTATTTTTCTATTTTTGTGTAAAAATTTTAATGCGGTTCACAGAATACATCTACTTACCAAGTTTCAACAGTACAGCTCTTATAGTTTCGGAAAAAAATGGCTGTGACATACGGACGGACAGACATGACGAATCTAAAAGGGTTCCGTTTTTTGCCATTTGGCTACGGAACCCTAAAAATTATTATTTTTTTGATATTTTGAGTGGTTCCTATTTCTGGCTTGTGAGATTGTTAATTTAATTTTTAGTATTTCATAGCTACTTTTTGATATCTGTAGTGTAGTGAATTGCAAACAACTGATTGTCAACTGGTTCTGAAAAATCTGAATTCTAAAGAACTGATTGTTGCCAAAAATACATTAAACGATGTTGTAATTTGAAAATAATTAAAAAATATATAAATATGTGTGCTTATCAGTAAAGTGTGTTTTATTTGGGTACTTTCCCTTTATTCGTTTTGATAGTAGAAATTCTATATAAAAGATAGTCTTGACAAGCATACCTTTTTAGGGTTCCGTAACCAAATGGCAAAAATCGGATGCCTTATAGATTCGTCATGTCTGTCTGTCTGTCCGTCCGTATGTCACAGCCACTTTTTTCCGAAACTATAAGAGCTGTACTACTGAAACTTGGTAAGTAGATGTATTCTGTGAACCGCATTAAGATTTTTACACAAAAATAGAAAAAGAATAATTATTTTGGGGGGTCGCCATACATAGAACTGAACCTTAATTTATTTTATTTCATCGTGCCCATACATGTGGGGTGTCTATGGATAGGTCTTTAAAAATGATATTGAAGTTTCTAATATCATTTTTTTCTAAACTGAATAGTTTGCGCGAGAGACACTTCCAAAGTGGTAAAATGGGTGCCCCCCCGCCCCCCTCCAACTTCTAAAATAAGAGAATGATAAAACTAAAAATAATATATGATGTATATTACCATGTAAACTAACAACGAAAATTGGTTTGAACGAGATCTAGCAAGTAGTTTTTTTTTAATACGTCATAAACCGCAATTTGCATTCATTTAATCAACTGAAATACTTGCTGCTATGGAACCCTTCATGTGCGAGTCCGACTCGCACTTGGCCGGTTTTTTCAACTTCAATTTATGAAAAAACCCGAAAGAACCGAAAAAACCGGGTACCCGGTTCCGGCTTGAGTTTAGAACCGAAAGAACCGGTTCCTAAAATTGGGCCGGTTCTCGATGCCCTAGTGATAATGTCCTTGATTCAATGTTCTTTTTGTTTACAGGAGTTGCGAGACAATTGAGTGAAATACTTATATAAGTTAACTAGCAGCCCGGTACGTGCTTCGCTACGTATAAGGCATAGTAATAAAATAAATGATTATTATGTTCATTTATTCAAACAAAAAAATATTTTAAATTACTAAAAGATGTTGATTTTACACTTTTTCAACTTTTTTTAAATTTTCTCTACGTACAAACCTTCCCTGGACTTCCACAAATAATTCAAGACCAAAATTAGCCAAATCGGTAAAGGCGTTGTTGAGTTATAACATTACAACGAAAAGTGGCATTGTTTTTTATATATATAGATTGAAAAACAGAAAAATTATATTTTTTATTGGTGTAGACTGTTGGTAATGAAGCTTCCATAAATCACGTCATATGTTATGGAGGAGCTCAAAAAGTTATGTTTCTTATCAGTACAAGTATACTATATATATATATACTAGTGATGTGCCGGATCGTCAAAAATGTAGATCCGCGAATACGGATCTGAATACGGATATTTGATGTCAAGATCCGCAGATACGGATACGGATACGGATCTTAACTTTCTTACTCAATCGGTGTCGGTGTGCGCGATCTTGAGTTGAGACATGTTTTGGCTTGCATTGCGCGGCGGGTTTTCCTTTTGTTTTGTTTTAGTTTAATGTGACACTGGCCAGCATAGATAACGTTTGTGTTTGCTATTGGTACATGAGTTTAAAAAAATGTCTACAAAGAAGTTTAGTAGTGTAATTTGGAATTATTTTGTGATAATAAATGATGAATGTGCAAAGTGTAAAATTTGTGATGGAAAGTATTCTAGTAAGGGTAAAGGTACAACTTCCTTAAAAAATCATTTACAAAGAAAACATATAATAATTCAATAAAAAACTATCTGTATTGAATTTAATACATTTTTATTGCTACCTAATCACCTATTTAAGCCGAAGAGTAAGGCGCACTAGCGACGCCAATTGCTTTAAATTGTTAGCTATTAAACCAGATCTATTTTAAATAATTGTGGACTCTCAGAATCTCGGTAATTGGCGTCGCTAGTGAGCCTTACCCTTCGCCTTAAAGAATTTTATCTTTAAATTTAAAATTAATAAGGTAAATAGATCCGTAAAAGATCCGCCAAAAAGTAACGGATACGGACACGGATACGAATCTTTCTTCTGCCTCGGATATCCGCGGATATCCGGCACATCACTAATATATACCAGAAGTAATTTTTAGGGTAATGGAGGCCTCGCCTCTACTGCCGCCACGTCAAGCAGTTCCGGGAAGATAACGTTTTGTTTGCTGTGACGGACTGGCAGGAGATGGCAAAAGGGGAGGGTAATCTAGAGCCCCTCCAGGGTACGTGGCCCGAACATCTGGGACATGGCGCAAAAGGGGGCACCGTAGCAGCATACCCGCGTTCTCGGGGCTGTCTAGCTAGCGCCAAAAGAAGTAAATGGCAGGTTAGGTACATCAGTGAAACTGCCATTAGAGGTCTAATCAGTACGACTCTGTCGCTGCAACGATTTATTATATATTGTATTGCTTAGCTGGTGTACTTGTAGTTTCGCATCTAAAGTGTGCCAGGCCTGCCCGTATTTAATTACAGTAAATGAGGCAAAAAGATGTGTGCAAAGATCGTGATAAATGGAAATTCGGTGTCTCTGCCTACCCCTCTGGGAAACAGGCGTGAGTCTGTGTAAATAATGTCTAGATTAATTATGCAACGTAACAAAATTGTACATATGATCTATAAAAGCGAGAATTCGTTATCGAATATTTAGGACTTCTTAATAATAATAATAAAACAAAATTATGTATTACAAACGACTTTTATTATAAAATATATCGCTTACTCTATTTTATTGTATAGGCCAGTAGTTATCCTAGCGTCAGAGTTGGTCAAGCCGCCCATGTAGTTTGGGATCAGATGGCCGAGTATTAGTTGTCCCAAGATCATCATCATTATATCACACAAAAGACGCCCACGTCTGGACAAAGCCCCAACCCCCCAAAGATCTCCACAATAGCCGGTCTTGCGCTATCCACATCCAGCGACTTCCAACGGCCCTCACAAGATCATCGGTCCACCTTGTAGGGAGCCTGCCCACGCAATTCTCCCAAGATATTTGTTGTAGTGGTTAAGCCATGTCGGAGGCCTACTGGGCGGCTTGAACAACTCTGAATATCAATTGATCGAATGTCTAAATACTCTAACGTTCATAATATCGAATGGTTAATAAGTCGAACATTTAATCGAATATACCTTTTAGCGATAAGGGATTGACTTTCTTAATCTTGATCGTATGTATGGGCAGTGGTTACCCTAATGTCAGAGATGTTCAGGCAGACCAGTAACCACTGCCCATACGATAAAGTGTTCAATATGTAGTGGGTAGAGTCTAGGCGAGGTCAGGCGCCCACAGCTTGAAGGTGCGGTCGTAAGAACACGACGCTATGTACTTGTTGTCCAATGATATATCTGCACTCATCACCTGGAAATAACAAATATTATTATTATTTTTTTAAACTAGGGAATCTAATTAGTATTATACATATAATAAAATCGTATAATACTATCATCATCATCATCATTACAGCTTAAATAAGTCCACTGCTGGACAAGCCTCCCTCAAGAATCATCTTGAGGGGATATGCCATAATCGCCACGCTTGGCAGGCGGGTTGGCGATCGCAGTATGATGGTCGTAGTACTCAGAAGGAAGCTGCTTCCCGTCCTCTGGTAGATATTCCCTCGGGTCGCCTTCTGCGCCCCCCACGGGATGAGATGGGGTGATGATATTCTGATTCTGATATTTGTCGCCGTCACCACACAGCAGCATAATACTATACATATAATAAAATCGTAGGAAAGTCAGAACTGTACATTGAATATTTTTTAAAAGGATTCTTGAGGCGTGATCTAGAATCCATATCGAAGCCAAAAATATAGTTTTTAGAATTTTTGTCTGTTTGTCTGTATGTATGTCCGGGCTAAACTCAAAAGTAGGTACTGCATGGATTTACTTCAAATTTTGCATGAATATTACTAAGAGGTCGGGTCAACATATAGGCTACATAGTATCACGCTATCTCTTACGGGGTAGGAGCTGTGATAATGTATAAAGTTTAACGCGGGTAAAACCGCGGGGCACAGCTAGTATATAATAATAAGTAGTAGTTATAGTAGTTGAAAGAGGAAGAAGCTAGGATAGAGCGAGACAGAAGGCACCTGGTACCATGAGGGACCGCCGGAGTTGAGGGAGGCCAGGTTGTGGATCGCACGGTATTCACTTCCGAAGGCTAAGCTGAAGTGAGTACAGTAAGAACTACTGACTTATCTAGGCGAAGTGGACTCTGCCTGATGGGTCTTCTGGTAACATATACAACGATAGTTATTAGGGTACTGGCGTTGATCAATTTTGCCTTATCAGGCTTTGAGGATGCACATACAGATGAGCACTATATTCAAATTTCATTTATTACGTTAAATATTACATTGGGTGGAATCATCATTATTTTACCCTACCGTGCAGTGCATGACGTGGCAGCTACTGAGAAACACTGACAGAAAACTCAGTAGGAATCCTTTTTTAAAATATTTATTTCTTAACATAAAATTACATTATCTTTTTGTTTAAAAAAGACAACACGCCCGCACGAGGGAATCTAATCCGTGTCGCGGGGTACTTTACAAACACATAATAGTCGGACACAAATTACATCCAGACCCAGAACAACTATTTACGGGTCACACAAATACTTGTCCGGAGGCGACTGTCTTAGCCGTTGCGCCACACGTGCATTCAAAATTTATTGCAGTTCGTCATGCAGCCTTGACTTGTGGTGTAAGCTGGCGAATGCGTGACGAAAACGTTACGAAAAATGTGATCGCGCGAGGTGAACGGAAGTTGAGAGGGAGATATAAGTTAGTGAAGATAGCAAAAGTTACGTTTGTATATTACTGTAGGGTCAAGACAGAGATGCAGGCACACATATTCCTTCTCTCTTTCTCTGGTAGTCAGTTACGTTTCCTATATCCAAGTTTTACTTCAGTCTTTTGCTCTAAAAGCATCTTCTACGCGGTTGCAAACCAACGTCCAACCAACCATCTGGACTGCAGTTGCGCAGTCTAGATGGTCACCCCGGTGCTTGCCATCCATCTAGACTGAAGTTGTGCAGTCTAGATGGTCACCCTGGTGTTCGCCATCCATCTAGACTGAAGTTGTGCAGTCTAGATGGTCACCCCGGTGGTTGCCATCCATCTAGACTAAAGTTGTGCAGTCTAGATGGTCACCCCGGTGGTTGCCATCCATCTAGACTGAAGTTGTGCAGTCTAGATGGTCACCCTGGTGCTTGCCATCCATCTAGACTGAAGTTGTGCAGTCTAGATGGTCACCCCGGTGGTTGCCATCCATCTAGACTGAAGTTGTGCAGTCTAGATGGTCACCCCGGTGGTTGCCATCCATCTAGACTGAAGTTGTGCAGTCTAGATGGTCACCCCGGTGGTTGCCATCCATCTAGACTGAAGTTGTGCAGTCTAGATGATCACCCCGGTGGTTGCCATCCATCTAGACTGAAGTTGTGCAGTCTAGATGGTCACCCCGGTGGTTGCCATCCATCTAGACTGAAGTTGTGCAGTCTAGATGGTCACCCCGGTGGTTGCCATCCATCTAGACTGAAGTTGTGCAGTCTAGATGGTCACCCCGGTGGTTGCCATCCATCTAGACTGAAGTTGTGCAGTCTAGATGGTCACCCCGGTGGTTGCCATCCATCTAGACTGAAGTTGTGCAGTCTAGATGGTCACCCTGGTGCTTGCCATCCATCTAGACTGAAGTTGTGCAGTCTAGATGGTCACCCTGGTGCTTGCCATCCATCTAGACTGAAGTTGTGCAGTCTAGATGGTCACCCTGGTGTTTGCCATCCATCTAGACTGAAGTTGTGCAGTCTAGATGGTCTCCCCGGTGGTTGCCATCCATCTAGACTGAAGTTGTGCAGTCTAGATGGTCACCCCGGTGGTTGCCATCCATCTAGACTGAAGTTGTGCAGTCTAGATGGTCACCCCGGTGGTTGCCATCCATCTAGACTGAAGTTGTGCAGTCTAGATGGTCACCCCGGTGCTTGCCATCCATCTAGACTGAAGTTGTGCAGTCTAGATGGTCACCCCGGTGCTTGCCATCCATCTAGACTGAAGTTGTGCAGTCTAGATGGTCACCCTGGTGCTTGCCATCCATCTAGACTGAAGTTGTGCAGTCTAGATGGTCACCCTGGTGCTTGCCATCCATCTAGACTGAAGTTGTGCAGTCTAGATGGTCACCCTGGTGCTTGCCATCCATCTAGACTGAAGTTGTGCAGTCTAGATGGTCACCCTGGTGGTTGCCATCCATCTAGACTGAAGTTGTGCAGTCTAGATGGTCACCCTGGTGGTTGCCATCCATCTAGACTGAAGTTGTGCAGTCTAGATGGTCACCCTGGTGCTTGCCATCCATCTAGACTGAAGTTGTGCAGTCTAGATGGTCACCCTGGTGCTTGCCATCCATCTAGACTGAAGTTGTGCAGTCTAGATGGTCACCCTGGTGCTTGCCATCCATCTAGACTGAAGTTGTGCAGTCTAGATGGTCACCCTGGTGCTTGCCATCCATCTAGACTGAAGTTGTGCAGTCTAGATGGTCACCCTGGTGCTTGCCATCCATCTAGACTGAAGTTGTGCAGTCTAGATGGTCACCCTGGTGCTTGCCATCCATCTAGACTGAAGTTGTGCAGTCTAGATGGTCACCCTGGTGCTTGCCATCCATCTAGACTGAAGTTGTGCAGTCTAGATGGTCACCCTGGTGCTTGCCATCCATCTAGACTGAAGTTGTGCAGTCTAGATGGTCACCCTGGTGCTTGCCATCCATCTAGACTGAAGTTGTGCAGTCTAGATGGTCACCCTGGTGCTTGCCATCCATCTAGACTGAAGTTGTGCAGTCTAGATGGTCACCCTGGTGCTTGCCATCCATCTAGACTGAAGTTGTGCAGTCTAGATGGTCACCCTGGTGCTTGCCATCCATCTAGACTGAAGTTGTGCAGTCTAGATGGTCACCCTGGTGCTTGCCATCCATCTAGACTGAAGTTGTGCAGTCTAGATGGTCACCCTGGTGCTTGCCATCCATCTAGACTGAAGTTGTGCAGTCTAGATGGTCACCCTGGTGCTTGCCATCCATCTAGACTGAAGTTGTGCAGTCTAGATGGTCACCCTGGTGCTTGCCATCCATCTAGACTGAAGTTGTGCAGTCTAGATGGTCACCCTGGTGCTTGCCATCCATCTAGACTGCACAACTGCAGTCTAGATGGATGGCAAGCACCAGGGTGACCTCTGTTGGGACGTTGGTTTGCAACCGCGTAGAAGATGCTTAAAGCACACTAATTTTCTGTCCGTACGAAGTGTAGATATTACCTTATTGTCATGTCCCGACAACGTCCTGAGCGGGTGCCAAGCCGGGTTGGACCACAGCCTTACAGTTTTGTCGTACGATGACGTCAGCAGAAAATGGCCGTGACTCTTTTGATATCTAACATCTGTAAGAAGAAAACAAAAATAAAGCACACAGCCAGCTGCTCTCACTGTTACATAAATGAACGGCGAAGTTAAGCACATAGGTACGCGGTCAAGTATTGCGGTGCGGTCAAGTATTTATAGGAGTGTAGCTGCAATGGGTCACCCTTGTTTGATAGAACAACTTTTGATATAATATTACTAAATCGAATTTTAGTTGCAATAAAGTCATTTCGAAGAATTATTCAACTGACCGAATAATTCATTGGTAAATAATGGGACAACCGGAAGGGGAAGACCACGTCGAACATTCTCTGACCAAATTGGAGATGTTCTCAAGAAAGGGCAGGTCAGAAGTACCCTAAACCGGCGAGCATGTATGAACAATATAATGACAGTAATCGAGGCAAAAGAAGTGTGCAAAGATCGTGACAAATGGAAATCCGTTGTCTCTGCCTACCCCTCTGGGAAACAGGCGTGAGTCTATGTATGTATGTAAATTTTTATTTAGCGTAATTATTTATTTGAACTAATTTAATTTCGCCAAATTCTCAAAATGCGACTCTCGTAAAAATGTAATTGGCACCAGAAACGAAATGCTACCAGACAAGTAGGTTAGGTTAGAACGGTGACCACAACAACGCGCGCGGCAGCGGCCGGCGAAGCGCCACAAACTAATCTTTGTTAGAAAATAGACAGTATTATATAATATTTTTTAATTAAAGCTATATGATAATAGAATGTTATGAAGAAAAAAGATCTGAATACCTTTTGATCATTAGCGCAAATGTTGTTATAGCAAATAAATATTCGATGAACTGAAAATTCTGTCAAACGATATTATACAAAGTGATGATTTTCTTAAACGTTGTTCGATTTAGTAATATTATATCAAACGTTGTTCTATCAAACAAGGGTGAACCAGCTGCAATACATATCATGCAAAAGTATAGACGTCCGAACACCGCGGTGCCGACCGGGCACTGACACTGAGTTCGTGCCACATGTTTATATGAGGCGCACGCGCTGTCCCGCATTATAACAAAATTATTTTAGATATACCTGTCTTAGATAAATTATTAAATATGATCTCCTTCAACGCATACCTCTTGTAGTATAAGAAATGTAGATATAAGTAGTCTAAGTTTATTCCGAAATACACATTCGTACCATACAGTGATTTGAAAGTTTTACTCTGGGTTCTACAGCCACAGAACTACCTGCCTTACAGGAGATTTAGCAGTATTTATAGATGGGTGACCGAAAAAGTGACTTAATTTATAACCTTTGGTGGGCACATTTTGCTGTCGGTCCCGGTTGCAGTCATTAGACAACAGTCGTTAAGGCATGTCAGAGGCTTACTGGGCGCTTTGAACAACTCTGACACTAGGATAACCACTGCCCATACGATAAAGCTTAATAAGTACGTGTTTTTGAGAGTATGTTATGCGAAAATCAATTCAGCCATTTTTGACATTAACATTCAGATTTTTGACATTGACATTTTTGACATTGACAATTCCGCACTTGACAAATGTAATAATGTCACTGTAATGTGGGTATTGATATATTTTGTGATGTGGGTGGGTCAGGCGCCGACAATCAATAATATACGAGCTAACTGAGTGCCTTAGTTTTATTGCGTTGTTCCGCCCAACATACATTATTGACGAGCCTGTTGGCGTGGTTGGAAAATGCTTGCTTTTCACGCTGGAGGTTGTGGGTTCGATTCCCACCCAGGACAGATATTTGTGTGCATGAACATGTCTGTTTGTCCTGAGTCTGGGTGTAATTATCTATATAAGTATGTATTTACAAAAGAAAAGTAGTATATGTAGTGTATCAGTTATCTGGTTCCCATAGTACAAGCTCTCCTTAGTTTGGGATCAGATGGCCTTGTGTAAATAATGTCCCAGGATATTATTATTATGTCACCCTGGTTGAATCTCGACTATAACGGCCAGTCTCCATAGAAATGAGTCATTGGCGCCACGCATACTATATGTAGGTATGTATAAACAAACATACATACTCCCTTACACATTTATAATATGTATAGACTATAGTGTAACTGATTTTATATGAGAGAAGTATTCTTATGTCAACTATTGGTCTATAAACTACATACCACTCAATAGATGCGTGTGTGAAGGGATTGTGTAGAGTGGCGCTCGCCTTCTTAGGTCCCAGATTTTAGCCTGAAAATTGAAAATAAATTACAGTATTACAATTAAAACTAGGGATCACACTAGTTCGAAATAAGACCACTAAGATTCTATTGTCAAATACTATAATATAAATAATAATTAAAGACAATATTTATATTGTATAATAAAATAAAAAAATAATATAATAAAGTTTTTATTCACGTAGAGTTAAAAAAAAAAACCGGCCAAGTGCGAGTCGGACTCGCCCATGAAGGGTTCCGTATCGGCAAGTATTTGAGTTGATTGAATGAATGGTAAATTGCGGTTTACGATTTATAACGTAGCAAAATAAAATTACTAACTAGAGCTCGTTCTTACCAATTTTCGGTGGAAGTTTGCATGGTAATGTACATCATATTTTTTTTAGTTTTATCATTCCCTTATTTTAGAAGTTACAAGGTGGGGGGAGGGGGGCACATTTTACCACTTTGGAAATATCTCTTGCGCAAAGTATTCAGTTTAGAAAAAAAATTATTAGAAACCTCAATATCATTTTTGAAGACCTATCTATAGATAACCCACATGTATGGGTTTGATGAATAAAAAAAAATTGAGATTCAAATCTAAGTATAGGGAACCCCCAAAATTTAATGTATTTTTTCATTTTCATGTGAAAATCTTAATGCGGTTCACAGAATACTGCTATCATCTGGAATCCCCATGAAGCAAAATATGGTCTCATGGTGGATAAGATACAAAATAAATTCACGCGGTTTCTATATTTCAAGCAGTACGGAGTATATCCATTCTATCCCCTAATGTATCCAACTCTGTTCGTTATAGGTATGGTTGGATACTATAAATTGGAGGTGAGGCGAAACTTAGCTCTAGCTAAATACAGCTTCTGTGTATTTCGCGGCAAGATAAATAATCCTGAGGTGTTGGAATCATTAAAATTGATGGTTCCAAATACCAGATTAAGACAGGGGCCGAGACGAAGACTGTTTAAAGTCCCATCAGCTAGGACTAATGTCTTAAAATTTTCACCAATTAGTACCTCATTAAAGATACTTAATGAAGTGTCCCAAAGACTTGACATCTTTACTTGTACACTGGCGGAATTTATGAGAGTGACTCTGGATTATTTGACAAAATTGTAAGGATTTATGTTATTTAATAATTTTTATAATAATACCTAATTATAATGTATAAAAATAATGTATATTTAATGTAATAATGTGTAATTTAATTAATCTTCTTTTTTAATAATATGATATGTTTTAGATTAGTGATGTTAATAATAATTAACACATTAGGTGTAAACCTGTCACGTTAATTATATGGTGTTAAATAAATAAAATAAAAAAAATAAATAAAATAAATACATCTACTTACCAAATTTCAAAAGTATAGTCCTTATAGTTTCGGAAAAAGTTGCTGTTATTCATTATTAAGTTAAATCGGAAGAGATTTATCCGTTAGTCTATTTATAGGGTATTTTTAACATGTGGTAGCGTACCTATCTTCCCGATGAAGAGTCAAGACGCTGTCGCGAGACGCCATGCTACCCCGTACCTGGTGGTCGGCGGCGGCGGTGGCCAGGTGGTGGCCCTGCGTCGCCCAGTCGGCGCCCAGCACGGGCCCCAGGTGCCCCTCCAGTAACATCACGCTGCGAGTACATACACAAGGTGGCACTATGCTATACCATACCTGGTGGTCGGCGGCGGCGGTGGCCAGGTGGTGGCCCTGCGTCGCCCAGTCGGCGCCCAGCACGGGCCCCAGGTGCCCCTCCAGTAACATCACGCTGCGAGTACATACACAAGGTGGCACTATGCTATACCATACCTGGTGGTCGGCGGCGGCGGTGGCCAGGTGGTGGCCCTGCGTCGCCCAGTCGGCGCCCAGCACGGGCCCCAGGTGCCCCTCCAGTAACATCACGCTGCGAGTACATACACAAGGTGGCACTATGCTATACCATACCTGGTGGTCGGCGGCGGCGGTGGCCAGGTGGTGGCCCTGCGGCGCCCAGTCGGCGCCCAGCACGGGCCCCAGGTGCCCCTCCAGGAACATCACGCTGCGAGTACATACACAAGGTGGCACTATGCTATACCGTACCTGGTGGTCGGCGGCGGCGGTGGCCAGGTGGTGGCCCTGCGGCGCCCAGTCGGCGCCCAGCACGGGCCCCAGGTGCCCCTCCAGGAACATCACGCTGAGAGTACATACACAAGGTGGCACTATGCTATACCGTACCTGGTGGTCGGCGGCGGCGGTGGCCAGGTGGTGGCCCTGCGGCGCCCAGTCGGCGCCCAGCACGGGCCCCAGGTGCCCCTCCAGGAACATCACGCTGAGAGTCCATACACAAGGTGGCACTATGCTATACCGTACCTGGTGGTCGGCGGCGGCGGTGGCCAGGTGGTGGCCCTGCGGCGCCCAGTCGGCGCCCAGCACGGGCCCCAGGTGCCCCTCCAGGATAATCACGCTGAGAGTACATACACAAGGTGGCACTATGCTATACCGTACCTGGTGGTCGGCGGCGGCGGTGGCCAGGTGGTGGCCCTGCGGCGCCCAGTCGGCGCCCAGCACGGGCCCCAGGTGCCCCTCCAGTAACATCACGCTGCGAGTACATACACAAGGTGGCACTATGCTATACCATACCTGGTGGTCGGCGGCGGCGGTGGCCAGGTGGTGGCCCTGCGGCGCTCAGTCGGCGCCCAGCACGGGCCCCAGGTGCCCCTCCAGGAACATCACGCTGCGAGTACATACACAAGGTGGCACTATGCTATACCGTACCTGGTGGTCGGCGGCGGCGGTGGCCAGGTGGTGGCCCTGCGGCGCCCAGTCGGCGCCCAGCACGGGCCCCAGGTGCCCCTCCAGGAACATCACGCTGAGAGTACATACACAAGGTGGCACTATGCTATACCGTACCTGGTGGTCGGCGGCGGCGGTGGCCAGGTGGTGGCCCTGCGGCGCCCAGTCGGCGCCCAGCACGGGCCCCAGGTGCCCCTCCAGGAACATCACGCTGAGAGTACATACACAAGGTGGCACTATGCTATACCGTACCTGGTGGTCGGCGGCGGCGGTGGCCAGGTGGTGGCCCTGCGGCGCCCAGTCGGCGCCCAGCACGGGCCCCAGGTGCCCCTCCAGGATAATCACGCTGAGAGTACATACACAAGGTGGCACTATGCTATACCGTACCTGGTGGTCGGCGGCGGCGGTGGCTAGGTGGTGGCCCTGCGGCGCCCAGTCGGCGCCCAGCACGGGCCCCAGGTGCCCCTCCAGTAACATCACGCTGCGAGTACATACACAAGGTGGCACTATGCTATACCATACCTGGTGGTCGGCGGCGGCGGTGGCCAGGTGGTGGCCCTGCGTCGCCCAGTCGGCGCCCAGCACGGGCCCCAGGTGCCCCTCCAGTAACATCACGCTGCGAGTACATACACAAGGTGGCACTATGCTATACCATACCTGGTGGTCGGCGGCGGCGGTGGCCAGGTGGTGGCCCTGCGGCGCCCAGTCGGCGCCCAGCACGGGCCCCAGGTGCCCCTCCAGGAACATCACGCTGCGAGTACATACACAAGGTGGCACTATGCTATACCGTACCTGGTGGTCGGCGGCGGCGGTGGCCAGGTGGTGGCCCTGCGGCGCCCAGTCGGCGCCCAGCACGGGCCCCAGGTGCCCCTCCAGGAACATCACGCTGAGAGTACATACACAAGGTGGCACTATGCTATACCGTACCTGGTGGTCGGCGGCGGCGGTGGCCAGGTGGTGGCCCTGCGGCGCCCAGTCGGCGCCCAGCACGGGCCCCAGGTGCCCCTCCAGGAACATCACGCTGAGAGTCCATACACAAGGTGGCACTATGCTATACCGTACCTGGTGGTCGGCGGCGGCGGTGGCCAGGTGGTGGCCCTGCGGCGCCCAGTCGGCGCCCAGCACGGGCCCCAGGTGCCCCTCCAGGATAATCACGCTGAGAGTACATACACAAGGTGGCACTATGCTATACCGTACCTGGGGGTCGGCGGCGGCGGTGGCCAGGTGGTGGCCCTGCGGCGCCCAGTCGGCGCCCAGCACGGGCCCCAGGTGCCCCTCCAGTAACATCACGCTGCGAGTACATACACAAGGTGGCACTATGCTATACCATACCTGGTGGTCGGCGGCGGCGGTGGCCAGGTGGTGGCCCTGCGGCGCTCAGTCGGCGCCCAGCACGGGCCCCAGGTGCCCCTCCAGGAACATCACGCTGCGAGTACATACACAAGGTGGCACTATGCTATACCGTACCTGGTGGTCGGCGGCGGCGGTGGCCAGGTGGTGGCCCTGCGGCGCCCAGTCGGCGCCCAGCACGGGCCCCAGGTGCCCCTCCAGGAACATCACGCTGAGAGTACATACACAAGGTGGCACTATGCTATACCGTACCTGGTGGTCGGCGGCGGCGGTGGCCAGGTGGTGGCCCTGCGGCGCCCAGTCGGCGCCCAGCACGGGCCCCAGGTGCCCCTCCAGGATAATCACGCTGAGAGTACATACACAAGGTGGCACTATGCTATACCGTACCTGGTGGTCGGCGGCGGCGGTGGCCAGGTGGTGGCCCTGCGGCGCCCAGTCGGCGCCCAGCACGGGCCCCAGGTGCCCCTCCAGTAACATCACGCTGCGAGTACATACACAAGGTGGCACTATGCTATACCATACCTGGTGGTCGGCGGCGGCGGTGGCCAGGTGGTGGCCCTGCGGCGCTCAGTCGGCGCCCAGCACGGGCCCCAGGTGCCCCTCCAGGAACATCACGCTGCGAGTACATACACAAGGTGGCACTATGCTATACCGTACCTGGTGGTCGGCGGCGGCGGTGGCCAGGTGGTGGCCCTGCGGCGCCCAGTCGGCGCCCAGCACGGGCCCCAGGTGCCCCTCCAGGAACATCACGCTGAGAGTACATACACAAGGTGGCACTATGCTATACCGTACCTGGTGGTCGGCGGCGGCGGTGGCCAGGTGGTGGCCCTGCGGCGCCCAGTCGGCGCCCAGCACGGGCCCCAGGTGCCCCTCCAGGAACATCACGCTGAGAGTACATACACAAGGTGGCACTATGCTATACCGTACCTGGTGGTCGGCGGCGGCGGTGGCCAGGTGGTGGCCCTGCGGCGCCCAGTCGGCGCCCAGCACGGGCCCCAGGTGCCCCTCCAGGATAATCACGCTGAGAGTACATACACAAGGTGGCACTATGCTATACCGTACCTGGTGGTCGGCGGCGGCGGTGGCCAGGTGGTGGCCCTGCGGCGCCCAGTCGGCGCCCAGCACGGGCCCCAGGTGCCCCTCCAGGAACATCACGCTGAGAGTACATACACAAGGTGGCACTATGCTATACCGTACCTGGTGGTCGGCGGCGGCGGTGGCCAGGTGGTGGCCCTGCGGCGCCCAGTCGGCGCCCAGCACGGGCCCCAGGTGCCCCTCCAGGATAATCACGCTGAGAGTACATACACAAGGTGGCACTATGCTATACCGTACCTGGTGGTCGGCGGCGGCGGTGGCCAGGTGGTGGCCCTGCGGCGCCCAGTCGGCGCCCAGCACGGGCCCCAGGTGCCCCTCCAGGAACATCACGCTGAGAGTACATACACAAGGTGGCACTATGCTATACCGTACCTGGTGGTCGGCGGCGGCGGTGGCCAGGTGGTGGCCCTGCGGCGCCCAGTCGGCGCCCAGCACGGGCCCCAGGTGCCCCTCCAGGATAATCACGCTGAGAGTACATACACAAGGTGGCACTATGCTATACCGTACCTGGTGGTCGGCGGCGGCGGTGGCCAGGTGGTGGCCCTGCGGCGCCCAGTCGGCGCCCAGCACGGGCCCCAGGTGCCCCTCCAGGAACATCACGCTGAGAGTACATACACAAGGTGGCACTATGCTATACCGTACCTGGTGGTCGGCGGCGGCGGTGGCCAGGTGGTGGCCCTGCGGCGCCCAGTCGGCGCCCAGCACGGGTCCCAGGTGCCCCTCCAGGAACATCACGCAGCGCCCCGTGCGCACGTCCCACACGCGCCCGAACGCATCCATGCCGCTGCGAGTACACAAGGCGTGACACATATAGTGAACGAAACTGAAACTGTTACTGGCTTATAACACTCATCAGCATCATCAGATAGCTAGGCTGATAGCCGAAAGACTGCTGCTGGACAAAGGCCCTCACGTGATCTTCGGTCCACCTAGTTGGGACGCAGCGTGGGCAGGCCACGCCGCGGCTTCCGGTTCGTGGTCGCCACTCGAGAACCTTTCTGCCCCAGCGGCCGTCGGCTCTACGAGCTATGTGCTCTGCCCACTGCCACTTTAGCTTGGCAATTCTTCAGGGTATGTCAGTTACTTTGGTTCGCCTGCGGATCTCAGCATTTCTGATCTTTAAATTGCTCTTCGGGGGACCTTGAGCTGTCTGATAAGGCCCATAGTGAGCGACTCACTATGGGCCTATAGCACTAATACCCACTATTTCAAAAATATTTTAGAGGGTAAACAAATTGAGATTGTACAATTTTCTTGAAACGACCAATATTTTTGCAAAAGTACAGGTTGGTTTCCAGAAAAATATGTTTATAAATGTAGCAATTTATAATTTTCTCCAAAAGCTTGTCGAGAATGTTGATGAAAAGATACCAATGTGGACGCTTTATATGGATCTCACAAAAGCATTCGACTGATTCGATCATAAAATATTATAAATAAGCTATGGGGGCAAAGGAAATGTCTTAAAGCTCATAGAATCATACCTTACCAATAGATTCCAATGTACTCAAATTACAAAAATGTATTCATATCTTTTACAAGAAAACCTATATACAGAGAACTTAAACTTGGTATTCCACAAGGCAGTGTTCTAGGACTTCTTTTGTTTAATATCATATCTTGACGTGGTCCTTATTTGTGACATATTTGTTATTATTTAATTTCATATAAATTATAAAAATATTACATATATTCTAATGGAGTTGTTTGGTCGTATTTAAATAATAGAGGTGCATGACATGATACGAGTAATAGAGTGAGACTGGTGTAATAAATTGATTACCTTATATATAACTCAATGTAAGGCTGTCTAATTTAATCTATACATATAATAAAATCGTAGGAAATTCGAAACTGTACATTGAATATATATGTTTAAAGGATTCTTGAGGCGTGATCTAGAATCCATATCGAAGCCAAACATATAGTTTTTAGAATTTTTGTCTGTTTGTCTGTATGTATGTCCGGGCTAAACTCAAAAGTACTGCATGGATTTACTTCAAATTTTGCATGAATATTATTAAGAACTCGGGTCAACATATAGGCTACATATTATCATTCTATCACCTACGGGTGAGGAGCTGTGATAATTTATTAAGCTTAACGCGGGTAAAACCGCGGGGCACAGCTAGTATGTAATATTTTACAATCTGCTTATGTAAGTTCACCATAAGCACTAACTTTTGATCTAAAACTGTTCCATTTTTTTTTTCATTTGATTTTCATACAAAAATTATCAATTATTTAGTATTAATTTAATTACCCGCTTGAATGTTTATAACTCTACGCGCACACGCGCCAGAGCTTAGCGTCGTTCGCAAGTCGTTCATTCGTTTATGAATGAAACATAGACCTACAAATATCACGACAGTACAACGTAAACTTTTAAAATCATTGTTTTCTTCATGTATTGAGTTATGTCCAAACTCGTAGAACAAAAGTTGTTGCTTATGGTGTTAGCTATCTAGTGCTGCGAGATTGTTGGTGTTTTACAAATAACTCAGAATAAGTACCTATAATAATAATATCTAGGGACAATGTCACACAGATCATCCTAGCCCCAAACTAAGCAAAGCTTGTACTATGGGTACCAGGCGACGATATACATACTTATGTAGATAGATAAATACTTAAATACATAGGAAACATCCATGACTCAGAAACAAATATTCGTGCTCATCACACAAATATTTGCACTTACCGGGATTCGAACCCAGGACCACCAGCTTCGTAGGCAGGAGCACTACCAACTAGGCTGCGGTGACCAACGACAGTACAATATAAACTTTTAAATACATTTTTTTTCATGTATTGAGTTATGTCCGAACTCGTAGAACAAAAGTTGTTGCTTATGGTGTTAGCGATCTAGTCCTGCGAGGTTGTTGGTGTTTTACAAATAACCTTAAATAAGTGCCTATGGGTATCATTCGTCCGGTTGCCATAGTACAGGCTCTGCCTAGTTTGCGATCAGATGGAATCTATTAGTATTATTAATACTTACCCAGTAACTGCGAGAGAGCCGTCGCACTGGAAGGCTATACTGTAGACAGGTTTGGCGTGCCCCTCTTGATGTAATACTTCAGTGGCTGCAAAAATAATACTATTAAAATATAAATACAACCACTCTTACTGTCACGTTCGGGCTTCGAACCCTAGTATCAGTAAGGGTTTTTGGTGGCTTTTGGGACTCCGCTAGAATGTTCTAGATAATACCAGAACAAAAAGAAAAGGACATCTGTTGAAAAGTGAGTTTTAATTCAAGTGAATTAAACGGCGAATTAAGAGAAAAATTAAAGTGGAAAACTGAACAAGTGCAAGTATCAGTGACAGTAAACAGTGCCAAGTGTTCCCTACACAGTGTGAAGTGTGCCAGTGTACGGCGGGACTTTAACTTGACAGTGCTCGTCATGGGAACTCTAAAGTGCGCTACGTGTGGACTCTAACCGAGAACTAGTCGCCGGGACGTGACAGGATTGGGAACCGATCACTTTTCCGATATATTTTTTTTCGAATTTTATTTCACCGTAAGCTATTGACCGACGTCTTTTTTGCTATATGCTATATATATAATAAAATCGTAGCAAAAACAAAACAGTACATTGAATTTTTTAAAAGGATACTTGGGGCGTGATCTGCAATCGATATCGAAGCCAAAAATATAGTTTTTAGAATTTTTGTCTGTTTATCTGTTTGTCTGTATGTATGTCCGGGCTAAACTCAAAAAAGTTCTGCACGAATTTATTTCAAATTTTGCATGAATATTACTAAGAGATCGGGTCAACATATAGGCTACATATTATCACGCTATCACCTACGGGGGAGGAGCTGGGATAATTTATAAAGTTTAACGCGGGTAATACCGCGGCGCACAGCTAGTTTGACATATTTTAAGATCATCGAAGTGTCAGGTGTCATAGGTATTATTTTACCGAACAATTTTTCGCCGATTTACAAAATAACTTATTGCTATTGACCGAAGCCTCTTTTGAACATTTTTCATTTGCCAAATGATTTATTTGCCATATTTTCACGACACCGAAACAACATGAATGTTGGTCACAAATATATAGACGGTTACTTGGTAGAATTTTCAATATTAAATTAAAATAGTGTCATAAAAATTCAATGTTATGCGATAAAGTGACAGAAACGGATCGATGCAAAACCGAATTTACACAGTATTGTTTGCCCTACCCCTAGAGCGTAATTTAAGCCAAGTAACATCGATGAAAAGTTTTTCGACCAAATGAAATGTCGGAGTAACGAAAAAACTAAATTGATAATAGGTTAACTGATACAGTGGCAGACGCGACTTCGGTGAAATAAAAAAAAAACGATACGAAATATTGTTCGAACTTATGATAGGTAAGTGACGGAAGTATTTGTGTGTTCCTTGATCTTAGTGGTGACCCAACAGTCACTGTCGACGTCAATAAAAGTTCCTGACCAAATACTAGTTTCATTTCCAACCCCCTGGCCCACCGCTGGCCACAATAAACATCTGGGTCCAAATCCCTAATCTGAGTAAAAATATTGGGAATTCTCTGCTGTCTTATCAGCTCGGGAGTAAAAGTTCCCCGTGCCTCATGCTCTCTGAGGCACGGGGAACTTTTAAAGCCGTCAGGTCTGCATCCGAATTATTATCGAACGTGTAATTTTGGAAGTAAAACTTCTTATCTTGACTTGGGGAGTAAGCTAGAGAATGCGTGACGAGAGCATCACGAAAAGTGAAATCGGGCGAGGCGAACGGAAAATAATAAGAATTTTTATCTTCACTAACTTATATCAAAATTAGTGAAGATAAAAATACAGAGATATCTTGCGTATATTATTGTTGGTGCAAGAAAGAGAGAGGTGCGAGCACACATTTTCTGTCTCTCTTTCACACATAACCAGATCGTATTTCTAAGTTAACCAAAAAGCACAGTCCAACTCCCCCTAAGGAACCATTGCCAACAGGAAGCTATTAAACGCTGGCACAAACTTCCAGGTTTAACTCACTCCAAAAAAGATATCAAGGGCTACGACCGCAAAACTGCGAACGAAGTCCTCGTGCTTAATAGGAGGAACTTATGCATCATAACCGGGGTGTTAACGGGACATTGCCGTCTCAGGAAACACCTGTCCACGGAGAGCATCGGAGACTGTAGAGTGTGCAGACTCTGCAATAACGCAGACGAATCACCTCTACACCTGCTCTGTCACTGTGAGCCACTGATGCATAAACGTAACACCGTCCTGGGCCAACACTTCTTGCACCAGGACGATGTTATCGATACTCCTGCCAAAAAGATTCTGCAATGTATCTATGTTGCAGGGTTAGACAGGGAAGTTTAGTTGGAGCGGCGAGCACAATAGTTCATCACTGGACGCAGTGTTACCAGGACCTCCGGGGCTGGAAATAGCCGCCACCAGAAGAAGAATATCTAAGTTTTACTTCAGTCATATGGTCTCAAACCAGCATCAACAGATGAATTGAAGAGTTGATCTATACTAATGTGAGTTTGTGACGTTGTAAGGGGTAATCTCTGGATCTACTGAACCAATTAACAAAATTATTTCACCAATAGAAAGCTAGATTATTGTGGAGTGTCATAGGCTATGTTATGATTCATCATCATAATTTTGAGTAGCCGGCAAGTCTCAAAGAAGGCTCGACTGGCCGTGCACGATGGAGTGTTAGTGCCAACTTTAATGTATGGAAGTGAAAGTTGGGTATGGCAGAAAAAGAATGAAAGTAAAATAAATGCAGTGGAAATGAGAGCTCTGAGAAGGATGTGTGGTGTGACTTTGAGAGACAGAATTCGAAACACTGATGAAAGAGAGCGTTGTGGTGTGAAAGAGGATGTAGTCACAAAGATTGAAAAAGGAATGCTGAGATGGTTTGGCCATTTAGAAAGGATGAATGGAAGAAGATTGACCAAAGAAGTATACCTGGCCTGTGTGAATGGAACAACCGGAAGGGGAAGACCTCGTCGAACATTCTCTGACCAAATCGGAGACGTTCTCAAGAAAGGACAGGTCAGAAGTACCCTAAACCGGCGAGCATGTATGAAGAATATAATGATAGTAATCGAGGCAAAGACGTGTGCAAAGATCGTGACAAATGGAAATCCGTTGTCTCTGCCTACCCCCCTGGGAAACAGGCGTGAGTCTATGTATGTATCATAATTTTTATTTAAGCCGAAGTATTACGCGGGACAAACGGACAGAGGCAAAAATATTTATAACACGGAACGAAGTCCGCGGGTAAAATATAAAATACTCACCAGTTTCCAAGTCCCATAGCCTCCAGGAGTGGTCGAACACCGTGGTGGCGAGGAACCTGCCCGATGGGTGGAACTCCAGGCGGGCCACACGTGAGGGACTGTGCCCCTCCAGAGACGCTAGGGGTGATTCACTGCAAGGAGTATAGTTCATTAATGTATTAGGATCGAGGCAAATGGAAATCCGTTGTCTCTGCGAAATAGGCGTGAGTCTGTATATGTATGAGGATAGAAAAGTGGTTTTTGTTAAGAGACGAATATGTAAGTCCACTTGAGTCTGTTGTGCCGGACCGTCTCAACTGAGTTATGTTGAAAAGAAACCTGCTGAGTTTGTTTCGCTGGGACTTCTCAGTTGACGTGTGTATAGCGATCGTCGCAATACAGACAAGGCTCGTCATAATAATAATAATTGATGATGGTCATATTGTGATGGTGGATCGCCAAGAGCGCCGGGCAGTGATCGTCGATGTTGCTGTCCCACATGATGACAACCTTGTGAAAGCTGAAAAAGACAAGGAAATTAAATACCTTGACCTAGCACGCGAGGTTGTTGACATGTGGGACGTCGACTCGGCGATCATTGTACCGATTGTCGTTTCTGCCCATGGTTTGATTGCCAAGAGCCTCGACCGTCACCTTAAGAGGCTCGCGTTAGGCAGTTGGGTCAAGGGTCAGGTTCAGAAGGCAGTTATTTTAGAGACGGCGCGTATTGTGAGGAGGTTCCTCTCTCTGGAGCCTTGACCATCGGTAGCATGGACCCTGCTCCCGTTGCCGATTGGATGTCTATTTTTTATATTTATAAATATATTTTTTTTTGTAACAATATATTTGTAAATGTATAAAATAAGAATGAAATGGAATAAAAGACATAATAATAATATTGAAACCGGTAGTAGACATCCGCTAAATTTGTCTCGCTGGGTCTTCTGAGTTGGGGCGCACTGGATCCGGTGGTAGCATTAAAGCGCGACCGTCGCTATACACATAAATTCCGTCATAATAATAATATTGAAACCGGTAACAGAGACATCCACTGTGTTTGTTTCGCTGGGTCTCTCAGTTGGGGCGCATTGGATCCGGTGGTAGCATTAAAGCGCGACTGTCGCTATACACACAAGGTGGGTCATAATAATAATATTGAAACCAGTAGTAGAGGTATCCTCTAATTTTGCTTCGCTGGGTCTTTTCAGTTGGGGCGCATTGGATCCGGTGGTAGCATTAAAGCGCGACTGTCGCTATACACACAAGGTGGGTCATAATAATAATATTGAAACCAGTAGTAGAGGTATCCTCTAATTTTGCTTCGCTGGGTCTTTTCAGTTGGGGCGCATTGGATCCGGTGGTAGCATTAAAGCGCGACTGTCGCTATACACACAAGGTGGGTCATAATAATAATATTGAAACAGTAGTAGAGGTATCCTCTAATTTTGCTTCGCTGGGTCTTTTCAGTTGGGGCGCATTGGATCCGGTGGTAGCATTAAAGCGCGACTGTCGCTATACACACAAGGTGGGTCATAATAATAATATTGAAACCAGTAGTAGAGGTATCCTCTAATTTTGCTTCGCTGGGTCTTTTCAGTTGGGGCGCATTGGATCCGGTGGTAGCATTAAAGCGCGACTGTCGCTATACACACAAGGTGGGTCATAATAATAATATTGAAACCAGTAGTAGAGGTATCCTCTAATTTTGCTTCGCTGGGTCTTTTCAGTTGGGGCGCATTGGATCCGGTGGTAGCATTAAAGCGCGACTGTCGCTATACACACAAGTTGGGTCATAATAATAATATTGAAACAGTAGTAGAGGTATCCTCTAATTTTGCTGCGCTGGGTCTTTTCAGTTGGGGCGCATTGGATCCGGTGGTAGCATTAAAGTACGACCGTCACTATACACACCAGGTCCGTCATAATAATAATATTGAAACCGGTAACAGAGACACCCACTGATTTTGTTTCGATGAGTCTTCTCAGTTGGGGCGCATTGGTTCCATTTGTCACGATCTTTGCACTCCTTTTTCGCCTCGTTCACTGTCATTATATTCTTCATACATGCTCGCCAGTTCAGGGTACTTCTGACCTGGCGTTTCTTGAGAACATCTATAAATTGAACTTACCTGACAAAGTTCCACAAATGCACGGAGCCGTCGTAAGCACAAGAGGCCATGGTGCAGGCGGTAGACCCTCCCTCTACGTCCATGGTTTCTTGAGGACCCTGGCTTTCTTCTTCCTTTGATTCCACCTGCACCATAAATCTTTATCAGTTACAGTTGGACGTTAAACCTGATGGGAAGATCTCCACTCAACACTACTGAACAGATTTGAAGGCGGTTTTTTGAGGAGTAAGCTGGTTAGTGCGTTACGAAAATTGTGATCGAGGCGAACGGAAGTTGAGAGGGAGATATAAGTTAGTGTAAATAGAAAGAGATAGAGAGAGTTTCGTATATTACTGTAAAGGCAAGAGAAAGGTATACATTTACTTTCTCTCTTTCTTTCATAGCATATTTACGTTTCGTATATCTAGTACTTCAGTCGTGTGCTTTGAATGAAGCACACTCGTTTTTAGGGTTCCGTAGCCAAATGGCAAAAAACGGAACCCTTATAGATTCGTCATGTCTGTCTGTCTGTCCGTCCGTATGTCACAGCCACTTTTTTCCGAAACTATAAGAGCTGTACTGCTGAAACTTGGTAAGTAAGTGTATTCTGTGAACCGCAATAAGATTTTTACACAAAAATAAAAAAGAACAATAATTTTGGGGGGTCGCTATACATAGAACTGAAACTCAATTTTTTTTTTTATCTTACCCATACACCATACTCCCATGGATAGGTCTTCAAAAATCATATTGAGGTTTCTAATATCATTTTTGTCTAAACTGAAGTTTGCGTGAAACACTTCCAAAGTGGTAAAATGAGTGTCCCCCCCCCCCCTGTAACTTCTAAAATAAGAGAATATATAACTAAAAAAATATATATTATGATGTACATTACCATAGAAACTAACAACGAAAATTGGTTTGAACGAGATCTAGCAAGTAGTTCTTTTTTAATACGTTATAAACCGCAATTTGCTTTCATTTAATCAACTGAAATACTTGCTACTACGGAACCCTTCATGTGCGAGTCCGACTCTTACTTGGCCGGTTTTTTAATTAAATAGGTCGACAAACGAGCAAGTGGGTCACCTGATGGTAAGCGATCACCACCGCCCTTGGACACTCGCAACACCAGAGGAGTCGCGGGTGCGTTGCCGGCCTTTAAGAAAGGAATAGGCTCGCTTCTTGAAGGTTCTTGAAGGTCATGTCATAACGGATCGGAAATACCTCTGCGGTACTATTTTGTTGTCAGAGTTATAGAAGCCGCCCAGAAGGCCTCCGACATGGCTTTATGACTGTTGTCTATTGACTACAACCGGGATCGACAGCTTAACAGAATAATATTCCTTCCGAAGCACGGAGACGCTCATAAATTAAACCACTTTAGTGGTCACCCATCTATGACTGACCGCATATCTAGTTGCTTAACTTCGCTAATCACTTAGAGTCCGTGAAAACAACTGACGATCTTCGCCTCCGACCTCAACAGGGACAGGTAAACTTCGTTACATATATGTGTTACGTTAAAGTCGATAAAAATAATAATAAAATCTACCTTTCTAACAAAATGGTCGGGGATAACGGCTTGGGGATGGAACGTAGCCGCGCTCACGTTGCACGTATGACCTTTGAGCACCTGCAGGGGCTTGCAGTCCGGCACCGACCATACTTTGCTTAGACCTGACCTGAAAAGAAAAATACTTAAAAATGATGTATATAATCCCCATCTCATCCCGTGGGCTTTGGAGTTTCGAGGAAATCTCGTCTAGCAGAAAACATAAAATCATTGAATATAAAATCTTATAATTCTATTATGAAATAGCTGTGCCCCATCGGATTTACCCGCGTTAAATTTTATACATTATCACAGCTCGACCCCCGTAGGTGATAGCGTTATAATATGTCGCCCTTTATGTTGACCCGACCTCTTAGTAATATTCATGTAAAATTTTAAGAAAATCCATGCAGTACTTGTTGAGTTTAGCCCGGACTTCGATATTGACTGTAGATTACGACCTAAGTATCCTTTTTAAAAATATTCAATGTACAGTTTTGACTTTCCTACGATTTTATTATATGTATAGATATATGACAAAAAATATTTTATTCACTTCGTCACGTGACAGCTTTTTTCGTGGATGTGAGTGAGGCTTTCGACTTTGTAGACCGTAAAATAATTATAAATTTTCTAGAAAAATAAGGCATCAAGGCCAATACTCTTGACCTCTTCAAGTTACCTCTAAGGAAACAATTGATATAAATTATTAGAGAAAAACGCAGGAAACTTATCAGTGTAACCATAAAGCAATAAATTACGGAGTACCCAAGGAACCATCATGGGCCCTCTCATCATGTCAGCCGAAGTACGTCCACTGCTAGAATAAAGCCTCCCCAAAGAATGCCATATATGGCGATCGCAGTTTGATGGTCATAATTCACAGTAAAACTCTGCTGCCCGTTCTCTTGTAGGTATTCAGTAGGTAGGCGCATTTCAGATATTCTGCCTTATGACATGGTCCGGAGTTGTTACTTTGCCTCCGTACACTCGCTTTTACAATATGGCGTAGAACTCTGGGGGCGTAGTGCTGAGGCGGAGCGTATCCTCAGAATGCAAAAGAGTGCAGTAAGAGCCATAGCGCGAGTGTCAGAGGAGACATCGGCGTGTCCCGGCGTTGTTGTGCCTTCAAGTGGCGTTATATGCGTACGATAACCAAGAAGAGTACTTGAGGCGCGGTGATGGTCATACGTATAGCATGCGGCATAAAGACCGCCTGCAACCGGTGCCACGACACCTAGAAAAACAGCTAGGCTAGTGCATGCAATGGCGCCGGCCGTCTACAACAGACTTCCAGAAGATGTGAGAAAGCCTGGCTCTAGAAATGCGTTTAAATATAATACTAAAAAGTGGCTTGTTGAACAGACATTTTATTCATATGACGATATAATGAAACTGCCATTGACATAGAATGTACATTAATTAATTTTATTTTTTTGTAATTGAACTGTATTATTTTTCATTTTGTATTATTTTATTTATCAATGTTTATAATAGATTATTATTATATACTCACACCGTTTAACTCTTTGTTAATTCGTTGCAATTCTTTGTTATTTAATTTTATTACCTATAATTGTATCTTGACGTGTAACATTATTTTCTGTTACCAATAAATGAATATGAATATAATATGAATATTCCCTCGGACGATTTCTACGCCCCCCACTGGATGGGATGGGGTGATGATATTCTATACTGTCACCACACAGAAAGCCATCTACTCGTACAAATTTAAATGTAAACAAAAAAGGGCTTGGAAATGACAGTAACCTATAAAACCTTTCTTCTCTTTCGTTACGCTCTTGGCAGAGCGGTCGTGGTCACATCGAGGCATCCACGTTGGTGGTAAGGCTGGGCACAGCTTTCCGCACGATCTCCCGCCATCTCTCTCTGTTGGCGGACTGTCTGGCACAGTCAGATACGCAGCTTCCTACTGCGGATTTTATTTGGTCAGTCCAGCGCATAGGTGCCCTGCCACGTGATCTGGTTCCCTCCACTTTTCCTTGCACAACCAGTCGTTCTATGCAGTCGTTATCCCGTCTAGAGACATGTCCGAAGTACTGCAGTATGCGCGACCGTACTATGGCCGATAGACGCTGCGTGATGCCGAGCTCTTCAAGTATCGATTTGTTAGTGCGGAACTCCGTCCACGATATCCCGAGCATCTTCCTCCAGCACCACATCTCCAGAGCATCTATCTTCCCCTTTTCCAACTCGCGCACTGTCCATGTCTCTGCCGCGTAAAGAAAAATGGGGAACACAAGTGTACGCACGAGTCTGGTTTTGGTGCTTTTAGTAATGTTACTATTACTCCACACTTTTCTTAATTTTTCCATCGCAGTTCTGGTAATGGCCATGCGTCGTTTTACTTCATCTACGCAGCTGCCGTTATTTGAGATTAGAGCCCCAAGGTATACATATGTCTGAACCACGTCGCAATTCGCAATCTGTGTCACTTCGGGCGAGTTGTCGTTGACGCGATCTACAATCATCATCTTGGTCTTAGATCGGTTTATCTTTAAACCGAACGTTAGGCTCACGCGCTCCATTCTGAGAAGTAACTCCTCCATAAGGCCAGCGTTACTTGCAAATAAGGTGGTGTCATCTGCGTATCGTAAGTTCGCAATTTTATATCCACCAACTACAACACCATCGTTCCAGTCTTCGAGAGTGATTCGCATTACAAGTTCGGTATAGATGTTAAACAGTAGAGGTGATATTATGCATCCCTGTCGCACGCCCGCACTTGGATGGAAACTATTTGAGAGGAGGTCATCTGTCCGCACTGAGGCCGTTCCTCCTTCGTAGAGCTCCCTAAGCAGGTGGATTAGGTGCTGCGGCGTGCCCATGTCCAGTAGTGTTTTCCACAGCGTTGGCCATTTCATTGAGTCAAACGCTTTGGAGAAATCAACAAAACATATGTACGTCGGTTTGTTGAACTCTCGGGCTTTTTCAATGATTTGACGAACGATGAGGATTTGTTCACGGGTTCCTTTTCCTTTCACAAAACCGGCTTGCTCTGGCGCAATCTCTCTGGATAGATATGCTTTCAGTCGCTCGTTTATGATGTGTAGCATTATTTTGCTAGCGTGCGATATCAGTGCAATAAGTCGAAAGTTACTACACTTCTTTGTGGTGCCCTTTTTATGAAGTGGCGTGAAGACTGTATGAGCTCATTCAGACGGCCATTTGCCTGTGATCCATATCTTGTTGCATATGATGTGAAAAATATGAACACCACGCTCTCCCAATGCTCGTATTGTTTCTATTCGGATCTCATCTTTCCCTGTGGCTTTCCTGTTCTTAAGGTGTTGTATAGCAGCTCTTACTTCTGACTCAAGTATGTCCGGCTCAAGCATGTCATTCGCAGGCTCCGTGGGTGTGAAGTTTCGCGACTGAGGATCTTGGTACAAGGACTGACAGTAATTCCTCCAAACTTCCGAAATTTCATCCAGTTCATTCACTATTTGACCATTCTGATCTTCAATGGCCAAGGATTTTGACGGCAGCGTTTTCGTAATGAGACGGATTTTGTGATATAAGTCTTTTGACTCATGTCTGTCTGCATGAGTTTCAATTTCTTTACAAATATTGCGCAGATAATCATTATGATCTTGTCGGCATTTGAGTTGTATCTGTGTCGAAATTTTATTCAGATCTTTGATATCAGCTCCCGCTGCTTTCATCTTCCGGCGTTTTTCGATGAGTTCAAGGGTACTATCAGTCATCCAGTGTTGTTTTTTATGAATTGCAGTTGGTGGTGCGGCCTCTGAGACAGTTGTAGCGATGAGTGTCTTAGCTCGGTTCCAAAGTATATCCGATGTTTCGTTAACAAGATCCGCTTCAGACCATAGTGACCAGTTTTTCTCGATAATCGAATGAAATCTCGAAGTATCTTTCACTTCCAGCTTTTTCGGCTTTTTAATGATTCTGGCTGCTGTTAACTTGAGTTTTAGTTTGGTGATCAAAAGTTGGTGGTCAAACCCGCAATCGGTTCCAGGTAACGTATGAGTATTTGTTACAGATGTTCTCCATCGCGATCGAATCATGATGTAATCTATTTGGTTGCGGGTTTTTCCATCGGGTGATATCCAAGTGTACAGCCTTCGAGGGTGGTGTTGGAAAAGGCTATTCAGAATCATGAGGTCGTTTTCTGTAGCGAATTGTATTAAGCGTTCGCCTCGTCCGTTCCGCTTCCCAAGCCCAAATTTCCCCGCACATTTGCCTAGCTGATGTGCGTTTTCTCCGATCTTAGCGTTCAAGTCTCCTAGAATGATTAATAACTCTCTATTGGGTACTTTCGATATTGTATCTTCTAATTCGGAGTAGAACTTCTCGATTGCTTCGTCACTTGCGGTGGAGGTCGGGGCATAAACTTGAACGATGTTGAGGTTAATTGGTAGAGCTTTTAGCTTAATGCTGATAATCCGATCGCTTACCGGTTCGTATCCCATCACGCAGTTTTTTAGAATTACTGGTATCAAAAAGGCCACGCCGTGCCTGCTGCTGGTGTGGTTGCCAGAAAAGTAAATGATATGGCGGTCTGTAGATAAATGTCCGCTGCCTTGCCAGTGTGTTTCGCTTAGACCACAGATGTTTATACCGACTCTAACTACTTCTCCTTCCAACACGGTAAGTTTTCCAGGTTGGTTTAAGCCGCGAACATTCCATGTTCCAATTTTCTGAAGGTGTCGTAGCTTGATAGAGTTTCCAGTAGCAGAAATTCCATGGGGGGCCTGGTCTCCTACCCCGCCATGGCCGGTAGCCAACTTCACACCGCGTGCCCCGGACGCAGCACGGCGCCGGTCGCTAGTCGGTTCGCAGGGCGATCGTGTCTCATTTATTTGTGCTCTTATGTGACTTTCTTGGGAATGTAGCCGCAGTGGTTTCCCCTTGCCTTCTGCGCCAGAAAATTTTTGGGATTATTTAGATCCCAAGGCCGCTGGAGCCTCTTCTGCCCAGTCGCCTGAGCAGGGAGTGGTTATCCCGCCACGGCTCGGTCATAAAACCTTTAAGCCAACTTAAAACATGGCTACTTCACAAAACCACTTTTATGTGTCAAGTCCTGGATGTGTGAAGTGTGTGCATGAACATATCTGTTTATCAGGACAAACAGACATGGCTAGTGATATGATACATGATGTAAATGCATATGTATTTTGTTTTTAAAAGAGGTCTTTGTGATACCATTGTTTATGTCGACTATATATTACCAGTCGACATAAATAATGGGAGGCTATTGAAAATAGTTGGAAATAAAAAAGATCTACACCTACGACCATAATAATTATCACAAGTGGGCACTTCAAATCTCCTCATATTATTGTTTCTTTGACACACGTCACATCGCCTGAGTGGTCGGCCTTGTTTTCTTTTTTTGTTGCCTGTGTACCAGTTCATCACTAATTTCGACCACTTGTCTATTCCTCTGGTAGTATGGCCTGCCCATTTCCACTTGAGCTTTCTGATGGTTATCGTGACATCTTTTATTTCCTAATCGTTGTCGTCTTATTTTGCATTCCAGCCTTTTCCCCATCATACTTCTCAACATAGCGTTTTGACAGGTCTCGAGTTTCATATAGTGCGACTTGTTCAGAGCTCACGTGGCATATATGTAAGTACGGGTAGTACGCATGTGTTGAACAGCTTTCGCTTTATGCTCATGCTCTTTTCTTTAAAGATAAAGAATTATTTATTGCGTAACTGTGTACAATAAGGTCTTACCATAACGTAACAGTTTTTAGGATCAACAGTCTACCCATATCGGATATGCAATACAAACAAGTCTATTTAATTTATTCTTAGTAATAATAACACATTATTTTTTTGCAAAAAAGTCATGCAAACTATAGTAAACATTCTCTATTAACATATTCTTTAATTTTGTTTTAAACAATGTTCCATTTGATTGCTTTATATCCGATGGTAAGTGGTTATATACACGAATAGCAGATATATAAGTACTTTTATAATAAATCATGTTTTTTATTCTGGGTAAATTTATGTCATATTTATATTGTCTACGAATGTTCCTCTTTGAGTCTGATTTAAAACTAAAATATTGCATATTATTTTTAACAAATAAACATAGTTCCAGAATATAGATCCCTGTCAGTATATAGGTAGCCCTTCGATCTGAAAACATCTCTCAATGACTCATCACTATACATTTTATATATTGTCCTAAGGCACTTTTTCTGGAGAATAAAGGTGGATTGTATATTTGTTGAGTTTCCCCAGTACAGTACAGTTCCCGATACCATAAGTTAATCTTTATTTTTGAATACCTTTTTCTGTTTCCAGGCGTTTGCTATGCGCTTCTCAATTTCTTTTGGAATTACATCGTGTACATACACGAAAGAAACAAATCGAATAGAGAACCTAACTCTTTTTAGGGTTCCGTAGCCAAATGGCAAAAAACGGAACCCTTATAGATTCGTCATGTCTGTCTGTCTGTCTGTCCGTCCGTATGTCACAGCCATTTTTTCCGAAACCATAAGAGCTGTACCGCATTAAGATTTTTAAACAAAAATAGAAAAATAATAATAATTTTGGGGGTTCCCCATACATAGAACTGAAACTCAACAATTTTTTTTTTCATCGTACCCATACATGTCGGGTATCTATGGATAGGTCTTCAAAAATGATATTGAGGTTTGTAAAATCATTTTTTTCTTAACTAAATAGTTTGCGCCAGAGACACTTCCAAAGTGGTAAAATGAGTGTCCCCCCCCCTGTAACATCTAAAATAAGAGAATGATAAAAATAAAAAAATATATGATGTACATTACCATGTGAACTAACAGCGAAAATTGGTTTGAACGAAATCTAGGAAGCAGTTTTTTTTAATGCGTCATAAATCGTAAACCGCAATTTACCTTTCATTTAATCAACTGAAATACTTGCTGCTGCGGAAGCCTTCATGGGCGAGTCCGACTCGCACTTGGCCGGTATTTTTGAAGTGGATTTAAAAACTTACCAACTAGCCGTGATCAACATCTTGCTATCACTGCTGAACCTGCAGAAGCTGATGGGTCTGGTGTCGCCTATCTGGCTGCAGTACGTGGACATGGTGGAGGCTTTCCGCTGGGACTCCTGCTTGGCGGCCGCGCGGACGCTGCCGGCCAGCTTCAGGTCTTCGCGGGCTTTGTTCAGCCTAAGGACCGGAAGGTGGTAACATAGATTTTAAACCAGTTTTCAACACACTTTTATTAGCTGTAGTATGTATGTTTGTAACGGAAAGTTTGAACATGATTTTGGCCTCCTTCAAAACGTCCGATTAAATCGATATTTGGCATACTTATCAAGGACTGATGAGAATTCAATATTTTAAACAGTTAGACCCATACTATCAAGACATTCCTTCTCACTAAATTATAAATTCAATTTAAGATGTATAGATTCAATTACTATTGTTATTCAATTATTAGGAATTTAATAAAATTCCTTATAAATTGGAATTTAATAAAATTCCTTATATAACATTCAATAAATTTAAAATACAATTGACAAAGTGGCTTGCAGAGAAATGTTTTTATAGCATCCATGAATTTTTTGAATATAAATTATAATAGAGTATAAAAAAAAGAAGGTGCTTTATGTTTCTTATAATAATAGTAAGTAAGACAATATTTAATTATAGTCAAATAATGCAGTTTTTAAGCATGCGTATGGAAATGTTATCCAATCAGTTTATGCTGTATTTGTATGCTCGAAAGAGTAAAACATGGCGCACATATGTTTTGTAACTGCTTTTATACTTACCCGTGTTTGTGACAAATAAAGATTTTGTATTTGTATATTTAAATTTGTTATTATTAACATTAAGTTTGTAAATGTATGTGAAAGTGAGATATTCGTGAGCATGCTGTGTTCGCACTTAGAAGGCCGTTTGCTGGCATTTATTCATATGTATAAAGCAATAATGCATGTTATGCCGTAACGGCCAGTTTGCCGGCCTAAATAAAAAAAATCCTTTCTAGAATAATCAGACAACACAGCTTGGGATTGAATCACTCTAAATTAACACATTTATGTACATACGGCTACATATCAAGCTATACATTTCCAGTATAAGCTGATCCCGCATTGTATAGGATTTCCATACAATGAGGTCAGCTTATATTGGAAATGTATAGCTTGATATGTAGCCGTGTGTACTATATATATTTATGTTAAGAAATAAATATTTTAAATAAAGATTCTTACTGAGTTTTCTGTCAGTGTTTCTCAGTAGCTGACACGTCATTGACTGCATGGTAGGGTAAAAAAATAATGATGATTCCACCCAATGTAATATGAATTTGACGGTCACCGTAGCCTAGTTGGTAGTGCTCCTGCCTACGAAGCTGGTGGTCCTGGGTTCGAATCCCGGTAAGTGCAAATATTTGTGTGATGAGCACGAATATTTGTTTCTGAGTCATGGATGTTTTCTATGTATATAAGTATTTATCTATCTATATAAGTATGTGTATCGTCGCCTGGTACCCATAGTACAAGCTTTGCTTAGTTTGGGGCTAGGATGATCTGTGTGACATTGTCCCCAGATATTAAACAAATAAAAAAAGAATATAGTGCTCAACTGTATGTGCGTCCTCAAAGCCTGATCGAGGAAAATTGATTAATGCCAGGACCCTAATAACTATCTTTGAACATGCTACCAGAAGACCCATCAGGCAGAGTCTTCTTCACCTAGATAAGTCAGTAGTTCATCTTGGCTGACCCGGTACTCACCTCAGCTTAGCCTTCGGAAGTGAATACCGTGCGATCCACAACCTGGCCTCCCTCAGCTCCGGTGGGCCCTCGTGGTACCAGGTGCCTTCTCTGCCTCTATCTCGCTCTATCCTAGCCTCTTCCTCTTCCAACTTCTTGTGGATTGCATCTTCACCGAGGCTGAATAGAAATATGGAATATGCTTTATTCATAAAATAAAAATCACAATACATCATCAGCCTGATATTATCCACTGCTGGAAATAGGCCTCCCACAAAGGTTTCTATAACGTTGCAATTTTGGGGGTTTGCTGCAGTCACCGCGCATGGCATGCGAGTTGTCGTCTTGAGTTGTCTCCGACTTATACTTTTTGCGTTGTAGCATGGTGCGGATAACAGTTGCTTATTTGACGTTGACATCTATAAGTACCACATTACTAGGGATATGCAATACATTTTTATTGCTAACGATACTCGCAGCATAAATCTAATAAGTTCTAAATTAAATAAAAAGAGACATAATGTCTGATTGGGATCGTGACATCCATATTGACAATATAATAGAGTCATCATTAATAATATCCGTCACAGATTCTGATGATGAATTAAGTGACAATTCAGGGTCAGGATCTGATACGAGTTCAGACTAATTAAATGCATTTTTACGGTCACCGTAGCCTAGTTGGTAGTGCTCCTGCCTACGAAGCTGGCGGTCCTGGGTTCGAATCCCGGTAAGTGCAAATATTTGTGCGATGAGCACGAATATTTGTTTCGGATTCATGGATGTTTTCTATGTATTTAAGTATTTATCTATCTATATAAGTATGTATATCGTCGCCTGGTACCCATAGTACAAGCTTTGCTTAGTTTGGGGCTAGGATGATCTGTGTGACATTGACCCTATAAAAAAAAAAAAAAAACCTTACCCTGATGTTCTGTTGTATAATTTATAGGCAATATTGCATTTTAACAATAAATATTTACCTATGCACAAAATACGTTTTTTATTATACAAAAATATCAACTACCCATCGTAGCAGTCCATCCCATCACTAAATACGTCTATGACGTTACGTTATACGCCTAACGCTTTGCTTATTTTTTCATTCAAGTTAAAGTTGTAGAGATGAACATTCTGGTTGCATTTAATTCAATTTACTACAGTTATTAGTGATTAACGCCCGGTTCCTATATTCCAAAAACGAATCGTTTCTACTACGAATAGTTAGAATTTCTACCAGCCGTAACGCAAAACCGTTCCTAAAAAATACTAGTCGTTATCCAAATAACCGACGTCTGGTTACTAACGGATGGGAGGACGTTAGTAAGCTTATTGTATGGAGATGCGTTCGAAAGTGTTCCTATAAATATTTTCTACTGTCACGGAACTGTCAAAATAACGAGGCGTTACTGCTTTGATTACTAGTCGAATTCGGTCGGTTTACCAGTCGTTTGTATTTTATTTTGGTAGTTAACATAGTGTTTGAGGAGATTTCCGTGATGTCTAGCTCTGAAACTGATAGAGAATTCATGGCTTTGTTTTCCGTTAGAAAGGGTTGATTATTTTTCTATCATCTAAGATTTCATAACCACAAACCTTAGACTAAATACTCAATTTAAAAACTTATTTAGAAACCATGAAATACTCCTGGACAGACGTCAGACGACAGACGCATGCGCCATGCGCTTTCATGTTACGCGTTTTGTTCACACCATGCACTCGTAACATCAAATTTTCAATACTAATGATTTATAAATATTTTAAAACTAAAACGCAAATTAAATTATTACTGTAACTATAAGTACAGTAATTTGTACTATTACTCACATAGTATTACAGAATAATAAATGATTTTAGTTGCATAATTGACGTAGACGTTTTGTTATAACTAATCGTGAAGA